>OX352302.1:28354473-30754473 GCA_947086415.1 Pammene aurita | reverse complement strand
TATACATACATAAGTAAATAAGTACCTACTTATAAGTAATATGCAGGTAACTAATTCTTGAGTTAGACTAAACGTTACTTTAGCTTCTCTCAGTCTACATTTATAAATAGAAATGTGGTTGTTCTGAATTACTAAAAATAAAGCAAAAGACATAGGTATAAAGTATACCTAGTGGTATGAAGTATACCTAGTTGTATAAAAAAAACCACCCAACATCAAAATGTGCGTGCGCATTCAGTATGTTTCCTGCTGAAGCAGGATAAATCCACCCCCGCTGGACAGTTGCTATCCATCACCCCTACCCCATTTATCACGCGACAAAGAATCACTTGGCGTTGATCTGCATTTGAGGACAGTTGGCTATGCAAGATTAGAACCTGGTATCTGACATGCAGATTAAATACAAATGAGTGCCATTGATTTGGGGTTTTCTTTGTTTTTCGGCCCTGGATGTGATAGAGCACCGGGTTCATACACTTTTAGGCGATGACCCAGCTGTCAAGTCAAAATTACATAGCCTGGAACATCGCCGTCGAGTCGCTTGTCTATCGGTGTTCTATCGGATACATTTTGAGGAGTGCGCACAAGAACTTCATGACCTGGTTCCACCTTCCCCTTTTCATGAACGGACTACCAGGGGCGGGGTGCAAATGCATCCGTTCGTTGTTAGCATTCCCTTTGTAGCACAAAAAAGACGAAGCAATCGAAACGATTTGCTTCGTCTTTTTTGGTGCGGACTGCCAAGGAATGGAATGCGCTACCACCATCTGTATTCCCTGACAAATACTATCTCTGTATCTTTAAATCTTGAAGCAAATCAAATTATTTTGTTCAATATTTTTTTCTTTTTTTTTTTTTTTTTTTTTTGATTTGCAATTTTTAAGTAGTTACACTACTATATATAAACTGAAAATAGATGTCATATACTTCAGAAAAACCTGAAAACCTGAATCTGGCCTCGGACACCGGAGGGTTTGGTCACTTTTTCTGAAGTATATGACATCTATTTTCTATTTTCTGTATCTTTAAAACAAGAGTGAATAGGCATAGGTGAATAGGTATTACTGATCCGGTGAGCTCCATCTTAGGCTCTGTCTTCACTTTCCATCAGGTGAGACTAGGGCAGTCACTGGTCAGTCCCATAATAATAAAAAAACAATTATTAAAAAAAGAAAGAAAATACAATTATTTTTTAAGATTTAGATAAGAAACAATTAGAAACACGGATGTGATAGATGACTGCTGATAATTAGTATTTTAAAGGACTTACCTTGTAAAGTTCAATTCCAATTACGCAAGAGCTTGAATATAATCTGGTTGTTGGTGTCTCGTGATCCTCACATATATAGAGAGCGTCTATAAGATCTCGCCACGCTTTTCCACCTTTCGCAGTTCTTTTAGTCTCGCTGTGTGTAAGAAGCTCGTGTGTAGTAAGTATTATTAGTGTCTCCGTGTTTTCAAGGCACTTCCATAAAGGCATAAAAACATAGGTAAGGCTCTTCCGAATCACATGTTTGAAGTAAGGTATGACTTACAATTAAAATTAAAGTTCAATTAACACAAAAGCACTACAAAATGCCAGCTCGCTCAAAACTGGAGCCGACTAACGAGAGAAGTACCTGCCCACCTCCTTACAGACACACAGCCATGACTGCTATTTACTTGGTAGGTATTTAGTGGGTAGGTAATGTCGTGTTCCTAATAGTGAGTAAGGTTTTAGGTGCTCCTAAGAATGCGCTGCGTTAACTGTATGGGGCCTGTGTTTGTTTTTTAACCTGTTAATACCGCTAATGACTCAACTGGAGTCGCGAGCGATCATTGACTGAGTTGGTTACTTGAAAAAAGGTAGGTGGCGTGCTTGTGACATAAAAACTTTTTCATTGTAAATTATTAACCTCGACAAATTTCATAGTTTGTGCATCCTAATTGTATTTTATACCATGGTGACATAATGAAGAGCTTATCAGTCGAGTACCGTGTTTAGGCCAAGAAGTTTGAGCCTGAGCTTGCTTCACTATTGTATACTATACTTTTTCTAAGAGTGCTCAAAATAGGCAAGCCAGTAAGAATTGAGTGCGACGAATGCCTCACAAGCTGCTGCCTCTAAGTATATAATAGGGAAGATGCAGCTATAATATTTACTATTATTTTGTAAACAAAATGTTGAATAAACATAAAATAATAGCTATTAAAACGTTTTTACTTTATTTTATATACTAATTTCAAACAATAATTTCGATTAGAAGTAATGCGAAACGGAACGTATTTTAATCCACCAATCAGCGTCTGGTGACGTCACTCCTGTTGTGACAACTATGGATGGTATAGTATAGGATGATAATCTCATATGGCGGAAAAGCCGAAATAGTGCTCTAGTGTAGCTAGAGAGTATGAAATGATTTCAAGCTCACATGGTCATTCACATTATAAATCTTATTTGGGACGGGGTTACTCCGTGATGATGGTGCATGCAACTGCGCCGAAATATCAGGTGCTCGTAAACGCAAGTATACATGGTAAATATCTCGTCTCAAATAATATTTATAGTATGAAGTGAACTTAGCAGTTTACTGACGAAGTGAAGTGAGCTGCATGTGATTGTTCGTGGATGCGTTGCGTTGGAAATATCAAAATGTAGGTGACTAGAGTAAGCAAAAAACCTTAATTTTACGTAAAATAACTATAAAATTAATATACTGAGTATTTTTCTTCTCAGAAGATAATTATTTTTTTATATGCACGGATTTTTACATTTTAATATCAAAAATCATAATAACAAGTATCTGTAATAAACGCACAAATAAATGTTCTGACAAGGATTCGAATCCGGGGCCGTCTGCTTCGTAGGCAGGGTCACTACCGACCGGACCAAAAATTTACTCTCTAGCTACTATATATGTAGCTATTGTGGCGCCACCATTTTAACGCCTTTTGACGGACACTTTTGAACATAGATACTGTCATCCTTACCTTCTACCATCCATAGAACCAAGGATGAACAAATAAGGCGACTATGGCGAGTGACTCTGACACACATGAGTAACGTCACAGGCAATGGAGATCCGTTTAGGCGCGAAAATTTAAATTGTCAGTTTGTAACAGCAATTTTTGACCATAAAATATTATAGTATTTTCATTTTTAGGGTTCCGTACCTCAAAAGGAAAGAACAGAACCCTTATAGGATCACTTTGTTGTCCGTCTGTCTGTCTGTCTGTCTGTCTGTCTGTCTGTCAAGACCATTTTTCTCAGGAACGCGTGGAGGTATCAAGCTGAAATTTATATCAAATACTCAGGTCTACTGTCCCTTGGAGCTGTGAAAAAATCAGACTTCTAAGCCAACGCAATCAAAAGATACAGCCGTTTATGCCGCAAATTTCCGTAAATTTTCGCTCGCTAGGGCATCAAAACCTACAGGGTACTTCCCGTGCACTCAGAATCTTGAAATTTGGTACGAAGCAACGTCTTATAGCACAGATAAAGGAAAAATTGCGAAAACCGTAAATTTTTAGTTACATCATATAATAAAAATATTTTAAAGTTACTACCCCTATATACCAACAGGTTTGTACGGAACCCTCGGTGCGCGAGTCCGACTCGCACTTGGCCGGTTTTTTTTAATACACTCGTGGTCTATTCTACGTGCAATTCTTTCAAATTAAAGCAAAAATGAAAATATTGCATCTTGTGTATTGAGTAACTTCAATCTCCCGATGGATTATGCCGGCGCACTCCCCCGCCCCCGCCCCGACGGCGGCGGAGGTGACGACGGGTGGCCACTGGCCCCTGAGTGTTAATATTGTATGAAAATCCTTAGGACAATTGTCTGCGATGCTAAAATATGCTACCATAAAATCTTCATCGAAAAGTATGCGCTAGTAGTTCGGTTAACAAAATCTCAATTCAAGCATACATTAGAAAAACAAGTTTGTATTAGGTGTGTCATATACCAGGTTCTGATTTTCCATAGTTTAGAGGACGTTCGAATCTGTGGCACGCTAGGAATGAGACGGGTCGCGCGAACTGACAGCTTTAGTGGCGAATTCTCACTTGTGTTGGAGATTTGTAGCTGAACACGTCATAACGGAGTGTACTAACAAAGTTTAGGGAACAAAATATAAGGTACTGATTTAACACACGATTTCAATGTAAGCGTGGAAATACTTGCATTTCTAAACCATCAGATACTGTGTGTGTTGTGTCTAGGCAAACATAAACATAAATACTCTTCATTGCACACCTCAAATAAAATAAAAAAAGTACACATAAATTACAAACAGAAAAGTAGGTGTTGCGAAAGCAAATAAACCGAACATTAATAAACTTACATATATAAAAAAAGTAAATAACTTTCATAGCTCATACATAATATATATTAAATATCTATAGGTCTAAACGTAAAAGTCCTGACTGACTGACTCACTTAAATCAACGCCCAGCCCAAACCGTTGGACCTACAAAGCTTAATTTTTCACAATAGGTAGTTTCTAAAACGTTAGTATCCACTAAGAAGGAGTTTTTCAAAATTCATCCCCTAAGGGAGTAAAAAGGGGGTTGAAAGTTTGTATGGATGGGGTTTAAAATGTTGAGTTAGAGTTTTGAAACTTCGTACGTTTACTAATAATTAAATAAAAATAAAAGTAATTTCAGCATTTTTCTAAATTCAACCTCTAAGAGTGTAAAAAAGGTGTTGAACGTTTGTATAGAGATTAATTTTTTTGTGACAGACTTAAAAGTTCGTTTGTAAGCTACTAACTTCAAGGCAAAAAAACTAATTTCAGCGTTTTTCATAATTCCACCCCAGAGGGGTTGAAACGAGGTAGAAAATTTGTATTAAAGGGAGGCTATAACTACTTAAGCTAGAAAGTTGTAATTTGCAGGACTAGTTAAATTAACAATTTGTATAACTAACAAAAAGCGATTTTGAATAATTCAACCCCTTAATGGGTAAAAAAGGGATAAAAAGGATGTATGGGTGGTGTTTAAAATGTAGAGTTAGAGATTTGAAACTTCACACGTTTACTAATAATTAAAAAACAATAAAAAATATTTCAGCGTTTTTAAAAATTCAACCTCTAACAGGGCAAAAAAGGGGTTGAAAGTTTGTATAGAGATTAATTTTTTTTTGTGACAGACGTGAAAGTTCGTTTGTAGGTTCGTTTAACTTTAAAGCAAAAAACTAATTTCAGCGTTTTTCAAAACCACCCAAGAGGAGTTGAAACGGGGTTGAAAAGTTTATATAAAAGGGTGGCCTTTACTACTGAAGCTAGAAAGTTGTAATTTGCAGGATTTATTTATTATTTATTAGGGTTACATTTATAATCTTTACAACTAATAAGAAGCGATTTTGAAAAATGCAACCCCTAAGGGGGAAAAATGGGGGTTAAAAGTTTGTATCGGTGGGGTTTAAAATTAGGAGTTAGAGATTTGAAACTTCGTATCGTCGTGAAAAAATAATAAACACAATTTCAGCGTTTTATAAAATTAAACCAAGAACGGGGCTAAAAAGGGGTTGAAAATTTGTATAGAGATTTAGTATTTTTTTGCTTTGAGATTTACTAGGAATTATTGTTATTATTTCCGTTCCATTTCCATGTTCCAGAGTGGGCTCTGACAATAGTTTGGTCATCGTGTCGCCATATAAAACCACCACTATATTGTACACAAAGAAGTTAAGCAAATAATAGGGTACATTTACGTTATTATTTGCATATTAATACTTATTTGTAACTGAAACTATGTCTACGTTACCCGTTTTTTCGTCAAAATAGCTATAAGTATAAATAGATTAAGAAGATGGTTCGGGGATTAACAAAAGTTAGTTATGAAGATACAATTGGATATGAAACTCTGTATTAGGAACCGTATTATACGCGGACGAAGTCGCGAGCGGAAAGCTAGTAGGTATATAATAAAAACAAAGCAAAGTGCGGGTACTTCGAAAAACCCTGTGGCTAGGAGATGCTGATACAATTCCTCGCGAGTCTGCCTGCGACCACGAACGTAACGACACGCTCGAAATTGGCTCGAAACCCATGTTTAGTCAAAATAAAAATATAAGATGCTAAAATATTAGGAACCAATCTTTTGTCTTTTTATTCTTTTGTATGTTTAAGTAAGTTTTTCACGAATAAAATGATTGACTCTGATTCTTTTGTCAGCAGGTGTACATTTGAGTAAAAACGAATAATTAGATAACATATACATGTTAATTTTTGGAGAAAACTACTTGGCTACGTAAACAGCCAGTTAAAGACATAAACAAAATTCAGTGGTATTACTTGAATATAATGATTATCTCATAACTCTATGACTTACTGGCCACTTCACTAAATTAAGTCATTGATATACTATTTTTTTTATCTCACCAAATAGGCTGATCGTGTATTTTCTTTTTACGTCATAAATGTCAGAATAAGTCATGTTGCCTTACTCCTCGCTCCTATAATAAAATGCAATTCGTTAAAAAGACAAAAATATTTTGATAGGACGTCATAACGCGTGACTGACTAGTCCGACAGGTAATCAATATGACATTTATGATAAATATCATTTGATAGAGAGCTAGACTAGGAACGAGGCAAGAAGGGTCGCTGAAGATAGGAAGGCGTGGCGCGAGTTTGTGAAGGCTCTCTGCACCTGCGGCTTAGCATAACATGCGTTGTCGCGCACGACTTCATATTTCCAATGAAAATGTAATTGCTAGGATAGCAGGGGCCGTATTTTAACTTTAAAACACGCAAAACAGCTACGGCATAAACATCTGAATCAGAAATATCAGAATTTGATCCAGAAATATTCCAACGCAACTCCAATACAACTTCAATATTTGTTGATTGTTTGTTGTGTGTTGGAGTTATGTATGATAGGTTATGTTCTTATTGTATTGTTAATATATTTTAAAATTAGAATCCGGCACCAGGGCCGGGGTGCCTTAGAACGACAACAACAACATCACTTGATAGAAGCGTTTATCAATGTGATTATGTTTGAGACAGCATTTAAATTAATTAATTTTGTTCACATATCACATAAAAAAGTTTCTTAAATTATGCTTAAAGTGAGATTGATGTACCTATAATTAACATCACTATTGGTACTTATATGTTAACACCTCGCATAATTGATGGAGCTGCGGAGATACCAGATGAACACGTATTTATGATCTTCACTGTACACCGAACGAAATGAATAAAAATCCGTCCTTTTTCCCGCTTCCCATAATATCATAAATTGCAAGAAAACAAACAAAGCTGTAAACTTCAAAATACGAGAGCCGGCACTAACAAAGGAACGTAACCCCGTATTTCATTATTAACTGCTCGACGTAAAACGCATAAAGTAGAGTTACACGAATAAACGTCACGTACACGATTCGTTTTATATCATTACGGGAGTGGCATTCAGCTTTACATGTATGTTATTGATATGATATGATATGATATCTCTTGTATCAACTCGGGGGATCTCTCTCTTCTTTCTAGCAGACTTTGGTCACAGCGACTGCATAAATGTTCTTTAGTTGCGGAAACTAAGCTGGTCCGCCCGCTCGTGCGCCCTCATGTGACTGCAGTAGCCAATCTTAGTCTGCAGTGTACGCCCACACCGAGAGCATGTCAGGACTCCGTTTAGGTAGTGGTAGGTAAAGGCTACAGGTAGTCGAGCCTTCAGAGCATCCCGTCTGTTGTGGGGGTTTTCTTTTCGTCGTTCTTCGATATCATCAACTGATCTCGAGGGATATTGAACCTTGAGTCTAAGGAGAGACTAAACTTTGCCTCCTTATGTGTGTTCTATCGCTTGTACAATGGGTTGTGCTCTGAAGACCTGTATGACATGATGCCCACGGCCGCTTTCTACACCGTACCGTTCGCCGTCGGCAAGGTGTTCATCGCCACACCCTGGAGCCGAAAGGGTCGCGCACTGTGCGGCTTAAGAGGAATTTCCTCGCGAACGCTTCAGCTGTGGAATGAACTCCCTGCCGAGGTTTTCCCAAGGGGATACAGTATGAAGTTCTTCAAAAAAGGAGTGTATAAGTTCTTAAAGGGTCCGCCACTCGCATGTCAATACTCTGAAGCTACAGGCGTCCATGGGCTGCAGTAACTGCTTGGCATCAGGCGGGCCGTATGCTTGTTTTCCAACGTCGTGGTATTTAAAAACAAATTCACTCTTCCACATTTATTATCGCGAACGAAGTGCTTAAGTAATATCAAATCAAACAGTTTTTTTTATATCTAAATGTCGTGTCGCTTCGGGATTGGATTTCCGTAGATGTCAATTAGAATATTTTACGCTATATTTGGATAATTTTGGATTAAGCAAGATTTATATTACGCAAAGGGGATTTTTCTCCTAGTTAGCTGATTTGGTAAACTTCAAAAATCTTGCACTTTGTGAATATTCGCTGGCAGTTGGCTCCTTAGAGAATTCAAGCAACCGGAGCGGCTATTGACAGGCGTTGCGCTCTGCCGAAAACATATGGCCAGTGGTCATATTTATTGTATGGGCTGACGTTAATCTGACGTGGCTATTTGTACATTACGTACGAATAGCCATATAATTGATTTTCCCCTCCCCCGCAAAAATCAGCAGACTTTTTTGTATAGAAAATGACAGACACGGCCGCTGCGGTTGGTTGAATTCTCTAAGGTTGGCTCAGTTGATCTTTAGGTGGTTTTGTGTGGATTAAGATCCGTAGCCATCGGTAGCATACATACGTATTTGATTCGAAGAAGTTCAACTCCGCCGCGCTCTAGTTTAACCACACGTAACAAATTTAGTAATTATAATACATCACTTTCGGGAAAATTGCGAATGAACTTGTACATGGAGGAGAGAATATATACAGGTTGGAAAAAAACATAGGCTTTGGAGGGGAACTACCTTAAAACGTTGAGATAGCTCAGTTCACTGAAAGGAAACATTCATTTATTTTTCTTAAAAAGTCAAACTCTATCACAGTTTTTATTTTATTTTGCCTTTTGTCCATCCTAATTGTATGATTTTATTTTCAAATTATTATGGCTTCTTTTGTGCCATAAACTTGGTTGGTATTAATAAGTTTTTATCCTTGTTGGAAATAGGATCGATTGGCATCAATTGTCATTAAAATAGTTTTTGGCAAAAATTACATTATAAGTAGTTTATTTTGTGTACATTTTCTCGAAAATGTATAAATAATGTTATATCGTTTTTATAACATAAAATGACGTTTCCTTTCAGTGAATTGAATTATCTCAACGTTTTAAGGTAGTTCCCCTCCAGGCCCCATGATTTTTTTCCACCCTGTATTATAAAAAAATACGATGGAACGGAATTTATTTGTGCCGTATGCGACTCGCACTTGGCAATTTTTTTACTCGCGCACTCATATAAAAATTCTGCTTACACATTTAGAGTTTCTTATACTAGACTCGTTTCTATATTTAAGTACATATAAGGCTCTCGTTTCAAGTCACTAATTTCACGAAACGTGTCTCAGAAAGCCCGAAATAAGTCCTTGAAATATGTCATGACATAAAAATCATCCCCATTATTAAGAACGTCAAGATCAATGTATTCTGACAGCTACCTTTATTGCTAGAAGGTAATCTTTTCGCTCCGAGACAGGTTGACGCTCGGCCTTATTGCAGGGCCGTAAGGTTTTGATTCGAACGAATTTTATCACACAATGTAATATTTTTTTATGAAAGGGCAGAATATGTTTAATGACAGGTTCAAAGGTGCGATTGTCATAAATATACACTGAGTTTCATATACTTGGAAATTATGTTGCGCGAGTTTTAATATAATGCTGTTGTTTTTACCTAAAAATACCAAATCTTCTAAATATGATTATTGATTTAAGCTTAGGGACCATCCGCGAAGAAAACGGAATAGTAGGGACTGCCAAAAAGCCGTTAATATTTTAACTGCCAAAGTCTTCCGCTTAAATGTCACCATTTCTCATCTCGATAGTAATGTACTATTGTTTTTTAAATATTCATGCGTATAAAATAGTACTTTAGATGTAAACGAAAGCATTGGAGGGCTGCATTTAAAATACGGTTTATTAAATAACTTCTCAACAATGGTTAGGTTAGATAAATAAAAAGGCACAATTAAATTGTCCTCGAGATCTGATTTAGAATAAAACAACCTCACACTGTATAAAATAAAGTATACTTTTCGAATTAAAAATTCATCTATCTATCTATCTATCTGTCGTTCATCCATATCAAATATCACAGTCCTTCGCACTATATTCTTATTCCTACTTTACCTTCTTAAACAAATAACATCGAATATTATTAATAGATTTATTCTAATCTGCTTCCAACACTTTCATCACTCGAAGCGAGAACTGTCCCAGAATTTCCTAGCACCCTTTGTGGAGGATATTGGGCAGGAATTCAAAGGCACCCTTAAAACGTTAATTCATTAGAGGTTTTTCTGGGCGAAACTAATTTGTCAGAATTGCTTTTCGCCATTCTGTTTTGTGATTGAGTAATGAATGAGACGAAAACGGCTACAGAAATAATGTTTTCGTAAACTTGGATGTGACTGGTTGGCGTTGATTTCAGTTTTTTGTGCGTCTTGTTTTTGACAGGTAAGGAAATATATGTTTTGAGCAATTTTATTCGTGATGGTGCGTGGAGAGGAGCCTCACTTCAGGGATTCGGAATGTAGAAATTAAATGCTGAGGGTCGGTGGTAGGTTTTTTAATTCAAATATAAGGCACAATTCATGTGCCTTAGAATTCGGACAATCGAAGACGCGCGACTAAGCTCTTTTTATAACAAAGTTATCATATAAAAGGAGGTCTCAAACCAAATTAATTTCAAAGAAATACAAGCAACTGGACAAAGCTGCAGAGCTCATTATAAAGTTAAAATTATTCCAAGCACGCTCATGGTCGATATGCACACTTCACATATGAAATGCTTCTCTGTTTTCCTTCATTAATATGGCTTTGAGTTAAACAAAGGAAGCCCCGAAGCCCCGACCCTTGTTTATAAACAAACACGGTGAAATTTACACGCGCGTTTTAAGAAGACATTGTTTTTCAATTTGAAAGGTTATTTTAAATTAACATAAAAGCGTTAAACAAACGCAGGAAAAACGCTTCAAGGGTAATGTGTTTTTTACACGCAAAGTGCTCTTGTTTCAACTTAAGTGTAAGATATATTAATAACTAGCTGTTGCCCGCGGCTTCGCTCGCGTTAAATTCGGTGTAACACGGTTCCCCTTTCCTGATTTAAAACACAAAAGAGAACTCGGAACAGAATAAACCGCACACAAATAGTCCGCATACCAATTTTTAGCTTTCTACCTTAAAAAAATTGCGTAATGCTCCATACAAACTTCCACCCCCCATTTTAGGGAAGTGGGGGAAACAAAAAGTAGCCTATGTCACTCTCCATCCCTTCAACTATCTCCACTTGAAAAAACCAAGTCAATTCGTCGCCCCGTTTTGCCGTGAAAGACGGACAAACAAACAAACACACACATATACTTTCCCATTTATAATATTAGCATAATTGTAATATATATATATATTGATGCTAATTATGAGTTAGATTCACCAACTCATAATATAATAAAAAATATTGATTTACAAGTCATAACAAACCAGTGAGATTTATGACTTATAGATTTCAATCCGTATACGTTTCTTACAAGTACCAATTTCTAGTTCATGTATAGGCACATGCAACTGATTGTAATATATATTGACAATTCAACTTTAGTTTGAGAAATCCCCGAAAATAACCTTTTTTTATTTATTTTTTCAACAGGACCCAAGGCAAAGATTACGACAACTTCTAAATCAGGCGATCCGAGAATAAGCACGGGGTAGTAAATTTTATGTAGAATTTTACTTTCTTTTTATTGTTTGTCTCAATATAGGCTTTTTATAGCTGCGACTTGATTGGTGATAAAGGGGTAATCTTATTCGAAAACATGTCTAGACGAATTGTTACCGAAAATCTGTTTTAGGAATAAAGGAATGCAATTGTTATTACATGTAATAATGAGAATATGTTGCGTATATATTAATGATAGTACGTATGTAGTCCAATAACATTTACAATAAAAATCTAGAGTTAGGTAAAAAAACAGAGGGTCAATACGAGTATTTTTACATATTATCTGCTGATATCGACTCGAACTACATCCAAAACAAATCAAGATTATAAATTCTATATCTAGTTTATGACCGAAATTCTAATTATCAAATCTAGATCTGTTACTGATTTAGTTATGATCATAGATTTAGATTAGATTAGATTTCAAATATGATCTTCTTTTGTTATAACACCTAAACAAATTATGATTCTGAAATCCAATGTTACTAAAAATGAGTGACGTCGTATACTGATTTTAGGCAACCTCCTTTTATATCTATTTAAAATGAACTTGATAACCATTCAGTATTAAGAAAAGCATGATATAAACCAGCCAAACGTACTTCCAATCCTTTTCAAAACAAGCCGTGAACAGATTGAATAGTGAATAGGCCTTCAGATTGCTTAATATTTTTTAGCCATAATAGCGTCTAAAATACGTGGTTAAAATCCATTATTAAATCCGCAGTACACGCGCATGAGGCAGGCTACATCTGGCTCTGAAGCCATGGAGATGAACGTGATTATGCAATAAATCACAGCACTCACAAAGTATTAACCGGGTTCCGTCCCCTTGTCAGCCGCAATGCTACACGACTTGTTTAGCTTAGTTGGTGCTCGGGAGTTTCTAATTGATTCTGATCTTTAGGAGGAAGAGGTTCTTTAGTTAAAGATGTGTCACCTTGTAAAAAAAATTTGAAAGGTGATATTTGATTTAAAATGTTTAAGGAAGAACCTGTAGGTGATGTTGACTCATGTTGTTTATTTATTTTTGTGTCAACTTTGTATAATTTTTAACAATGTTGTATTTTTTTAACTGGACTAAAGCAATTATTTTTTTAGTTTTTATGCCTAATATTAGGTTTATTTTAGATTTTGAGTATATCTTTTATTTTTCCAAAATAAGGAGTTAGCTTTTGTCTACATATTTTAATAATGTTTACCACATTCTACTGAGATCAATATTAGTAACTATTTCAAATATTTATTAGGTAAAGGGTTTGAAACCTTGAAACATACTGGATTAAGGTCCTTGACACATTGTGCATAAGGCAACGCTTTTCGCATTGTATTGAAAGTTGCATTAAGGCTCCGTTCTTAAGGAACAACAAAATATCACTCTAAAGAACCCCAAGTTAAATTCAATAGAAACCTTGGAAATGTCACGTAGGAACTTAATTACTTCGCTCCGTCATATATCGGAGATGTGAAGAGTAAACTCGAATCGACAAGGCTATATTGTACATTATATTCAATTTTCTGTTTTAGAGCGATATCTAATCAGTGTGCTGGTGGCGGTATGTCATCACTGTCATCAGACTTTCAATCCGGAGGTCTCGGGTTTAAACCCCGGGTCGTCGTACCAATGACTTATTCGGAACTTACATATATGTATGAAATATCATTCGAGAGGAAAAAGGACCTAGTTATTACCCAATAAGGCCTAGTTTCCCTTCTGGGTTGGAAAGTCAGTCAAATGTGGTTAAAAAAATAGTTGTCTTTGATATTCGCATGTGGCTGTGTCGAGGCCTCAAGGCGTAATTAATAGGTAGGTCCATTGAATAGTAATTAAAATCGAAAATCTTTTAAATACAAAAGGATTAAAACCATTTACTTACCAAAATTCCGATTTACTGATGTGCGGCTGATTCCGAAAGATCAAAAACACTGGAAATAGCACTCGTTCACAAAAATGGCGCGCAACTCACGTGATTCCATCGATGGCGTTCCGAGCTGACGGATGCGGCGGGGAGGTTAAATGAGCGTCAAGAGGGCTGTTGCTAGCGCGCTTTAAAATGCAGCGTTTAGTAGAAATTTGTAGTTTTTGGAATTTCCCGAATTACGAAATTACCCGAATGCACCTTACTACGTTTTGCTTTATTTTTATACGCTTGAGTAGCTCATAAAGCCATTTGTATCAATCTAAACTTTTCAGTTTAAACAAAACGGACGCAAACAAGAAAATACTTTTATTATCTTCACGGATTCTCTGAAAACTTTTTTTTGTCATTTGAACGCAACACCGAGCCCTCGTTAGTGTGTTTTGCGGCAACTTTTAACAACAGACACTGGAGAAGTTTCTAAAATTTGTTAAAAATACCTAACTTTGCTGTCGAACTTCTTTCAACAAACTTACAGGCGACGGATTTTGTTGAAACTCTGTGAAACGACCAACTGTACAGCCACCGAATTGAGAAGTACAGGCCATACGGGTACTGCGAATGTAACTTTGCTGAAATATGAAGCAGTGTACGACTGCGGAAGTAGGTACCTCCACCTTCAAGGGACCCTCTCGTCCTTTAGCCGTCAACACATTGAATTCTCCTTTATATTAAAAGGTCGGTAAAGGGCATGTGATACCTCTGGAGTTGCAGGCAACCATAGACGGTAGCTGCTTACCATCAGGTGAGTCGCATGCTAATAGTGGTATATAAAAACCGGCCAGGAGCGTGTCGAGCCACGCTCAGTGTAGGGTTCCGTAGTTTTCCGTCCGTCAACTTTATTTGAAAGCCCGTCATTTCATTGTGATTTTGTAGAAATTACAGGTACAATAAACACCTGCTTATACGGTTAAATTACAAACTTAGTTCAGATTTTTTTTTTTTTCAAAAACTATTCAACCTATCAAGTTTAAAATTATTTTCCTAAAAAGTTTTTATAAAGTTCTATTTTTTTCATATTTTTAAAACTTAGGGTTCAAAAGTTAGAGGGGGGGGGGGGGGGGGGGTGGAGACACAATTTTTTTACTTCTGGAGCGATTATTTCCGAAAATATTTACATTATCAAAAAATGATTAGAGTAAACCCCTATTCATTTTTGAATACCTATCTAACAATATATCACACGTTAGGGTTGAAATGAAAAAAAAATCACTCTCCACTTTACGTATAGGGGATAATGAAACATTTTTTTCCACTTTTTATTTTACCACTTTGTCAACGTGATTGATGTACATATTAGTACCAAATTTCAGCTTTCTAGTGCTAACGGTCACTGAGATTATCCGCGGACGGACGGACGGACGGGCAGACATGGCGAAACTATAAGGGTTCCTAGTTGACTACGGAACCCTAAAAAGGAACATTTTAGTTGTTAAATAAAACGTTTTTCAAATTCAAAATTCAAAATATGTTTATTTCAGATAACTAGGATCCATACATAATAATTAAAAAACAAGTAACACAATCAATCAGACATACAAATAAAAATGAAATCAAACATATGTTATATTTAGACATACAAATAAATTAAATTAAATTATTATTAGAATTACAAAACTACAATGACATTCCTACTTATCGTACGAGACAAAGCCCCTGAGGCTGTCTACCCAGTGTTTCTGGAAACGACAGTTACACATCCTTTCAGCAATGACTTCCAGAATGCTATTGTGGCTATCTCTCACTCGCCTCTGCATCGATGCGTACTTTTTGCGCAGTATAGTGTGGAAACCATCGACGCGCGCACTAACGAACATACCTGAAGCACTGCATCGGCGGGGTAGTTTCATCAGCATTCTGAAAGCATTGTTGTAGAGGACGCGCAGGCCGTTGTATGCTCGTCGCGTGTACCGAACCCATAGGCTGCCGGTGTAGAAGGTTTGACAAAAAGCTTTAAAAAGCGTTATTTTAACTTCTTGACTACAACGGGCAAACCTACGCGCCAGCATGTTGCTTCTCACAGCTAACGCCCTGCGCTCCCTCTCGATGTCATGGTCGTCGGACAGATTATCAGTGATGATGTGCCCCAAGTATTTGAACTGGTTAACTACGTTCAGCTCAGAGCCATTCAGTACAACAGGAGGGATGTTAGAAGGCTGAAACTTTCGCTCTGTTTTAAAAACCATCACCTCACTCTTTTTACAGTTGTACTGAAGGCCATGAGCATGAGCATAGTTTTCACAGGTACGGACCAGTTCACGCAACGCCCCGACTGAGGGGCTCAGCAGCACCATGTCATCCGCATAGCTTAGATTATTGACACAGGTCCCGTCAATGTGGCATCCGGCATACATGCTGCTGAGCTCCACGATCAGATCGTTCACGTAAAGGTTAAACAGTTTTGGTGATGTCAAGCCTCCCTGTCTTACACCGCACTGTAATCTGTATTCGCTTGATAACGCACCTGACCATCTCACCTGATTTAATTGGTTGCCATACCAATACTGAAACAGCCCGACGCACTCCTCGGGCACACCTGCACCCACCAGTTTCTTCCATAGCAGTTCGTATACAACGCGATCGAAAGCTTTTGAAAGGTCTAAGAAGCAAGCGTATACGGGCGTTTTACGCTCGGTGTAATGCGCGACCGTATGTTTTAAGCACAATATTGCACTTTCTGTGGACTCACGCGCTCTAAATCCAAACTGTGCATCGTGTAATTGCAGGTGCATCTCGAGACGTGCGCCCAGCAGACTATCCAGTACCTTAGCAAGCACTGTAGCTAAAGAAATTGGCCTATAATTTGTAACATCTGAGACGTCACTCGTTCTATCCTTAATAATAGGCACAACCAAAGTTCTCATAAAAGGCTCAGGTAAGTAGGAATGTCCTAAACACAAATTAAAGAACATAGAATGCACCCTCGGCAAATGAACGCCTGCAAATTTTAAATGTTCAATGCTGAGTCCGTCATGACCGGGCGATTTACCTCTCTGCATTTTACTTATGGCTTTCGCGACTTCAGAGGCTGTAAACCTCGTATTGCACCCCTTCACCCCCGACCCAGCATCGACATCGCCAATTTGCATATCAGGCGAAGGTAAATTGGAAGGAACAAGCAACGGTTCTACTGTAAAATGGTTTTTAAAAGTTTCCGCTATCCCTTTTTGATCTGTAACTCCGTTGACGCTAATAGGGAGGCCAGCTTTAATATTCAGACTATTTGTCTTTTTCCAGAAATGTTTAAATCTTTTTGACGAGTGTTCGGTTGCCAACTTATCCATTTTGATTTGGTCTTCATTGTTTTGGCACCATTTTAATCTAGATTTAAAAACTTTTCTACTCTCGTACATTGCGAGATAAAGTGGACCGGAAGAAGGCTTTCCTGCGTCAGACCAAAGTTGAAATTTAACCCTGGCCTCCCTGTGCGCCCCCGCTACATGCTTGTTCCATCCAAGTACATAACCGTGCTTTCGTCGTAGGACGCGCTTACCGGTACTTATGGATGCTTCAGTCAATATCTTTACAACTCTGTCATGCATAGCATCCAGAAATCGTCTGTGCTCCTTATTTGTACACATGAGATTACAACACATACTCAATTCCTGAGGAAAATCGACTTTGCTTAATTCACTATTACACAGTGCTGAGTATGCACTGACCTGTTCTGGCCGACGGTTACCCCATGCTACGTTTAAATCTTGTAAATTATTATTAACCGAACTTTTAACTGTTTGAGGTAACTGATTTAAGTCACATTCAAGTACAAGGGGATAATGGTCGGACCAGAACCCGTACATCACACACTGTGGCATAAGCGGCTTTAGTCGTAAGACAGTGGTCCAACCACCTCGTACAGCCATGGGATTCACTTATAAAAGTGAAAATATTCGAATTTGCCCCCAGTTTGACTACATCCGCACAGTACGAATTCAAATCATCACAAAATTTTAACATTTCCACATAAAATAATTGATTAGGCATTAAAGTCATCCAACATAAATACACCTTGGACATCACTATTTTCGTTTATTATTGCACTTAATTCACTAAGACATACCGTAAAGTCAGGAAGATTATCCAAAGAATCCGTGGGCATGTACACACTAAACACTAATATCGGACTGTCGCTATCACGCACGTTCACCTTAATACCTACAATACGCGCACTATTGCATTGCACAATATTGACCGAGTGAAAAGCGCTCTTCCGCCACAATAGGGCTACACCTCCGTGGGGCCTGCCGACCAGCGGACCCTCCGACAGGTCCACAGCCGACTTTGCCGTGAATCCGAACTCGTTACTAACTGTCTCTAACACAGGATTTTCAAAAGAAAGTAGCCATGTCTCTTGTAGGGCCAAAATATCTGCAGTTCTACATAGGTGTCGCACTCCGTCAATAGAACGTTTCAAGGACTTACAGTTATAGCTAATAAGTTTAGTTGACGTTTTATTTACCTCCATTATTGAAACGTTTATTAGCCTTACTTTCATTCTCGAGCTCAGCAGACAAAACAAAACGCCTAAAAGAGATTCCATTGGGCCAGAAACTGTCATTCAGATATATACCTAAATTATGCTTAGCTACAAATATTTTATAGGTATTATAGTCCCTTTCCTTTGCTCTCCTTATCTGTATCAATGTTACCTTTTCTTTAGTTTTTTCAAATATATAGTCGCGTATATCGTCCTCTGACGCATCTTTGTGTACATAAGATATATACAGTGGGACTTTAGACTCCGCCGCTCTAAACTTAGTGTTTGAAGGTGGCGCGGCCTTACCTTTACTACTTATGAACATATTTCTAAGACGATAACGCTGAGCCTCATTACACTTCTCGTTTAGGGGGTAGGGGGGGGGGGCTCGCTGGATGTCGTTATTCCTTTGGGCTACCTCCGCAAATGTAGCATTTGCCGTACAAGACCCCTGCGGCCCACTGTCACATAAATCATGAGTAGTATAAATTTTTGGTATATCCTTTTTATATTCTCGCGGCCGTTGAGTGTGAACGCTCAGCTCACCAAGCGCCATGTCACAGGTTACCGTTTGTTGCGAGTTCGTCGGACCATTATCAAGCGCGATTGCAGGTGAGATAGTTACATTCGGTGACCCGTGCATCTGAGCAGGTACGCTATCTAGGCTTGAACGCCGCTCAGTGTCCTTATCTTGTTCCGTTAATGACGTCACGCTACAATTATACGACAACCCGCATGGACCGCTATCTAAACAGGCACCCCTAATTTTGTTTACAAAATTACCTTTATTAGAAGATTTATTTTGATCCCACTCTGCTTGAAGTATTTCCACGTCTTCTCTTGTAACATAATTGTTCTTAATATAACTAACTTCTTCACGCAGCAAAGACAGGTCTTTTAAGAGTCTTGTTACGTCTATAAAATCCCAGGTCACTGGCGGAAGTTTCTGAAGATCTTTAGCTACAAAAATTGGCAGATCCTCTGGGTTTACAACTCGAAATAGCCGTAGCATGTCCTCCAAGTCCCTGGTATCCTTTCCGTCACCTATTCTCGAAATGTATCGCTTTCCGGATTTAACCGATTCAAATAATAACGTTTAATAATTTGTTAACCACGTGTCGTTAAAAAATCTTAGTCCGTAAGAGCAAACACTGTACTATACTTATCTCAATAAATTATTTGTATTTGTTTGTATTTGTTATTGTTAGAGGCTAATAAAGGCGTGTTACATACTGTACGGTGTCATTGTGAAATTTTAATGAAAGTAGAAGGAGATATGAAAATAGATGTCATATACTTCAGAAAAAGTGACCAAACCCTCCGGTGTCCGAGGCCAGATTTGAACTGGCGTCTTCAGCTTTCGCGGCTTCAGCCGCTTCAGCCGCGAAAGCTGAAGACGCCAGTTCAAATCTGGCCTCGGACACCGGAGGGTTTGGTCACTTTTTCTGAAGTATATGACATCTATTTTCAGATTATATATAGTAGTGTAACTACTTAAAAATTGCAAATCAAAAAATATTGAACAAAATAATTTGATTTGCTTCAAGATTCATAGAAGGAGATACTTTAACGGCCTCCTAGCCTAGTCGGTAGTGACCCTGCCTACGAAGCAGGAGGTCCCGGGTTCGAATCCTGGTCAGGGCATTTATTTGTGTGTTTATCACAGATATTTGTTCCTGAGTTATGGATGTTTCTATGTATTTAAGTATTTATCCATATTTATCTATTATATATATCGTCGTCTAGTACCCAGAACACAAGCCTTATTGAGCTTACCGTGGGCCTAGGTCGATTTGTGTAAGATTGTCCTATAATATTTATTTATTTATTATTATTTATTTATTTATACCTGGAACAGAAAAGAATCCCTGGGAGAAAACACTTAAATTTGCTGAATAAATTAAGCAAGCTCCAAAGTTTTTCAACATTATCAAAGGAATTATAATGAGAAAACTCGCATTTTCGTCAACTACCAATGCACAAAGTAAGACGTTAAAAAGCAAAAGAAAATACAAAGGGTGAGGGATTTGCATGAAAATAAGAGGGCTCATGACATAACCCTCTTATTGCTCGAAGGCGTAAGCATCTTTATAAGACCGCGTTTTGTATGCGAAGTATTACTTTTACGACTTTATGCGTTCTAATTTTAAAAGTGGGTTAGAAATTTAGGTAGACTCGTGTGTCGTACTCGCACCGTATACTACAGTCAGAAGCAGAAGTATAACGGATGATATGTTCAAAAAAAAACTCAAAGTTCCAGCTATAATTTTCTGATCCTCGTTTGGAACAACTTTTCCGACCATATGCCATACATTTGATCGTGATTTCATATGACGTTGGAATTTTGGAGTGGGCTTACGGACTATTACAGGTTATTAGATAAAACTTATTTGACAGTTGCAGTAGAACAGTTATACTAGGCTGATAATGAGAATGCCAGTTATTTCTTTCCGCTATTGTATGAAAGTGAAATGGGAACAGGCACAGAGAAAGATGAAAGTGAAATAACGCATTTTAAATTTAATGAAATGAAAATATTTAATTGTAGAAAATGGGTTTACACAAAGGATCTTAATACATGGTATAGCATCTCCACTTTCAGCCTGTGACAGACATACAAATTGAATAGGCTTATGACTATACGCTTGTTTCCGAATGAAACAAGGAATATAACCGCGGACCACTTCTTTCGTTTGATCGTTTTGTATCACTTTCTTTCAAATATGCAAGAGCGATAGAGACGGAGAAAGCCAAATTTCTATTTTCAAAGTTTGCGGTAGGACCGCCAGCCATGCTTACCGTCTCACAAAACTTCTACCGAAGATGAAATGGTTCCTTCGCTGCGTTGTCAATTAATTAGCCCAAATTCTCTTTCAAGGAATTTTCATTAAAATCCTACTTGAGCGCATTAACAAATCAATTCTAATGTTTAACTTTGTTCATTCTAAGAATTTTCTGAAATCTTCATTGCGTAAGAAAGCTTTCGTTTAACAAAGATGTTTCTTAGAATAGCTAAGTTCTTGAAATTCCATTACCAAGTTTCAGGAATTACAGATTAGTCGTGTTGGCAATTAAACACTAAATACTTCCCTCAAAAGCAGTGGTTTACATTACAGTCGTGAATAATTAGACCTTTTAGACTAACGGTAGGTTCTGATCTAAATTCGAGGCCCCGTTTTATAATTAGTGTAGGCTCAAAAGGGAACGGTACATGTTATTTTACTGTCTACCTGCTGGTTATGGATTACCTTTAGACTTTATGCACAGAAATAATAGATGTTCTAAAACAGAACAGTTTTTTTTTTTTTTTTTATGAAATAGGAGGCAAACGAGCAGACGAATCGCCTGATGGTAAGCAATTAACGATACAATACAATACAATACAATATTCTTTATTGCACCACACAAAGAAAAAGAAATACAGAAACAGATTTAACAAAGTAAATAATGGTAACAACAGGCGGTCTTATCGCTATTAAGCAATCTCTACCAGACAACCTTAGGGTAGCAGGAGAAGGAGAACAGAGTTTCAGAAACAGGTAGTGCTTTACACAATAGTTTTAGTTGATAGTGTTGAAGGGGGTGCGTAACATAATGAATACGCACTTTTGGTATAATTTCAGTTTACAAACGTTCAAAAAGTATACTAACGTTAGGTATAATGTATTAAATGTCTATTTTCAGTTAGTATAATTCAAAAATAATATAACGTACATTATACAATCCGTTGTTTAGTCTAACGTACATATAGACGAATTCCGTTTTGCATAATAATAGTTACGTATAATAGTTAAAATATCGACTAACATCTGAAATAACAATCTAGATTAGGTTAGGTTAGAACTGCGACCCCCACAAAAAGAAAACTGTTACCAGAAAAGTGGGTTAGGTTAGGTTAGAACTGTGACCCCCACAAAAATAAAACTGCTACCAGGACAGTAGGTTAGGTTAGGTTAGAACTGCGACCCCCACAAAAAGAAAACTGCAACCAGAAAAGTGGGTTAGGTTAGGTTAGAACTGTGACCCCCACAAAAAGGAAACTGCTACCAGGACAGTAGGTTAGGTTAGGTTAGAACTGCGACCCCCACAAAAAAATAACTGCTACCAGGAAAGTAGGTTACGTTAGGTTAGAACTGCGACCCCCACAAAGAGAAAACTGCTACCAGGAAAGTAGGATAGGTTAGGTTAGAACTGCGACCCCCACAAAAAGAAAACTGCTACCAGGAAAGTGGGTTAGGTTAGGTTGGAACTGTGACCCCCCACAAAAAAATACTACCCAGAAAGTAGGTTAGGTTAGGTTAGAACTGTGTGGTTAGGTAGAAAAAGAAAACAATTAAAAGTTGTAGGCGTTTATAATTTATGTATGATATCTGTTTTGAACATTAGATTATTTCAACAGTATACTACATTATCATTATCGTAAACGATATTATTTGTGAAGTTCATTATACATTAGTCAATTATATATTTTGTTATTATTCAATTTGTACATTATACTGCATGCACGTTATACAAATTGAAATTATATAAATTGAATTTATATGTTACTATCAATATAGCATAAATTTGTATACGTTCTATTACTTACCCTGTTGAAGGATCAGATAATTTTACCGAAATTATAGTAAAATATGTTTATTTGCGGTTGGGAAAACGTAGCGTGGGACGCACTCTGGCCAGATGGCGGGATGACTTACATAAGAGGGCCGGCAGCGACTGGATGCGTAAAGCAGTAGACTGGGCTCTGTGGCTTACCTTGGGAGAGGCCTATGTCCAGCAGTGGACTGCAACGGGCTGATGATGATGATGATGATGATGATGATGATGTTGTTTATTTAGGAAGTATGTTAAATTTAAAAGTACGGTGTATTTTTAGTACAGTCACGGACTTTCCGATTCAAGCAATTATCTATTTTTAAGAGGCCGACAACACCCAATGACCTTCAATTGACTTTACTGTTTTTTAGCTATGCTATAACTACTTGTTTTGGGAAAGTAAAAAAAATGTGTTAATATTCATTATATTTGGAAGAACTTTGTTAGTTCTGATACACCATTGGCAGGGGGGTTTCACTACACAGTTTAGGTACTATCGGGTTCAGAATTGCATGGCCAATTTATGAATGAATTCATTGATAAATTGACCATGCAATTTTGAACCTGATGGTACATTTGGCCGGCGCGCCTCTCGGGCAGGCGTATGGCAGTGGGCTGCCGCTCGGCTCGCACGATAGTCGTGTCACGTGGCGCTCGCGCAAAATTGTAAATACACAATGGCTTCAAAACCTAATTCTCGATCTAATCCGTATAAAAGATGTCTTTACGAATGTCTAAATAAACGGAAGAACAAGGAAGCAGAAATAACATTTTTAAATTTCGAACGTTATGGATAGGTCCCGAAGTCCTTACTTATTAATAGTTAAAATAAACATACTTATTTTTTTAATATTGGTTGCCCAGAAACAATATTAGGTACTGACCGACATATTTTCAAAGGAACACGGTTGTGGCATACCTACTTCCGTGAGAATCAGACATATTCTCTATAAAAGTTTCTATCTCCGGATAAAAATTTAATATTTACAGAATCAACGTGTGTAATTCCTACATATTTATCTTTAAAATAATAAATCAGTAGGTATAGGTACTATCGGGTTCAGAATTGCATGGCCAATTTATGAATGAATTCATTGATAAATTGACCATGCAATTTTGAACCTGATGGTACAAAAACTTGTCAAGTGACAACCCTGTGCCGACGCTCACAGCTCGGTCATAAAACTGCGGTGCGCAAAGAAGATTCACGGTTCGCGCGCGGTAATAAGTTTCAATTTTGGTTGCAGGCGGCGAGTATAGGTATAATTTTATAACTAAATCTGACTTTTGTGAAGGAGTGAACTTTCTGTACGGTAGTACTATTAGTTATTCTGTGCCATTGGGCTAAATCGGCTCGATAGAAAATAATTTCAAAGTTACATCTTAAAATTTGCTTCAAACAGTTGTATGTCAATAGTTTATTGACTTGTACGTCTGTAATTAACGACAAAATTCCACCACACTAATATTCAAAACTTCATTATATCGTATTTCTCAATTAATGCGTAATACTTTTTTAATTCATCATTTTGCATAATTTGCAATGAGCTCCTATACTAATCGTAACACAGTATTTCTCTTTCACTCGCGCTGTAAAAGATGAGATGAAATGTTGCTGTCGTCATCCCCTTAAGTAGGTACTTACTCTATGAAATGTCCTATATAAAGTAAACCCTAAATTACTCAACAATTAAAGTCCGTGACTATAAAAAAATAGAACTTAATGTAGAAGTATATATTTCTCCTGATATCAACGTCGTAAGTTAAGTAATTACAGTTTTTCCAACTTCCAGGTTTTCATTATTTATCTACATTTAGTAAGTAAACATAATTTTTATCTAATTAACTCAAAATGCTGTAATTAAGGCATTTGTATTATATTTCATGAACATTTCTATAAAAGTGTTTCAACGTACACTTTGTACTCTGAATAATCCATAACGAAACATGATATTTCCTGAGCCATTTGCGTTTTAGCATAAAAATACGGCAAGAACTTAAACGCGAAGTAAAACAGTCTATGGTAATTCGCAATCAGAGGCAAATTAGTCTGTATTCTTGAATTTTAATCCACGCCCAGAGTTCTGATGACGGCCATTTTGTCTAGCGGCCATTTTGCGCGGAAACACGTAATGGCGGGCCTCTCGGTCACAGTAAACAATATACAGTGTCTAAATTTTATACGGGCGTATATTGTAATTGCGATTAGTATTGGACCTAGGGAACCTATTTACATTTATTTCTTTATGAAAATAAGATTTTTTTTTCATACATAATAATTCAGCCCACAATGAATTGCATCCATGACAATTAACTTACCGGTGCGTCATGTCATTTATCATCATCATCATCATCATCATCAGCCTATTTTAGTCCACTGCTGGACATAGGCCTCCCCCAATGAGCGCCATAGCGCCCTGTCTTCAGCTTGCCGCATCCAGCATCTGCCTGCAGTCTTTCGCAGATCGTCATCCCACCTTGCCAGAGGGCGTCCTACACTACGTTTGCCGAGTCGCGGTCTCCACTCAAGAACACGTTTACCCCAGCGGTTGTCGGTTCTTCGCGAGATATGGCCGGCCCACTGCCACTTCAGCTTGCTAATTCTTTGAGCTATGTCGATAACTTTGGTTCTCTGTCGGATGTATTCGTTACGAATCTTATCCTTCAGAGAAACTCCGAGCATAGCTCTTTCCATAGCTCGCTGAGCGACTTTGAACTGGTGGACCAGCCCTACCGTGAGTGTCCACGTCTCAGCTCCGTAGGTCATTACGGGTAGGACGCACTGATTAAAAACTTTCGTTTTCAAGCATTGCGGTATGGATGACGAGAAGACTCGGCGTAGTTTCCCAAATGCTGCCCAGCCTAGCTGGATCCTCCTTTTGGCCTCCTTCTCGAAATTGTTTTTACCTAACTGCAGGATCTGCCCAAGGTAGGTGTACTCAGAAACAATTTCAAGAAGGTGGCCATGTACGACGACCGGTCCCGGATCAATGTGGCCATTGATCATGACTTTGGTTTTATCCAAATTCATGCCAAGACCGATGCGTCGCGAGGCTGAAGCTAGGCCGTCCAGCATCCGGGTCAGCTCCTCTAGCGACTCCGCCATTACGACTATGTCATCAGCGAATCGCAGGTGTGAGATGTAATCGCCGTTTATGTTTATGCCCTTACCTTTCCAGTCCAGCGTCTTAAACATGTCTTCCAATGCGCTTGTGAACAGTTTCGGGGATATGACATCCCCCTGTCTCACCCCTCTGCGCAATTGGATGGGTTTAGACTGCTGGCCCTGTACTTGGACACTCATAGTGGCGGCTTCGGAGAGACATCTCAGCACCTCGATATAACGATAGTCTACTTGGCATCGCTGTAAGGATTCCAGAACAGCCCAAGTTTCCACGGAGTCAAAGGCCTTCTCATAGTCCACAAAAGCGAGACACAGGGGCTGATTATACTCTTCGGACTTCTGTATAATCTGCCTCACTGTGTGAATGTGGTCTATGGTGCCATATCCTCCGCGGAATCCAGCCTGTTCCGGTGGCTGGAACTCGTCGAGTCTTCTGGCGAGACGATTCGTGACCACTCGTGAGAAAAGCTTATAGACGTGGCTCAGAAGTGTGATGGGTCTGTAGTTTTTAAGGAGGGTTTTATCACCCTTCTTAAAAAAGAGCACCACCAAACTCCCGCTCCACGCCTTAGGAGTTCTCCCACTGTGAAGGACGGTATTGAAGAGGTTCTGCAGCTCGTGTATAACAGGAGCTCCTCCTGCCTTCAGAAGCTCTGAAGTAATACCATCCTCACCGGGGGCTTTTCCATTTTTAAGCTGCCTCAGAGCTAACACGATCTCGTCTTGACTGATGTCTGGCAGTTCGTCGGTATAGTGGCGTGTCAGGGTGGCTCTTGAATCATGGTCGTCTCGTCGGGAGTGGGGGGCATGTGCAGAGTACAGCCGGCCATAAAAATCCTCTATCTCGGCGGAGATCTCCGGCTTCGACAACACGGTCCTCCCGTCGTGCGTTTTTAGCTTCGTCAGGTGGCTCCTGCTAAGCTGCTGAGTGAATACTTTGGACCCTCGGTTTCGCTCTATCGCCTCTTCAATAAGGCGTGTGTTGGAGCTCCGAAGGTCGCGCCGTACCATCTTCGCAATTCGCTTATTCAGGTCTGACCTCTCTGACGAAGTCGCTTGGGTAGTCTCCCGTCTTCTTGTCATCAGCCCCAGAGTCTCATCCGAGAGTTTGGATGTCATTTATGTCAGTTTTAAATCAGTTGGATAGCGTTCATTGGTGTCCGGTAGGACTTTAAAAAATCATTACACATAATTAATAACACTATTTAACAATATGATTATACTATGAGTCCTATTGCTGGATTACTATAGGTGGATAAAGTATACGCCCGTATAAAATTTACAAGCTGTATATATAATATGAAATCCGGTGTGTGTAACTTCATGTTATATTAAAATACTGGCCTTTTCCCGCGGCTTCGCCCGCGTACTATAGGTACTCAAACAGGACACGATACCCATGTTGATTATCAGACTCTGTAACCACATTTGCCCCTTTTAGGGGTTGAATTTTCAAAAAACCTGAAACATGTGTTTACTCATTTATCGTTAGAAATACTCCTGTGAACAAATCTTGATTCGCCATATAAACTTTGGACCCCTATTTTACCCACTTAGGGGGTGAATTTTGAAAAATCCTTTCTTAGTGCACCCCTAGACCTTGGAATAAGGAACCTACTTGCCAAATTTGGAATCTCTAGAACCAGCGGTTTGGGCTGTACCGTCTTCGTCCATTTTATATTGCGAGACAAAGTAGTTAAATCACAACGTTCATTGTATTATAACATTTGTTCCGTCGGTGTTAGAGACGTTTTTGCATTGACGTAAGGTTTATTTTACTACACTCTTATGCTAGTATAATGCTTTTGTATTGCGATTGGCAAGTTAATCGAGAATACTTATGCTTCTTTACTGCGATTAGCAAGTTTTTTGGCCGTATTAATGCTTCTTTAATGCAGTTGGCAACTTAATAAAGCGTACTAATGGTTCTTTAATGCGATTGGCACTTTCCATGACAACGATAATGCTAATAGCGCAGACATATTGCGCCTGTAATGCTATTAAATGACCTGTATAGGATCTCAAGCTGGGTAATTCGTGCCCATTTAAGACCTATATCAGCACTATAAACGTTTATAATGCTACTATAAAACGAACTGAAAATGCTAAAAGCATACAGATATGCTGTAAGACGGCCGTTATACTGCTTTGATGTGTTACTTGGGACGAGCCGGGGTTTGAACCCGAGACCTGCGACTTCCGGATTAAAAGTAGCTTACTGCCAGGCTACCAGCAGTTTCTGTTTTCATTGCCTTTGAGTGTATTTACTGTAAAAATTTCGACGAATTATTACATCTACAACGTGTACTAGCACGCACGGGAGGGCGCTCGAGATAATGATCATATTATATCAATTTATCGAAAGATGTCGAACAAAAAGCATCATAAATTACGTTAGTAATGCGTTGCAAACATTTGTTTTTATACCCCCTAAGGGGGTGAAATGGGGGTCCAAAGTTTGTATGGGGAAACAAGATTAGTTACTCTATTTTATTCGAAACTTCACAGAAGTATTCCTAACAATAAATGAGTAAATACGTGTTGCAGGTTTTTTGAGAATTCAACCCCTAAATGTGGTCAAAAAGTCTGAAAATCAACATGGGTATTGTTTCTATGGTTTATCGGGTCGTTGATTACGAAAACAACAACGATTTTAAAATCCGACGTGGCGGACGTGTAATACCATCTCCCCTGTTAGGGTACAATGGGGTTGAAATGTCTAAATATCCATATGGGTGTCGTTTTTGTGATTTTTTGGGACGTTAATTAAGAAAATGGCATCGATTTTTAAATTTAATATTGTAGACATGAAAATACTTGAAAGTATTTGTGCCAAATTGCAATCTTCTTCTAAATATATAAAAGAAGAAACTGACTGACATATCAACGCACAGCCCAAACCGCTGGTTCTAGAGATTCCAAATGTGGTACGTAGGCTCCTTATAAGGCATAAGGATGCACTTAGAAATCATTTTTAAAAATTTACCTCCTAAGGGTGGAAATAGGGTTCAAAGTTTGTATGGGAAACGAGATTAGTTCAACTATTTTATTCGAAACTTTACAGGAGTATTCCTCACGATAAATTAGAAAACAAGTGTTTCAGCTTTTATGAGAATTCAACCCATAAGGGGGAAATGTGGTGACAAAATTTAAATATCAACATGGGTATTGTTTCTATGGTTTATCGGGTCGCTGATTACGAAATCAACACTTAAGGGGGTGAAATCGTTGAACCAATTTAGATGAAACTTGGTATAGAGATAGTTTGTGTACCGGGAAACGACATGGGACAGTTTTTATCTCGAAAATCAATCTTTAAGGGGGTGAAATGGGGGTTGGAGGTTTGTATGGAGATTTTTTTACCGCGAACCGATTTAGATAATTTTGTTGTGGATATAGTTTGAGTCCCAGGAAACAGTATAGAATATTTTTTAAGCCGAAAATCAATGTTAGAGGGGTAGAAAACATGTTGGTAGTTTGTATGGCGAATTATTAACCGCTCAATAGACGATTGAAATGAAACTTGGTACATATTATATAGATTGAGTCGCAGTAAACAATATAGGATAGTTTTTATCTCGAAAATCAACCCTCTAGGGGGTGAAACGGGGGTTGTATGGGAAATTAATAACCGTTGAACCTATTTAGATGATTTGGTATGGAGATATTTTGCGTTCTGGGGAAGGATATACATATAATAGTTGTTATCCCAGAAGTCATTCCTTAAGCGGGTAGAAAGGAGGGTGGATTACTAATTCCACGCAAATGAAGTCGCGGGCAAAAGCTTCTATTCAAGAGTAGAAATCTGTATTAATCATAATCTCTCAGTAGTAAGTCGTCGATGGCGTAACAATTAAACAATTATTGCAATAATTTCTTTAAAATAAAAAATGAGGGAACCGCCGTCTTCAAAACGTGGTATACCGAAACCTCCAGAATGTAACGAATACTTTTCCGAAAACCGCTTCTAAATCAGTTCAGCGAAACGCAAGATGATCGCGGACAAACATACATTCCTACATACAAACATACGAGTCTAACTGAGAACCTCCTTTTTTAGTACTTTTAGTACGCGGGCGAAGCCGCGGGAAAAAGCTAGTATTGATATATAGCATTTAGGTCATACTAATATGCTACTAAACTACTATTGTAAATCGAAATGAAGCCTGGGATCACTTTGACATAGGTACCTGAGACTAATAAAAAGAGATCAAAATTTTAAAGCCTAACTGATACGTCTATCGAAAAAAACTTGTTCTGAAACGTTAACTATGACCATTCACGGGCTTTGATTCCATTAATAGTAAAGTCGAGCTATAATCATTTTGAACTCCTCACCCCTTAGCTACGTCATACTGACTGTTACTGAAAAAATACAGTGACAATTGTGAATGAATTTATTCATAATGTTCATTCAAAAGTTTCCTTATTGTGCCAAAACTGTGTGCTGCGGGACCTTTGTATTAGTTGTGTGCTTCATACTATGTTAATGGAGTGTGACATCGTAAAAGCGATGTGATGGTCTAAGAGGGTACGTCATCTCGTGTAATCCTTCTCGGAATGTTGTGATGTGAAGTATATTTACTACAACAGTTAAAACCACATTGAAACACGCTTGATTGAGATTTTGTTTAATATAGCTTTTGTCTGCGACTTCGCCCGCGACGATTAACTAGGCAAATACTCCAAGCTTTTTTCACCTTCTTATGTCAAAAGTCCTTTCCTAATGGTTGTACATTTATTTTGAAGAAAATTGTTTTAGGTACACCTAGAGAACCGATCAAATTATTTTAATTAATGTTTTGATTTGTATATTTTCTATTAAACACAGACACACCAGGTACTAACAATATCTAAATATATAAAAGAAGAAACTGACTGACTGACTGACTGACTGACTGACTGACTGACTGACTGACTGACTGATTGACTGACTGATTGACTGACTGACTGACTGACATATCAACGCACAGCCCAAACCGCTTGTTCTAGAGATTCCAAATTTGGCACTTAGGATCCTTATAAGGTCTAGGGATGCACTAAGAAAGGATTTTTCAAAATTCACCCCCTAAGGGGGTAAAATGGGGTCCAAAGTTTGTATAGCGAATCAAGATGTGTTAGACTATTTTATTCGAAACTTCACAGGAGTATTCCTAACGATAAATGAGTAAACACGTATTTCAGGTTTTTGAAAATTCAACCCCTAAAAGGGGCAAATGTGATCACAAATTCTGAAAATCAACATGGGTATCGTATCCTTGTTGAGTAGTTATAGTACGCGGGCGAAGCCGCGGGAAAAGGCTAGTAAATTATAAACTTAGATAGACGTCATATACAAAAGGAAAAGTACATAAGTGCATTCGCGTAGAATTTTGTTTTTCTGGCGTATTGGAATCTTTGTAAATGACCTTGAAGGTACTCGTCCCTTTTTCCTTTGTATTTAAGATTATTAGTTTTTCAGCTTGGGCTATGCGTTGTCTGTCAGTAATCCATAATAAGATATTTTTTGTATTTATTATTTTTATAATGAAAACCTTCTTAACAGCTAGCATTAATAATCGTTTAGATAAATCTATTTCAGACATGTTAAGTCATTAAACCATATAATTATTTATGACAATTAAGTTTTCTTTTATTAAGAAGCATTGTAATTATTTTATTTCTTATTTATTTCTTAATGGCGTTTGTAAATCTAAAATTACGCATGAATTATAAAATCTATAAATATCTATAAAAACCTAAGTTCCCTAAAATTTAATCACAAAAAATAACTCAATATAATTTTATTTTGCTAACTCTTACAACTATAATTTATAAACTCGATGAAATATGAAATCAAACGAAACTGCTTATCTTAGAACAGATTAAAGTTTTTGTAATAAGTCTAAGGGTGGGTTGTACCATGCACAATTAACGGATTCATCAACGTTAAATATGGCGACGGAGCTGTCATCCCATAGAAAACTGTCAAACTTTTCATACAAGATTTTTTTAACGATGACGTTGACGTTAACAGATGGGTTGGTGCAACCGGCCCTTAGTCTCTAAAATTATTATGATTCTATAATCAGTTGCCACTTTGAGATAAAAACGATGATAATGAAATTTTACATTGGGTCAAACTTTAAATTAATGTTCTAAGATTTGTTTTCAATCGCAAATATTGCGATGAAACACACCAGGACTGTGGGTGATGGGTGATGGATGACGATTTCAGGCTTCATCACTGATTAAAAAAAAAAATTATATATGTATAAATTATAGATATTAGCCTGATGGTTATTACTGAACAAATGATACGCAGCTATACAGGATATGTTATGATATGTTTCAAAACAAAATATTACATTAAAATTTAAATAAGCAAGAGATTAGTGGAATACAAAACCTAGTTTTTAAATGCACCACTAGATTTATTAAATGATTTGAGAACGTCAAAACGAAAAGAAGATCAAAAGTTCTGTCGATGAACAGTTCGTCGTTAAATCGTCGTCTGTGTTTTTTGTCTTTCAATACTTCAATAATCCAAATCATTATGGAAAGGATTATGGACGTTCACTATTTGATTTTAAAACTTGTCGCACGAGAACATCGTAAGTTAAACATATGTAGTTTATTAGGTATCTTTTTATATTTGTCTAAAGCGTTTTAGTTTAAAAGTAAAAAAACCAGCCAAGTGCAAGTCAGACTCGCGCACGAAGGGTTCCGTACCATTATCTATAAGAACGGCAAAAAAATCATGTCTGTATTTTAGTATTTGTTGTTATAGCGGCAACAGAAATACATCAACTGTGAAAATTTTAACTGTCTATCACGGCTAAAAAGATACAGCCTGGTGACAGATGGACTGACAGACAGTGCACAGTGGCCTGGCCTTAGGTCATAATTTTAAAAAATGCATGTGTCATTTTTAAATATCCAATGATCGTTTATTATTCACCTATAAATGTACTCCAATCGGGTATAAATAGATCTTGGATTATTAACTATTTTCATTCTCTTACGAACCTCGAAAGTGACCATATCACCCGTTTCTGCGCGCTCCCTTATCAGTGACTCATTAAGCGATCGGTCATTAGTAGTGAATTCCTGTGAAAGTTGATATTTTAGTGATTATTAGTATTATGGATCTTCAAGAATCAGGTACGTTATTTTGTTTTACATATAGATTTTGTTCTGTACATGTAATATATAGTAATAATAACGGGTCTACGCCATGATTAACTTACATGCGAAACATTATAAGAATATTTTTTTAATGAAAGTTTTAGTTATGTTATTAAACTCGCTGTAGGATAAAGTTACCTTCATTTAAAAGCTTGATCTTTGTAGATTAATAGACATATAACTTTATTTGCCTAATTTAGTATTTGGAATCCTGCTACGCCTAAGTGGGCATACGCGTAGCGGTACTACGAAAATATTACGTTACAATATTAACCATTTTTTTTTTCAGATGATATGTACGTCGGATCATTTACAAGGGGATTTGTATTTGAACTGTGGCTGTCCAAGAGTGGTTCAGATGTAGAAAGGCGTCGCCAAGTGATACAACATTTGATTGAAATGGTCCCATATGCAGATAACGTGAGCGTGAATACTAGCAACTTAGAAAAAGTCATAAAGTACATTTGCGAACGAATTGTGTTTTTTTGGAAATCGTGTTCGAGAACCAAATCTCAAGTTCTAATGAAACATTCCGAATGGTTCAACGAGTTGCAAAGTGTTAATCTCCTAAAAACATGTACGTTAAGCAAAAATACCCTGAACGTGAAATCCGATCAACAAGCAACATCGGGATCCTCATCCGCCGCCGGACGACCAAAAAAAGAGTTTGCGAACTGCAGTAAGCGGCCGCCGCGGAGGAGGTTGGCTGCACTTGCTCACATGGATAAATCAGCAGTCAGCGATCTAACAAAAACAACAGACTGAGAGACCAAGGAAGTGAATCCTGACGATGTGCTATCTCTTCTGACGGAAACTAAACTCACAAAGCACCAATACTTGCAGCTGCGTCAATTTATAAACGCTAAAAAAAATCAGATTTTGCCGTCGTATGATAAAGTAACTGAAGCAAAGAAAAAATGTTACCCTGAAAACATAAAAGTTACGTAATCCACAGCTGAGGTGGAATTGCAAAGTTTGCTGGATCACACTGTGACTCGTATAGTTGAATACCAAAAAGAAGTGTTAAGTGCCATACCTGAAGAATCTATGGGCGATGTGACCTTAATAGGAAAATGGAGCTTTGATGGCAGCACAGGGCATAGCGAGTATAAACAAAACTTTGAAAGTTCTGACGTAACTGCGGACGGAAGCCTATTCGTTACATCTTACGTGCTGCTTCGATTGGTGTCAACGAATTCGTCATCAGAGAATACCGTGCTACTATGGAAGAACCCTCGTCCATCGTCCACCAGGTACTGCCGGCCGATCAGGTTTCAGTATATAAAGGAAACTAAAGAGTTTACTCTTAATGAACGAGCATATTTCCAAGAAAAAAATTACAAACTTTTACCTACAACAGTAACGTATGGCGAGAATAAAGAATAATAATAATAATAATAATAAATACTCTTTATTGCACACCTCATACAGTTACAAGCACAAATTTTACAATTAGATAAATTTAGGTAGAGGTAACAACAGGCGATCTTATCGCTAATGAGCGATTTCTTCCAGACAACCTTTGGGTAGTGGAGACTAGAGAAAAACAATAAGCAGTAGGTGGTGCATAGAAACAAAAGAGACGAAATGGATAACACAGCACATTCATATGAATATACATACTTAAATAAATACAAAATAAACATACATATACGTACATATATACATATATAATACACACAGTAAGAAACAACAGTGTCAACTTAAAAACCTAAGGAAGATATAAATAGTATTTCTTAAGTTGCGATTTAAAGCTACCAATAGATTGCGCGCGTTTTATGTTGAGAGTGAGAGAATTCCACAAACGAACGGCCTGGAACGTAAATGAGCAATTATAAAATTTGGAAGATGAAGATGGCACTTTTAGGAGCAATTTTTGAGAGGATCTAATAGAATTAAGATAAGAGAAACGCTCTTTGAGGTAGCGGGGAGTTGCAGGGTTAAAAAGTATAGAAAAGAGTAAAGAAAGTATGTGAGAGTTACGGCGGACGGATAGGGAGCCATTTGAGTTGATAACGAAAACTAGAAACATGGTCGAATTTGCGTAATCCGAAAATGAACCGAATGCAGGCATTTTGAATACGCTCAAGCTTATTAAGTTGCTCCTCGGTTAGGTCTAAATAGGAGATATCTGCATAATCAAGAATGGGGAGAAGTAATGACCAAGCGCAATTTTAGTAGCAATTGGCAGGAAATTCCGGAGCCGTCTGAGAGACCCTATGGCAGCAAACATCTTCCTGCTCACTTCACTCACCTGAGGCACCCATGATAGACAACGATCCATGATTACGCCAAGATTTTTCACTTGGTTGGAAAAAGGAATTTGGATACCATCGAAGACTATCGGAGGGAGCCTGAGAAAGTCAATTTTGGAGATTTGTTTAGCGCTACCCATCACAATTACCTGTGACTTTAGGGGGTTTACTTTTAAACCGTAATTTTGACTCCAATTTGATATGCGGAGCAGATCAAGATTCGTGGCTTCTATAACTGAATTGAGATCGCTATGCATACCCTGCGAATATATTTGAAGGTCGTCGGCATAGAGGTGATACGAAGAGGAGAGATCAAGAGTTATGGAATTACTGAAGATAGAAAATAAAAGAGGAGACAGCACACCACCCTGTGGAACACCAGCTGATGCGCTGCACCAGGAAGAACACGAAGAATCTAGTTTTATTCTTTGCCGACGACCAACCAAATAGCTGCGGAACCAGTCAATCGCTGCAGCCGATATGTTAAGAGACTGTAAGAACGCGAGCAAAATGTCAAAATCGACCGTGTTAAAGGCATTACTGAAATCTAGAAGTGCAATAACTGTAAGCTTCTGGTCATTCATACCCAAACGGATGTCATCGGTAACCTTGACAAGAGCCGAGGTAGTACTATGGCCCGGACGAAAACCAGATTGAAATGGGTTTAGGAGGTCATTTCTATTCAGGAAGGAAGTTAGTTGCTGATGCACTAGCCGTTCGAGAACTTTGGATAGGAAAGGAAGAATGGAGATGGGGCGATAGTCAGAGAAGGAACTGGGGTTGGATTTTTTGAGTAAGGAATAATATTGGCATCCTTCCACAGACTGGGAAAAGTACTTGATGAAATGGAAAAATTCAGAATACCGGTGATAATAGGAAGAAACAAATCAAGGAGAGGGAGTATCATATTTCGGCTAACACAGTCAACACCAACGGCGTTAGAAGTGATATTCAATATACCCTTCCTAACATCACTCTCACAGAAATGGCTAAAATAGAAAGAAGAGAAATCTAAGGCAGGAAGTGATAAAAGATGATGAAGTGAGTTAGATTTCTTAGGACCACTGAAACAGGTGGACGATGAAAAATGCTGGTTAAGCTGGTCAACGCTAATATTGTTTAAATTGGTTGCCTGTTAAGATTTACCAACTCCGAGACCTTTCAAAAATTTCCACACTTTGGCTGGATTTCCATCTTCAACAGAACTGTGAATATGTCGCCTCTGAGCATCTCGACATATAGTGCTACAGCGATTGCTGAAGAAATTAAGATACACCTTTGCTTACAACTGACCATGGTCGATGGGAAAATTTGTGCTGCTCTTAGTGATACTTCAAATGCAACGTGTTTTATGTGCAAAGCTATGCCCACTGAAATGAAAGACGTTGTCGCTTGCATTGAGAGGCTGATTGATTGGAGTAAGTTAGAATTCGGACTTTCGCCATTGCATTCGTGGATAAGATTTTATGAATATTTTATTCATTTATCTCACAAATTACAAACCAAAGTATGGCGTGCTAAATCACAGGAAGACAAAATCAAATAGCATTATCAAAAAAAAAGAATTAAAAATGAGTTTCGGCAGAAGTTAGGTTTAATTGTGGATAAACCACGAAGCGGTGGAAGTGGTTCATCCAATGATGGAAATACGGCAAGGAAATTTTTCAAGAATCCTTCTGTATCCGCTGAAATCACCGGTATACAACAGAATCTAATAGAAAGGTGTGAAACTATTTTGGAGTGCATATCATCTGGATTTAAAATAAATGTAAATAAATTCGACGAGTATGCCACAGAAACGGCGAAACAACTGGTGAAGTTATACGATTGGTATCCTTTACCATCTTCTGTACATAAAGTGATCGTACATGGTGCTATAGTTATAGAAAACGCTTTAGTTCCTATAGGTGAATTGTCCGAAGAGGCTGCAGAGTCAACGAACAAAAATATAAAGATCTTTCGACGCAACCACACACGGAAAATGTCTCGGGATCTCACTAACAAAGATGTTATTCACAGGCTCCTACTGAATTCAGATCCATTTGTCACCTCCAGTAGAAAGTTGCCCCGAAAAAAAAAAATCTACTCTCTCTATTGAAGTTTTAAGTTTATTAGATGTTACTGAAGAACGTAGAATTTAATGTTTGAATTTATATTCAACGTTATTCAGTAACATCTAATAAACTTAAAACTTCATTATTTAATTTTTATATGCACTTATTCTTTTTATTGATTGTACGCAAAACCAGCCCAGTCGCCGCGGTAGGCCGGTTTGTTACATCTAAATACTTCTCTGTAGCTGTCGAGTCGCTCCGGCACGCTGCTGCAGAGGTTTTCTGGACCACCACCGTCCGTCTCGTGGACGGGTACGCCGCCTCGCCTGCTGCGGTAACGACGGATGGGTTTCGCAGAGAAACAACGGGCACTCTTTACACGTATATTTCTCTTCCTTAACCTAGATTACACTTTTACACTAAATTACGCCATGTTGGTTTTAACAATGGCTCGCGCACCGCGTTAACTGACAGCACGTCTGCCTACTAAGACGGCTGGCCGAACAGAGAGTGAGCAATATCAGACCGCGCGACAAGAACAACAGATCGTGCGCATTCACTCTATTAGACTTGAATACATTTGAACTAGATGGCGCTGATTTGCGTGAACATTCCTTCCCGGCCCAGGGAAAAGGTGAGCTGAAGACCTGAAGTTTACATCGCAACGATCTAGCATAAACAAGAGATATGAAAACAAACAATTATTAACACTAATAAATGTTACATGAGGTGTCTACAGCATAAGTAATCTGTGACCATCCCGTGCACTTGCACTCAATAACATTCCAGATAATATCAAAATATGAATCATGAAAGTGTAAAAACAACAAAGATAAGCTACTTACTAAGTTAGTTACATGGTTTCCCGAGGAAACAGTGGTACATAGTTCACGATTGTTAGTACTAATTGCTACAATTTAAACCAAGATTTGTTAACATACAAGAGCTGCTCAATAATTAAAGCTCCATGGGTAATTTACACAATTTGACAACGGGGCGTACAAGTTCGCCTATCTGTGTCTTCAACTTTACAGACCTGACGACTCCGTCGGAGCCTTTGAAAACTTGAATGACCCTACCTCGACGCCATTGTAGAGGCGGGGAATTTTCATCCTTTATCAAGACTAAATCGTTTAATGCTACATTAGGTACATGTCTGTTCCATTTGTTACGGGCTTGCAAATGATTTAAATATTCTAAGTGGTACCTAGCCCAAAACTTTTGAGTTACAGCTTGAATAAATTGAAAATGCGACAGCCGTGACATATTCGTGTCCTTCCAGGAAGGATCAGGTAATGACACCAAAGGTTGACCTATCAAAAAATGACCTGGGCTGAGAACTTCCAGGTCACAAGGATCCTCTGACATTGGAACCAGCGCTCTAGAGTTGAGGATAGCTTCCGCCCTGCAGAATACCGTCTGCAGACCTTCAAAGGTCAGGATACGGTCCCCAATCTCTCGTTTAAGCAGGTTCTTGCTACTCTTGACCGCTGCTTCCACTAGGCCAGACATGTGAGGGGCGCCGGGAGGATTGAACTCCCAGCGGATGCCTTGGCGACGAAACTCATCCTCTAGAATGGTTTCGTTGTCAAGCAAGAACTGGTTAACCTCTCGGAGGTATGAGCTAGCAGATTTAAAATTGGTACCTTGGTCGCTCCGGACGAGGGCGGGCAGCCCACGTCGACTCACAAACCGTGTGAACGCAGCGATGAATGCCTCGGTGCTCAGCGACGAGACGACCTCGAGGTGTACCGCCTTGGTACCTAGACATACAAAAACACACAGGTAAGCTTTAACAGATTTAGCATTCCTGAGCTGGCTACTTTTAACCAAGTAGGGGCCAGCGAAATCCGTCGCTACGCCGGAAAATGGACGCGTCGCCGTGACGCGGTCCGCGGGCAGATCAGCCATGAAAGGCGCCTGATCTGTCGCGTTGAATCTGAAACATGACATACAACCCCTGATGACACGTGACACCTGACGCCGTGCTGACGGAATCCAGTATCGTTGTCTAAGTATATTAATCAGGGCGCTTGTCGAAGCATGACAATAGATCTGGTGATAGTGCTCCATCAATAATTGCGACCATCGATGGTCCTTAGGTATAAGCATTGGGTGCTTTGCGTCATAACGTAAGCTTGAATTACGTAGTCTGCCTCCGACTCGAATAAAATGATTATCGTCCACGAAGACGCTCAACTTCTGAAGTGATTTGCATACCAGCTTCCCTTTTTTCAGTAAGATGACTTCATCTTGGTATGCATCCAACTAAACCTTCTTGATCCAGTGATCCGTTGCTGCACGATTTTCCTCGATGGTAAGGTTCTGTTTTAAATTTCGTTGCTGCTTCGGCAAACGAATATTCCTGCAAAATCTCAAAACGTACGACGTCACGTTTATGAGTTTACTATACGAGCTGACTCTCGACAGTAATAAGTCCTCCCATGTCTGCTCGTCATTGGCGACATGAACCAGCTGCTTGAACCCTGGCAGCTCCGGTGACATGGTGACCGGCATCGTCGGCCACTGTGACTCCTCCTTGAGCAGCCACTCCGGCGACCACCACAACTTGCATTTGAGGAGCCCCTTCGCGGTAGCACCTCGGGATGCGACGTCGGCCGGGTTGGACTCACCTCGTACATAGCGCCATGTCATTGGTCGCTTCGACTGCTGAATATCCTGTACTCTGTTACATTCAAATGTCTGGAGCAGATGCGGTTTTGTGTTAAGCCAACACAACGTGATTTTGCTATCAGACCACGCATTTATGCTATCAATCTCGATTTCGTCTTCATAGGCCGCTGCGACATGATTCAGGAGTTTACAAACCATATGAGCTGCGTTCAACTCATTCTTCGGAATGGTTTGTTTGACTTTCTTCGACGCTACTCGGGTCTTAGCTAGGACTAACCGTACCATGACGTTTCCAGACGTGTCCTCTGTCCGAAGGTACACGCACGCTCCATAGCCCTGCTCCGAGGCATCTCCAAACCCGTGGAGTGAGTAGGAGGCAGATCCTGGTAACGCGACGCAACGAGGGATCTGTAATTGAGACAAATGGTTTAAATCCTGAACCAACTCGTTCCACTGAACCTCCTGAGTGTCCAGGAGCGGTTCATCCCACGTCATTCCATCGGTAAACAATGACTGCATGAACAGCTTGAATCTATAAACAATCGGTGCGCAGTAACCGCACGGATCATAAAGCCTAGCGATAGTACTTAAAACGCTTCGCTTCGTTACCGCCTGCCCCAACGGTACATTGACCTGATACGACATGGTGTCGTGCACCGGGTTCCACTGTATTCCCAATACCTTTATGAGGCTCCTGTCTTCAGCGTCGAATTGATGAGGCACCTCACAATACTCCTGTGGTAGGTCCCGGAGTAACTCGTGACAGTTAGCCGACCATTTCCTGAGCTCGTAGCCGGCACTGCTCATGAGTTCTATGAGCTCCGATTGAAGCTGCCGAGCCTCTGTAATGGAGTTTGCTCCAACCAGAAGGTCGTCGACGTAGCTCTGACGTCGTATGACGTCTGCAGCTGGAGACCCTGGATGCTGAGCTTGCCAATCCGCGGCCAACTGCAACAGCGTCCGTATTGCGACAAAGGGGCTTGACCGTAGTCCGTAGGTATTAGTATTTAACTCGTAAACCTGTATGTCCTGCGACGGGTCCTCACGCCACAGGATCAGCTGATAGCGCCTATCACTGGGGTGTATCCACGTCTGCCGGAACATCATCCGGATGTCGGCCGTGAACACGAACTGGTGCCGTCTGAAATTCAACAATATCTTTGTAATATCATTCTGAAGGGGCTTGCCTGAATGCAGGCATTCATTAAGAGCTATGCCATTGCTACTCTTCGATGCTCCATTAAAGACGACCCGAAGCTTATTTGAATCTTTTTTGAAAATCGCATGATGAATAATGACGCAGTGCTCAGAGTCAAACTGGTAACTGGATTTAGACATGTGTCCTAGCGACTCATATTCCCGCATGAAATCCTTATATTTCTCAGCCAAGACTGGATTCTTGGCTAGCTTCGCCTCCAACGAATGAAGCCTGCGTACAGCAATGGCTCTGGTCTCGCCTAGCGTGGGTCTGTCTGACAAGAAGGGCAGCCGCACCATGTATTTCCCGTCAGGCATACGTTTAGTAGTAGAAGTATACAACCTTTCACATTCCAAATGTTCCGGATGATCTGGTGGGTCTTCTGGAGGCTGCTCCACCTTCCAGAACTTCTCCAGCACCTCTTCAAGCTTGGTAGCGTGCACGCCGTAGTCTTCCACGGACGTTCCTCTCGACTGCTGCGCCGAGGTGTCAGCAGGGTGTGTCCAGATGGCTCCCATGAGGACATCTCCAAACCAGGTACCGTAGGCCTCCACTCCTGTAATGTTTGTGAGCATCTTTGAACCAGTGAACATATAATTTAGCACATCCAGGCCGAAAATGATGTCTACATCTTGAGATTTGTCAAAATCGGGATCGGCCAGGCTGAGTTTAGATGCATCTAAGTGGGCCTTTAAATAATGGTTACAGGCCGGAATATTTCCTGTAACGGTATACATGGCGGTTGCCACAACGCTAATTATAGGGACTAGTTTTCCTACTGGTTTAAATACTATTTTAGCAATGGTACCGGGTACCTTGACCTGTTGGTTTCCGATCCCAACAATGTTACTTCCTATATACTGTTGATGTAATCCTATTTTATCTGCAAATGATTTCTTAACTATCGAGCATCCCGCGCCGGTGTCCAATAGGGATCTAGCCATAATATAATTGCCTCGGCCTGACCTTACCATAACATTTGCAGTAGGACTGACCCGAATCGATGGCATCATCATCCGGGGTTCCGATGGCACATCAACAGCAGCCTTATTTCAAGAACGGCGCTCAGGGCTGCCTCGAGTGCCGAAACGTAGGCTGTGGAAAGACTCCTGCGCCTGGCGGGCCCTCGTTCCCACCGGAGGGCGCGGTATGTGACCAGCAGTCATCAATTGAGCTGGCTGGACCTGCTGTGGAGGAGGCGACCTAGTCTCTTCTCTCCACCTTGGCGGGCTCGTGCGGGGTTGTTGAGCTCGCTGCGCCCAAGACCCTTGTGGCGGGGTCGACACCCTGTGTCGTGGTGGGTACCTACGCTGTGGTGGTGTACTTACCCTTCTGGTGGGTGGGACCGGGGTTCGCTCATGGACCCTGTGCACTGCTTCAGCGGCTTCCGCTTCCTCCCTGCACAGCAACGGGCTATGCGACCCTGACTGGCACGCACCGCACCAATTACGAGCCATACACTCTCTCGCGTAATGAGAGCGAAGACATTTAAAACATGCACCATTCTTCCTGACCCAGGTTTTCCTCTCCGAAACGGCTAGACTTGCGAAGAATGGACATTTGTATATAGAGTGTGCACTACTGGAACAGTACGTGCACAGACCTTTAGACCGATTCACCTGATCAGCTTCTTCCAGCTCCGCAGCTAGGACACGTGGAGGGGACGCTCTGCCGCGTCTTCCCTTGGTCGGTGACTGCCGTCCCATCGGTGCTCTTCCCGCTGCCGCAGTGGGAACTGCCTGCTGCACCCGACACTGCTCATCCAGCAGCGCCAGCAGCTGATTGAGCGTTGGCAGAACTTGAGGATCCGTGCCACAGCGTTCCTCAAATAGGGTTCTGATGCGAATAGGCAGCTTCTGTAACATCATGTAAACAACTAAATACGACCACTCAGAAACCGGCTGCTTCAACTTTTCTAGGGCCTGAATCGACTCGCGCAGAGGATCATAAAACTGCGTTCGCAAATTTATATTCGGGCCCCCGACATTGGGCAGATTGATTATCCGCGCAATGAAGGTGTCCACAAGCTGTCGGGAGTTATGGTACCTTTTCTTAAGAAGATCCAATGCCACAGAGTAGCTGGCGCCATCCACCGGTAAGTGTTGTACTACCGTCAAGGCCTCCGCATGCAATGAAGTTCGAAGGTAATAGTGTTTCTCGGCATCAGACAATGGACCTGCATCCACTAATGCCATAAAAAGGTCATAAAATGACATCCATTCTGTCATATCACCGCCATATGTTGGCAGTTGTACCAAAGGCAACTTAACCTTACTGTGATACTTAGCTGCACCAGCTGTCTGTTCTGACTCCTCACCTGATGCCTCATCCAGTTGGATAAGAAGTCGGTTGATCTCGGCGAACTGCTCCTGGTACTTGAGACGTTCCGCCTCTGTTAGTTCCGTATCGCTTGTCAGTACCGCCTCATAGGCCGTGATATATGTTTTATATACCTGATCAAAATGCCGCTTGGCTACCGCTGTCGCTGAAGTCCCGGACCTGGCAGCCACCGTGCCAGCGTAATCAATAAGCATTTGATACCTCGTACCCAACTGTACCTTAGCCTTGAGTGACATGGTGAATAGATATTAACTTACCTGGTAAAACACAAATACTTCACCGCGCCGCGCGTATTTTCAATCAATCACCTATTTGTGAGTATTTACAACCCAATTCCAAGCGATATTCTATCCAATTTAATCTAATCCTAATTATTTCACGTAATATAGTTGAGAAATCTATCACAAATAGCACAACAACACAATTTGACTTTTGACACTGACGTTTGTCAGATGACGTTCAATGTCACAGATAATAAAGTCTCTAAGGTTGTCGCCACGACGCCCGATGTCGTTCCGGATCGACGCTACACGCGTTCTATCATTCAGCTCGTTCACTCAGCACAAAACCGGTAAACGTCAACCGGATGTAGCTTCACTTCACTATGCCGACCTCCAACTGTCCTACAATGACACGTTTCACGTTGTTCGGGATGTTATTACGTAATCGCGCACTGATTTTACACAATGAATGCCAAATTCCACTCGACGAATCCTTGATTGCCGTGGCGCGATTCTTGGCCCTGGATTGCTTCAATCTTGCCCCAATCACGGGATTTTATTTGATATTTTCCCAAATCACGGGTTTTGTTATTATCGTGCGGTTGTTCCCTCTCATGGGTCACACCAAAATGTACGCAAAACCAGCCCAGTCGCCGCGGTAGGCCGGTTTGTTACATCTAAATACTTCTCTGTAGCTGTCGAGTCGCTCCGGCACGCTGCTGCAGAGGTTTTCTGGACCACCACCGTCCGTCTCGTGGACGGGTACGCCGCCTCGCCTGCTGCGGTAACGACGGATGGGTTTCGCAGAGAAACAACGGGCACTCTTTACACGTATATTTCTCTTCCTTAACCTAGATTACACTTTTACACTAAATTACGCCATGTTGGTTTTAACAATGGCTCGCGCACCGCGTTAACTGACAGCACGTCTGCCTACTAAGACGGCTGGCCGAACAGAGAGTGAGCAATATCAGACCGCGCGACAAGAACAACAGATCGTGCGCATTCACTCTATTAGACTTGAATACATTTGAACTAGATGGCGCTGATTTGCGTGAACATTGATATTTGTTTTACATGAATTATTTTAAAATGTATTTTTATTATTTATTTTGTAAGGCCTGTTATGTTTAAGAAATAGTAAATGTCTCGTTTAAGGAATAATAATAATCATATACTTTTAAGGTATTTTTAAGAGTTTTTTTTACATAAACACAATGTTTTTTCATGTACCTATTTTGTTTAATAGTTTTTATTAAATTTAGCATGCAAGATACCTAAATACGTGTTTCATTGAACTTTACTAGTGGTAAATAGTATTTTAAAAGTATTTGTTGCCAAAAAACAAGATAAGTAATAATCAAATTAATTATGGCCGCCTTACTTAGGCGCGCCGGCCACTGTGCAGTGGAGTCTAAGTAATAGGGTCGCGTTTTTACCCTTTTGGTACGGAACCCTAAAAAGAATAGAAAAGGGATTGAAAGAACATTTAGATGCCGCCCCGGGTACAATGAAACCAGTAAACTGAGAGATACAAAGTCTTTCATTGTATCTTTTCTTTTAGCAAAAATGCTGACTTGGACATGAGAATCAATACCGTACCCGGACGCACCCTAATACGTTTTATTTTGAAAAATCGCCAGCAATAAAGGTATCTAGATACGGCTGGTCAGGACAAATGGTAGAGTGATCTTGGGCATTAGTCATTTCGTGAAAAACGCCCTATCTGGACGTAAAAAGATGTGTTTTTTACGACAATCAACAAATGTCATAAGAATGGCGGCCATTTTATATATGGTGGCTTTGGTCGTAATTTTATTGTTTTAGTCAGAATTTTATTAAATCACTAGTCTCAACCTAAAGTGTAATAATATCGATTACGTTATATGGTCCTCCGCAAAATCGTATATAAAATATTGGTTTTTTTTTCGCAATATGTGCCTAAGGGATTTGAATGAAATGATGCATATAGGTGGATTGTAATTTTGTAAGGGACATGGGATATTATTTATCCCAGAATTAATTTCAAATCGAGGTAAAGCGCAAATGCGTTCCAATCTATTCAATCTTAAAATACCTTTTAGGTGGGTAGGTTAGGAATTTAAGTGAAACATTAAAAATATTTTTTTTTCACTGTAAACAACTCAAGAGTTCTGGAAATTATTTTCGGTTTAAAGACATTTATTTCTCATAACAGAACTCAACAGTTCACCTTCACTTAAATGAAATTACAACAAAAAAATAACATTATGTGACTTATTCCAACACATCTTAGTAAATATTATCATAAATATAGTTTTTAAGCTTAGTTTTGAATATAGTTTCTCCTTGAGAGCCTTTAACATCTTTCGGTAGATTGTTATATGATAGTTTTTTTTCCCATATCAAGTTCTACGTCTAAACAATTTAATTTTGATAGTATTTCTTATGTTATGTCTAAATTTTCTTTTTTTAGTATTAGTTGAGAGTGTATATTATTTGTTAATAACTTATTTATAAGCATGCAAGGACAATAGTGTATAACTGTTTTAGATTCAATAGTTTTGTTTTAGCATGGAGTGATTTTGACCTTGTGAGCTGGGGATATTTATTTATTTTGCGACGACTGCAACTATTTAAAGTTTGTCCTTGCTGCGCAGCCCCACACTTCAATCAAATATTGTAAATGGGATTTTACTAGTGAATTGTATATCAATAGTCGAGCTTTGTGAGGTATTTTCCGCACTGTAATAGACTAATATTTCGTATAATGGTCAAGAAATTATCCATTTTATGATAGATAGATAGATGATAGAGTTTGTCTGGAAAGAAAAGTGTTGTAGAATGTATGAGCTCCCATATAAACGACGACACTTCTCTTTCTGGACAAGTTAAACTCTAATATCCTTTGAGAATGGGTTTCTGGTATAGTTTCCCGTCAGCGTATCACCGTAATCAAACTAGACTGTAACGTCTATCTCATCAAACGAGTTACGACAGACATAAATAAGCTTTGAGTATACGCACTAGGAATGGCAGTAAAAATGGAAAACCTTTCCAGCGTCGAAGTATTAGAAGGTATATTTAAATGTAGGTCCTGTCGATGTCGATATTAGTTAACACACTTTTTACTACATATTTTTTAATTCAGTTCAGGTCAGGCGCGGATAGAGGGGCATTGCATTGCATTTTCATTGGAATTACTGATCAGTTGAAAAGATAGATGGGGGGAAGCCCTTTTTAGAACTTTTAGAGCTATTATTTACGAAACTATTAGTTTTATCCAAAAAATGTTTTGTAACACCTTTATTCTGTTTTACCTCCCACTTCATATTGTACGGGAGGTACCCTAATATAACTATTTTACCAGTTTTTATTCTACCACCTTTGTCGGCGTGATTAATGCACATACTCATACCAAATTTCAGCTTTCTAGAGCTAACCGTCACTGAGATAGACCGCGGACAGACGGACGGACATGACGAAACTATATGGGTTCCTAGTTGACTACGGAACGCTAAAATGTCGTACCTATATACTTACAGGAAAATAGGAAAAAATAGTTGCGTATCTTGAATTGGTATTTCTTGTTGATAAATTCACTACTGAAAACAACTTGTGTGAAACAAATAAATATAACACAATACCTAAAATACAACAAATACATTATAAATCATGTATATATTATGGTTTAGCGTAATTTTATTTAAATTTCAATAACCAAAAATGTTATTTTTATTTTGAAACATTCAAATAACTAACTTAAACATAACTTTTAAAAAATAAACAATGATATCACATAAAAATAACACAAAAAAAATCTACAATAAAATAACCTAAATTAAATACACCTATAAATCTATTAAAATAAACAATTTATCCATCACAAAAACCACAACATTTCCTGACTCTTTATACCTACATTTCCGCTATCTTAATCTCATACAAGAGTGCTTGCCTAAGGTTTTTGCACCCTAATAAAAACTGTCAGTCACCCCACTCATCAGTTCCCATCGAGAAGGGACCTGCAGATCTCAATGGACAGGCCGACCCTTTTTTGCAAAAATGAAAAATCATGACGACACATTTCCTTAAAGAACGAATCAAAGGGATCCGCCGGTAAACGGTTGGGGTTTTATATTTGTGATTGACGAAAATGATTTTTGCATGTTGGGTTAACGGGAAATGGAGTTAGATGAAACTTTTTGTAAGTGCCATATCTTATGAATTCATTGCGAATGAGTCTTAGGCTAATATTTTTTTAGGATTAAATAAATTAGCAGACGAGGCAAGGCTTTATTGAAATTAAATAAATAAATAAATAAAAAATAAAAATAACTTTATTAAACCAACAACAAATGGTACATAAGGTAAGGTACAGTACTTTACTTACTAATTATTGAAGTTGAAAGTTACTACATTTGAGTGTGACAATGCCCATCACTCCCCGTGCTAGTTAAAAACTGTATTACGGTGAAGTGAGATTAATCATCCACTATCATAACATAAGGAACAACTTTATATATGTAGGTAACAACTTTATATGTGTATAGGTTCTTAAGAGTTAGACTATAAGCAGAATACAATTACATTAACACCAAAAAGCACTAATGCGTAAATTTAAATTTAATGATTAATTAAAACTAATAAAACATAACAAAGGGTTAAAACTTAAATTACACTTAAAATAATAATTCAAGCTGTTATCGAGATCCTTCATTAGGGGGTAATAAATACAACTCCAATCTACTATGATTGATGTATACAAATTAAATCGATTAAAATATGTTTATTTCTTAATCTGCTATTAATATAATTCGTAATTTACGGGTTATAGAAGTTGTAATTAATCTTGATTTGTATACGATACGTACGTTAAACTATTTTAAACTAGAAGCTTTCCATCTGCAGGTCTCGGGTTCGAACCCCGGCTCGTACCTCTGAATTTTTCGGTTGTATATGTATGTACGAAATATCATTGGATACAAACTGCACCTAATCCCAACAAGGCCTAGCTTCCCTTTGGGTTGGAAGGTCAGATAGCAGTCGCTTTCGCAGAAACTAGTGTCTACGCAAATTCCTGGCATTAGGGTGCCGAGTGGACACCGGGCTCAACAGAGCCGAAGCAAAAAAACTATATAACGATAGATCTTCATCCCATCAGATAATGGATTATGCTTTTATGACAAAATCATTTTTCATCAAGGCCTTTTGCGAGCATCACTTTATCATTGCATTGTCATCCGACCTTCATGCGACTGACAATTTTTAAGGGATGTATTCAAAATGTAAAATATGATGCCTACCAATTTGTATCATATGTGGTACTATATAAAGGGTTTCTGAATATGCCTTGCAACTTTTGCTTTTGCTTAAAGCTTTCAAAGTAATGACATAAAGCATAATCTTAATGGATTTTAAATAATCCTTTCATTTTTTTTTCTGTAGATCTTTATAAAAAAATGTTACACTGTAATTGGAATATAAATGAAATGGTAAAGTTTGTAATTTTTAGATACTTAAAAGAATACGTATTTGCTTTAAAAATATATATTTTTGATGTGGCTTCGTATGCTCTTAGCTTTTTACAAATTACACTCGACATTTTTATTGTTGCACCTCATACTGTAAAATAAACACAAATAAATAAAAAACCGACCAAGTGCGTGTCGGACCACGCATAATAGAGGGTTCCGTGGTTTGGAATAAGAACCTAACTATAGGCATCAGATACGACCTTTTGGTATTAGTTTAAAATAAGTTTTTTGGAGATAACTTAAAAATGGCTAAACCGATAATGAACAATTATCGTAGAAAGTTTGTGATAAGGCGCATCTCCTTTATCCCTGCCCTGCCTGCATCCCAATTTTTTTCATTTTTTAAGACTTACGGTTCAAAGGGGGGGGGGGGGTGGGGGGACACAATTTTTCTGACTTTCGAAGCGATTATTTCTGCAAGTATCCACTTAATCACAAAATGTTTAAAGAAACCTCGATGTTATTTTTAAATACCTATCGATGTCTGAGCAACATGATATTTCATAAAAAAAAAATTGAAATTTAGTTACATGTATGGAGCGCCACCTCTAAAAATATTATTTTCTGCAATTTAAGGAACTAAATAGCGGCATGCAAAATACACCTTATGTCTAAATTGTATTAAGATACGTCTTATTGTTTCCGAGTAAAATGGCTGTGACATACGGACGGACGGACGGACGGACGGACAGACGGACATGACGAAACTATAAGGGTTCCGTTTTTGCCATTTGGCTACGAAACCCAAAAACGCCTTCGATAATCGTAGTATAATCATAGATTATTCAAGAACAATATAAACTGGAAAGTAAAAAAAAATCAAGTGTACCAAACGCAAAATGCTCCATTTCTATATTACACTAGCTTTCCGCCCCGCGACTTCGTCCGCGTATAATAGCACAGACTGACAGTAAGGTTGACTGGTTGAGAATGTCTCATGGCATTAAGTTCGCCTTTTGTACGATAAGTTTTCTTTTTGTGCGATAAAGATTAAATAAATAAAGTTAAAAGTCTCTAACTCAAAAAAATATTTTTCCCCATACAAACTTGTAACCCATTTGTAACCCCCTCAGGGGTGGAATTATCCAAAACGCTAAAAGTGCTTTTATTGTATTTGAATAAGTAATCACCCTACGAAGTTAAAAGTTTCTAGCTCAAAAAAATACATTTCCCCGATACAAACTTTGCACCCCTTTTTAACCCTCCTGTGAAATTATCCTAAACGCTGAAAGTACTTTTGTGTATTCTGATAAGTAATATTCCTACAAAGTTGTAAGTCTCTAGCTCAAAGAAAGAAGTTTTCCGCATACAAATTTTGTAACCCTACTTAACCCCCTCAGGGGCGGAATTATCCAAAACCCTGAAATCACTTTTATATTTTTTATAAATATCAGTAGGTACCTAAACGTACGAAGTTTCAAGTCTCTAACTTAAAATTTAAAATCACACACATACAAACTTTTAACCCCCTTCTTACCCCCGGTTGAATTTTTCAAAATCGCTTCTAGTTATTTGAACACGTTATAAATGTAACCCGACCTGCAAATTACAACTTTCTAGCTTCAGTTGTTTTTTATTTTATTTCCAAACACATTACAACAGCATTACAGTATACACCAATACGCCGAGTAAGATTTACAAAACATCAATACGGTACAGACAACAAAAGAAATACATAGTTATAAGTAGGTAGTGGATGGCCTGTCATCCATCTCCTCGCAAAACCTCAGACATTCATAGCACACAGCTGCCCATCGCCACGCAAACAGATCACACTCAGAAGCTGATGTCAGAAGCGCGTTCAGCAGTGACAACGCGCGAGGAACTGGTGAGTTCCGGTGCGAAACCGTACGCGTAATCGGCACAGCCAACAGTGGCCGTTGCCGCGGTCTTAAGTTTTAACGGTCTCGCTTTAATACAAACTTTTCAACCCCGTTTCAACTCCTCTCGGTGGAATTTTCAAAAACGCTGAAATCAGTTTTTTGCTTTTAAGTTAGTAGCCTGCAAACGAAATTTCAAGTCTGTCACAAAAAAAAAATAATCTTAATACAAACTTTCAACCCCTTTTTTACCCCGTAAGAGGTTGAGTTTCAAAATAAGCTGAAATTATTTTTATTATTTTTTAATTATCAGTAAGCATACAAAGTTTCAAACCTCTACCCTTAAATTTTAAGCCCCATCCATACAATATTTATACACCTTTTTTAGCCCCTTAGGGGATGAATTTTTCATAATCGCTTTTTGTTATTTGAATACGTTATAAATGTAACCCGACCTGCAAATTATAACTTTTTAGCTTCAGTTGTTACGGCCTCGCTTTAATACAAACTTTTCAACCCCGTTTCAACTCCTCCCGGGTGGAATTTTCAAAAACGCTGAAATCAGTTTTTTTGCTTTTAAGTTAGTAGCCTGCAAACGAAATTTCAAGTCTGTCACAAAAAAAATGTAATCTCTATACAAACTTTCAACCCCTTTTTTACCCCGTTAGAGGTTTAATTTCAAAATACGCTGAAATCATTTTTATTATTTTTTAATTATCAGTAAGCGTACAAAGTTTCAAACCTCTAACCTTAAATGTTAAGCCCCATCCATACAAACTTTCAGCCCCCTTTTTACCCCCTTAGGGGATGAATTTTTTCAAAATCGCTTCTTATTATTTGAACACGTTATAAATGTAACCCGACCTGCAAATTACAACTTTCTAGCTTCAGTTGTTACGGCCTCGCTTTAATACAAACCTTTCAACCCCGTTTCAACTCCTCTAGGGTTAAATTTTGAAAAATGCTGAAATCAGTTTTTTTTCTTTTAAGTTATGCCTTGTTTTGGTTATATTTAGCCTGCAAACGGAAATTCAAGTCTGTCACAAAAAAAATTAATCTCCATACAAACTTTCAACCCTTTTTTAACCCCGTTAGAGGTTGAATTTTGAAAAACGCTAAAATAACTTTTATTATTTTTTTATTAGCAGTTAATGGACGAAGTTTCAAATCTTTAACCTTAATATTTAAGCCCCATCCATACAAACTTTCAACCCCCTTTTTACCCCCTTAGGGGTTGAATTTTTAAAAATCGCTTCTTATTACTTGTACACGTTATAAATGTAACCAGACCTGAAATTTTAAACTTTCTAGCTTCTGTAGTTTCGGCTCTGCGTGGATCAGTCAGTCAGTCAGTCAGGACAAAGTAATTTATACAAGGTGCTCGCGAGGAAACCGCATAATTTTAACAGCGTACTCCTGAGGCCAAAAGAAGTAAAAAATATCATATGACTTATGGACAATTCCGCCAAAAAAAAATTTTTTTTGTTTTTTTTTCTTGTTTTCTGAAGGTATTCTTAAATTAAAAATAAACGTTAATGACAAAACTATGCATAAAAGCAAATAAAACTACTTTTTTTTCTTAAAACAAAGTTAAAGCAAAGTGTTTCCTGTCACTTTGTGTCTGTCAACAGGGATGCCTATAATGAGTTCCATAGTGGTAAAATTGCCGTTAAGAAAGCGTCCTGAGTTATAATCAAAATATTTTATTTTTTTAATTGGTTATAACTCCGAAACAAGATGAATTTCAGAAAAGTTTATTTGACATTTTAGTCTCTAAATAAGGTCGGGATAACGCTGTTAAAATTATGCGGTTTCCTCGCGAGCACCGTGTATATATAGATTTTCATGTAGCTTAAATATTCAACCAAGTACAATTAGTTATCCAACATTTCTACCCTCAAGTTGATTAACATCAGAAAGACATTATATTTTAGTCACAAAAATATAACGGTAAATGTGAAAATAATTATCTGCTTTCATAGTAAAACAGCTGTGACAACGAGAACAGCCGCACATAAAAGGGACTGCCATTGTCTAGTTGATATCAGATATGTATACCTACAGTTTTGGACTTTACTCCTTTGTAATAAGGTGCAATACTGTACACATATTTTTGGAGTCGGCTGTCCACAAATAAAATGTGAGTTACGTTTTTTGCCCGCGGCGACGGAACAATCCGGCAGGCTAGTTCGCATGTGGTTATAATAATTTGGAAAGCAAAAATGGACAAGTGTGATTGCCTCGTGTATTGAGGGTTCTCGAAGATTGAACTGAAGCATGAACAAAATGCTTGTTTTTATAAAATAGTTTGCTTTTCATAAGCTTAACCATATGTTTTCCTAAAAAAATGAGCTATCTCATATTCCCATATTAGCCAAACAGTTTGCTACGGGCTACACTTGTAGCCGATCCTAGCGTTTTTCTTGTATGGTACTACCATATACAAGATATCTCTATATTCCGATTAGCGCGTTATTTCTTAAAAACCTAAACTGCCAAAAAAAAGGGGTGCGGGAGGGGAACACGCAATGCTAGACAGGGAACACGCGATTGTCCCGTGGAGCTTAAGAGAGAGTCGGACATTAATGGTTGCCATGGAGACGTACTAAGTTTACTGTCACTTCCAATAATTAGTGTACTACTATAGAGAGAAATTACTTCGAGCGTGGCAGCGGGGGTCGCCCGGCTATGCGGGGTCTTGGGTTAATTAGTCTATGGCTACTACAAACAGAGAGCACGCTTTATGTGTCAAAACTTGAACAGTGATGGTTAAAAAGACCTATTGAAAAGTTACTGTTCTTCTCAGCATGAATTTTTACGTAGTTTTTGATGAGGTGGTTACCAGGTCAGCCCTGCCATCTTTTTAATGTCGTTTGGTCATCTAGTTCTTAGCATTCCGTGATTAGGCTTCGCATTTGACGTATCCAGGACAGTACCTACCTAAATAGATGAAACGTATTTTTGAAACTGTTTTGCGAATTATATTCTGCTAGACTATGTACAGGGTGTAACAAACATACTGGTGATCCATTTGAGGGCATAATTAGTATCGTATTGAGACTAAGAAAAAAAAGGAGAAAATTTTTTGTATGCAAAAATTTTTTTTTTATGGGACCCCTCGTCCCAGCCGGTCAACCCACCATACAAAACCATTTTTTTATGCGTAAAAAAAATTTTTTTTTTCGTAATTAGAAGACGATACCAAAAAAAAATTTTAAAGTGTTTAGTTTTAATTTCACATCTTTACAATCTCAATATATAAAAGAAGAAACTGACTGACTGACTGACTGACTGACTGACATATCAACGCACAGCCCAAACCGCTGGTTCTAGAGATTCCAAATTTGGCACGTAGGTTCCTTATAAGGTCTAGGGATGCACTAAGAAAGGATTTTTCAAAATTAACCCCCTAAGGGGGTAAAATGGGGGTCCAAAGTTTGTATGGCGAATCAAGATTTGTTAGACTATTTTATTCGAAACTTCACAGGAGTATTCCTAACGATAAATGAGTAAACACGTATTTCAGGTTTTTTTTGAAATTCAACCCCCAAAAGGGGCAAATGTGGTCACAAAGTCTGAAAATCAACATGGGTATCGTATCCTTTTTGAGTACTTATAGTACGCGGGTGAAGCCGCGGGAAAAGGATAGTATTACATATAGGATGGAGCTCAGTTGCAATCTCTATTTTTTGAGATTATCATAAATAAGCCAAGCCTTAATTATATAGGTATTCTATTTAGGTAGTTATAGTGCTTACATTTATTACAATAAGTTAAGTACCAATTATGCCCATAAACGGATCACAGCATTTTTGTTACACCTTGTATAACGGGTGTACATTACAGTTGGAGATTATTAAAGTAGGTACGGAATCCTAAAATATAAGTTTGCATTTTTTCTTTTAGCATCTAAATGTCAAGTTTGTGTCATAGACGTGAACTGTATTGGTTTTTTTATTTTCTCGGTTTATTTTCTTGTTATGGAAAAATTGTGATGATTAGTACTTATCTTTTTTATATAACACACTTTATTGTTTTCGTTTTAACGAGTGTTTTCAATTTGAGTGGCAGAATCGAAAACACACGCAAGTGAATTATACTATTTCGACTTTAAAATTATGCTTTAAAAAAAGGTAGAGTTTGGGCGTAAAGTAAAGTGTCATATATCACAAAGGATCTAATAAATTATACGACATTTATCTTTTGACACGGACTGTAAAACCCACCTTTTATCTTTCGTATTATCTTCATAATGCAGGTAAAGCCTGACCAGAAATATATGATTATTGTCAAGAGGGCGCTATTATTCTCATTTATACGGCAACAGTCAGTATAATCATAGAGCGTATTATTCTCTATGGTATGGTGACATCTTGATTTGTTTACCTGTCAGCTCTGACGCTAATTTGAAAACGTTTCACTGCAAAATAGTTTTATATCCGAGCGTATTATTTACAGCTGTTTACAATGTTTGTTGTTGTTTACACTATTTACAATGTTTCGGTCTTGACTATGAATAATTTTGGGTTTCTTTTGTCGTTTATTATTTAATATTCAACACTTTACTATTATTCAAATAAACTGCGACAATGACACTGAAAAAAGTGACAACCTATTACATGCCCTCACACATGCATATCTACCTGTCATTAAAAATATTGCCAGTGTAAGAAATTAGTTTCAATGAAATTCCACAACATGGCGCATGATCATAATATTTCTGGTCAGGCTTTACCTACTTATCATTTGAGGAAAAACATTGCGTCTGCAAGTCCCTCCTTGCCGTATGTAAAACAGATCAGCAATGTCTAGAAACTTACAAACAGGCATCCATGTTTGAATTATAAGTAATTCGAGCGTTTCTCGGATGCAGTTAACTACCCTATTCATATTCAATATACTCTTATACAGAGTGGGCTCGGAAAACCCAAATATTTTTTTCAAATCCGCTGTTTTATTTAAGTTAAACAAGATTTGTAACCTGTCGGCTAAAAAAACTTACTAGGTATTTCTTATTTTAAACAATCTAGCAAATTTATCCAAATCTACCAAACGCCACAAAACGCATAAATCGCTCACAGGTTGTCAATTATTATTACTATACCGTAGCTATTGAACTTATTTTAATGATTTGGTTGTTTTCTGCTCCACATGTTCCAAAGCCCCACGTGAGTTTTAATTCTACTTCATTCAAGTTTATCATTTAATATAAGAGCAGTTAAAATGTACGTAAATTTAATTTTCTCCTTTATATATAATTGAAAAGCGATCTATAAGTTCATAAATGATTTGGTGTTAAATAGAATATCACTATTTTGCAATATGTAAAATGGGTAAAATTATTTTAAGTACAATTTTTCACATGTAATAACATAAGAAATTGCAGTTTTTCGGGTAGTTATCGCCCACTCTGTATTATACGAAATATTCTTAGAACGCGTTCCAGCATTTACGACTGTAGAACACATAAATGACATCCGGTATGAAGATGAACTCCCGGAACACCAAGTTCGTGAGACAGACCATTTTGAAAGGGTTTAGGGATGTTTGTGCTCGACTGAGTAGGAAGAGATGCTAGAATATAGGTACAGTAATGAGGTAATAGATAAAGTTAGACATTTTTATTTGGCATATTTTACAATGAAACAATAATTTACTATTAAATTACATAAGTTACAATATACCAAAATGGGTGCTCAGCTTTTGCCATGACATTTGACATAGCGAAGGTTTTCAGGGCAACCATGAAAAACAAAACAATTAAATATAAAATGTTGTCATGTTCAAAATATTTATAACGGGTTACTCACGGTATAGAATATGGTCATGATTGTAAAGTAGCAAATGCGTGAATAATTATTATAAATCGATACATTTTTGAAAGAGTGTGTATTAGTATTTCAATAGCTTTTTGTTTTTTTACATTGGTTGTTTCTGGTGAGACATTATCATACTATATTTGTATGGATATATTTTAATGTATATATATATATATATATATATATATATTATAGATACACTATATAGATACACTAGACAGAGAGCTAGCTACGTCATATATGATACAATAATGAGAGCAACGAAACCCCTCTAGTCAGTTTGCTATACTACGATTATTTCTAGATCTGGAAATCTGGCAGCTGTAAAGTGGTGGTCAAAAATGTTGCTAGCCTGTCACTCTAACCTCCAACCATTAAAAGCTGCCAGATGCCCGGATCTAGCGATACGGATAGTATAGCAATCTAGCCAGACTGGTTTTGTTGCTCTAATTATTGTGTCATATATGACGTGGCCAGCTCTTAGTCCACTCGTCCATACTTGTATCCTGTATTGGTCGGTACATGGTGGATACATAAAAAAACTTAAATAATTATTACAATCATGTCGTGTTACAAACCTTATTTAACTAAATAATTGTTTGTCGTTATCTGTTACTTTGACAAGTTGGATTTGTTAGAAACAGACAAAACATAATTTAACTAAAGCTTACTATTTACCCTTTCATTATCGAGTCTAATCTTAGTAACACACACTTATCTCCAAAACTAACGCTAAAACCACGTTTATTTTAGTGCATGCAATCATCTTACCCTCTTACGGCGCAAGCATGCACTGTGTAAACCGTCGTATGCAAATTGAATCAACTGCATGTACAGGCTTTTGTTTGCTACTTGAGCTTCGCGAATGTAAATAGAATGCTAATGCTGAGATTTTTGAATGTTTAAATGTATGTATGCAAGCTTAGTTTGAAGAAATGTAATAAAATTCCGCATACGAATATGTATAGCAATTTGAACAATACAGGACCTATTACTGAACCTTGTGGCACCCCGCTGTGGACGCGTCTTTGTTGTATTATTGACTCACAAAGTATCACTTGAAATATACCGTTTCGCAGGAATACCTGTATTGACATTGACAGCTTTCCTGGAAACCTCTTTTGTTTCAGTTTGAGTGCTAGGTTGCTGTGGGGAAATTGTCGAACGCTTTTATAGGATTTCTGTGAAGCTTTGAAGTTTGTAGTTTAGGTGAACAATGTGAAACCAATAGGTGCAGATTATCGAATAGTGGAGAAACAATTATGCTGCTGAGATTTCATTTCATTGCCGCGAGTTATAAAAAAATATAATGAGTTACCAATCAATCATTTATTTCTAAGAATATGGTACAATTGGTTAGTAAAAAGTATTAGGTCGACATAATCTGCCGGCATGCATCGGCGTAGAAATATTTACATGAGGGGTCAGCATAAAATGAACAATACTATTATTATCATTTAAAAAATTCTGCTACAGAATAAAATCATTTATCGAGTAACCAATTAAACATTTTTTTTCCAAAAAGACAATTTCAAAGTTTACCTCTCTGATAATTATTTGACTGTTATATTCATTATAAATGTATCTCTAGATTTGCGATCTTCGAAGTGTTAGGCGGGTACAAAAAACCGAATATTATTTCAAACAAAATACCGTATTGTAAATTGAAACACGATTCCAAAAACCGGTTAAATTTTAAACAAATGACACACGTTTCATGTAAGACTTCAAGTGTAACAAAACAAATCAGACATATTTTCTTACGGCTGTGGACAAATGTCCCGACGTTCTTTATACGTGGCATTCATCCTTGCTACCCGGACACAAGTAGCATAAATCCAACAAACCAAGCCACTTTGCATAAACCGTTGTCACAATGTCCCATCCGCGTACAAATGCGATGATGCAGGGCTAACTTTTATTACCATGTTCTGAATATGGTAAGCTAATAATATACGTTTTTCTTTTGTTTTAACTAGATTTGAGGTTATTTTGGCTACATTTTTACCATTGTGTACTAAGTGAGACGTTTTTGTTACAGGTTCCTGTATTATATTGGGAGAGTTCATAATACCAGTAAGTTTAACTCTAAGTTACCTTTAGTGTATCGATTTGGCACTTAGTTTCAAGAAATGCCCCTGTTACACACTCAACTTGTCTGAAATCATTATACTGTTGCATATTTAAAATTTTGACTAGAATAACAGGCACGACTACCTACATGGATGGTTTACATTTTAGCATTGGCTCATGCTAGATGAGGACATTAGGTTTTTTAATAATGGATTAAGAAAGCCAGGAAGAAAAAAAATTAACGATGATGCCCACCTTTGCCTAAGTATCTGTGCATTTAAAGGCTAAAACTTTGCTTACGAAACTGGAAGCAGTTCTTACCCAGGAAGGTAAGAACTGTTTTTTTTTATAAAGTACAAAACAATTAACACGTTTATGTTACTTGCCAAACTGCGATAACAGTTTGTTGGCGAGACCGCGCTCATTTTAACTAGTGTTAAGTAGCCTATGTTAAAACTATGTGAGGTATGAAGTATGAACTACATATAATTTTAAACACTAACTTATACACTAAATACTGTGCCTGAACACTTTACAAAATTTATTTTGCTAAAATTTTACAATAGTTTTTTTTACTTTAACTATTAATGTAATTTTTCCAAAAACGTCTTTTTTAATTTACTTTTTCATTAAACTATATCACTTTTCAGTTTCAATCAGTCTCGTTATATTTTTGGTATCATAAATATATATGCTACGTTATGTGTGTTTTCGACGTACGCATGTATCCTTCTATAGACTCGTAGATATGTATATACCTAGTTATCCAGTACCCATTGTAAAAAAAGTATAAAGAATTATATACTCTTATTTTTTTAAAGGCAAAGGTAGATATCATTGTGATATAAAATATAATTCTACTTCAAATATGACAACAAGGACCCTTATAAGCCTATTTCGCCCTTAAATCACATAAAACATCCCTGTTACAAAATTAAGAACTGTAAACAAATATTTTACCGTCCTGCGTCAAAGAATATATCAAGAAAACCCTCTATTCCCAACCTGCGCGAACAACATTAATAATCCAAGCGACTTTGAACCATATGTCACAACTTGTAAAGTGGTTTTTCCCGTAATGTTTCTCTGAAATATTATAATCGCGGGAGTTTTATAGAGGCACTTGTATAAGAAAAAGGCCATTTAAAATATTACGATTCGAGTTTGTTTATACTTTGAGTGTGTGACTACTTACCTTGAGTTATATGAAAAGTAACGATAAAATATTACATCTACATTAGAATTTTATTTTATTGCGGTTCTATTGCGAAAAGAATACGAACTAACTCTACAGAAAAAACCTCATTGTAAAACAAGCCAACGGACTGAAAAGATCCAAATTATTTGATAATTAAGATGCTAATTGTGGGCCTCTGCTATTTGAGGCGATTTTTAAAAAGAAGGAAATTCTGTATTTATATTCCGAATTTTTCCTTTGTACATCAGAATTCTAGCATTAAAAAACCGGCCAAGTGCGAGTCGGACTCGTGCACGTAAGTTTCCGTACCCTTGTCTATAAAAACGGCAAGAAAATCATGTCTGATGTATGGGAGCCCCCTTAAATATTTATTTTATTCTGTTTTTAGTATCTGTTGTTATAGCGAACACAGAAATACATCATCTGTAAAAATTTCAACTCTGTGACTACTACGGTTCATGAGATACAGCCTGGTGACAAAACGACAGACAGACAGACAGACTTTTTTTATGGGACCCGTCGTCACAGCTAGTCAACTCTACAGAACATTTGTTTTATCGCGTGAAAAAATTCGTTAATTATAATACGATATCAATTATGCCCTAAAAGATCACCAGCTTTTTGTTACACCTTGTTTAACGCTAACTGTACCTTAAGTACAGTCGCCAAGGTACTTAAAAATATCTGAACATGCACATTTGATTATCGCCTTAACAACTTTGTTCATTTTTGACCACCTTGGCCGCTCCGATATATCTGATGGCGACTGTACAACATGAAAATTTTGACATAATATGTTGACATGTGTCGTTGAGGTCCTCTAAGAATATATTTTTGTAAATTCAACCCCTGAGATGGTGAAGATGGACTTGAACCTTTTACTTCTACACTTCTGCTAAAAGGCTCTTCCTTCAAAATAATTTTTAAAGTATTGTCAAGAAAATAAACACTGTTTTTCATAACCGCATAATTTATTTGAAACCTTTTTTCATCACTTCTTTTTACGACGTCAGTAAATAACGGCCGACATTAAGGAGGTTTTAGCTAATTATATTTTATCAAGAGATAATTTGTGAAAGTAATCTTTTATTACAATTAATGTCTTTGTAATGGATTGACTTTTACCATGTTCTTGGTTTTTTTGTTTCTTAGTGTACGTATTCTTGATTTTGACTTTGACTACTTATTTAACTTCTTAGAGTTTCATTGAAGTCTTAACTTATCTGTATTGTTACGTGAGTACTCAAACAAACTTTTTAGTAACGTAATTTTCCATGAAAGCTACGGGAGTTCCACCTTGCCACAGAATTGTATATCTGCTAGTATTTATGTGTTTACTAAGATTATTGAGCGTTCAATTTTGCTATTATTTTTCATTGAGTTACGATATATGTAAAGGTCAAACAAGACTCAAACAAGATTTACCGAAAATATGACTCGTGAAAATTTGTTACCGGCCAGTCTTATACCGTAATAAGACTCAGAGAAACTGCTGTACGAATCGTTCTTATAGCACTATTGTGGGGCCATTTTTGACCTGGGCCGCGATTCGAAAAATAAACACACACACTGGACAGACACAGCTCCAACCCAACTCAACTCAACGCTATAACGACATTGACATTTGCTATTCGAACAGATTTTCATTCAACATTGGTCTCACATTGGTCGCACATTGTACCAATGTTGTCTCACATTGGTCACACGTTGTAACAATGTTGTACCAATGTTGTACCAATGTGAGACCAATGTTGAATGAAAATCTGTTCGAATAGCAAATGTCAATGTCGTTATAGCGTTGAGTTGAGTTGGGTTGAGTTGGGTTGAGTTGGGTTGGAGCTGCCTCTGTCCAGTGTGTGTGTTTATTTTTCGAATCGCGGCCCTGATTGTATATCCCGTTCTTTGTTACATATCGGTGCTATTTTCTAACAAATAAACAAAATAAACTGTCTCTACGTGGAAGTTCTTGTTTTCTTTTCTCTAATCAAGTGGCTTAGTTGAATTTCAAATCGAGCATCTGAAGATGCGAAGTTACAGTACTTAATATTGTCTTCGGTTGCCGCGATAGTTATTCATGAAATAAAACAATTAAAAACGGATTTTATCGCGTGTATTGAGCTTAAATTACATCCGGGTCGACCCGTTGACCACGAACGCTGTAAAGTGTTCGAAACGTCGGGATGTAATTTAAGCTCAATACACGCGATAAAATCCGTTTTTAATTGTTTTTTTTTACAGTACTTATCTAAAGAATTTTTTGCAGAACCCGCCTTCATATATACCTCTTTTCCATTCTTCCAAATTTGTCAATCCATTGTTTGATGTTCATCCATCTTTATTTTTATTATCATGACTTTTAATCTATTTAATTATAGTTATCAATAATCCCTATCAACATCCCTATTAGGTATACATGTATACATAAGGGTCCGCATACTCGAGAACGGACACAACAAATGACTTCCAATCGAAAGAATATTAATGCGACAAAAAACGCTTTTAATTAAAGCTGGGCAGTAAAAGATTAAATTTCTCACTGGAATTGTGTTAGCAAATCCCTAGACAAATGGGAGTGGGGAGACTGTCTGATTTCCGAAGCAATTTGGTCTTTGATTAAAATTTATTGTTACTGTGAGTCCACTTTCGATTTCTAGGTCTGGGTGTTTCTTTAGTTTGTAGCCTTGAAACATTTTTATCGTTACGGTAAAGTGTTTCAATTTTAATCACAAGATTGAACCCCAACCCATGAATGACTTTCTTGTAACTTATTTATGGAATAATATTTACTATAGGTTTCTGTTTTATATATAGGAAGTATATGAAATTTACTATAAAAAAGAAACCTGTACAAGTAAAAACCAGTGCTTATGTAATAAATGTTATATTGCAAAAAGCATAAAAGGCTATTAAATAAGAACTATCGAAAACCAAAGGGCAAATGCGTCGCCAACATACTCCCCGGCAATTCGCATGGGCGCTTTCATCACTTAGTTGGTGATCGGCATGTTGGCCAAGTACTTCGTCGACCATTTCTTCATTTGCATGCCTATAGATGGTTCGACTAGGCATTCGGTAAGCTTGTCGCTAAACGGGGAAGACTTGTTTGTAGCTCCATAAATTCTCTGAGATGAGATGATGAGCCTCTCGTTCTCACCCCGTAACCACTTTTCGCGTTAAGGTGATGTCATTAAACAATTAGAGATATTCTCTTCATGATCCATTATCAGACTGATTTATTAGCTGACTAGACTATTTTTTAGAGTTCCGTATCCAAAGGGTAAAAATGGGAACCTAATACTAAGACTCCGCTGTCCATCTTACCGTCTGTCACCAGGCTGTATCTCATGAACCGTGAAAGTTAGATAGTTGAAATTTTCACACATGACCACAGATTATATAATAGTTCTTACGAACAGATATGAATCACTTATAGAAAAAGCAAATACCTACGGTTTACTTACCTACGCAATAATACAATGGAGCGGCCTTCAACGCGCGGCACCCCGCACCTCCCGCGTACCCGCACAATCGCTAGGGTCGCCTATATTTGGAAATGTTTTATAGTTAAGGAAATAGGTATTTTGCATTGATTCAGTGTTTAAATGGTTCGCATGGTGCATAACAATTATAGTTACATGAGTAATATTGATTGATATTTTGTTGCCGTCGCCGCGATGAGAGTATGATTAATCTTGACAGATTTGCCACACACTGTCAAAATTAATATGGATTGACAGCTATCTCAATCTTATTCAAATCGCCTTTTAGCAATATCATCATAGTTATTTGAGAGATTAATAAAGATAACATGTCTATTATTATTAAAACGTAAGTGAATCCTCCTTTTTTGTAAAGCGTCGGCAACGCGCATGTGACTCCTTTGGAGTTGCAGGCGACCATAGGTTACGGTAGCTGCTTGCCTTCAGGCGAGCCGTATGCTTGTTTGCCACCAACGTGGTATAAAAAAAAGTTTGCATGCCTACTTACCTTTGCCCATCCGTCGGCAAAGCGAAAAACGATAAGTTTTTATTAGCTTTGCTATTTTTACATTCAACCACATCGCAATAATTTTTTTTTTCGTGATGACATTGTTCCGAGTTCCGAGTAGCGTCGCGCGCGGTAAGACGTGCGTTCAGTGAGCGCGTTGGTAGCCCACTGACTTTAGTTAGCTCCCTCGGCGAAGGCGCAAAACCTGTATATAACTCGCTCGCGCGGGCATGATTCATAGGCCTGACATGACGTATTGTTTTTCGAAATAATATACTTTAAAACGCTCTCCTGTAAAGTTTACAAAATTTCGCTTAATGGGTTTCTTCTTTCCATAGTCGATTTTTTTTTTCATAACAAGCGTATATTTATGAATCGGCAATCAGAAGAGTCAAGCAAAGAAATAAATTCAATTTTCGACGCTCACAAATCTCGTTCGATCGCAAAATTATTTACAATCCGACGAGGTATTAATTTCGACACTGGGAAAATGGCCGCTCAAATCAGACATTTCCTTTGAAAGAACTTATATTAAGTGCTATTTTTAACCGACTTTAATATTTCGAAGGAGGAGATTCTCAACTCGTCTGGATCTTTATTTTTTTATATGCAAACGTAAATTTGAAGTCAATTTCTTGTTTTATATTGTAAAATACCAAGGCCCAGGGTCCTCTCAAATCTCAGGTGTCGATGTTCGTTCATGAGACGTTTTATTTGTTTTTAATATTTGCGGTCGAGACTACTGGATGTTGGGGATCAGAGGCCAAGGCTTTGTGGCGGACATTGGACGGCGGTTGCGAGAGAGGGGTCTTGACCCTCGCTCCGGGTCATTCCTGGTACAAAGGTTGTCAATTGCGATCCAGCGTGGCAATGCTGCGAGCGTAATGGTAACCTTTGCGCCGGGAATGACACGTGGCGAGTTATTTGACTAGTACTTCTTGTACTCTTGTCTTGAGTCTGGTTTTTGTACAATTTTTATTAATTATTTTGACATTTGTAATCTGTTGACAAAAATATATTTGAATTTGTTTTAATATTTTAAGCATGTTTATCAGCTTAGTAACTACAAGGTCTGTTACTTTTTTCAGTAAGGTTGTCCCTTAATATTTGATGATTTTTTTATCACATCAACACTTCACTATCCATTTAAGTACTAAATTATTGTCCGCGACTTCATCCACATTTACCATTTTTTTATAAACTAACTCAGAGGTTTTATAAATGTATCTATGTATATACGTATGTAAACACGATATTGTACCTACATAAAAAAGTAACAAAACAAACATGATAAAAGATAAATAAACAGAGTACAAAGGCGAACTTATCCCTTTAAGGGATCTCTTCCAGTTAACCTTTGAGCAATTGAGAGAAAAGTATAAGATAGACAAACATGCACTATGTAATAAATATATCATGATACTAAATGTTGAATATATAAATGTTTTTTTTTATAAAAACAAAGCCATTGCCGTGAGAAAAACACTCTATATTACTATCAACCAAAAATGTAAGCTTTAAAACTTTTTTATGGAGACAAAATTCCTTTTATTGTCCACATTAGTGTGACAAAGGAGTGAAATGTATGTGGAAGCAGAATCACTTGGCGTCAGGGTACTCAAGAAATGTCACTTTATTACCTTTGTGACAAAGCTTAAATTCGCTTAGCGCTTCCTTAAAAGTGTCCGATAAAAGTATGTAAATATTTGGGTGCGTAAAAGCATTATACGAATTAATGTACCTGCGTCACAGAGTGAGGAAAACAGTCTGCCAGGTTACAGAATCTTAAGTCAAGAGATATTTTCTACCGAACAAAGCAGTGTTAGGTTACAATTAACCATAGACTAATTAACCCAAGACCCCACATAGCCGGGCGACCCCCGCTGCCACGCTCGAAGTAATTTTACTCAGTGAGACACTAATATTGGAAGTGACAGTAAACATGACTCTCTCTTACGCCCCACGGAAGAATCGCGCGTTCCCTGTCTAGCATTGCGTGCTCCCCTCCCGCACCCCTTCTTTTTGGCAGCTTAGCTTTCAAAGAAATAACGCGCTAAGCGGGGTATAGAGATATCTTGTATATGCAATTAACTGACGCATAGCTGCGTTGCGCAGCTTAATTTAACCGGTTTGTATGCCCAGGCGAAGCGGTGTTAACTTCCAATGACCTTCAAAGTGATGTCGCTGAAATATTTCTTGTCAGAAACTAGTTAATTCTTTAAACCAAGACGCTGCTCTGCTCAACGACGACGGTTGTAAGAAATCTTGTTCAAAAATCTTCTTTGACAACTGTCGTTTTTATTAATAAAAAAAACCACACAGTTGCTTACTAAATTGCTACAAACTTCACAGTGCTTCTCTATGTCAGTGCTCCCGTTAAAAAAAAACTTCTGCAGCTGTCCCACCAATGAGTAGCGAGTCATTTAAAAAAATATCGCGGGTTCACGTCACTTAAAGAGTCAGCAATTAATAATGAATACCAACTCTTTTTTCCTCTCGGTGCAAATTGCCAAGCACACATATCACCTTACTCGACCCCTTGATAATCATAAATGAGTCTGATTAAGTTAACTTTGCATGGAAATTGTTGCAGGATAATATGGAACTACCATCATACCATACTTTACTTTATACCTATTTGAGTATTCCACTGCTGGGCAGAAGCCTCTCTCCGGATATCCATGCATCTCGATTTTGTGCTTCTGTCAACCAGTTATTAAGGAAGGTATCCAAGTTATTCCGCCATCTTTGCTTGGGTCTACCTACCCTCGTCCCTCTACCAGCATCCAATTGGTGGATATGATAGGCCTACTTGCCTATCATATCCACCAATGCTAAAATAAATATTCAGTAACAATTATTCATAACTCTTGGAACCTTGTTGTTATAATAGTCCGTTCATAAAAAAGCGTTATATTTATATTAACTAAAGAAATCCAATCTGCTTGGGCTACTTTTGAATTTTCGCAATTCATACTTTTGATCCTTAACATTTATCAACAAAAATGATTCAAATAATGTGAATCGTTTTTGAGAAACTAAATTAAATACGTCCAAATACATATAGTAAACAGCAAAAACAATTCTTCAGCCTTGGGTCACTTTTATTTTATTGTTATTGTTCTAGCTTTTGAGTGTCAGTAAACAATAGAAAAGATCCAGATATTTTTTTTTGAGCCTGGTATTTCAAATTATTCCAGCCTTATCTTTTATTGCTAAAGCTAGTTACACAACGACTATTGCTGTTATTGGGTTTTTTTCCTATCAGTATCAGTATTGAATGAATCTTTATACACAAAATATTTAATCAGGTACAAGTAAACAATAGAAACAAATGAAACTGCTTGAATCCTTTTTCTAGATTTAATTAATACGTACATTACATTTGGCGGTCAAAAACAAAATCGATCCAAAACAGGTGAATTGTTTTTGCGAATTAAATATTTATATTTTTATAACGTCAATCAATCATCAAAAACGATCCAAAGCACAAGAATCCTTTTTAAAAAAGAATTAAGAATGGCAATCCAATTTAAATAATTAAAACGATCCAAATCAATAACTAATAATAATATATTGGATAATTTGCTAACGAATTCACATTATTTCATTTGTTTAAACTTTTTAAGTCAATTCTTAAGTATAGCCCGGCAAACCATTTCTGTTAGTAGAAAAGTGCGCCAAATTCAAAATACGTACATGTGGCAACCCTTTGTGATGGAGACATCGTATTTCGTAACAAACATTTTAATTCACATTTCTTTTACATTGAATTTGTTACTAGTGCATTTCACTCTCTCATATTAAGCGCGACTGAGATAGAACTCCTGCAACGTTCTACATTAAATTAAAATTCGTTTTTAAGGCATATGTCAATTGCCTCAATCAGATTATCTGTTGCATTTGAATGAATGAATGAATAAATGCTTTATTGCACACCTCAAAAGAAAAAACAGCACAGTAGAAAAAAAAATACATGATAAAAAGAGGCAAACAACAGGCGGTCTTATCGCTAATGAGCGATCTCTTCCAGACAACCTTTGGGTAGCGGAGAAGATAATGCAGAAAAAGTCAATAGGAGGTGCAAAAAAACTTATTTTGAAAACACGACCATTGAAATACTAATGAGACATACATACAAATAAGTATTTGTATGTATGTCTCATTTTATATGTATTATTTTATATGTATTTTATATATATATATATATATATATATAAAATACATATAAAATAAATACATTCATACAAACTACACATATAAATATATATATTAGCCAAAATAATAATCCTGTCGAAACCTATTAACGACCATCAGTAGAACTAAGGAAGAGAAATAGTAATCCTTGAGATGGGCTTTGAATGCAGCCAATGATTTAGCACGCCTTAATTCTGCGGGAAGGGAGTTCCACAGACGAACTGCCTGAAAAGTAAATGAAGAATTATAAAATTTGATGACAGATCAGACGAAATATATCCGTCTCCTTTTTACACACCGTAAATGTCACCTACTGAAAGGGGCGGAAATACCAACTAAAATTAAAAATACAGAATTTGATGATCATTGCTGCTTTTTTCACTGATTCATAGTGTTGTCATACTTTTGTTCGCTGTACATTGCTACTACGTTCGTTGGCTGGCCAGACTATAGTAATAAAAGTTTCATCCGCTTTTTATATATTTTGATAACTAGCAATACTGTAATTGCGTCAACTGACAGATCGGTTAAATCGTTTTTCTATAGTTCTTCATGATTCTTTTAAATTTTTTTAAAGTGACTCGTTATTGGCTAATTAAAACAAATGAAGGTTTCATGGAAATTGTATTTGTGCAAAAAGGGTCCAACCCCACATTTGGCCAAATATCTCGAGAAGTATGGTATTAATGTAAATTATTTATATACGTACGTCTAGTATACATATGACTGCATCTTTGATCTGAAGACATAATATAGTAAAAGTGCATCGTTAATGAGGAATACCACTTTTGCTCATCTCGCTGTGGATTGACCCCTTTTCCTTTAACTACGTCCAAAGTATGTAATTTATTTATATGAATAAGGAAACTAAAATTTGACGTTTATATTGCTCTGTACACTTTAACACTTCGGTGCGGAGTTAGCATAGTATGTTTTTAGTCGCTTTCTGTCGAAATGAATATAATATAATGGAATGCTACGTAGTTATTTATTTATTTAATCGTATAGCGATTTAGCGATACACTCAGATAGGCGATATCACTAAAAAGCTACGTTGTAAAATATCATAAGTCGTTTACCTTATACAAATAATTTTAAACAAAAAAGAACCGACTTCACTTAGCCTCCACCTTTCCAAAAGCAAATGCTCGAGCTGCTGTAAAAAATACTCAAAACACTATAGGTGTGCCTATAGTTGAAGAGTTCCCTCGATTTCATCCCATCATCAGATCCTGACCTGGTTACAATGGGACCGTCAAGTAAAGTCTTTCATACAAAAAAAGAATTTTCTAAATCGGTTCACCGGTCTTCTAATAATCAGTGAATATACATAAAAAAAACAAAGATCCCGACGAATTGAGAACGTCCTCCGTTGAAATCTTGAAGTAGGTTGAAAAAACAAATTTAAGGCCGAAATAGAACACCCACATTCCACTGCGCAGTTGCAACTACATTTTCAGTATGTTTTTTCCTCTGCTAATCGATATAGCACGCTTAAATTCCAATTTAAAAGAATCGCACCTACATTGAGAACCCATTACTTCGTATCTCGGAGTACCTGTCACTCCGATAGACATTACTCTAACCTTTTTTCTAGGTGAAATCACAGTTTTATCACGGCTATTCAAAAGTGAACTTTAGTGCTTAAGAATAAGAGCGATAGTTCGTACTATTCTTGCGAATGAATAGGATTGACGTTCGATTTAAAGGAATCTTTTTGAAACTACCCTCAATTTTATCATTGCTTTATTCGTTACAATTTTATGTAGGTACAGATTTTGTTTCGAAATGTGTAATTTTTGACATTTTAAGGTGTATTGACACAACGAGCTGTCTAGTTTATTTAAAAATACGTCAAAGTAGGTAGACAAATGAGACAACTTCGTGACGATAAACAATATAACCAATTGCCTACTAAACTTTGAAAAGTTAGTCATTCTATGATAGAATGACTAAATTTTCAAAGAGTAGGCATGTATATTTAAAAGTTAGGCTTATCAAGATAACGATGACAATGCAAAATTCTGACCCTCCCTTACCTTACAGGGAAATTAATATAACGAAGTGTTGGCAAAACAAAACTTATCTAGGTATATATTTACAAAAACATAAAGTTACAAGTATTTTTAATATATTTTTGGGTGATTTTAGAAATTGTTTAAGAAATCGTCCGAAGATTTATAAATTAAGTACCTCCTATTAGTCGGTGGTGTACACTTATTTATACGGAAAATGATGATGATGGAATTTCCATTTGCAGAGCTAATCCTTTAGGCTCTAAGATTAATTTAAGAAGGGGAGCCAATCAAATTTTTGATGCAAAATTTTGACGAAGTGGGGGGTGCCCCCCATAATTAATTAAAAATAAAATAGAGCTATATAGTCAAGTTTGATTTTTGTGTAAAGCAAGGATGCCGAATTCATTTTTGGTATTTTATTTATACCTTTCCATATAAGAAAACTGAGAAATCATAAAAAATATGAAATCAACGTTGGATATTTTTTTGAATGAATGCCTATTTTTTAGGGTTCCGTAGTCAACTAGGAACCCTTATAGTTTCGCCATGTCTGCCCGTCCGTCCGTCCGTCCGTCCGTCCGCGGATAATCTCAGTGACCGTTAGCACTAGAAAGCTGAAATTTGGTACTAATATGTATATCAATCACGCCGACAAAGTGATAAAATAAAAAGTGGAATTTTTTTTTTTATTAGGGTACCTCCCCTATACGTAAAGTGGGGAGTGATTTTTTTTTTCATTTCAACCCTAACGTGTGATATATTGTTGGATAGGTATTTAAAAATGAATAGGGGTTTACTAAAATCATTTTTCGATAATGTAAATATTTTCGGAAATAATCGCTCCAGAAGTAAAAAAATATGCGTCCCCCCCCCTCTAACTTTTGAACCATAAGTTTTAAAAATATGAAAAAAATCTCAAAAGTAGAACTTCATAAAAACTTTCTAGGAAAATTATTTTGAACTTGATAGGATGAATAGTTTTTGAAAAAAAAATTCAAAATAATTTCTGTACTAAGTTTGTAATTTAACCGTATAAGCAGGTGTTTATTGTAACTGTAATTTGTACAAAATTACAATGAAATGACGTGCTTTCAAATAAAGTAAAAACGGTGAAAATCGGTTCACGCAATAAAGAATTATTCCATAAAAATCATCTTCCGTACTTTAAGCTCGCGCGCAATAGTTTACTTAATTTGCCGATATATGTCGCTGTACGTGGAACTCTCATATCATATCCTACATGGCGGTGTTATTAACTCTAAAGTGGGGACACTTACTGTGACGGACGGAAAACTACGGAACCCTACACTGAGCGTGGCCCGACACGCTCTTGGCCGGTTTTTATTTATTTATAGTCGTAACATGAAAAATATATTTTCATGATAAAGCCCTGTTATTCCCCTTTACAAAAAGTATATAAATCCTATATTGCTTATAATATCTTTAAAGAAAAAAAAAATAGGCCTGTTATCAACCACAATCTAATTATGTAGGAAAAACGATGTGGTTTGAGCTCTAATGCTTGCCTAATTATATCTTTCACAACTAAATGGACATCAACCATTTCAAACGCTATTATTTACCTTGCCTTTGTATACTTATTATAATCCATAAGTAAAATAAAGAGTTCGTTTAGAAGATACCGGAGTAAGTATTTGGTAGGGTAGTTTTTAAAAACTATCAATTTAGTAAGCACATCATTGAGTTACCCACAGGTATACTCTAACATTTATACTCTACTCTAATATTAAGTTACATAAAGGTATAAGGTATTTCGCTTGGCGGGTACGGATTGGAGGAGGAGAGCAGAAGATCGAGCACAGTGGCGTGCCATGGGAGAGGCCTATGTCCAGCAGTGGACTTATACTGGTTGCTGTTGCTGCTGCTGATAATAATAATGTACTTACCGAAATGAAAATCCAAAATGACGTTTACCTATCAAGCTAATTTCATCTCTATTGCTAAGACATTAGACAGGGACATAACATTGAATATAGGGTAACCATATAATTTTGTAACCAAATAATAGCGTTATCAAATAGAGGGGTTCTCCAGTCCCTGTTATCTAGTGACGTTTTCAAGTGAAAGGTACATCATTGCGGGTTATCAATAAGGGCCCGTTCATTTTTTTTGAGAGAAAACTTAAGCGGTAGGTATACATCTTCAACTGAGGACAGTCAGTTGGCGAATAGTGCGCTCTAAAATAAAAATAACAATTCTGTGTTATACGTACAGTCGAGGACAAAGAGATGTATACACTTTTGGACCTTATTGCGTTGTAATAAGGTCCAAAAGTGTATACATCTCTTTGTCCTCGACTGTACTTAGACATTACACAAACTTATTTGAAAATTTGTTAATTTATTATAACTAATATTTACATAACTAAATGCAAGTCTACATATCTACAGCTACATGCTTCATCCCACATCTCCATAATTTTGTGGTTGAAATTATACCTTCTGTTGACAAATTGATCCGATATCTGGTGCACACCTTAAGTTCTGATGACAATCACAATTTAATAGATTCAGTATCATTGTAAATCCAAGATAGCTGCCGCTACAGAATGCCGCGTATTACACATTTCTTAAAAAACCTTTAAATCAAGTATAAAATGAAAGGGATTTATTAGTACAACACAGTGCATTGCGGATCATAAAGTACGCGGAGTTTAGACAGTTTTAATAACATAACAACTTGAAAAGAAAATAAGTATTGTTTAGGTAAATTCAAAAGCTTTTATTGAAAATCAACAATGACATAGATAATGTACAAAAAAGCTATAAAAATAATTCGGTAGGTTCTAGGTACCAGACATTGAAAAGATAATATACTGAAATCGTGGGGCGCTTGAAACTTTTATCAACGGACAACGCCTAATATCATTATAAATTATATGAACTTAGGTAAGGTACGCTAGGCTAATGGTGTCATGAGTGGTACCTAGGACCTATCACATGCACCATGCTGAGTCGGGACCATTTCGTGGCAACCATATTCATGCGTTAATTATAATTACCTAGTCATTATTCTTGATTAAGTATGTTTGTTTGCATGTTGTTGTTGTCGCGAATATTTTATTTTCTATTTCTATTTCTATCGATTATTTTAGCCTTGAGTACATTACCTGCATCATTATTATCATTATTTTCAATTAAACCGTTTAATATAGGATTTTTAACATACTAATTTAACTATTATTAGAAACGGGGTGTTTGCCTAACTCAAATATACACGGTAAATACCATACCAATAATAATATTTTAATAGTATCTACTCAAAATAGAAAATAATTATTTTACTTATTTTATTTATTGCCTGGGTACGAGACTTTCAAGCCAAATCTTTATTGGACAACTCTGCACTATAATGTGTTACAAATATAACAATTGTTTTCGTCACTTCCCACAAAAGTAGGAACATTCATATATTTTTTGCAAAAACGGTTGAAGTTACCACAAAACTATCAATAAAGGAAATATTCTTCATAAAATTCTCTACAATTCTTGCCTTTGAAGTATGTTGCTAAGACTTATAGTTTTCAATCTACGTGTCGCGAAAATATTAACCCCCCTTTTTACCCCCACCGCACCATAAATTTAGGTGGCTCTGCTTCCTAAAATGGCCTATGGGTCCTAAAGTCTCACTATGCAAAAGGAGATCCCATCATCACTAAAATCCGTATAATGCCCTTTATTGTCGTGTGCACCACCGACTATATATTGATTCTACTGAGATAGAAAAAGTGTCCCAATAGGTATTTTCGAATACCACTTCGCCAGGGGCACTTATATGGAATCACTACAGTAAACAACCTGTCCATATTTTTTTTTATAATGTAGAAAGTCGAAAGCACCTACTAGGTGACATAGCGTCCTACTTATTAGAATAAATTCTGCTCCCAATTCTATCTAGAAATAACCTAAACTTTCTAGAACTCCAAACAATACTTGAACTTGTAAAAACACCCTTTTCATGGTTTATCTTTCGTAATATTTCTTATGAATATAAAATTACTGAGATAAAACGATATTCTCATTTTCAACTGCCTTCTGAATAAACGTCACATCGCATGACAATTGTGTGTTCACCGTTGCCATACACTTCCAGAAATTGCTATATTATTAACGTCATATCTCAACCGTAATTAAATCAAGTCAAATTTCTCCAGTGAATCAGCCGTTTTAACACACGCTCCCATACCTCATACACTCACAATGGGTGCTCGTATAAATCGGAAATGCTGCATGTTTACGCCAAACCCTCTTTGCTTTTACTCCGTGAGAGTGATTTTCTGAATTAGGATTAGACTTTATTCATAATTTAGAAATTTTTGTTAGAAACAGCTTTTTATTCAGTTCAATATTTACGTTACGTACTTACTTAATGTGTTGAGCTAAGTTTTGAGCTTTTGGTAACTTTGATTTTGTAAATAAGTACCTAATTTATAATTAAATACAAACGGCCTCCTAGCCTAGTCGGTAATGACCCTGCCTATGAAACAGGAGGTCCCGGGTTCGAATCCTGGTCAGAGCATTTATTTGTGTGTTCATCGCGGATATTTGTTCCTGAGTTATGGATGTGTTCTATGTATATTAGTATTTATTTATCTATATATCTATCTATTATATATATCGTCGCCTAGTACCCACAACACAAGCCTTATTGAGCTTACTATGGGACTAGGTTGATTTGTGTAAGATTGTCCCATAATATTTATTTATTATACATAGAAAACATCTACAGCTGTGGAACAAATATCCGAAATAGACACTGATAGTCCGTAATAGAATAAATGCGGTAACCATTAGGCCGTAGACACGATGCTCGATATAAACAATAAATATCGAGCAACAAACCAAGAATCGAAATAGACCCAAGACCAGAAACGCACAAATGCCAACTTCTTAAAGATGTAGATACTGTCCAGGAAATAGTTTACCGACTGGGGTTTGCGATACGCGCAAGTTATGATGAGGGTCAGGAAGTTGCGGAGATAATATCGTGCTTCGTTTTAGTTGGTACTGATGAGGCTTGTAATTCCATGCTGTACAAATTTGCAGCCATTGCTATGTAAACTAGTGGCTCTGTGGGTTTAGACATGGCAACCGTCACTTATATTGAACCTACAGTGAATTTATCCTTATTTATCTTATCATGTATATAAACGAGTGTTAATATGTAACACTTTGAGGGTGTCAATTTGTAGGTTTATAAATGTAAGTTAGATGGTGTTTGTATATGTTAGGAACTAAGAGATTTCCAGCGGACAGTTGGTATTTGTAGTGGTAAGTTGTTTGTTTATAGATAGGTATTGACCATCTACATTGAAATGTTGTGTATCGAAGGCCTAAAGACGTGAAAGATCGAAAATACTTACATTGTAGTCTGGTCGTTTGCTGTATTTGAAATTCCATTGTTTGGCATGTACTCGCTCCTATAATCACGGAGGCGAGGTGCACATCGTGTTTGTCGTATGATACACACTCTCTTGATATACTTTCACTTGATGTTCAAGACCATTTTCAATGGGAATCAAAACAATTTGTTAATATTTGGCTCTGGCCCATCGGCTGTGTTTTGACGTATCTGTCATAGGTGACAGCTTAAGCGCTGTTCGAGCCAGTAGTTTCGCTGCGTCGAAGCGACGTCATTCAATGAGTGATATCTTTTCGTAAATTGTTGAATTTATATTTTTTCCTTTTAAAAGGTTGAACTTAATTTAATTATTCGTATTTTTTAATAAGAGAATATATGAGCACATAGTTCAAGTGTGTGTTTCATTCAAAGGTTTCATTCAAAATCTTACATTCGCTTGGATATCTCATTCGCCGGGACGCCATTGATTGCTCCATCGTCGTTGAGATAATGTCATCCAGCTAATTGTGTGGAAGGTGATAATTTAATATAATGGTGAAAATTTTGGGTTATGAAACGTTGTATTTCCATAGTCGGATCAATGAATAATCCTATTTGTTTCGTTGTTTTTAGCCTCGTTAGGCGTGGTAGCATTTTTGCTCGCCGAACACATGTCGGACCACGAGTGGACATAACCCATGTTCGGTAAGTTATTTTCGTGGTTTATAAGTAAAGGATTGTGTAGGGAGTGGCTTTATTCATGTTTCATAACCTAAAATATCTATTTTGTCCTAAACAGAAACCTGGGCATGTCTTTGTCGGCCTAACCTCTACGGGTCCCGCCATATGGCGCGTCACAGGCGCAAATAAAAGAAAACCCAGTTAATTCTGGTAAGTGGATTACAAGGCATCTTGTTTATCTTGGGCCTTATTGTGGAAGAAATTAGAAATTAATTAATATTTAAAGGATTTGATTTTTAACGGGAATATTTTAATTCCAGGGTTTTTTATTTCGGTTCCGGAATCGGCCCAGAGCGGATCACACCGGAATGGTAGGATGCGCCCCAGCCTTCCGGGGACATCCTTGGTTCCAGGAACACTACCAGTTAAAAGATATGTAGGGGAAATATCCATAGCTTTATTGCGGAAGACTGTAAGTCAATTTTCAGTTCCTTATAACTTATAACGAACCGTCCTTGTTTGAGCGTTGTGTTTCCTTCGTGAACGCACCATGTAAAAGATATACCTACATAATATGAAGATGGGTTAGCAGGTAGTTGATGCAGCGCCTGCCTCCATACAACATATATTTAATATGTTATAAGGGGTATGAAGAAAGGAGAGTAGCGCTACCTTTTGTTAGGTTATATATTAAGTAATTTTGTTAAACATTTAGAATTTTTGACACGGTTATAGCCGATGATCATTTCTGGTTAAACACCAGGTAGTTGAACTGTCTTTATGATTCAGGAGAGATGTGAATGTTAAATTTATAGTTCCCTAAGGATAGTATTAATCACTGTAAGAGCATAATAAATAAAAATAAGTTGTGTAATGGTTTGTTTTATTTGAACATGTCATACGTTTGTCGAGGGTCTAGGATCTAGGGCGTCCTAATTTAAATACTGGACCTAGACGCCTTGCTCCATGGGAGGCCGACCCGCGACCTTGTTAAAGTTTCATTTTTAGCCGTGAGCACTTTGTAATATTTTTTTGTAGTAGGGGATAATTGGGGGTTCTAGACCAATTTTCTGAGGTTTGTGGTAAATTAATTTACCAACCATTTCCTATTATTTAAACTCTCGTCACACCCTCAGTCATCACAGTCCCAAGTTTTACAAATATAGACATATAAATGTCAGGTATTATTCAGGTTACTTGTTCGTTACTTCGATTATTGTAGAAAAGTTTATTATTAATAATATTTTTAGTGGATACTTGGTTGAATTTAATTCATTGTAAGTTTTTTAAAGTATACAACAACATTTAAAAGATAATCCCAGAGAAAAGTGTGATAATGTATTTGAGAAATGTTTGTTTAAATTATAAGACAAGTAAGAATGAATTCACTGTACTCCACTTAAACTAAAAGTGTAATAAAATTATTTTATTTTATTTCATTTTTATTAATAAGAAACTGACAATGAACTTAAGAGTACACAGTCCAATAAGTCTTTTGTGCCTGTTTCCGCCATTAAAAAAAAATAATGCGAAAAAACTAATGCTCTCAAAATTTTATAAGAAATGGTCGAAACATGCGACCTATAGCATGCGACCTATAGCAAGAACAGCCGGAAATGTGGGTATACAAAAGCATTTTGCCAATAGGTACTAGTTCCAAATATACTGTTCCTCTCGCGTATTATTCTCATACTTTAATCTCTCATTTTATCCATCCTCCGTTACCTGGAAACTGTTTAACTAAGCTAATTGATGTAGCATAACACCAAAATCTCACACCTGTTATCAATACCAACCTCCATTAGCAATTTCAAATCCAAACAATAAGATTTCCAGAAGCCAAGGCAACGTCACTCACAATAAACACGAAAGTCATGAAACGTAACGCTGACTCCGCAATTCTAAAATAGGATTAACATGCAAAGTGGATCGTGGGAATGGTTGGTGTTTGTCTCAGGCCGGGAAAACTTGGAAAAACAAAACCATACATTTTGGCAGGAGCGTTCATGAACAGTACTTTGCTTATAATGTTTAGATGGATTGTTGATATTTCATTATTTCTAAACTTTGTGGTATCGTTAGCAGCTTCAGCTGTCTGTCTGTGTTTCTGCTTGATAAAAAATGAATTGTACTTTGCCTACATTTGAGAATTAAATAAACTTTTTTGCAGTGTCATAAAATATCGTGTGTAGGGGTGTAGGGGAAAGTGATCGCGTCAAAGATAGTGCCTCTACCCATTCTTGGGATTAAGTTTCCGAGCCAACCCTAGGCTCCTAGGAGCCGTGCTTAAAAGCCATGCCACACACTAGAAAGATTATGATATACATCATTGTTTAAGTAAATATTTTTGTTGAAATGGATTTTTATTTATTGTTTTGTTTTGATGTATTTTTAGTAAAATACAGTTGATAAGTCATTGGAGGACTATAAAAATGGATCACCTTGTAAATATGCAAAGTGACAGGCTTTATTGCTCTCGCGTGTAGCCATTAATAACGTAGATCTTTGGCAGTAAATGTAAATAATGTTCCATTTTTCATGCCTGAACGACCATCAAGACGAGTAACTATCCTCTTTCTGCCAACTTTTCAGTTATTTCTCTCTGAAATTGAAATAAAATCTTCATCATCTTGCTAGCATTGTCCCAGATTTTAGCCACGGCTCAATGGAATTGGCTTAGGCACCAAGATTTGTGAAAAGGACTGTCATCTGACTTTTTAACCCAGAGGGTCACCACGGATATGGTCCAATTTAAGATATTTATACTTTTATACTTGACCGAAAAGTGAATAGTGGATATGAAATTTAATTTCAAACATAAGTTTTGAGAAAGTTTGTTGTACGAGCCGGGGCTCGAACCCGAGAACTTGTTCTTTATCGGTGTTTTTGGCTGAGTTTATTTTTTTAATTATCAGCATTTCAACTAGAATTTTTCCGGAAAGAGAAGTGTCATTATTATATGGGAGCTCATACATTCTTCGACACTTCTGTTTCCGGACAGATTCTATCACCTATTAGGTAAGTTCCAGGGGTAAGTCTAGCGATTTTGAATTTAAAATCTTAATTTATTTATATAAGAGCTTGTAACTCAAATTCTTTAAATTTGTGCATGTATAAGTACTAACAATTCGTATGCTTTGGCATATTAATTACCTTGCCTTTTCAAGGAAAATGTTCAAAAATTTTTAATAAATGCCAACATTACATCCTCGTACTTTCCCAGATTTGGAGTCATTTTAAAATTGCTCACCTTGACTTCGACGTTTCATTATTTTCAAAAATCCTGGATAAGCCGTATCTAGACGATGAAGTTTGTTAGAAGTCTAAAAGACGTTATCAGTTTGTCTTACTGTTTGCTTACTATCTACCTCGCCTCTCGTCTCTCACGCTCGAGATTTTGGCGAATTGATATAAATTTACATAGACGCTTATCTTCTTACAAAATTTGCCTAAACACCCGCCATTATGTCTCCTTTGCTCAAGATCAAGCGTTTGAGGGAAGGCTACGAAAAACACACAAACATGCTTGGAGTCTCATACATTCTAATACCTAATAAGGTTGACGTGACGAATAATATTTATTTCCATCCAACATGATAATATTCATCCTTCTAGCGTTTATCCCGTCTTTTTGCCATGGTTCAATTGATCCTGGGGTCTACTTGGCAACTTAAATGTGTTAATAATTGGCCTTAACCTAGTTCATCGTTGGAAGTACCATCTGTACTTCCAACCTAGAGAGAAAATTAAACCTTATTGGAATTAGATCCGGTGTTTTCATAATTTTTATCTTTATCGAAAAGCGACTACTAAATATTAAATGATAGTTCGTCCATAAGTTACGAGAAACTCAGTGGTACGAGCCGAGGTTTGAACGTGAGACCCCCGGATTGAAAGATGAACGTCTTACCGCCAGGCTATTAAGGCTATAAATATAAGCTGGAAATTCGTAAACACTTTAAAAGCGTTGTGTAAATTGTCTTAATAGTCACAAAATCTCATACTGTTAGTTATTCAAGGTCAAAGTTCACAAAAATCGATTATAGAACGCCAAAACAAAGGCATCTCCAAGTTTCCAGTTTATCATGTCTTTGTTCCAAGGTTAACTTCTTAATCACATCTTATGTAACCAGGCTATTGTCGTTAGTGTGGCTATTGTAGTACCTATATCAGTAAAGGTGAGAAAACAAATATCCTGCCAAACTTGTCTCCTCTCTGAAAGTAGGGATCAAACGATTAAAGGACAAGTAAGGAAGAAACTTTTCGCCGACGTATATTCTTAATATTAATCAGGAAAGTTTGCCGACATAAAGAAAAACTTTAGGAAAACATCCTACAGCCTAGTTCCTTTCTTTCAGCTCCATGTCAAAAGTCATGATGATATATTACAATTTCTTCCGTATTTAGTGTCCTAAATTTATTTTTTGTTCCTGAAAGATTCATGACAGCCTAATTATGTGTTGAGTTCTTGATAACAATATCTATTATAATAGAGTTCATTTGATATTCAAGTCATTGAACAACAGCTTTTTAGATTTGAAAATTTTGACAGAAGACAAATGAAACGATGATGTCGATAACAATTTAATGGAAAACAGGTTAAACTAAATAGTTAGGGCCCGTCACCGACCGGCAGAATGTGACAGTTGGGAACCAATACAAACTATGCAACACATCGAAGAAATATACCCCACGTTTTGCGGGAGGCAAGGAAAACTTATTAAAACAAACACCGGAAACATGGGATTGACTACAAAATTCAGATATTAAATTATAATACTTTCGTATCTATTTACATAATTGTAATTTCATAATAGGAATAAAGCCTAGGACTGATGATATGGAAATTTATAAGCAAGAATATTGTTAGAACTATGTATATTCTCATCTACACGTGTCAATTCTAATCCGATTGTTGAGAAAATTTTGGATCGACCAAATTTTGGAACCAATGTTTTTAAAATGGCAAAACTGATACATTAGACCTAAGCGCCGTTGTGAATTTTGCTGTGAATTTTGAATTTTAAATACAAATATGTAGTTTGTTTAATATAACTGGGGTTAAAGTTCTGCACAGCTAAAAGAGCCCTCTAGGATATCAATATTTTAAATGAGAAAGTAATTCTGTCTGTTACTTCTTTACGCTTAAACAGCTGAAACGATTTAGATTAAAAGTATGAAGATGTTTTGAGCCCTGAAGAAGAACAAAGGATAACTTTTATGCCAAAAACTATCTGTTAAGGGGGTGGAAAGGGGGTGGAAGTTTGTATGAGGAATCAATAACTGCTGAACCGATTTAAATGAAATTTTAGTAAGTCTGGGAAAGGGTATAAAATAGTTTTCATCCCTGATATCATCCTTGAGGGTATAAAAAGGGGAGTGAATTACTAATTCACTAAGTAAGTAAGTGGTGTCGCAATTTTTATAGCTCAAAGAGCCCCTAGTATTTTTAATATACCAAAGTCTCGCGGGAATTTTATATTTAAGCAGGTACCTCTTTTTTTCTTGAATAACTACCTAATATATTCCTACAATACATTTCTTAGAAGCACAAACAATTTACATGCCGCGCCTCCATACATAAGGGCTCTTTAAATCAAGAAGAGGAAGATCTAACAAAGTTAGGAAAAACATTTCTCTTACGAGTTTTTGAGAAAGAAAGGCGCAAGTCCTATTATACTTTCATTTACTTAAGTCCTTTTAGGTTTGATTAGTAATATATCATGGTATTCATGCGTCGCTTTTAGTACGAATAAAGTAGATAAGAGCTATAAGAAGTTTGGCCACTGACTTTATTGGCAGGTTTTTGTTTTATTCATATAGGGGGGTTTTCACAGACATTTATGTATCGACCAAGTAGATCACGCAACCGTAACCAACAGTGTACATTTCCACGAAGTTACAGCTGCGGCCTTGGTTAGCATCGGCGTTTTCGGAGTTGTTAAAATCCCCTTCGTTTATTTGCGGCATGACCACTGGATAATATAAAATATTTAGGTAAAAAATCTGCATTTATCCAGTTTTGCATTAAAATTTATGAGGTCCAGCAATCAAACTAATCGCGTACTTGTCAACCCTAGAAAGACGAAAGGCAAAATTGGATGCAGACATCATGTCTCACCGTTCGTCTGTCAAAAACTGATTTTGTAGGAAAGATAAACTACTGTATGAAATACTATTATATTATTCCATGCCGTAACTTCTCGTGGCGAAGATGTACAGTGCGGCTAGTGTAACTTGTTTGGTAAATCGTAAGTCATAAGTACACGATATCATTATTTTCTACTTTTTTAAAGTACATATATATAAAAGCACCAACATGTAATGTAAATAAAATAAAAATAAAAATAGCCTTTATTCTACCATAATTGACATTACTATACCATAATTATTTTACATGTTTTTTTAAAGTGGGGCATTCCACTCATACAATAGTATGTTATTCAATCAAATACAAACACTGAAAACACTGAAAACGGCTGCTATAAAGTCGATGTAAAAATAAATGCAAAAAGATGATTGAAGGCATTGAGAATTTCGTCAACTCAGTAACTGAACCCATAGCTTAATTGGTAAAGCGATCGAGCCCCGGTAAGGCGTATCGATGCGAGGTTCAAATCCTGCTGGGTTGATTATTTTTTCAGTGTTTTCAGTGTTTGTATTTGATTGAATAACATACTATTGTATGAGTGGAATGCCCCACTTTAAAAAAACATGTAAAATAATTATGAGTTGATAGCAGCGCCATCTATTATTTCCGTTGTGACACTTGTAAAAGGGTCGGCGGGAAAGGTATCTAACTCTAGTAGTTAGCACCTAGATGTCGCTTACGGCTGCTATAAAGTCGATGTAAAAATAAATGCAAAAAGATGATTGAAGGCATTGAGAATTTCGTCAACTCAGTAACTGAACCCATAGCTTAATTGGTAAAGCGATCGAGCCCCGGTAAGGCGTATCGATGCGAGGTTCAAATCCTGCTGGGTTGATTATTTTTTCAGTGTTTTCAGTGTTTGGATTTGATTGAATAACATACTATTGTATGAGTGGAATGCCCCACTTTAAAAAAACATGTAAAATAATTATGAGTTGATAGCAGCGCCATCTATTATTTCCGTTGTGACACTTGTAAAAGGGTCGGCGGGAAAGGTATCTAACTCTAGTAGTTAGCACCTAGATGTCGCTTACGGCTGCTATAAAGTCGATGTAAAAATAAATGCAAAAAGATGATTGAAGGCATTGAGAATTTCGTCAACTCAGTAACTGAACCCATAGCTTAATTGGTAAAGCGATCGAGCCCCGGTAAGGCGTATCGATGCGAGGTTCAAATCCTGCTGGGTTGATTATTTTTTCAGTGTTTTCAGTGTTTGTATTTGATTGAATAACATACTATTGTATGAGTGGAATGCCCCACTTTAAAAAAACATGTAAAATAATTATGAGTTGATAGCAGCGCCATCTATTATTTCCGTTGTGACACTTGTAAAAGGGTCGGCGGGAAAGGTATCTAACTCTAGTAGTTAGCACCTAGATGTCGCTTACGGCTGCTATAAAGTCGATGTAAAAATAAATGCAAAAAGATGATTGAAGGCATTGAGAATTTCGTCAACTCAGTAACTGAACCCATAGCTTAATTGGTAAAGCGATCGAGCCCCGGTAAGGCGTATCGATGCGAGGTTCAAATCCTGCTGGGTTGATTATTTTTTCAGTGTTTTCAGTGTTTGTATTTGATTGAATAACATACTATTGTATGAGTGGAATGCCCCACTTTAAAAAAACATGTAAAATAATTATGAGTTGATAGCAGCGCCATCTATTATTTCCGTTGTGACACTTGTAAAAGGGTCGGCGGGAAAGGTATCTAACTCTAGTAGTTAGCACCTAGATGTCGCTTACGGCTGCTATAAAGTCGATGTAAAAATAAATGCAAAAAGATGATTGAAGGCATTGAGAATTTCGTCAACTCAGTAACTGAACCCATAGCTTAATTGGTAAAGCGATCGAGCCCCGGTAAGGCGTATCGATGCGAGGTTCAAATCCTGCTGGGTTGATTATTTTTTCAGTGTTTGTATTTGATTGAATAACATACTATTGTATGAGTGGAATGCCCCACTTTAAAAAAACATGTAAAATAATTATGAGTTGATAGCAGCGCCATCTATTATTTCCGTTGTGACACTTGTAAAAGGGTCGGCGGGAAAGGTATCTAACTCTAGTAGTTAGCACCTAGATGTCGCTTACGGCTGCTATAAAGTCGATGTAAAAATAAATGCAAAAAGATGATTGAAGGCATTGAGAATTTCGTCAACTCAGTAACTGAACCCATAGCTTAATTGGTAAAGCGATCGAGCCCCGGTAAGGCGTATCGATGCGAGGTTCAAATCCTGCTGGGTTGATTATTTTTTCAGTGTTTGTATTTGATTGAATAACATACTATTGTATGAGTGGAATGCCCCACTTTAAAAAAACATGTAAAATAATTATGAGTTGATAGCAGCGCCATCTATTATTTCCGTTGTGACACTTGTAAAAGGGTCGGCGGGAAAGGTATCTAACTCTAGTAGTTAGCACCTAGATGTCGCTTACGGCTGCTATAAAGTCGATGTAAAAATAAATGCAAAAAGATGATTGAAGGCATTGAGAATTTCGTCAACTCAGTAACTGAACCCATAGCTTAATTGGTAAAGCGATCGAGCCCCGGTAAGGCGTATCGATGCGAGGTTCAAATCCTGCTGGGTTGATTATTTTTTCAGTGTTTGTATTTGATTGAATAACATACTATTGTATGAGTGGAATGCCCCACTTTAAAAAAACATGTAAAATAATTATGAGTTGATAGCAGCGCCATCTATTATTTCCGTTGTGACACTTGTAAAAGGGTCGGCGGGAAAGGTATCTAACTCTAGTAGTTAGCACCTAGATGTCGCTTACGGCTGCTATAAAGTCGATGTAAAAATAAATGCAAAAAGATGATTGAAGGCATTGAGAATTTCGTCAACTCAGTAACTGAACCCATAGCTTAATTGGTAAAGCGATCGAGCCCCGGTAAGGCGTATCGATGCGAGGTTCAAATCCTGCTGGGTTGATTATTTTTTCAGTGTTTTCAGTGTTTGTATTTGATTGAATAACATACTATTGTATGAGTGGAATGCCCCACTTTAAAAAAAACATGTAAAATAATTATGAGTTCATAGCAGCGCCATCTATTATTTCCGTTGTGACACTTGTAAAAGGGTCGGCGGGAAAGGTATCTAACTCTAGTAGTTAGCACCTAGATGTCGCTTACGGCTGCTATAAAGTCGATGTAAAAATAAATGCAAAAAGATGATTGAAGGCATTGAGAATTTCGTCAACTCAGTAACTGAACCCATAGCTTAATTGGTAAAGCGATCGAGCCCCGGTAAGGCGTATCGATGCGAGGTTCAAATCCTGCTGGGTTGATTATTTTTTCAGTGTTTTCAGTGTTTGTATTTGATTGAATAACATACTATTGTATGAGTGGAATGCCCCACTTTAAAAAAAACATGTAAAATAATTATGAGTTGATAGCAGCGCCATCTATTATTTCCGTTGTGACACTTGTAAAAGGGTCGACGGGAAAGGTATCTAACTCTAGTAGTTAGCACCTAGATGTCGCTTACGGCTGCTATAAAGTCGATGTAAAAATAAATGCAAAAAGATGATTGAAGGCATTGAGAATTTCGTCAACTCAGTAACTGAACCCATAGCTTAATTGGTAAAGCGATCGAGCCCCGGTAAGGCGTATCGATGCGAGGTTCAAATCCTGCTGGGTTGATTATTTTTTCAGTGTTTTCAGTGTTTGTATTTGATTGAATAACATTACTATACCAATTTTCATTTGCAATTTTATCTTAAATATAATTATAATTAACTGGTTCCATATTCATTGAATTCGGCATGAGATCTCAGTATACATCAAAATCATAAATAAGTATTATTAAACATATTTCATTCATCATTTGCAATTATACTATCCTATCTAATCTGTTTCATAATAATCTTGGAACCATTTTTAGTACAAATATAATAAAAACATTTCATATTATTTAGATAAATACTATTAATATTATATAAAGTCTTGTAATGTAATGTAAGTAGTAAGATATTCTCGAGAGCTGAAGCTTTTTTATTTATTTTGTATTCTTAGATGAAAAATGGATGTAAGGATGTAAAACTGAACCCGATTCTATTCTATTCTATTCTATTCTATAAATCGAAATTTGTAGCCAGTTGATATGCCCATGTATGTAATTATAATTTTAACTTTACATTCGTCGCTCAAATATTAAATTAGCATGGTTTTCACTTGATTCTCAAAGCATACCATAATTATTTAGATTATATGTCTGTGGGTTGATTTTATTTGACCAAGTAATTACTTAGTTAATTGAGGATAGTAAACCAGCAACATAAATTAATGCAAGAGATAATAGATCCACCAACAATATAAGATAGCGATCCTAGTTATTCAAATTCTGAACACAGCAGTCAAGCATTACTTCAACGTGGCTAGGTTAATGAACCAATTTTATTTCATTTTGGGTTGTTCCTCTCACGAGTCCCTCTACTCGCAGTCCCTATACATTAGCATACGTATACCTACCTAAGTTACTATTGTGGTAAAGAACGTCATAGATACCACTTTGATTTTTAAACTTAAAATTAATGGTGATTTTAACTTACTTTGTGGTTGTGGCCACTTTGTGGAGTGCAGGACCAGCTTTAGGCTCTCCAGAGTTGCAGAGAATTTTTGTGCGCCATGTTTGGCGGTTGACAGTTGAATCAAAGAGTACTACAACTTTTGGGACAAAATATTTCTTAGGGATGTCATCTCCTGTTACTCAATGGTTTAAAAGTCAAAGTGATGTCTGACGTAGTAATGGCGATACCTTATTTCTTCTACCATGGTTACTATCATATGGAAACGCAACCACTTATTTCAGTTGCTTCCAAGTTAAAACTGCGTGATGTTGGCATCCTGTTCTCCCTCATCAGGGAAATAGGGATCTTAGAAGAGATTTTCATTGATCACAGTTCTGGTGACCTCCTCCAGCTCCGTCCAGCCAAGACCAGTTGATGCAGCAGAAGAGTTACCTTTTGTCCTTTTCCCACGTCATTGCTTGGATAGATTGTACCTTACGTTACTCATGCAAATTTAAAATACGAACAATAAGTCGAAGGAGTTGTTAAAGTTTAAAATAAAATTTAGGATGTGACTTAGTTTTTCTGTTGGAATCGTATGTTATTTCACAAGAAGAGTTGATTTTAAAATTCAACATCATTGATCACCTCAAAGCTCTTGTAAATACATCATAGTGAGTTATCTGTGTAGGAACTTAGTGTGTAGGATTCGTTGAAGTATGGAGGATGGTAAGTCTTGGCTCAGGCCGTAACTGTCAATATCAAACCAATATGAGATTTTTTGAGATCCTCAGGGCCTCAAAAAATCTAGTCAAGACTAATTTTAAACGGCCTCCTCCTAGCCCAGTCGGTAGTGACACTGCCTACGAAGCAGGAGTGCGAATCCTGGTAAGGGCATTTATTTGTGTAACTGAAGAACAAATCAAATTATTTTTAGTAAATATTTTGATATTTTGATTTGTCTGCCGCGAATGCAGAAGACGCTGGCTCGATCCCAGCCCTGGGCACCGGAGGCCCAGGTCACTTTTTCCTTTGTATATGACATCTATATAAGTTTATTTATTTGTGTGTTTATCACAGATATTTCTACCTGAGTTATGGATGTTTTCTATGTATTTAAGTATTTATCAATATCTATCTATTATATATCTATATCGTCGTCTAGTATCCACAACACAATAAGGATTGAGCTTACTGTGGGACTAGGTTGGTTTTTGTAAGATTATCCAATAATATTTATTTATTATTTATTATATTATCAATTTAGAATTGCTGGTTGATAATTGCTTTAAAATAAATACCGTTATCAGTAATAATTCGTACAGATACTAAGTATGAATGAATTATTTGTCAGAAAACTGGTATAAGTATATTACATTACTTACGAAAACCGTTGACCTAATTCAGCTGTACGTCGACTAGAAAATCGACACATGGGGTCATGAACATTACCAAAATGAAATCGGGCGTATATGTATATCAGTCACCACATGAGTAAAGACATTTGCTGATTACTTTCAGGGGTCAACGTTTTGTGAAGCAATCAGATTTGGATTTTATTATTATTATTTTATTTTAATTAAACAATAGGTACATTGTATGTCTCTCAAGCTGTTTTGATATGTCTTCTTATAGAACTACGCATTATTGTGTATCTTTAAGATCTAATGTATTACTGTTTTGAAAAATAAGTCCCGCAGAGTTTCTTGCCGGTCATAATACTTCTCGGGTCAGAGGTGTAGGGTTAGAACCGGTGGTAGTTTTTAGGGTTCCGTAGCCAAATGGCAAAAAACGGAGCCCTTATGGATTCGTCATGTCTGTCTGTCTGTCTGTCTGTCCGTCCGTATGTCACAGCCATTTTACTCGGAAACTATACAACGTATCTGAATAAAATTTACACATAAGATGTATTTTATATGCCGCTATTTAGTTATGGAGTTAAATTTGAAAAAAAAAATGTTTAGGGGGGCGCTCCATAGGTGTAACTAAATTTCAAAAAATGTTTTTTAACCAAATATTAACATGTGACACATCAATCGATAGTTCTTTAAAAATAACATTGAGGTTTCTTTGACCATTTTGTGATTAAGTAAATATTTTCTGAAATAATCGCTTCGAAAGTCAGAAAAATTGTGTCCCCCCCCTGTAACTTTTGAACAGTAAGTCCAAAAAATATAAAAAAATTTAAGGGCGATGTGCCTTATCATATATTTCTACGAAAATTATTTTGAACATTATCTGTTCAGCCATTTTTGAGTTATCTCCAAAAAACTTCTTCCATAGGCATCAGATAGGACCTTTTGGTATTAGTTTGGTTCTCATTACATTGAAGGTACGGAACCCTCCTATGCGTGGTCCGACACGCACTTGGCCGGTTTTTTTTTTCTCTGACGTTCATAAGTGCATTGTAATGTGCCTAAATTGAAGAATAAATATCTTTATTTTATTTTATTTGAATGTAGGCCAGAATTAAATAAAGGTCCGTTAGATTATGGTTAAAATAAATTACTAAATAATACAACGTCGATGACGATGAGTGAAGTTTAATGTAGAAAAAAATTACGAATAGATATTTCATGCTTTATTTGAAAAAAAAAAAACTCATAATAAATTATATTCTACCAAGCCTTTACCACTCTATATAAGTTTATGATTTATATAGTAGTGCGTCTACTTAAAATAAACAAATCAAAATATTTATTAAAAATAATTTGATTTGTTCTTCAGTTGAAGGAAAACTTCGTTAGGAAACACATACATCTACAGAAAATTCAAAGGTGTATTGGGGCATATATATATAAGGCTGAGATACTATCCTGGTTCTGCAGCACATCAATAATATTCTTGGCAAAACATCCAGTTTTATAGACGTAGATATCTAGTAAATGGGTTGTTTTTTTGTGATTTACTTACGTTTAAGAGGCTATGTTATCTGAGTAAGGTAATGATTGGAAAACTTTCTGTTTGCTCACTAAATTAACTTTGCTAGTTACGGATTCTCAGACTTACCTACATGAAAAATTACATTGTGTCTAATCAAAGCTGGAATTTAATTCATATTATTAAACTTTACGAGATGCTATTTAATTCTATAGTTTTCGTAGAATAAACAGCTCCGTAGCTGGTAGTCATAGGTTTGAATTCCGGTAATGGCATTTATTTGTGCTTAATTTCGAATTTTTGTACATTTTACCTAAATAATGGAAGTTTTTGAGTGAATTATGTATTTCGCTATCTTAGTATGTGTTTGTTCGCTTAGCACAGTCACCATCAAATATATCAGAACGGCCAAGGTACTCAAAAATATTTGAACATGCACTTTATCCCCTTGATAATTGAGGCGTTGTTCAAATATTTGTGACCACCTTGACCGCTCCGATATATCTGATGGCGAATGTACAAGCTCAATTTGTGGTTGTAGATCTTTGTAAGATTCTCAAATTATCAAATATTGAGCAAGATAACACGTTCGTCTAAGATAATAGCTTGAATATACACAAAATGGCCCAGTTTTGTACCTTTAGACCATATTTGCAAAGGTCTAAAGGAATATCCAACTCAATCAATAATAATATAATTTTAAACAAAAAAGAACCGACTTCACTTAGCATCCACCTTTCCAACACCAAATGCTCGAGCTGCTGAAAAAAAAACTCAAATCACTATAGTTGTGCCTTTAATAGTTGAAGAGTTCCCTCGATTTCTCCAGGATCCCATCATCAGATCCTGACCTGGTTACAATGGGACCACCTGTAAAGTATACTCTTTCAAACAAAAAAAGAATTTTCCAAATCGGTCCAGCCGTCTTCGAATAATCGGTGAACATACATAAAAAAAAAAAAAAAAAAAAATACCAAAAACAAAGATCCCGACGAATTGATAACCTCCTCCTTCGAAATCTTGAAGTCGGTTGAAAAGCAGGTCTTTGTATAGACATTTCCATATAAGGTTTATTTATCGTATGGCTACATGTCACTGGATATAGATAGGCATTTCTTCCCTGATGTAGTAGTAGTGGGAAAGCAGATGATAAATAAAATCCAGTGAGTGCTGCAAGGTCCAGATGGGACAGTGCGGCTGCCAAGTTTGTTACTCTTTTAGCACCACCCAGGGGTCACGTGTAGGGTTGTCTAAGGTGCTTCCTACGGACGCAGAGTAACATTGATCCCCAATAAGGTTACCCATTTACATTGTCCTCTATTAAAATTGAACCCTTAATGTCCACAGTTTCCGCCAAGTATTTGTTAAAATTACACCACGACACACAATAAGTTCGAACGTAGTCCGCATTTGCCCGTTTCTATAAAAATTCCACACGTCACTTCACAGACATATTATAAGTAGATCACGCAACTTCGACTCGCCAACAATCATGTTCTGCAAACTTCCTTTTTAATTCAAGTATTTTTTTTTTTCGAATTTTATTGAGTGGTTTTCATTTCAAGGTTATATTAATGCAAGTACAATTATTATATTAGCCTACATAATTTAGTCAGTTTCTTTGTTTCCCTCTAAAAAAGCGGTGGAGGGTAACAAACGTTTTATTGTACTTAGGGCCTTTTGAAATTACTTCCAACATTTCCAGAATTGATTACGCAATAATCACAATGTGAGACTATGACAAGGACCAACGATACTAGCGCCTTCTCTGACAGACCTCTTGAAAGGTTAATAAGATTATCCCGTTCAATATTGGTATTATATTTACTATGGTAGGTCTATAGGTAGTATGTATATGGTGCTACTAGTATTTTATGCATATCCACCTTCGTTAGCGTCCATGTCTCAGCTCCATATGGCACAAGTCGATTATAGAATTATTATTTTCGTAATTAACTCCATGGCTGCGATTCGAAAAAGCTCCAACTCAACTCAACCCAACTTAACTCAACGCTATAACGACATTGACATTTGCTATTCGAACAGATTTTCTTTCAACATTGGTCTCACATTGGTACAACATTGGTACAACATTGGTACAACGTTGGTACAATGTGTGACCAATGTGAGACCAATGTGAGACCAATGTTGAATGAAAATCTGTTCGAATAGCAAATGTCAATGTCGTTATAGCGTTGAGTTGAGTTGGGTTGGAGCTGTGTCTGTCCAGTATGTGTGTTTATTTTTCGAATCGCGGCCCCTACAGTGACAAAGAATTGATTCTCTGAAATGCGGTTTCAAAGTAGTACAGGGTCGGAGCGAGGGTAGTTTGACAATTTTACATCTCCTACGCGAGCGAAGTCGCGGGTTGTATCATGAATCACAACAGATTGAACCTTTTTCTACACCCAACCTGCCCTACAAGGTGTGTACAGACATAAACCCGTGTAAAAAGGGATGATTTTACAAAACAACGGTGGAACAACCTTTGCGTTCGGTCACAGTGGTAAGACTACCTGAAACAAACAGTACTTCAATTATTTTTATCTACACTCATATTGTAAGTTCTCTAAAACGTGTTCGAAAACGGTAGGCAATGGCTAGCATTACCACGACCGATTTTACTATGATAAGCTTTTTATCTGTGGCAGTAACGTAATTTTAACTTTACACGCTCAACTATTGATGTGTTATGAGTTTTAGTACCATATTGTACACCTGCACCCTCCCACGCATGCGCCGACAGCCCGACACGCGCCTCCCCGACTAATAAGATCACACGAGTGTTTTAAGGCCTAATTACGTACAGTTGCATACACTGCTTTATCTACACTCATATTATTTAATCCAAATGCCGTATTCGGAAACCATAGAAAGGCCGCCATTGCACCGCCATGGCCAACTCGATTGTGCCGGCGGTCGGGGAGGCGCGTGTCGGGTTGTCGGCGGTAGCGCGGGAGGGTGCAGGTGTACATTATGTTATCAAAACTCATAGCACATCAATATTTGAGCATGAAAAGTTAAAATTACGTTACTGCCACAGATAAAAAGCTTATCATAGTAAAATCGGTCGTGGTAATGCTAGCCATTGCCTACCGTTTTCGAACACGTTTTAGAGAACTTACAATATGAGTGTAGATAAAATGTATTACATCAATAAAAGGAAAACTGTTAAATACAGCAAAATATATTGTGGCCACAGACTACAATATACACCTTATCATTAAGCTTTTACAAGGAGCACGAGGTCATGACACATAAGCTCAATTTTATTCGTAAACTTCTACAATTCGAGCAGCGCATCTCAATAGTATTCTATACCATTTTGTAGTAGGTATAACAATCCAGGTTCACCCCTATAACTTGATTTTTGTGGATATTTTTAATTCACTCGAGTAATAATCAAAAACGTTAACTCAACTGATATAAGCGGTCGCGCTCTCATACTAAATTAGTACGGGAGCGCCTATGTGTGGTGACCTCAAGTTGTACTTATAATCTATCTAGTGGTTGAGGTTATAAGTGACTGTGGCAAACCGTAATTGCTTAAACTTAAAATGATTGGGTACCCAAAATCCACAAAATATAAATTGTTTTGTTTCTATAAAATGTTAAGTTATTTAGCGCATTCTTTTTAAATATTTTTTTACAGTATCTCTCTGATCTCTCATTCGATGTTAGACTACTGTATCTACCATTCGATCACTTTATAGAACACAGTAGTGACTGTGGTGAGCAATGTACGAGCAAATATTTCAAGAAACAAGTTTCCCAGTAATTTTTCTTGACGGGTTTTTCCTGTGGTGCATTTCAGCGGAATCAGTTGAATCCTTTGATCTTTTGCCTTATAAGCACATAGAAAGACAAGTCATTTTAATGAGTTTTTTTAATGGTTTTGTGTATTCGTCTTGGAAATTAATATTACAAAAATAAGTAATTTACTTCAACACATATTCATATTGCATTTTTGGTCACACTTATAATCATTGTTAATTTTATTTGGCATTCTAGTTCTGCAATCACTAAAAATTAAATATATTATGGATGTTATCAAATATAAAAAAGTTGTTATTTATAATTCTTCCTTGAATATTTCTTCCTTCGTGTTAAGCAGAAATTCTGTATTTTTCTTCCGTAATTATCTTTGTTAGAAACTGCTAACAACAAACCTATTGATACAAGTTCGAAGTTCAAAGGAAGTTCGCTTAGAACAGCCAATTATAAGTTTAATCGATTCGTAACTCTTGTAAAGAAAATTTGGCTTGTTTTTGATGAACCCGCTCTTTATAACATTGAACAGGTTAACGAAATTTGGGAAAAACAATTTCTTGTAATGTTGGGTAAAGTTAAAGATTCAGGTAAAATAGGTAGGTACAATAATAGACGTGGAGTTGAGGAAAACAGTCCGCGTTAACCTTAACCTAAGGTTAAAGATGGTTAATCATTCAAATGGGTGCGTATTCATTTCAAATTCATTCTTTTATTTATTGGAATATACTGGACTAAGAGCTGGCCACGTCAGACATGACACAATAATGAAAGCAATGAAACCTGTCTAGTTAGATTGCTTTACCTTCCTTATTGCTAGATCCGGGAATCTGGCATCTTAATATATAATGGGTGGAGGTCAGAGTGACAGACCAATAAAGTTTTTCAGTTGGAAAAAAGTAATAGCAAAATACGTAAAAACTGCCGAAGTTGTGTCATTTATAGAGGATAAGGCCTATATTTTAACATTAGAACAAAAAACATTGTGTATTATTGCAGAAACAAAAACAGTAGGCAACTAACTATAAATTACATTATACATCATTTGGCACTACTTTCCCCGGATAGAAACTTCTGGCTACATTATTATAGCCAGATCTTATGATCTTAATTAGATCTTGTGATCTAATTAATTACATAATTTTGCATACTCGTAATATTGAATAAAACCCAGAACTCTAAGATTTGTTTTCTTCGAGTTATTTGCATTCATTGACCTCCACCACTTTATAGTTGCCAGATATACGGATCTAGAAATAATCATAGTATAGCAAACTAACTAGAGGGGTTTCGTTGCTCTCATTATTGTGTCATATATGACGTGGCCAGCTCTCCGTCTATACCGGATGTTTCCTGTAATACGAGCAATAATTAAAACGTAGATTCCACTCCTCAAATTAGACAATGTTTTTTCAGCGACTTTGAAATTAACTTGCGGATTGATTATCAGTAGGGTAATTCCATGACAGAGATCAAAATTTATCAATTTCTAAATATAGGTTTATCAATACTATTTGCAGCTCAATCGTTTGTCTATAGTCTGGAGTAACGTATTATGACCTTTTTTGTCACTTCTGTCAATGTATTTTCGCATATTACGTGTCATTTATTACACTTGAAAACTCAAGTTCAATGTGAATAGAAAACGGACCAAAAGATCAGTAAATTTTAAAGTTGTTTAAGAAGTGATCGGTAAGTATTTCTTTACAATTTTTAGTCCTGTTATTACTTTATATAAAACTACAAACAAAGTAACATTTTACTAAACGTAGCCAAAGTTATTGCAAATCAAAAATATATACTTGTTAATTGAAACGTAAGTTACCATTTTGTATTATTTTTCCAATATATCAAAAAATACTAAAATTAGTTCAGTGATTCTGGTGATTCTCTTTAATATTGTTATAGCGAGTTATATAGCGTTATTGTTTTTTTCTCAGAACAAAACCTTTCTTTTTAATTAGCTATCAAAATTTGAAATGTAAGTTACCGGTAACTTACGTTACACGCATGTAACAACAGTTACCCTTATAATATATTATGAATTGCAGTTGAAATGCCACTCAGTGCTGCTGAAAAGATGAGAAGAAGAAGGGAGAAGTTAAAGGAGAACGGAAAATATGAGGAATACAAAGAAAAAACGAAACTTGCAACTCGAAAAACAAGGCAAAAGAAAAAAGAAGAAATAGAGCGGTTACCGTCATCAAAAAAAGTAAAAATTATTAAAGAAAATCGAAATAAAATCAAAGAAAGAGTATATAAGCATAGAAATCAGAAAAAACTGAATGAACTGACCAACTTAACTACCAGTGAAACTTCTATACGTATGACTCCGCAATCTATTGGTAAAGCTGTAGTTCGTGCCCGTAATTCATTGCCCAGGTGTCCCATAAAAAAACGATTGGTTCCCAGAAAAACTTTTGGCTGAATGCCCGAAAGAAGAACCCGTTACTCCAAGTGGTGCATATGGATTAGACAAGAAAACAATTCTGGATATAAAAACATTCTTTGAACGCGACGACATAAGCCGCCAAGCTCCTGGCTTAAAAGACTATATCACGGTTGTCAATGAAAGAGGAGAAAAAGAAAAAAAGCAGATTCGTCACTTATATTCTTCAGTGACTGAAACGCATAGCCTCTTTGTTGAAGAATTCGGAACTGTTGTGAGACGCAGTAAATTTGCTGCGCTCCGACCAAAGCATATTTATCTGTCTAACAAGTTGCCACATAATGTTTGTTTATGCAAATACCATGAAAACTTCTCGCTTGCTGTAAACGCATTGCATAGCATAATAGGGAGCCCGTGCTACGATCATAATTTTTTAGATGGCTTCGTTTGCACAGTACCAACAAAAGCTTGCTGGCTAAAAGACTGTAACCACTGCAAGGATCTGCTGATAATAAAACTTGAGGAATATTTAGAAAGTAACGAAAATGTAGGCCCTGAAGTCGAAATAAATTGGTTTGTATGGGCAAATCACAATGGAAAACTAAGTAAGATACAGGTAAGTGGCACAGTAAAAGAATTGATCCAGAAGATAGACGAATAGGCTCCAAAGTTTTACGAGCATTCTTACATCAAACGCAATCAAGCTTCTTCCTACCATAATCACAGAACTGAATTTTCTAATAGAACTGATTCGGAAAAAGTACTGATTCAGGTGGACTATTCTGAAAATTACACGTGCCTAGCTCAGGATGAAGTGCAGAGCTTTCACTGGGTGCAGCCTCAAGTTACTTTGTTTACAGTCTCTCTGTGGATGACAGGTAACCAGCATCCAATCGTACTAGTTTCTGATGATCGCCGTCATGATAAAAAAACAGCGATTGTATATATCGATCGAATACTAGACGACTTACCAGAAAACGTTAGGGAGGTGCTCTTGTGGTCGGACGGGCCATCTTCTCAGTTTAAAAACAAATACGTTGTGGAATGTATTAAACAGCTGGAAAAAAAGCATAACCTTCACCTAAAATGGAACTACTTTGCTACGTCGCATGGTAAAGGCCCGGTCGATGGAATCGGAGGAGCATTGAAACGGTTGGTACGAGGGCAAGTTTTAAAAAGAAAAGCAATCGTATTAAATGCCGAACAATTTGCTTCCGCAGCACAAACATCGACTGTGAGAGTAGTTGTAGTTCCAACAGAAGAAATCGAAGAAAGAGCACAACTTCTTCAATTGGATGAGTGCTTTTCAAAAGCTCAAGCTGTTCCTGGAGTATCTAAGTGCCATGTTATATGCTGGAAAAATGATAAACTTCAGAAGAGCATGATTTCAAAAGACTTCGAAGAGTAAACAGAAAAAAATATTGGCTGAGGACTATTAGACTAAACTATTAGTCTAATAGTCCTCAGCCAATATTTTTTATTGTATTTTTATGCAAGAAAATGTGCAAATCTAACTATCTTGTTCGGAGGTAATGTAAGTTACTATTTGCATGTAACGAAAGTGACCACTGTATTATTTTTTTAATTAATTCTGTAAGAGAAGTTGGCTATTTTTTGTTGTAGCATTAAATAATTTGATTCTTGACTTAATTGTTTTTATTAGTGTAAAAAAAAATCCGCTGATATTATCAGAGAAATTTCCACTTACAAAAAGGTCTTAAAACGTCGTGTCCTTTTTATGTAACGTAAGTTACCAGCACATTATATTGTGTTGGCGTGAGACTATAAGTTGGTTTCGTCTGATCTTAAGTTTAATATACAGGACTCACAGTGTTGTATTTAAATGCACAAAAAAAGAACAAGGATTGCTTATTGTTATAAATATAATTAAGGAGTATATTTCATAGTGAAAAGTTCTGATTGTAATGTAAGTTACCATGGAATTACCCAGTATAGTATATTAAAGTTTATTCGAACACGCAATGTATTGCGAAACTGAAAACATCGGAAGGGTGACAAGACTGACAAGCAATGTCAATTAGACGGATTTTAACGTACAAATAAAATACTATTTAATTTAAATGAAAAAGAGACAAAGGTTGTTGAACAAAAGTATTATTGTTTGAAGAGAAGAATCTACGTTTTAATTTATTGCTCCTATTACAGAAAACACCAGAGGCCGTATTCTAACTTTGAAACACGTATAAACACGATCCAACTTCAATACAACTCCAATGCAGTAACAACACAATACAGCTACGGCATAAACATAACATCAGAATTAGCTTGAGAAATATTCCAACGCAACTCCAATACAACTTCAATATTGGTTGACTGTTTGTTGTGTGTTGGAGTTATGTTTGAGATAGGTTGGGTTGTTATTGTATTGTTAATGTATTTTAAAATTAGAATACGGCACCTGGTGTCGTACATAAACAATACATTAAAAACACAATCTATCTCAAACAAAAATTCAACACACAAGAAATAATCAACCAATATTGAAGTTGTATTGGAGTTGCATCGTAATAATTTTCAAGCAAATTCTGACATTTCTGATTCAGACGTTAAGCGATAGTCGTATTGCGTAGTTAATGCATCGGAGTTGTATTGAAGTTGGATTGTATTATTACGTGTTTTAAAGTTAGAATACAGCCCTTGGTATTATGTTGACCAAGGGTCGTATTCTGACTTCAAAACACGTATAGACACGATCCAACTTCAATCAGAAATATCAGAATTAGCTCGAAAATTATTCCGATGCAATTCCAATACAACTTCAATATTGGATGATTATTTGTTGTGTATTGGAGTCATGTTTGAGATATATTGTGTTTTTAATGTATTGGTTGTGTATTTTAAAATTAAAATACGGCACCAAGTTGTTGGTAATTTCATATTGAAGAAGCTCCTATCATGCCTTTGCTCCATGGGTAGATGATATTTGGAAGTCTGCAAGTCACTTTTGGATGGCTCAGGACCGGAACAAGTGGCGTACACAAAGACAGGACTATGCTTATGCTGTAAGCAATAAAGGCTGTAATAATCTAATAATGAAAATGATTCCCATATATAATTCTAATTAACTTCGTACGTATGACTACTTATAAAAATAAATCTTTAGTCCTCAGTAGATTCCTTAGGTTTATGTTGTCCCTGAGATCATGAGTCAACTGGTTTTATGGCCCTGTGAAATAATCCCTAAACTTACTTTTTTTTTTGTAAAATCATACAGTATTCATGTTTATTTTTTATGAAGAAAAAACAGGAATACTGTATGATTATAAATTTATTTTTATTTTTATTGGTACAATTTAATAAATACGAGTAGTAGTAGTTTTAATTGTATAATAATATACTTCCAAGTGTCTTGATTACTGAGGAAATGAGTACCGTTCTGTCAATCGTGTATAGCCTGCGGTGTCTCCTTACCTGACTGGCTGTATGCTTTTTGCCGCGTTCGTAATATAAAAGTAATTTCAAGGTTTCCCATGTCAACCTCGCTACTACTCCCAATTTATTAACATGAATAATGCAAAGAACGCGCGCTTTCTCCTCGCCTTGTAAGGGACTTCTGTATATTGCTGGAAAAGCACACAGATTTAACTGCGACAGACCTTGGATCACTAAGTTTTTGTTTGTTTAGTTTAGTTTTTTACATTGATTATAGCATAGTTGTTAGTATACTTACCTACCTAGTATGCCTTAGAATTAGTTGCCTACATATAGGAGTAATTTTTAGGGTTCCGTAGTCAACTAGGAACCCTTATAGTTCCGCCATATCCGTCTGTGCCTGGCTGTCTGTCTACGGCTTTACTTAGTGATCATTAGCACTAGAAAACTGAAAGGAGATCGTCAATTTTTGTTAGGTTTTTGTTAGGTGATCTGGCCCAGATTATTTAGGACCGTTTAGGAATGACTTTAACCTTTAAAAAATCGTCATAATTTCTAGATCAGGAAGGTGCTAAAAATATTGCGAAATCTAGTGGGAAAATTTAATAATCATGCATTTAAAACTTGAATCTGACAAGCACAATATTTGAAAGCGTGTATGCCTATGATTTATATATTACTGTAAATAAAGTACCGGTTTTTTAAAGAAAATGTACAAAAACGGACTTAAAAACAAAACGGGAATCATGATGAATAAATAAAAAGTCATATTTTGATCGTATTTATAGTTCCTGTATTTCGGTAAACAAACACGGCTGTCAAACCATAGTTGATACTATTAACTGAACATTCCTAACACCTATTGCGAAGGGATAAGCTTTACCACCGTTAGTGCGATACCACTAGTATATGACATTGCAAAATTGAAAAAAAAGAAGCGTTTCGTTATCGAAGGAGCATGATATTATGCCATTATGAAACCCACTTTTTATATTCAAATTCCGAACAAAAATGCAAAAATACGCATTTTCAATCTTTAGGCGTTTTAATATAGTCGATTTCTAATTGAAACTTCCGTATTCGTAGGCTTAGAATAATTTTAAAATTACAATGTTCTAACTTACCGAACAGTATTAAAACGCAGATTATGTAACGGTAGATATTGACAGTGTCAAACCAAAAATCAAACCCGTTTCAGTCCAGGTGAAGTTAAATTTTATGTCAATGCCATAAGGACGTTAACGACTTGTCTTGCTGAATTTTAATCGCGGAAAGATCAACCTAATGTTTATTTATTTAGTATTTCTAATTCCCGTTTCATTTCTTTGTAATATTTTGTCTACTTTAGTAATAAAATGAGTATTTATTTTACATTTAAATATATTTATTTTATATTTAATTTAATTTATTTATACGATTTTTAATATCATCAATACTTTTGGTAATAATAACTCCAAAAGACTTAAAAAATGTGTCCCCCCCGCAAAAAAAAAACATGAAATTGAAGCCTAATAAATTATACTTTCAACAAAAACTATTTTGAATCAAATCGGTTAAGTCGTTTTTGAGTTATCGCAAAAACTTGTTATTTCATAGTAAAATGACGAAAGTGCCGTAAAATTTACAATAAAAAATGACCTTTTGACACATTCATATGTTGTGACGGGCCGGCAACTAGGGAACCCTACACTGAGCTATACCCGACCATGCTGACATCCTCTTTAACACGTAAGGAAGAGCGGTGACTTCTGTCACAGGCGGATTCATTGGCGGCTAATTTGTATACCTAATTTATTAAATTAGGAATTTTGTATTGTGTTTGAATATGTACTAATCATACGAGTACTACCTACTAATCGTAATTTTTGTACAATTTTTAAAACGGGCCCTTTTTATCCGACTACCGAAAAAAGAAAGATTTTACCTCTGAAATTGTTTTTTTCAACAAATTTTATTTGTTACAGATTTCTGGGGTTTTGGAGCTCTTCGTAATATCTGTAAGTAATTTTTGTATAGCATATTTAAGCACTGTTTTAACTACATATACTACCAGTGATCGGATACCGGTTAGTGCAAATACTCTGAGATAACCAATAAAAATACCAAAGAATGAAAAAGAACGTATAAATTCCGGCACTTTTGTATAGAGAAATTACCGGTATCAGATTCCTGGATACTACTACCAGAGCCTAGAGGTTTCTAGGAAACCTCAAATTTAATTATCGTGTGTAACAGTTTTTATTAAAAATACTGACACTGCTACCTAAACTTATAATTCTACGAAAGACTCCGTAGTCTTTCCGTAGTCTAACGCCCGTGCCTTTGGCCCAAAATTAGACTTAATAATTCTTAAACTTATATTGATGTTGTATACCAAGGAAAAAGTGACCTAGGCCTCCGGTGCCCAGGGCTGGGATCGAACCAGCGTCTTCTGCATTCGCGGCAGACGCCTTTACCACTTGGCCAAGCTTGCTTGACGCTGGTTCGATCCCAGCCCTGGGCACCGGAGGTCTACGTCACTTTTTCTTTGTATATCACATCTATATAAGTTTATAATTTATATAGTAATGTGTCTACTTAAAATAAACTAATTAATTTTTTTATTAAAAATTAAATAATTTGATTTGTTCTTCAGTTTAATAATTCTTCTTCCTGGTCATTACTCACTTTGAGAAAAAATAATCTTCTTTTGACAGGTAAACAAGTTGCTTTATGATGCCAAGTACCTCTAATATGGATTTATTTGTTTCCCTGGTATTTACCTAATATTACACGTGGAATCAATCATATCTATATTGTAACTCTACACGTGTGATAGATAACTATTATCTTAAAGTTTAAAAATGTAAATAGGGGCAAGAATCAGACGACAAGAAAAATCTTTAATGGAACGCACATCCAATAAAAATAATACTAAAACCTTGCGTATGGTGAGTTACAACTGTAAGTCTGTGAAACGCTCAGTTGATTGTATAAGAACGATATGCCCTAATGCTGATATTATTGCGCTTCAGGAGACCTGGCTTTTTTCACACGATTTAAATTTCCTGGGAACCGTCCACCCGGATTTTAGTTACACTGGGACATCGGCCATGGACACCTCGGCGGGATCATTGCGGGGAAGGCCATACGGGGGTGTTGCGTAACTATGGCGTAAGGATGCATTTCAATCCGTGTCGGTGATACAATGTGACAGTGTGCGGCTCAGTGCGATTAAGATAACAAGTAGTGAGCGTTCATTCATAGTTTTTTCCGTGTATATGCCGACTGACTCCGTGGATAACCTGATTGAGTTTACGCAATGCCTGGGTGAAATGTATGCGATAATAGACAATAGCGGAATTGACAGCGTTTTTATGTTGGGCGACTACAATGCACATCCGGGCGAATTATTTTGTAGAGAACTTTTAGACTTTTGCAGTGAACAACAATGGCGCTGTGTAGATATGGACAAACTGACTACACTTGCGGATACCTACACCTTCGTAAGTGAGGCACACGGGTGTCGTCGGTGGCTCGACCACGTCCTGGTTACGGAGTCCTCTTGGCACACAGTGACAGATGTTAGGGTGCTTTATAACGTCTACTGGTCAGACCATTTCCCTATAGAAATAACATGTAATATAAATGTTCTTAGGCCGCGGTCTGCTAATACATTGAGGGCGACGAATAAAATTGTCTGGGGTGATTGACAGCCATCCCAAATAGATACCTACATGTCATTATGTGATAGCAAGCTGAAGGATATAGATTTTCCTGTTGAATTATCGGGTTGTTGTGATAAATTGTGTGATGATTCTAGCCATAAAATAATTTTAGATAATATGTATAAAAATGTAATTAATAAGTTAAGTGAACCTGGAGAATTAAGCTGCAACATGCCTGACAATATTAAAAGTTGTAATAAAAGGAAATTTAAACATGTAGTTGGATGGAATAAACATGTGAAGGAAGCGCACGTTCTGGCTCGGCGCAGTTTTCATGAGTGGCTTTGGTATGGGAAACCATCTCAAGGACCTATTTACAGCAAGATGGTGGAAGCTAGAAAATGCTTTAAGCTCAAGTTGCAGTGGTGTCAAAACCATCAAGAGCAAATTAAGATGGATATGTTGGCTACTCACCACATTAACAAGAGCTTTGGTAAATTCTGGAAATGTACCAAAAAACTTAGCGCTGAGCCCGGCCGGGCAGCAAATGTGGACGGTCTAAAAGAGTCTTTACCTATAGCTAACCATTTCAGAAACGTTTTCAGATTAGAGCCCCCGCGGCGCCTCGCGAACGGGCGGATGCCGGGTGTGGGTAGTCGTGCTCGGTTGCCAATAACCAACTTTACAGCAAGTGATGTTAAAGCGGTCTTAAAAAGTATGGTTAGAGGTAAGTCACCAGGCCACGATGGACTTAGCATCGAGCACCTGCGGTACGCGGGGCCTCACCTGCCTAGAATACTGGCTATGTTTTTCACTCTATGCTTTCGGCATCGTTACTTACCAGATGACTTAACGAAAACAATAGTTGTGCCTCTTGTGAAAAACAAAACTGGTGATGTAGGTGATAGTTCCAACTATAGGCCAATTTCGTTAGCAACTATAGTGGCCAAGGTGCTGGACAGCTTGCTTGACAAAATTCTGACACAGTACCTTAAACTGCATGACGCACAATTCGGTTTCAAAACCGGTTTGTCCACAGAGTCTGCTGTATTGTGTCTCAAGCAAACTGTGCAGTACTATACCGAGAGGAAGACACCAGTATACGCGTGCTTCCTTGATTTGTCTAAAGCCTTCGATTTGGTTGCCTATGACATACTTTGGAACAAGTTGGAGTGCGAGACGGACCTGCCTGGCGAAGTCATTGACATTTTTAAATATTGGTACAACAACCAGACGAACTGTGTCAGGTGGGGCGTCTCTAGCTCAGACTCATATCGCTTACAATGCGGCGTAAGGCAGGGGGGACTGACATCACCTAAATTGTTTAATTTATACATGAACGCGTTGATCGCTGAGCTCAGCAGTACCAAAATCGGATGTTCTATTGACGGAATCTGTGTTAATAATATCAGTTATGCGGACGATATGGTGCTGCTGAGTCCATCGATCGGCGCGCTCAGGAAACTCGTCGGCGTGTGCGAGGAGTATGCGGAGGCCCAAGGACTCAGGTACAACTCAAAAAAGAGCGAGCTGCTAGTGTTTAGTCCGCGCGGGAGCAAATTTGACAGAGTGCCGCCCGTTACACTAGACGGAACGCAATTAACACGAGTGTCCAAGTTCAAGTACCTGGGCCATTGGGTCACCGAGGACTTGTCGGACAATGTCGACGTGGAGAGGGAGCGTAGGGCGTTGGCGGTCCGGGGCAACATGTTGGCACGCAGGTTTGCGAGGTGTACTACAGAAGTGAAGACGACTTTGTTTAGAGCCTTCTTTTTACACCTGCAGCCTGTGGGTTAACTATACTCAGCGGACTCTCAATGCCCTACGAGTCCAATACAACAATGTGTTCAGGATGCTGTTGGGTTTGCCGCGTTACTGCAGTGCGTCGGCCATGTTCGCCGAGGCGCGCACTGACGGCTTTCACGCCATAGTACGCAAACGCGTCGCCTCGTTGGTCCGCAGGGCGCGGGAGAGCTCTAATAGCATTTTGAGCACATTAGCAAACCGGTTAGACTGTCCACTAAATAAGCTTCTTATCAGCCTAGATGTCAGGACTCCCACTCACAGGGTATAAATTATTTTTAATTATTATTTTAGCCAATTTAATTTTTTAATTTTTTTTTTTTATTGATTCTAATTCTAGTATTCTTACTTGTAAAAGGGTCGGCGGGAAGGGTATCTAACTCTAGTGGTTGGCACCTAGATGTCGCTTACGGCTGCTATAAAGTCGATGTAAAAATAAAATGCAAAAAGATGATTGAAGGCATTGAGAATTTCGTCAGCTCGGTAACTGAACCCATAGCTTAATTGGTAAAGCGATATCGAGCCCCGGTAAGGCGTATCGATATTGGTTCAAGTCCAACTGGGTTGATTATTTTTTCAATGTTTTCAATGTTTGTATTTGATTGAATAACATACTAATGTATGAGTGCAATACCCACTTTAAAACATGTAAAATAATTATTCTTAAGTAATTATGTCTTGACATTTAGGTAATTATTCTATTTGTAATTTATTTTAGCATCCAATTCTAGTCTTAGTCCTATTTTATGTTGATGTTGCGTACTAACAAATAATTATTAAGATGTGTAATTACTAACAGCAGCAGCAGGATTTGACATCTGAAATAAACAATATACAATACAGTACAATTATCTACACCGCAAATTCATTTTCCCTAATTTCTGTACAAAATTCCCGATCGTGGGAATTCAGCGGATACAGCTGCTACGCGCGTAAAGCTATTTTAATACCAGGAAGCCTATTCGAAGTCTGAAATCGGAACATAAGTTAGGGTAGATAACTATAATTTATTTGATCAGAGAAAATAACCAAGCATGACTTAAATCCACAGCGCAGGCTTCGTCAAAAAGGATACAAAACGACATTCGCATCAAACTTCGTCCAATCTACACAGTAATAATCTGCCACAGGCTTCGTCAAAAGTGTACAAGATAAAATCCGCAACAAGCTTTGTCAAAAACCTAACCCTCTAAACGCGCCTTCACGTTAATCCCCGAGACGACACGTACCCGGGGCAAACGTTCAAAAAATGCTGGCCGCATTACCACGCTGCACTGCCAACGATATTTGCTGGACCAGGTACGAGCCGGACCGGGGACCACAACCCCGGTCCCTCAACCGCTGCCCCAGATCTTTAATAATTTTTTCCCCTCCGAATACCAGGGTCCACCGGTTTCCACCGCAACCGGAACAAAATCATATAGTGGTGTCAAGTTTGAGTATTTGGAAAGCTTGAGCTTCGCTGCAGTTTCCGCAGCAGCCCCAGCCTTCCGTACTGTGTGGCTGAGATGCGACGGAGCGAACGTACTCACGCATGTCGCATCCCAAATGAGACTACGCCCTCTCGCCCAAGGAACCAGCGTTAACCCGTCCGATAACTAATTTATAACAAAGATCTATCGGCGCGCCTAATAGAGGCTTCTGGTGACCAGAGGACTGGCTAGTATTTTGCTCAACGAATAGCTATCACCATTCAGGGTGGTAATACGGTCAGCCTTCTGGGCACCCTGCCCGTTGACAGCGATCTGGGTCAAATGTTTAATCTCTAATTTTAAGTAGGTTTAATTATTAGGCTACGTAATGTGTTTATTATGTTTTAATTGTATTTACTTTAAAATAAATATCAAATTAGTAACATGAATATAATGATCTGATATAGCGAAATGTCACTGACACGGGCAATCTCATTCAATATCAAATTAAATCAAACCAAAAATAAAAAAGTATATTTTTGAATAGGCCAAACATTATCTCCCTCTCCAAATCTTCTTTTAAATATAGTATGGTGTTCGTCCACTAGCATTTCCTTACCATTAATCTATTGCGAATCCCTTTACAGTAACTTTATACACAGTTAAAAAAGTAAAGTAACACAATACGACGGAATTTCATTAGTGTGGAAAATTTGTAAAACAAAGTGTCTAGTAGTCCGCCTCTAACTGAGAACTCGCGATTTTCTTGCAAACGAGTTGACCATAATAACAAGACCCTAATGATGATTTTTTCGAGCCTTCTAGCTCCATAAGCCCTTGATCGATCATGTTTATGAACGAAGTCTCAAATTGTATTGAGATCTACTACAACCCCAAAAAAAATCATATAAGTAGATCAGAAAAACGTTACCTAGAGTTATCGCGCGATATATATTCAAAATCGAAAAGCCATCGAAATGCATAGACGTCTAGGTAGCCAGCTGACGGTTCTGTTATGTCCGAAGTTGTCTGTAAGAACTTCACTTCGCTTACGCTCCGCTCGTTCGATAAATTGAGATGTGGTGGAATATTAATACAGGAAACCCGTTGCCTTCGCATCCTTTAGTGGAGCAGGTGCCGGAACATTAAACATTAAAAATAATAATAGTTTTGTATTTTTTTGTTCATCCAGTAGAAACATTGTTGCTACTAAACATATATTGTTGCATTGTTGCTTTATGTATTTATTCATTTGTTGTACAATAAAGTGTTTTACTTCTATTACTACTACATAACTCAAACTACTGTTGACTACGACTAAAGCGTCTTTATGAAATGAAACATATTTAACTATTCCATATACAAACCCCTCGTCTGTCGCGGGCGCTTATCAGTGGATTAGGTTATGAATTCTAATAAATTGCTAATATTGTAGTAGTTTTTAGTAGTTATGTATTATAATACAATAGAATAGAATAGAATAGAATAAAATTTATTCAGACAACACATCAGCACATTTACAGAAATATTAAATAAGAAGTATACATAACAGAAAAGATGTGAGGCTGAAATGGTCTCCACTCAGCAATGCAAGCTAAGCAATATAAGCTACTTATATAAGCAATATAAGCTAGTTTAAAATATACACCTATCTACAAATGAAAGATACCTATGTAAGTTTTTTTTTAAATATTTATTATACATATACCTACTAATCAAACGGCCTGACTGTTGAATACATCAGCACTGTAGGAACCCGGACCTAATTCCCTATTAGTCGCTTTCGTAAAATTTAAACAAACGTTAGTAAGATTATTTATTTATCTTATGGCTAATGAATACACTGTGTTGTAAGTTTTTTATGCAATTATCACAATTTAAATTGAATTTTCCTTAAGTAGTCAGCAGCGTCGCTCGTGAGGTTTTTGAAATCAAAAGGTGATCCATTATACTTGGCAATAGGGCATTCGAAAACGATATGATTCAAGTTAGTAAGATGATTATGCTTTATATCAATATAAATTTGTCTTAAACTGACCTATTAACAACGATTTTCCTACTTAACTACCTACACTACTACTGCGTATTCGGTATATTATTAAGATATTATGATGCGGATCACGTATGGCGCGGTTATTGAAGGGAAACATTGTTTCAAACCATTTTTCCTGAATTTCGAGCTCATATAGTAATGAATTATTCATGTAATGTACCAGATTAAGGGTAAAGGTGATTATCGCTTAATTTATTCGATAAACGATATGTTAATGTGGGAAATTTATCGTGTTAAATAATGGGTTGATAGCACATTACGCAATAACGGACATATTATTAAGTTAAAGAGAGTCAAATACACACCCGATAGCGATTATGTAGGGTGTTAATGAGTATCGAGTTTTACAATTACAGGTACATTTTTAGGATTCCGTACCCAAAGGGTACAAACGGGACCCTATTACTAAGACTCCGCTGTCCGTCTGTCACCAGGCACCAGTCTCGTGAAACGTGATAGTTAGACAGTTGAAATTTTCACAGATGATGTATTTCTGTTGCCGCTATAACAAGAAATACTAAAAACCAGAATAAAATAAATATTTAAGGAGGCTCCCATACAACAGACATGATTTTTTTGCCATTTTATAGATAATCGTATGGAACCCTTCGTGCGCGAGTCCGTCTTCGTGACAGACGTACAGACAGACAGACAGCGGAGTCTTAGTAATAGGGTCCCGTAACCCTTTGGGTGCGGAACCCTAAAAAGAAATAGAAAAATTTATCCCAATGAAAATTGATTCTGCCTCTTAACAATCTCGAAGTCGGTGAATAATATAGAACAACTTATACGAATTCAAATGATGAAAGTTAAATAAAAGCTCGTAGTAAAACTAAATGAACGTCGGTAACCTGGGCAATAAATCAAGAACTTTTATTTCTTTTGGTCGATTAAATATTCCATTATTCGATTTAATAATAGAGAATGCCTTGAGACATTTATTCTGCTGAACTATTGTGTAATTTTTAGGGTTCTGCGTAATAAAAAATACTGACAGTTACTGTCAGAATTTTTTATGTCTTCTACTTTCTTCCTACTGTAGGAATCCCATTAAATAAGGTGCTGTATTCTAAATACATTAAAACTGCAAACTTTCTCAAACATAACTCCAACATACAACAAATATTCAACAAATATTGAAGTTCCTTTAGAGTCGCATCGGAATCATTTTGAAGCAAATTCTGATATTTCTGATTCAGACCTTTAGGTGTCATCTATTCTGTATTGGTGAATGCGTTGGAGTTGTATTGAAGTTGGCTCGTGTCTATACGTGTTTTAAAGTTAGAATACGGCCCAAGTTCGTTTAATGCCTACAGATGCTCATAAAATGACTCAAGTATGCTGAAAGTGTAATGAGTTTGCTTTGACATATTTTTTGCAACCATATTAACATCACGAAATCCTTTATATTTTAGCCACTTTTTAATTCTTACCACTTTAAATTTGATTTGCATTATTCATTGTTGATCTTGAAATTAAATATTCATTTTTGAAGGTGGTAACACTACCTAATAAAATTAATATTGGGATTGCAATTAATTTCCTTTTTAAACCCTTTTATCTCGAAAAAGCTACTATGAACTGATGAAAAAATTAAGAACCTTTAAATAACTTGAGCATTACGGTTCAATCTGATAAATATAATCCCGATCTCTAGAGCCCTCGAAACCCTCATCGAACGATATTTTTATAATTGGCATAAAGTACTAAAAGTGGTTCGAACAGGATCGAGTGCACCCTTTGGAGAGCTGTTCAAGGGATTTCAAGATTAGCGAGGGTTTTTGGTGGTCAATTTAGTTCTTAACTTCTTAGGAATCTTAACTTTAAAACTTTCGTAAGATTAAAAATATTAATTACGTGGGTAACTAATATTTTTAATCTTACAGATTCTGTTATATTCTGAAGAATCTGTTATATTACCTTAAAATATCGTGAGAAAGCAAAAATATGAAATTATTTTATAAATATTCACGTAATTTACTACAACAAATGAAGAGTTTTGAAAGGGAAACACTATAATATTTGCGGTTGGACGCTTAATTTAATTATGATATAATTCAAAACCAAAATTTCACCGTAATAAGTGAGAAAAATCGTGTTACATAATACTAATAATAGGATAATCAAAATAAGTAGTTAAATAAGTAGTAGTTAGGTTTAAATAAGTACAAAAGTTGAGTTCACCAACATAAAAAAGTATGCCCCATTTTCCACGAAATGGATTATAGGTACTGAAAAGAAAAAAAACAAATGACAGGAATTTTCCTGTAAATTCCACCACAGAAAATGTAGTATAAATAGTCCCATTAAAAACATAAAATTTATGTTTATTTATTTAATGTGAAATAAGACCCAAGTTCTTCGCCGAGGAAAGAATTGATATATATATGGCTGCCGAGTTTTGTGTAGAAAATCCCAAAATTTCGGTTACAAGACCATGCAACATCCTGAAAAAAGTACACAATGTTTTTATTTCACTTAGGATGGAATTCAAGTTTGAGATTTGACTTGGATTGTTTCTGTTTCCTGACTAGGAAGAACCGAAGAATCGGTTTGTTGAAGACTATTTTTGTATTAGTATATAATTATTTCATATGCTGGCTGTTTTAACAAGTTACAAATTTCTTTGATAAAATGGCAATTTTTACGACAATTAACGGAATTATTCATCTAAATCTTTAGAAATTTAGCCAGGTTATATTCTTTGTGCCTTTTTGCTTTCGAGTATTTTTATGTATATTTTATTAAATGTTTGGTGTATTGCAATACACTTTTTGATAAACCTAAATATTCCTAGTTTTATGACATGACTTATTTTTAACACATTATTATTTTAACAATATCTTATAAATTTACACGTAAAGATATTGCCAAGAGTCTCAATTATCGGTACCTAAAAATCCTAATAAATACCTATTTCACAAAACGAATAATCCTTATTAAACCACAGCACAAAAATACCTTGAGTACCGACCATCGTGGATTTGACATGACCAAGTTAAAAAAGTAGAAAAAATAAATAAATTATTATATTTACACAATTCTACATCACCTTATTCAGTATTGAAATGTCACTAGTATACATTTTATTCAAATCGCATGAATACCGCCGGAGCAGCAAAAAACTTTCCGATCAGCCTAGTATGTAGCATGTTTAAACATAGTATACATACTAGGCTGGTAGGCTGTGTGTGGGTTAGGCTTAAGTCTATCTAAGAACTATCTGAAAACTTAAAACTAATTCATTTATTTCAATTTTTTCCTACTTTATGCGTCTTTAAAATGTTTATATTAGTTTTTATTGTGCATATTTTGTAGGTACTTTGTTTATCACCTTTTAGTATTTATTCTGTCATAGATCGACTGAAAATTGTCCTCTTAGTGACAAGCTCGTCTTTGTATATGTTTTTAATTCTACTTCCTTTTATTTTTACGCTACAAATACAATAATTACGATTTAAAACTATACTGAAACCGGTCCATCCATTTCGGAATTATTGTGCTGCAGATAGATAAACAGATACACATGTTATACTAACCTCTCTTTTCCCGTGGGGTGTTAAGTGAATTGCAACGAATAATATACTCGTACTAAGCTTTATCTTGTTCTTCATCCCCGTTGGCCATGTTTTCGAATAATATAACACAAGGTAGGCCGACTAGGGCGAGTCAATACAACAGTTTAGCTAAATACCCGAAACTAATTTAAACAACAAACCCAACATTCAAAATCAGATAAATGTAGGCCGTAATCGAGTTCGGAGTCGGACTATCTTTATAGAGTTAGAATCGATGGAAGTGTTATGAGCAAGGGTATGTACAAACAATGAACGTTTCCGCTATCCAGATTGTCACTAGATCGCAGCACCGTGACGAGAAGTCTTTTTGACAGCAGCTGTCAAAATCCACCAATAAAAAAAAAAGATTAAACATGATTTTTAATCGTTTAAGCTTCAAGATGGCTGCATCGTGTTTGGAATAGTTTTTTGTTTTTTGGTCATTTACGTAGTTCAGTTTGTAATATTGATAGCTTATTGTGAGGTGACCTAACGAACAAGTGTGGAGCTAATGAAAAATTAGTCTCAAAACGCGCGTAACCACCCTTTAGTTGAACAAACGGTTATCCGGGGTCTCGGCCACCCACGTGGTTGTAAGGAGGCTATCACTATACAACCAACAAGGCCTTAACCGAACAACGTTGCTTTTATTTTATTTTACAAAAATTTAATAAAATCGTAAGTACACCTTGACATTGGCAGAATTCACCTCGCCAAGACCGGCGAAGAGTAAAAGCCATTCATAAAAAAAAAATAAACATGATTGGTGGATTATGACAGCTAGACCTCTCGCCACGGTGCTGCTATCTAGTGAAAAACTCGATCGCGCAAACCCTCATTAAGTAGTAGTTAGTTTACAAAGCGACAAGCGTGACAAACGACACAAAAGTGACAGCGACAATGTAAGTTACAGTAATAATCCCGGAACCTGCAGGGAAGGCGATACGAGAGTGACGTCTAGCGACATCTACCGTAAGTTACATGTTCATAGACGTTTGCTACACGTCACCCTCTGACGTAAGCAATGAAGGAACTCATGGAAAGATTCACCGCAGTTGAGTAAGCGTCGATGGCTCAGTTGGTCAGAGCGGTCGGACGGGTGTTCCGAAAGGTCGCAAGCTCGAATCTTGCTAGACGCGATGAATTTTTCTTTCAATTATAAAATTGAAAATTTCGCTTGCAGACGTTTCAGCTTAGTACAAAATTAATTTAAAATTAACCAGGTCCCTGGTTGACCTATATAAATAAAATTCATTATTATTATTATTCGTGCTTCAAATTATCGATAATAACTTGTATCTAGTATTCAATTAAACTCCTCATGATTTACCACTTCAGCTTGCAAATCCGATAGACTAATTCGATAAAGGCTCTGTCAGGTCACCATATTTCTAACTTTTTTGAGAACCTCTCAGTAAAACACTCTATATACATATATAGCTACCTACCTAGTAACCTAACTTATGTAATAATGTACCCCAACTTTCGCCAACACCGTATACATACATGGTGTACATGAGGAAACCGAATAATTTTAACAGCGTATTCCTGATCATAATTGGAGAATGTCGTATAAACTTTTCTGGATTTCGCCAAAAAAAAATTTTTTTTTGCTTTTTTTCGATTTTTTAATTGCTTTTGAAAGTAAAAACATAAATGTTATTGGTAAAGATGTCGATTAAGATAAATTAGTACATTTTTTTTCGAAAAAAAAAGTTTTGCACTGAGTTACATTAAAAAATGTTTTTTTTATTTAAGTAGTAGTAACTATGAAACTAGGCGAATTCCAGAAAAATTTATGCGACATTTTAGTCTCCAATTATGATCAGGAATACGCTGTTATAATTATTCGGTTTCCTCATGTTACACCGTGTATACAAAACTAGGCTACAAGGTCATATCTAGTTCAATTAACCCTTTGTATACACATCTGCCATTTACGCATGCGTGACTTAGATTCAGTTAACAGATTTGTTTGTCCATACAATAGTGCTCGATGACAATGAAATATATCCTAATAATATCTAGTCCTTTGTATTTAAAATAGGTTTGGTTATTGAGGGATTAAATTAAGGTTTTTGTTGATCTACGAAGCGGGTGGAAAATCAATCCTTTCCACCTTATGTAATTTTTGGGTGTATCAATTAAAATTGAGGAAAGTTGTGTGATTAATGTTTAGATATAAAGTATTTAAAAATTGTCTGCCTCGTATGGGAATCGAATTCGAAATAACTTCTCTACCAGCCTCCAGTATAGTCCCAAGACTCAGTCTTTGGGCAAATAATTAACCTGGCCATTCATCATCATCATCATCATATCAACTGAAAGACGTCCACTGCTGAACATAGGCCTCCCCCAAAGAGTGCCACAATGTCCGGTCCTGCGCCACCCGCCCAACCTTTCCGCCCCAACAGCCATCGATTCTACGTGCAATGTGCCTCACCTAAAGGGCAATGGCTCTCCATTCATTCATCACGCAGAGAGACTCCAAGCATAGCCCTCTGGCTATGCTTGGAGTCTCTCTGCGTGATCGCATCAGAAATGAGGCCATCCGCAGCAGAACCAAAGTAACCGATGTAGCCCTCCGAATTGCTAAACCCGGCCATTCAATAAAATTAAATCTTATCATCAATTATATAGGGCATAATTGGTAACGTATTCTAATTATGAAAAAAGTAGTGAAACAAATATTTTTCGCGTAATGGTTTTATATAGCGAGTTGGCCAGCTGAAACCACGTGTCCCATAGAAAAAAGAGAATTTTTTTTTCGTCAAAAAATTTTTTTCCTTCTTTTTCTTACTCGCAATATGATACCAAGTAAGCCCTTAAACGGATCATCACCAGTATTTTTGTTACTTCCTCTATGAAACACTAAATCTGTATGGAATTTTTTACACAGCCTCCTCTCATTTAAATATAGGGGTTCTCAATTCTAAGAGGAAGATGGTTCTAAAGCTGTTCGTTTGTGATTATTTTTTGCAAGAGGTATTTTAAAAACAACATAATTTTCTTCGTATTAGGTACTCTTCAGTCCACCTTGTGGGGGGTCTACCGATGGGCAAGGTGGACTGATGACCTGGTAAAGGTCGCGGGAGTCCGCTGGATGCGGGTGGCGCAGCACCGGTCATTGTGGCACTCTTTGGGGGAGGCCTATGTTTAGCAGTGGACGTCTTTCGGCTGATATGATGATGATGACGATGAGGTACTCTTAGATATTTATCTTTGGCGAAGTATTAATATTGAGATACAAAATCAAATAAAATTATCTCATCCTTGGGTCGTACGATTAATAAAGGGTTTCTATCGATAATTTTGGTAACTTAATACACCTAGCAATTAATTTAGGCAATAAACCCATTTATTTCAATAAACTTAATTATAAGCTACGATACATTTTCTCGGAGTAAGCTTGCTTTGCTTGCTTTAAATTAACTGATCGTGTCTGGGTTAGATGTCAGAATTTAGTTAAGTGTGGATCATGTCATTCCTAATTAAATATTTAATCGTATTTGTTTTTGCAAGAGTTGTTTCAATTCAGCATTTCACATTTTGGACGTTTTTTAGTTACAATAGATAATTAATAGGTTTAGTAGAGACAATCGAATCTCACGGGAAAAAAAAAATGTTGCTAATTAGGTATGCGTCACTTTTCATCCGGTCCAATCATTTCTGTCTGTTTAATATTTAAAAAAAAATCAAATGAATGACAGATTTAATCCTCCAGTAAGTCCAGGGTTTAAACCACGAAGACAAATATGCACGGCCCTGATCAGGAACTAAATAGACTAGCCATTAAGAATAATCATAATACGTATAATCACATAAAATATCAGATTTGGATATAACATTATTCTTTAGTAGTTTTTTTATACCACGATGGTGGTAAAGAAGCATACGGCCCCCTGATGGTTAGCAGTTACCGTAGTCTATGGACGCCAGCAACCCCAGAGGATTCACTTGCGCGTTGCCTACCCTTTAAGAACCTATTTATAACCACTCCTTTTTTAAAGTTATTTTTCCTATAATGTTTCCTAATTAAGTATTTTAGTAACTTAACTTATAATCACGGTTTTAACATTAAATTTGATGAGAATGTATATAGCAGTGCCACTGCATTTTACCATCGTATTTTTTCCAATATTCATGTTACTAGTTTAAGAATGGCATGTCTATGTGTGCCGGGTTGTTACGTCATTGGTCTAGAAAGGCTATCGATCCAGGCTAGTCGAAAATTAGGACGTTGGCAGAGGATGCTAGACCTGGATTTTTATGGAAGCTTAGGTACCAATAATATGCTGATAAATAACGGGAAGTGACTAAAAAATGGATTGAAAATTTTGACGGACAACTTACACACTTACATATTTACATACATACGAACAGTGCAAGTTAAATAAAAGCTTGTAAAAAGGTGATATTCCGTGGTAGGTTTAGTGAAAACCATGAAACGTATCAGATATTCCGACAAAACTGTAAAATAAAATCTGAAAACGCGTAGGTATAAAAATATAACGGGTGATTATTTGTCGGTTTAGTAATATATCCATAATGACTTCCATAAACTGTCAACTTATTGCACTACATTCTTGATAATATTCTACATATTTTGTATATAGTCCCGGTTCTAGACTGATCTTATCCAAAAGTGACCAGCGCAGTCATTACGGTCAAGTATATCCCACCAAAAACATAAATGTAAAAACCGGCCATAGACTTAAAATAACACCACCATGTAGGATATGATATGAACGTTCTACGTACAGCGACATCTATCGGCAAATTAAGTAAACTATTGCGCGCGAGCTTAAAGTATGGAAGATGATTTTTATGGGATAATTCTTTATTGCGTGAACCGATTTTCACCGTTTTTACTTTATTTGAAAGCAAGTCTTTTCATTGTAATTTTGTAGAAATGACAGGTACAATACACACCTGCTTATACGGTTAAATTACAAACTTAGTTCAGAAATAATTTTGTATATTTTTTTTCAAAAACTATTCAACCTATCAAGTTCAAAATAATTTTCCTAGAAAGTTTTTATAAAGGTTTACTTTTCAGATTTTTTTCATATTTTTAAAATTTATGGTTAAAAAGTTAGAGGGGGGGACACATTTTTTTTACTTCTGGAGCGATTATTTCCGAAAATGTTTACATTATCAAAAAATGATTTTAGTAAACCCCTATTCATTTTTAAATACCTATCCTACAATATGTCACACGTTAGGGTTGAAATGAAAAAAAAAATCACTCCCCACTTTACGTATAGGGGAGGTACCCTAATAAAACATTTTTTTCCATTTTTTATTTAACTACTTTGTCGGCGTGATTGATATACATATTAGTATCAAATTTCAGCTTTCTAGTGCTAATGGTCACTGAGATTATCCGCGGACGGACGGACGGACGGACGGACGGGCAGACATGGCGAAACTATAAGGGTTCCTAGTTGACTACGGAACCCTAAAAAAGGAGAGCCAAGTTCAATACAAAAATTATGTTTGGCTGTGGGCTTCGCCGCAAAAAGAATGGAGATCTAAATGAGTGCCAAGTTCTCTGCAAAATCCAAATATGTATTTATAGGAACAAGATAACATTATGAACAAGTATTAAACTCTATTTCTTTGCTTTATTGGATACCTATAGCAAATTGCTGTTATTTAAAAATGTGAGATCTTAAAGTAGGTTAGATTTGACTTGGCCAGTTTTTATCAGAATGAAAAAATATATACGAGTATATATGTTAAATAACTTTATAAAGTGACTGATGATTACATCAGATCTCACATTTTTAAATAACAGCAATTTGTTATAGGTATCCATTAAAGCAAAGAAATTGAGTTTAATACTAATTGTTCCTATAAATACATATTTGGATTTTGCATAGAACTTGGCCCTCATTTAGATCTCCATTCTTTTTGCGGCAAAGCCCACAGCCAAGCATAATTTTTGTATTGAACTTGGCTCTCCTTTTTTATATTTATGTTTTTGGTGGGATACCATTACTTTTTGTAAAGAAAACTAGGCAGGTATTGAGATTTAATGTTTTTTCTTGCGTTTCCACTGCATGGTTTTTATGTAGATTTAAGTAAATCTACATAAAAACACAGAAGTCTGTTCTGTGTATAATTATGTGGTGCCGCGCGCCGCCGACGACACACCGTTGGCCGGTCGTTTAGCGCGTATTACAAGTTTTTTTGTATGGGGACACCACTTATTTTTTGACTTAACTTTATTTTTATATTTCTGTTATATAGCAAATCTAATAATATTGGGATAGTTTGAAATATCTGCTTGTAACGGTTCCAACGATACAATTTAAAAAAAAATGTATGGGGACCCCCCTTTTTTTAACTTTATTTTTTATTTTTAGATTTTTTCCTACACTTACACACAATTACCGAGCTGGATTCCAAATTTCATCCTTCTAGGTCATCTAAAAGTAGGTTAGATTTAGGTACTATATGTCAGTCAGTCAGTCAGTGCTAAAATTTACGACTTTTTGACCTTCATATCTTTATAACAGTTTGAGCTAGCTTCATTAAATTTGGGCTTCTAGATGTCCTTAAGGATATAATTAAACACACGTAGTTTTATGTGTTTACGTTAAAGAGGTTTTGAGTTATAGAAGGGTCAAAAGTGGCACCAAGTGGTTCGTGTAATTTACACTCGGCGCTGGCTAGCCAGTTCTTTTGCTTGAACTTGGCTTGACACGCTGCCGCGTGTCTAGATCTCACTATATTTCGACACATTCAGTCCCCTATCCACCTGGTAGCCACTCCGAGAGCGATCGGACCTAGTTTCTTGCTAGAAATCACACAGCCAGCCCTAAAGCTGCTGGAACAGGTCACGATAAAAAAAACCTGCCAAGTGCGAGTCGGACTCGCGCACCGAGGGTTCCGTACAAACCTGTAAAAATATTTTTATTATATGATGTAACTAAAAATTTACGGTTTTCGCAATTTTTCCTTTTATCTGTGCTATAAGACGTTGCTTCGTGTTATACCCAATTTCAAAATTCTGAGTTCACGGGAAGTACCCTGTAGGTTTTGATTCCCTAGCGAGTTTCGAAAATTTGCGGAAATATGCAGCATAAACGGCTGTATCTTTTGATTGCGTTAGCTTTTATGTTTGATTTTTACACAGCTCCAAGGGACTCCTGAGTATTTGATATAAATTTCAGCTTGATACCTCCACGCGTTCCTGAGAAAAATGGTCTTGACAGACAGACAGATGGACAACAAAGTGATCCTATGAGGGTTCCGTTTTTTCCTTTCGAGGTACGGAACGTATTTTTATACTACTAATATTGTTTGTTCACTAGTATATACAATTTATATTGTAATATGTATGTAATATAATATGAAAGTTACCCTTAAGACCCAAGACCCAAAAGACGATCACAAGATGACAAACATACGGTCGGATATATTAATATGCCTGCGCATACTAGTATACAACGTATTAAAGTAGGGTTGACAATGTTTTGGATGAGATGAAAATCGCTTTTAAACTGAAATAAATCTGATGTCATATAAATATCATATAATTGGTTACTTCGGAAAAGTAACCAATGAGTCCTCTATTTATATGCTGCACTCCGTATAACCTTAACAAACCTAATTAAAATTATTGATTGAAAAAAACAAGTACATATAATGAATATGCATTAGATTCGTTACAAAATACTTCTTATACAAGGACATTTTTGGAAATTAAAGTTAGAAGATAATATGCCCCGATATTTTGAAGATATCTTCGCAGACAAAAATACGGACGAAGCTTGTTAATCATAATTCGTACCTAAGTGTACGTGGACCTTTGTCCACGTTGCTGCTGGCAAGGGATAGTGAAGCATAATCGGATGATTTAGCAGCCCTAGCCCAACATATTGGTCTGCCCCTAAGGCGGACCCTTGAGTGACCTCAATAATATTTGCTTAGGCCGAGTGTGCTTATTCTTGCGCAAGCGTGTCGATTTCTAGGGCGAACCATGATATTTTTTTACTTTAGATGGGTTTATACTCTAACGTAACGATAAAAAAATGTTCTTAATTTATTTCACAACTCTAGCAACAATGCAAATAAATTAAACTAAAGAACAACTTAAATTATTTATTTAATCATTTGGATGTAGTTGTTTATTTTTAAATAGAAAGCTAGAAACACTGTGCAGAAGACGCTGGTTCGATTCCAGTCATGGGAACTGAAGGCCGTGGTCACTTTTTCTTTCGTATTATCACATCTACTTATATAAGTTTAACACAAATAAAATATTAATCGAACCAGCGGATCGTAAGCGAAGTGAGGTTCTTACCGACAACTTCAGACTCAACGGAACTGTCAGTTGGTTACTGGGACGTAAGTGCATTTCGATGGCTTTTTGATTTAAAAACTTTGTTTGTTTGTTGGGGTTGTGCGAACTGAAGGCCCCAGTCAGTCTCGTACCGCGTACATAATGTGCAGCGTCAACGAGATTTGAGATCCACGTGTGCTCTCACAGGGTTATAGCAGAGATGAATATAATTTGAGAGTGCTTGTATGAGCAGAATCGATTAAGGGGTTATGGAGCTAGAAGGCTCAAAAGCGATCTTAATAAAGGTTTTGTCTATAGGTCAACTCGTTTGCTAGTAAATAGCAAGTTCGCAGTTCGAGGCGGATTACTAGTTAAACATGTTTGATTTGTTCGTAATCAGTTCATCTTTAGCTGTCGCTGTTAAGAATAAAAGCTTGTCTCTTTCACGCGGATTGCGGGAGCTCGTGACCTCTTCCACATCACTTGCTTCGATGCATCTAAGCAATACGAGGCAATTATCTCGTTTAAAGCGCTTAATTTGTGGAGCATGCATAAAGTATCAATAGTTTTACACTAGCATTCCGTCTCTGATTGATAACTCGCGATTTACTTGCATACAAGTTGACCAATATAACAACACCTTTATGGAAATAGTTTTAAGCCTTCTAGCTCCATAACCCCGTGATCGATCCTCTTCATATTTCATATACGAATTTCATAAAGATCAGAAAAACATGACTAAGCCATGAGTAACCAGGTAACAGTTGTGTCTGAAGTTGTTTGTAAGAACTTCGCTTCGCTCACGAGCAACTTCGATTACGTTTGATTATGAGCAAAAAAGGACTGTTTTTAGCAACGACCATGTCCTTAAAAAACATGGTGCTGACATCATACTTCCCATGGACGCCGTGATATCTCAAAGATCATCATTACATTAAAAACTTGTCTGTCTCTTTCGCTCGAATATAGCAAGAGCGACAGAAAAAGATGTAGGACATCTTCGAATATATTTTGTTAGCGGTAAACTACCAATTGTCTGTCTGCCCTGAAAGTATAAATATACCTATAACTTCTTCTCTACGTCTCGGTCCCTCATTACTGAGGATCGTGACCACTAGGTTTTGCAGCTTTGGTAATATGTCTTCATCGCTCTCAATCTCTCGTAGCCCTCACCGCTTGATGGAGTTTGTCTGAGGTGGCTTTTCTAATTTGATCAGACCATATAGTTGGTGGCGGGCCTTTAGGTCTTTTGCCTTCTTTTTTTCCGACCTCAATCACTTTTTCCGAGCTTTCTTCACCTCGAAGCATAACATGTCCAAAGTAAGAAAGCAACCGATGTTGGCAGATGGTGAACATACGTGTTTTAATGGAGGGTTGGGAGAGAATTGACGCATTTGTGCGCTGGGACGTCCAGGATATCCTAAGCATTCGCCTCCACCCACCTACAATATCCGAGTATGCTTATGGAGTATGTAATATTCATTATGGATAAAAATTCACCTGACACCTTTATTCAAATGTTTCGATATCGACAGCGCCCAATAGAGAACATTATTACTTATGAGACTCAGTAATATGAAATTCACAGTAATTTTCGTAGAAAAGCTTTAGTGACATAACCTTCAGAATAGCGATAATTATAAATCCGAGAATCGTGATGCTTGAAATCGTTTGGCGGTGTGAATTAATTTAATGTTTCGTGTACTTGTAGACGGAGAGCTGGCCGCGTCAGATATGAAACAATAATGAGAACAACGAAACCTCTGTAGTTAGTTTGCAATACTATGCTTGTTTCTAGATCCGGACATCTGGCAGCTGTAAAGTTGTGGAGATCAAAGAAACAAATCTTAGAGTTCTGGGTTTGATGCAATATTATGTAATTGAATAGATTAGTAGTGCCAAATGATGTATGATGAAATTTATAGTTAGTCGCCTACAGTTTTTGTTCCCGCAATAATACACAATGTTTTTATTCTTATGTCAAAATATAGGCCCTGCCCCTCTATAAATGACACAATTTTGGCGGTTTCTACCTAAATATGTATTACCTAAGTAGGTAATACTTTTTTCCAACTAAATTTTGTTGTTGGTCTTTCACTCTGACCTCCACCTATTAAAAGCTGCCAGATGCTCGGATCTAGCAATAAGGAGTATAAAGTAATCTAACTAGACAGGTTTCATTGCTCTTATTATTGTGTCATAAATGACGTAGCCAGGGCCGCGATTCGAAAAATAAACACACACACTGGACAGACACAGCTTCAACCCAACTCAACTCAATAAGCAAATATATTTCATGGTGTCACACATTGGTGACCAATGTGAGACCAATGTGATACCAATGTTGAATGAAAATCTGTTCGAATAGCAAATGTCAATGTCATTATAGCGTTGTGTTGAGTTGGGTTGAGTTGGGTTGGAACTGTGTCTGTCCAGTGTGTGTGTTTATTTTTCGAATCGCGGCCCAGCTCTTAGTCCATTAAATTTGTAAGTCCGTTACCTACCTCATCATTAGTCAAAGCGCCACATACCGTTGAAGCCAAAGATGTTTTGCTCAAGTATTGTTTTTAATTCACATCAAAATTACAGTCCCATTACCTTTTAGCTTCAATCTGAACCCAATATTTAATGTTAAATGAAGTGGACCGACACGTAAGCTACATGCATGACAGGCATAACCCAGATGCTATAGCGACCCCAACACACACCCTTGAGGGACTACCCTCAATATATCAACTCAGAATGGTGGTCACGTATTCTGAAGACACGGAAGATAGTTTTGTTATATGGAATCGAGTTGGGTGAGTAGATAACTTTTGAATGATATTTCAATTCCGTAGAGATATGGATAGAATTGAGTTTTGGAAGCAAATATATTTCATGGTCGATGGTATAACTTTTTGTTTTGGTGTTTGTAGTAAGTAATAGTATTTTGAACCTGCTGACAAAAACAGTTGGGTACAATATCATTTGTATGTTTCGTCACTACATAGTATAAAACAAAGTCGCTTTCCGCTGTCTGTCCCTATATGTATATGCTTAGCTCTTTAAAACTACGCAACGGATTTTGATGCGATATAGATAGAGTGATTCAAGAGGAAGGTTTATATGTATAATACATGCATATTATAGTCGAGAAACACTGATAATTTTAGAGGTTTCTAATGTGATGTCGTAAAAAAACGCATTTTTTTGCACTTACATTGCAAACGCCGGCTGACCCTACATAATAATGTACTACAGTATTGTACACCTCAAAAAGGTCTAAGTACAAAAAAGTCCGCAGTGGTATATGTCTATCTCTTAGGGATAACCAATAATAACCATTTCTTTATCCCGTGCGAAGCCGGGGCGGGTCGCTAGTGTCAAGTCAGAATTATTTCCTATGGATTGAATATTTGGTAGATTTTACCCTCCAACTTATTTGAACTTTGTTTTTTTTGTATTTTATCTATTTACTAAATGCATAAGTACTTACAACTACATCATAATAATATGTTAGCCATATATACGTCCCACTGCTGGGCACAGGCCTCCTCTCATACATGAGGGGGATCGGGCTATAGTCCCCACGCTGGCTCAAAGCGGGTTGGGAACTTCACATACACCTTTGAATTTCCCCGCGGATGTATGCAGGTTTCCTTACGATGTCCTTCACCGAAGAGCGATTGGTAAATATTAAATAATATTTAATACATAAGTTCCGAAAAACTCATTTGTATACGAGCGGGGATATGAACCCGAGACCTTCGGATTGAAAGTCAGAAGTCTTACCGCCGCTACCAACGCTTCTACATTATTTACATTCACAACTACATAAACGTAATCTTAATTATTTAAATAGCAAAAATGCAAACTTCTTATTTTTCTTACTTTCTTATTTTTTTGCTCAAGAATAAAAACAAATTTAAAATTTTCACTTCAAAGCTTATAAATAAAAGACATAACATTTGTAATTTATAACTCGAATACATTAGTATGCATGTTGCCTTACACGTTTTATATAAAAACACTATGTAAATTTCATTAAAGGCACCCAGGCGACATATAAACAGAGTGGCGATAACGAATTTGCATAAAGCATTAGGGTCTACACCTACTAGCGAGCAGCGGAGATATTATAAATGTTTACGGGTCAACACGGTATACGGGACTCCACATTTCCAAAATGAAATGCCCGAGGTACTGTAAAAAATATTTAATTCACTATTAGGTGTGCCTTTAATATTTTTTGCAAGATCCCATTATCAGATCCTGACCTAGTTACAATGGAACCAACTGTAAACGCTCTTTTAAACAAAAAAAGAATTTTCCAAATCGGTCCAGCCGTCTTTGAAGAATCGATGAACATACATAAAAAAAGTAAGATCCCGACGAATTGAGAACCTCTCCCTACGAAAGTCGGTTATAAACTCTTAAAATTTTATAAAGAATACGGGTATGATTTGGTTAATAGAAAAAACAGTTGGTTAGCAAAAGTCTAACCTAACCTAACCTTAATCGACCATCTATTTTTGACCTGACCATTTCATTAATTTTCATAAAAATACGTACTAATATAAATACTTATGTCACAAGCCTTAAGCAATAAATGTGACAGCATTGAGAATAATACTTATATGTCAATGCCTTTATTTTACCAGGGCTGACTTAAGGGGCTGACAACAGCTAAATTCCCTCCCTATCCTTTTCAGCGCGAGTGAAAGAGAAACACTTTGTTACGATTAGTATGGAAGCTCATTGAAAACTTTGCAAAATGATTTATTTAAAAACCTACGCATTGATTCAGAAATATAAAATAACGAAGTATTTAGTATTAGTGTGGAAGTGGTGGAATTTTGTCATTAGTTACAGACGTATAAGTCAAGAAACTAAAGACATACAACTGTTTAAAGCAAATTTTAAGATGTAACTTTGGAATTATTTTCTATAGAGCCGATTTCGTCCAATCGTATATCGGAAATAACGAAGTTCGTCCAAATATAACGAAAAATAACATATATTTTTTATATTCTCAAAACAAGTAGTTATAGCTAAACAACTGTTTGAGTAAAGTCAATTTGAAGGTCATCGGGTGTTGTCAGCCTCTTAATATTGTTAAGTACCCTAAAATATTACTAAATATTAAAAGAAACGCGGTCCTCTCGGTTAGCAGAGCTTTTTATTACAACCACCAATTATTTAGCATAAATAACTGTTTTACTTTTTATACACGCAAATTTTAACGAAATACGATGACATAGGTTGACGTTGACAGACGGCTTAGCGCATCCGGTCCGAAGTCTACTATCAGGTTTGTTTTCACTACCTAACTCCTATTAAATTTATTATTCTTTTCCCATGCGGTAGGTGTGTTCCCCGTAAATGTCTTAGTAAAAAATGTTTGGAAGCTTAACAACACAGCGGGATCTTAGGGACCCCATTATTCGCTTTATTATGTCTAATGTGTATTTTAATGAACATTATTTTTCATTTAATGAATGAAAGTGCTTTTATCCCAGGAGTTATACAAAGTTACTGTTGATACAAGACAAGTTCTTGACTTTTGTATTTGTTTAAATTTTAAAGGAATGACATACATGTATTTTTAATAAATTTTACTAAAAACTACTAATTGTTTTGAATATTTCTATGAATATTTATAGTGGAGTACGGGAACGCCTTTTTAACCTATAAAAATGACATAAATCACAAGTCCGATTTTATTTTGTGACCTGTTAAAATACGTTAAGTACTAATGATAAAAAATATTTTCTAACAATTGTTTGCATTGCGCTAGGTATAATATATGTATTTGTTTGCTACACATAGAAAAGATTATGTAAGTTTTTTTTCTCCACCAGGCTATCGATTTTTACTATTGCAACATAACTTCACATTTTATAACGGTTTTGTCAAGAGATTATGTCGTCTTAGCCATTTGTAATTCGTTTAGAATTCAAGGTCACTTATATTTTGACAAATTGTTTTCGATGATGCTCACATAATCTATTGACCGAATTGTTATAAAATGACAGATGATGTTGAAATAGTTGAATGCAATAGTATGGTAAAGGAAAATATATCTTGTATAATGTAGTCTTGTTGTTATTAACAAATATCTATATAATACCTAGCGCGACGTCAAAAACTGTTAGAAAATATTTTTTACTATAAGTAAGCATATCATATTATCTAACTAAAAAAGAAAATCGCACTTGTGAGTTATCGAAGCTCAAAACTGTTCGCGTATTGTAGTATTAATAGATTTATGTTGATTGCTTTTATAGTAGGTACCTCCATATTTGTGGTTGCCATAGTATATGTTTTTTACATAAACTTTTTCTAATGATTCAGAATTACGAGTATAATCTGACATTGATATTTTATCCCAGTTTCAAACTTTTCAGACACCCTTTACGTCATTTGAAACATTCCATTTCAACCTTTGAAGGTGTAAGGTGACGTTCAACTTTAAATCAAACTGAAATCATAAAAGTCAAAATTTGTTTTATAAATCAATTTGATTATAAATGCTAAAAGTTTTAATTTTAAATTTAGCAATGAGATAAAAACGTTTGCATATATTATTAACCTAATATTCCCACAAAAACAGAAAATATACAATTGGTTTCAATTTAAAAGCAAGTAGATTCAAAATAAGTAGGTATGTCAGTTAACATAAATTTCATTCACACAGTATTAACATCAACACCTGATTTTATAAACCCGGGGTATGTCCTTAAACTACGTCCGGACTTGGGTATGTCCTTAAGACGATTGTCACCGGAGTGTCCTTGAGCGTTTGGGCGCTCTCTACCCGCGCCACCCGCGTACCCTTCTCATTGCGATCGTGCGTCAATCCGCCGCGATGCACCGCAATAATGTTCAAAGAATATGACTTTACTCAGAGGCGCGCGGGCAGATTTATAATAATCATACCTAATCCTTTTGTGGATGTTTTGTGATTTGAATACTGTGATTAAGTACTACGGTGACATTTTTTAGGAATGCTACTAAATAAGATGATAAGTAATAACGATTCGATTAGTAGATTTTTATGTAAAAAAATGAAAACCTAGATTTTGAATTTGAAGTACAGTGAGCGGCAAAATATTTATGAATTTACGAAATATGGTTAAAAATATTCCGCATATCAGAAAAAAATAAAAAAATACTGACTAGTACAGCAAAAAAAACTGAATGCACATCAAAGCGGTGTTTTCATGTGAATTTGGATTTTTTTTGCTGTGCAAGTGAGCTTAATAGATGGTTATTTTTTTGTTGCGATTTTAACCTCGTGCCGCCCTATGTGCAATAGAGTGTACAAAGTAACACTCAGCATTAACGCCCAGACTTTCGAAAAAATAAAAATGAGGTAAACGCCCAGTGTACAGTACGCTGTACTTAAAAGCTTATGAAATGTCATTTTTATATTTAAACATATTGGCTTATACATTGCACATTGGGCGTTTAGCTGAACTTGCGTTTTTTTTCTTGGGCGTTACGAGGTTAAATATTAACCGTAAAAATTCACTAAATTACGATAAATTAACAAAACTAAGCCTGTTGCGAGTTGCGAATAGTAAAAATTCACATGTAGCGGCATTTGTGCACGAAATCGTCATGCAAATTAGAGCTGTAAGCCCATTAAATTTAGATCTTTAAAATATAACACAGCGCAAACACTTCTTAGGGTTCCATAGCCAAAATGGTAAAAACGGAACCCTTAAAAGTTTTTTGAATCATGTCCGTCTGTCCGTCCGTATGTCACAGCCATTTTTATTATGAAATGAAATGAAATGAAATGAAATGAAATGAAATGAAATGAAATGAAATGAAATGAAATGAAATGAAATGAAATGAAATGAAATGAAATGAAATGAAATAGTGTATTTGTTTAACACAGGTGATATAAAATACGGTGATAATTTACATTAGTTTCTCTGTGCTTTGCCTATAGGCGTACAAATTTATATTTAAACTTAACTATCTTAACAGTAGTGCAGTTTGTTAGTAATACATTTATTTAAGTAATATATTATTATAATGTCAACAATATATACAGCATAGATCCAAAATAAAAACTACAAATAACAAATAAGATAACAGAACATAGATTATATTAAAATTTCAAATAAACAATAAGTCAGCCAGTTAGTATAATACATTTGAGTCAATGTCATTAAAAAAATCATTAAGAGAGTAATAGTTTTTACTAATTAGATAGGCTTTAAATTGTCTTTTAAATTCATTTACTTCTTTCAATCTAATGTCGTTTGGGATCTTGTTATATATTCTAGAAGCCATTCCCAGGATGCTTTTATCTAGTAGAGCTGTATTACTTTTCGGATTGCAGATGTCGTTTACATATTGGGGTCGTACAGGAAGTTTGCGACGCTGAGTCACCATTGGAAACATGTCAGGATTCATTTTTACAAAAGTTGCAACTTCATATATATAAAGAGATGGAAATGTCAAAATGTTCAATGGCTTGAAGTGTGGGTCACAGCTTTCTAGAAAGGCAAGTCCACAGACGGCCCGTACGCAGTCTTTTTGGGCTATGAAAACGGACTTTCTGTAGGTAGTGTTTCCCCAAAAGATAACTCCATAACTTAAGACAGACTCCACGAGGCCATGATATGCTGTTAGTAATGCGGTTTTATCTACTATCTTTGCAAGTTTACGTAGGGCAAATGCCGACCTACTTATTCTATTACAGACATACTCCGCATGATCTTTCCAGGTAAGTTTTTCATCAATGAAAAGTCCTAAGAATTTCGTTACACCTACTCGTTCAATAGCGTTTCCGTTATAGTGTATGTTCATGTCCATTACTTCTTTCCGTTGGTGAAAGTGCATTACATTTGTTTTATTTAAATTAATTATTAAATTATTGTTATTAAGCCAAGTCACCATTTCATTAATTACTAAATTTATGTCATTTTCATAGTCAATATTATTATTACAACTTACAATTGAGGTACTGTCGTCAGCAAACATAATCATTGGACGATGAACATTTTTAGGAAAGTCATTTATATATATTAAGAAAAGCAGGGGACCAAGTACACTGCCTTGAGGTACACCATATTTTACAACCAGTTCATTTGAGGCGTACACTTTTTCAGTTTTACATTTTAAAGAGATTCTTGATATTTCAGTATATTGCAAACGATTTGTCAGATAAGACTTTAAAAGATTTAACACGTTGCCTCTAATTCCGTACCTATCTAGTTTTTGAAAGAGCAACTCATGATCAACATAATCGAAAGCTTTTGTCATGTCTGTAAACACCGCACAAACCGGTGTTGTTTTGTCTACATTTTCAGTTACTAGCTTAACTAAGTCGTAAATTGCCATATTTATCGATATGTTTTTCCTAAAACCCTTCTGTTCGTTGCATAAAATATTACATTTTTCAAAGAAGCTATACATTTTTTGGTAAATTACCTTTTCAAATATTTTAGCAAACACGGGTATAAGGGCTATTGGTCGATAATTGCGTGGTTCCTCTTTATCATTCATTTTAAACAACGGTTTAATTATAGTTTTTTTTAGACTATCGGGGTATATGCCCATAGAAATTACTAAATTTATAATGTAGCTTAAATGTACGCATATAATGTCAACTACAAGTTTTATAACACGAGTGTTTATATTGTCATATCCTACACTGTTCGTGTTCTTTAGAGAACGTGTAATTAATTTAATCTCATGAGGTGATGTTGGAGTCATAAACATAGATTTAGTGTTATACTCTATTTTCGTGTGCATAAAACTATTTTGCTTATAAGTATTGGGTCTATGTACAAAGTAATTGTTTAAGGCATTTGCTATATCGGTTGGAGAAGTTAAGATTTCAGCTCCATGTCTAATCTTTGAAATACCTTCTTTAGGCATATTCATTTTATTCGTATTATTATTTATAATTTGCCACAATTTTTTTGACTTATTCTCAGAAGTGTAAACTTGATGCATGTTTTGAGCTTTTTTAGTCAACTTTATAATTTTCCTATACTGTCGCGTATAGTTTTTTAATATAGTCTTATTTGTATCAGTAGGAGAATGCCTATACTGCCAAAGTAATGTTCTCTGCTTTCTACTACAAAGTTTAATACCACGAGATATCCATTTGACTTTTTGATCAGTTCTTATTCTAACTATTTTTTTAGGAAAGCATAGAGAGTAAAATAAGCGAAAAGTCTCTATGAAAGACTCGTAAGCTTTATTTGGATCGCTTGTTTGGTAAATATCAGAAAAGGACAAACATGATAAACAATTTATAAATTATGAAACATATATTACTGAAATTTTATCTAGAGGTGTGTTTCATGTGCCGCGACTTAGTTTTCTGGCTAAATTGCTAAAAAAATATTTTAGGTGAGGCACTCCATACATACATATGCCAAACTAAATGTCATTTTTTTTTTGTAAATATGAACATGTTGTACGATACGGCTTTAAAAATATCTTATATATATATATATATATAGAGTATTTTAAAACTCTTTTATCAAGTCAATATTTTCAGAGATAATTGCTTCGAAAATCTAAATATAATAGCTCCCATCTAACTTTTAATCCGTAAGTCTAAAAAATATGAAAAACTACCTAAGGCTTAGTACTTAATTTTCTACGAAAATTATTTCACATATTATCGGTTCATCCGTTTTTGAGTTATCTCCAAGAAACTACTTTCTACGGAACCCTATATTATAACTTGGCCGGTCTTTTAAAGATATTTGATAGGTAGTATTAACCCTTAGTAGTAATTTATTTATTCACTTGTATTGATAATTAATATAAAATTTGTATTTATTTGCATTTCACCGACATAGTAAAGTTTTTTTAGGGTTCCGTAGCCAAATGGCAAAAACGGAACCCTTATGGATTCGTCATGTCTGTGTGTCTGTCTGTCTGTCCGTCCGTATGTCACAGCCATTTTACTCGGAAACTATAAGACGTATCTGAATAAAATTTCCACATGAGGTGTATTTTGTATGCCGCTACTTAGTTATGGAGTTAAATTTGAAAAAAAAATATTTTAGGGGGGCGCTCCATAGATGTAACTAAATTTCAAAAAATGTTTTTTAACCAAATACACACACATGTTGACATGTGACACATCAATCGATAGGTCTTTAAAAACAACATTGAGGTTTATTTGACCATTTTGTGATTAAGTGAATATTTTCTGAAATAATCGCTTCGAAAGTCAGAAAAATTGTGTAGCCCCCCCCGGTAACTTTTAACCCTAAGTCCAAAAAAATATGAAAAAATTTGAGGCGATGTGCTTTATTATATACTTACTACGAAAATGATTTTGAACATTATCGGTTAAGCCATTTTTGAGTTATCTCCAAAAAACTTCTTCCATAGGCATCAGATACAAACTTTTGGTATTAGTTTGGTTTTTATTACATTGAAGGTACGGAACCCTCCTATGCGTGGTCCGACACGCACTTGGCCGGTTTTTTTTAGGGTAGTCAACGCGCATGTGAATATTCTGGGGTTGCAGGCGTCCATAGCCTTTATACCTGCTTTCAATCAGGCGGGTCGTATGCTTGTTTGCCAGCGTCGTGGTACAAAAAAAAGGTTTTTTTCTTTTATTCCTACATACATTGAACTCTTAAATATCAGCATTTTTTTATTCTCAATCAGGCTTTGCTCAGTGATAGTAGACTGAAATTTGGTATGAGTAATTATGTGTTTTAATTACGCCTACAAAGTGGTAAAACAATAAGTATCTGAAACCCATTGTTGGATAGGTCTTTCAAGAAGAATATGCCTTAAACAACTTTTGGATAAAACGAATACTTTCGTAAATAATAGCTTCGAAAGTTAAAATGCTCTTTGATTTTTGAACCGTGGGTCCAAAAAAATTGGGAAAATTCCTGGAAGTGAGGCCATTGAAATACTTATCACGTATTTTCAATAAAAACTATATGGAATAAAATCGGTTGAGCCGTTTTTGAGTTATGCCTATAGTAAAATAACGAAAGTGCCACAAAATATTTCTTTATAGACTACCTTTTGAATGGATGTATTGTAACAGGCCGACAACTACGGATCCCTACACTGAACATAGCCCGATATTCTCTTGGCCGGTTTATCTGCAATCCTTTGCAGTTTACTTCGCAATTTCTAGATTTGAGAAATTAGTATAAAGTATAACATTAAAGATTGTGTTTAATCTTAAAATAAAACGCATATTACATTCGTTTAGAACACGGTATTCTTAAATAAATATGTTTAAATAAATTCGGTTCTTTGGAGTTTTTTATTAAATTAATTATTAGTCTATTGTATTGCAGTACTAGCAGATTTCCGCAACTCGACGACTAATGCCTATTTTGCGTGATGCATGCGTCTACTAAAACATAATAATTTTAGTTTACTTACATGACCAAAGGAGATCGTCAATTCTGGGCCACCTGATACAAACGTATACAGTTTGTACTGCGATGTAAAATAAATACTCATTTTATTACTAAAGTAGACAAAATATTGCAAATAAATGAAACGGGAATTAGAAATACTAAATAAATAAACATTATGTTGATTTTTCACCGATTAAAATACAGCAAGACAAGTCGTTCACGTCCTTATGTCATTGACATAAAGTTTAACTTCACCCTGGCCTGAAACGGGATTGTTTTTTGGTTTGACACTGTCAATGTATACCGTTACGTAATATGCGTTTTGATACTGTTCGGTAAGTTAGAACATTGTAATATTAAAATAGTATCTAAGCCTACGAATACGGAAGTTTAAATTAGAAATCGACTGTATTAAAACGCCTAAAGATTGAAAATGCCTATTTTTGCATTTTTGATCGGAGTTTAAATATTAAAAGTGGGTTTCATGATGGCATAATATCATGCTCCTTCGATAACGAAACGCATCTTTTTTTCAATTTTGCACTGTCAGATAATAGTGCTATCGCACTTAACGATGGTAAACTTAATCCCTTCGCAATAGGTGTTAGGAATGTTCAGTTAATAGTATCAACGATGGTTTGACAGCCGTCTTTGTTTACCGAAATACAGGAACTAGAAATACGATAAAAATATGACTTTTTATTATTTCATCATGATTCCCGTTTTGTTTTCAAGTTCGCGTTTGTACATTATCTTTAATAATCGGTACTTTTTTTACATTAATATATAAATCATAGGCAAGTACGCTTTCAAATATTGTCCTTGTCAGATTCAAGTTTTAAATGCATGATTTTTCAATTTTCCCCATTAGATTTCGCAATATTTTTACCACCATCCTGATCTAGAAATTATGACGATTCTTCAAAGGTAAGAACCATTCCTAAACGATCCTAAATAATCTGGGCCAGATCACCTAACAAAAATTGACGATCTCCTTTGTTTTCAGAGCAATGTGAGATTTATGATTTTTGTTTTTTCTCCATTTTTATTTCATTTGTTATTTACTTGTATTATAATCTAAATAAAATACACTTTTTATACTAACGAACATAAACATGCATACGAGTACATTATCTTGAAAGATAAAACGTCTATACTCTGTATATTTAGGTATTTAAATAAAAGTAAACAAGATCTACCCTCAAATGGCTCCTTAAGCCAGTTGAGGGTAGATGAAAACATTACACGATCAAATAATATGGGTTAAAGCCAGGTCGTTAAGTGACAGATCCAGGCAGTTTTGTATTTGTTTGGTTAACCAATAAAAGTTATAACTACCCGAAAATGTAAAAATTGTTTGTTTACTTTTATTTAAATACCTAAAGACATAGAGTATATACGTTATTGATTCCGGTATGACACGTTATATCCGCACCGCATGAACCCTCTGCAGATATTTAGTCTTTAGGCACAGTAAGTCCGATATTATTGCTCACGGGCCAAGCACAAGTATATGTAGTACAAGGGAAGCATGGAGCGACGAGCGACACAGCCTCCTCGTCTCAAAGCTAGCTCACGACTGCCAGCAACGCCGTTTTCGAGCTAATAACGCACGAAATGTGGAATTATGATCAAGTTGTTTAAGAAAATTTAATCAATTTAAATATCCTACGTTGAGTTTGTAGTGTTCTCTAGTACGTATTTTTTAGTTCAATAATATTTTAAATCGAATGAGCCGTTTAGTAGATATAAGCAAAATTAACCGTAAAACGACATTTCGTTACATTTACATAACGGAGAAACTATACGTTACACGAGTTATTCAATCGTTGACAATGTTGTACATGAAATGGTTAATAACATACATTTTTTTCAAAATTTTTGAATGACCCGTTATTGAGATATATCCCTTAGAAAGTAACAGTTTTCGGCCACAATCAGCGCCTAGCGCCTTAAACTATGCCAAAAAAGGGAGGTATGGGCACTGCGAATGGCATCTCGCTTAGTGTGGTAGGGCACGTTCAGTGAATGTCATCTCGCTCAAATCTGGAGCAGAGCCCGACTGGGGAAGTACCTCCACCTTACAGAAAACCACAGCCAAATAGCACTAGACCCTACTCATAGTGTTGTGTTCCTGCTGGTGAATAAGGTTGCCAAAGAGCTCAAAGAGGACCCAGTGTGTTGACGATGAGGGACCCTCTTGTTCCTTTAGCCGTCAACACAGTGAATCCTCCTTTTTGTAAAGGGTCGGCAACGCGCATGTGACTCCTTGTTCGATTAGGTACCTATGTATATTGTGGACTGTAGATTAATAATAGGCCGGGTCACTTCACGTTACTTTTATTGGTACTTTACACCGAACAAACACTACTTATGACTACAGATATATAATATTGAACCTCTCGTTAGGAGCGTTGTTAGAAGAAGGAAGTGTCTAAACATGTTTTTTACCATAGATTCGACATATAACACATCATAAAAAAGGGTGATACCAACAGTCAGATATCAGTTTAGAATTTAATGTTTTATGTTGTCAGTGCTGTCAACATGTTGCGGGGGCGAGCGAAACACTAAGCACATCTATCTTATATTATAAGTCTTATAATTAAGCACAATATTGGATAACAGCCTCAGCTAAACAATAAGAAAGAACCTTAAAGCTATAGTTATCATCTAAAGAAAGCTTTAGTTACACGATATACGAATCTTAGTACTAATTATCATCTAAGGGGAGCAGGCTTACTTTAGTGATCGAGCGAGTGTGAGTTTTACCATTAGACATTTTGACCTCAACTGCTCTCACTAAACCATCATGCCCCGGAAAGGTTTTAGTAATCCTTGCCATGGGCCACGACATAGGAGGGCAATAGTCCTCTCTTAGAATTACAAGGCTTCCAATGTTAATATTTTTATTTATTAAGCGCCATTTAGGTCTGTTCTGAAGTGTGTTGAGATACTGTTTATACCATTTCCAAAATGACTGTTTCAATTGAGTACATTGTTGCCAAAACTTTACTTTATTCTGGGGTACATTGGTTAAATCTCGTTCCGGATACATCGTCAGAGCTTCTCCTATTATAAAGTGACCTGGCGTTAAATAACAATAGTCGTTAATATCTGATGAGATAGGTACAATCGGTTTAGAGTTAATTATGCATTCAATTTCAATAATTAGTGAATTCAGTTGTTCATAGGTTAAAACATTGTTTTGCAAAATCCTTTTTAAATGGTATTTAGTTAGAGCTACATTTGCCTCCCAAAGTCCACCATAGTTTGGAGAGTAACACGGAATATTGTGGAAATTTATACCTATAGTTGCAGTGTAGTTCTGTACCAGCTCTTGGTGGTCTTTGGCAGACTGAAGCTTATATAGTTCAGCTAATTGGTTCCTTGCGGATTTGAATGTACTAGCATTGTCGGAATAGATATCGCTTGGTATGCCTCGTCTTGCTATTAAACGCTTTAAACATGCTAGAAAAGTATCGGTTGTGAGATCTGAGGCCAATTCGAGATGGACCGCTTTAGTTACCATACATACAAAAACACAAATATAGCCTTTACCGATCACAGATTTTCGTACACGTGACAGCTTCACATTCACAGGACCAGCGAAATCCATTCCGATTCTGACAAATGCACGAGTGGTTGCAGTCACCCTCTCGGCCGGCAAGGAACCCATGAGCTGCTTGGACGCCTCAGCCTTTTGTCTGAAACATGTAATACATTTCTGAGTGATTTTTTTTACCTCTTTTAATCCATTAACAATCCAATATTTTTGACTTAGATTAGTAAGTACTAGAGTAGGACCCTTGTGCAATAACTTTAAGTGCTCACTAGCTATTATAAGTTTAGTTATTACCTAGTTCTTTGGCAAAATAATTGGATGTTTCTGTGAGTACGAGATATTAGGGTGATGTAATCTGCCACCGACTCGCAGTAGGCCAAATTTATCAATAAATGGATGTAATGAAACAAGATTACCTTTGACAGGTGTACCTTTTCGTAGAGAATTCATCTCATTTTTAAATACATTAAATTGTTCATATTTAATTATAAGCATAAGGGCTTCATTCAGTTCGCTGCTTGATAAAAAGTCTGTATTACGCTTAGGCTTAGTAGTTAACTTAGCATTGTTGCAGAATCTAACAATGTAAGCTAGAACCCTAGTCATTTTGTGGATGCTAGAATACTTGCGCAATCTCTCGAAGACGTTGTCTGGCACGCTGCTTCCAGTTGACGTTTGGTGGCTGACGTGTGCTGTCATAGGCTTGATTTCAGGTAAATCAGCTGGTGTATCTAGATTGCAATTAAATTTGTATTCACTGTCGTGCAAAAACTCAGGCCCAAAAAACCACAGATTACATGCTGCAAGATCTTGAGGACTAGCACCGCGACTGATCAGATCACTCGGGTTGTCCTTGGTGTTTACGTAAAGCCAGTGAAAATCACCTGTGCGCTCCTTTATTACCTTGACCCTGTTTGCCACGTAAGCTTGCAATCTTGTTAGCTCAGTATTCAGCCAAGCTAAACAAATTTGTGAATCAGCGAATAGGTATACACCATGAATGTTAATTTTTAGTTTAAGCGTGCTATAAACTCGTGCAATGAGCTTTGAAAGTATCAGAGCCGCTTCCAGTTCAAGTCGAGGTACTGTCATACCCTTGTTTTTGATCGGGTTGTAGCTGAGAATGTCCCTTTTAGTAAGCTTATGAGGATTAAAGGGCTCAGGGCAAGACATTTTAAATTTATCTTCTTTAACAACTATATTAAGTCCTAGTGCTTTTAAGCTACAGTCATCCCTTTGCAATTCTAACTCGTCAAAGTGCTGTTCAGCTAAAGGTGTATCAGCTAATACTATCCCACTATTAGATGACCATTTGTGCGTTTCAAAACTACCATAGCTAAGAAGTTTGCGCAGTTGTGATTTTGCCTCAATAACTCTATCTAGATCATTGTCAGAATAAAGTATATCATCTACATATGTCATGTTTTTGATGATGAACGATGCTAATGGCAGATCAAGTTCATGTCTAGTAGCCAGCTCGTCAAGACATCGTGTTGCTAAGAAATTACTGCTCTTTAGGCCATAGCTTACTGTATCTAGTCTTATACATTTAATGTTTTCTTTAGGGGAGTCTCTCCAAAGTATATTTTGTAGTGAGGTATGTTCCTCACACACAAGTATGTTTCTGAACATCCGTTTGATGTCAGTAGTGAATGTATAGTCACCGAAACGGAAAAGGAGAATTATGTCGAATAAATCTCTTTGAACCGTAGCTCCATTTAGTAGGAAATCATTGAGTGAAACTCTTTTATTTGTTTTGAGTGAACCATCAAAAACTGAACGAAGATGAGTAGTTTTACTTTCCTTAATAATTCCATGATGAGCTAAAAAGTAGGCTGCATCTTTATTTAAATCATACATCTCTATGTCTACATAGTGCCCGTGGTTCAAAGACAAATATTCATGAATGAATTTTATATATTCTGCAAAAAAATCAGGATTTTGGGCAAATTTATTTTCAAGATTTAAAAATTCTCTTCTCTCAAACATATTGTGCATAAGCCTGTTGTACTGATAAAATTCACTCTTTCATCAGTTGTCAACAATTGAAATGCCTTACATATAAATAATTTATGTTTAGACTTACAGAAAGCACATTGCTCCTTGCTGTCGGCAAGATGTAGTACCATCTTCGAGGCAGGCTGCCGAAGCTGCCCTACTGCTCCTGGCTGCTGCATCTGTCTCTCTGGCTCTGCATTTTCCATCGCTTGGGCTCTTCTTTCCATATATTTGAGGAAATCCACAACTGTAGGATCTACGTTGATGTCCCTCTCCATGTGATAGGCTCTTGCAGTGTAAGTATCTAGTTTCCGAGAGAGAACACAGAGTATTATTGCATCCCAATACTTAACTGATGGCTCCAGACTGGCCAAAGCCGCCAATTGCTGTCGGACAGTTGATACAAATTCCCTTAAATTGACTGATGTGGATCTTACCAATGGCTTTAAGTCTAGCAATGAACTGATATGATCATTTACAATTTTTTGTTTATTGTTGTACCTGTCACTCAATAGTTTTTAATTAAATCTAATGGTTCGCCTTTAAGGTGAGAACGTAAATAGTACAATTTCTGGATATCGCCTAGTGCATTATTATTATCAATTAATGAATTGAATAAATTTATGAAAGGCACATAGTCCATAAACTTACCACTGAAACTCGGGATATCAATTGGAGGCAAGCGAATAGTATTGTGCTGGGGAGCATTATGGACTTGCGGCTGCTCGGGCTTTGTGGGCAGGGTGGCTTCACGACGGTTAACTTCCTCGTTTATGCTGGCGAGTGTATTGAGGTATTTCGATTCGTACTCTTCGACTGCCTCGGCATCTTCTGAATCTAGGGATAATATGCTTACATTATATTTTTCATATTGCTTAAATGCCTCTATGAGCCTACTTTTTTGAGTTTTTAACAGTTCTGTAGAGTCAGATAGTATTTGAACTGAATTATGGATGCGCGTTATTGTACCTTTAACGTAGCCCCTACCAGCCACAAGTTCCACAAGCTCCATTTCCCCGCCCACACTCATTTTTTATAATTTTATACAAATAACAATGAATTTCTTAATTTAAGAAAACTGACTGTCATTACATAAAGTTTTTCTTTGGTATAAGCAAAGAAATTCACAAAAAAGTCACTCGCGATTGTAACACGCGGCACTGTACTGTACTTTCGACACACGGCGGTGCGCAAACAAGATGGCGGGATCGGGACGGGACGCTCGTACTGTCGGTCGTCGCAGGCGACTCTTCGTCTCTTTTGCACATGCGCAGCGCGGCCTCGTCTCTTTCGCTCTCGTACGCAGCGCGTGGGCTCGTTCCGTGATTCTTGACGCTAAAATGACCGCAATATGTCCGAACTTCGAATGCTTCAAAATGTTAATAGGTTTTTTTAGAACTTATTACTCTAATTAGTTAGGTATACAATAAATGGTTTGAGCACTTTTTTTTTTGTTCTTCGCAGCGTAGAGTTGTTGATGGTGGCGACTTTGGTGATTGAATGATGCTCAGTTTTAGGTGATTTGCTTCCAAGATGATGATTAACTACTATGTTGGGCGGAAGTCATTAAACTCTTGTAGCACTAAATGTTGCTGGTGCAGGGCGTAGATTGTAGGTATGAAACTGCTTGTGCACCAGGAAGGCGTTTGATGCAGCCGATTACAAGGCGTGGTAGATGCACTGCTCGTGTACTAGGGAGGCGCTTGATGGCGGCTGATTGCACGGCGTAGTAAATACACTGCTCGTGCACCAGGAAGGCGCTTGATGGTGGCTGATTGCACGGCGTAGTAAATGCACTGCTCGTGCACCAGGAAGGCGCTTGATGGCGGCTGATTGCACGGCGTAGTAAATGCACTGCTCGTGCACCAGGAAGGCGCTTGATGGCGGCTGATTGCACGGCGTAGTAAATGCACTGCTCGTGCACCAGGAAGGCGCTTGATGAGGGTGTACAGTAGGTGTCTCGGCGGTGAGTACCTACTCACGTTGAAGCTGCACGGTGAGATAGGACCATGTTCGGTTAGGTACCTATGTATATTGTGGACTGTAGATTAATAATAGGCCGGGTCACTTCACGTTACTTTTATTGGTACTTTACACCGAACAAACACTACTTATGACTACAGATATATAATATTGAACCGTTGTTAGAAGAAGGAAGTGTCTAAATATTTTTTTACCATAGATTCGACATATAACAGATCATAAAAAAACCGGCCAAGAGCGTGTCGGGCCACGCTCAGTGTAGGGTTCCGTAGTTTTCCGTCCGTCACAGTAAGTGTCCCCACTTTAGAGTTAATAACACCGCCATGTAGGATATGATATGAGAGTTCCACGTACAGCGACATATATCGGCAAATTAAGTAAACTATTGCGCGCGAGCTTAAAGTACGGAAGATGATTTTTATGGAATAATTCTTTATTGCGTGAACCGATTTTCACCGTTTTTACTTTATTTGAAAGCACGTCATTTCATTGTAATTTTGTACAAATTACAGTTACAATAAACACCTGCTTATACGGTTAAATTACAAACTTAGTACAGAAATTATTTTGAATTTTTTTTTCAAAAACTATTCATCCTATCAAGCTCAAAATAATTTTCCTAGAAAGTTTTTATGAAGTTCTACTTTTGAGATTTTTTTCATATTTTTAAAACTTATGGTTCAAAAGTTAGAGGGGGGGGGACGCATATTTTTTTACTTCTGGAGCGATTATTTCCGAAAATATTTACATTATCGAAAAATGATTCTAGTAAACCCCTATTCATTTTTAAATACCTATCCAACAATATATCACACGTTAGGGTTGAAATGAAAAAAAAAATCACTCCCCACTTTACGTATAGGGGAGGTACCCTAATAAAAAAAAAATTTCCACTTTTTATTTTACCACTTTGTCGGCGTGATTGATATACATATTAGTACCAAATTTCAGCTTTCTAGTGCTAACGGTCACTGAGATTATCCGCGGACGGACGGACGGACGGACGGACGGGCAGACATGGCGAAACTATAAGGGTTCCTAGTTGACTACGGAACCCTAAAAAAGGGTGATACCAACAGTCAGATATCAGTTTAGAATTTAATGTTTTATGTTGTCAGTGCTGTCAACACTCCTGTCGAGTTACAGGCGTCCATAGGTTACGGTAGCTGCTTACCATCAGGCAGGCCGTATGCTTGTTTGCCACCGTCGTAGTATCAAAAAAAAAAGTAGGTATGTCAGTTAACATAAATTTCATTCACACAGTATTAACATCAACACCTGATTTTATAAATCTTTTTTACCTAACCTAACCTAACCTAATTATTACCTCATTATTTATTTTTACTAGTTGGCTGACTCAATCTAGACCTCTAAAATATGCAGTTCAATCTAATTTTATAGGTCTAGATTGAGTCAGCTAACTTGAACCTAAGAGATGAAATAAGTTTTTATTTTTTTTAAGACGTTACGATCATTTTATATTTAATCATTCTATATTAAATTTGCAAAATATGTTGTAAACTCCAATTATTATATATATATAAATTATTATTTTTGGTTTGCTGTATATATATTTTTTTAATAAATATATTTCTTTTATATATTATTTTTCTTCTTGTATGTCAAAACAATACATAACATAATACACACAATACAAAGTACATTCTTACCTACACTACATCTAGATACCAGCCCCACATACCCATATACGCACACTAATAAACTATAGTACAGACACACACAAATACACATAAAGTTGTAAATATAAAGGTACATTATGCTAGTAGCGACCGACCCCAATTCTACCGGGACCAATCTGAAAATCAGCGCGGAGCCCTCTGGCACTGCACATGCTGAGATTGGGACCCTTTGCCTCACCATAGATTTAAGTTAAGTATAGTTATTATGTTAAGTTGATATGTTTAAGTTTATTTTGTATTTTTTTTTTTATAATGTTCTTAAGGTGTTGGCAATAAAGATTTTTTTATTTTTATTTTATTTTTTATTTTAGTAATTTTGTATACTTTATACAGAAATGGAAGGTCATATAGCAGTTGATTTCGTAAAAAGGTAGTGCCTACGCCAATTTTTGGCTCTCCATACTTCAACCATGGCGGGAAACCTGGATTAACGCTAGAAAGATGAAACCTTACTGTTAATGCTATATAATCGCATTAATATGAATATCTACTTATTCATAAAGAAGCCGTGCAGAGGCTCCAATTGATATTTTATTTTTTATTAGGTTTGATTATCTATAAACCGACTCCAAAAGTACCAAAAAATCAAAATATGGCGTCCCGTTTGAACACGTCGCAATACAATTTTGTCTTCGACAGTAATTCAATCGTTATGTTATTTTGAAAGCCAGATAACTAGACTAGTGCATCAGGGCATATTCATATTTTTCATCATAAAGACAGCAAAGAAATTGAAACGTAAATATAAACTTTTGAAAAATTCCCATACATTCGCCATATCAGTCAAATTGTCATTGTGACTCAGATGCCCCAAGGGGCCCGTCGGACGCGGACGTCTTGTCGGATGAGCAGCCATGACATTTCATTTTGGCATTTATTTTGACAGAAAATCGTATACGTACACGAAAGAGGATACCAGTAGCCAGATTGTATTCAAAATAAATAGGGAAAATAGGTAGAGACCGTGAGTCCTGTTAAAGTAGATTTTTTATATTTACACGTCGTAATACTAAACAAATACAATTAAAGATTAATTAAAAGACACTTTTCTACCGAATTCTCATAATTAATTACTTCAAAACCTGTTCAAAATTAAAAGAGTTTTTGGATCGTTTTTAATTACTGGACTTTATTTTTATTATGCTGGTCATTATATTACGACAATTTAGCATGACTTTTAACGTCAAAATACTTGAATGACAATATTATTATAACTCCAATCTCTATTTACTTAATATTAAAAGACTTGATTCTTTTACGTATACAAACGATATAATCAAATATTTAATGCAATATACAATAATCTGGCGAGGAGATCAATCAAGTCAGTTTTTTGTGGTCATGGGCATTGGCACAACGCATGCGTACACCTTGAAGAACGTCGAACGACTCCGTCTGCAGACTAAAGGTACAAATTGATACGCACATTAATCTGTTGTCGTATATACGTTATGGTACCCCAGAGCTACAAAGAGGCATTGCGAGCTCATGATACGCCTCTCGATTCGAGCTCCGCTACTAACGTCACTTCAATACATCATCTGAACAGCATACCACTACTACCAAACAGAGCGCCGCCATTGAAAGCATGGGAGGACCCAACCTACGTTCGCCTCTTGGCGATTTCCAGGCAGATTGTGTGCCTGAACCTTCTATATGTTTGCTTTCATGTATCTATCCTTACACAAACGTACTCTGATGAAATAAATGACTTTAACAAACAATGTTGTTCACCGACTTCAACTTACACAATTTTCACTCCTCATCCTCCTAGTGGCTTTGTGCCACAGCTCAATTAAACCTGTAAGCCTTATTGGAAATAGATATGGTTTCCACACGATGTTTTCCTTCATCAAAAAGTGACTGGTAGATATGAAATGATATTTCGTACATGTGATATAATTTTCATAACTGGTATGAGCCGGGGTTTGAGCCTGAGACCTCCGGATTTAAAGTCGGCCAGGCTACCAGCGCTTTTAACTCATTATTTACATTTAAACGGGAATTATCAATCATAGCCACCTAGGACAAAGAACATAATATAAGTATAACATAATAGACGGAGAGGTAGCCACGTCAGATATGGCACAATTATGAGAGCGACGAGACCCCTCTCGTTAGTTTGCTATACTATCGTTATTTCTAGATCCGGACATCTGGCAGCTGTAAAGTGGTGGAGGTCAAAGAATGCAAACCACTTTAAGAATACAAATCTTAGAGTTCTGGTTTCGATGCGGTATTATGATTATATAAATAATTAGATTATATCATTGCCAAAACTTTCCGATGGGAGAAAATAGTCCAAAACGACGTATAATATAATTCATAGTTTGTCGCCTACTGTTTCTGTTTCCGAAATAATACGCAATGTTTTTTGTTTTAATGTTAAAATATAGGCCCCTTCCTCTATAAATAAGACAATTTCGCAGTTTTTACCTTTCTTGGTATTATTTTTTTCCAACTGAAAAATGTTCCGTCTGTCACTCTGACCTCCACCCATTAAAAGCTGCCAGATGCCCAGATCTACAAAAAGGATAGTATTGCAATCTTAATCGCCGGGTTTCGTTGCTCTCATTATATGTCATATCTGACGTGGCCATGCAGTTCTTAGTCCATAATGTTAAATGTAGCGTTCAAAAAGTCACGCCAAATAATTAAATGAAGTGAGTGTATTATTTCATCAATGTTCTGTGAATTTACATACTTGTCTTAACGAAGCATGTAAATAATCATCAGGGCCCGTAATTTTCATGCCGATGACATCAATTTGACGTCACGCTCCATATAGGGTGATCCCATATAGTTTTATTATAAATTATTAATCATTAGTCGTCAATCATTTTAATCATGTACAAATGACTTCATAAGTACTCTATTTACACATGGAATAAATAATACCTACTTGATACGTGAAACGTACATACAACTATTTGATTTGTTTTTATACATACATTTTATTAAATGGTATTGTTAACAACACATTACAATTGTTACGTAGAAAACAGAATTCCTCTCTAACGTAAAGCACGCCATCCTTCTTGCATTAATTCCCATGCAAAGAAAATCTAAGTCATCTTCACGTTCATACGTACCTAACGCAATATTCATAAAAATCATTTTGTTTTGTAATCGTATTTTTGTTTGTTGTGTCACACATTTGGTTAATTAATTCAAATTCTCTGCTAAAAAGAAAATGTCAAAAAAAAAAAAAATCAAAATTATTTATTTCATAAATGCATACAGGGTTATGATACAGGGGATGGGGCCACCCGGTAAGCAAAATATTGCCTGTGTTGGGAGGCACCGCTCTTCCCTTAGGTTGATAAAAGTTAAAAGGGTAAAAGTTTTGTAGGTAATTAATGGTTTTTAGCTTAGGCACTACATACATGGGACATGCTTGAACATACTTAATATTAGAATAATAGTAGTATGTGAGTGTGAGTGTATGTGTGTGTGTGTGTGTGTGTGTGTGTATGTGTGTGTGTGTGTGTGTGTGTGTGTGTGTGTGTGTGTGTGTGTGTGTGTGTGAGGTGTGTACATGTGTGTGTGGTGCTTCCTAGTATAGCGGTCGCAACATACTCTCCGTATCCTCATAGGATTTCCTTTTGAGCCACTTTGTGATGAGCGATTTACACTCGTGGTATGGTTTTGAGTGTATGTCAAGTTCCCTGTTAATTTTGTTGTAATTTTGTATAATTGATGGACAATTTTTTTCTGATTTTAACAACTAATACAATTAGGAAATCAGTATTTTTATTTCTCAGTGGCACTTGTAACATTTTTGACAGAACGTTTTTTAATGAGAACGAATAAAAAAGGTTACATTTAAAAAGGTTTTATTACATATTGATTTATAAACAGCCAAGGAAATTGATTTGTGTAACATTACGTACTTTGTCATAGTGTCAATCAACATCTAGACGCTAGAGATTTCATATTATTGTCACTGTGACCAGGTTCTAAATGGTTTGCAAATCAAAGTCCTGGGCCATAACTACACGAATAACTAGATACTTAATGATATTATTTACAAACGAGGTTTTGTACATTATTATATACAGCCTTGGCCAGAAGTATTGAGCATCCTTGTGATTTTCATACAAAACTCGAAAGTTTAGACCGGTGTTTCTGACTTTTTTGAAGTTATTTTATCAATTAATTCAAACTGAACAGGCATGTTTTGTTGAAATGAGTAGTAACTGCATCGAATATTTGCAATTTTTCGCACCGACCTAAATTCGCATTTTTGGGACCTCCACTTTTCATATTTTATAGGTACCTTGAAAGTGTTATTAAGTGAAGTTTTCTAGATATATCAATAAAATATAACATTTTACGTCATTGTACATTGTTATGATAGGGAATTAATACTTAACATCAAAATTGCAAGCAAAAAAGAGCTATGCTCAACACTTCTGGCCAAGGCTGTACAAGTTAGTTTTGTACATACTCGTAATTATTTACAAATTAATTTAAAGCATATTTACATTTCTACTTTTTTTGCCCCTTATATTTTGATTCGAAATTGATAATTAGAATTTGCGCAAGGTTTTTAGGGGTCATACTGCATCGCCGGTTTGTAAAAATCCATTTTAATATTAAAAAGGACCTTTCAACTTCTACAGATGTAATAGGGGCATACTTCTGGCCAAGGCTGTACAAGTTAGTTTTGTACATACTCGTAATTATTTACAAATTCATTTAAAACATATTTACATTTCTACTTTTTTTGCCCCTTATATTTTGATTCGAAATTAATAATTAGAATTTGCTCAAGGATTTTAGGGGTCATACTGCATCCCCGGTTTGTAAAAATCCATTTTAATATTAAAAAGGACCTTTCAACTTCTACAGATGTAATAGGGGCATACTTAAAATAAGACCATAAATCAATTTTCCCATTGCTTCCATCAAGACGAACTTCATTATTGTCGTTTAAGTCAGCCATTATTTGCATGGTTGGTAATTCCTTGTTTTTGTGTAAGACTGTTTTATGCTTTTTATAAATAAAATTTCCTTTTTCATGCAGACTAACCCTTGATAATTTGCCTGTCACAGTTTTAACTACTTGTAGCGACTCACTCAATGTCAGCGTAAAACTCTCCATTTGCTTGGTAGCTTTTACTAGAACTCTGCAGCTTTCAGGTATGAATTTTAATAATAATAATAATAATAATAAATACTCTTTATTGCACACCTCATACAGTTACAAGCACAAATTTTACAATTAGATAAATTTAGGTAGAGGTAACAACAGGCGGTCTTATCGCTAATGAGCGATTTCTTCCAGACAACCTTTGGGTAGTGGAGACTAGAGAAAAACAATAAGCAGTAGGTGGTGCATAGAACCAAAAGAGACGAAATAGATAACACAGCACATTCATATGAATATACATACTTAAATAAATACAAAATAAACATACATATACGTACATATATACATATATAATACACACAATAAGAAACAACAGTGTCAACTTAAAAACCTAAGGAAGAGATAAATAGTATTCCTTAAGTTGCGATTTAAAGCTACCAATGGATTGCGCGCGTTTAATGTTGAGAGGGAGAGAATTCCACAAACGAACGGCCTGGAACGTAAATGAGCAATTATAAAATTTGGAAGATGAAGATGGCACTTTTAGGAGCAATTTTTGAGAGGATCTAATAGAATTAAGATAAGAGAAACGCTCTTTGAGGTAGCCGGGAGTTGCAGGGTTAAAAAGTATAGAAAAGAGTAAAGAAAGTATGTGAGAGTTACGGCGGTGACGGATAGGGAGCCATTTGAGTTGAGAACGAAAACTAGAAACATGGTCGAATTTGCGTAATCCGAAAATGAACCGAATGCAGGCATTTTGAATACGCTCAAGCTTATTAAGTTGCTCCTCGGTTAGGTCTAAATAGGAGATATCTGCATAATCAAGAATGGGGAGAAGTAACGACTGAGCAAGCGCAATTTTAGTAGCATTTGGCAGGAAATTCCGGAGCCGTCTGAGAGACCCTATGGCAGCAAACATCTTCCTGCTCACTTCACTCACCTGAGGCACCCATGATAGACAACGATCCATGATTACGCCAAGATTTTTCACTTGGTTGGAAAAAGGAATTTGGATACCATCGAAGACTATCGGAGGGAGCCTGAGAAAGTCAATTTTGGAGATTTGTTTAGCGCTACCCATCACAATTACCTGTGACTTTAGGGGGTTTACTTTTAAACCGTAATTTTGACTCCAATTTGATATGCGGAGCAGATCAAGATTCGTGGCTTCTATAACTGAATTGAGATCGCTATGCATACCCTGCGAATATATTTGAAGGTCGTCGGCATAGAGGTGATACGAAGAGGAGAGATCAAGAGTTATGGAATTAATGAAGATAGAAAATAAAAGAGGAGACAGCACACCACCCTGTGGAACACCAGCTGATGTGCTGCACCAGGAAGAACACGAAGAATCTAGTTTAATTCTTTGCCGACGACCAACCAAATAGCTGCGGAACCAGTCAATCGCTGCAGCCGATATGTTAAGAGACTGTAAGAACGCGAGCAAAATGTCAAAATCGACCGTGTTAAAGGCATTACTGAAATCTAGAAGTGCAAGAACTGTAAGCTTCTGGTCATTCATACCCAAACGGATGTCATCGGTAACCTTGACAAGAGCCGAGGTAGTACTATGGCCCGGACGAAAACCAGATTGAAATGGGTTTAGGAGGTCATTTCTATTCAGGAAGGAAGTTAGTTGCTGATGCACTAGCCGTTCGAGGACTTTGGATAGGAAAGGAAGAATGGAGATGGGGCGATAGTCAGAGAAGGAACTGGGGTTGGATTTTTTGGGTAAAGGAATAATATTGGCATCCTTCCACAGACTGGGAAAAGTACTTGATGAAATGGAAAAATTCAGAATACCGGTGATAATAGGAACAAACAAATCAAGGAGAGGGAGTATCATATTTCGGCTAACACAGTCAACACCAACGGCGTTAGAAGTGATATTCAATATACCCTTCCTAACATCACTCTCACAGAAATGGCTAAAATAGAAAGAAGAGAAATCTAAGGCAGGAAGTGATGAAAGATGATGAAGTGAGTTAGATTTCTTAGGACCACTGAAACAGGTGGACGATGAAAAATGCTGGTTAAGCTGGTCAACGCTAATATTGTTTAAATTGGTTGCCTGTTGAGATTTGCCAACTCCGAGACCTTTCAAAAATTTCCACACTTTGGCTGGATTTCCATCTTCAACAGAACTGTGAATATGACGCCTCTGAGCATCTCGACATATAGTGCTACAGCGATTGCGCAGGGTATGATATTTAAGTTTATTTTTCTCAGAGTTGTTAGCCTTATACTTAGATTTAGATTGATTCTTCCTCTCTATAAGGGCTTTAATATCCTCAGTGAGCCAAGGAGCAGGGAGATGCTTGACTTTTATTGCACGAACAGGAGCATGAGCGTCATAAAGTTGTATGAGGAGCGAATTAAAGAGAGAAACTTGATCGTCTACCGAACCCGCTCGAGCGATACTGCTCCAATCGATTGTTAAAGCGTCATCTCGAAGCTTTTCCACATTTAATCCACTAAAATTGCGCTGCAAAAGAATTTTTGATTTAGATTTGGGAGGACGAATTTTGTAAGAGAGATAGAGCAGATCATGATATGAGAAGGCATCCGCGGAGTATTGTCCAAATTTAGACACATGAGAAGTCGAAGAAACTAAAGTTAAATCAAGAAGAGAAGGCGAGCAATTTGGAAAATAGTGTGTGGCGTCTGAAGGGAGAATAGTTAGATTGCATGCATCTACCAGGGATTTAAGGCGCCGGGATCGACTGTCATCCTTCAGAAGACACGTATTTAGATCTCCCATAAGAATGTGATGATTATAAGAAGGCATAAGGTCCTCGAGAAGTTTCTCAAGAGAATCAAAGTAATTAACGTGAAGGGAGGGGGAATAAAAAACGCCAAGTAAAAGTTTGGAATGAGAGAGGGAAACGTCGAGAAACATATACTCTGCGGCATCAGAAGTAGAAGAGCTGGCAGATACATTAACAATTGAATAGGGGATGTAAGAACGAAGGTAAATCGCAACTCCACCGCCACCTCTTCCAAGGCGGTCGTGCCGAATTAAATTGAAACCAGGTAAAGAGTAAGACGTTGAAGGCAAAGCTGGTCTGAGCCACGATTCGGAAATTAAAATAGCATGAATGTTCTTAATGTCAAAAGAGAGTAACATATCGCTGTAATGTGCAGGAATACTTTGCGCATTTAAATGCACAACGTTAAAATTTTTAGGTACATCATTAAACTGAGATTCCAGAAAGTCGTGAAGCGAAGGAGGCAAACTATGGAAACTGTCTTCACTTACACTATCTAAGGAGGAAAAAGATAAATACTGATCACTGTTATCACTGAAAGGCATCTGAAAAATATATATAAAGTTAAAAATATAATAAGTATATAATAAGTGTATACTAATATTCAATAAATATAAAAATATATACAGTAAAAACTAAACAAAAACTCCACAATCTACCCGCCAGCAGCAAATAAATAATATATCTACTAACCCTAAACTAATTTAAGGTACCTTAGCTACCCGCCAGCATATCAAGATGGATCAAAATTAAAAACAAAACAACAAATAATTAACATTCAGAGCAGAAACGGAACGCAATAATTTACAAGTGGCAACACTGGGCTGTTCATGTCAAAGCGCCTGTCATGTCAAGTTAATGTCAAAGCAAAGCAAATGCTATTACGAAAACTAGTTAAGATAAACAAATTAATCAAAAAAGAAAGAAAGGGTAGACACAGATAAGTGCTGCACGACAAAATTAAGAAGTCAATTGTAACACGGTAACAAGAAAAGCACTACACAGTAAACAAACAAAGTAGGTACGAGTACTCTACGATCGAATCTTCGCCTTCACAGTCTCCCTCTTTGCACGCTGCTGCCTAGCTCGCGGAGCCTGGGGGACGGGCCGAGTATCAGGTTCCGACGAAGCGGCAGGATGCTCCGCGTCGGCATCGGTAGGCGTCGCCTGCGCAACCGACAGAGCTTTCACATCGGCGACGCTGTTAGCACGGCGGCGCACGCCATCTTTTCCCAGCACAAGCACGTCGCCGTTCCAGGTCCAGCAGTTGCGCACTCCAAAACGCTCACGAGCCTCCATGAAAGCATTGTGGCGGGGCTTTGTGAGAAACTCACCAAGTGTGACGCCTGAGCCCTTGAGTGCCACCTTGCCAAACCATACATCATCCCTGATGGCTATATCCTTGAACTTGACAAGAATGGCTCTAGGTTTTTTGCCGCGCCCTCCACGACCACCCAACCGATGACTGCGCTCAATATTTGCTGCGGAAAGATCTTCTAACACGGCCTGCAGTTTGTTAACCGCAAGATTTGTTGTGTCCTCAGAAACAGATTCATCTATACCATGTACTAACAACATCTTGCGGCGAGAGCGCGTCTCAATGTGGTCCACCTGGCGAGTGACAAGCTCCACCTGCTTCTGCAAGGCATCGAGAGACCTCACAACAAAGTCCTTGAAAAAGTCAAACTTTGAAGCCACAGCAGCGACTGTTGGATTAGTGGTGCCCGCGTTGTCGAGATCTTTCTGGAACTGCGCCATCGTCTTCTTGAATGTCTCGGACAATTCCTCAATTGAACTTTTTACTGCACTTGTTTCTGACATTTTGTGAGAGTGAAGTGAATGATAAAAATCGAAGTTAACTTGTGGAGAAAATGTAATGGAAATGCTGGTAGGTTATAAAGGTTATTTAAGCATCAATATTATTAGGTTTAATTGTCCAAAAAGTGATTATAAATATTTTTTTAACAATAAATTTAGTGCACAAGATGTGACTTGTTTTTCTCCACCTACCCCATCTTTTAAATGATTTTTCAGATGATGTTTCCCAATTGCTACATAGAGTCATGCTGCATAGAGTATGATTCCAATTAAATTCGTCATAATTAATCATTTAACAACATTGATTTATACAAAAAGAGAGATACGGTACCAGGCGCTCGATTGTGTGCAATCAAATATAGGTTCCGGGACCTATATTGAATTAGTCGTGTGGCAGAGTCTCTCAGTTACACTTTGTGCAATACGTAAAATATGGAGGTTTCGCTTGCATAGCCGTGTTAACTATATAGGTTTATCTCTTTTGCCCATGATACACATGTATTAACTGAGGCCACACAATCACGTAACTTTTTATTAATCATATTTAATTTTAGTTTAATTGGCTTTAGACACAACATTCGGTGCTTGATTATCCATATTTTTTTATTATTATATAGAATTTATAGATCAAGACACTTGGAGACCTTATACACACATACTTTTTTTTAAATTTAAATTCAATTTTTTTTTCTAACTGTTGATGATGGATTATTATAATTTGGAAATGTATGTAGAAGACACAGTTCAGGTAAGAAAGTATATCAAACTTGTATGTAATTCATTTTCAAATAGTCAGATTTAGACTCACCTCTTTTCTTTCTGTTTTTTTCAACAAATTTTATTTGTTACAGATTTCTGGGGTTTTGGAGCTCTTCGTAATATCTGTAAGTAATTTTTGTATAGCATATTTAAGCACTGTTTTAACTACATATACTACCAGTGATCGGATACCGGTTAGTGCAAATACTCTGAGATAACCAATAAAAATACCAAAGAATGAAAAAGAACGTATAAATTCCGGCACTTTTGTATAGAGAAATTACCGGTATCAGATTCCTGGATACTACTACCAGAGCCTAGAGGTTTCTAGGAAACCTCAAATTTAATTATCGTGTGTAACAGTTTTTATTAAAAATACTGACACTGCTACCTAAACTTATAATTCTACGAAAGACTCCGTAGTCTTTCCGTAGTCTAACGCCCGTGCCTTTGGCCCAAAATTAGACTTAATAATTCTTAAACTTATATTGATGTTGTATACCAAGGAAAAAGTGACCTAGGCCTCCGGTGCCCAGGGCTGGGATCGAACCAGCGTCTTCTGCATTCGCGGCAGACGCCTTTACCACTTGGCCAAGCTTGCTTGACGCTGGTTCGATCCCAGCCCTGGGCACCGGAGGTCTACGTCACTTTTTCTTTGTATATCACATCTATATAAGTTTATAATTTATATAGTAATGTGTCTACTTAAAATAAACTAATTAATTTTTTTATTAAAAATTAAATAATTTGATTTGTTCTTCAGTTTAATAATTCTTCTTCCTGGTCATTACTCACTTTGAGAAAAAATAATCTTCTTTTGACAGGTAAACAAGTTGCTTTATGATGCCAAGTACCTCTAATATGGATTTATTTGTTTCCCTGGTATTTACCTAATATTACACGTGGAATCAATCATATCTATATTGTAACTCTACACGTGTGATAGATAACTATTATCTTAAAGTTTAAAAATGTAAATAGGGGCAAGAATCAGACGACAAGAAAAATCTTTAATGGAACGCACATCCAATAAAAATAATACTAAAACCTTGCGTATGGTGAGTTACAACTGTAAGTCTGTGAAACGCTCAGTTGATTGTATAAGAACGATATGCCCTAATGCTGATATTATTGCGCTTCAGGAGACCTGGCTTTTTTCACACGATTTAAATTTCCTGGGAACCGTCCACCCGGATTTTAGTTACACTGGGACATCGGCCATGGACACCTCGGCGGGATCATTGCGGGGAAGGCCATACGGGGGTGTTGCGTAACTATGGCGTAAGGATGCATTTCAATCCGTGTCGGTGATACAATGTGACAGTGTGCGGCTCAGTGCGATTAAGATAACAAGTAGTGAGCGTTCATTCATAGTTTTTTCCGTGTATATGCCGACTGACTCCGTGGATAACCTGATTGAGTTTACGCAATGCCTGGGTGAAATGTATGCGATAATAGACAATAGCGGAATTGACAGCGTTTTTATGTTGGGCGACTACAATGCACATCCGGGCGAATTATTTTGTAGAGAACTTTTAGACTTTTGCAGTGAACAACAATGGCGCTGTGTAGATATGGACAAACTGACTACACTTGCGGATACCTACACCTTCGTAAGTGAGGCACACGGGTGTCGTCGGTGGCTCGACCACGTCCTGGTTACGGAGTCCTCTTGGCACACAGTGACAGATGTTAGGGTGCTTTATAACGTCTACTGGTCAGACCATTTCCCTATAGAAATAACATGTAATATAAATGTTCTTAGGCCGCGGTCTGCTAATACATTGAGGGCGACGAATAAAATTGTCTGGGGTGATTGACAGCCATCCCAAATAGATACCTACATGTCATTATGTGATAGCAAGCTGAAGGATATAGATTTTCCTGTTGAATTATCGGGTTGTTGTGATAAATTGTGTGATGATTCTAGCCATAAAATAATTTTAGATAATATGTATAAAAATGTAATTAATAAGTTAAGTGAACCTGGAGAATTAAGCTGCAACATGCCTGACAATATTAAAAGTTGTAATAAAAGGAAATTTAAACATGTAGTTGGATGGAATAAACATGTGAAGGAAGCGCACGTTCTGGCTCGGCGCAGTTTTCATGAGTGGCTTTGGTATGGGAAACCATCTCAAGGACCTATTTACAGCAAGATGGTGGAAGCTAGAAAATGCTTTAAGCTCAAGTTGCAGTGGTGTCAAAACCATCAAGAGCAAATTAAGATGGATATGTTGGCTACTCACCACATTAACAAGAGCTTTGGTAAATTCTGGAAATGTACCAAAAAACTTAGCGCTGAGCCCGGCCGGGCAGCAAATGTGGACGGTCTAAAAGAGTCTTTACCTATAGCTAACCATTTCAGAAACGTTTTCAGATTAGAGCCCCCGCGGCGCCTCGCGAACGGGCGGATGCCGGGTGTGGGTAGTCGTGCTCGGTTGCCAATAACCAACTTTACAGCAAGTGATGTTAAAGCGGTCTTAAAAAGTATGGTTAGAGGTAAGTCACCAGGCCACGATGGACTTAGCATCGAGCACCTGCGGTACGCGGGGCCTCACCTGCCTAGAATACTGGCTATGTTTTTCACTCTATGCTTTCGGCATCGTTACTTACCAGATGACTTAACGAAAACAATAGTTGTGCCTCTTGTGAAAAACAAAACTGGTGATGTAGGTGATAGTTCCAACTATAGGCCAATTTCGTTAGCAACTATAGTGGCCAAGGTGCTGGACAGCTTGCTTGACAAAATTTTGACACAGTACCTTAAACTGCATGACGCACAATTCGGTTTCAAAACCGGTTTGTCCACAGAGTCTGCTGTATTGTGTCTCAAGCAAACTGTGCAGTACTATACCGAGAGGAAGACACCAGTATACGCGTGCTTCCTTGATTTGTCTAAAGCCTTCGATTTGGTTGCCTATGACATACTTTGGAACAAGTTGGAGTGCGAGACGGACCTGCCTGGCGAAGTCATTGACATTTTTAAATATTGGTACAACAACCAGACGAACTGTGTCAGGTGGGGCGTCTCTAGCTCAGACTCATATCGCTTACAATGCGGCGTAAGGCAGGGGGGACTGACATCACCTAAATTGTTTAATTTATACATGAACGCGTTGATCGCTGAGCTCAGCAGTACCAAAATCGGATGTTCTATTGACGGAATCTGTGTTAATAATATCAGTTATGCGGACGATATGGTGCTGCTGAGTCCATCGATCGGCGCGCTCAGGAAACTCGTCGGCGTGTGCGAGGAGTATGCGGAGGCCCAAGGACTCAGGTACAACTCAAAAAAGAGCGAGCTGCTAGTGTTTAGTCCGCGCGGGAGCAAATTTGACAGAGTGCCGCCCGTTACACTAGACGGAACGCAATTAACACGAGTGTCCAAGTTCAAGTACCTGGGCCATTGGGTCACCGAGGACTTGTCGGACAATGTCGACGTGGAGAGGGAGCGTAGGGCGTTGGCGGTCCGGGGCAACATGTTGGCACGCAGGTTTGCGAGGTGTACTACAGAAGTGAAGACGACTTTGTTTAGAGCCTTCTTTTTACACCTGCAGCCTGTGGGTTAACTATACTCAGCGGACTCTCAATGCCCTACGAGTCCAATACAACAATGTGTTCAGGATGCTGTTGGGTTTGCCGCGTTACTGCAGTGCGTCGGCCATGTTCGCCGAGGCGCGCACTGACGGCTTTCACGCCATAGTACGCAAACGCGTCGCCTCGTTGGTCCGCAGGGCGCGGGAGAGCTCTAATAGCATTTTGAGCACATTAGCAAACCGGTTAGACTGTCCACTAAATAAGCTTCTTATCAGCCTAGATGTCAGGACTCCCACTCACAGGGTATAAATTATTTTTAATTATTATTTTAGCCAATTTAATTTTTTAATTTTTTTTTTTATTGATTCTAATTCTAGTATTCTTACTTGTAAAAGGGTCGGCGGGAAGGGTATCTAACTCTAGTGGTTGGCACCTAGATGTCGCTTACGGCTGCTATAAAGTCGATGTAAAAATAAAATGCAAAAAGATGATTGAAGGCATTGAGAATTTCGTCAGCTCGGTAACTGAACCCATAGCTTAATTGGTAAAGCGATATCGAGCCCCGGTAAGGCGTATCGATATTGGTTCAAGTCCAACTGGGTTGATTATTTTTTCAATGTTTTCAATGTTTGTATTTGATTGAATAACATACTAATGTATGAGTGCAATACCCACTTTAAAACATGTAAAATAATTATTCTTAAGTAATTATGTCTTGACATTTAGGTAATTATTCTATTTGTAATTTATTTTAGCATCCAATTCTAGTCTTAGTCCTATTTTATGTTGATGTTGCGTACTAACAAATAATTATTAAGATGTGTAATTACTAACAGCAGCAGCAGGATTTGACATCTGAAATAAACAATATACAATACAGTACAATTATCTACACCGCAAATTCATTTTCCCTAATTTCTGTACAAAATTCCCGATCGTGGGAATTCAGCGGATACAGCTGCTACGCGCGTAAAGCTATTTTAATACCAGGAAGCCTATTCGAAGTCTGAAATCGGAACATAAGTTAGGGTAGATAACTATAATTTATTTGATCAGAGAAAATAACCAAGCATGACTTAAATCCACAGCGCAGGCTTCGTCAAAAAGGATACAAAACGACATTCGCATCAAACTTCGTCCAATCTACACAGTAATAATCTGCCACAGGCTTCGTCAAAAGTGTACAAGATAAAATCCGCAACAAGCTTTGTCAAAAACCTAACCCTCTAAACGCGCCTTCACGTTAATCCCCGAGACGACACGTACCCGGGGCAAACGTTCAAAAAATGCTGGCCGCATTACCACGCTGCACTGCCAACGATATTTGCTGGACCAGGTACGAGCCGGACCGGGGACCACAACCCCGGTCCCTCAACCGCTGCCCCAGATCTTTAATAATTTTTTCCCCTCCGAATACCAGGGTCCACCGGTTTCCACCGCAACCGGAACAAAATCATATAGTGGTGTCAAGTTTGAGTATTTGGAAAGCTTGAGCTTCGCTGCAGTTTCCGCAGCAGCCCCAGCCTTCCGTACTGTGTGGCTGAGATGCGACGGAGCGAACGTACTCACGCATGTCGCATCCCAAATGAGACTACGCCCTCTCGCCCAAGGAACCAGCGTTAACCCGTCCGATAACTAATTTATAACAAAGATCTATCGGCGCGCCTAATAGAGGCTTCTGGTGACCAGAGGACTGGCTAGTATTTTGCTCAACGAATAGCTATCACCATTCAGGGTGGTAATACGGTCAGCCTTCTGGGCACCCTGCCCGTTGACAGCGATCTGGGTCAAATGTTTAATCTCTAATTTTAAGTAGGTTTAATTATTAGGCTACGTAATGTGTTTATTATGTTTTAATTGTATTTACTTTAAAATAAATATCAAATTAGTAACATGAATATAATGATCTGATATAGCGAAATGTCACTGACACGGGCAATCTCATTCAATATCAAATTAAATCAAACCAAAAATAAAAAAGTATATTTTTGAATAGGCCAAACATTATCTCCCTCTCCAAATCTTCTTTTAAATATAGTATGGTGTTCGTCCACTAGCATTTCCTTACCATTAATCTATTGCGAATCCCTTTACAGTAACTTTATACACAGTTAAAAAAGTAAAGTAACACAATACGACGGAATTTCATTAGTGTGGAAAATTTGTAAAACAAAGTGTCTAGTAGTCCGCCTCTAACTGAGAACTCGCGATTTTCTTGCAAACGAGTTGACCATAATAACAAGACCCTAATGATGATTTTTTCGAGCCTTCTAGCTCCATAAGCCCTTGATCGATCATGTTTATGAACGAAGTCTCAAATTGTATTGAGATCTACTACAACCCCAAAAAAAATCATATAAGTAGATCAGAAAAACGTTACCTAGAGTTATCGCGCGATATATATTCAAAATCGAAAAGCCATCGAAATGCATAGACGTCTAGGTAGCCAGCTGACGGTTCTGTTATGTCCGAAGTTGTCTGTAAGAACTTCACTTCGCTTACGCTCCGCTCGTTCGATAAATTGAGATGTGGTGGAATATTAATACAGGAAACCCGTTGCCTTCGCATCCTTTAGTGGAGCAGGTGCCGGAACATTAAACATTAAAAATAATAATAGTTTTGTATTTTTTTGTTCATCCAGTAGAAACATTGTTGCTACTAAACATATATTGTTGCATTGTTGCTTTATGTATTTATTCATTTGTTGTACAATAAAGTGTTTTACTTCTATTACTACTACATAACTCAAACTACTGTTGACTACGACTAAAGCGTCTTTATGAAATGAAACATATTTAACTATTCCATATACAAACCCCTCGTCTGTCGCGGGCGCTTATCAGTGGATTAGGTTATGAATTCTAATAAATTGCTAATATTGTAGTAGTTTTTAGTAGTTATGTATTATAATACAATAGAATAGAATAGAATAGAATAAAATTTATTCAGACAACACATCAGCACATTTACAGAAATATTAAATAAGAAGTATACATAACAGAAAAGATGTGAGGCTGAAATGGTCTCCACTCAGCAATGCAAGCTAAGCAATATAAGCTACTTATATAAGCAATATAAGCTAGTTTAAAATATACACCTATCTACAAATGAAAGATACCTATGTAAGTTTTTTTTTAAATATTTATTATACATATACCTACTAATCAAACGGCCTGACTGTTGAATACATCAGCACTGTAGGAACCCGGACCTAATTCCCTATTAGTCGCTTTCGTAAAATTTAAACAAACGTTAGTAAGATTATTTATTTATCTTATGGCTAATGAATACACTGTGTTGTAAGTTTTTTATGCAATTATCACAATTTAAATTGAATTTTCCTTAAGTAGTCAGCAGCGTCGCTCGTGAGGTTTTTGAAATCAAAAGGTGATCCATTATACTTGGCAATAGGGCATTCGAAAACGATATGATTCAAGTTAGTAAGATGATTATGCTTTATATCAATATAAATTTGTCTTAAACTGACCTATTAACAACGATTTTCCTACTTAACTACCTACACTACTACTGCGTATTCGGTATATTATTAAGATATTATGATGCGGATCACGTATGGCGCGGTTATTGAAGGGAAACATTGTTTCAAACCATTTTTCCTGAATTTCGAGCTCATATAGTAATGAATTATTCATGTAATGTACCAGATTAAGGGTAAAGGTGATTATCGCTTAATTTATTCGATAAACGATATGTTAATGTGGGAAATTTATCGTGTTAAATAATGGGTTGATAGCACATTACGCAATAACGGACATATTATTAAGTTAAAGAGAGTCAAATACACACCCGATAGCGATTATGTAGGGTGTTAATGAGTATCGAGTTTTACAATTACAGGTACATTTTTAGGATTCCGTACCCAAAGGGTACAAACGGGACCCTATTACTAAGACTCCGCTGTCCGTCTGTCACCAGGCACCAGTCTCGTGAAACGTGATAGTTAGACAGTTGAAATTTTCACAGATGATGTATTTCTGTTGCCGCTATAACAAGAAATACTAAAAACCAGAATAAAATAAATATTTAAGGAGGCTCCCATACAACAGACATGATTTTTTTGCCATTTTATAGATAATCGTATGGAACCCTTCGTGCGCGAGTCCGTCTTCGTGACAGACGTACAGACAGACAGACAGCGGAGTCTTAGTAATAGGGTCCCGTAACCCTTTGGGTGCGGAACCCTAAAAAGAAATAGAAAAATTTATCCCAATGAAAATTGATTCTGCCTCTTAACAATCTCGAAGTCGGTGAATAATATAGAACAACTTATACGAATTCAAATGATGAAAGTTAAATAAAAGCTCGTAGTAAAACTAAATGAACGTCGGTAACCTGGGCAATAAATCAAGAACTTTTATTTCTTTTGGTCGATTAAATATTCCATTATTCGATTTAATAATAGAGAATGCCTTGAGACATTTATTCTGCTGAACTATTGTGTAATTTTTAGGGTTCTGCGTAATAAAAAATACTAACAGTTACTGTCAGAATTTTTTATGTCTTCTACTTTCTTCCTACTGTAGGAATCCCATTAAATAAGGTGCTGTATTCTAAATACATTAAAACTGCAAACTTTCTCAAACATAACTCCAACATACAACAAATATTCAACAAATATTGAAGTTCCTTTAGAGTCGCATCGGAATCACTTTGAAGCAAATTCTGATATTTCTGATTCAGACCTTTAGGTGTCATCTATTCTGTATTGGTGAATGCGTTGGAGTTGTATTGAAGTTGGCTCGTGTCTATACGTGTTTTAAAGTTAGAATACGGCCCAAGTTCGTTTAATGCCTACAGATGCTCATAAAATGACTCAAGTATGCTGAAAGTGTAATGAGTTTGCTTTGACATATTTTTTGCAACCATATTAACATCACGAAATCCTTTATATTTTAGCCACTTTTTAATTCTTACCACTTTAAATTTGATTTGCATTATTCATTGTTGATCTTGAAATTAAATATTCATTTTTGAAGGTGGTAACACTACCTAATAAAATTAATATTGGGATTGCAATTAATTTCCTTTTTAAACCCTTTTATCTCGAAAAAGCTACTATGAACTGATGAAAAAATTAAGAACCTTTAAATAACTTGAGCATTACGGTTCAATCTGATAAATATAATCCCGATCTCTAGAGCCCTCGAAACCCTCATCGAACGATATTTTTATAATTGGCATAAAGTACTAAAAGTGGTTCGAACAGGATCGAGTGCACCCTTTGGAGAGCTGTTCAAGGGATTTCAAGATTAGCGAGGGTTTTTGGTGGTCAATTTAGTTCTTAACTTCTTAGGAATCTTAACTTTAAAACTTTCGTAAGATTAAAAATATTAATTACGTGGGTAACTAATATTTTTAATCTTACAGATTCTGTTATATTCTGAAGAATCTGTTATATTACCTTAAAATATCGTGAGAAAGCAAAAATATGAAATTATTTTATAAATATTCACGTAATTTACTACAACAAATGAAGAGTTTTGAAAGGGAAACACTATAATATTTGCGGTTGGACGCTTAATTTAATTATGATATAATTCAAAACCAAAATTTCACCGTAATAAGTGAGAAAAATCGTGTTACATAATACTAATAATAGGATAATCAAAATAAGTAGTTAAATAAGTAGTAGTTAGGTTTAAATAAGTACAAAAGTTGAGTTCACCAACATAAAAAAGTATGCCCCATTTTCCACGAAATGGATTATAGGTACTGAAAAGAAAAAAAACAAATGACAGGAATTTTCCTGTAAATTCCACCACAGAAAATGTAGTATAAATAGTCCCATTAAAAACATAAAATTTATGTTTATTTATTTAATGTGAAATAAGACCCAAGTTCTTCGCCGAGGAAAGAATTGATATATATATGGCTGCCGAGTTTTGTGTAGAAAATCCCAAAATTTCGGTTACAAGACCATGCAACATCCTGAAAAAAGTACACAATGTTTTTATTTCACTTAGGATGGAATTCAAGTTTGAGATTTGACTTGGATTGTTTCTGTTTCCTGACTAGGAAGAACCGAAGAATCGGTTTGTTGAAGACTATTTTTGTATTAGTATATAATTATTTCATATGCTGGCTGTTTTAACAAGTTACAAATTTCTTTGATAAAATGGCAATTTTTACGACAATTAACGGAATTATTCATCTAAATCTTTAGAAATTTAGCCAGGTTATATTCTTTGTGCCTTTTTGCTTTCGAGTATTTTTATGTATATTTTATTAAATGTTTGGTGTATTGCAATACACTTTTTGATAAACCTAAATATTCCTAGTTTTATGACATGACTTATTTTTAACACATTATTATTTTAACAATATCTTATAAATTTACACGTAAAGATATTGCCAAGAGTCTCAATTATCGGTACCTAAAAATCCTAATAAATACCTATTTCACAAAACGAATAATCCTTATTAAACCACAGCACAAAAATACCTTGAGTACCGACCATCGTGGATTTGACATGACCAAGTTAAAAAAGTAGAAAAAATAAATAAATTATTATATTTACACAATTCTACATCACCTTATTCAGTATTGAAATGTCACTAGTATACATTTTATTCAAATCGCATGAATACCGCCGGAGCAGCAAAAAACTTTCCGATCAGCCTAGTATGTAGCATGTTTAAACATAGTATACATACTAGGCTGGTAGGCTGTGTGTGGGTTAGGCTTAAGTCTATCTAAGAACTATCTGAAAACTTAAAACTAATTCATTTATTTCAATTTTTTCCTACTTTATGCGTCTTTAAAATGTTTATATTAGTTTTTATTGTGCATATTTTGTAGGTACTTTGTTTATCACCTTTTAGTATTTATTCTGTCATAGATCGACTGAAAATTGTCCTCTTAGTGACAAGCTCGTCTTTGTATATGTTTTTAATTCTACTTCCTTTTATTTTTACGCTACAAATACAATAATTACGATTTAAAACTATACTGAAACCGGTCCATCCATTTCGGAATTATTGTGCTGCAGATAGATAAACAGATACACATGTTATACTAACCTCTCTTTTCCCGTGGGGTGTTAAGTGAATTGCAACGAATAATATACTCGTACTAAGCTTTATCTTGTTCTTCATCCCCGTTGGCCATGTTTTCGAATAATATAACACAAGGTAGGCCGACTAGGGCGAGTCAATACAACAGTTTAGCTAAATACCCGAAACTAATTTAAACAACAAACCCAACATTCAAAATCAGATAAATGTAGGCCGTAATCGAGTTCGGAGTCGGACTATCTTTATAGAGTTAGAATCGATGGAAGTGTTATGAGCAAGGGTATGTACAAACAATGAACGTTTCCGCTATCCAGATTGTCACTAGATCGCAGCACCGTGACGAGAAGTCTTTTTGACAGCAGCTGTCAAAATCCACCAATAAAAAAAAAAGATTAAACATGATTTTTAATCGTTTAAGCTTCAAGATGGCTGCATCGTGTTTGGAATAGTTTTTTGTTTTTTGGTCATTTACGTAGTTCAGTTTGTAATATTGATAGCTTATTGTGAGGTGACCTAACGAACAAGTGTGGAGCTAATGAAAAATTAGTCTCAAAACGCGCGTAACCACCCTTTAGTTGAACAAACGGTTATCCGGGGTCTCGGCCACCCACGTGGTTGTAAGGAGGCTATCACTATACAACCAACAAGGCCTTAACCGAACAACGTTGCTTTTATTTTATTTTACAAAAATTTAATAAAATCGTAAGTACACCTTGACATTGGCAGAATTCACCTCGCCAAGACCGGCGAAGAGTAAAAGCCATTCATAAAAAAAAAATAAACATGATTGGTGGATTATGACAGCTAGACCTCTCGCCACGGTGCTGCTATCTAGTGAAAAACTCGATCGCGCAAACCCTCATTAAGTAGTAGTTAGTTTACAAAGCGACAAGCGTGACAAACGACACAAAAGTGACAGCGACAATGTAAGTTACAGTAATAATCCCGGAACCTGCAGGGAAGGCGATACGAGAGTGACGTCTAGCGACATCTACCGTAAGTTACATGTTCATAGACGTTTGCTACACGTCACCCTCTGACGTAAGCAATGAAGGAACTCATGGAAAGATTCACCGCAGTTGAGTAAGCGTCGATGGCTCAGTTGGTCAGAGCGGTCGGACGGGTGTTCCGAAAGGTCGCAAGCTCGAATCTTGCTAGACGCGATGAATTTTTCTTTCAATTATAAAATTGAAAATTTCGCTTGCAGACGTTTCAGCTTAGTACAAAATTAATTTAAAATTAACCAGGTCCCTGGTTGACCTATATAAATAAAATTCATTATTATTATTATTCGTGCTTCAAATTATCGATAATAACTTGTATCTAGTATTCAATTAAACTCCTCATGATTTACCACTTCAGCTTGCAAATCCGATAGACTAATTCGATAAAGGCTCTGTCAGGTCACCATATTTCTAACTTTTTTGAGAACCTCTCAGTAAAACACTCTATATACATATATAGCTACCTACCTAGTAACCTAACTTATGTAATAATGTACCCCAACTTTCGCCAACACCGTATACATACATGGTGTACATGAGGAAACCGAATAATTTTAACAGCGTATTCCTGATCATAATTGGAGAATGTCGTATAAACTTTTCTGGATTTCGCCAAAAAAAAATTTTTTTTTGCTTTTTTTCGATTTTTTAATTGCTTTTGAAAGTAAAAACATAAATGTTATTGGTAAAGATGTCGATTAAGATAAATTAGTACATTTTTTTTCGAAAAAAAAAGTTTTGCACTGAGTTACATTAAAAAATGTTTTTTTTATTTAAGTAGTAGTAACTATGAAACTAGGCGAATTCCAGAAAAATTTATGCGACATTTTAGTCTCCAATTATGATCAGGAATACGCTGTTATAATTATTCGGTTTCCTCATGTTACACCGTGTATACAAAACTAGGCTACAAGGTCATATCTAGTTCAATTAACCCTTTGTATACACATCTGCCATTTACGCATGCGTGACTTAGATTCAGTTAACAGATTTGTTTGTCCATACAATAGTGCTCGATGACAATGAAATATATCCTAATAATATCTAGTCCTTTGTATTTAAAATAGGTTTGGTTATTGAGGGATTAAATTAAGGTTTTTGTTGATCTACGAAGCGGGTGGAAAATCAATCCTTTCCACCTTATGTAATTTTTGGGTGTATCAATTAAAATTGAGGAAAGTTGTGTGATTAATGTTTAGATATAAAGTATTTAAAAATTGTCTGCCTCGTATGGGAATCGAATTCGAAATAACTTCTCTACCAGCCTCCAGTATAGTCCCAAGACTCAGTCTTTGGGCAAATAATTAACCTGGCCATTCATCATCATCATCATCATATCAACTGAAAGACGTCCACTGCTGAACATAGGCCTCCCCCAAAGAGTGCCACAATGTCCGGTCCTGCGCCACCCGCCCAACCTTTCCGCCCCAACAGCCATCGATTCTACGTGCAATGTGCCTCACCTAAAGGGCAATGGCTCTCCATTCATTCATCACGCAGAGAGACTCCAAGCATAGCCCTCTGGCTATGCTTGGAGTCTCTCTGCGTGATCGCATCAGAAATGAGGCCATCCGCAGCAGAACCAAAGTAACCGATGTAGCCCTCCGAATTGCTAAACCCGGCCATTCAATAAAATTAAATCTTATCATCAATTATATAGGGCATAATTGGTAACGTATTCTAATTATGAAAAAAGTAGTGAAACAAATATTTTTCGCGTAATGGTTTTATATAGCGAGTTGGCCAGCTGAAACCACGTGTCCCATAGAAAAAAGAGAATTTTTTTTTCGTCAAAAAATTTTTTTCCTTCTTTTTCTTACTCGCAATATGATACCAAGTAAGCCCTTAAACGGATCATCACCAGTATTTTTGTTACTTCCTCTATGAAACACTAAATCTGTATGGAATTTTTTACACAGCCTCCTCTCATTTAAATATAGGGGTTCTCAATTCTAAGAGGAAGATGGTTCTAAAGCTGTTCGTTTGTGATTATTTTTTGCAAGAGGTATTTTAAAAACAACATAATTTTCTTCGTATTAGGTACTCTTCAGTCCACCTTGTGGGGGGTCTACCGATGGGCAAGGTGGACTGATGACCTGGTAAAGGTCGCGGGAGTCCGCTGGATGCGGGTGGCGCAGCACCGGTCATTGTGGCACTCTTTGGGGGAGGCCTATGTTTAGCAGTGGACGTCTTTCGGCTGATATGATGATGATGACGATGAGGTACTCTTAGATATTTATCTTTGGCGAAGTATTAATATTGAGATACAAAATCAAATAAAATTATCTCATCCTTGGGTCGTACGATTAATAAAGGGTTTCTATCGATAATTTTGGTAACTTAATACACCTAGCAATTAATTTAGGCAATAAACCCATTTATTTCAATAAACTTAATTATAAGCTACGATACATTTTCTCGGAGTAAGCTTGCTTTGCTTGCTTTAAATTAACTGATCGTGTCTGGGTTAGATGTCAGAATTTAGTTAAGTGTGGATCATGTCATTCCTAATTAAATATTTAATCGTATTTGTTTTTGCAAGAGTTGTTTCAATTCAGCATTTCACATTTTGGACGTTTTTTAGTTACAATAGATAATTAATAGGTTTAGTAGAGACAATCGAATCTCACGGGAAAAAAAAAATGTTGCTAATTAGGTATGCGTCACTTTTCATCCGGTCCAATCATTTCTGTCTGTTTAATATTTAAAAAAAAATCAAATGAATGACAGATTTAATCCTCCAGTAAGTCCAGGGTTTAAACCACGAAGACAAATATGCACGGCCCTGATCAGGAACTAAATAGACTAGCCATTAAGAATAATCATAATACGTATAATCACATAAAATATCAGATTTGGATATAACATTATTCTTTAGTAGTTTATTTATACCACGATGGTGGTAAAGAAGCATACGGCCCCCTGATGGTTAGCAGTTACCGTAGTCTATGGACGCCAGCAACCCCAGAGGATTCACTTGCGCGTTGCCTACCCTTTAAGAACCTATTTATAACCACTCCTTTTTTAAAGTTATTTTTCCTATAATGTTTCCTAATTAAGTATTTTAGTAACTTCACTTATAATCACGGTTTTAACATTAAATTTGATGAGAATGTATATAGCAGTGCCACTGCATTTTACCATCGTATTTTTTCCAATATTCATGTTACTAGTTTAAGAATGGCATGTCTATGTGTGCCGGGTTGTTACGTCATTGGTCTAGAAAGGCTATCGATCCAGGCTAGTCGAAAATTAGGACGTTGGCAGAGGATGCTAGACCTGGATTTTTATGGAAGCTTAGGTACCAATAATATGCTGATAAATAACGGGAAGTGACTAAAAAATGGATTGAAAATTTTGACGGACAACTTACACACTTACATATTTACATACATACGAACAGTGCAAGTTAAATAAAAGCTTGTAAAAAGGTGATATTCCGTGGTAGGTTTAGTGAAAACCATGAAACGTATCAGATATTCCGACAAAACTGTAAAATAAAATCTGAAAACGCGTAGGTATAAAAATATAACGGGTGATTATTTGTCGGTTTAGTAATATATCCATAATGACTTCCATAAACTGTCAACTTATTGCACTACATTCTTGATAATATTCTACATATTTTGTATATAGTCCCGGTTCTAGACTGATCTTATCCAAAAGTGACCAGCGCAGTCATTACGGTCAAGTATATCCCACCAAAAACATAAATGTAAAAACCGGCCATAGACTTAAAATAACACCACCATGTAGGATATGATATGAACGTTCTACGTACAGCGACATCTATCGGCAAATTAAGTAAACTATTGCGCGCGAGCTTAAAGTATGGAAGATGATTTTTATGGGATAATTCTTTATTGCGTGAACCGATTTTCACCGTTTTTACTTTATTTGAAAGCAAGTCTTTTCATTGTAATTTTGTAGAAATGACAGGTACAATACACACCTGCTTATACGGTTAAATTACAAACTTAGTTCAGAAATAATTTTGTATATTTTTTTTCAAAAACTATTCAACCTATCAAGTTCAAAATAATTTTCCTAGAAAGTTTTTATAAAGGTTTACTTTTCAGATTTTTTTCATATTTTTAAAATTTATGGTTAAAAAGTTAGAGGGGGGGGACACATTTTTTTTACTTCTGGAGCGATTATTTCCGAAAATGTTTACATTATCAAAAAATGATTTTAGTAAACCCCTATTCATTTTTAAATACCTATCCTACAATATGTCACACGTTAGGGTTGAAATGAAAAAAAAAATCACTCCCCACTTTACGTATAGGGGAGGTACCCTAATAAAACATTTTTTTCCATTTTTTATTTAACTACTTTGTCGGCGTGATTGATATACATATTAGTATCAAATTTCAGCTTTCTAGTGCTAATGGTCACTGAGATTATCCGCGGACGGACGGACGGACGGACGGACGGGCAGACATGGCGAAACTATAAGGGTTCCTAGTTGACTACGGAACCCTAAAAAAGGAGAGCCAAGTTCAATACAAAAATTATGTTTGGCTGTGGGCTTCGCCGCAAAAAGAATGGAGATCTAAATGAGTGCCAAGTTCTCTGCAAAATCCAAATATGTATTTATAGGAACAAGATAACATTATGAACAAGTATTAAACTCTATTTCTTTGCTTTATTGGATACCTATAGCAAATTGCTGTTATTTAAAAATGTGAGATCTTAAAGTAGGTTAGATTTGACTTGGCCAGTTTTTATCAGAATGAAAAAATATATACGAGTATATATGTTAAATAACTTTATAAAGTGACTGATGATTACATCAGATCTCACATTTTTAAATAACAGCAATTTGTTATAGGTATCCATTAAAGCAAAGAAATTGAGTTTAATACTAATTGTTCCTATAAATACATATTTGGATTTTGCATAGAACTTGGCCCTCATTTAGATCTCCATTCTTTTTGCGGCAAAGCCCACAGCCAAGCATAATTTTTGTATTGAACTTGGCTCTCCTTTTTTATATTTATGTTTTTGGTGGGATACCATTACTTTTTGTAAAGAAAACTAGGCAGGTATTGAGATTTAATGTTTTTTCTTGCGTTTCCACTGCATGGTTTTTATGTAGATTTAAGTAAATCTACATAAAAACACAGAAGTCTGTTCTGTGTATAATTATGTGGTGCCGCGCGCCGCCGACGACACACCGTTGGCCGGTCGTTTAGCGCGTATTACAAGTTTTTTTGTATGGGGACACCACTTATTTTTTGACTTAACTTTATTTTTATATTTCTGTTATATAGCAAATCTAATAATATTGGGATAGTTTGAAATATCTGCTTGTAACGGTTCCAACGATACAATTTAAAAAAAAATGTATGGGGACCCCCCTTTTTTTAACTTTATTTTTTATTTTTAGATTTTTTCCTACACTTACACACAATTACCGAGCTGGATTCCAAATTTCATCCTTCTAGGTCATCTAAAAGTAGGTTAGATTTAGGTACTATATGTCAGTCAGTCAGTCAGTGCTAAAATTTACGACTTTTTGACCTTCATATCTTTATAACAGTTTGAGCTAGCTTCATTAAATTTGGGCTTCTAGATGTCCTTAAGGATATAATTAAACACACGTAGTTTTATGTGTTTACGTTAAAGAGGTTTTGAGTTATAGAAGGGTCAAAAGTGGCACCAAGTGGTTCGTGTAATTTACACTCGGCGCTGGCTAGCCAGTTCTTTTGCTTGAACTTGGCTTGACACGCTGCCGCGTGTCTAGATCTCACTATATTTCGACACATTCAGTCCCCTATCCACCTGGTAGCCACTCCGAGAGCGATCGGACCTAGTTTCTTGCTAGAAATCACACAGCCAGCCCTAAAGCTGCTGGAACAGGTCACGATAAAAAAAACCTGCCAAGTGCGAGTCGGACTCGCGCACCGAGGGTTCCGTACAAACCTGTAAAAATATTTTTATTATATGATGTAACTAAAAATTTACGGTTTTCGCAATTTTTCCTTTTATCTGTGCTATAAGACGTTGCTTCGTGTTATACCCAATTTCAAAATTCTGAGTTCACGGGAAGTACCCTGTAGGTTTTGATTCCCTAGCGAGTTTCGAAAATTTGCGGAAATATGCAGCATAAACGGCTGTATCTTTTGATTGCGTTAGCTTTTAAGTTTGATTTTTACACAGCTCCAAGGGACTCCTGAGTATTTGATATAAATTTCAGCTTGATACCTCCACGCGTTCCTGAGAAAAATGGTCTTGACAGACAGACAGATGGACAACAAAGTGATCCTATGAGGGTTCCGTTTTTTCCTTTCGAGGTACGGAACGTATTTTTATACTACTAATATTGTTTGTTCACTAGTATATACAATTTATATTGTAATATGTATGTAATATAATATGAAAGTTACCCTTAAGACCCAAGACCCAAAAGACGATCACAAGATGACAAACATACGGTCGGATATATTAATATGCCTGCGCATACTAGTATACAACGTATTAAAGTAGGGTTGACAATGTTTTGGATGAGATGAAAATCGCTTTTAAACTGAAATAAATCTGATGTCATATAAATATCATATAATTGGTTACTTCGGAAAAGTAACCAATGAGTCCTCTATTTATATGCTGCACTCCGTATAACCTTAACAAACCTAATTAAAATTATTGATTGAAAAAAACAAGTACATATAATGAATATGCATTAGATTCGTTACAAAATACTTCTTATACAAGGACATTTTTGGAAATTAAAGTTAGAAGATAATATGCCCCGATATTTTGAAGATATCTTCGCAGACAAAAATACGGACGAAGCTTGTTAATCATAATTCGTACCTAAGTGTACGTGGACCTTTGTCCACGTTGCTGCTGGCAAGGGATAGTGAAGCATAATCGGATGATTTAGCAGCCCTAGCCCAACATATTGGTCTGCCCCTAAGGCGGACCCTTGAGTGACCTCAATAATATTTGCTTAGGCCGAGTGTGCTTATTCTTGCGCAAGCGTGTCGATTTCTAGGGCGAACCATGATATTTTTTTACTTTAGATGGGTTTATACTCTAACGTAACGATAAAAAAATGTTCTTAATTTATTTCACAACTCTAGCAACAATGCAAATAAATTAAACTAAAGAACAACTTAAATTATTTATTTAATCATTTGGATGTAGTTGTTTATTTTTAAATAGAAAGCTAGAAACACTGTGCAGAAGACGCTGGTTCGATTCCAGTCATGGGAACTGAAGGCCGTGGTCACTTTTTCTTTCGTATTATCACATCTACTTATATAAGTTTAACACAAATAAAATATTAATCGAACCAGCGGATCGTAAGCGAAGTGAGGTTCTTACCGACAACTTCAGACTCAACGGAACTGTCAGTTGGTTACTGGGACGTAAGTGCATTTCGATGGCTTTTTGATTTAAAAACTTTGTTTGTTTGTTGGGGTTGTGCGAACTGAAGGCCCCAGTCAGTCTCGTACCGCGTACATAATGTGCAGCGTCAACGAGATTTGCGATCCACGTGTGCTCTCACAGGGTTATAGCAGAGATGAATATAATTTGAGAGTGCTTGTATGAGCAGAATCGATTAAGGGGTTATGGAGCTAGAAGGCTCAAAAGCGATCTTAATAAAGGTTTTGTCTATAGGTCAACTCGTTTGCTAGTAAATAGCAAGTTCGCAGTTCGAGGCGGATTACTAGTTAAACATGTTTGATTTGTTCGTAATCAGTTCATCTTTAGCTGTCGCTGTTAAGAATAAAAGCTTGTCTCTTTCACGCGGATTGCGGGAGCTCGTGACCTCTTCCACATCACTTGCTTCGATGCATCTAAGCAATACGAGGCAATTATCTCGTTTAAAGCGCTTAATTTGTGGAGCATGCATAAAGTATCAATAGTTTTACACTAGCATTCCGTCTCTGATTGATAACTCGCGATTTACTTGCATACAAGTTGACCAATATAACAACACCTTTATGGAAATAGTTTTAAGCCTTCTAGCTCCATAACCCCGTGATCGATCCTCTTCATATTTCATATACTAATTTCATAAAGATCAGAAAAACATGACTAAGCCATGAGTAACCAGGTAACAGTTGTGTCTGAAGTTGTTTGTAAGAACTTCGCTTCGCTCACGAGCAACTTCGATTACGTTTGATTATGAGCAAAAAAGGACTGTTTTTAGCAACGACCATGTCCTTAAAAAACATGGTGCTGACATCATACTTCCCATGGACGCCGTGATATCTCAAAGATCATCATTACATTAAAAACTTGTCTGTCTCTTTCGCTCGAATATAGCAAGAGCGACAGAAAAAGATGTAGGACATCTTCGAATATATTTTGTTAGCGGTAAACTACCAATTGTCTGTCTGCCCTGAAAGTATAAATATACCTATAACTTCTTCTCTACGTCTCGGTCCCTCATTACTGAGGATCGTGACCACTAGGTTTTGCAGCTTTGGTAATATGTCTTCATCGCTCTCAATCTCTCGTAGCCCTCACCGCTTGATGGAGTTTGTCTGAGGTGGCTTTTCTAATTTGATCAGACCATATAGTTGGTGGCGGGCCTTTAGGTCTTTTGCCTTCTTTTTTTCCGACCTCAATCACTTTTTCCGAGCTTTCTTCACCTCGAAGCATAACATGTCCAAAGTAAGAAAGCAACCGATGTTGGCAGATGGTGAACATACGTGTTTTAATGGAGGGTTGGGAGAGAATTGACGCATTTGTGCGCTGGGACGTCCAGGATATCCTAAGCATTCGCCTCCACCCACCTACAATATCCGAGTATGCTTATGGAGTATGTAATATTCATTATGGATAAAAATTCACCTGACACCTTTATTCAAATGTTTCGATATCGACAGCGCCCAATAGAGAACATTATTACTTATGAGACTCAGTAATATGAAATTCACAGTAATTTTCGTAGAAAAGCTTTAGTGACATAACCTTCAGAATAGCGATAATTATAAATCCGAGAATCGTGATGCTTGAAATCGTTTGGCGGTGTGAATTAATTTAATGTTTCGTGTACTTGTAGACGGAGAGCTGGCCGCGTCAGATATGAAACAATAATGAGAACAACGAAACCTCTGTAGTTAGTTTGCAATACTATGCTTGTTTCTAGATCCGGACATCTGGCAGCTGTAAAGTTGTGGAGATCAAAGAAACAAATCTTAGAGTTCTGGGTTTGATGCAATATTATGTAATTGAATAGATTAGTAGTGCCAAATGATGTATGATGAAATTTATAGTTAGTCGCCTACAGTTTTTGTTCCCGCAATAATACACAATGTTTTTATTCTTATGTCAAAATATAGGCCCTGCCCCTCTATAAATGACACAATTTTGGCGGTTTCTACCTAAATATGTATTACCTAAGTAGGTAATACTTTTTTCCAACTAAATTTTGTTGTTGGTCTTTCACTCTGACCTCCACCTATTAAAAGCTGCCAGATGCTCGGATCTAGCAATAAGGAGTATAAAGTAATCTAACTAGACAGGTTTCATTGCTCTTATTATTGTGTCATAAATGACGTAGCCAGGGCCGCGATTCGAAAAATAAACACACACACTGGACAGACACAGCTTCAACCCAACTCAACTCAATAAGCAAATATATTTCATGGTGTCACACATTGGTGACCAATGTGAGACCAATGTGAGACCAATGTTGAATGAAAATCTGTTCGAATAGCAAATGTCAATGTCATTATAGCGTTGTGTTGAGTTGGGTTGAGTTGGGTTGGAACTGTGTCTGTCCAGTGTGTGTGTTTATTTTTCGAATCGCGGCCCAGCTCTTAGTCCATTAAATTTGTAAGTCCGTTACCTACCTCATCATTAGTCAAAGCGCCACATACCGTTGAAGCCAAAGATGTTTTGCTCAAGTATTGTTTTTAATTCACATCAAAATTACAGTCCCATTACCTTTTAGCTTCAATCTGAACCCAATATTTAATGTTAAATGAAGTGGACCGACACGTAAGCTACATGCATGACAGGCATAACCCAGATGCTATAGCGACCCCAACACACACCCTTGAGGGACTACCCTCAATATATCAACTCAGAATGGTGGTCACGTATTCTGAAGACACGGAAGATAGTTTTGTTATATGGAATCGAGTTGGGTGAGTAGATAACTTTTGAATGATATTTCAATTCCGTAGAGATATGGATAGAATTGAGTTTTGGAAGCAAATATATTTCATGGTCGATGGTATAACTTTTTGTTTTGGTGTTTGTAGTAAGTAATAGTATTTTGAACCTGCTGACAAAAACAGTTGGGTACAATATCATTTGTATGTTTCGTCACTACATAGTATAAAACAAAGTCGCTTTCCGCTGTCTGTCCCTATATGTATATGCTTAGCTCTTTAAAACTACGCAACGGATTTTGATGCGATATAGATAGAGTGATTCAAGAGGAAGGTTTATATGTATAATACATGCATATTATAGTCGAGAAACACTGATAATTTTAGAGGTTTCTAATGTGATGTCGTAAAAAAACGCATTTTTTTGCACTTACATTGCAAACGCCGGCTGACCCTACATAATAATGTACTACAGTATTGTACACCTCAAAAAGGTCTAAGTACAAAAAAGTCCGCAGTGGTATATGTCTATCTCTTAGGGATAACCAATAATAACCATTTCTTTATCCCGTGCGAAGCCGGGGCGGGTCGCTAGTGTCAAGTCAGAATTATTTCCTATGGATTGAATATTTGGTAGATTTTACCCTCCAACTTATTTGAACTTTGTTTTTTTTGTATTTTATCTATTTACTAAATGCATAAGTACTTACAACTACATCATAATAATATGTTAGCCATATATACGTCTCACTGCTGGGCACAGGCCTCCTCTCATACATGAGGGGGATCGGGCTATAGTCCCCACGCTGGCTCAAAGCGGGTTGGGAACTTCACATACACCTTTGAATTTCCCCGCGGATGTATGCAGGTTTCCTTACGATGTCCTTCACCGAAGAGCGATTGGTAAATATTAAATAATATTTAATACATAAGTTCCGAAAAACTCATTTGTATACGAGCGGGGATATGAACCCGAGACCTTCGGATTGAAAGTCAGAAGTCTTACCGCCGCTACCAACGCTTCTACATTATTTACATTCACAACTACATAAACGTAATCTTAATTATTTAAATAGCAAAAATGCAAACTTCTTATTTTTCTTACTTTCTTATTTTTTTGCTCAAGAATAAAAACAAATTTAAAATTTTCACTTCAAAGCTTATAAATAAAAGACATAACATTTGTAATTTATAACTCGAATACATTAGTATGCATGTTGCCTTACACGTTTTATATAAAAACACTATGTAAATTTCATTAAAGGCACCCAGGCGACATATAAACAGAGTGGCGATAACGAATTTGCATAAAGCATTAGGGTCTACACCTACTAGCGAGCAGCGGAGATATTATAAATGTTTACGGGTCAACACGGTATACGGGACTCCACATTTCCAAAATGAAATGCCCGAGGTACTGTAAAAAATATTTAATTCACTATTAGGTGTGCCTTTAATATTTTTTGCAAGATCCCATTATCAGATCCTGACCTAGTTACAATGGAACCAACTGTAAACGCTCTTTTAAACAAAAAAAGAATTTTCCAAATCGGTCCAGCCGTCTTTGAAGAATCGATGAACATACATAAAAAAAGTAAGATCCCGACGAATTGAGAACCTCTCCCTACGAAAGTCGGTTATAAACTCTTAAAATTTTATAAAGAATACGGGTATGATTTGGTTAATAGAAAAAACAGTTGGTTAGCAAAAGTCTAACCTAACCTAACCTTAATCGACCATCTATTTTTGACCTGACCATTTCATTAATTTTCATAAAAATACGTACTAATATAAATACTTATGTCACAAGCCTTAAGCAATAAATGTGACAGCATTGAGAATAATACTTATATGTCAATGCCTTTATTTTACCAGGGCTGACTTAAGGGGCTGACAACAGCTAAATTCCCTCCCTATCCTTTTCAGCGCGAGTGAAAGAGAAACACTTTGTTACGATTAGTATGGAAGCTCATTGAAAACTTTGCAAAATGATTTATTTAAAAACCTACGCATTGATTCAGAAATATAAAATAACGAAGTATTTAGTATTAGTGTGGAAGTGGTGGAATTTTGTCATTAGTTACAGACGTATAAGTCAAGAAACTAAAGACATACAACTGTTTAAAGCAAATTTTAAGATGTAACTTTGGAATTATTTTCTATAGAGCCGATTTCGTCCAATCGTATATCGGAAATAACGAAGTTCGTCCAAATATAACGAAAAATAACATATATTTTTTATATTCTCAAAACAAGTAGTTATAGCTAAACAACTGTTTGAGTAAAGTCAATTTGAAGGTCATCGGGTGTGGTCAGCCTCTTAATATTGTTAAGTACCCTAAAATATTACTAAATATTAAAAGAAACGCGGTCCTCTCGGTTAGCAGAGCTTTTTATTACAACCACCAATTATTTAGCATAAATAACTGTTTTACTTTTTATACACGCAAATTTTAACGAAATACGATGACATAGGTTGACGTTGACAGACGGCTTAGCGCATCCGGTCCGAAGTCTACTATCAGGTTTGTTTTCACTACCTAACTCCTATTAAATTTATTATTCTTTTCCCATGCGGTAGGTGTGTTCCCCGTAAATGTCTTAGTAAAAAATGTTTGGAAGCTTAACAACACAGCGGGATCTTAGGGACCCCATTATTCGCTTTATTATGTCTAATGTGTATTTTAATGAACATTATTTTTCATTTAATGAATGAAAGTGCTTTTATCCCAGGAGTTATACAAAGTTACTGTTGATACAAGACAAGTTCTTGACTTTTGTATTTGTTTAAATTTTAAAGGAATGACATACTTGTATTTTTAATAAATTTTACTAAAAACTACTAATTGTTTTGAATATTTCTATGAATATTTATAGTGGAGTACGGGAACGCCTTTTTAACCTATAAAAATGACATAAATCACAAGTCCGATTTTATTTTGTGACCTGTTAAAATACGTTAAGTACTAATGATAAAAAATATTTTCTAACAATTGTTTGCATTGCGCTAGGTATAATATATGTATTTGTTTGCTACACATAGAAAAGATTATGTAAGTTTTTTTTCTCCACCAGGCTATCGATTTTTACTATTGCAACATAACTTCACATTTTATAACGGTTTTGTCAAGAGATTATGTCGTCTTAGCCATTTGTAATTCGTTTAGAATTCAAGGTCACTTATATTTTGACAAATTGTTTTCGATGATGCTCACATAATCTATTGACCGAATTGTTATAAAATGACAGATGATGTTGAAATAGTTGAATGCAATAGTATGGTAAAGGAAAATATATCTTGTATAATGTAGTCTTGTTGTTATTAACAAATATCTATATAATACCTAGCGCGACGTCAAAAACTGTTAGAAAATATTTTTTACTATAAGTAAGCATATCATATTATCTAACTAAAAAAGAAAATCGCACTTGTGAGTTATCGAAGCTCAAAACTGTTCGCGTATTGTAGTATTAATAGATTTATGTTGATTGCTTTTATAGTAGGTACCTCCATATTTGTGGTTGCCATAGTATATGTTTTTTACATAAACTTTTTCTAATGATTCAGAATTACGAGTATAATCTGACATTGATATTTTATCCCAGTTTCAAACTTTTCAGACACCCTTTACGTCATTTGAAACATTCCATTTCAACCTTTGAAGGTGTAAGGTGACGTTCAACTTTAAATCAAACTGAAATCATAAAAGTCAAAATTTGTTTTATAAATCAATTTGATTATAAATGCTAAAAGTTTTAATTTTAAATTTAGCAATGAGATAAAAACGTTTGCATATATTATTAACCTAATATTCCCACAAAAACAGAAAATATACAATTGGTTTCAATTTAAAAGCAAGTAGATTCAAAATAAGTAGGTATGTCAGTTAACATAAATTTCATTCACACAGTATTAACATCAACACCTGATTTTATAAACCCGGGGTATGTCCTTAAACTACGTCCGGACTTGGGTATGTCCTTAAGACGATTGTCACCGGAGTGTCCTTGAGCGTTTGGGCGCTCTCTACCCGCGCCACCCGCGTACCCTTCTCATTGCGATCGTGCGTCAATCCGCCGCGATGCACCGCAATAATGTTCAAAGAATATGACTTTACTCAGAGGCGCGCGGGCAGATTTATAATAATCATACCTAATCCTTTTGTGGATGTTTTGTGATTTGAATACTGTGATTAAGTACTACGGTGACATTTTTTAGGAATGCTACTAAATAAGATGATAAGTAATAACGATTCGATTAGTAGATTTTTATGTAAAAAAATGAAAACCTAGATTTTGAATTTGAAGTACAGTGAGCGGCAAAATATTTATGAATTTACGAAATATGGTTAAAAATATTCCGCATATCAGAAAAAAATAAAAAAATACTGACTAGTACAGCAAAAAAAACTGAATGCACATCAAAGCGGTGTTTTCATGTGAATTTGGATTTTTTTTGCTGTGCAAGTGAGCTTAATAGATGGTTATTTTTTTGTTGCGATTTTAACCTCGTGCCGCCCTATGTGCAATAGAGTGTACAAAGTAACACTCAGCATTAACGCCCAGACTTTCGAAAAAATAAAAATGAGGTAAACGCCCAGTGTACAGTACGCTGTACTTGAAAGCTTATGAAATGTCATTTTTATATTTAAACATATTGGCTTATACATTGCACATTGGGCGTTTAGCTGAACTTGCGTTTTTTTTCTTGGGCGTTACGAGGTTAAATATTAACCGTAAAAATTCACTAAATTACGATAAATTAACAAAACTAAGCCTGTTGCGAGTTGCGAATAGTAAAAATTCACATGTAGCGGCATTTGTGCACGAAATCGTCATGCAAATTAGAGCTGTAAGCCCATTAAATTTAGATCTTTAAAATATAACACAGCGCAAACACTTCTTAGGGTTCCATAGCCAAAATGGTAAAAACGGAACCCTTAAAAGTTTTTTGAATCATGTCCGTCTGTCCGTCCGTATGTCACAGCCATTTTTATTATGAAATGAAATGAAATGAAATGAAATGAAATGAAATTAAATGAAATGAAATGAAATGAAATGAAATGAAATGAAATGAAATAGTGTATTTGTTTAACACAGGTGATATAAAATACGGTGATAATTTACATTAGTTTCTCTGTGCTTTGCCTATAGGCGTACAAATTTATATTTAAACTTAACTATCTTAACAGTAGTGCAGTTTGTTAGTAATACATTTATTTAAGTAATATATTATTATAATGTCAACAATATATACAGCATAGATCCAAAATAAAAACTACAAATAACAAATAAGATAACAGAACATAGATTATATTAAAATTTCAAATAAACAATAAGTCAGCCAGTTAGTATAATACATTTGAGTCAATGTCATTAAAAAAATCATTAAGAGAGTAATAGTTTTTACTAATTAGATAGGCTTTAAATTGTCTTTTAAATTCATTTACTTCTTTCAATCTAATGTCGTTTGGGATCTTGTTATATATTCTAGAAGCCATTCCCAGGATGCTTTTATCTAGTAGAGCTGTATTACTTTTCGGATTGCAGATGTCGTTTACATATTGGGGTCGTACAGGAAGTTTGCGACGCTGAGTCACCATTGGAAACATGTCAGGATTCATTTTTACAAAAGTTGCAACTTCATATATATAAAGAGATGGAAATGTCAAAATGTTCAATGGCTTGAAGTGTGGGTCACAGCTTTCTAGAAAGGCAAGTCCACAGACGGCCCGTACGCAGTCTTTTTGGGCTATGAAAACGGACTTTCTGTAGGTAGTGTTTCCCCAAAAGATAACTCCATACCTTAAGACAGACTCCACGAGGCCATGATATGCTGTTAGTAATGCGGTTTTATCTACTATCTTTGCAAGTTTACGTAGGGCAAATGCCGACCTACTTATTCTATTACAGACATACTCCGCATGATCTTTCCAGGTAAGTTTTTCATCAATGAAAAGTCCTAAGAATTTCGTTACACCTACTCGTTCAATAGCGTTTCCGTTATAGTGTATGTTCATGTCCATTACTTCTTTCCGTTGGTGAAAGTGCATTACATTTGTTTTATTTAAATTAATTATTAAATTATTGTTATTAAGCCAAGTCACCATTTCATTAATTACTAAATTTATGTCATTTTCATAGTCAATATTATTATTACAACTTACAATTGAGGTACTGTCGTCAGCAAACATAATCATTGGACGATGAACATTTTTAGGAAAGTCATTTATATATATTAAGAAAAGCAGGGGACCAAGTACACTGCCTTGAGGTACACCATATTTTACAACCAGTTCATTTGAGGCGTACACTTTTTCAGTTTTACATTTTAAAGAGATTCTTGATATTTCAGTATATTGCAAACGATTTGTCAGATAAGACTTTAAAAGATTTAACACGTTGCCTCTAATTCCGTACCTATCTAGTTTTTGAAAGAGCAACTCATGATCAACATAATCGAAAGCTTTTGTCATGTCTGTAAACACCGCACAAACCGGTGTTGTTTTGTCTACATTTTCAGTTACTAGCTTAACTAAGTCGTAAATTGCCATATTTATCGATATGTTTTTCCTAAAACCCTTCTGTTCGTTGCATAAAATATTACATTTTTCAAAGAAGCTATACATTTTTTGGTAAATTACCTTTTCAAATATTTTAGCAAACACGGGTATAAGGGCTATTGGTCGATAATTGCGTGGTTCCTCTTTATCATTCATTTTAAACAACGGTTTAATTATAGTTTTTTTTAGACTATCGGGGTATATGCCCATAGAAATTACTAAATTTATAATGTAGCTTAAATGTACGCATATAATGTCAACTACAAGTTTTATAACACGAGTGTTTATATTGCCATATCCTACACTGTTCGTGTTCTTTAGAGAACGTGTAATTAATTTAATCTCATGAGGTGATGTTGGAGTCATAAACATAGATTTAGTGTTATACTCTATTTTCGTGTGCATAAAACTATTTTGCTTATAAGTATTGGGTCTATGTACAAAGTAATTGTTTAAGGCATTTGCTATATCGGTTGGAGAAGTTAAGATTTCAGCTCCATGTCTAATCTTTGAAATACCTTCTTTAGGCATATTCATTTTATTCGTATTATTATTTATAATTTGCCACAATTTTTTTGACTTATTCTCAGAAGTGTAAACTTGATGCATGTTTTGAGCTTTTTTAGTCAACTTTATAATTTTCCTATACTGTCGCGTATAGTTTTTTAATATAGTCTTATTTGTATCAGTAGGAGAATGCCTATACTGCCAAAGTAATGTTCTCTGCTTTCTACTACAAAGTTTAATACCACGAGATATCCATTTGACTTTTTGATCAGTTCTTATTCTAACTATTTTTTTAGGAAAGCATAGAGAGTAAAATAAGCGAAAAGTCTCTATGAAAGACTCGTAAGCTTTATTTGGATCGCTTGTTTGGTAAATATCAGAAAAGGACAAACATGATAAACAATTTATAAATTATGAAACATATATTACTGAAATTTTATCTAGAGGTGTGTTTCATGTGCCGCGACTTAGTTTTCTGGCTAAATTGCTAAAAAAATATTTTAGGTGAGGCACTCCATACATACATATGCCAAACTAAATGTCATTTTTTTTTTGTAAATATGAACATGTTGTACGATACGGCTTTAAAAATATCTTATATATATATATATATAGAGTATTTTAAAACTCTTTTATCAAGTCAATATTTTCAGAGATAATTGCTTCGAAAATCTAAATATAATAGCTCCCATCTAACTTTTAATCCGTAAGTCTAAAAAATATGAAAAACTACCTAAGGCTTAGTACTTAATTTTCTACGAAAATTATTTCACATATTATCGGTTCATCCGTTTTTGAGTTATCTCCAAGAAACTACTTTCTACGGAACCCTATATTATAACTTGGCCGGTCTTTTAAAGATATTTGATAGGTAGTATTAACCCTTAGTAGTAATTTATTTATTCACTTGTATTGATAATTAATATAAAATTTGTATTTATTTGCATTTCACCGACATAGTAAAGTTTTTTTAGGGTTCCGTAGCCAAATGGCAAAAACGGAACCCTTATGGATTCGTCATGTCTGTGTGTCTGTCTGTCTGTCCGTCCGTATGTCACAGCCATTTTACTCGGAAACTATAAGACGTATCTGAATAAAATTTCCACATGAGGTGTATTTTGTATGCCGCTACTTAGTTATGGAGTTAAATTTGAAAAAAAAATATTTTAGGGGGGCGCTCCATAGATGTAACTAAATTTCAAAAAATGTTTTTTAACCAAATACACACACATGTTGACATGTGACACATCAATCGATAGGTCTTTAAAAACAACATTGAGGTTTATTTGACCATTTTGTGATTAAGTGAATATTTTCTGAAATAATCGCTTCGAAAGTCAGAAAAATTGTGTAGCCCCCCCGGTAACTTTTAACCCTAAGTCCAAAAAAATATGAAAAAATTTGAGGCGATGTGCTTTATTATATACTTACTACGAAAATGATTTTGAACATTATCGGTTAAGCCATTTTTGAGTTATCTCCAAAAAAACTTCTTCCATAGGCATCAGATACAAACTTTTGGTATTAGTTTGGTTTTTATTACATTGAAGGTACGGAACCCTCCTATGCGTGGTCCGACACGCACTTGGCCGGTTTTTTTTAGGGTAGTCAACGCGCATGTGAATATTCTGGGGTTGCAGGCGTCCATAGCCTTTATACCTGCTTTCAATCAGGCGGGTCGTATGCTTGTTTGCCAGCGTCGTGGTACAAAAAAAAGGTTTTTTTCTTTTATTCCTACATACATTGAACTCTTAAATATCAGCAATTTTTTATTCTCAATCAGGCTTTGCTCAGTGATAGTAGACTGAAATTTGGTATGAGTAATTATGTGTTTTAATTACGCCTACAAAGTGGTAAAACAATAAGTATCTGAAACCCATTGTTGGATAGGTCTTTCAAGAAGAATATGCCTTAAACAACTTTTGGATAAAACGAATACTTTCGTAAATAATAGCTTCGAAAGTTAAAATGCTCTTTGATTTTTGAACCGTGGGTCCAAAAAAATTGGGAAAATTCCTGGAAGTGAGGCCATTGAAATACTTATCACGTATTTTCAATAAAAACTATATGGAATAAAATCGGTTGAGCCGTTTTTGAGTTATGCCTATAGTAAAATAACGAAAGTGCCACAAAATATTTCTTTATAGACTACCTTTTGAATGGATGTATTGTAACAGGCCGACAACTACGGATCCCTACACTGAACATAGCCCGATATTCTCTTGGCCGGTTTATCTGCAATCCTTTGCAGTTTACTTCGCAATTTCTAGATTTGAGAAATTAGTATAAAGTATAACATTAAAGATTGTGTTTAATCTTAAAATAAAACGCATATTACATTCGTTTAGAACACGGTATTCTTAAATAAATATGTTTAAATAAATTCGGTTCTTTGGAGTTTTTTATTAAATTAATTATTAGTCTATTGTATTGCAGTACTAGCAGATTTCCGCAACTCGACGACTAATGCCTATTTTGCGTGATGCATGCGTCTACTAAAACATAATAATTTTAGTTTACTTACATGACCAAAGGAGATCGTCAATTCTGGGCCACCTGATACAAACTTATACAGTTTGTACTGCGATGTAAAATAAATACTCATTTTATTACTAAAGTAGACAAAATATTGCAAAAAAATGAAACGGGAATTAGAAATACTAAATAAATAAACATTATGTTGATTTTTCACCGATTAAAATACAGCAAGACAAGTCGTTCACGTCCTTATGTCATTGACATAAAGTTTAACTTCACCCTGGCCTGAAACGGGATTGTTTTTTGGTTTGACACTGTCAATGTATACCGTTACGTAATCTGCGTTTTGATACTGTTCGGTAAGTTAGAACATTGTAATATTAAAATAGTATCTAAGCCTACGAATACGGAAGTTTAAATTAGAAATCGACTGTATTAAAACGCCTAAAGATTGAAAATGCCTATTTTTGCATTTTTGATCGGAGTTTAAATATTAAAAGTGGGTTTCATGATGGCATAATATCATGCTCCTTCGATAACGAAACGCATCTTTTTTTCAATTTTGCACTGTCAGATAATAGTGCTATCGCACTTAACGATGGTAAACTTAATCCCTTCGCAATAGGTGTTAGGAATGTTCAGTTAATAGTATCAACGATGGTTTGACAGCCGTCTTTGTTTACCGAAATACAGGAACTAGAAATACGATAAAAATATGACTTTTTATTATTTCATCATGATTCCCGTTTTGTTTTCAAGTTCGCGTTTGTACATTATCTTTAATAATCGGTACTTTTTTTACATTAATATATAAATCATAGGCAAGTACGCTTTCAAATATTGTCCTTGTCAGATTCAAGTTTTAAATGCATGATTTTTCAATTTTCCCCATTAGATTTCGCAATATTTTTACCACCATCCTGATCTAGAAATTATGACGATTCTTCAAAGGTAAGAACCATTCCTAAACGATCCTAAATAATCTGGGCCAGATCACCTAACAAAAATTGACGATCTCCTTTGTTTTCAGAGCAATGTGAGATTTATGATTTTTGTTTTTTCTCCATTTTTATTTCATTTGTTATTTACTTGTATTATAATCTAAATAAAATACACTTTTTATACTAACGAACATAAACATGCATACGAGTACATTATCTTGAAAGATAAAACGTCTATACTCTGTATATTTAGGTATTTAAATAAAAGTAAACAAGATCTACCCTCAAATAGCTCCTTAAGCCAGTTGAGGGTAGATGAAAACATTACACGATCAAATAATATGGGTTAAAGCCAGGTCGTTAAGTGACAGATCCAGGCAGTTTTGTATTTGTTTGGTTAACCAATAAAAGTTATAACTACCCGAAAATGTAAAAATTGTTTGTTTACTTTTATTTAAATACCTAAAGACATAGAGTATATACGTTATTGATTCCGGTATGACACGTTATATCCGCACCGCATGAACCCTCTGCAGATATTTAGTCTTTAGGCACAGTAAGTCCGATATTATTGCTCACGGGCCAAGCACAAGTATATGTAGTACAAGGGAAGCATGGAGCGACGAGCGACACAGCCTCCTCGTCTCAAAGCTAGCTCACGACTGCCAGCAACGCCGTTTTCGAGCTAATAACGCACGAAATGTGGAATTATGATCAAGTTGTTTAAGAAAATTTAATCAATTTAAATATCCTACGTTGAGTTTGTAGTGTTCTCTAGTACGTATTTTTTAGTTCAATAATATTTTAAATCGAATGAGCCGTTTAGTAGATATAAGCAAAATTAACCGTAAAACGACATTTCGTTACATTTACATAACGGAGAAACTATACGTTACACGAGTTATTCAATCGTTGACAATGTTGTACATGAAATGGTTAATAACATACATTTTTTTCAAAATTTTTGAATGACCCGTTATTGAGATATATCCCTTAGAATGTAACAGTTTTCGGCCACAATCAGCGCCTAGCGCCTTAAACTATGCCAAAAAAGGGAGGTATGGGCACTGCGAATGGCATCTCGCTTAGTGTGGTAGGGCCATAAAGCTCTATAAATGGAGTACGCTTCGCCTCATCTTTCCAAACAAAAAAGTCTGCCAAAATCTGAGGGGGGCGAGGTAGCACGCATGTGAAGTTTTCAAGTCAAAGGTACATCATTGTCGGTTGTTAATACAGTTTATTTCTAAATGAATTTTTATGGCAGCAACGCTTTATTGACAACCGACAAAGATGTACCTTTGACTTGAAAACACCAAACATATTTGACATATTCTTTTTATACTTCATAACACTAAATGGAGCAATAGATAGTCGACTGTACAAATGTTAACATATGGTTCATTATTGGATGCAGTCTTTGGAAATGTCAAACAAAAAAGCCAAGGATCATTTTTGATTGTATTTTCAAACAAAATATAGAAGACAGCAATCCTTAAGCGCGTTAAATATGGAGAAGTGTCAAACGTCAAATAGTTACTGCCCGTCAGAAAGAAAACGATTGTCTTGGAATCGATTCTGTAAACGAAGCTTGATTTTCGATTTAGGTTAAATTTTTTATTACGAAAGTAATGATAAATAAAGTAAAACTGTACTTACATCTGAAATGGTATTTCATCTTTTTGTAAACTAGACGAAATATAAAAATTTTTTACATCCAAAAACAGCGCATAAGGGCATTTTCACGGAGCTTGTTATCCATTGACAGCGATGACGAATATGCGTGACATCGATTATTGAAATAGTTTTTATAGATGTACTAGATTTTCCGCCAATACTTTTGACAGAGGGGAAATGATACTCAGGGCCTCTCCTGGTTTAGAACTCTCTGGGTAGGGCACGTTCAGTGAATGTCATCTCGCTCAAATCTGGAGCAGAGCCCGACTGGGGAAGTACCTCCACCTTACAGAAAACCACAGCCAAATAGCACTAGACCCTACTCATAGTGTTGTGTTCCTGCTGGTGAATAAGGTTGCCAAAGAGCTCAAAGAGGACCCAGTGTGTTGACGATGAGGGACCCTCTTGTTCCTTTAGCCGTCAACACAGTGAATCCTCCTTTTTGTAAAGGGTCGGCAACGCGCATGTGACTCCTTGTTCGATTAGGTACCTATGTATATTGTGGACTGTAGATTAATAATAGGCCGGGTCACTTCACGTTACTTTTATTGGTACTTTACACCGAACAAACACTACTTATGACTACAGATATATAATATTGAACCTCTCGTTAGGAGCGTTGTTAGAAGAAGGAAGTGTCTAAACATGTTTTTTACCATAGATTCGACATATAACAGATCATAAAAAAGGGTGATACCAACAGTCAGATATCAGTTTAGAATTTAATGTTTTATGTTGTCAGTGCTGTCAACATGTTGCGGGGGCGAGCGAAACACTAAGCACATCTATCTTATATTATAAGTCTTATAATTAAGCACAATATTGGATAACAGCCTCAGCTAAACAATAAGAAAGAACCTTAAAGCTATAGTTATCATCTAAAGAAAGCTTTAGTTACACGATATACGAATCTTAGTACTAATTATCATCTAAGGGGAGCAGGCTTACTTTAGTGATCGAGCGAGTGTGAGTTTTACCATTAGACATTTTGACCTCAACTGCTCTCACTAAACCATCATGCCCCGGAAAGGTTTTAGTAATCCTTGCCATGGGCCACGACATAGGAGGGCAATAGTCCTCTCTTAGAATTACAAGGCTTCCAATGTTAATATTTTTATTTATTAAGCGCCATTTAGGTCTGTTCTGAAGTGTGTTGAGATACTGTTTATACCATTTCCAAAATGACTGTTTCAATTGAGTACATTGTTGCCAAAACTTTACTTTATTCTGGGGTACATTGGTTAAATCTCGTTCCGGATACATCGTCAGAGCTTCTCCTATTATAAAGTGACCTGGCGTTAAATAACAATAGTCGTTAATATCTGATGAGATAGGTACAATCGGTTTAGAGTTAATTATGCATTCAATTTCAATAACTAGTGAATTCAGTTGTTCATAGGTTAAAACATTGTTTTGCAAAATCCTTTTTAAATGGTATTTAGTTAGAGCTACATTTGCCTCCCAAAGTCCACCATAGTTTGGAGAGTAACACGGAATATTGTGGAAATTTATACCTATAGTTGCAGTGTAGTTCTGTACCAGCTCTTGGTGGTCTTTGGCAGACTGAAGCTTATATAGTTCAGCTAATTGGTTCCTTGCGGATTTGAATGTACTAGCATTGTCGGAATAGATATCGCTTGGTATGCCTTGTCTTGCTATTAAACGCTTTAAACATGCTAGAAAAGTATCGGTTGTGAGATCTGAGGCCAATTCGAGATGGACCGCTTTAGTTACCATACATACAAAAACACAAATATAGCCTTTACCGATCACAGATTTTCGTACACGTGACAGCTTCACATTCACAGGACCAGCGAAATCCATTCCGATTCTGACAAATGCACGAGTGGTTGCAGTCACCCTCTCGGCCGGCAAGGAACCCATGAGCTGCTTGGACGCCTCAGCCTTTTGTCTGAAACATGTAATGCATTTCTGAGTGATTTTTTTTACCTCTTTTAATCCATTAACAATCCAATATTTTTGACTTAGATTAGTAAGTACTAGAGTAGGACCCTTGTGCAATAACTTTAAGTGCTCACTAGCTATTATAAGTTTAGTTATTACCTAGTTCTTTGGCAAAATAATTGGATGTTTCTGTGAGTACGAGATATTAGGGTGATGTAATCTGCCACCGACTCGCAGTAGGCCAAATTTATCAATAAGTGGATGTAATGAAACAAGATTACCTTTGACAGGTGTACCTTTTCGTAGAGAATTCATCTCATTTTTAAATACATTAAATTGTTCATATTTAATTATAAGCATAAGGGCTTCATTCAGTTCGCTGCTTGATAAAAAGTCTGTATTACGCTTAGGCTTAGTAGTTAACTTAGCATTGTTGCAGAATCTAACAATGTAAGCTAGAACCCTAGTCATTTTGTGGATGCTAGAATACTTGCGCAATCTCTCGAAGACGTTGTCTGGCACGCTGCTTCCAGTTGACGTTTGGTGGCTGACGTGTGCTGTCATAGGCTTGATTTCAGGTAAATCAGCTGGTGTATCTAGATTGCAATTAAATTTGTATTCACTGTCGTGCAAAAACTCAGGCCCAAAAAACCACAGATTACATGCTGCAAGATCTTGAGGACTAGCACCGCGACTGATCAGATCACTCGGGTTGTCCTTGGTGTTTACGTAAAGCCAGTGAAAATCACCTGTGCGCTCCTTTATTACCTTGACCCTGTTTGCCACGTAAGCTTGCAATCTTGTTAGCTCAGTATTCAGCCAAGCTAAACAAATTTGTGAATCAGCGAATAGGTATACACCATGAATGTTAATTTTTAGTTTAAGCGTGCTATAAACTCGTGCAATGAGCTTTGAAAGTATCAGAGCCGCTTCCAGTTCAAGTCGAGGTACTGTCATACCCTTGTTTTTGATCGGGTTGTAGCTGAGAATGTCCCTTTTAGTAAGCTTATGAGGATTAAAGGGCTCAGGGCAAGACATTTTAAATTTATCTTCTTTAACAACTATATTAAGTCCTAGTGCTTTTAAGCTACAGTCATCCCTTTGCAATTCTAACTCGTCAAAGTGCTGTTCAGCTAAAGGTGTATCAGCTAATACTATCCCACTATTAGATGACCATTTGTGCGTTTCAAAACTACCATAGCTAAGAAGTTTGCGCAGTTGTGATTTTGCCTCAATAACTCTATCTAGATCATTGTCAGAATAAAGTATATCATCTACATATGTCATGTTTTTGATGATGAACGATGCTAATGGCAGATCAAGTTCATGTCTAGTAGCCAGCTCGTCAAGACATCGTGTTGCTAAGAAATTACTGCTCTTTAGGCCATAGCTTACTGTATCTAGTCTTATACATTTAATGTTTTCTTTAGGGGAGTCTCTCCAAAGTATATTTTGTAGTGAGGTATGTTCCTCACACACAAGTATGTTTCTGAACATCCGTTTGATGTCAGTAGTGAATGTATAGTCACCGAAACGGAAAAGGAGAATTATGTCGAATAAATCTCTTTGAACCGTAGCTCCATTTAGTAGGAAATCATTGAGTGAAACTCTTTTATTTGTTTTGAGTGAACCATCAAAAACTGAACGAAGATGAGTAGTTTTACTTTCCTTAATAATTCCATGATGAGCTAAAAAGTAGGCTGCATCTTTATTTAAATCATACATCTCTATGTCTACATAGTGCCCGTGGTTCAAAGACAAATATCCATGAATGAATTTTATATATTCTGCAAAAAAATCAGGATTTTGGGCAAATTTATTTTCAAGATTTAAAAATTCTCTTCTCTCAAACATATTGTGCATAAGCCTGTTGTACTGATAAAATTCACTCTTTCATCAGTTGTCAACAATTGAAATGCCTTACATATAAATAATTTATGTTTAGACTTACAGAAAGCACATTGCTCCTTGCTGTCGGCAAGATGTAGTACCATCTTCGAGGCAGGCTGCCGAAGCTGCCCTACTGCTCCTGGCTGCTGCATCTGTCTCTCTGGCTCTGCATTTTCCATCGCTTGGGCTCTTCTTTCCATATATTTGAGGAAATCCACAACTGTAGGATCTACGTTGATGTCCCTCTCCATGTGATAGGCTCTTGCAGTGTAAGTATCTAGTTTCCGAGAGAGAACACAGAGTATTATTGCATCCCAATACTTAACTGATGGCTCCAGACTGGCCAAAGCCGCCAATTGCTGTCGGACAGTTGATACAAATTCCCTTAAATTGACTGATGTGGATCTTACCAATGGCTTTAAGTCTAGCAATGAACTGATATGATCATTTACAATTTTTTGTTTATTGTTGTACCTGTCACTCAATAGTTTTTAATTAAATCTAATGGTTCGCCTTTAAGGTGAGAACGTAAATAGTACAATTTCTGGATATCGCCTAGTGCATTATTATTATCAATTAATGAATTGAATAAATTTATGAAAGGCACATAGTCCATAAACTTACCACTGAAACTCGGGATATCAATTGGAGGCAAGCGAATAGTATTGTGCTGGGGAGCATTATGGACTTGCGGCTGCTCGGGCTTTGTGGGCAGGGTGGCTTCACGACGGTTAACTTCCTCGTTTATGCTGGCGAGTGTATTGAGGTATTTCGATTCGTACTCTTTGACTGCCTCGGCATCTTCTGAATCTAGGGATAATATGCTTACATTATATTTTTCATATTGCTTAAATGCCTCTATGAGCCTACTTTTTTGAGTTTTTAACAGTTCTGTAGAGTCAGATAGTATTTGAACTGAATTATGGATGCGCGTTATTGTACCTTTAACGTAGCCCCTACCAGCCACAAGTTCCACAAGCTCCATTTCCCCGCCCACACTCATTTTGTATAATTTTATACAAATAACAATGAATTTCTTAATTTAAGAAAACTGACTGTCATTACATAAAGTTTTTCTTTGGTATTAGCAAAGAAATTCACAAAAAAGTCACTCGCGATTGTAACACGCGGCACTGTACTGTACTTTCGACACACGGCGGTGCGCAAACAAGATGGCGGGATCGGGACGGGACGCTCGTACTGTCGGTCGTCGCAGGCGACTCTTCGTCTCTTTTGCACATGCGCAGCGCGGCCTCGTCTCTTTCGCTCTCGTACGCAGCGCGTGGGCTCGTTCCGTGATTCTTGACGCTAAAATGACCGCAATATGTCCGAACTTCGAATGCTTCAAAATGTTAATAGGTTTTTTTAGAACTTATTACTCTAATTAGTTAGGTATACAATAAATGGTTTGAGCACTTTTTTTTTTGTTCTTCGCAGCGTAGAGTTGTTGATGGTGGCGACTTTGGTGATTGAATGATGCTCAGTTTTAGGTGATTTGCTTCCAAGATGATGATTAACTACTATGTTGGGCGGAAGTCATTAAACTCTTGTAGCACTAAATGTTGCTGGTGCAGGGCGTAGATTGTAGGTATGAAACTGCTTGTGCACCAGGAAGGCGTTTGATGCAGCCGATTACAAGGCGTGGTAGATGCACTGCTCGTGTACTAGGGAGGCGCTTGATGGCGGCTGATTGCACGGCGTAGTAAATACACTGCTCGTGCACCAGGAAGGCGCTTGATGGTGGCTGATTGCACGGCGTAGTAAATGCACTGCTCGTGCACCAGGAAGGCGCTTGATGGCGGCTGATTGCACGGCGTAGTAAATGCACTGCTCGTGCACCAGGAAGGCGCTTGATGGCGGCTGATTGCACGGCGTAGTAAATGCACTGCTCGTGCACCAGGAAGGCGCTTGATGAGGGTGTACAGTAGGTGTCTCGGCGGTGAGTACCTACTCACGTTGAAGCTGCACGGTGAGATAGGACCATGTTCGGTTAGGTACCTATGTATATTGTGGACTGTAGATTAATAATAGGCCGGGTCACTTCACGTTACTTTTATTGGTACTTTACACCGAACAAACACTACTTATGACTACAGATATATAATATTGAACCGTTGTTAGAAGAAGGAAGTGTCTAAATATTTTTTTACCATAGATTCGACATATAACAGATCATAAAAAAGGGTGATACCAACAGTCAGATATCAGTTTAGAATTTAATGTTTTATGTTGTCAGTGCTGTCAACACTCCTGTCGAGTTACAGGCGTCCATAGGTTACGGTAGCTGCTTACCATCAGGCAGGCCGTATGCTTGTTTGCCACCGTCGTAGTATCAAAAAAAAAAGTAGGTATGTCAGTTAACATAAATTTCATTCACACAGTATTAACATCAACACCTGATTTTATAAATCTTTTTTACCTAACCTAACCTAACCTAATTATTACCTCATTATTTATTTTTACTAGTTGGCTGACTCAATCTAGACCTCTAAAATATGCAGTTCAATCTAATTTTATAGGTCTAGATTGAGTCAGCTAACTTGAACCTAAGAGATGAAATAAGTTTTTATTTTTTTTAAGACGTTACGATCATTTTATATTTAATCATTCTATATTAAATTTGCAAAATATGTTGTAAACTCCAATTATTATATATATATAAATTATTATTTTTGGTTTGCTGTATATATATTTTTTTAATAAATATATTTCTTTTATATATTATTTTTCTTCTTGTATGTCAAAACAACACATAACATAATACACACAATACAAAGTACATTCTTACCTACACTACATCTAGATACCAGCCCCACATACCCATATACGCACACTAATAAACTATAGTACAGACACACACAAATACACATAAAGTTGTAAATATAAAGGTACATTATGCTAGTAGCGACCGACCCCAATTCTACCGGGACCAATCTGAAAATCAGCGCGGAGCCCTCTGGCACTGCACATGCTGAGATTGGGACCCTTTGCCTCACCATAGATTTAAGTTAAGTATAGTTATTATGTTAAGTTGATATGTTTAAGTTTATTTTGTATTTTTTTTTTTATAATGTTCTTAAGGTGTTGGCAATAAAGATTTTTTTATTTTTATTTTATTTTTTATTTTAGTAATTTTGTATACTTTATACAGAAATGGAAGGTCATATAGCAGTTGATTTCGTAAAAAGGTAGTGCCTATGCCAATTTTTGGCTCTCCATACTTCAACCATGGCGGGAAACCTGGATTAACGCTAGAAAGATGAAACCTTACTGTTAATGCTATATAATCGCATTAATATGAATATCTACTTATTCATAAAGAAGCCGTGCAGAGGCTCCAATTGATATTTTATTTTTTATTAGGTTTGATTATCTATAAACCGACTCCAAAAGTACCAAAAAATCAAAATATGGCGTCCCGTTTGAACACGTCGCAATACAATTTTGTCTTCGACAGTAATTCAATCGTTATGTTATTTTGAAAGCCAGATAACTAGACTAGTGCATCAGGGCATATTCATATTTTTCATCATAAAGACAGCAAAGAAATTGAAACGTAAATATAAACTTTTGAAAAATTCCCATACATTCGCCATATCAGTCAAATTGTCATTGTGACTCAGATGCCCCAAGGGGCCCGTCGGACGCGGACGTCTTGTCGGATGAGCAGCCATGACATTTCATTTTGGCATTTATTTTGACAGAAAATCGTATACGTACACGAAAGAGGATACCAGTAGCCAGATTGTATTCAAAATAAATAGGGAAAATAGGTAGAGACCGTGAGTCCTGTTAAAGTAGATTTTTTATATTTACACGTCGTAATACTAAACAAATACAATTAAAGATTAATTAAAAGACACTTTTCTACCGAATTCTCATAATTAATTACTTCAAAACCTGTTCAAAATTAAAAGAGTTTTTGGATCGTTTTTAATTACTGGACTTTATTTTTATTATGCTGGTCATTATATTACGACAATTTAGCATGACTTTTAACGTCAAAATACTTGAATGACAATATTATTATAACTCCAATCTCTATTTACTTAATATTAAAAGACTTGATTCTTTTACGTATACAAACGATATAATCAAATATTTAATGCAATATACAATAATCTGGCGAGGAGATCAATCAAGTCAGTTTTTTGTGGTCATGGGCATTGGCACAACGCATGCGTACACCTTGAAGAACGTCGAACGACTCCGTCTGCAGACTAAAGGTACAAATTGATACGCACATTAATCTGTTGTCGTATATACGTTATGGTACCCCAGAGCTACAAAGAGGCATTGCGAGCTCATGATACGCCTCTCGATTCGAGCTCCGCTACTAACGTCACTTCAATACATCATCTGAACAGCATACCACTACTACCAAACAGAGCGCCGCCATTGAAAGCATGGGAGGACCCAACCTACGTTCGCCTCTTGGCGATTTCCAGGCAGATTGTGTGCCTGAACCTTCTATATGTTTGCTTTCATGTATCTATCCTTACACAAACGTACTCTGATGAAATAAATGACTTTAACAAACAATGTTGTTCACCGACTTCAACTTACACAATTTTCACTCCTCATCCTCCTAGTGGCTTTGTGCCACAGCTCAATTAAACCTGTAAGCCTTATTGGAAATAGATATGGTTTCCACACGATGTTTTCCTTCATCAAAAAGTGACTGGTAGATATGAAATGATATTTCGTACATGTGATATAATTTTCATAACTGGTATGAGCCGGGGTTTGAGCCTGAGACCTCCGGATTTAAAGTCGGCCAGGCTACCAGCGCTTTTAACTCATTATTTACATTTAAACGGGAATTATCAATCATAGCCACCTAGGACAAAGAACATAATATAAGTATAACATAATAGACGGAGAGGTAGCCACGTCAGATATGGCACAATTATGAGAGCGACGAGACCCCTCTCGTTAGTTTGCTATACTATCGTTATTTCTAGATCCGGACATCTGGCAGCTGTAAAGTGGTGGAGGTCAAAGAATGCAAACCACTTTAAGAATACAAATCTTAGAGTTCTGGTTTCGATGCGGTATTATGATTATATAAATAATTAGATTATATCATTGCCAAAACTTTCCGATGGGAGAAAATAGTCCAAAACGACGTATAATATAATTCATAGTTTGTCGCCTACTGTTTCTGTTTCCGAAATAATACGCAATGTTTTTTGTTTTAATGTTAAAATATAGGCCCCTTCCTCTATAAATAAGACAATTTCGCAGTTTTTACCTTTCTTGGTATTATTTTTTTCCAACTGAAAAATGTTCCGTCTGTCACTCTGACCTCCACCCATTAAAAGCTGCCAGATGCCCAGATCTACAAAAAGGATAGTATTGCAATCTTAATCGCCGGGTTTCGTTGCTCTCATTATATGTCATATCTGACGTGGCCATGCAGTTCTTAGTCCATAATGTTAAATGTAGCGTTCAAAAAGTCACGCCAAATAATTAAATGAAGTGAGTGTATTATTTCATCAATGTTCTGTGAATTTACATACTTGTCTTAACGAAGCATGTAAATAATCATCAGGGCCCGTAATTTTCATGCCGATGACATCAATTTGACGTCACGCTCCATATAGGGTGATCCCATATAGTTTTATTATAAATTATTAATCATTAGTCGTCAATCATTTTAATCATGTACAAATGACTTCATAAGTACTCTATTTACACATGGAATAAATAATACCTACTTGATACGTGAAACGTACATACAACTATTTGATTTGTTTTTATACATACATTTTATTAAATGGTATTGTTAACAACACATTACAATTGTTACGTAGAAAACAGAATTCCTCTCTAACGTAAAGCACGCCATCCTTCTTGCATTAATTCCCATGCAAAGAAAATCTAAGTCATCTTCACGTTCATACGTACCTAACGCAATATTCATAAAAATCATTTTGTTTTGTAATCGTATTTTTGTTTGTTGTGTCACACATTTGGTTAATTAATTCAAATTCTCTGCTAAAAAGAAAATGTCAAAAAAAAAAATCAAAATTATTTATTTCATAAATGCATACAGGGTTATGATACAGGGGATGGGGCCACCCGGTAAGCAAAATATTGCCTGTGTTGGGAGGCACCGCTCTTCCCTTAGGTTGATAAAAGTTAAAAGGGTAAAAGTTTTGTAGGTAATTAATGGTTTTTAGCTTAGGCACTACATACATGGGACATGCTTGAACATACTTAATATTAGAATAATAGTAGTATGTGAGTGTGAGTGTATGTGTGTGTGTGTGTGTGTGTGTGTGTATATATGTGTGTGTGTGTGTGTGTGTGTGTGTGTGTGTGTGTGTGTGTGTGTGTGTGTGTGTGTGTGTGAGGTGTGTACATGTGTGTGTGGTGCTTCCTAGTATAGCGGTCGCAACATACTCTCCGTATCCTCATAGGATTTCCTTTTGAGCCACTTTGTGATGAGCGATTTACACTCGTGGTATGGTTTTGAGTGTATGTCAAGTTCCCTGTTAATTTTGTTGTAATTTTGTATAATTGATGGACAATTTTTTTCTGATTTTAACAACTAATACAATTAGGAAATCAGTATTTTTATTTCTCAGTGGCACTTGTAACATTTTTGACAGAACGTTTTTTAATGAGAACGAATAAAAAAGGTTACATTTAAAAAGGTTTTATTACATATTGATTTATAAACAGCCAAGGAAATTGATTTGTGTAACATTACGTACTTTGTCATAGTGTCAATCAACATCTAGACGCTAGAGATTTCATATTATTGTCACTGTGACCAGGTTCTAAATGGTATGCAAATCAAAGTCCTGGGCCATAACTACACGAATAACTAGATACTTAATGATATTATTTACAAACGAGGTTTTGTACATTATTATATACAGCCTTGGCCAGAAGTATTGAGCATCCTTGTGATTTTCATACAAAACTCGAAAGTTTAGACCGGTGTTTCTGACTTTTTTGAAGTTATTTTATCAATTAATTCAAACTGAACAGGCATGTTTTGTTGAAATGAGTAGTAACTGCATCGAATATTTGCAATTTTTCGCACCGACCTAAATTCGCATTTTTGGGACCTCCACTTTTCATATTTTATAGGTACCTTGAAAGTGTTATTAAGTGAAGTTTTCTAGATATATCAATAAAATATAACATTTTACGTCATTGTACATTGTTATGATAGGGAATTAATACTTAACATCAAAATTGCAAGCAAAAAAGAGCTATGCTCAACACTTCTGGCCAAGGCTGTACAAGTTAGTTTTGTACATACTCGTAATTATTTACAAATTAATTTAAAGCATATTTACATTTCTACTTTTTTTGCCCCTTATATTTTGATTCGAAATTGATAATTAGAATTTGCGCAAGGTTTTTAGGGGTCATACTGCATCGCCGGTTTGTAAAAATCCATTTTAATATTAAAAAGGACCTTTCAACTTCTACAGATGTAATAGGGGCATACTTCTGGCCAAGGCTGTACAAGTTAGTTTTGTACATACTCGTAATTATTTACAAATTCATTTAAAACATATTTACATTTCTACTTTTTTTGCCCCTTATATTTTGATTCGAAATTAATAATTAGAATTTGCTCAAGGATTTTAGGGGTCATACTGCATCCCCGGTTTGTAAAAATCCATTTTAATATTAAAAAGGACCTTTCAACTTCTACAGATGTAATAGGGGCATACTTAAAATAAGACCATAAATCAATTTTCCCATTGCTTCCATCAAGACGAACTTCATTATTGTCGTTTAAGTCAGCCATTATTTGCATGGTTGGTAATTCCTTGTTTTTGTGTAAGACTGTTTTATGCTTTTTATAAATAAAATTTCCTTTTTCATGCAGACTAACCCTTGATAATTTGCCTGTCACAGTTTTAACTACTTGTAGCGACTCACTCAATGTCAGCGTAAAACTCTCCATTTGCTTGGTAGCTTTTACTAGAACTCTGCAGCTTTCAGGTATGAATTTTAAATGATTTTTCAGATGATGTTTCCCAATTGCTACATAGAGTCATGCTGCATAGAGTATGATTCCAATTAAATTCGTCATAATTAATCATTTAACAACATTGATTTATACAAAAAGAGAGATACGGTACCAGGCGCTCGATTGTGTGCAATCAAATATAGGTTCCGGGACCTATATTGAATTAGTCGTGTGGCAGAGTCTCTCAGTTACACTTTGTGCAATACGTAAAATATGGAGGTTTCGCTTGCATAGCCGTGTTAACTATATAGGTTTATCTCTTTTGCCCATGATACACATGTATTAACTGAGGCCACACAATCACGTAACTTTTTATTAATCATATTTAATTTTAGTTTAATTGGCTTTAGACACAACATTCGGTGCTTGATTATCCATATTTTTTTATTATTATATAGAATTTATAGATCAAGACACTTGGAGACCTTATACACACATACTTTTTTTTAAATTTAAATTCAATTTTTTTTTCTAACTGTTGATGATGGATTATTATAATTTGGAAATGTATGTAGAAGACACAGTTCAGGTAAGAAAGTATATCAAACTTGTATGTAATTCATTTTCAAATAGTCAGATTTAGACTCACCTCTTTTCTTTGGTATTTTTCTTAAACTATAACCTATTGTTGGTTAATCTAACCTTGGTTTGATATGTTTTCTTATAGAATAACGCACTTATATGTATTGTTTAGTTTTGATGTACTGTTGTTTTGAAAAAATAAGTCCCGCCGAGTTTCTTGCCGGACATAATTCTTCTCGGGTCAGAAGTGTAGGGTTAGAACCGGTGTAGTTTGATTTTTTCTCTCTCTTTTACTTTGACGTGTAAAAGTGCCCTTGTGGCCTACTTACTGAATAAATGTTTGAGTTTGAGTTTGAGTACAGCGGTGTCTAGCATTTTACAAGTGTGTAGGTGCTGGACCACATTTCAGTTTTGTTTACTATGAACGTCACTCATCTTCCTTTTTGTTTATGTCTATGTTGAACAACCTCTGCAGGTAACCGATATCGATACTTGAAATAATCAGTACCATGTCTAATTGACTTATATAGCTGTCAGCTTAAAATAATACATATTGTTGTGTTTTAATTATTGTTAATTTATTTGTTAGGTATTGTTGGATAAATGTAAATAGGTACAATGTCATCTTTACACCAGTTTTGCTACAGATATCCGTTTTTAATCGTATACGACGAAAACGTTTATTGTTCCTTTTGTGATCAATATATAACATCAAAAGTCAGCAATGTCACAGCACATTTGCAAACAACTAAACATATTGAAAGAGAAGAAGGAACATTAACACAAAATTAGTTTATCCTGGATCTTACGAATTTTATGGTAGCGTCAAACATACCATGGTTTCAATTAGAAAATGAAAATTTCCGTAACTTCCTTCAAAAATGCATTGATGGCAAGTATGCGAAAACAGCAAAAGTTCCATCGGAGTCAAACTTAAGAGTACAGTATTTACCTAAAATGTTCAAAAAGGTTTTCGATTCTATCAGGAATGATATCGCGGATTCGTATATTTACGTAAGTGTTGACGAGACGAAAGATCAATTGGACCAAAATGTGGCCAATGTTATCGTTGGAGCACTCAGAAAGACTAACGCAAGTAAACCACACATAATAGCTTCCAAGGTCCTTGACAGGACTAATCATGCCACTGTAAACAATTTAGTAATCGAATCGTTGAAAAATCTTTATGGAAATGACAATTACAATGAAAGGGTGGTGTTATTTTTGACTGACGGGGCTCCCTATATGGTAAAAGCAGGTAAAACTCTACGGAATTCATTTCCAAATATGATACACGTGACATGCTTGGCCCATGGCTTCAACCGTGTTGCTGACACAGTTCGAGGTTTGTATGAGGATGTAAACGAGTTGATTTGTAGTATGAAAACGACATTTTTAAAATCCCCATCACGAACAAAAAAGTTAAAACAGTTATATCCTAATATGCCACAACCTCCCCGTCCAGTTATAACAAGATGGAATACGTGGATTGAGGCCTGTATTTACTACATGACTTACTTCGATGAAATCAAAAACGTTCTTAACAATCTCGATGACCAGAATACCGCAAAAGTAAGACGGGCTAAATTAGCAATTGGGAAACCTCATCTGAAAAAGCATTTAAAATTCATAACTGAAAGCTGCACAGTTTTAGTAAAAGCTACCAAGCAAATGGAGAGTTCTACGCTGACATTGAGTGAGTCGCTACAAGTACTTAAAACTGTGACAGGCAAATTATCAAGGGTTAATCTGCATGAAAAAGGAAAATTTATTTATAAAAAGCATAAAACAGTCTTACAAAAAAACAAGGAATTACCAACCATGCAAATAATGGCCGACTTAAACGACAATAAAGAAGTTCGTCTTGATGGAAGCAATGAGAAAATAGATTTATGGCCTTATTTTAAGTATATATCCTACCCTATTACATCTGTAGAAGTTGAAAGGTCCTTTTCAATATTAAAATGGATTTTTACAAACCGGCGATGCAGCATGACCCCTAAAAACCTTGAGCAAATTCTAATTATTAACTTCGAATCAAAATATAAGGGGCAAATAAAGTAGAAATGTAAATATGTTTCAAATTAATTTGTAAATAATTATGTACAAAACTAACTTGTATATTATATTGTACAAAACCTCGTTTGTAAATAATATCATTAAGTATCTGGTTATTCGTGTAGGTATAGCCCAGGACTTTGATTTGCATACCATTTAGAACCTTGTCACAGTGACAATAATATGAAATCTCTATCGTCTAGATGTTGATTGTCACTATGACAAAGTACGTAATGTTACACAAATCAATTTCCTTGGCTGTTTATAAATCAATATGTAATAAAACCTTTTTTAAATGTAACCTTTTTTATTCGTTCTCATTAAAAAAACGTTCTGTCAAAAATGTTACAAGTGCCACTGAGAAATAAAAATACTGATTTCCTAATTTTAGTTGTTAAAATCAGAAAAAATGTGTCCATCAATTATACATGTTCATTTTAGCAGAGAAGTTGGAATAATTAACCACACAACAAACAAAAATACGATTACAAAAAAAAAAAGATTTTTATGAATATTGCTTTCCGTATGAACGCGAAGATGACTTAGATTTTCATTGCATGGGAGTTAATGCAAGAAGGATGGCGTGCTTTACGTTAGAGAGGAATTCTGTTTTCTAATGAATTGTAATGTGTTGTTAGCAATACCATGTAATAAAATGTATGTATAAAAACATATCAAATAGTTTTATTTACGTTTCACGTATCAAGTAGTTATTATTTATATCATGTGTAAATAGAGTACTTTTGAAGTCATTTGTACATGATTACAATGATTGACGACTAATGATTAATAATTTACAATAAAACTATTTGGGATCATCCTATATGGAGCGTGACGTCAAATTGATGTCATCGGCATGAAAATTACGGGCCCTGCTCATTTCTAAAGTCATTTAATCTTTTATAATATAATTAAAGATAATACATCATGTGACATAAACAGGGTAGACAAGGAAAGCAAGATAAAATATGTTATTTCTCTGTCTTCTTACAAAGGAAAACATTACAGTTTAAATTTCTCAAAGGAGATGTGATTAGTATGAAACTAATAATGGCAACCTGTAAAAAAATATAAGCGGTCAATGACCTGTCCCCCGAAAGTGTGGTAGTGTACGTGAAGTCTGGTTGTGTGTGAATCAGGGTATTTTGACAGAATCTGAAAATTCTCACACATATACCCGACCCTTAAGGGCATAATTGGCTACTTTCCTAAAAAAAATATTTAGTCCGTCAGTTAGATTATCAAAAAATATTGGACACGTATTTTTTATTTCTTCAATCAAACAAAAATTGGTGAAGATATAGCCCGTTAAAGTTCCGCGTGACGTCACATTTCAGTACAATTTTTAGTATAATGTGACGTCACGCGGAACTTTAACGGGCTATATCTTCACCAATTTTTGTTTGATTGACAAAATAAAAAATACGTGTCTAATATTTTTTTATAATCTAACTGGCGGACTAAATAGAATTATTTTTTTACCCAGGAAAGTAGCCAATTGGCATCGTATTCTAATTACGAAAAACTAAGAAAATTTTTTTTAAGTGAAATAAAAGTGGTTTTGTATGGAGGGTTGACAGGCTGGGACGAAGGCTTCCATACCCAAAAAACAATTATGTTTCGCGTCCAAAAAAACACAAAAAAATAAAGTAAAAAGTGAAAAAGTAAAAGTAAAAATTCATTTATTGAACGAAAACGGGTTACATAGATGTTGAAGTAATTACAGAGTATCTCCATTTTCTACCTCCGTGAGGTATACAATAATTCTTACATCTAGCACGCACTAAATACTGGTTTGTACCTATGTATAGTTTAATTGTTCATACATGCAAAATATTCGTTCAAACTATAAAAGCACTTGTCTGTCAGCCATGTATACAGTTTCTTTTTGAATGCTTCCAGTGGCAACTTCTTTAAATCAATAGGAAGATGGTTAAAAACTTTGACACTCATAGCCGCCGCAGTTTTACAAACCTATATTTTTCTAGCAGTTTTAGTCTTGGTTGCTTATTTTTAAAAAGGTGACTATTGGCCTTCACAAATACAGCAACTTCATGAATGTACAGGCAAGGAAAAGTTAACAATTTATGTTTTTTTAAATAGTAACCAACACGAATCTCTTCGTTTTAACCCGTAACCTTTAAGACATCGCATTTGTCGCCTAAACACTATATCCCGACTGGCGGAATTTCCCCATATCACAAGCCCATATCGGAGATTTGACATAACATATGAGTGATAAGCCAGAAGTCCAGTCTTTTCTGAAGACACTTCGTTGAGTCTCCGAAGTGGATGAATAAATCTACAAAGTTTATTGACGATGTATTCAGAGTGTGGATTCCAACTCGTGTGACAATCGAATGGAAGTCCTAGAAATTTTATTGTCTGTACATTTTCTATCTCAATGTCTTTGGTCACTACCCTTACATTCGCTGGTGTACCTTGGGGAGCAAAAAATTGCATACATTTGGTTTTTAACATATTTACTTGTAAATTGTTTGCTTCTAGCCATCGGAGGACATCATGGAAAGCTTTATTAGATATTTCATTGTGTTCTGCTCCGTTGCCTCCTTGAATAATAATCGAGCAGTCATCAGCGAATAAGACCATCTTTTGATTCGAAATTTTTGGTAATTTATTTATATAAAGTATAAATAATAGTGGGCCCAAAATGCTTCCTTTCGGGACGCCTACTTTTATGCTTCTCCGGTCTGACCTGTAGGTATTGAGTGTCTTAGTACTTTCAGAGTAAGAAACTATTTCCGTATATTGTGATCTCCATTCTAGGTATGACTTGAGCCACTGATAGCATTTTCCTCGAATGCCATAATAGTATATTTTTTTTAGCAGTAGATTATGGCAAACTCTGTCAAAGGCCTTTGACATATCTAAGAATATCACAGATATTGGAATTTTTTGATCTCTGCAATTTGCTATTAATTAGTTCAAAGATAGCCTGAGTCGTTGATTTTTTTGCTCTGAACCCATATTGAGAATTTGTTATCACGTCATTTTTATCTAAAAAATCTAACATTCTGGTGTAAATTACTCTTTCAAAAATTTTGGAAAATATTGGGATAAGAGCAATCGGGCGATAATTGTCTAAGTTACTTTTGTCACTGTAGGGGCAGTTTATTCATTGACAACTCACCTGAAATCCAGCGGCGCTCGTGTCCACGTGCCTGGGTTAGGTAGAAATCCAAGTTTGTTGTCACTTTCACGGGCTCCCGACACTTTCTCCAAGAGGTACTGGTTGTGGACTGTTCACTGAGTGATTTTGGGTGTAGTTGCAGCGACGGAGATATGTAATTTTAATTTTATTTCGCGTGCGCGGCGCGGTACGCGTGCATTCATTTGCAACGGCGAAAACGGAAGTCCTCCGCTAGGTGGCGCGGAGAGCGCAGGAAGCGCTTTGGGATATCAATGTAAGTTGCCATAACAAAAAAACTGCTACAAAGTAAATGTATTCTTTACCCAATTATGTTGTCTTGTATGTAAGGAAAAATACCTATTCATCCTATATAAAAAATTAAGAAATAAACTTAACTCTAATCTGTTCCACGTCGGAACATGCCGCTCGCCTTGAAAGAACCTAGTGTCTTTCAAAAGAACATGCGAAAGCTTAGCAACTACATTGAAATTATGTCTAACTTACATGCTAACATTACGAGTCGTAACGATTCTGTACACTAATTATTCTATGGGTAAGGGACAGACCTTGACTACGGGTCGTTTGTATAGTGTGTCCCCACTTTTTAAAGTTACGACGCGAATGACTTGATCCGCACCCGGATGGACAGCGTGAATACGCGCGAGTTTCCACTGTAACGGTGGCAAGTGGTCGTCACAAACCACAACAACAGTGCCTTCCCGGATGGCAGGACCGCGATCTTGGAGCCATTTGGTACTTTGTTGTAAATGATGAAGATATTCGCGACTCCATCTTTTCCAGATATGCTGGACAGCTTGCTGTATCCAGCGCCAGCGAGTAAGACGATTAGGATTTTCGTCGGTCAATGAAACGTCAGGTAGGACCGTCAAAGGTTCTCCGATCAAGAAATGGGCCGGTGTAAGGGGTAGTGGGTCGGATGAATCCGAGCTGATCACGCAAAGCGGACGTGAATTTAAAGTACCTTCCAGCTGACACGTCAGGGTATGCATCTCATCATAGGTAAGCGTCCGAGTACCTATCACGCGATGTAAATGAGTTTTAAAGCTTTTGACGGCCGCTTCGAATAGTCCACCGAAATGACTGGCATAAGGTGGCTGAAAATGCCAAGTTAATCCTTGTTGTAAAGTTTGTTGATTGAGTTCTCTCATCACTGAATCGTTGCGTAGGAACGAGTACAAATCTTTAAGGTAATTATTACAACCAACGAAGTTTCGGCCACAATCGGTATATATGTCTGTGCAATATCCTCGACGGGACGTGAAACGTCGCAACGCGGCTAAAAACCCTTCTGTAGAAAGTTCGGAAACTATTTCGAGGTGTACGGCCTTAACGCTCATACAAACAAAAACTGCAACATAACATTTAATTATTTTTGCATTGCGCACCTTATTTGCGCGTACGTAAAATGGTCCACAAAAGTCGCACGCAGTTTTAATAAAAACGCGAGCGGGACGCAATCGAACCGCGGGAAGCATACCCATCCTAGGTTGTACGCGAGTCGGACGCGCACGAAAACATGAAACACAACAGTGTATGCGTAAACGTATAATATCGCGACCCGATATAATCCAATACCGCTGTAACAAAGCATTTTGCACGCTTTGCGGACCAGCGTGCATTTCCTTAATGTGAGCATCGTCAATAATAAGATTTGTAAGTGGATGTCGTTTAGGTAAAATCAATTGATGTTTCGACTCATAAGGTAAAAATGATTTATGAATACGTCCGCCGACGCGTAACAAACCGTCATTATCTAACATGGGCGATAGACGCCGCAAGCGCAAGGAAGGTAACTTATTAGACGAAATATTTTTAATATCTTCCTCGAAAACCTTTTGTTGCGTTATAAATATGAGTCGAGTTAATGCAAATTGATACTCTGGTACGGTGATGTACTCAGGGAACGTTTGTTTATGTTTTCTACATTTGTTAGAGAAACGAAATATTAATGCCGTGACGCGAACTAATTTACCTAGCGACGAAAATCGCGTAACAAGGCTGTCGTCGTCCGGGGATGGAGGCGATGTGGACACACACGCGCAACTATTGTTTAAGATTTCAATTTTATTGCGTTTTTCCTCTGTCGTGTTTGATACCGGGTTTTGTATAGGCCAGGAGTCCTGACTTTGTTGGAGCCATGTCGGACCTTGGCACCACAAGTCGCTTTGTACCAGCGCGGCGGGCAGGAGACCACGTGACGCCGGGTCGGCGCTGTTGTCGGCCGACGGGACGTGACGCCAGCAGCCCGCCGGGACGCGGGACAAAATTTCACTGGTGCGATTAGAGACGAATGTTTTCCATTCGTGCGGGGGTGACTTAAGCCACGCTAACACGACGGAACTATCCGACCACGCATACACTTGGTCGGTACGAATGTGACCACCGTAAATATGCATTACCCTTTCTATTAGTTTTGACAATATCAAACATCCCATTAATTCTAACCTAGGTATCGTAAGACAAACACGTAAAGGAGCTACGCGTGTTTTTGCCATGACTAAATAAGGTTGAACCTTACCGGTTTTGTCCGTAAGACGTATGTAAACACAACCTGCATATGCAATTTGACTTGCGTCTGAAAATCCGTGAATTTGGATTGAATCGAAGTTATCAGTATTAAAAATATGACGCGGAAACGACATTTGAGATAAGAGCGGTAGCTCGTTAACGAAATTAGTCCATGAATTGACTATGTCGATGGGAGGTTGCGAGTCCCAGGGGACCTTAGCTATCCACAGCAGCTGAATCAAGTGCTTGGCAAACAACGTGACCGGAGATAGTAACCCGAGCGGGTCGTAAATTTTGGCAACTTCTGATAAAATGGCCCGTTTCGTACATACCTTAGAAGTACTTTGTACTTTGAAACTGAATGTGTCAGATCCCGGATTCCATTGAAGTCCAAGGACCTTGACTCCTTTGTCATTTTCCATGTCAGCGAAGTGAACACCTTCGCGCCGCTCGCCATGAGAATCCTGCGGTCGCGTAGCAGCGAGAATCGCGGGCGAGTTGCTCTGCCATTTGCGTAACTCGAACCCGGCTGTGGCGCAAATACCTACCAGCTCCTGCTGTAGAACGAGGGCTGCGGCTGTAGTCTGCGCGCCTGTAACGACGTCATCAACGAAGACGTCATTAAGTAGCACCGGCGATGCAAGCGGGAACTGCTCAGCTTCATCATGAGCTAGCTGTTGGATCGTTCTCAGGGCTAAAAAGGGCGAACTACTTACCCCAAAAGTGACAGTACGAAGTCTGTAGTCACGCAGAGGCTCCTCGGGCGACTGACGCCAAAGGATGCGCTGAAAATCTCTATCAGCCTCACGAACAAGTATATTGCGATACATCTGTTTTATATCGGCACAGAATGCAACATTATGCACTCTAAATTTTAGAAGAACATCGACGATGTCTAAGTGTAACTTAGGACCCGTCAGCAAGGTGTCGTTTAGCGAGTAGCCACTCGTAGAGCGGCAACTAGCATCATAGACGACCCGAGTACGTGAAGTTTCACTCGAATTTTTGACCACACAATGATGCGGTATAGTGTAACTCGCGCCAGTGGGGGGGTTATCGTCCGCGAGCTCCATGTGGTTAAGGTCCATGTACTCTTGGAGGCAAGCGTGATAATCCGCCTTCAACTGGGGGTTGCGTTCTAGACGATATTCCAATTTATGGAATCGTGCTAGGGCAGTTTGCCGCGACTCGCCGAGCGGCGGTGCGTCGAGCTTGAATGGCAGAGCGACCACATATCGCCCTGTCTCATCACGCGTATGCGTCTTTTGAAAAAAGGATTCGCATAGCTTTTCTTCGGGAGTGTAACTCCGCAACTCTGGAACTGACTCCAGCTCCCAAAACCTTTGAAGGTTGTCGTTGTCGAACGACGTAAAACACGCATGAAGTGGAGTCGCAACATTCGAAGTAAAATTTACTTTTCCGCCTAACAAATAACCGAACATACTATTTATTGCGGTGGGTGTTCCCGGTTCGCCCCTAATAATACCGTCAAGCAAAATATCGGCTAAAATATCCGAACCGAGTATCATATCGACAGGTTGTGGTTTATGAAAGTCAGGGTCCGCTAGGGCTAATCCCTGCAAATGAGGCCAGTCGGCCAGCGGAGCTAGTGGTACACTAGGCATTTGACGGGTTAACTTTGAGAGAATGGCAGCTTCAATGGGAATAACTGGCCCTTGTTTGCCCTTGGGCGTAATTGAGCACAAAAATGTACCCCTAGGTTCAAGCGGTAGTTCGCTAACACCTACTAGCGGCTCGCTATAGCGAATTCGCGGCAGATTCAATCGTTGCATGCATTCCTCCGTGATCAGTGTCGCCTGAGATCCGCCGTCGAACATACATCGTATAGTTGCCATTTTATTGCATTCTAAATGAATATCAACTAAGGCTGTTGACAATAAAACCGTGCGCGATTGAATACCTACACTTTTTTCTTTCCGAACTCCATGCACAGAAGATGGGTTAATTAACTTAGGCATTGATGCCTCCGCGCCGCACTGCTCCGTGGGAGCGAGCGAGACGGCAGCTACTTCCGCAGCTTCGCTTATCACCGATGACGTAAAATTTTTTTCTAAATGAATCAAAGTATGATGCTTTTTATTGCACTTTTGACATTTAAAATTCGATTTACAACTTCTTAAGTCATGCCCGGGAGATAAGCAGTTAAAGCACACTTTATTTGATTGAACAAATGTAAATCTATCCTGTGGTGATAAGTCTAAAAAATGTAAACATTTCCCGAGGGTGTGGTTACCTTTACACTTCAAGCAAGAATGAACCTTATGTCCATTGTCAAAAGGTCGACTTTGGGTTGGAGCGGTAGTTGCAGCGAACACATGTTTTGTAACCGATTGACCTATATTCGCACCTGCATGAACTTTATTACTTGAATAATTATTTTTATTGGATTGCGTCTTTGAGACGGCAATTATCTGTTCCGCTGCAACTTCAGTTTCTAAAAATGTAACTAAAGTGTCCACACTCGGAATTGTTTGCGGGTTAGCCAACGAACGTTCAAACTGTCTCCGCGTATTTATGGGAATTTTGCGTAATAATAAATTTAAAAGAATAAAATCCCACTCCTTGATCGGAAAACTCATGACCTCGAGTGCCATAACGTTTTCTTGAAAAACATTTAATAACTTCCTTACAGAACCAGAAGTCCCTATCACACAGGTTTCAAGGTCAAGCAGTTTGTCCAGATGTTGTGTTGCAATAACGCGTTTATTGTCATAACGGGATTTTAAAATATCGAGCGCAACTGAATAATTATCTTCTGTTATGGGAATTGATTTAATTAAATTATGCGGTTCATCTTTAACAGAAAGAAGTAGGTATCTAAACTTCTCGGCGTCTGTATAGGCATTGTTGTTGTGAACAAGTGATCGAAATAAATCGAAAAAGGATGGCCAAGCAGTGGGTTGACCGTGAAATTCTGGCAGCGATAGTTTAGGCAAATTCCGACGATCGTGGATAAATGCGTCGTGGTGGGTAGGAATTTTACTCGCGCGACGAGTTTCTACGTCTGCCTGCTTTAACTGATTTACATGCGTAACTATCGCGTAATACAAATCATTAAAATCGTTACGAATCTTAATGTTCGCTTCTTTATTGAAATTTTGCGCTTTAATTAAAGCCTTTTCGATTCTAGTTTGAATTTTGGTAAACTTCCGCTGATGTACCGTTAAATCTGTTGTTCTTGAACGAAATTGTTCTAGATTTGTCGCTGCGAACTGTAAGGTTCTTTTTAATTCATCGAGAATTAAATCACGTTCGAAGATGTCTTGTGTGATACACGACGTATCGGTTTCGGCATTGCCGTCACTCGGATTAGGAACCATTTTGCGAAACAAAGATGGCAGAAATGACAATACGAAAATTAATTACGCGTGTATGAAAAATGGGTACGTAATACCACAACAAACAAGACAACAAAACGTGGCAAAGAAATATCCGGATCGAACGGATCAAAAAATTATGTAGGGGCAGTTTATTCATTGACAACTCACCTGAAATCCAGCGGCGCTCGTGTCCACGTGCCTGGGTTAGGTAGAAATCCAAGTTTGTTGTCACTTTCACGGGCTCCCGACACTTTCTCCAAGAGGTACTGGTTGTGGACTGTTCACTGAGTGATTTTGGGTGTAGTTGCAGCGACGGAGATATGTAATTTTAATTTTATTTCGCGTGCGCGGCGCGGTACGCGTGCATTCATTTGCAACGGCGAAAACGGAAGTCCTCCGCTAGGTGGCGCGGAGAGCGCAGGAAGCGCTTTGGGATATCAATGTAAGTTGCCATAACAAAAAAACTGCTACAAAGTAAATGTATTCTTTACCCAATTATGTTGTCTTGTATGTAAGGAAAAATACCTATTCATCCTATATAAAAAATTAAGAAATAAACTTAACTCTAATCTGTTCCACGTCGGAACAGTCACCATTTTAAAAAATTGGCTTAGTTAAAAGAACATGAATGATTAAAGAGCATTTCAATGTTAACTAGAGAATCCAGTAACTAGTGAAACAAAATTAGTCCCAATTTAGATTTTACGTGACCGAACAAACTAAGACCTAAAATACTACTACTAACACTGATTCTAATTAACACTTCGTTCAAGTTTAACGTCAGACTTAAAGTAAATATGACGTCAAAGTAAATTAACTTGCGCAAGACCAGTGAACGAATAAAGTATAGTAATCGTATTAGCTCTGAAAAATTACCCCCACATTTATAATATTGTAGGTGTGCATATAGTATCGGTTTATTATACTGATGATATATGACTGTTAGTAAGCCATTTTTTTATTTAACCGCGCAGAACGTTTGATTTATATAAAAATGTTTCATTCAATGAAAACTTCGATTGTGTCAAAAATTGCGACCATAAAGGTCATATTCAAAGCGGGGAAAGAGCTGAAGGGATAACTGTCAGGAGACATCAGTAACACCGTTTTAGAAAGCCAATGTTAGTACAGTAGGCCTAGCACATGAGTGTATCGACAATATCTCGCGGTCGAGATAGACATCTGTCATTGTCTAACTGTATTTATCAGAAAGTGACAGATGTCTATCTCGACCGCGAGATACTGTCGCTACACTCATGTGCTAGGCCTACTGGGGACGTCTATGTCTTATTTCATCGTAACTCAAGACAGATCGATACCACAGGCGCCTTGCTTCTTTCAATTATCCTCTATCCTTAGGCTTTCGAGTTATATAACTCTCCTTTTTTAAGTTTTTCTTTATTCATCTTCCCATTTCGTGTTAAATTAATGATTAATTCGTCAGTCGGAGAATTTGTTGAAGTAGACTTGAAGAGTTTAGGTTTCTTTTTAAGGTCTACATTTTTTTTCTTTGTGGCGGTAGGTTGAATTTTAGTAGTTATATATTTTATAAGATACTAGCGACCCGCCCCGGCTTCGCACGGGATAAAAAAATGGTTATTGTGGGTTATCCCTAAGAGATAGACATATACCATCGCGGACTTTTTGTAGACCCTTTTAAGGTGTACAATACTGCAGTACATTATTATAATCTATCTCGTAGGGTTCACAGCCAGCGTTTTCAATGTAAACGCAATAAATGTGTTTATTTACGCCATCACATTAGAAACCTCTAAAATTATCAGTGTTTCTCTACTATATTATGCATGTTGATACATATAAACCTTCCTCTTGAATCACTGTATCTATTAAAAAAACCGCATCAAAACCCGTTGCGTAAATTTAAAGATCTAAGGGACAGACAGCGAAAAGCGACTTTGTTTTATACTATGTAGTGATCAGAATTAATTACTGACTTTTATTGCATGTTGCTACCAATTATTTATCCACAAATCTAAAATTAATGAATTATACAGGGTGAAACTTTAACCACCGTTCATATTGAGCAAGGTGATTAGGTAGGCATACTGAACAACTATTACTATGGGACCAACCACAAAATCCAAAAAAATAGCTTTTCTATAAAAAACGACGATAACTGATCGGCCGAAATGTATGAAACAGCCAAAAAGATTTTCACGATTTTAGAGTTGGTCCCATTGTAAAAGTTGTTCAGTGTGGCCTTCCTTGATTAGATATATGCTCACTCGCCCTTGCTCTATATGAACGGTGGTTAAAATGTCACCTGTATAACTTGTAAGTTCGCATTTAATTTAATAATAAGTACTGTTATATTCTTATGCAAAATAAACTCTTCCCACAATTCAGATATCTTAAAAATGTTTACTATTTATACGAAATTTTTTAACGGCCTTCTAGCCCAGTCGCCAGTGACCGCTTCCAATGAAGCAAATTCCCGCCGGCTTCGAATCCAGGTCAGAACATTCCTGTATATATTTATCACGGATATTTTCCCAGTTCCTTTTTTCTCTCATGCGTAGTGGGCCTGCAATATATTTAATGTCGGCCTCCCATCTGGTCGGAGGTGTGTGATCTGGTCTTCTAGAACGAGGTCTCCATGCTGGCTCCATCTCACATCAGCTCAGCGATAAAGCCTTGTATTTTGTACTTATTAAGTACCTGTGTGTAGCTGTGGTCATCTATAATAAGATAAACATCTACTTAAGCAATGAATTAATTAAGCATTATGTCATAATTATTTTACATTTTTTTTTTTAAAGTGGGTATTCCACTCATACATTAGTATGTTATTCAATCAAATACAAACATTAAAAAAAAATTGTAAAAAGGGTCGGCGGGAAGGGTATCTAACTCTAGTGGTTGGCACCTAGATGTCGCTTACGGCTGCTATAAAGTCGATGTAAAAATAAATGCAAAAAGATGATTGAAGGCATTGAGAATTTCGTCAGCTCGGTAACTGAACCCATAGCCTAATTGGTAAAGCGATATCGAGCCCCGGTAAGGCGTATCGATGTTGGTTCAAGTCCAACTGGGTTGATTATTTTTTCAATGTTTTCAATGTTTGTATTTGATTGAATAACATACTAATGTATGAGTGGAATACCCACTTTAAAAAAAATGTAAAATAATTATTAGTTGATAGCAGGCGCCATCTGTTATTTCCGTTGTGACACTTGTAAAAAGGGTCGGCGGGAAGGGTATCTAACTCTAGTGGTTGGCACTTAGATGTCGCTTACGGCTGCTATAAAGTCGATGTAAAAATAAATGCAAAAAGATGATTGAAGGCATTGAGAATTTCGTCAGCTCGGTAACTGAACCCATAGCTTAATTGGTAAAGCGATATCGAGCCCCGGTAAGGCGTATCGATGTTGGTTCAAGTCCAACTGGGTTGATTATTTTTTCAATGTTTTCAATGTTTGTATTTGATTGAATAACATACTAATGTATGAGTGGAATACCCACTTTAAAAAAAAATGTAAAATAATTATGAGTTGATAGCAGGCGCCATCTGTTATTTCCGTTGTGACACTTGTAAAAAGGGTCGGCGGGAAGGGTATCTAACTCTAGTGGTTGGCACCTAGATGTCGCTTACGGCTGCTATAAAGTCGATGTAAAAATAAATGCAAAAAGATGATTGAAGGCATTAAGAATTTCGTCAGCTCGGTAACTGAACCCATAGCTTAATTGGTAAAGCGATATCGAGCCCCGGTAAGGCGTATCGATGTTGGTTCAAGTCCAACTGGGTTGATTATTTTTTCAATGTTTTCAATGTTTGTATTTGATTGAATAACATACTAATGTATGAGTGGAATACCCACTTTAAAAAAAAAATGTAAAATAATTATGAGTTGATAGCAGGCGCCATCTGTTATTTCCGTTGTGACACTTGTAAAAAGGGTCGGCGGGAAGGGTATCTAACTCTAGTGGTTGGCACCTAGATGTCGCTTACGGCTGCTATAAAGTCGATGTAAAAATAAATGCAAAAAGATGATTGAAGGCATTGAGAATTTCGTCAGCTCGGTAACTGAACCCATAGCTTAATTGGTAAAGCGATATCGAGCCCCGGTAAGGCGTAAGGACCTTCCTTCTAGCTAAATTTCATGAAGGTCTATGGGAAGGATCCTGGATTTATTGTAAGTTTGTAATAGAAAAACATAGTTTTTTGTGATGGAAGAAAATAATTATGATTTTCGGACTTTTTCCTTTACTCGCGCTGTAAGATCTTCCTTCTTGCAAAATTTTATGATTCTAGGTCTATGGTACGTGCCATATGGTCGTTCTTATCAAGGGTACGTACCCTTGAGAAGAACGACAGACAGACAGACGGACAACAAAGTGATCCTATAATGGTTCCGCCACAGATTATATAATAGTTCTGTTCCGCTTTTTCCTTTTGAGGTACAGAACCTTAATTTTTTTTATTAAACAAGTATTGTAGTTCATAATACCCGTACCGTATAATATAAATCTTCCTCTTTCAATGGCTAAATGTAATAAAAATACCTACGTGAAAATTGTATAATGTATTTGTATTTATCTACACTCACATTGTAAGTTCTCTAAAACGTGTTCGAAAACGGGAGGCAATGGCTAGCATTACCACAATCGATTTTACTATGATAAGCTTTTTATCTGTGGCAGTAACGTAATTTTAACTTTACATGCTCAAATATTAATGTGTTATGAGTTTTGATAACATAATGTATACCTGCACGCTCCCGCGCGGCCGCCAACACGCGCCCGCGCGACCGCCGGCACAATCGAGTTGGCCATGGCGGTGCAATGGCGGCCATTCTATGGTTTCGGAATACGGCATTTAGGATAAATAATATGAGTGTAGATAAAGCAGTGTATGCAAATGTACGTAATTAGGCCTTAAAACACTCGTATGATCTTATTATGAAACTCGCCTGCGGCTCGTTTCATAAAACCACACTCATGTTTTAAGGACCCTTATTACGTAACAGTTACATAAACTACTATTGTGTAATTGTATATGATATTTAAAAACATTTTCAGCTTTATATAGAAATACGTAGAATTATTGTTATTTAAGTATAATTATTACATAATTGTTAATGTTTTAGCAAATTTATGTTATGTTTTTACTTTACACATTATAAATTTTGCAATTTGGTACATGATTTGCTGATTCATTTAAACGTTCACACGCATATCGTAACAATGTACTTACTGGAAATTTCAATAACATCATAATTATTTTACATGTTTTTTAAAGTGGGGCATTCCACTCATACAATTGTATGTTATTCAATCAAATACAAACACTTAAAACATTGAAAAAATAATCAACCCAGCAGGATTTGAACCTCGCATCGATACGCCTTACCGGGGCTCGATCGCTTTACCAATTAAGCTATGGGTTCAGTTACTGAGTTGACGAAATTCTCAATGCCTTCAATCATCTTTTTGCATTTATTTTTACATCGACTTTATAGCAGCCGTAAGCGACATCTAGGTGCTAACTACTAGAATCAGATACCCTTCCCGCCGACCCTATTGCAAGTGTCACAACGGAAATAATAGATGGCGCTGCTATCAACTCATAATTATTTTACATGTTTTTTAAAGTGGGGCATTCCACTCATACAATATGTTATTCAATCAAATACAAACACTGACAACATTGAAAAAATAATCAACCCAGCAGGATTTGAACCTTTGCAATCCCTCCGAAGATTCCATTTATAATAGAATTGAGATCAAAACAATTTGTTTCGCAAGACAGGGAACCAAAATTAATTTATTTTGTGTCTTTATTCAAAATTTCATTAAGTGGACCTTTTAAGCCTCTATGTTTTGAATGATATTTCGTGGAACAGAATGATGTTCTTTTTCTACTTTAGTAAAAGATTATTTAAAAACTGAGAAATAAGATCAAAAATAAATTAGGTTTTGAAGAGAATGGCAAAATCTTCTTATATACTAACCTGTTTTAGTACCTAAATAACTTTTGATTGCTATAGCTTTGATCTTCTTACAGTTCTTGATTCATTAGTTAAGTTTAATTTAATAGTTGAATTTTGTCTGCGGTGTTTCGATAATCGATGATTAAAAACGATACCATTGTGTGCCATAAATGGGACAAAACTTCATTATTTTTAGTATGTTTACTTATTTTACGTTACCTTAGCTTATTTTACTTCGAAAACGAAGAATTCTTAATCAAAACAGCTTTGTACAATTACTGCCAGTTTTCTCAAAGATGAGGATTGCAAAAAAAAAAATTCCAAGATTGTTAAGCAAATATTAATTCAAATTAGTTACATTACCAAAAACATGAAACGTAATAAAACTCAGCTTCAGATTGCAAATAAACGTCTGTTTCCAGACAGAAATATTTTTCATTGTTCATTTTGCGTCAGAGACCTTTGTTTTCTTTTTCCTCATATTGTTTTCTCTTACGTTTTATTATTGGTTATTCATTTATTACACAATTGTGATCTGAGCCATGTATTTTTTCGTGCGGGCCTGGCAACGCCTGTTTTGATTCGGTTCATTCCATTGTTCCACTAATTGAAATCAGGCTGAGACGCATTATTAGTTTTTTGTATTTAATCAATAATTTGCTGTGCGTACCCATTGGTAAGAACAGCAAATTTTTTATTATGTTGTTTGCCATTGCAAACAATCAAAATAGTAAATCCAACAAGACTAGATTTTATTTTACTATGTGGTCATATATGGACGGAGGGTTGTTTTCGATCCTATGAAAAATACTCGCTTTTGACTTAAAAATGAGCCTGCAGTGCTACCCTAAGAGGACAGGGTTGAAAATGACCAAACTAAATATCTTCAGTTAGGTAAACTAGGTAAAGAAACACGATTCATTTATTAAATTATTTTGAAACAGTACACAGAACTTTATAAAATACCTAGCAAACAAGCAGAAAAAGAAGGCATTGCTCAGTTTTTCCAGTTCTGTACGTTAGCTTGTTAAGCTTCTGTGCCGACGCCTGAAATATAATTTATGAGCACTGCTTTTTGCTCATTTCGTTAAATAAACGTTAGCGTTTTAAGATAACAGGATGAGGAGGGAAAATGGTTTACTTCAATAGTGCAGAATCGGGTTTTGTGTCTTTTTGGGATCTATTCGATTCGTCAGATACAGTTAGACTTGGCCATATTTAGATATAAAAGTACTTATTATTTATATATGGTATTGGCTAATTTTATAACAACTATCCTAGCTACTTTATAAGATATTAGCATTTTAAGGTTTGATAGTTACGTAACAACTGACTGAAAAAATGAATATTTGGTCTACATTAGTATGAGTATGTCGTTTCAATTAAGATTATATGGCTGTAGCGATAGTACATTACAGCATAGGCCATAAGAATAAAAGGTCGGTAACACGTTCTCGCGCCGATATGGATTGTGTTTTCACAAATATGACATGAAAATAAAGAACGAAACTTAAATAAATAAATAAAGTTCAATTTAGTTCAAAGCCACTACTACACCAGTAACCTTCCTGTCACGAGAAATAATGTAAAAATCTAAATTAGCTGTTTATTAAACCTTACGCCACCTTAAGCCTGAAAAGTTGTATGTAATCCTATTATTCAGTCAGTAATTCGGTCAGCTCGTATTGCTGCGCCCGAAATAAGATAATTCCGAGCCTGTTATAAAGTACGTAACAACAATATTTCATTGCATGTTCGAGAAAAATATTTTCCTCCATCCATTTCATTTTTGAGATTCTGTTGAAAAATGTTTTCATCGCTCTCAACTGCCAGCATACGCATACTGTCATACGTAAAAACAAAAGGAAAAAAAAATATTTAAGGTAGGTATACAGTGTGTAAATCCAAGACGGGTGAAGCTTTTAACGGTAGGATGTAGGAAGTATATTTAGATAAATTTTGCTTAGAATTACAAGCAAAATTTTAACCATACAAAATAATTCGGCCCGCAATGTAATGCAAAAAATACTTCAGTCTTAAACTCTCGTTGACAGTTGACAGACAAGTACTTATTTCAATCATGTTTGCAGTAGATTGCTGCTCGGTAAATTTTCAAAAAAAGTATCACGGGGTCATAATTAAGTGTAACTTTAAAAACTGGTCAAGAGCATGTCGGGCCATGCTCCACGTAGGGTTCCATAGTTACTGGCGCGTAACAATACACCCACTCAAAAAGTTGTTTTTTATATGATATTTGGCGACACTTACGTCATTTTACGGCATCATTATGCGGCACTTGCGTCCTTTTTACTAGGCCGATTTTATTCAATATTATTAGGCCTCACTTTTATAATTTTTTCAAAATTTTTTGTACTCACGGTTTAAAAGTTAAGATTCACGGGACGCACTTTTTTAAGCTTTCAGATCTATTTTTTACGAAACTACCTATTATATTTATCCGAAAATTGTTCTAGTAGATCCCTATTCTTTTTGAAACACCTATTCAACAACACCTCACACGATAGGGTTGGCCGGAAAAAAATAATTCACCCCTCACTTCATGTGTACGAAAGGCAACCAAAAAATGAATATGAATGAAACTCTAAGGGTTCCTTGTTGACTAATACGGAACCCTAAAACATTTTAATCAATGATAATCCAACCAGCAAAAATCAGGCTTACAATTAATTTCAAGACTACCTCCTATTTTTTCGCTCTTAAATATAACAAACTTATATCATCGTATAAACACGGATTTGGGCACCAATTATTAAATCCTATATCTGGTTTAATTCTTTGCTTGCTTTGCTCGTATTTGATGTACATACTGTATAAAGTGTTTATAACGTAATGTTACCCAAAAAACACGACCTCAGGCTCTGCATTAATACCGCTCACCAAGTCGTCGCCTTCTCGTTGGAGCTTTTATGCTTTAAAAATCTCAAAGCTGTTAAAATGGAAAACACTGCTCATCATTAAATGTAGATTGAATAACATAACAAGATACAAGATATTTTTATTCATGACGTACACAATATTACAGACAAACAAAACAAAGACGTATTGGCGTAGCACCACGAAATGGACCCTGCTCATCAAAATGCTAATAGCTAGTATGTAAGCTAGCACTGGTCTTCCGTAGGGCCCATTTGATGATGCCACGACCGATAACACAAACTGCAATAGCACAAGCTGACAGCTTAAGTCTGGGAAAGTGTTAAGGCAACGAGCAATGAAGGCCGATCTTCATCTCTCAATATAAACCATAAATTCGTGTAGGTTACTAATCGAAATTTCGTTACTATCGTCTCTACATTTCGATTTAGCAAGTGCTAAAAAGAGAAAGAGAGGTAACGAATTTTTCATATTCAACATTCGTGTTAGGGTCCTACTGGGACGTTGAAATAAGAGAGGACTGTATCAAGATAGGCTGGTTTACTCCGCCTTAGTTACAGTGGGAATCCCGGCCAAACAATTATAAAGAAAACTAATTCCGGGTGTCGTCCGTTGCCGACGGAGTAGGTAAAGGTGAGTGTCGTCCGCCGGTCGCTCGCGGTCCGCGGTGGTGACGTCGCGTTCTGCCTGCTCCCCGCACGTCTGTCCAGCTCTCAACATTCGCGTTAAAGCTGGGGCCGTATTCTAACTTTAAAACATGTTTAATACACTCCAACTTCAATGCAACTCCAATACATTAATTACACAATACAGTCAGCGCCTAAGCGTCTGAATCAGAAATATCAGAATTTGCTTGAAAATTATTCCGATACAAATTCAATATTGATTGATTATTTGTTGTGTGTTGGAGTTATGTTTCAGATAGGTTGTGTTTTTAATGTATTGTTTATGTATTTTAAAAATTAGAATACGGCACCTAGTTATTTTAAGCGATCGACTCACCGTTGCTCGTGAAGGGAAAGGGAATGGCGCAGCTCTGTGTAGTTTGTGGAGTTGAGGCTGTTGTTTTAGGCCGTCGCATGTCACCTACGTGTCCGGACTCTTTTGTCTGTGGTACAATTTAGGAGACAAATGTATTTTGAAATATTGAATGTGTTTTGAAATATTTTGTGGCAATTTTAAACGCTGAGTGGAGACATGATGCTAAATAAAGTTTGTGACGCTGATTAAAATATTTATATGCAGGTACCTACTGGTAAATATTGTCTTAGTGTAATATTAACTATTTAAACTTAGATAACTGTAAGCATAATAAATCTAATACTGTATAGGGCGTTATCATAAAAAAATATTTTGATTCTGATATTGATGCTTCTGTCTAGGGATATGGTATTGGACGTCAGAAGTGGGAGATCAGATAATGTTACCTATTTCTTTAATGTAAGGCGTATATACATTTCAAAGCTATAAAGAGAATATTATAAGTCCACATTCAGGGTACCGAACCACGAGATTATGTCAGGTGTTAGATTGTATAAATCTTCCGGGGAGGCAGCCAATGAATACAGAACAGAGGGCATCGTTGTAGAATGTTCTCCATGGTCTGAGCCTCTTCGCCGCATTCGCACAGATCTGAGTCCGGCCAGCCCCACTCGTGACGCAAGTAGTTATATCGTCCGTGGCCAGTCCTCAAACGATTGATGCGACATCAGAGTTTGCGTGATATAAAAACATTTAAAACATTATGGAATTATGCAGATTTTACTAAAGTAAAAGACAAATTCACTTGATTAAACGTCTCCATAATACTAAATTAAAAACAGGCTTTCAAAATTAGTCATTCCCTATTATTTTCCGTAAGAAAATTTCCTCATATCAACCCGCTCCCTCCAGGAATTGCCCCACAACCCACATTATATGTTAATCAAGTCGTGAGTCCCATTCCAAATTAGTTGCCGACACTCTAGGGAACAAACAATGGTATCCCATTTACATGTTTGGTGAGACGGGCACAAAGGCGGTCTCAGAGCAAGCCTAATGAGCGGACGGAGAATGTGCGAAATGTTTTCTGCTAGCTGCTTATCTTGTACAAGAAAATTGGATAGTATTTTTCTTAGCGATAGTTTAAGTTGATTTAAACTTTCACGGTTTTTACACATATCATAACATTTGTGAGTGTTGTATGTCGACCGAGTGATATCCCTAGTGTGCAAAACGTTCAAGTTGATAATCAAGACCAAGTGCGGGTAGTTCGAAAAACTCGCGCGGCTAGATGTTGATGTCACCTGGAGCCAGTCTTGTCTTCGGGACTACAGGGACAATGTCGTCCTCGAAACGTCGAAGGTAATTTAAAAAAAATACGCGGTTAAGTCCCGAGAGTTTAAGTTGTCAAATTCCAGTGTTTGATAAATATCATGGGACAATCTTACACAAACTGACCTACCTAGTCCCACTCTAAGCTCAATAAGGCTTGTGTTCTGGATACAGGACGACGAAATAACATAAAATAATATAAATACTCTTTTAATTAACGTTACAAACAGAAAAGTAGAGTTGGAACAATTGGCGGTCTTATTGCTAAAGAGCGATCTCTTCCAGACAACCTTTGGGAAGCGGAAACCTGTGATAATTAACAGGAAAGTAGGTGTTGCAAAAGAAAATAAACCAAACATTAATAAACGCATTAGCATATAAAAGAAAGAAAAAAGAACTTACATAGCTCATACATACATACATATATATTAAATATATACAGTAAAATAAGAAAATATAAACTAGAACCAAACACACTACAGGCCATAGGTTGCTAAAACGGTTATTGGAGTTTCAGAATCAAACTAACTCAACTTTTGAAATTATTAACGTGAGTTACTACTGTGTTACTGTGTACTAGCTTAAATACTGTGTTGAATTTTCATTACCTAATTAAAATATCTTCACTTTAATAGAAACTGCTACTGAAATATTAACTTATGAAAATCACTTAAAAGCACCTGCTTAACCAACTCCTTTTAAAAATTTAATGATCTTCGTTCAATGTGTTTCTGAGCTATATGTATGTAACATTATTGGATCTTAACTTTAAATGGTTCCTAATTGCTACTTACATGTTTAGTTGTTGTATAATGGTAAAAACTCAAATGCGCTTTGATATGGTTGATAATGTTTTCTGACCCCATAATGACCCTCAAGCGCTATTATTCTTATTCTCTAAACAATAAAGTCGTATCAAATTAATTTTGAACACCTCACCCGCGTAGCTATTTCTGCTGCCGACTGTGCCTTTAATAACTACAAGTACCTATTGTAGCATGACGCTACGTTTATCGTACGACATCTGTCGACGTTCTTTAGAACTTCCGTGTCTAAGGAAGGTCTAAGGCTAGGTCGCGGTTGATATATAAAAAAACGTACATTGTGAGTCACGGCATTACGGGTAGATGGCGTTTATATCAGTCCGCATTTTGTAATACACGACTGGCAGTTATAAAATTGAGATGATATTCGCGCTAATTTTGAATATGAATTTTTGAGGTATTCCAGATTGTCATAAAAAGAAAGTTGGTTTTATTGGAAGTGTCAGATCGACTGAGAGGTTTTTGGAGAAAAAAACAGGAATTATCTGCAAATTGTCCTGTACAAAATCCTTTTGAGTCCTTTTTTGTTCCCTGAAAGTGTTCACCACAGTTGGTTAATTTCCTAGGAGAGGGTGGCCGTCGGTATAGTTTTTTCCAATACCAAGTGCTCCCCTTTGGCAGTGTCTGAGGGGGTGCGGGTAGTGCCTGCCGAGGTCGCCGGTGGGACCGTTTGAGCCGGGAGGACTCCGGAAGGCGCTTGTGGGTGCCGGACTTGCGAGACGATCAGCAACCGCCGCGTGTTCCGCGCGGTTCTTCACCGTCATCGGAGGATTAGAGCCCGCATCCAGCGTGGCTCTCCAAGTGAGCCAGAGGGTTCAGCGAGCTGTTGGGTCCGCCTAAAGCAAAGGGGCGCCTGCCCACGAACTTTATTTAAATTCAGTTTGAGTTTTGACCATTTCCTGACTTTCAAGAATATCATTTTATTTATATTTTTTTTAAACGTTATAAATCCGATTCCCTTTTTGTATCCAGTATTTTTGTGCCATAATAGTTTTTTTTTGTAGTTTTGCCAAAATCTTCCCAAAATTCTAATTGCCTCATTTGACGGGCGTACAAAGACCTGGCTCTTGAATTTAGGCTACTTTCAGCCAGCGAATCATCTGTCACCGTCCATATCACCCGCCTCATTAATCCATTATTTTCCCGCAGCCAAATTACCAGCCGAGTCTTTATTTGTACTTACTAGTTTTGCTAGTACTCCCTCTTTTTATTTTCCTTTTGTGCGGAAAGTAGACGTTTACGATACTAAGGTAACTATTGAATGTTAAATGCGTTTATATCGATATCGTTATCGTCATTTTTATGTGAAGTGCTAATTTTAAATATTCTGATTATTGTAATTTAATTACATTCTAACCACTAAGGAAATTATTGAATGTGAAATATCTTTATATAGATACCGTTATCGTCATTTTTATGTGAAGTGCTAATTTTAAATATTCTGATTATTGTAATTTAATTACATTCTATTCGGGTCTACGATACTAAGAAAATTATTGAATGTGAAATACCTTTATCGATATCGTTATCTTCATCTTTATGTGAAGTGCTAATTTTAAATAATTTATTTAATCTGCAAAATTAAACGTGTTAATGCAATTCACGAAGTGTTTTACTGCACTATCCGTTTTGTAAGTCTGAATTGAAGTATCTCGGCTACATCGTCAATGAGCGTGGTCTTCAAACTGATCCGAAGAAATTAGAAGCTATTAGGGATTACCCTACACCTTCTTCTGCCAAGTCTTTACGTACTTTCATTGGTATGTGTTCGTATTATCGCCGTTTCGTGGATGGTTTTTCTTCGATTATTGCTCCTCTGACGGCACTTATCGGTAAGAGAAAGGGACGTGATCCCATCGATTGGAACGATAGTGCTAGTGAAGCTTTTTCTAAATTCAAGGATGCCTTGATGAGCGCTCCGTTGATGGCTTGCCCGGATTTTTCGAAACCTTTTATCCTTCAATGAGACGCTAGCCAGGTTGGCTTAGGCTCGGTCCTGGCTCAAGAGTTGGACGGCGTTGAACATTCAATTGCTTATTATTCTCGTTTATTCACTAAAGCTGAACGTGGATACGGGACAACCGAACATGAGCTTCTCGCTGTTGTTGATTCCATAAAGTATTTCCGCGGGTATCTCGATGGAATGAGGTTTAAGATCATTACTGACCATATTGCTCTTAGATGGTTGATCACCCTTGATAATCCTACCGGGCGCTTGGCTCGTTGGGCAACTTTGATTTCCCAATATAACTTTGAGATTGAACATAGAAAAGGTGTCCTTAATGTTGTTCCTGACGCCTTGTCCCGCGCTCAGGTTGGGCTTATCTCATTCGCGCGTGGCGTGGCTCCTTCTGGAGATCCTTGGTATGAACGTATTTACCAGGGAGTTTTAGACAATCCCCAAATGTTTACAGCATTTGCTCTTCGGGATGGTGTCTTAATGCGCAGGGTATCTATCGAAAACCCTTTAGCACCTAATCCGTGGCGTATAGTTCTTCCTGCTTCAAGGACTAGAGAGGCGGTTGCTGAAATTCATAATTGGTTTCCTAATGTTCATCCTGGTGTTATGAAGACGTATTTAAAAGCTCGTGATGTATATTATTGGCCGAACATGTACCGTGATGTTACCAGGTTCCTTTCCGAATGTCAGGTCTGCAAGTCTTTTAAAATTGCAAATTCACAACCTCGTGGCCTTCGTTTGTTCCCTCGTTCTGTTGCTGATCCAATGGATCTTCTTTCCATTGACTTAATTGGTCCATTACCTGTTAGCCGTAGTGGTTTTCGTTATATTTTGACTTTGGTTGAGGTTTTTACCAAATTCGTTTGGTTGGTTCCGTTAAAGTTGGTGAATGCGAGATCTATATCGACGGCATTAGAGTCGGAGGTTATTTTTCGGTACGGTGTTCCTACTAACATTCTCTGTGACAACGCTACAGTTTTTCATAGTCGTCAATTTCTGGATTTCCTGGCGAGCTATAATATTCCAGGTCCGTGTTATACCCCATATTATTCGCCACAAGCGAATGTTGTGGAAAGATATAACCAGGTCGTGATTACTACTTTGAGCATTTTAGTTGAAAATGACCAACGCAGTTGGTCGCGTCATTCACATCGGGTCGCTCTCTATTTGAATTCTTGTATAAATTTAGCTACTGCTTATACACCGAATTTTTTGATGTACGGCCGCGAGTTGTCAATGATTCGTGAACGTGTTGAGAACCAGGTTGTGGACCAAGATGTGGGACTCAGCCGGATGGAACGCGCTTCGAATCTTCAGACGCTTCTTGAGGTGTACGATAAAGTTTCTGATTCGATGGCTTTGGCCTTTCATCGTAACGCCGCCAAGTTCAACACGAACCGTTCTTCGCCAAGAATCGTTGGTGACCAAATCGTTTGGCGCAGGAATTTCCAGCGTGGCTCCGCTGATCCTTTTCGAGGCGGTAAATTCGCTCCACGTTTCGTTCGGTGCCGTGTGGTTATAAGGGTGTCTCCACAGGTATATGTACTGGCTGATACCGATTCCGAGCACATTGGTATCTATCATATTAAAGATATCTTGAAATAGTTTCTTCTTTCAGCCCGTTCAGTTTTCTCAAAATTCTAAAATGCGCTTTAGTCCGCCCTTCCCTTATCGGTAATCCTTGCTTGATTCGTTTCTTATCGTTTTTTTTGTTTTCGTTTGAGCATTTCCTTGCTCCTTTTTCCAGATTTGACTTTTTTTACCGTTGGTGCTTAAGGCTTCGTTTATCTTTCCCGGTCTATGATAGCCTGGTTGTGTAATTTCATGACTCGATGTCAGGGATTAAGAACTGTGGCCAGGTGCAGTTTCTATCCTATCCCGGCCGTCACGTCTTGGACCGCGTGACGCGTTGGTTGGCGTTGTGTCATCTTGTTAATCTATTAGGTTAGTCTTTAGGGGTAATGTTACTAACTGGTTGGTTTTGTTTTTTTTGGAATTTGTTTAGGGTTCTCTTGTTGTACCTTTTTTGGGCTTAGCATTAAGTTGTGTTTTTTTGTTGCTTGGGGTTAGTTTTCTTGTGTTGTTGTTTGTTTGTTTCTTTGTTTGGTAGGGAGATGCTGTAGCATGACGCTACGTTTATCGTACGACATCTGTCGACGTTCTTTAGAACTTCCGTGTCTAAGGAAGGTCTAAGGCTAGGTCGCGGTTGATATATAAAAAAGCGTACATTGTGATTCACGGCATTACGGGTAGATGGCGTTTATATCAGTCCGCATTTTGTAATACACGACTGGCAGTTATAAAATTGAGATGATATTCGCGCTAATTTTGAATATGAATTTTTGAGGTATTCCAGATTGTCATAAAAAGAAAGTTGGTTTTATTGGAAGTGTCAGATCGACTGAGAGATTTTTGAAGAAAAAAACAGGAATTATCTGCAAATTGTCCTGTACAAAATCCTTTTGAGTCCTTTTTTGTTCCCTGAAAGTGTTCACCACAGTTGGTTAATTCCCTAGAAGAGGGTGGCCGTCGGTATAGTTTTTTCCAATACCCAGTGCTCCCCTTTGGCAATGTCTGAGGGTGCGGGTAGTGCCTGCCGAGGTCGCCGGTGGGACCGTTTGAGCCGGGAGGACTCCAGAAGGCGCTTGTGGGTGCCGGACTTGCGAGACGATCAGCAACCGCCGCGTGTTCCGCGCGGTTCTTCACCGTCATCGGAGGATTAGAGCCCGCATCCAGCGTGGCTCTCCAAGTGAGACAGAGGGTTCAGCGAGCTGTTGGGTCCGCCTAAAGCAAAGGGGGCGCCTGCCCACGAACTTTATTTAAATTCAGTTTGAGTTTTAACCATTTCCTGACTTTCAAGAATATCATTTTATTTATATTTTTTTTAAACGTTATAAATCCGATTCCCTTTTTAGTTGTTTTGCCAAAATCTTCCCAAAATTCTAATTGCCTCATTTGACGGGCGTACAAAGACCTGGCTCTTGAATTTAGGCTACTTTCAGCCAGCGAATCATCTGTCACCATCCATATCACCCGCCTCATTAATCCATTATTTTCCCGCAGCCAAATTACCAGCCGAGTCTTTTTTTGTACTTACTAGTTTTGGTAGTACTCCCTCTTTTTATTTTCCTTTTGTGCGGAAAGTAGACGTTTACGATACTAAGGTAACTATTGAATGTTAAATATCTTTATATCGATATCGTTATCGTTATTTTTATGTGAAGTGCTAATTTTATACATTCTGATTATTGTAATTTAATTACATTCTAACCACTAAGGAAATTATTGAATGTGAAATATCTTTATATAGATACCGTTATCGTCATTTTTATGTGAAGTGCTAATTTTAAATATTCTGATTATTGTAATTTAATTACATTCTATTCGGGTCTACGATACTAAGAAAATTATTGAATGTGAAATACCTTTATCGATATCGTTATCTTCATCTTTATGTGAAGTGCTAATTTTAAATAATCTGATTATTGTTGCTAATTTTAAATAATTTACTTAATCTGCAAAATTAAACGTGTTAATTAATGCAATTCACGAAGTGTTTTACTGCACTATCCATACTAATATTAAAACCGGCCAAGAGCGTGTCGGGCCACGCTCACTGTAGGGTTCCGTAGTTTTCCGTCCGTCACAGTAAGTGTCCCCACTTAAGAGTTAAAATAACACCGCCATGTAGGATATGATATGAGCGTTCCACGTACAGCGACATCTATCGGCAAATTAAGTAAACTAGCGCGCGAGCATAAAGTATGGAAGATGATTTTTATGGGATAATTCTTTATTGCGTGAACCGATTTTCACCGTTTTTACTTTATTTGAAAGCACGTCATTTCATTGTAATTTTGTAGAAATTACAGGTACAATAAACACCTGCTTATAAGGTTAAATTACAAACTTAGTTCAGAAATTATTTTGTATTTTTTTTTCAAAAACTATTCATCGTATCAAGTTCAAAATAATTTTCCTAGAAAGTTTTTATAAAGTTCTACTTTTGAGATTTTTTTCATATTTTTAAAACTTATGGTTCAAAAGTTAGAGGGGGGGGGACGCATATTTTTTTACTTCTGGAGCGATTATTTCCGAAAATATTTACATTATCGAAAAATGATTTTAGGAAACCCCTATTCATTTTTAAATACCTATCCAATAATATATCACACGTTAGGGTTGAAATGAAAAAAAAAATCACTCCCCACTTTACGTATAGGGGAGGTACCCTAATAAAAAAATAATTTCCACTTTTTATTTTACCACTTTGTCGGCGTGATTGATATACATACTCGTATTAGTACTAAATTTCAGCTTTCTAGTGCTAACGGTCACTGAGATTATCCGCGGACGGACGGACGGACGGACGGGCAGACATGGCGAAACTATAAGGGTTCCTAGTTGACTACGGAACCCTAAAAATGGGAAAGTGTATGTGTGTGTTTGTTTGTTTGTTTGTCCGTCTTTCACGGCAAAACGGGGCGACGAATGGACGTGATTTTTTAAGTGGAGATAGTTGAAGGGATGGAGAGTGACATAGGCTACTTTTTGTCTCTTTCTAACTCCCTACTTCCCTAAAATGGGGGGTGGAATTTTGTATGGTTTGTTACCCCGAATTTAACGCGAGCGAAGCCGCGGGCAAAAGCTAGTAAAATAATATATTAATAATTGAAATCATTGAGTAACAGGAGATGACATCCCTAAGAAATTCGTTGTCCCTAAAGTTGTAGTCAAAATCACTACAAGTCTATACTACTCTTTGATTCTGGCATAGCTGTCAATCGCCAAACATGGTGCACAAAATATGTTCTATATGTCACATCTAGTAGGATACATAATAAATCATAGGCGTAGGTAATACCTAATAGCTCAAAGAGAACCTAATGTGTTGACGATGAGGGACCCTCTTGTTCCTTTAGTTTACAGTGAATCCCCTTTATTGTAAAGGGTCGGCAACACGCATGTGACACCTCTGGAGTTGCAGGCGTCCATAGGTTAGGTAGCGGTAGCTGCTTGCCATCAGGCGGGCCGTATGTTTGTTTGCCACCGTCGTGCTACGAAAAAAAAACAATTTTCCACACTTGTACCAAAGCTAACTTTTAACTTTTTTAACTTCAAGATCAAAAATAAATATTACACAGGTACAAGTACTTTTGAATTTCATATTCCTTATCACTCCTTTAATAAAAAAAAAGCAGCTTAATGTAAGGTAAGTTGAGGTAGAGATGCCTTATTAGATTAAGTTCGCCTTTTGTACAAAAAGTTTTGTTGATTTTGCGTAATAAAGGTAACATAAATACAGGTTTTTTTTTTAATAATCCGATAGCTTAACAAAGGTAGACGTTATGAGCATTTCCCACCCAACAGTTAACAAAACTCCAAAACCCTAAAAAGCAATCGTTTGACACGAAGTCTCATAATTACCTTCAATAATAAAAATAAAAAGTAAGAGCCCACCGAGCTGAAGAAAGCTCCGGGATTTAAAGTTAATGTCCCCCTTTTATTACCTAAGAGTCCACTTTTGGAACCAAATGTTTTCGCCATTTTAGGGTCTCATCAGACCTTATTTTGTACTTTATGTTAAAATTATCAGGCAAAGCTATCCGCTTGATAAAGCTAATCAAAGGCGAATATTGTTAAATATGATGAATACTTTTGGGTCACTAATTCTAACTTGGCTATTAAATGCTTTAAAAAGGCTTTAACTAAGCTTCAAATTAGGAATCTTAAACAGTATTTTTATGAATGTATGTAACAACCATTCATTTATCTTAATTTGTCATTCATAAAGCGTATGGAACGGAGTTTTAGATACATTTCCGTGTCATAGGTATTTTATGGTTAATGTTAAAATATGGGCATTAAGTATTGGCCTATATTGTAAAATTATTAAATTGCAGAACAATTTAATTGCTTGGTAAATATGCTAAAACGACTTAAATCATCATAAAACGTTTGGAACGGAGTTTTAGATATACTTCTGTGTCGTGGGTACTTTATGGTTAAAATTATATGGGCATTAAGTATAAATAAATATGAAGCTCTCACCTATTGTTAAATGCTAGTAGTTTTACAGAACAACATAATAGCTTAGTAAATTTTGCTTAAACTACTCAACAGATCCTTTTCAGTATTGCTGCTGAGTTAAATTCTTAGATTTTTATAAATTCAATTGTGTTCACCTTATAGCATTTTTTATATATTTAAGTTTTACGACTAATATTTGCGAGCGGAAGTTAGTAGATAATTATGTTTGTAGTAGTAGTAGTAGTATTAGTAGGTAGTAGTAGTAGTTTATAAATACGAGAATTCGTTTATTTTGTTATAAACACAAAACATGTTCACATAAAAGTTTAAGTCATTATTCCAAGAAATTGATGTTTGTGGCAAAACAATCTCCTTTCCTGCGATAGATCTTTTAAATAGTTTTAGCATGTTTACGATGTTGAGAAAAATATCCAATGGTACAAGATACTTTTATTTCTGTTTTCCAACAAAGAAATATTACCGTCTTGAAATATCTTTTTCTTAGAAAGGTCTTTGCGTTTTCGTTAAGTTATCACTTTTTTATTCATTTCTAAAAGTAGGTATTTGGTGTGCCTAACTTTGAGGTATAATATGATAGCTATGTCCACTCAAAGAAGATTTTCCGAAAATATGACTCATGAAATTTTGTAACTAGCCGGCGCAAATTATTAAACACCGTTAAGATTGTATAACAGATAAAACCTTGGATGAATAAATTAAAAGGATGGAACATGTCTGTACAACAAAATGTGATGCAAGATGGCGGCTGGTTTGAAAAAAAATCTGCACCACAGCGCCAATTACAAAATTTCAATTTAACCTAAATATTTTCCTTTGATTGCTTTCAGAGGCTTCCTTTGTGCGACCATTTTGTCGTTTGTGATTTATTTTAAACCCATCTCTGCGGTAGCCCGATTCCCCGTCTAATGAATAGGCCTTTGAGATAACGGAACTTTAGGCCAATACTCAGTGCGTCAGTTGTTTAAAAACCGAAGCACAAGGGCAAAAACTTAGGGGGCAAAACTTCAGTCTCCGGAGACAATCGCTTGCGAGGGTTAAGTGGATGTGCTGTAATGTCAAAACTTTGGCAGTTTAGAAGAAAGGCGGTAAAAAAGGCTTTTACAAGCGTTTTAGCGATATTGAACATAATTAGGAATTATAGTTTACGCGAGATTGAAGCTATTACGCTTGTCTGGACCGTTATGCTTTTCGCGTTTAGAAAGTTAATCAATTTAACAAATATGAAACCTACAAAATGGTGTTTTTTCTTTGATACATTTAATTTTATTTTGTTTCTTTTATACGATTTTAAGCTAAGATTTTCACAGTAGTTGTAATGTTTGTTTCTTTTCTTCAATAATGTGAACAAAACACTAAACTTACTACTCCCTGAAATAAAACCTGATTTTTCAAATTATTCAACCACGAGTAGTAGACAGTGATGTTAAAAAAAAATATTTTCATTCATTTAACACTTTATCATTTTTGTATATTCCTTTGCACTCTCATATAATATAATTGTATTCAAGAACCAAGTGTTTATAAAAAAATAATTGTACAGATTGTTCAGGATTGGTGCATATTTTTTTGTATAGTAAATATCAGTCATATTTTGTTACATTGTCACGACAAGCGCCGCAAGGTCACAGTGCAGTCCCACTTAATTGATTACATTTACTTTCATCAGTTATTTCCATACAATTTCACTTATCTTTATCTTCACACGCTATCGTAGATTCCACACTAAAGCTGCCAAAGTTAATTTATTAATAATTTGTCAAAGATAAAAAATGGTGTAGATAGAGATCAAAATTCTCGCTTTTCGATGAAGAGAAACATTTTGAGGAAACCGGACATCTGGTGCCGTATTACGTACGTACATTTTAAAATACATAATCAATACAATACATTTAAATCTAGCAAGCAACCTTATTGTATACATATGTATACGAACACCCCGTAAGCCAACGATTTTGAATTGCAAACTATGCTAATGAAAATTTTTGTTGTTACGACCGTAGAACACGCTTTTGCTGCGGTCTAACCTGCCTCACCATGTTGTGATAGGTACGACTGATTTAGTTTAAGTTTGTACGTAGCCAGGGGCCGGGTGCCCGTAGAATTAAATTCCCGTGTAAATAAGGCATTATTTCAATTGAGCAGTTTTCCAACAGCTCATACACAATAGGAAAGGCAAAGTAACTTCATTTGCTGCTTGAAATGTTTGACGATGGAGTATCCATAAAACTCGATTCCCATCGGGTTGCTCAGTTTTAAGTTCAGCAGTTATCCTATAGTGTACGAAAAAATTAAAAATTAAATTAGCTCCGGCTCCGACCTTTTGGACGCGCTGGCACTGAGGTCGCTACGCCAATTCCGTGTTTGAATTTAGGACCTAATTTTATGAGCCAGTCAGGCTTTTTAGGTGTTATTTATTATTATTTGAAGTGTTTTTAAATCCTACTAAATAAATCTACTTAAGCAAAGTTTTTTTTGTCAGTTTATTAAAATTACAATAACACTCAGTTTATGCATTCCGCGGGACAGATCGTATGCAAAATATTTCCTATAAAGATAATTGAACCATATTTACCATTCCTTAGAGAAAATTTACATCAACATTGAATTTATGGTAAAAGCAAGACATTATCTATATTCATTATTCCGTTTGTTTTTTTTTTTAATCGCCGTATCTCATTAAGCATTCGCATTATAATGTTAATGATCAAAGGAAAAAATATACCATTATAACAAAATAAATTCTACTTAATCCGATCATTCGAAACCTTTTGACAATATCAACATCGTATAACAGTTAATATTTTCCCTATTTCACCTCCGATCTAACCCTTGGTCAGTCGAAAACTCCTAAATATGCGCCCAGTCCCTTACAGGGCCTGACACACTCCATTACTGCCTGATTTATTGCTACCACTAAAAGGGTCCCTCAAGGAGCGACGCTTGGTCCCTATATGTATCACTTACATTAGTCGTATGGAAATTTTGCCTTGAAATATTATTTGCTTTGATCGTGTCGTACGTAACGTCGCCGGTTATGTGTATTGATTTTGCATTAGGGCTTTTTTCGCTTGCTTGGGCAAAGATAAGGGTGACAAGTAAATATTAGACGTCGGAAGTCTAAAGTGTATTTTTTGTTATATTTAATGTATCAGTAAGTGTTATTGGAGTTGCACTTTAGTTAACAATTGTTTGATTACTGACGTCGTTCAATTGAAAACGTAATTGACTTTGATGAATAAATAGAAACATTTTTTGTTATTGACCAATCTATTTGAAAGGTTTGTCTAGGTCTAACGTAAGGTATTACTGTTGATTTAAATCTATAAATAGATAATGAAAAGTAACTCCCGTTTAAGTCATGCCATGCCACACACAAGATGAGTCATAATCAAACATGAATTCAAAACACAGATTGTAAAATCATACTGGTCTGTTATGAAAAGTGTCTACATGTTATAAGTGGCAAAAAAAATATATTAGAAAAAAGTTGACATAAAAACAATTCAGATAAATAAAGATGTAGATTTATTGGTATTGTACGTTTAGTTTAATATTGAATGAAATGCCTTCATGATTAAGTTAATGTCATTTAAATTACTGAGCCTTTATCCTTTTAAATTACTTTCCATAATTTATTTCCCTTTTACTGCCATGCAACACAGTTCTTTAACCTTTAACGTACCATTATTGTTATTAAATAAAAACCACTCTGAACGTATTAGTTCATGCAAGTATTATCCATATTACGTAAAAACCTCACGCTGTCTCCCATGAGACTTAAACAGAAAAAAACTATATTTTATTATTCGCTATTTGGAAAAAACATAACTACTAAATATTTTCTCCGAATACATAAAACTTTTTGCAATATTTTAAAAGCAATTTTACTAAGTTAGGTGCTCAATTTTACTGACAGTATTATGCGGCCAACTTGAGAGAATTATAGCATATAAGCAAGCTGTTCAAAGGAACTTTGCAGAAATATGGCTGAAGTGTGTAATTTTAATATTATATATTACCAAGAAAATAGAAGAAATATTTTAAAAGTCTTTTAGGTTTAACTCAAAGAATATTATTTAGTTTTCATCTTTTAAATCTATATATGACTAAATATTTGTTTAAAAAAATAGAAAATACCTTAAAAATAGTGTAAGCCAAGCTTGCAAATTTATAACAAAATAGGTAGTGGTATTAATGTAATGTTCTGAAAATAGGCTTGCTTTCTATTAATATATTGTTTCAGAAATCATTCAATTAAATTAAAGAGCTGTCGTTTCATTCAGCCGTCACAAAATGCAATCCATAACTTACCTACTAATTTAATCATGCTATGTGGACGAGTTTAATGAAAGTGGCCACTTTGTCGATTTACAATGTGTAGTTCAAAGAATTGCTAATATTTTTTGTTTCACTAATATATAGCGTATAATGCGTAGTTCTAGGATACATGTACTAATAACTCCATATCGACAAAGTGGGACCTTTTTCTCTGCACTGACACACTTAAGGGCCATTATTACTCGAATCATTTAAGCCCTTCGCTTCATAGGCTTCTATAGGGTGTCTCCATAAGAGTGCACCAGCTATTTCATACAAAATTAGAAACGCGGATATTTTAGAGAGTTGTAATATGTGTTAACAGCCTCCTAGCCCAGTCGGTAGTGACCCTGCCTACGAAGCAGGAGGTCCCGGGTTCGAATCCTGGTCAGGGCACTTTATTTGTGTGTTTATCACAGATATTTGTTCCTGCGTTATGGATGTTTTCTATGTATTTAAGTATTTATCCATATTTATCTATTATATACATATATCGTCGTCTAGTACCCATAACACAAGCCTTATTGAGCTTACTGTAGGCCTAGGTCGATTTGTGTAAGATTGTCATATAATTTTTATTTATTTATTATATGTTTTTATTGCATTATAAATTAGATAATATGCTCCAATTTTATAATTAAAAGAAAAATTCACCGCGTCGAGTTTCCCTTTTTCTTTTAATAATAAAATAGAAGTTTCGCTTGCAGACGTTTCTGCTTAGTAAAAAATTAATTTAGACTCGTTTCGATTAAGTATGGAATAAATATCCGCCAAATAGAATGCGAGGCTTTAATGACATGCTATTGCTCTTTTCATGAAATTTAGATGACTTTTTGACAAAGATGTCGTACTCTGTATGTCACAGATGACGATTTGGATCTCAGCCTTAAGCCCAGGAGTTGTTTCTGATTTATTCGCAAAAACCAATAAACACATAACCCTATTTATAGCGTTCCGTAGCCAAGATGGCAAAAACCAAACCCTTAGTTTCGTCATGTCATATTAGTGCACTCTTATTGAGACACCGTTTACAAATAAAACTCTCGTTCACAATATTTATCTTACCCACTATGTTGCTCAATGTTATGCACTATTACTTACTATTCCGGAATTTCAAACGTAACATTGGACTACGGAAGTCGTACAAAAGACTATGCCATTGTCGAGCTCTTAGTGAACACAAAGGGTGTAATTTAATTTCATTCCGAAAACGGGTAAGCTATGGCTTTTCGAACTTTTCGTCTCCCTTTTGTTTTGTGCCAAATTTCAATAGCCTCAGGGTTCATATTTCCATTACTTAATCTTTCAAGATTCATCCCAGTATATAACTGGTTTCAACCGCTATGGCAACTTCGCATATCAAAGACCACGAAATACTGGTTTGTCTTACGCAAATGCTCGCCGTGCTTTAAAAGCATGCACCAGAACACCTAATTGAATTCGCATAGTTAGATTTCGCAGTATTGTAATTAAAGAGCATACGTCTGTGTACCCTAGTACGCCTTGTTATAATTATTATCTGGTCTTGTTTGAGCGATTGTTCGAATTTGTATTTACATCCCTTTGTTAATATGGTAGTTATTGGAATGATGGAACTTTTTGGGTTACCAGGCACACGGGTCAGAGTAAATTTAAATTTCAACTTTTGTGGATTATAGGGACCTGGTACCATGAAAAACCCATGCACAACTTCGTTGACACAAACATTAAATTTAAATGTTATCATCAGACATGAATATATTGAGTTTTATTCAATAATAATACTCATGCATCTCACAGTGAAAGATGATCCCTATGATCCGCAATCGAGCCGGTAAAGTCGTGGCAAATGACTGTTTTATGTCAGGGTTGGCGGTTATGGTTATACAATTATTTAACGCTTTTTTAATAAAAGGAAGTCTCATTAGAACTAGCACCTATACTAGTAGTCTTCTTCTTCTTCTTCAGCGAGTATGCGCCCACTGTTGGTTATACGTCTCTCCAAATTTCCTCCAATAAGCCCGGTTCGCGGTTACTGTCCTCCAGAGTGGGCCTGCAATCTTTTTAATATCGTCCTCACATCTGGTTGGAGGTCTGTGATTATGTCTTTTTGAACGAGGTCTCCATGCTAGGACACGCTGGCTCCACCTCCCATCATCTCGACGACTAACGTGTCCAGCCCAGGCCCATTTCAGAGTAGCAATCCGTTGACCGATGTCTACTACTTTGGTCTAGTAGTATCCTTTAGGAACGTGAAATGAATATTTAAAACAAATAAGAAGCTATATCTATCTATTTGTAATAACGGGATTTAACCGCGTATATATTTCTAAAAATCTTTCTAAATGTCTTTCTTCGGGACCACGGGGACAATGTCGTCCTTGAAACGTCGACGGTAATTTTTAGAAATATATACGCGTTTAAGTCCCGTTATTACAAACAGATATGTGTAAAACCCGCGAAAGTCTAAATCAGTGTTTTAAATAAGAAGCTACTATGTATCATTGCTTGTATATATACAAAATTAAATGGTGTATTTAATTTAGTAACTAAATTTGTGTTAAGGATATAAAATTGAAATAAAACAGTTAATTTTAGACAATCAAAGGCAAATGCCATTTATTATATATAAACTAGCCTTTTCCCGCGGCTTTGCCCGCGTACTATAAGTACTCAAAAAGAATACGATACCCATGTTGATTTTCAGACTTTGTGACCACATTTGCCCCTTTTAGGGATTGAATTTTCAAAATCCTGAAATACGTGTTTACTCATTTATCGTTACGAATACTCCTGTGAAGTTTCGAATAATATTGTCTAACAAATCCTGATTCGCCATACAAATTTTGAACCCCCATTTTACCCCCTTAGGGGGTGAATTTTAAAAAATCCTTTGTTAATGCACCCCTAGACCTTATAAGGAACCTACATGCCAAATTTGGAATCTCTAGAACCAGCGGTTTGGGCTGTGCGTTGATATGTCAGTCAGTCAGTCAATCAGTCAGTCAGTCAGTCAGTCAGTCAGTCAGTCAGTCATTCAGTCAGTTTCTTCTTTTATATATTTATTATTAGATAATAAATTAACCTAAGTTTTCATTTGAAACTTTTTGTTAGTGTGATCACGTAAAATTGTTACAAGTTTGCCGCCTCGATTGCGTGTTTTGCCTATGACAGGTGTCAATTCAATATTTGCCGCCTCGATTGCGTGGTTTGCCTTAGGACAGGTGTCAATTCAATATTTGCCGCCTCGATTGCGTGTTTTGCCTATGACAGGTGTCAATTCAATATTTGCCGCCTCGATTGCGTGGTTTGCCTTATGACAGGTGTCAATTCAATATTTGCTGCCTCGATTGCGTGTTTTGCCTATGACAGGTGTCAATTTAATATTTGCCGCCTCGATTGCGTGGTTTGCCTTATGACAGGTGTTAATTCAATATTTGCCGCCTCGATTGCGTGTTTTGCCTATGACAGGTGTCAATTCAATATTTGCCGCCTCGATTGCGTGTTTTGCCTATGACAGGTGTCAATTCAATATTTGCCGCCTCGATTGCGTGTTTTGCCTATGACAGGTGACATGGTGTAACAAAAATAGTGGTGATACGTTTAAGGGCATAATTGGTATCGTATTCTAATTATGAAAATTTAAGAAAAAAAAATCACGCGTAAAACAAATGGTTTTGTATGGAGGGTTGGCCAGCTGGGATAACGTGTCCCATATAAATTTTTTTTTTCAATTCAAAACATTTTTTATTTTACTTTTTCTTAGTCACAGTATCGATACCAAGTATGCCCTCGAACAGATCACCACTACTTTTATTACACCGTGTATAATACGGAGTGTCATTTTTGACAGATACTACATTGAAGTGATAACTGTGAGACATAAAAGGTACGGAAAGTATAATGGTAAGATAATTTTATAGAACATCGTGGAAGCCATGAGTTTAATTAAGTGTATTTTGTTGTTACAGATTAATCAACGAAGGGACCTGTAGATTAGGTAAGTGTCAAAAAAGGGGAACAAGAAAAGGTTAAAAAGGTGTTAAAAAGGGGTAAAGAGGGATCAAACATTTAACATTATGTAAACTTTTACGATCACAAAAAGTAGTTTATTTAGTGAAGCTTAACGATATTTTCATTAATTAATAAACAGTATGTGTTCCAAATTCAAAAGGTTTCACCTTCAAAAGTATGGATGGTATAGGAAGGATGGAACTCTCTTATAGGAAAACGGTCGAAAAAGTGTCCAGCGGTAAGCACTACACAATAGTTCCAAATATCTCCGGGTGGCGCTAGGTATAGTTCAGCACTTGAAATGAATTACCGATATTTAATACTTATATGACTTTCTAAATAAAATTAATATTCAGAGTGTTTTTCATCCCCGCAAATAATTATTTTGGATTTATTATTTTATTTCAAAATTAATTTAATCAAATTTAATATCATTGTGGTGCCATCAGTTTATCGCCTTTTGACGGACACTTTTGTAACATAGAGATTTATATCCTTCTTGTACCATCCATATTCAAAAGGCTGTGCGTTGCCTGTCACTCTTTAAATAATTGTTCAGAAAGAAAAGCGTCGTAGAATGTTTAATATCCCATATAAACCGCGACACTTCTCTTTCCGAACAAACTCTATCTTTTATATATATTTAGATACCTTTAGGCAAATGTAAACGTAACCCAAGAGATCTTTTTTTAAAGAAACAAAATGGCCCTAGAGTGTAATCTCACAAACTTCACCTACAAGCGCTTCTCAGCGAGACATTACCATTCCACTTTCAGACAGCTCAACTCCCACGGTAACAGTAAAATTATAAACAGTATGCAAAGCGGGCTTCTTGTTATTAAATAAAATAACTATTGAATATGATATTTTATTATACAGCCTTGGCCAGAAGTGTTGAGCACCCTTGAGATTTTCATACAAAACTCGAAAGTTTAGTCCGGCGTTTCTATCTTTGCTGAAGTTATTTTATCAATTAATTCAAACTGAACAGGCATGTTTGGTTGAAGTTAGTAGTAACTGCATAGAATATTTGCAATTTGTCGCACCGACTTAAATTCGCATTTTTGTTACCTCCACTTTTCATAGTTTATTTTATAGGTACCTTGAAAGTGTTATTAAGTGAAATTTTCTTGATATATCAATAAAATATAACATTTTACGTCATCGTTTTTCGCCGTCGTCGTCGTGTAATAACTGTCATGCTGTGTAATTAAATTGTATAAATAAATAATAACGCATGTGACTCCTTTGGAGTTGCAGGCGTCCATAGGTTACGGTAGCTGCTTACCATCAGGCGGGCCGTATGCTTGTTTGCCACCGTCGTAGTATAAAAAAAAAAAAAAAAAAAAAATTAATGCGCCTTCAATGCCTGGGTGATGCCCCTACTCACATACTCCTTTGGCATGCTAAGGTGGACACAGACCGAGCTGGATGCCCTGGATCGGAGAGTCCGTCTATTGCTCACCACACACCGTATGCTTCACCCATGCTCCTCTGTTATGAGATTGTACATCCCACGGAAGTGTGGAGGTCGCGGCTTTTAAAACGCCAAAAATCTCCACAACCGTGAGGTGTACAATCTCAGGAATTATTTCCTTAACAACGAGTGTGGGATGCATCGTGATGTGGCGGCAGTAGATAAGGGTCTCACGCCGCTCTCCTTGGCAAACGAGAACTGGCACAAACCTGTGGTGCTAAGTACTGAGGATGGCAGGGCGGTATGGAAGAGCAAGGAGCTACACGGGCGGTTCTACAGGGCCCTCACGGGACCCGACGTAGACCTGCTCGCGTCGGTGAACTGGTTACGATTCGGGGACCTCTTCGGAGAAACCGAAGGTTTTGGCTGTGCAATTGCGGACGAAGGTATCATGACGAATAACTACCGGAGATATATCCTGAAGGACGGTACGGTCGACATTTGTCGGGCATGCCGCCGTCCCGGAGAGTCACTCAGGCATATCATCTCCGGTTGTTCTGATCTTGCTAACGGCGAGTACTTGCACAGACATAACCTCGTAGCCAGGATTATACATCAGCAACTTGCTCTCCTATACGGTCTTGTGGACCACGAAGTGCCGTACTACAAGTACACACCTGCGCCAGTTCTCGAAAATGGTCGTGCCACGCTCTATTGGGATCGATCTATTATCACGGACAGGACTATTGTAGCCAATAAGCCTGATATCGTGGTAATAGATCGACCGCAACGCCGGGCCATGCTCATCGACATTACCGTCCCATGTGACGACTACCTCGTGAAGGCCGAGAAGGACAAGTCCAGCAAGTACCTAGACTTGGCTCACGAGGTAACCGCCATGTGGGAGGTTGATTCGGCGATCATTGTACCGATAGTTGTCTCTGCGAACGGTCTCATAGCGAAGAGTCTCGACCAACATCTTGAGAGACTTTCACTACGAGGTTGTGGTTGGATCAAGGGTCAGATTCAGAAGGCGGTAATCTTGGACACGGCGCGCATAGTCCGAAGGTTCCTCACTCTGCGGCCCTAACCACCGGCAGCCTGGGCCTTGCTCCGCTGCCGGCGGCACCCTAGGTTAGGTTTTTATAATGTTTTTATTGTTTTTGTATGTTTTAGATGTATTTTTATATTTTATTTTGTAAAAATATTATAAAAACTAACCTGAGACAAAAAATAAATAAAGAATAATACTCGTACATTGTTATGATAGGGAATTAATACTTAACATCAACATTGTAAACAAAAAACAGCTATGCTCAACACTTCTGGCTAAGGCTGTAGTTACAACTGTTACAAGGTAAGGGACGGAATGACAGGCTTACAAACTTTTGCTGCCGTGTATAATACAAAACAATTCACCGCACCACTGCTACACAAACACAAGTAAAAAAAACGGAGCCAAATAAAGAATTGAAAATACAAAATTACTTTAAAATCTATTTTTCCACATAACAAAAAGAAGCAACTCAAAACTTGTACCTAATTAATTTCCCCACTTGTGGATAAAATACGTATTTAACTAGTTATCAAGGGATAAAGAGCGCTCTTCGGAGGAGGTGCAGAAAATTTTTTTTTTTATAGTATTAATAGAAGGTATACTACTATATATTATATTATATATTATACTACTACTTTTTATATATCGTTTTGCTTATTATGTGTTTATTTTGTACAATAAAGTATTTATACACATATTCATGTTTGTTTCTTGTTGTATCTTTTAATCCTTTTTTATCGCTTTTTCTTAGTTGGTTGATTTTGTTTTGCGTGCATTATCTGTTAGCTTTTATAACATGATAGTTTTATATATTATATTTATTTTAAGTATTTTGAATTATGTAGCGGCTTTAAATATTTAAGAGACAAAAAACAAATGAGTTTTTATCCGTAACGATATCCTCTGAAGATCATAAATTCATATAAAATATGCCCTTTTATGCTACAAGTAACGTATGGAAATTAAACAGATAGGCTACTTTTGCATTAAAGTAGGGATAATGAAGTGGGGATTAATGTTTATTTTATGTTACTTTTCGTTACATAAAGGAATATTTATTTATGTAACTCCTGAATTCGCAAGACTTACTTACTGTTTTACGTACATTACGTGACTCGGTTATGTAACGATTTATCTAAGAGTGCTTGTCACATCCAAATCAATCTAGGTTTAAAGATATTTATTCTCAAAAAAGACATACATGTCACTTACATGAGAACAGCGTTTTGGACAGAAAAAATATTCTTATTATTGTTAAATCGGTATCAACAGAAATCGTCCGATAGGTACACACTCACACAATTTTTTTATCAGGGTGGTTAGTGGTTTAAAATGTAGTCGGCTAACTCAGTCTTAAATGTATTGTGTGAGCCTATTCCTTTCAAAACAGACGGTAAGTTATTATAAAGCTGTGCACCTTCATAACATAAGTAAACATTTTTTTCCCCAATTTAGTTCTTGTATTCGGTAATACAATAAAACTAGCCCGACGGGTACTTCGTTTGGTTATCTGTTTCTTCGTCACAAAGGCTAAGTTAGTATGGATTGAGCTGTTTAATATTTTCCTAACAAGAATGCACGTATGATGAATGTACAATTGCTTGATGTTCATGAGATTAGTTTCTGGTGGGTGTTAGTCGGTGATACCGGAAAAGTATTTTAATTATTTTATTTTGGAGTATTTGGAGGTAAGCTAGTTTGGTTTTGGCGGCGCTGCCCCATAGTTCAATCAAGTAAAGTAGTTGTGGTTTAATTAAAGAATTATATATAGTATAGCGTATCTTACGAGGAATACAGTTAGAAATGCGTCTTAAAGATCCAGTAAGCGATGATAATTTAGACCTAACATGTTCAATCTGATTGTTCCACGTTAGACAGTTATCTACTCGAAGACCGAGGTATTTTTCATGTTTTTTTTTCCTGTATGTTTACGTTATTAATCGTCAGTGGGCTATGTGGAGTGGTAATATTTTAGTTTTGGCTTTAAATATGACATAAGATGTTTTAGATATATTTATTGTGAGGAGATTATATTGAAACCACGAGTGCAATGTTTTTAAATCAGTTTGAGCGTTTAATATTATATGTTCTATTGAGGTTCCGAAGTAAAATAAACATGTGTCATAGGGTAGCTCAAACAAAAATTTTTTTTATATTTGATCGGGGCACCCCCCAATTTTATTCTATTAGTCAATAAGATAATCTGTGCAAAATTTCAAATACCTACGTTAAGTCTAAGCCGGTGCTCAACTACCCTCAATTTTCTTCATACTGACGTTACCAAGTGTATTGTCTGCGTACTGAGGTTTGGCTAACCGTAGTTGAATGCATGATTTTAAAATGTTTTGAAGAAGTCTTTTCGCGTATTTAATATTATTAACTGCGTAAATACAATTTCCATACAACAAATTAACGATTATTTTGGTTACTAAACAGTCAACAGTGCTTATTTGAATCATGTCAACAACCCGAAAAAGTGCTGGGTTTCTAGTAGGAGTGTCAAATGAAATTTGGATCAACAAACAACAAATTCAACTTCCAACTACCTGACAAGTATTTCTAAGATTCTTGCAACACTTGAATCTCTCCAGATATCCCGTTCTTTAAGAGATTTCAATCGGTCTGGAACAATATAGACCGAGACAACTTTCAACCTTTGCCACCAAATTCCACAATTGGAGATTTTTTTGGACCCGATGTTGAATTGGCTAAATTAGTATTCCAATGAAAAAAAGCAGTCAAATGAATATGAGAGATGATTACTTAGAGTTAATTGAGTTAACAATGCTTATTTTTGGAATACTTCCAAGCAAAATGCATTGGAGAGCACCGGGGCCTATTCATCACGCTCGCTGGATGGCAAAGTTGCTTTACACGATTAAAATCTACCTGTTTCGCGATCAAAATGACATATTCAAGCTTACAAAGCGAGAGTTGACTCAGCTCGAGCGTTTTGTCAAGTTCGGAGCCCTATTTTATACCAAGACATGGACTGAAGCTGCTTTTACAACAGAAGCTGCCAACTCAGTCCTTCACTTGTGGTTTAACCTACAAAAGTACAGCTCCGTGGACCCTGAAGTGTCTAAGTGTGCAAAACAGGTCCTGCAACGTCATTTGTGGTATCTATCAGATGAATTGGTTGCGCTCGCTCTCTTCTCCGACACAGTTACCGATACAGACAAGAAAAATATTGTGAAGGGGATGACAACGTCGACGCCATCAAATACTCGATCGGTACGAGGTAATGTCTTCTTAAAACAGGTGTCACCCTTGGCGACTTTGCTTCTACACGATCGGGAAGATTAAATACTTTGACGTATGAAGATTGACGACTCATTTTTGTCATTGCCACCTCACAAATGGAAAGAAAATCAAAGCTATATTAAGGGGTAAGAGCGTATGTCACAGCTAAGAGTAGATGTGAATGATACCGCTGAACGAGGAGTTAAGTAATTTGATGAATATAACAAATTGCTGACGCATGACGAAGAAGACAAACAATTTCTATTGCAGGTCGTATAGGCCAACAGATAAACCAAACTTTTTAACAAAAAATAAAACCGCCTTCAAAAAAAACCCGCACAAAAAGGTTTACAAAAAAAAACGTACAAAAAAAGGGTTAAGAAAAAAAAACCTGCCCTAAACACTAAAAAGAACAAAATAATTTTTTTCACACAAAATATTTAAGCTACGCTAATTTGAATCTGTACCTATGTTATATATTTACAACATTAACATAATAGGGCTTAACTGCAGAGTGATTTTTCATCAATAATATTTTACACGTCAAATATTATGTACCTACGCTAAATTATTTTTACCTATAAGAGGTATTTACAATATTTACATAACAGTTCCGACTGCTTAGACGAAAGTATTACAATTTAACACGTATTTACATTTTTACAATCATTATTTATGTTTGGAGTCGGTGCCAGCCTGCACCCGGGGGTGTAGGAAACAATATTAATAAGCAAAGCGCAGGCAGCATTTACGCGAGCTACGGCCACGCCCGCGCGCACGCGGGTAGGGGGCAAATGCCTGGGTCCGAACGCGGGCAGACACGTGAGGGCAGACGTCGTTGACGGTCGTCTCTAAATAGCGAATTTTCTTTATTATTTATTATTTTATTTATTTCGTATGCGCTTATCCAAATTGCAATTGTCGTTTCTTGGTGTAGAATAGTAAAATAGGTTTTGAAATTACAGAATCAAGAGTCGGTACAATAGGTACTTACCTATTTGTTAATTAATTTGTTTTATATATTTTGTAGTACTTTAGGTCTATTGTTATTAAAGTATCTAATTTCTTTTTTCTTAGTTTGACTGGCACCGACTCCAAACATAAATAATGATTGTAAAAATGTAAATACGTGTTAAATTGTAATACTTTCGTCTAAGCAGTCGGAACTGTTATGTAAATATTGTAAATATCTCTTATAGGTAAATAATAATTTAGCGTAGGTACATAATATTTGACGTGTAAAATATTATTGATGAAAAATCACTCTGCAGTTAAGCCCTATTATGTTAATGTTGTAAATATATAACATAGGTACAGATTCAAATTAGCGTAGCTTAAATATTTTGTGTATTGTTGTGTATTGTGTGTGCTTAAATAGTAACAAAAGTAGGGATAAAAACGCTAGGCAAGAAGAAGCGGAAGAAAAGAAGGAAGTGGTGGAATGAGGAATGCGATCTAGCTATGGCGGAAAGACGGAAATTTAAGATTCTCGCTGAACAAGACCCCAAATGGAACGACGGCTATCGGGAGGCACGCTATAGGCTTAGGAACTTGATTAGAAATCTGAAGAGGCAACATCTGGAAAATCAGCTTAGAGGTATTGAAACACTGATAAGAGCTAATAAGAGCAGAAAATTTTATCAGGAATGGGGCATGATTAAAAAAGGATACCAACCTGGCGCGCAGTTTCTCGAAGACGATAATGGAGACCTTTTGGTGGAGACTGAAGCACTAAAGCGTGAGTGGCGGCAATACTTCATGACCTTACTTAACTGTCAACCAGTAAACAGTCGGATTGAAGTGCAGGCGACGGAGGAGAGTGTAGACACGGAAGCAGATCTTACATTTGAGGAAGTGAGGAAGGCGGTCATGAGGCTAAAGAACAATAAGTCCCCAGGAGTTGACGGAATATGTGCAGAGGTGTGGAAGTATGGCGGGGGAGAAGTGCAATCCAGATTATATGAGATAATCGTTAAGATCTGGAAAGAAGAACGGCAACCAGAGGAGTGGAACACTGGGGTGATATGCCTCATACACAAAAAAGGCTCCAGAAAAAAGTGTAACAATTACAGGGGCATTGCATTTCTCCCGACGGCATACAAAGTCCTCTCTTATGTCTTATTGGGTCGACTTCAACCTTATGCCGAAGACATACTCGGCGACTACCAGTGCGGCTTCCGCCAGAACCGCAGTACTGTGGATCAGATATTCCTGTTGAAACAGCTGATGGAGAAGAAATGGGAGTTTGCACAAAACATCCACTTCCTCTTTGTTGATTTTGCCAAGGCATACGACAGTGTAGACAGGGAGACACTGTATAACATTTTAAAACATTTTAAAGTGCCTGACAAACTGGTAAGGATGATAAGTGTCGCTACTAAAGTAAGTAGGATGAGGGTTAGAGCTTGTGGAGAACTGACAGCCGAATTTGATGTGGTCACTGGACTGAAACAAGGAGACGCCCTTTCGCCAATGCTGTTCAACTTGGCACTCGAATACGTCGTGCGGAAATTGCTTATACACGATGGGGGTGTAGAGTTGAATGGCATACATAAAGTCATTGGGTATGCTGATGACTTGGGATTATTGGCTCAGAACAAAAAGGACCTAGAGGCCATGGCGGTAATCGTTGAGCAAGAAGCAGAAAAGATCGGACTCAGAATTAACCACCAGAAAACTGAATATCTCCTAATGAAAAGGTATAAGAACATCAGAGTTAAAAGAGAAGACCTAGTAGTCGGAGCAACCACCTACAAAGGTGTGGATCGTTTTAAGTACCTCGGCTGCACAGTAACTGATACCAACCACAGGGAAGAGGAGATAGATGTTCGAGTCCAAAACGCCCTAAGATGCTCGGCAGCGCTTCATCGAGTTCTGGTGTCCAAGCTTATCAGTAAACCGACTAAGATTCGAGTATACAAGACAGTAATCAGACCAATCTTAATGTATGGGTGTGAAGCTTGGACATTGACACAGAAAGAAGAGAGCAAGCTCTTAGTGGCAGAGAGGAAAATCTGGCGGAAAATTCTGGGACCTATCAGGGGCGAAGATGGAAGCTGGAGGCGTAGGAAGAATAAGGAACTAGAGGAGCTAGTCGCTATGCCCAATATAATTGGCGAAATCAAAGCCACACGACTCCGCTGGCTTGGACACCTGGAGAGGATGGGAGAGGATCGAGCTGTGAGAAGGGCGTATGTGGGGCACCCGGGGGGAAAGCGTCCGTCTGGACGCCCCAGATACCGCTGGAGCGACGAAGCCCTGAAAGATATATCCGCCCTTGGAGTACCGGACTGGCGTGAAGTGGCGCAGAATAGGGCAGAGTGGCGGTCTCTTGTGTCAGAGGCCAAGATCCGTTTTGGGTCACTGAGCCAGTGAAGTAAGTAAGTAAATATTTTGTGTGAAAAAAAATATTTTGTTCTTTTTAGTGTTTAGGGCAGGTTTTTTTTTCTTAACCCTTTTTTTGTACGTTTTTTTTTGTAAATCTTTTTGTGCGGGTTTTTTTTGAAGGTGGTTTTATTTTGTGTTAAAAAGTTTGGTTTATTTTGTACCTTTTAGTGAAAATTAATAATGGGTAGACCGTCTAAAAGAGCTGCCTCGATTAGTCAGCGCCGTTCTAATGAGACAAAAGATGAAAGATAAGATAGAGTTAGGAAAAATAGGCGAAGAAATTAAATCAGCATTTCAAAGGAGAGTTCGAGAAAGCGTGAATTTAGGCTTTCTCAAACGCGATCGAAAACTAATTATATTCGCAGCCATGAAAGTCCTGAAACTCATGCTCAAAGACTCCATTTGATACGTGAACGCCTAATGACTGAATCGGAAGAGCAACGTACTCATCGGCTCGGTAAGATACGCGAACACTTGTCAAACGAAACCGAAGAGCAGCGTACTCATTGGCTTGGCTTGATTCGCGAACGTTTGTCAAACGAAACCGAAGAGAAGCGTACTCATCGGCTTGGTTTGATACACGACCGTTTATCAAACGAAACCGAAGAACAACATATTCATCGGATTGGTTTAATGCGCGAATGTTTGTCAAACGAAACCGAAGAGCAGCGTACTCATCGTATTGGCTTAATACACGAACGCTTATCAAACGAAACCGAAGAGCAACGTACTCATCGGCATGGTGTGATACGCGAACGTTTGTCAAACGAAACCGAAGAGCAACGTACACATCGGCTTGGTTTGATGCGCAAACGTTTGTCAAACGAAACGGGAGAGCAGCGTACTCATCGGATTGGATTGATACACGAACGCTTATCTAACGAAACCGAAGAACAACGTGCTCATCGGCTTAGCTTGATACAACGAGCGAGGAATGCTACCAATAATTTTAAGTTGGGCCGTAACAGTTCACAAACTGCAGGGCACAACACTCGATAAGGCAGTTATTGATTGAGGCAAAAAAAATCGCTAAAGGACAGACCTATGTAGCTCTAAGTTGTGTCAAAACACTAGAAGGCATCGTTTTATCGGACTTAGATGCAAACAAGACCCCCATGACGACAAGGCTCATGAAATGTTGAGGTTGCGCAATTTGCCGTAATTTCTTTTTTTTTCCATCCGTTTTCTGCCACGGTTAATCTTAAATAATAATACATATGTGTTTATGGGGAAAGGACACTGTAGCTAGTATAATTACTGAATGAGACCAAACAACTGTCGTCTCGTGTGGCGGGCACAGGTCAGTGCTAGACAGTAAATATTTAGTTACTGCTTCGCACTGAAGGTGTTCATGGACCGATGTGGCACTTGGTAACAATTGTTCTCATCTCGTCACTTTTAACTCCTAATTATTAAGTAGTTATACCTTCTATTATCAGCTCAGCAACATTAGATTATGAATACCAGAGGAATATACTACTACTACACTTTTTTACTAGACTTTTTTAGATAATAAAATAAATAGTCTGTATTCAGAGTGCTTGTCTGGACAGTTCCAATAACACCAAACACGACTTGGCTACGTTGTTTTGTTACGAAGTTCTGTAGGGTACTTTCCGGTTCCATCATCAGACCAGTTTAATGGTACCGTATTCAATAGCACCATGTACCATCAGGTTCAAAATTGCATGTTCAATTTATCAATGAATTCATTCATAAATTGGCCATGCAATTCTGAACCCGATAGTACATTTGCTTCCTCCTAGTAATTTTATTATCCGAATCGGCACATCTAATCGCTACCTTCGAAACACTCGCCATTGAGGAGTTCTAGTGGCCATCTGTGGATTTCATCATCAGCTTCCTATCACCAAATCCTCCTTTCTGAATGCAAATTCTTGACTAAATGAATAAATCACCAAAAGCGCCATACATGTACCTATAACATTTGAAGAGTTCCCACGATTTCTCCAAAATCCCATCATCAGACCCCGACTTGGTGCCAACGGGGTTATACCCGTTCAATTAAAAAAAAAATTATGAAAATCGGTTCACGATTCTCGGAGATATCGAGTAACATACATACAAAAAAAAAAAAAAATTCAGTCGAATTGAGAATCTCCTCCTTTTTTGACGTCGGTTAAAATTGATTTTTACACACACAACAAAATAGGCTAAGGTAGAAGCCGTTTCTAAATGATCAAATGTAGTTTGGTATAATTTTTACTATTATGTAGATTTTGTAACGTAGTAATATTTTGTTTTAAGGTTTAATTTTAGATTTTGTTTCTGTTTTGATGGTCAGAAGGACCTTAATAAATATTAAATTGTATGTTTAAATGTTAGTGTGACTTTTATTTCAAATGTAAACTTAGCTCCTAAAACGTTAAAAAAGTTCAATTTCCTGGAGTCAAAAGCGTTGATGAGCACCGCCTTTCTCGTATAATAGGACATTGAAATTTTACCTAAATATTCCTTTAGGATAGTGTAAAAGATCTAGAGGGTGCCCCGTACAATTTTCCAAAAAAAATTTTTTTTCATACAACTGTGAGCCACCCTAATGTGTCATCAGCATATAATGATATATGGCCATGTAACCCTATTTCGTGTATATTATCTATATATGTTAAAATAGCAGAGGGCCTAGAATAGAGCCTTGAGGGATTCCACATGTTATCGGCAGCTTAGAACTTTGAGTTTTCTAAGTGAGTGAGAATCTAAGGTTAGAATATATAGTTCCTGAATATGTACCAACGAGTACTTTGTTGATTTGTTTTAAAAAGATTCAATGGGTATTAGGACCCTACTGGGACGTAAAATTAAAGAGGACTGTATCAAAATTACAGTGGGAATCCCGGCCAAACAATTATAAAAAAAGCTCATTTTGGGTGTTGTCCGTTGCCGACGGAGTAGGTAAATATGAGTGTAGTTAGCGGGTCGCTCGCGGTCCGCAACGGTGACGTCGCGTTTTGCCTGCTCCCCGCACGTATCCTCCCGTGTGTATGTCGAGTTGTCAACAATGGGATGGGTAACATTTATTTACGATGGTGGACATTTTTTTTTTACTTTTAACCATAGCTTTTAATCTTTTTGAGTTATTCATGTAATTAACAATAAAGTAGGGTTTTTTATTACGAAATGTAGGTGTGAGTACACATGAAAACGGTTTAGATGATTACATATTAAAGTGTTTAAAATGTCGTAATATTATCAAAATCTGACGCCAGACTTTAGAGAAAAACAGTTGTATTAAAATGTTATCGACAGCTCGTAACTATGTCATTTGAGATCATACTATCCGATTTTATTTGCAACGGATGTTCGCACCTTGTGAAACTTTATTCTTATTTGTGCTCCTTGATAGAGGATTACAGCTTCCAATAGCTTTAAGCTGATTAAGGCTTTGCCAAACCCAAGCCTGCAAATAGCGAAATGAATTCAGCACCTGTGGAATTCAACGTCTGTTTTTAAATAGAAACGATTTGTGCTATTATCAAATGGAAACTTTAATTGATTTAGGCATTAAAATAGCATCAATTGTACTTTCTATTGGAAAATATTTATCCGCAAAGGAAAGGATCTTTTGTTATTTGGTAGGATGGACTTTTAAGTAGTTTTTAATTTTCGATTTTGATGCTGTATTTGTCTACGATTTTGTGTTGGAAAATATTTATCTGCAAAGGAAACTAAGCTCAGATCAAATGTAAATACTTTGGCACAACTTATCGAAAAAAAAATACAGGTTTACTCCTTGTAGTACAACTATTAATCTGTTTCATTTCTGAGTTATTAAATAACTACTACCCTATCCTACTCATAGTGTTGTGTTCCTGCTGGTGAGTAAGATTATAGCTCAAAGAGGGCCCAGTATGTTGACGATGAGGGAGCCTCTTGTTCCTTTAGCCGTCAACACAGTGAATCCTCCTTTTTGTAAAGGGTCGGCAACGCGCATGACACCTCTGGAGTTGCAGGCGTCCATAATTTACGGTAGCTGCTTACCATCAGGCGGACCGTATGTTTGTTTGCCATCGTCGTAGAATTAAAAAAAACTTACTAGTTTTGCACAATTTAACTGAAGATAAGTTGACCATTTAATTTCACAATCTCATCCGCACGTAATATATGTAGATAGCTTCGAGCCCCAATTATAAGACACTCCAGACGCTTGACCAAAACGACTAACTCCAGGATCTAATTAGTTACCTTAGTACAACTCGATCTACTGTCTTATGCATACAGATTCTCAAAAGGTACATTAACTTCGATTGCGTAGTAACAAGCTTTGATTTCGCTATCTATCCCGTAATCTTGTAGGTGTATAGTTCTTATTGCTTTGGCGAGGTCTTGAAGGAACTAGTTTGAAATTGGATGCCATGATTGGTTTTCGCGAGTTGCTATTACTAGACGGGTTGGTTTGATAGCCTAGATTTCGTTGCATACGATACTCCCATGGTAGGTGGCTCTAATTGCGTTGCATGTGTATTTCGTAATGCTGCGGTATTGCAGTAATTTGGCTTTGCTTCAAAATTCATATGCATGTTCCATTTAACTCGAGAGTTTTGAATCGGTTTATCAATCGGTCACCGATTTGAGTTTAATGTGGTTTTTTTACATACTGTTTTTGATATTTTCTTATCCATCAGCAACCATATAATGACGACACTCAGAAATTATTACCCTTTTACAAATATATTATGTGGAATCGTAGTCTCCCTGCAGGTTCGAGGATTACCACATCTGAAATACAATCTTGTTATGCTGTAATAACATTGGGGATAATAAGAACGAGCCAAATATCACACATTTGACCCTGTGTGTGTAGGACCCTACTATCGAAAGTAAAAAAATGAGGTCAGTATACATAAATATTTCAGTCTTTTTTTTCTTTCCATCCTGTTATCCTTTGTTGTAGTTGAAGGCTCCAATCCTGTTATATCACCGACTTCGGCCCCGGGCAATTAAGGTTAAATTCTCTTATCCCACTTATATTTGAGTACTGTAAATAATTATCTTTGTACGGCTGCCAAAACCTGTGCCTCCCTCCAAGGGAATTGTGGTTGAAATTTAGAAAACATTCCGTTTTTCGTACACCGCAGTTGCCAATATTTTTCTATGTAGAAAACGTTTTTGCGGATGTAAAATATCAGTAGGGCGTTCCGTCTTAATCTCCAAATTGGATGTTAGGTAAACAGAAATACATTTCCAAGTTCTTTTTGTTTGGTTGTATTTGTTATGGAGTGACAAACTGGGCCGTTGGATGTGTGGTGCCAGTGATGGCGGTTAATCAGGGCGTTTAATGACAAGTTAATAAAGAATATATTATGTCTCACTTCAAAGCTTTAATCTGCTCTTTTGAACAAGAGAGGGGTAGGGTTTTATACGGTTTACGAACTTCACATGCAGTTTTGAATTTCTTCGCGGATGTACATACTCGTAATGCAGGCTTTTTCACGAATGAGATATAATGTTATTACCTTTTAAGGTCACAGCTCATTACAGCCACCCGGCACCCGACCCGCACCGCCTCGCTACGAGCGGTTAGTATTCTTCATATGGATTTGTATGGGCTTGCGCTCACTTTATCAACTCCGTAGCATCACCGGATCACCTCGCTCGCGAGGTGTCCACGCGCGGACTCCGAGTGGACCACTCGATGATAGCTCGCTGTTGGCATGCTTGCCTCGCGTGAACGGCGAGCTGGTAACGCGCGGTTCACGCGATTGCGGTGCGGCGCTCTCCACCAACCCTGGTACTACCACCAACCAATGCTGGTAGACTACTCGGAAATTCGTTGATCACGCGAGGTCCACTCGTTGACCACGCGACGTCCACTCGTTGACGATGCGAGGTCCACTCGATGACTACGCGAGGTTCACTGTTGACAACGCGGCGTCCACCCGTGGATCACCTGTCGACAGCGAGTGGACGCCAAACGACGAGGCGGTGCGGGTCGGGTGCCGGGTGGCTTTAATGAGCTGTGACCTTAATAATGCGTTCCTAATTGGAAGTTACCCTTTTAGCTCGCTTTAATTAGGGAATATCCTTAGCGAATGTGCGTGCCCGCTCAAACTCAATCCCTACCCATATCTAATAGGGCGAAGCGAGTGAAGATATAAATAAAATTTATCGATAATACCTACTGCCACAGAAACTTTTCTTCATATGGATGTTGTGGCGAATTTGCTCAAGGATTTAGATTTATTCCGCCATTTGCTTTGACCTAGAATGTGGACCTTGTATTTATTTATTTGTTTCACTGTGACCAACATTTGAAATGTTGGCTACTTAACGATGTCTAATGAGGATAGATAAAAACTAGAGATAGTATTAGGTAACTTTTTATAATAGAAAAAGGAACTATGGTGGCTAAAATACAGCCGAATACACTTTCCACTTTTAACAACCCTAACAATGAAACATTTCTCATTTTAAACTTGAAGCCCTAAAAAGACAATAAAAACTCGAGTGACAAATTCAACCAAGAAAAGACGTAAAAAATAAAAGACGTGGAATTGAACAAAAGCGGCTATTTTTCACGATTGCTCCGAGCTAATATAAAACCTCATAAGTATAAAGATCGCGTAAACCAAAGGAAGTCGTGATTTTATGAACTCTTTTGTATCTGAAAGAAATGCATTTTCATTGGTAAGGCAGTAAACGTCTGACTGGTCGTCACTGTGCCAGTAGATGTCATCTTTAAACTTAGTCAATTGCAATAAAGGTAAAGTCAGGGTGTCAATTATTGGGCATTAGCGCGTCGAGCGCTTGGACGTTTACCTTACCATACTTTGAAAAATACGTTTTAGAGAAAGTAGCAGTTTTTTCAATCCGCCAGTAGATAGCACCTTAGATTCCTAGAAATTTTGGTGACAAGATGTCAACTGTACCATAGGAGTCTGGCGAATACTTGTGGCATTATAATGTTAAAGTTGGTGTAAATAATTATCTTTGTACGGCTGCCAAAACCTGTGCCTCCCTCCAAGGGAATTGTGGTTGAAATTTAGAAAACATTCCGTTTTTCGTACACCGCAGTTGCCAATATTTTTCTATGTAGAAAACGTTTTTGCGGATGTAAAATATCAGTAGGGCGTTCCGTCTTAATCTCCAAATTGGATGTTAGGTAAACAGAAATACATTTCCAAGTTATTTTTGTTTGGTTGTATTTGTTATGGAGTGACAAACTGGGCCGTTGGATGTGTGGTGCCAGTGATGGCGGTTAATCAGGGCGTTTAATGACAAGTTAATAAAGAATATATTATGTCTCACTTCAAAGCTTTAATCTGCTCTTTTGAACAAGAGGGGTAGGGTTTTATACGGTTTACGAACTTCACATGCAGTTTTGAATTTCTTCGCGGATGTACATACTCGTAATGCAGGCTTTTTCACGAATGAGATATAATGTTATTACCTTTTAAGGTCACAGCTCATTACAGCCACCCGGCACCCGACCCGCACCGCCTCGCTACGAGCGGTTAGTATTCTTCATATGGATTTGTATGGGCTTGCGCTCACTTTATCAACTCCGTAGCATCACCGGATCACCTCGCTCGCGAGGTGTCCACGCGCGGACTCCGAGTGGACCACTCGATGATAGCTCGCTGTTGGCATGCTTGCCTCGCGTGAACGGCGAGCTGGTAACGCGCGGTTCACGCGAGTGCGGTGCGGCGCTCTCCACCAACCCTGGTACTACCACCAACCAATGCTGGTAGACTACTCGGAAATTCGTTGATCACGCGAGGTCCACTCGTTGACCACGCGACGTCCACTCGTTGACGATGCGAGGTCCACTCGATGACTACGCGAGGTTCACTGTTGACAACGCGGCGTCCACCCGTGGATCACCTGTCGACAGCGAGTGGACGCCAATCGACGAGGCGGTGCGGGTCGGGTGCCGGGTGGCTCTAATGAGCTGTGACCTTAATAATGCGTTCCTAATTGGAAGTTACCCTTTTAGCTCGCTTTAATTAGGGAATATCCTTAGCGAATGTGCGTGCCCGCTCAAACTCAATCCCTACCCATATCTAATAGGGCGAAGCGAGTGAAGATATAAATAAAATTTATCGATAATACCTACTGCCACAGAAACTTTTCTTCATATGGATGTTGTGGCGAATTTGCTCAAGGATTTAGATTTATTCCGCCATTTGCTTTGACCTAGAATGTGGGCCTTGTATTTATTTATTTGTTTCACTGTGACCAACATTTGAAATGTTGGCTACTTAACGATGTCTAATGAGGATAGATAAAAACTAGAGATAGTATTAGGTAACTTTTTATAATAGAAAAAGGAACTATGGTGGCTAAAATACAGCCGAATACACTTTCCACTTTTAACAACCCTAACAATGAAACATTTCTCATTTTAAACTTGAAGCCCTAAAAAGACAATAAAAACTCGAGTGACAAATTCAACCAAGAAAAGACGTAAAAAATAAAAGACGTGGAATTGAACAAAAGCGGCTATTTTTCACGATTGCTCCGAGCTAATATAAAACCTCATAAGTATAAAGATCGCGTAAACCAAAGGAAGTCGTGATTTTATGAACTCTTTTGTATCTGAAAGAAATGCATTTTCATTGGTAAGGCAGTAAACGTCTGACTGGTCGTCACTGTGCCAGTAGATGTCATCTTTAAACTTAGTCAATTGCAATAAAGGTAAAGTCAGGGTGTCAATTATTGGGCATTAGCGCGTCGAGCGCTTGGACGTTTACCTTACCATACTTTGAAAAATACGTTTTAGAGAAAGTAGCAGTTTTTTCAATCCGCCAGTAGATAGCACCTTAGATTCCTAGAAATTTTGGTGACAAGATGTCAACTGTACCATAGGAGTCTGGCGAATACTTGTGGCATTATAATGTTAAAGTTGGTGTAAGCGACGCGATTCTGTTTTGTTATTTTGTTCATTTTATTTTTGTATTTTATTAAAAGAGGGTGTATGGAAAACAGAGTGGTATGTGCTGATAGCGAGCGAGCGAGGGGAACGGCCGAGGGGAGGAATAGTCGGAGATATGTCATTGGCTGTTCAGTAGTCAGTCGAGTTTAGCAAGTACGCGCTACGACACATACTTCTCGCTTCCACGTATCCTTACGTTTCTTACTGTGAATCTGCATATTATTTCACCCCGTCCCTTACAAGCTGGTCTTCGAACCGAATTCTGAACTTCTTTATGTACCGGACTCCGTCACGCACGATGGTGAAAACACAAAGCAGTGCTAGGAAACAGGAAGAAAACCAAAGAGAGCTCATGGCTGACGAGGAAATACCTACGCCGAAACAGGAACCACTTTGCCCAGCAACCCAAAGCGATGAACCTGCAAAAACAAAGTCTTTGGAAAATAAAAAGGAGCTATTAAATGTTGATCTGGGTAGTACAAGTGGACGGAGCAAGATGGATGACTGTGGTAAATCAAAATCTATAAAAGCTACTCGAAAGTCTAAACTATCGGGTTCCGCGTGTTCATCAGTCTTGGCCAAGAAAAAGCAACTAGAATTAGAAGCTGCGGAAGCAAAAGCGCGTATACAAATGGAATTAATCGACAAGAAGCTAGCGGCGGACCTAGCCAAACTGGATGAAGAAGAAGAAGAATACAGTTCACAATCGGAAGTTAGTGAAATTCACACAAACAAAGAAGTGGAGAAATGGTTAGAACGCAGTCAACTAGAACTGAACGCGCAGCCTGTACCACCAACGGAAAATACATTGGACAAGCTGTGCCCGTCATCAGCGCCGGCTGCACCAGCGCGTGATGGCACCGACGACACGGTTCACCTTCTAGCGACAGCACTCAAGGACATAGCCGGAATCTCCTCTACTAATGGGCCTAACGCTCGAATGCTGAGCCGCTTATGCACACCGCGAGACTTACCCTCGTTTTCCGGTGACCCAATGGAATGGCTCCAATTTAAGCAGGCGTATGACGAATCAACTGAAGTGTGCAAATTCAACGATAAAGAAAACCTGTGGAGGCTACGAAAATGCCTTCAAGGACCAGCTAAGGAAGCAGTAACCTCACTATTAATTGGAGCCACTGCACCAGGCCTAGTGATATCCACTCTGGAGCTACAGTTTGGGAATCCCGATTTAATTATTTCAAGAATCGTACAAAGTATCAACAAACTGCCAATGATGTCTCAAGAATATCACAAGGACATAGTTTCATTTTCCGTAAAAGTTAAAAACTACGTTGCAGCAGTAACAGCTATTGGCCATGATGAGTACCTAAGGGGGATGACAATCATATCCGTAATCCTATCTAAATTTCCAACTGTGTTATTATCCAAATGGGTCGACTACAGTTACCCACTTATCAACGAAGGCAAGAAACCACGGCTTGTCATTCTGTCGGAATTTTTAAATGACGAAGCTTTGAAAACATCAAAAACAGCAGTAATCCTCGCGACTACCTACAGTGATACTAAACGTAAACAAAGTGACTTTTACCGCTCTCAGACCGTGTTAGTGCAGAATGAACTAAGCGACGATGTGTGTAAATTTTGTCGTACGTCTAATCACGCCTTGACAGACTGTAAAATGTTCAAAAAGTCACTCCGTAAAGACAGGTGGACTTATTTGAAACGTCACGGGTTGTGCTACAAATGTTTAGTGCAGCGTCATAACAAAGAAACTTGCCCCGCGCCCTGTTGCGATAAGGATAATTGTGGACAATCTCATCACCGTTTGTTACATTACACGTCGCATACTAATTCAAACCTTCAATCTAGTGTAAACATTACGGAAGTGTTAGACACCGACGTGAGTGAAACGCAATCTGAGACTGTTACAAATATTAACACGACAAGCTGCAAAGTTTTGTTACAAGCTGTACGTATTTACACATACACGGACCTAACGGTAAAATTAGTGCCACTGCGCTATTGGACAATTGTTCGACTGTGTCACTGATAAGCGCCGACCTGGCCGCTCGCGCCGGTTTGCACGGTATTAAACAAAAAATGTGCGTGAGTGGGGCATGGAGTAACACCGAACTTAAGTGCGAAAGTGAGGTAGTGGACTTTGATGTGTCAAACAAAGACGGACAGATGTTTACATTACGTGCTCGCAGCGTTTTTAGACCTCAACTTACCTTCGCAAAATGCATCTAAAGTGAACGTTATGCAGTATGAACTTAAGGCTGAAATTAAAGATCAGTTACGTAATGCCTGTTATGAGAAGCCTCAGCTATTAATAGGGCAAGATCACTATCATCTTATGTTGCCTTTACAAGTAATAGAGGGCAAGCCTGAAGGACTTTATATCACACAGACGGTTTTAGGCTGGTGTGTCCACGGTCGCATCACAACACCGCGGGAAAAGCGCCCGCAGCGTGAGTCCACTTTATTCGTAACTGAGGACGTGCAAATTGAAAATGAGCGTACACTGCGGGAAATACACGAAGATGTATGCTGCTCCTTCGCCATCGAATCCATGGGCGTCTCCTGTAATCCACGCCAGAACTCCGAAGACCTGCGCGCACGGGAACGACTGAAACGAACGGCTAGATTAATAGATGGTAGGTGGCACGTTGGGCTTCCATGGAAGGATCTTGATTGCAACATGACTGAATCTTATGGAAACGCGCTGTCTAGACTCAAGGGAGTCGAAAGAAAAATGAAAAAAGATAATGGTTACGCATCAAGGTACACTGAAAGAATAAATAACTTGTTCGAGAATGATTACGCAACAGAGGTCAGCAACCCTACGCCTACACCAAAAACTTGGTATTTGCCGCATTTCGGGGTTGACAACCCTAACAAACAAAAATTAAGACTTGTGTATGATTGCGCATCAAAAAGCAACGGCATTTGTTTAAATGATTACCTATATAAAGGGCCAGATCTACTAGTATCGCTCTATGGAATAATGCTTCGTTTTCGTGAAAATAAAATCGCAATAACCGGAGATATCCGGGATATGTTCCTGAGAGTGAAGATTATCCCTGAAGATCAAGACGCTTTTCGTTTCTTGTGGAGAAACACATCCGCAGGTGACACTGACGGCCCTATAAAAACCTGTAAGATGACATCATTAATATTTGGAGCCAATTGTGCACCGTTCATTTCTCAGTTTATAAAAAATAAGAACGCAGAGCGCTATGAGTCATCCATGCCGGCCGCTGCATCTGCAATATATAATCAACATTATGTAGACGATTTTATTGACAGCTTTGAGGACGAAGAAACTGCAATAAAAGTAGTAAAACAAGTGGCCTATATTCATAAACAAGGCGGTTTTGAAATTCGAAATTGGACGAGCAACAATGAAACATTAATAAACAGTTTGCCTAAAGAGAACTTAGGCTCCACGGCCATAAGGTTTAAAATTGACCAACAAGAAAATGGCGAACGTACACTCGGGTTGGTTTGGTTTCCAAAAGAAGACTTACTTGGTTTCGACGTATCTTTCAAACGCATACCTGAGGCAATAATATCTGGCCAAAAGATACCTACAAAACGAGAAATGCTGCGTGTCGTTATGTCAATCTTTGATGTCTGCGGGTTCCTATCGCCGATAACAATAAGAGGAAAAATAATCATCCGTCATACATGGAAACAAGGACTACATTGGGATGATGTAATATCGGAAGAATTATTTAATAAATGGAACGAATTCCTCGAGCTATTAAAAAGCGTAAGATCAGTGCGCTTGCCCCGATATTATCAAGCCGCCGTGCGCGCAAGCGAGATTGATAATGCACCGAATGCACCGGATAGCGCCGGCCGACCGCTGTCTATGTATACGCGCCTAGAGTTACACATGATATGTGATGCGTCATCGCAAGCCTTATGCGCCGTTGCGTACTGGCGCTGGTTAGATAATAATAACCGCTGGCAAGTAGCATTTGTTTCGAGTAAATGTCGCATTTCTCCTGCTAAACATCGCAGCATACCACGATTGGAACTAGAAAGTGCATGCATGGCAGCGAGACTGGCACATAGTATAATTAAGGAACACAAAATGAACACGCAAAACATTTACTACTGGACTGATAATACATGTGTACTTCACTGGATATATAACAATGCGCGTACCTACAAAGCATTCGTGGCGCATCGGCTTGGGGAATTAGATGAATTAACCCAACCTATTCAATGGAGATACGTACCTACAAAGATGAACGTAGCCGATATAGCTACACGAGATACCTGTGAACTCAGAATGCTGGAAAATGAATGGTTTCACGGCCCCGCATTTTTGTAGGGCGATAAGGAAACTTGGCCTTCAAATAAACAGCTGGCTAAGCCTAACGATTTGGACTTAGAATATACAATGTATGTAAATACCTCTCCTGAAAACTTACCAGCTGTTCCTGAACCTGAGAGGTTTTCGTCATGGATAAGATTACTTGGTGCTACCTGTGCTGTTTTTTTATTCGTAAATAAATGTAAAAAACTTACCAGTATGGTTAATGGAGACTCAGCGGAAATCGCGGCGCGCTGGTTAATAAAATATTCTCAAGCGCAGTCCTTTCCTGAAGACCTGGAGAACCTGAAAAATAAAAGAAACTTAAATCGGAAAAGTAGATTACTTACCTTAACGCCATTCCTCGATGAACATGGTATTCTGCGCGTCGACGGTCGAATCGGAGCAGCCCAGGAGATACTACCTGAGACAAAACAACCTGTAATCCTAGATGGAAGTAATTACGTTACCAGGTTGATTGTAAAACATTATCACGTTAAGGCTGCGCACGGGAATCAAGAAACGGTGGTAAACAACCTGAAACAGAAATATTGGATAATTCGGATTCGGCCAACTGTGAAACACGTGAGCAGTAAGTGCATGTTCTGTAGAATAAAAAGAGCCCAACCACAACCACCAAGAATGGGTGACTTACCTTTTGCTCGAATGGCCCACCACCAGCGCCCGTTTACCTTTTGTGGTATTGACCTGTATGGACCGATGGAAGTAACAGTACTGAGACGTCGAGAAAAGCGGTATGGAGTTTTATTCACGTGCCTCACCATGCGAGCTGTTCACATAGAGATAGTTACGAGACTCACAGCTGATGCGCTGATAATGGCTCTGCGGAGGATGGCGGCACGTTGTGGTTGGCCTCAGCAAATTTTCTCAGACAATGGCACAAACCTGAAAGGCGCTGATAATGAGCTCAGGAAATCGATCAGCGAATTGAATGAAGACGTGTTAAAAGATTTATCCTTGAATTATGGCACGACTTGGAATTTTTTGCCACCAGTTAGCCCCCACTGGGCAGGAGCGTGGGAGCGGCTAATTAGAACAATAAAGGCTTCACTTAAGGTTGTTTTAAAGGAACAGGCTCCACGGGATGAAGTGCTGAGCACGTTAATGGCAGAAGTCGAACAGACGGTAAATAATAGGCCGCTTACACACGTCTCTGTTGAACCAAAAAGTGACGAAGCCCTTACGCCAAATCATTTTTTACTGGGCAGTTCTTCAAACTTACCGATACTTGGTTCCTTTGATCACTCTAACATGTATCTTCGTAAACAATGGAGAACCTCTCAAAGACTGGCAGACCTGTTCTGGAAAAGATCGGTACGAGAAGTGCTACCACAGATGATCCCTCGCCAGAAGTGGCACCAAGACCAACGACCCTTACAAGTGGGAGATCTGGTATTGGTTGTGGATCCAGCGTCGCCCCGTAATGTTTGGCCTAGAGGAATAATACAGGAAGTGATTCCAGGGAGAGATGGTCGCATAAGAGTCGTGCACATAAAAACAAAATCTGGAATATTACGTCGATCAGCTGCACGCGTCGCATATATACCTACCGAGGATGAATGAGTGCTGATGTAGCACTAGGGGGGAGTATGTAAGCGACGCGATTCTGTTTTGTTATTTTGTTCATTTTATTTTTGTATTTTATTAAAAGAGGGTGTATGGAAAACAGAGTGGTATGTGCTGATAGCGAGCGAGCGAGGGGAACGGCCGAGGGGAGGAATAGTCGGAGATATGTCATTGGCTGTTCAGTAGTCAGTCGAGTTTAGCAAGTACGCGCTACGACACATACTTCTCGCTTCCACGTATCCTTACGTTTCTTACTGTGAATCTGCATATTATTTCACCCCGTCCACCACCCACACTATGGCCTACCTAGTGAAGTAATAAAAAAAAGAAAAACAAACAAATTGAGTATGTTTCGTGGCTCTCAAAATTGTATACCTTTTTACCTTGCTAGACTTGCCAGCTCTCTCTGAAGACACAAAGCATTGAAGCAAACGTAAGAAATTTAATGTGTAAATATCCAAGCTATTTTAATTACTTCATTACCAAATTTGTTAAGTAATGATATATTCATTGGTCCAGAAATCACAAATCGAAAAGTACAAAAGGAAACTTGTTAATTATCTCGAAAAGCTTTTATTTTAGACAAGACAGTGGCTATTTAGTTAATTATTTAATTACGATACGTAGCTTCGTGCTAACTATTCCAATTATCTGTTTCTTTGTTGCCGTACTACTAAAAATAGAGACAAAAACAATCTTTTTGATCCTTTGAAAAGAGGAAGATAAAGTGAGTACATGCCTAATTTCACTTAGCAATAAGAAATTTACGCAACACTTCCTACATAGCAAATCTCAAAATAAAGAAATACAGTGCGTGCAAATATTTCGCTTTGTATAATCTATGTTTTGTATTGTTTTGTGTTTGTATTTTAAGTGTCACTGGGTACTCTGAAAACCAGCGTTGTAACAATTTTGTGGTGCGACACATGCTGAGTGTTGTTATCCTCTTCAGAAACCAGTCATAGCATTGTAACTTTTATTTCTCTAGTTTTATTTATTCGTATGGCATTTTCAGTCAGTCGTTTACAAAGATATTTTGAGGTTTTGTATCCACTGGATCACGTCACGGTCGAGGGTGAACAGGTATGCAGGGTTCCCGTCGTATTTCTCTAGTTTAAGCATAAGTTTACCTTAAATTGTTGTGTCTGTGTTTTGAATAAATAATTAATTAATTCAAATCACAAATTACAATAGTAGAGGTAAAACAATTAACAGTCTTGTCGATTAAAAGGATTTCTTTTAGACTACCTTTCGAAAAGCGGAAAACATCAATAAGTAAATATATAAGTGTCACAAAAACAAATGCAAATAAAAGAAACACACCAATCTGTTTTAAAAAACCGTTGTCAGGTTTTTTTCTAAGATAATATCCTTATACAAAGTATTTAAGTATACAAAATTTTTAGGTATAAAACACAAATATTCGTAACGTAAGATTCGACTCAAAGCGTAAATCGTATTGCTTAGGAAATAAATAATGCTTATTTAAGCTTCTAAATACTTCAATGTAGCTTCCAACAGTTTAAGAATCAATCGCAAAATAAAATGACTTATTTTGGATGATTTCGAAACCCAAGGTCAAGGCTTATGTAGTATCTTCAACAAACTAGTTAATAAACTGCTTATATCGAATATGTAAACAGTACTTCATATTCTGTAAATGTTGTTACGTGGAATCGATTTTGCCTTTTTACCAGTGAACGCAGCGTTCTTAAGAGTCTTCCGGTTAAAAAACTTTTTTAGTCCTATAGAATTTAATTTATCCGCTGCTTAAGGCCGAATGCAATCAGAACAGTTGGAATTCGATTCTGAGCCGACTATAGACTCGGGCTGAGCTAGCAAACAGACTGAACATTCGCTAGATTAGTTTTGCATTGTTGTGGAATCGAGATGTCAGGACTAGTGCTCGGTTTTAAAAAGATGGTGGAAATGGATTTGAAAACGGATAGCATAGCTTGGAAGTTGATTCTTATTCAGTCAATGACAACTGCTTGAAGGAGATGAGATGGTTTGTTATTCTAGTTTACAAACTGTTCGGAAGGTGGCGTTGAAAGATATGTATGAGAACTTTTAAAAATGCGCATAGGATATCGTTTGTTATTTTCTTCGCGCAAAGATAACCACAATAAAATGACATAGTTTATGAATCTCATACTAGATGGCAGTACCATAGATATGCGTGAAATTCTGAAGCGCACTTTTAGGTTATAATGATAATTTCTTTATTGTAGACGGAACTCGTGTCGGTGATTTTCTTTAAAAAGCCGAATATCTACAAGGGGCTTGTTTAAAAAATCTACGACTGAACAGCAATTATCTCGACGTAAAATCGTGATACTTATAATAAATACACATGAAGCCTGACATCGTCTTTCCGAAGTAATTTGCTTCAGCATCACGACTCCTTAATTATACGACTAACTTTTAAGTTCAAATCGGGGAAGCTAAAATATTCCGTCATGGTAACAGAATAAGATTCATATTGGCTCGTATTTTCTTTATCATTTGCTAAATAAGTTTAAGGTAGCGTTTTGTATCCTCGGTTCTCGAGTACTTTTATTTTATTGAGGAAATATTCTATCCACATTAATGTTTTTATAATATATTACATATTTAATTTATAAAATATATACAATATTATATTCATTTCTGAAATTAAGCTTTCAACAAAATCATTTTGTAAGAAAGGTTTAGGTACCTAATCGAAATTCACATCCAGACTTCAGTCACGCCTTAGCTCAAAGTGACGTCAGATTAGCAAATAAATTCTAGAAATTCTCCAATTCTCCAGGCCCCTCACAAAATCTAATTTCATTTTGATGTCATGTTTCTGCAAGACAATTTGAACGGGTTAATATATATTTGCTCCTTTATTTTTGTACGTTGAGTTTGAAATAAATGTATATTTGGTTTTTGGTTCTAAGAAAATAACAGCGAGAGTATTTTTGTTGTAGCCAATTCAAAATTCGATTGTTATTTGTATTTTTTGCTGACATTTCTGAGCAATACGGCATTATGAATTATAAATTTATGTACAAACATAAAGTATGAAGGCGAAAACCTGTCAGCGGCGAAATTGATATGTTTTTACGAACCACCATAACACGTCGTGACTTTGTTACGACAAAAACCGCAGATGCCACTAATAAAACCCCTTCTTAGCGTTATACTCATAGATCCACCTATGAACAGCTGCCAAAAGTCTGGGTACTAGACCCAGACTTGTGGCACCTTAGAGTAATAGCTTTTCAAATTATATAACTTTACAATTATTTATTTGACTCCAACATCTATATAGAAAAAGTAAAATAAACAGGCAGCAGAATAAACTATGAATAACTGACCGAGCCTTTTAAAAATACTGTTTCAATTTTTACTATTGTATTTTTAGGTTGGTTTTTAATGGAATAATGCAAAAAGGCACTGATATGAATTTTAAACTATGTTTTATGTTTAAACTGAAATACGTAGCGTACAATTCAATTAAGTGTAGAATAACTGTGCAGTAATTTTTTGGCTTGTATTTTAATGGTAAAAAATAAATGGTATTTTAATAAATTGTTATACCTTGTTTATGTTTTAGAATGGCCTCTGAGCTCTAGCGAAATCGAATTAAGTGAGGAGTAACCGCCTTTGAAGTAGACCACTCAGACATGTAGCGTAGAGGGAAATCTTTATGTAGTCCGTACATCGAAGAAATACGCCTGAGATACCTGAAACGATACCCTTTGTAGCTTTGTAAGTCGAGTTTTATCGTAAATCTGTGCGAGACAGATGAGGACGTGCAATTTTGTTCCTATTGACACGGTTGTTTGTGAGAGGTATATGCGTTGGAAACTTGAGTGATTTTACGAGTGTATAGGTATTTATGGCCGTCCTTGTATGGGAGCGGAATCACCGTGCACCGTACGGTGATTCCGCTCCCATACAAGGACGGCCATAAATACCTATATCGCGAAATAGATGTTTTTATCTATGATAAAGGTTAAAATACCATGAAAGTAATATGAATTGATATATTTGTGTCATTTTTATGTATATATATTAAACCCATACTTCTTTTTTATGTCCAGAAATGATGTTCGAGACAATGATTATTTAAAATATTTTATACTGCGATTTTCAGTGGAAAAATTGTGGTATTAATGTTTCTTGTTTATAATAAACATCAAATAAAACCAAAAAAACTAAAATAAGAAACAGTATAATTTGTAATAATAGTATAAATGTAAACTTATAAATAATAAAGCAAATAACAGTTAATCAGAAAACTACTTATTTTAAGATAACAATTTTAATACAGATTTCGATAATACAGTATTTTTTTTAGGTAACTTTCTTAGACTTGAAATTAGGGGATCCGAATGAAGAAGAAGCCTGTTAATCAAATCTGTATTAGTCAAAACGCGATTCATCTTTCGTGTATGGTCTCGTCGTTATGCTTTAATGTGTTTGTTAGTCGCCTCAGCTGCTTCTTCAGATACCCTCCCCTATAGACAGCAAACTGTGATTAATAATATCAGCACCGTGAATTAAAATTTTGTGGACGGAAGGGGGCATTTTATACCATTTGTAGTTATCCTCATGAACCAACTGTTTAGCAGTTTCTACAGCGAAATCGTGAAATTTTTGCGAATCAATTTTATATCCCGAGTTCATACATTATAGTACAGTCCAGCATCGATCTAGAAGTTCCTTCTTGATACCAGTTATTTAAGCCGAAATTTCTGAGTTCATGAAGAAACGTCTAGCAGTATTACCATCATTCGATGTCCCGCTTCCGCCGCTTTTTGGTTTATCGACAATGAGGCCCAATCTTTCCCTAAATTGTTTTTGAATTTCTTTTTTTCTACTTTCGTACAACGGTTTAAACTCTTTCGATGCTTGCCAGTTCTTAAAATCCATCCTGTAAGCAATATGAATAAAATATTCAAAGAAACGAATCATTGCATGTAGAGGAGATAAACCAAATTCATATTTGCTTGCATCAGCTGGTTTACTTAAACAAAGATCAATTTGATTCATCTCGTTAGGACTAGCTTTACAAACATAACATCTAGAGGATGAACAGAATTCACTTAAGACATTACAGACTTTACCATCTACCATAGTAAGTTGAAAGTTATGCGTAATACAAAATTCGCGATCATTTTATTTGAAGATCTTTGGCTGTAAGTCATGTATTTTTTGTTTAAAATAAGTCTCTTCCTGAACTGTTACCTCAGCGGTTTCTTTTAACAACTGAAAACGAATTGGCCTACAGTAACGAGTTGACGATGGACGAGGATTATTCCACAAAACCACAGGGTTTTTCTCATTTTCAGGCGTAAAAATAAGTTGAAGTTGTACATACGAGGTAACAAACAAGCTACTATCTTTAAGGTTGGGATCAGAAAAACATTGCTTATATTCGCCATGTCCAGTACTGCCATCGAAACCCCATTTACCTATTAAAGATATTTTATCTAGAGATTGGCATGGCACTCTATTTAAAACATATTTTTGAGACTCAAGAATCCGAGTGGCAGTGTGGTCTAACAAACTCTGAAGTTCGACTTCGGCGGATGACTGGGTTACAGTTATAATAGGAGGATAACACTGTTTTTTAGCTTGAACAATACTTTGGTAGGAAGGCATACAATCTTTTAATATCTTAGTATCTATAAAATTCTTAATTAATAAATATTGGTGCCTAGTCAACTTAGCTTCTGCAATAAGCGACAAAGCATCACATTCGTCGATTTTTGTAGAGCTTGAATTGGCATCAGCGGAAGTATTGAGCAACGTACTAACAGCAGACGTATCTAAGTTGGATAGATCAGCAAGTCTTCTCCTTTTAGTACGTTTACTACACTCATTAAAATCTTTTTTCGGACGGCCACGCGAACAAGAAGGGAACGAATCGACGTTATTATTCTGCTGTAAAATACGCGGCTCAACACTTCGATTTATTTCAATATACTCCGTTACAGCAAGCCAATCTGCATATTTTTCTATTACTTTAAACTGACTTGTATACATTTTTTTCCAATAACATGAAAATCGTTTGCACAAATTGCAAATTTTGTCATTTAAAATCTCCATATCGACATTTTCAATGTGCTCAGAAAGAGGTGACATTTCAGTCAGAGTAACAAGAACATTGAACCGTCCGTCTGGTTCGCTGTCTGTCGTAGACTGTTCTGTTGTCCTGTCTAATTTTGAATTCAAATCCGTCGTTCCAGAAGTGTATGTCAGTCAGCCAGTCGGTCAGTTGATGTCACTTAGCCAAGGAGGTTGGAAGAGCCCCGACATCCCCACCTCCAGTATTGGATGTCCACCAATACTCAAAGGTAGAGGGGCTTCCCACCTCCGTGGCTAAGTGTAGGTCAGGTCAAGTCTGGGTGGTCAGTCAACTAAAGTCTGTCAGGTAGGTCAGGGTAGTTGGCTTGTCCCGGCTTGGATACTAGGGGCTGGTCTCACGTCAAGTTTACTCAGCTTGGTCACTGGTCGCTGGTAGATACCGTGACCAGTCTTGACGTCCGCTACTCTGACCTGTCCGTCACGTCCTGGGTAAGTCTTTGTTATAATCCCTCATGACCACAGGTTCCGAGGGGATTGGTTGTCCACTACTATGACGACGTCACCTTCGGCGAGGGGGGCAGAGGGCTGGTACCACTTCTCGCGTCTCGTCAAAGTGGGTAGGTATTCCTTTACCCAACGCTTCCACATTAGGTCGGCCAGCCTCTGCGACTCCCGCCACGATCGTCGCAGCAAGTCCCCGTCGTCGTAGGTGCCGAACGTCGCTGTCATGCCAGTCCGGTCAGTCATTGGCATCAGGAAGTCGTTTGGCGTTAGCGGCAAGTCGTCGTCATAGTCAAGGGGGACATAAGTAAGCGGTCTCCCGTTCACAATAGCTTCCGCCTCCGCCAGCAAAGTGGTCAGGGTGTCTTCCCTGGGGACTCTGGTCTTAAGGGTGGTCTTTAGTGCAGTCTTCACAGCACGCACCATCCGCTCCCAGCAGCCTCCCATGTGCGGCGCTACAGGGGGAATAAAACTCCAGCTAATATGCCGATGACTGCTGAAGCGCATGAGCTCATTCTTGTCGATGGCTCTTACGGCCTGTGCTAGCTCGCGATCGGCACCTCTGAAGGTCGTTGTCGCTCCAAATTGTCTTCGGGCATCCGCGTCTAGCAATAAAACGCCGCAATGCCATTAGAGCGCTTGTCGTTGTTAGGTCACTCACGACCTCTATGTGTATGGCTCGAACCGTCAGGCACGTGAAAAGGGCACCGTAACGCTTCTCCTGGCGGCGACCAATCTTCACAGTAATCGGCCCGAAGTAGTCCAAGGCCGTGTAGTCAAAGGCGCGGCCTGTCGGCGTAACTCTTACATTTGGTAGCTGGCCCATCAGCGGCGGGCACGGCTTGGCCCGGTCGTTCTTGCACGTCTGACAGTCGTTCCAGGCAGACTTCACCGCATTCCTGCCGTCGATGACTTTCGTCTCAGGTTCAGATGAGCCTCCTCCCTATTAACATGCGCTTGGTCTAGGTGTTGTTGGTTCACTAAAAGTCGGGTGAATTTGTCTTTCGGATGTAGGATGATAGGCTGCTTGGCTTCCTGGGTCAGAGTGGCTGCAGCGTCAGTCCTTCCGCGAGCGCACAGAAGTCCGTCCGAGTCCAGATACGGGGTCAGTTGTCGGAGCCTGCTCTTGTTGCTCACCGTGCTGGTCCGTCGTAAGGTGGCGATGTCTTCGGCGAAGGTCCTCGCTTGCGAGTCTACATCACACAACCGTTCGGCAGTTTCGACCTCTTCAGCTGTCAGCTCGCCAGTGCGCAGGGAACCCTGTCGCCTTGTCCTAACGTTGTTCACGTACCTGAGCAGCCAAGCAACTGATCTCACATATCTCCAGTACTTGGAGAATCTGCAGATGTCTGGAAGAGCTAGTCTGCAGAAGGTGGTCACTAGACATACGACCTTCACTTCCACTTCGTCTGGGTCTAGGGATGCTTCAGTGTCTGTTCTGGGCCAGGTTACCTCAGGCTGTTTTAGAAAATCTGGTCCCTTGAGCCATCTCGTGGGATCTGCAGCCTCCACATCACGCGTTGCATTGTCGGCAGGGTTGAGATCTGTCGGAACCCACCTCCAGTCATGGAAGTCTGTCAGCTCAGTCAGATCAGTCACTGTCAGATCTCCGCGACACGATGCGCGACGAAAGGCTTGAACCGTCCGGTGTCAGACCTTAGCCACGCGACCACGGTTTTGGAGTCAGTCCAGAGGATTGTTGGCCCATCACATTTGATGTACTCCCTTAAAACCCGGGAAAGACGAGCGCCCATGATAGCAGCCTGAAGTTCAAGACGAGGGATGCTGAGGGTCTTGAGTGGGGCCACACGTGCACGAGCCATCACGAATGCTAGGTGCCACTTACCTTCAGGTAGCGGTACCCGTAGGTAGGCGACGGTCGAGAATGCTCGGGAGCTGGCGTCGCAGAACACGTGTAGTTGTACCTGATCTCCCTTGGCGTAGTCGTCAGTCATCAGCCATCTCGGGATCCGCGTGTTCTTGGCTTGCTCTAGCCCCTTAAGCCAGATCTTCCAGCGATCGTAGTGGCTAGATCCAATCTCGTCGTCCCAACCAATGGCGTCTCTCCAAACATCCTGGAGTATCAGCCTTCCCTTGATGGTGTTCGGCAAGAGAAAGCCTAGGGGATCAAAGATGCTCATGATGAGGCGGAGCACCTCTCGCTTACTTGGGCGCTTGGTTCCGGACTGTAAGTCTTGGCTGACTCTGTGGAACTTCATGCTGAAGGCGAAAGTGTCCGCGTCAGGATCCCAGTTAACTCCAAGGACCCGTTCGACCTGGTCTTCTTCACAGTCCGCAAGGAGCTTCACTCCTCCAGGCGCGAGCTTCTCTTTTGGCAAGTGTCGAAGAAGCTCCTTGGAATTCGACATAAAGTTCCGCATATTGAAGCCTCCAGACGCGTGAATCTGTATCACGTCATCAACAGTTTCAATAGCTTCTTCAACGGACTCTATGGAGTTTATATAGTCGTCTACATAGTGGTGGTCAATTATGGCTCTGACGGCTTTCGGGTGCGTATTCTCAAAACGGCGGGCGTTTAGGTTCTTTATGTACTGAGCCGACGCCGGCGAGCAAATGGCGCCAAACGTCATCACGTTCATGACGTATTCGCCGTCAATCCATAAGAGGCGCTGCGCTTGTCTATCTTCCTTCCTTATTAAGACCCTGTGAAACATTTCCTGTATGTCTCCTACTACTGCCACCTTGTGGCAGCGGAAGGCAAGAAGTACCCCAGGGAGGGACGTCAGAAAGTCAGGTCCACTCAAAAGGTGGTCATTGAGGGATTGTCCTGACGCTCTGGCGGCGCAGTCGAGAACTAGTCGTAGCTTGTCGGGTTTGTTGGGGTTAAATACCGCGAAGTGAGGTAAAAACCACGTCCTACCTGTCCTGACAGCTACGTCGTTGTCGCTTAATTTCGATATGTAACCTTTGTCAAGGTTCTCCTTGATCTTATCCGAATAACGTCTTGCAAATTCTGGCAGTCTTGACATTTTCTTTTTGATGCTGTCAAGACGTTTCCGCGCCAAATCATAGCTGTCAGGCAGGTTGGGTACGTCATCCTTCCAAAGAAGACCCGTCTCCCACCTGTCACCTAGTAATATTGACGTTTTTTCTAAAATTTCAAGGGCCCTTAAGTCGTTCAAGGAGTACGGTCTGACGCCAAATCCCTCTGTCGAAAATGAACGTTTTATGGCGTCAGTCAGTTCGTCACAGGTGCATAAATGCAGGAGTGCAACGTCATTAGGTATGACTTGAGGGCTTTTACCGTGTAACACGTGTCCCAGGCGAGTGTGTAATAGGCTGAGCGCCAGGTAAGGGGAGTTAGGGGGTGAACACAAACACAGGTTATAAGACTATGGTTTATGTACCATCACTCAACCCGCGTCACAACTGATCTCCCTTCTTCTTATAATACTTGACTATATATACTATAACTCTACGTGTTTATGAGAGGCAAACCCTTATCGGATGGAGAGGTGTTATATCTGTAAATCGCTATCTACCTGATTTACGTGTGCTACGTTTCATACGTGAAGATGCGCGTATCTGCCTATAACACCTCCCCTGAAAAGGTAAGGGGTTCCCTCCCCTGAAAGGGTAAGGGGTTTCCTTCCCTGGAAACGACTATTCAAAATACAATTTTTCTCTATTCTTATGACCTAAAATTTTTCATCTTTAAAAACGTCTAAATTTGAACACCTAATATTTTTCCTTTTGGATGGACCTACATACATACAAAACATTTAACTTATTATACATCCTTAATTATTCTCCACTCTTGTGTGTGTGGAGTCATAATGTAAACATCGCTGTGATCAACTCTAGTGTACTTTTAATTGGAATAATAGGATAATCAAGTTTAAACTTACGTGATACCAGCGAAACAAGGAGTACTCTTCACGAGCAAGTGACGAAGACCACAATTAACACTACGGTGAGCTGCTTATTCATATAAAACTGATAAAACCAAGTCGGTTTCAAACGCTAACGACACGCACACATATAAAGATTCAAAATAACAGCCAATTTTGTATAAATAAAATAAAAAATAAAGGGTTAGCGCACAGCTGTGCGCAAGCCAGTTGACATTTATGACATTCGACTTTGACAACTTAACTGTCACTGCCCATATTTTTCGTTCAGAAACGCTTGGGGTACGTTCGGATTTAGCAACATCGATACACAGAAATTATTAAACATGATATCTCGCAGAGGACGCAACAAGTGCATGAAATGTGGTTTAAAAGTAACGAATAAAGAATTTTTAACATGCTGTCAATGCGATAATACGTTCCATCTTGATTGCACTACTAATGTCACGCTAACTAGATTTTTAAGTATGGATAAGAAGCATAAAGAAACATGGAAATGTGCCAAGTGCCATAGGCTTACATCTAAATTTGACAAATCTGGACCCTCGACATCCGAACAAAAATCTTTAGTCAAAACCCCAAAAGCAAAAATTTTAAAAGAGCTTTGTGCCGAATCTGCCGGCGTAATCGCTAAAGAAAGTATAAGCAATCCCGAAGATAGCACAAGTAGTATCAGTCTCTCACTTGTTGATACTTTGAATAGCTCATCTGAATTGGAATCATCTAAATCCTCAACGTCAGCATGCTCCACTCCCTTAAATACAAGCGTAAAAAGTTTGCCTAATATAATTGATACAGCCCAAACTGCAGACCTGAAAGATGAAATCATTACACTAACAATACAATTGAACAGCGCACATGAAGAAATTGTAAACCTTAATACAGAATTGAACAAGCTGAAGAAAGAATACGCTGAACTAGAAAGACAAATTATTGTGCTGAAAAACCTATTAAGAGAAAAGAATTCAGCGTCTGTAAAAAAAGGAACGCCTTCGGGTAAACAAGCCAAACGGAAGAAACTAGAAGTCACCCCAAATTACATTGAGATTGAGCCCACTCCACAGGATATATATAGCTTAACAAGACGACAATCTGATCCGGACGACAACCTGTGATGACAGTGAAACAATTCAGTCGCAACGATCTACTACAGAAGAAGTTAAATCAAGATTAAATGTAAGTCAACACGCACACCAGAAACACAGAATATTCATATTTGGCGGACAGCAGTGCGTGGGACTGGCCACAAAAATGATCAACATGCGTCAAAATAGGTACTCCACAGAATATGATGTCAAATCCTTTATAAAGCCTGGTGCTTCTGCAAAACATACACTTGATACACTTCAACACTATAATTTTACGGAAAATGATAAAATTATACTCTCTGTTGGAGAACATGACTCTAACATCATAGATGTTATTAATGGTCTCAATGATGTGTTAGGAATGATAAAAGATAGTTCAATATACGTAACAGCTATCCGAGACCAATAAAGTTACTGATGTTAATGTTCTTAACTACATGCTGCAAGATTACTGCATAAATAAAAATATTAATTTTATTAATGTAAGAAATCAAGTGTTTCATAGGCATAAGGTGTTCTTAAAAGAATTATGCAATAGGCTTAACTTAAAAATAGAACAAGAAGACTATAAATCATCATACTATAACTTTGGTAAAAGCTCAAATGAAGCTCATGTCCCGCAAACAGAAAATAAAAACAAAATAATGTACCTTTCCAAAAAAAACAATAAGCAAAGCGACTGTATAAGCAGTGTCACAATTGGAAAGGCAAGTGTATCAAAAAAAGGCACCATTCTAGATTACTTTCCATCAGTCTTAAAGACACAACAAAATACAATTAATGATCATTCCTTTCGTCAGCAATAGTTTTAAGGTTCTACATCAGAATATAGCAGGTGCATTATGTAAAATGGATACGCTTAACTTAATTATTAATGAATTTAGCGCAAGTAATACACCAGTTGATGTAATCTGTTTATCTGAACATTTTATAACAATAGGCAATGAAAAATATTTCGTTTTACAAGGGTACACATTAGCGGCGATTTACTCACGTAAAAAAAGAAATAGAGGAGGTACATGCATATTTTTAAGGGATGAATATGAATTTGAAACATTGACATGGATAAAAGATTTATGTGTAGAAAAAATATTTGAATGTTGTGGAGTGGACATACCATCTATTAATGTTACAATTGTATGTATATATACTGTACCAGGTGCTGACATAGATGTCTTTTTTAAGAAATTAGAAAAATTACTAGCTACTATAACATTAAAACGCAAAAGAAAAATAATCATATGTGGCGACTTCAATATCGACAGATTAAGAAATGATTTAGAAATGGGTAAAGAGTTTGAGATTTTATTGAATTGCTTTAATTTTAAATTACAAATAAATGAACCTACAAGAATATCGGCGCGGTCTAAAACCTGCATTGATAATATTGCCATAAATTTCATTATTAATAATAATAAGGCTATAGTTCATCATTTACACATTTCTGATCACTCTGCGCAAGTTTTAGATATTTCGATAAAACCCATCGTCAATCATAAATACTGGTATGTCTGGAAACGTGACATGTCAGCCGAGAATAGGAAAAAGTTTCATGACTGTTTACAGGCTTTAGCCTTCAATGAGATCTATGAGTATGACAATGCTAACTGTTCATTTCAGGCTTATCATGAATTATTAACCTTATTTTTTGGTCTCTGTTTCCCACTGTGTAAAGTGAAAAAAAAAGGCTAACATGGCAAAGTCATGGATAACGCGCGGCATTAAAGCCGCTTCTAAGACGAAACGCAAGTTGCATAAGCTGTACACATTAAAACCCACTATACAAAATAGGATACAATACAAAAACTACTCTAGATATTTAAAAAGAATGATACGAACCTCCCAAAAAAAGACCAATGAACGACATATTCTAAATGCGGGCAACATAGCAGTAGGCACTTGGGGTGTTATCAATCAGTCATTTGGCAATAAACAGCCAAAAAACATAATTAGTAAAGTCAAATTTATAGATAAGCTCATAGATGATCCACCAAAAATAGCCGAAATGTTTAATGAACAGTTTACACACGTAGTAAAACAGACCGATACATTGAACACTAAAACTGTAACTGTACCACATGTTCAAAAATCTATATTTTTAAATCCTACTGATGTTAACGAAATAAGTAAAATAATTATGTCACTAAAAAACACGGTTTCAACAGGGTATGATGAATTACCGACGTGTATACTTAAAGGAAACTGTAATGCATTGGCCCCACCTTTAAGCTTCATCATTAATCAATCTTTAGAACAAGGTATATTTCCAGAGCAGTTGAAGGTTATGATTACCAAACCCGTTTTCAAAAAGGGTGATCGTCAGGTCTCGGATAATTATAGACCGATAGCATTAATACCGATCCTGGCTAAAGTTTTCGAGAAGGTTCTATATGACAGAACAATATCCTTCTTTAATAAATATAATTTATTGTCCATGAGCCAATTTGGCTTTACTAAAGGTAAAACTACAGCTATGGCAATATATGAAGTAATAAAAATCATCATGGCCTGTAGAGATAAAACTATGCCAGTGTTAACAGCTTTCATGGACATGTCAAAAGCATTCGACAGGGTATCACATGAGATACTACTGTCTAAGTTATACAACATGGGAATAAGAGGCAATGCATATCAATGGTACAAATCTTACTTGCTAAACAGATTACAGTGCACTGAAATAGCCAACTTATGTCACATAACTAAAACTGTTGTAACTCACAGATCGAATTTTAGCAATGTCAGATATGGAGTACCGCAGGGAAGCATCTTAGGCCCACTTCTCTTCCTAGTCTACATTAATGACTTGCCTGATGTCACCAAACATAAAATTGTACTGTTTGCTGATGACTGTTCTTTAAGAGGTGATGATCCTATGACCTATGAGTCAGAGGCAAATTTAGCATTTAATAATGTCACTACATGGCTAAAAGAGAATAACCTCGAGGTTAATGTGTCAAAAACAAAATGTATAGAGTTTCATGCACCTCAAGGTAAACCAAAAAGTGTTCAACTATTATGTGATCAAAATTGTAATCAAGAGATAGAAAATGTAACTTCAATAAAAATCTTGGGAGTAACTGTAGATTGTCACAATGATTGGAAACAACACACTGATAATCTTATTGCTAAGCTGAGCGGATTTGTTTTTGCACTCGGGCGACTCAGATCCATCACATCCCTAAAAACAGCCCTTCTGGCTTTTCATGGCCACGTCATGTCGAACCTTAGATATGGTTTAATTCTGTGGGGTAATAGTACAAATGTAAGAAAAGTATTTATTATTCAAAAAAAATGTTTACGCGCTGTTTACGGTGCAGATCTAGCAGACCCATGTAGACCTATATTTAAAGAGCTAAGAGTTTTGACGTTATATTCACTGTACATTTATGAGGCGAGTTTATTTGTAAAAAAAAACATTCATTTATTTTGTAGAGTTTCCTCCACCCGTCGTGCGTTAAATCTGCATTACCCGGAAACAACCACTGCCCTTGTCAACAAAAACGTTGTATATATGTGCGTAAAAATTTATAACTACCTTCCAAAAGACCTGAAGAAATTAGAGCTACCGCAATTTAAAACTAAATTGTTTTGCTGGTGTTTAGAAAGAATGTATTATAATAACTTGGATCACTTTAAAATAATAATTTAGGTACAATTATAAACAATATTGTAATTCTCAATATGTGTTAGTCATGTTTATAGTAAATAATTGTTTAAGTACCTATCTGTAAGTATAGTCATAAGCCTATTTAATTTGTATGTCTGTCACAGGCTGGAAATGGAGATGCTGTATGTTTTAAGATCCTTTGTGTGAACCCATTTTCTACAAATAAATATTTTCATTTCATTTCATTTTCATTTCATTTCATTAAAACTAAATCTCTTATATTAAAATTAACAATGTTCAACTTACATTATTAATTATTTCTAGTACAAACATTGCATTTCACCACAACCATTTACATTATATATATACACATATTTATATATACATTTCAAAATTAAAACATACTTAAAATCTTTACACCTTCATAACCTCTGCCTCTGACAATCTTTTAATCATTTTGAATATATATTGGCACTGCCATCATGTCCACTAGTCGGTAACAATTGATAATCACTTAGTATATATATTAACACGAATCATTTCTCGATCGGTTAGTCTCGTTTTTTCATGCATACATAATCTAGGTAGTTAATTTTGTCTCTTTTCTCATTATTTTGTCATATTTTGTCTCGCGCGAAAAACATTATTCCTTTTATTTTATTTATTGAGCTCATCTTTAAAAATATTACTCTACTATATTCAACCTCTTGCACCACATAGCCAAGTCCCGTAACGATACGTCTAAGCGTGCCTTCGTTCATGGAGAATCTTGGCTTATATACCTTGTAGAGTTTACATAACCATCACACATCTTCCAGGAATAACTATTGAACGCGATACTCCTAATCCGATTCTCAACCACCATTTCTTCCCCGAATGATGTCGCAACCTTAGAGTCCCCTGCTCATAATCAATAAACAAAGAGCAAACAAAATATTCCGCCAATCCACTAACCTTCGGACAGTAATTATTCAACTCTACTACTTCTTCGCGTGTATTCAAAATCCGCACTGGAATTCTGCCCTCCTTCGGAGCCACAACTATACCTGCTACAAAAACACCGGTAGTAACTTCTTGCGGAATAATAAGACACTCACCCTGAATGTCTGTCGGTACCCACGTAATTATCTCGCACCTACCCGGAATAGCTACCGAACGTACTGTCCCTAACCGTAATTCCAACGATAACCCACTTCCTGACATATGCCGCAAATTTAAAACCCCTCTCTCATCATCTATACTACACTTATGCCTAAACAAGAAATCCTCTCCTAAAATACCATCACTTCGACACGAACCCACGAACACATGAAACTTATGACTAAATTTATACCCCTTGACACACAACTCCAAGCTGAGTAACCTAATGAAACTAAATCTCCACATACCCCTCTTATCCTTAACTTATGAGGAACTATCTGCAAACCGGACCCCTCAATGTATTCATATTTTAAAATCGACACATTAGCCCCCGTATCTACCAACAACGACATTTCCCTATCTAAACAACCTACGACTACGTGATTATTAGCGCCATATGAATAAATTCCTACATAATCTCCGTTATTCACGAAAAAACTCTGACTCACTATTATGATTATCTGAGTCACGTAATGCAGTTGTTGACTCGATAACATTGACCTTGGGCCGTTCGGCCGACCTAGCATAACTGCCCGGCTTCTGCTTACTCGCGCAATATTTCCGTCGCCGACCTTGCTGATTCGCATTATAATTATAGTTTGTGTAAGCAGACATCAATTTTTATAATATTTTTTTTAGAATGAAACTGTCGACTGTAATTATTATCCCTATTTTCCCATGGCCACTATAAAACTTCCCACGTCTACCACAAACAAAATTAAAACCAAATTAAAATTGGTCAGACTGTATCAGACTTTTCTACCCCTAAAACTACTCAAATCATTTTACCGTTTTTAACTAACTTTTTTTTTAGATCCATGACTGCCACTCCTTTCTAATATCTTCAACTAATAAATACCCACACTTAACTCCTGTTAATAACTATTCACGTAATACTTCTAATCAATCTATTAAGTTAACTAAGTATAATATAGTTCACAATTAAAAATAACAAAATTTACATTACACACAAAATACATCTAAAAAAATTTCACCTCCTCGATGCTCCCAGCACCCGGCAGTAATGCATAAGCCATCTGGAACCTCCGTCGACTCCAAGCCCAATGAAGCAGCGTAGATATTGTCTACGGTCACTACGATGACCTCCTTTGGTTTCTTCATTTTGGTAATCCTTAAGACTCCGTTTTCCAATTATTAATAAGGCAATTCACTGGGTACCCGTGGCATTAATGGTGATTCAACGCTGTCGGCTCGTCCTCACAGTTCCCTTCACTGTTGTCGTCATCCATGTTGTAAACCCGCCGCAACCTCAGCAGTGATGTGATGAACCTCACGTAGAAATCAGGTCACGGTCGCCATGTAATAGGCTGAGCGCCAGGTAAGGGGAGTTAGGGGGTGAACACAAACACAGGTTATAAGACAATGGTTTATGTACCATCACTCAACCCTCGTCACAACTGATCTCCCTTCTTCTTATAATACTTGACTATATATACTATAACTCTACGTGTTTATGAGAGGCAGACCCTTATCGGATGGAGAGGTGTTATATCTGTAAATCGCTATCTACCTGATTTACGTGTGCTACGTTTCATACGTGAAGATGCGCGTATCTGCCTATCACAGTGAGGGACACGTAGAGAGAGTCGCTGCATTTATGACCTGAGAAGAGCTGCCTAGTGACAATAAGGTCTATGTTGTCTTGCCCTAAAAGAAGTAACGGTCGCTAGTCAATGTCGTCAGTCGTCCCTAAGTCGTCAAAAAATATTTTTATTAAGTCATTATTACGCCCTAGCCTACCTAGCTTGTGTCTATATACAAGCAATGCTAGGTCAGAAATAGTATCTACAAAAATATTATAGGAGTCTTCCGCCTTCACGCCGCGAATGTTGATGCCGACGCGCTGCGACGCCTTGACCACGGTCTGCATATTGCACGCCCCCTGGAGGCGCAGGTCCGTCGCGGGGCCGGAGACTCCGAGGCTTCGTGCGAGCTCCTGGTCCAGCAAACTGGTCGCTGCTCCTTCGTCGAGTAGGGCCAGCACGGTTTCTGACCCCAGCGGCCCACTGCCCATCACCCGTGCCACTTTAAGAATAAGGTGACTTGTCGGCTTCTTTGTGTGGGTGACGACAGCGGCGGCTGTTGTAGGTTCCGGGTCAGGTTCAGCCCTTGCAGGATTGGGCTCCGTATGTAACAACGAGTGATGAAATCTCGCGCAGTGTTTACACGTTTTCTTATTGCGGCACAGCCTCGTTTGATGCTCAGGCAACATGCATGAAAAGCACAGCTTCTTCGTCGTCACGTACTCCCAGCGAGCGTCTGTCGTCATGGCATGGAACTCAGCGCAGTCTTCGAGAGCGTGATTATCTTCGCACATGATGCATTTCGTTGTTGACTTACGTTTTCCTTTTCTTACTGCGAGCACGGCGGGTCGGCTTGCGTATGCCGACTTGTAGCGCGGTACAGCCGCGGTACGGGCGGCTTTCTCAATCGTGCGGCTAGGTTTCGATTCGATCTTCGGTGGAGTGGGAGCGATAAGCGTCGCCGCGGTTGCAGCCTTCATCAGCCAGTCGGCCAACGTTTGCATTGTCACGCGTTCATAGCCTCGGTCGTAAACGTAGAAGCTCCACTGATATTGCAAAATAGACGGCAATTTTGAAATTATCTCTCGGATAAGTGTTGGATTTGACAAGTGTCCGACTTGAGCTGTCAGGCTCATTGTAGCGACGATGTTTTGCACGGAGGTCGCAAATTCGATAAGGCCGTTTATGTCGTCGTGCCGAATATTATCCACTGCATGAATTTTTGAAAGCATAATTTCTATTAGATGATCTGGTCGGCCGAATCGTAGTTTTAATGTCGAAATGATTTTCTCTAAGCCAGTTGCGCTTACCAATAGGGCCGATACGGCGTCGCGAGCTTTTCCTTTGAGGCATTTCATAAGCCGAGCGATATTTTCCTCCTTGGAGTACTTACACAGCTGCGTGCTGGTTTTAAACTGGTTATAAAAACTAGGCCACTCCAGGATATCTCCAGAGAAGGGCGGAAGGTCTTTTACGGCCTGTCGGGCCATGAGCTTTTCAAGCGTGCGCTCAATTGTCGTCGTAGGTGCGGACTCTTGTCGGAGTTGTTGTTTGATGAGCTTCGCTTTTAGCTCTAGACGCTCTGCTTCAAGTCGCAGTGCTGCCGCGCGACTTATGGCGTCGTCCTCTGCGGTCGGTCGTTGCCGCTGTCGGCGGCTTGCGGCGGACGAAGCTTTGGAGGCGTGCGACAGCGCGGGCGATGGAGCGCGGGTCGTGCGCGTCGTGTGCGGCGGCGAAGGCGTTCTACTTATCGCCGAGAACAGCCGCGACGGGGCGCGGCCGCTGCGTCTTGAGCGTGGCGAGGACGCGCGGCTTCGCACGGAGATCGAAGAGAGCGCACGGTGGCTGTGTACGGACAGCGGTGAGGGCGCGCGGCTACCTCGCAGGGAGACGGGGGATGGCGCGCGGCTGCCACCTACTAAGAGCGGCGAGGGCGCGCGGCTTCCGCGGACACTGCTTGGCCCGGCGCGCGGCGAGTGTGCTCCGGGGCGCGCGATCTTATTTTGCAGGCTGAGCCTGTCGGCTTCAGCCTGCCGTCGAGACTTACTGCGGGTCTCCACTGCTAGTATAATTCAGTTCGTAGGACCAAATGAACCGTCCGTCTGGTTCGCTGTCTGTCGTAGACTGTTCTGTCGTCCTGTCTAATTTTGAATTCAAATCCGTCGTTCCAGAAGTGTATGTCAGTCAGCCAGTCGGTCAGTTGATGTCACTTAGCCAAGGAGGTTGGAAGAGCCCCGACAAACATGTTGAGATTTTTCTTTTTCCGTGCCTTCTTTGGAGTGCCATATATCAAAAATAGCACGCCTTGAAATAGCACATCTCATAAAAGTACCTAAAACAAACATATAAATATGTTAGAAAAAAATCTCATTATTCTTGGCCAACGACACTTGTTCATTGATACACATATAACTAGAAAAGGAGCAAACAGACGCAAATGAAACTTACAGCCCTTATTAAGGATAGTTAGATCTACAAAATGACGTATGCCTCTACCTCGGCACAAGTCGGCATCAAAGTATAACTCAAATTGATTTCGAAGTTAAGAATAATTTTTACAAAAGTATAAGCATCTCGTAGAAAATATGTATAAAATTCAAACACACATATACTCGTATAAATAAAATATATTAGAAAGTAAAGTACATACCTTCTTCTTGGATTTCCATGATTTCACCACGTGTTAATAAATAAATAGTAATAATAATACACGATAACAAAGTGATTAAGTTCCGGCGTCAACGGCGTACTGCTAATGAGGGTTGAGATGTTATCACTTATCACTTTCGTTGCACAAATGCAAATGATAAGTGTGTAAGATGTTTTCTACAGATTGTCTATTAGTGAATCATTTTACTGACCTTTTAAACCGGGATACGCTTATGACTTTTTTCGATTTATGGTCTTGGGCGGAATCACAGTGCGGTGAGAGCGCTCGGCTTACCAGCCAACAACGTGGCGGTAAGACGTCCGACTTTCAATCCGGAGGTCTTGAGTTCAAACTCCGGCTCGTACCAATGAGTATAAAAAAAGAAAAAAAATGTTCACTTCCAAAAACGACATAAATTGCTTTGATACAAGAAATTACCAAAATTGTGTAGTGAAATGGATGGTGACTCAGCTAGACCGCTGGTTTTCAGTCTCAAACCATAACTTAAATCTAAAACTTAACTTAAGTACCGTAAAATGGGATGAGTAGGGATAAATAAAACCACAGTTCAAACCTGGATAGAAAATTATTCTTATATGTGGCACGTTGATTATTATACATCAAAAATAGTAGTAGGTCGTATTAATTTTAATATTTGATTTATTATCTGTCGATTAATGATAAACACAAAATAGTTGAAAATCTCACCTCACCCGTAGTTGAAGTTAGTAGGGACAGCTAGTCCTAGTAGTGGTAAGAAGAAGCTATAAAACTATAGATGTACTTTTGAGTATCGCAGAATGTTTCTATTTGTTTGCTAGACGCCCATATTACGAGATTACGTGGGTGTTCAAGAAAATAATGCGTTAAATTGAGAAAAAAAGGCTTTGCTTGAAAGAGTCTTTTCTTAGGAAATAAATAAATATTTTAAACCATATTTCATTACTATATTTACAGGAAAACAATTCAATACTTATATTTGCGGCGCGTCAAATGTCAACTCGTCCTTCTTTCTAAAACAATTCAAACTATGTATTTTAAACCACATTGAGATGCTATTCCCTATTATGTGCCTTGTCTGTGACCGGACCAGTCTGCTTTATCTCACAGCCACTAGCAACAGACATCATGGATAACTACTACTCTTCACAAAAAAAAAGTTCCATCATTAGACCTTTCTGCGTTTATAACTGTCCTTAACCTTTTCTTCAAACCCTGGGAAACTTATCATGCCAATTTGAAAACATTACAAGTGGAGTCAAACAAACGGCACTTTTATAACTTCTGTGCATAATCGCGAGTCCCTACTAAAAATTACTACTAGACAAAAAATTACTAGGATTTACATTTTTTGATTATGAACATTGCAATAGCTTGACTTGTTAAGAGAATAATTTATTTACGCAGCGATTTAACAACCTAGGTCTAAAAATATCAACTCGCCCTCTAGCATCTCTACTCTCCCTGTTCATGACCCAACTTCCCACGTGATCCCTTCTTTATGGTAACCAATCAGTTACTAAAGAGTTCGCTGCCAAGACGATAATCAACTTAATGAACAGGGTTTTATATGAGACGATGATGAAAATAAAATACAATGATTATTTTTACATGTTTTTAAAGTGGGGCATTCCACTCATACAATAGTATGTTACTCAATCAAATACAAACATTGAAAACATTGAAAAAATAATCAACCCAGCAGGACTTGAACCTCGCATCGATACGCCTTACCGGGGCTCGATCGCTTTACCAATTAAGCTATGGGTCACGTTACTAAGTTGACTAAATTCTCAATGCCTTCAATCATCTTTTTGCATTTATTTTGATCTACATCGACTTTCCTCATCTCAACATCATCATCTTTCATCGAAGTCCTGCTGGGTTGGTTATTTTTTCAATGTTTTCAATGTTTGTATTTGATTGAGTAACATACAATATAAAATAAAATGGGCTATAAAACTACTTTATCTACACTCATATTGTAAGTTCTCTAAAACATGTTCGAAAACGGTAGGCAATGGCTAGCATTACCACGACCGATTTTACTATGATAAGCTTTTTATCCGTGGCAGTAACATAATTTTAACTTTTCATGCTCAATTATTGATGTGCTATGAGTTTTGATAACATAATGTACACCTGCACCCTCCCGCGCATCCGCCGACAGCCCGACACGCGCCTCCCCGACCGCCGGCACAATCGAGTTGGCCACGGCGGTGCAATGGCGGCCATTCTATGGTTTCCGAATACGGCATTTTGGATAAATAATATGAGTGTAGATAAAGCAGTGTATGCAACTGTACGTAATTAGGCCTTAAAACACTCGTGTGATCTTATTGTGAAACTCACCTGCGGCTTGTTTCATAAAACCACACTCATGTTTTAAGGACCCTTATTACGTAACAGTTACATAAACTACTATATACAGGGTGTAACAAAAAAATGCTGGTGATCCGCTTAAGGGCATAATTAGTATCGTATTCTAATTACAAAAAGTAAGAAATAGTAGTTTTCGATACAAGTGCGAGAAGTAAGTAAGTCTTGACCCTCGCCTGTCGGCTCGGGTCAAGTAACCTCGGTACTCGTGCAAAATGACACTTCCGCACGTGTGTCGAACAACGTTTTTTAATACAATTGCGAAAAAACTACAATGAAATAAAATTACGTTTATATTCTGTCAGTTTACGAAAGACAGCTTCATTCAATCGCGCGTTGGTCAAGTAATACTATTGGGTCTCGCATAATACTCCTTTATGCCCAATCGCGCGTAGTTCAGGTGGGTCATTTATAAGCGGGCCTCGCATAGTACTCATTTATCTATAAATTCTGATCTGCAAATGGTGCGTAAAATCAAACTTTACGCACGATTTGCAGATCAGATTACGTTTAAGCACTAGTGCATAAAATCAAACTTTACGCACGCTTTGCAGCTACATAAACTAAACTTTTTGAGCAATTGTATTAAAAAAATCTTTTTTCACGTCCGAATTTTTTTTCTGTTATTCTTCCTTAGTTACAATCGATACCAAATTTGCCCTTAAACAGATCAGCAGTATTTTTTGTTACAATCTGTATACAAATGACATGTCTGATTTTTACAATAGCTGATAAGTATAAAACAGAGTAAGTAATGAAATTAATGAACACATTTTAAAACTGTCAAGTTGAACGCGTATTAAGTTGTGTGTGTTATCGGAACTTATGTTCTCACGAAATAACATTTGATACTTACCAATCGCTTTTCGGTGAAGGAAAACATCGTGAGGAAACCTGCATACATCCGCAAAAAAATTCACAGTTGTATGTGAATAGGTGGACGTTGACCTTAGATCATTTTTTACTTTGTTCCAATTAATAAACGGAGGTAATAAACGTTGTAAAATATAGCTATCACACATTAACAGACTGCGTATACAGTATGTGGCCCAAGGCTATAAACTAAATTGAGTTTCAATTTTATCGGCAAACAACGAATATCCAATACCCTTTCATATTGCAATATGTCACTATATGCTATCTTCAGCTGTTGTTGACTGAAGTATCTACCAAAACTTTATTTTATATTATCTTTTATCAAAAGCTTGCAGTTTATCTACTGAATATTTATCTCATACTTCCTACCTATACAGGATGTAAAGGCCAGGCCAACCCTCCATACCATTTTTTTTCCAGCGAAATATTTTTTTTCTTAGTTTTTCATAATTAGATTACGATACTATTTATGCTCTTAAAACCATCAGCATTTCTGTTACACCTTTTATAGGTAGTTATCTAATAAATACACTTATTTTTTACTAGATCCCTTGTCGATCACAAAAGCTCTCTTCCGGTAACAGAAGTGTGTACACCACTCGATGAAGTCACAGAGCCCTCGTCTATGTTAAGCTGCTTAAACCAAGAAATGACCCGCATAAATCCGCCGAGCAAACAAACCATGGATAAATCGGAAGGGGTTTGAAGAGACTTCTTTGTGGAAGGTACACTTGAGTCTAAAATGTTAAGCCGCTTTGGTGAATTATTTTATCTTCATCTTAACCCTTAACTTATTATAATAAGTAGGTTAGGTACATATAATAGGCATGATGACACATGTTGAATTATGCAATAAAATTTAGTTGATAGGATGCAAAATGATCAATAATATACAACAAAGTAAATTTTCAAAATTCGATTGAAATGGCTTAAAGATTTCTACTGCAAAATTTCAAAATATTACGATTTTTAAAGTGCGAAATTTAAAAAAAACTAGGATACCATTCGATTTTTAACATTTTACTGTAAAATAAATTGGACAGCAACCATATACATAAACGCAACATTTCACTGTAAAAATAGCAATTTCATATTTTTTCCATACTTTAAACAGGGAGACTATGTGATCGTGACGTCACTTTTGCACGTCATTTTGTTAGGAGCGTTTTGAGAAACAAATGCAACTCTCGGACTTTAAGTCTCATTTCTGACTTTTGTGTTGCTTTAACGCAATTGGCCCCATATAGACATTTGATCCTTACAAGAAAACGAATCGATTGATACCATACATGAAAACAATTCACCATGCCTATTGTTTAACTTTTCTTCTTTTCTTTCTTTATACAACATTATTATTAAGCTTTAAGGCGTCATGCACTCACTTAGTAGCTAGGCCTACTTACTTTACGTCACTTAGTTTTTAGAAATATGGGAAATTTTTTGGACCCGGGGTATGTCCTTAAACTACGTCCGGACCTGGGTATGTCCTTAAACTACGCCAAAAAGAGAGGTATGGGCACTGCGAATGGCATCTCGCTAAGTGTGGTAGGGCACGTTCAGCGAATGTCATCGCTCAAATCTGGAGCAGAGCCCGACTGGGGAAGTACCTCCACCTTACAGAAAACCACAGCCAAATAGCACTAGACCCTACTCATAGTGTTGTGTTCCTGCTGGTGAGTAAGGTTGCCAAAGAGCTCAAAGAGGACCCAGTGTGTTGACGATGAGGGACCTTCTTGTTCCTTTAGTCGTCAACACAGTGAATCCTCCTTTTTGTAAAGGGTCGGCAACGCGCATGTGACTCCTTTGGAGTTGCAGGCGTCCATAGGTTACGGTAGCTGCTTACCATCAGGCGGGCCGTATGCTTGTTTGCCACCGTCGTGGTATAAAAAAAAAAAAAAATTTTTTTAAAAAACCCTAAAAGCACACCGTTCGGTACTACACCGATAGAAGCACACCCGTGTATGCCGCCTTTCTTGATTTGTCTAAGGCTTTTGATCTGGTATCGTACGAAAAGCTATGGACCAAACTGAAATCAGCAGGTGTTCCATTAGAGTTCATCAGGCAGCTTTTGGTATGACAACCAGGTCAACTGCGTTCGATGGATGGACGGGTACTCAGACGGCTATAAGGCCGAATGCGGAGTTCGACAGGGAGGCCTGACATCACCGTTACTATTTAATATGTATATGCATCAGCTGTTCGTTGAGCTCAGTGGCACCAGGGTTGAGTGTTCTATAGGCGGTAAAATGGTAAACAACATCAGCTACGCCGACGACATGGTGCTACTGGGCCCAACGGTAGGGGCAATCAGCAAATTACTTAGTATATGTGAGGCATATGCAGATTCCCACGGGCTCTGCTATAATGCGAAAAAAAGCGAGTTACTTATATTTCGGGCGGACCGCAAGAGTCCTTCGGTAGTGCCGCCAGTAACTCTTTGTGGAGTTGCTTTGAATAGGGTGACTCATTTCAAGTATTTAGTTAGGGCATATTGTCGATGAGGATCTCACAGACGACGACGCTGATATTGATCGGGAGCGTAGGGCGCTGGCGGTAAGGACGAATATGTTGATCCGCAGGTTCGCACGCAGTTCGGTCGAGGTGAAGCGAATGCTATTCAAGTCGTACTGCCAAACATTTTATACATGCAGCCTGTGGATCAAATATACGAAGCGAGCTTACAGCGCCCTGCGCGTTCAGTTTAATAACGGTTTCAAGATACTGTTGGGGCTGCCTCGGTTTTGCAGTGTCTCTGGGATGTTTGCGGAGGCACGTATGGATGACTTCTACGCCATAATGCGAAAACGGATAGCTTCCCAGATGTACCGGCTGAGAGGCAGTACCAACAGCTTGCTGGCCGAAATAGGCAGGAGGCTTGACAGCCCCTTTTTTAAATACTGGGCCTCACTGCATGTCCTGTGTATTGGTGTATCAAATGACTGTACATACATACCTATCATTTATTTAGTATTTAAGTTTAAATTTTAAAATTGTACTAACATAGTAATAAGTTAATTTTGTTTTGTTCTTAATATAATAACTATGGATCATTGTTGTCAACAATAAACTTATAAATAAATAAAATAAATTTTGTATATTACGTACCGACGATTAGGGAATTCGAATGCATAAAATATATTATCTATTGTTCATGTCATTAAATATATTATTATTTTATCATACTTTAATAAAATATAACATTGTAATTCATAGAACGCTCATCGTTTTCGGTGCGTATATAATACTTCGAATTTTAAAGAATTACAAAAATAAAACCGAATTGTAACATATTTATTTAGGACTTGTAAGCAAGCACCAAAAAATAATTGAAATTAGCCCTTTGTTGTGTAACGTAAAACCTATGTCAAAGTAAAGTTAAAGTCTGTCAGATTATTCAGGTCAACAATGTATACTGTACAGTCGGCATCAAATATATCGGAGAGGCCAAGGTACTCAAACATATCTGAACACGGACTTTATCGCCTTGACAATAGAGGCGTTGTTCAGATATTTGTGACTAGCTTGGCCACTCCGATATATCTGATAGCGAATGTACCTATTTGGATATATAGCAGCATTTTCAACCAACTTCAAGATTTCGAGAGAGTAGGTTATCAATTCGTCGAGTTCTTTGTTTTTTTTTTTTTGCATTTTTTTTATTTTTTTTATTCATGTTCACCGATTATTTGAAGACGGCGGGACCAATTTGGAAAATTATTTTTTTGTTTGAAAGAGTATATAGTTGGTCCATTGTAACCAGGTCATGATCTGATGATGGGATTTTGGAGAAATCTAGCGAACTCTTCAACTATTATAGGCACACCTATAATAGTGATTTGAGTATTTTTTTACAGCAGCTCGAGCATTTTCTGTTGGAAAGGTGGATGCTAAGTGAAGTCGGTTCTTTTTGTTTAAAATTATACTACACAGCATTCATACAACGTGCAATTTGCTCCCCAAAAGCTCCGAATTCTCATCCAAGCCACAAGTGCCTTGTTAACTAACCGCCATATGAAGTATGAACCGACTTGTGAACAATAATCAACTAACAAGTAACTACCCGACTCTTTGACAGAACTTCGCTGGCAGGAATCCAAAAGGCTGCAGCTGATAAAAAAGCTCTCGATGTAGGGTTGGGAAAAATAATCGATTACAGAAAAATCGGTTAAAAACCGATTCTAAGAATTTTGAAATCCATAAGAAAAGAAAAATAGAGTTTTGTAATTCTTTAACTGCCGACAAGTACGATCGTAAAGTCGATTTTTTGTACACAGATAAAAGATAAAAAGATAAAAAATCTATTTATTGCACAAAACTAATGATACAAAAGGTTATATACAGTATTTCTATCTTTAAATAGTTGGTGCACAACAAAGTCAATACACAGAGATTCCAGGAGTCCCCGCACTAGGCTAGGCCTGTATCGCGGGAGACCATTTATACATTTACTAGCCTTTTCCCGCGGCTTCGCCCGCGTACTATAAGTACTCAAAAAGGATTCGATACCCATGTTGATTATCAGACTTTGTGACCACATTTGCCCCTTTTAGGGGTTGAATTTTCAAAAAACCTGAAACACGTGTTTACTCATTTATCGTTAGGAATACTCCTGTGAAGTTTCGAATAAAATAATCTAACAAATCTTCATTCGCCATACAAACTTTGGACCCCCATTTTACCCCCTTAGGGGGTGAATTTTGAAAAATCCTTTCTTAGTGCACCCCTAGACCCTAAAAGGAACCTACGTGCCAAATTTGGAATCTCTAGAACCAGCGGTTTGGGCTGTGCGTTGATATGTCAGTCAGTCAGTCAGTCAGTTTCTTCTTTTATATATTTAGATATGTCATGCAGGTCAACGACATTAGAATGGAATTTTTATAATTCAGAAGCAGTAAAAATAGTAATGCTAATAAGAAACAGGAAGATATATTTTCAACCAACTTCAAGATTTCGAAGGATGGTCCTCAATTTGTCGGGATCTTTGTTTTTGCTGTTTTTTTTTTGTATGTTCACAGAATATTCGAAAACGGCTCGACCGATTTGGAAAATTATTGTTTTGTTTGAAAAAGTTGTACTTCACAGTTGGTCCCATTGTCATCAAGTCAGGATCTGATGATGGGGTCCTGGAGAAATCGAGGGAAATCTTCAAATATTATAGGCAGACCTATATATAGTGATTTGAGTATTTTTTACAGCAGCTCAACCATTTACTTTTGGAAAGGTGGAGGCTAAGTGAAATCGGTTCTTTTTTGTTTAAAAATATTTATTTATGACTAAAATATTTATTAAATTTCATTTTGATGTATTCCATCTGTCTCCACCTCCACCTCTATCGCGGGAAGTATCATAAGGAGATGGGAATTATTACTATGAAAAACCTTATTCCCATTCCCGGATGGGAATACAACATATTTGTATCGAAAAACATGTTTGTGTATTTTATAGTGAAAAAATAATCGTTTTTACGGTCAGTAAAAAAACACTATAAAATATAACGGTTACACTCACGTCACTTAAGTCACTTCGTGCGATATGTTTTGGAGAACCGCAGGCCGGCAGCCGGCAACGCGACGTGCAACAGAGCGCTACGGGCCGGTTCAAATAGCACTATTAGTACTTGAAGATGGAGACCTAAGCTCTCCGAAAAATGTCGTGCGAAGTGACTAAAGTGACGTGAGGGTAACCGTTATATTTTATAGCATTAGTATGTCTCACGAAAGTTTCAATTGAATAGTCAGTCAAAATGGATACTTTATGCTAGAGCTCCCATCCCTATCTCGATGTAGGTTTTACTTGGAAAAACTGGGTTAATTACATTGATGAACTTAATCAGCTCTTGCATTTAGTTCCTGGAGTCGTTTTTTGCAATCGTTTGCGATTATCTCTGTAATGTTGAATATTCTTGGATACTTGTTTTATTTTTAACTTGATTGCGGATTGCGGAACGAAGCAGGGTCTAGATTCGACTTTGTTTCCACAATTATTTCATTAGTTTCAAATATCGGTCGATAAAATAAGAAGAATTTAATTTTTCTTTAACCGTATTTAAAATAAAGTTTTCATTATGTTAAATCTTTTTATGGATAAAGCTTATTCGAAGTACTAACAAAGTTATATTTAAGTTTAAATGGGTGGCCCACTTGGCATAACATAACAAGTACAGAAACTCTTTTATTAAAAAGTACCTACATCAATAAAACGTTCATGTGACAGTTGAAAACTGCACAGTGTGTGTATACAATGAAAAAAAAACTATAACAAAAAAATTAAATTGAAAGGGAGTGGACAAAAAAAGGCAAAATAAAATAAAAATTAATAACTCACCTCGATGTGGATTAGATATGACAAAATAATGAGAGCAACAAAACTCGTCTGGTTAGATTGCTATACTACCCTTATTTCTAGATTCGGGCATATGGCAGCTTTTAATTGGTGTAGGTCAGAGTGACAGACTAGGAAATTTTTGAATTTGAAAATAGTAATACCAAAGTAGGTAAACGCTGCCGAAGTTGTCTCAGTTATTAAGGACGGGGCCTATACTTATTTTGACATTAGAATAAAAAAACATTGCGTATGATTACGGTAACAAAAACAGTAGCCGCCAAACTATGAATTATATTATAGGTACGTCGTTTGGCACTACTTTCCCCCAACAGAAACTTTTGGCAATATTATGAGAAATCATATAAATAATCTAATTATTTTATAACTGCCGATGATTATGTGTCATGTTTTTTTGTGTCATTCGGGTTCATTTATCGCTCACCGATTCGAGATTTTCCGCCATACAAAAAGTTATAGAATATGAAAAAACCTTTCCAATGATATATATGACTTGTTATTATTGGTTTCTAGGCCAAAGTCCATACAAATCTGTCCATCCTCCTTTAGTACAGTCAAGTGTAAAAATATGGGTGTACTCATCTTACTCAGAAATATGTCCCATAGTATCTTATTCCGATGTAATAAGTGCGTAGTACCATATTAATGAGACGATTTTTTCGATACGTATTTTTGCACTTGACTGTACATAAGGTGGTATCATTTATGTCCTTGTTAACCATACCTACGTAATCTTTTATTTCTGTCCACCGTGTCACTGCAGTCTACTTGACCCTAGGGCGCGAAATAAATGTTCCCGGCTTTATTCATTCCAGGCCTGCGGGTTGTTTAATTATAAAACTTGAGCTGGCTTGTTTGGGGTCACGTTATACCAGGGCGGCATTTGAAATTTAAAACTTTGATCTTTATTTGACATTATTGCACTAGTAGTTACAAATCAATTTGAGTTTACCAACTAGCTGCTTAGTACTGAGTGAATTGATTAATCGCGATTTGAAAAAAAAAGACGTGCAAAATAAGAAAAAAAACCGGCCAAGAGCGTGTCGGGCCACGCTCAGTGTAGGGTTCCGTAGTTTTCCGTCCGTCACAGTAAGTGTCCCCACTTAAGAGTTAATAACACCGCCATGTAGGATATGATATGAGAGTTCCACGCAATAGTTTACTTAATTTGCTGATAGATGTACAGCGACATCTATCGGCAAATTAAGTAAACTATTGCGCGCGAGCTTAAAGTATGGAAGATGATTTTTATGGAATAATTCTTTATTGCGTGAACCGATTTTCAACATTTTTACTTTATTTGAAAGCACGTCATTTCATTGTAATTTTGTAGAAATTACAGGTACAATAAACATCTGCTTATAAGGTTAAATTACAAACTTAGTTCAGAAATTATTTTGTAATTTTTTTTTCAAAAACTATCCTATCAAGTTCAAAATAATTTTCCTAGAAAGTTTTTACAAAGTTCTACTTTTCAGATTTTTTTCATATTTTTAAAACTTATGGTTCAAAAGTTAGAGGGGGGGGACGCATATTTTTTTACTTCTGGAGCGATTATTTCCGAAAATATTTACATTATCGAAAAATGATTTGAGTAAACCCCTATTAATTTTTAAATACCTATCCAACAATATATCACACGTAAGGGTTAAAATGAAAAAAAAAATCACTTCCCACTTTACGTATAGGGGAGGTACCCTAATAAAAAAAAAATTCCACTTTTTATTTTACCACTTTGTCGGCGTGATTGATATACATATTAGTACCAAATTTCAGCTTTCTAGTGCTAACGGTCACTGAGATTATCCGCGGACGGACGGACGGACGGACGGGCAGACATGGCGAAACTATAAGGGTTCCTAGTTGACTACGGAACCCTAAAAACGGTATAAAAAGTTCTAAGTAAAATTCAACATTTGCAACAAAGACGATTTGTAAAAATTTTTTGCATCGTATCATCATCGGCAACCTAATCCCATGAATTGACGTAGATATTAGTTTAAAAATAACCGGCCAAGTACGTGTCGGACCACGTATATTGGATTGGATTGGAAAAAACTAATTGCAAATGTCGTATCTGAATATGAAAGGAGTGTTTTGGAGATAACTCGAAAACGCCTTAAACCGATCATGTCCAAAAAAAGTTTCGTTGCAAGAATACAGAGACGTATCTTCTTATTTTTGTTTTCATATTTTTTTGACCTCGGGTTCAAAAGTTACACACATTTGTTTTAACTTTCGGGGGGATTATTTCTGAAAATATTCACTACTTAAATTAAAAAAATGCTCAAACAAACTTTTAAACACCTATTGATTGATGAACAACGTCTGGATATTTGGCAAAAAAATCTTATCTTTATGTTAAAATAGTATTAAGATGCGTCTTATAGTTTCCGAATAAAATGGCTGTGACATTTGGACGGACAGACAGCCATGACGAAACTTTTGCCTTTTTGGCTACGGAACCCTAAAAAGCGACTGCCACCTGACCTTCCAATTTAGAGGGTAAACTAGGACTTATTGGGATTAGGTCCGGTTTCCTCACGATGTTTTCCTTCATCAAAAAGCAACTGGTAAATTATATTTTGTAAATTCATAAGTTCCCAAAAATCCGAAACCGCTTTCTTATCGCCATCGCCATGCTACCAGTGCTTCACCAGAAGTGAAAATTGTTTGTTATGAGTTTTAAAGTTTATATGCCACGATACTGGAATGCAGAATATCTTAGAGCAACTAATAGTTAAAACTAGGAATTCATTTCCCTTCTTGACATGGAATATTTCGATAGAGAGGAAACGAAACGCTTTGGGAAATGGGACCCTCACCCCAACCCTTTACCGTTCCGATAGGGTAAGATTTCGCAATATTCCTTTTTTATCGGAAATACTGCTTATTCTCATATTCGCATTTTGCCCTTGAGGGATTCTGGTTTAGTAGGTTGTTGGAGTTTATCTCACACATATATTATGTATCACGAATTGAATTAATTTCGTAGTTCCTTAAGTTGACGCAAACATGTAAAATTGAAGTGTTTTTACCTCAATTTTACGTGATTGCGTATACCGTCACCTATTTTTTATTTTGTTATACTAATTTGGTGGTAAACGAGCGTGTAGCGAGATGTTTAGCGACCACCGCAGCCTATGGACACTATAATATATAGGTTTTGAGAATAGTAAACTCAATTATAAATATTATAATTAAAAACCGGCCAAGTGCGTGTCGGACCACGCATAATGCCACGCCATCTTCAGTGGAGATTGAAAACAACTCCAATGTGCGAGTAAATAAACAGAAAACAAAAAACAAAGCAACATTTTTATCTTTGGTGGTAAGCAATGTTCAGGTTTGTCAAAAATACTGCTTGATATGCAACATAACCATGGATACAAGAAGAACCAAGTGACATCTTTTATCAAACCTGGAGCAACTACTGATCATATTATTGAGGCAATAAAACCAAATGAATTCTCGGAACAAGATAAGATTATTATTTCGGTGGGAGAGCACGATGACAACCTCATGAACCTTATCTTAACCTTGAATAACACTTTAAAACGTCTTGAAACGTTTCAGGTCATATTATTAGGCATAAGGAATAATGAAAGTTTAGAGATAAATGTTGTAAATACTGCACTAAGTCATTGTTCCTTAAATAATTTAAATCATAAATTTCTAGATATTAATAGGTGCAAAAAAAGTTTTGTTCGCAATATGGCTCTGAAGATATCTCTAAATGTAGACCAGATAGTCTGATTGCACCTTTGAAAATGCTCTAAGTGCAGAACCAAAAAAAGGGACTATCCCCTACTATTTTCGCAAAGTAGACGAGACTAACAGTCACAAGCATATTAACACTCCTTTTTTAGATCACAGACACCCTGTAGACACTACATCGTAGATAATTCTTTTGTTCACTTACCAGAATCTGTGTGGCGTCACGAATAAAAAGGATGAACTAGAATTATACTTGTATTCTCTAACGGAAGACCAACACTATGTATGTATAAGTGAGCATTTCCTTAACGCCAACGCAGCGACTCTTTTCAACTTAATAGGGTTTAATCTGGTAGCTTTTAATACTAGAACAAAAAAAAAGAGATTTCATTAATTCTAGGCCGCAAAAACAGGAAATACGAGGAACTTAGTGTGTGTAAAGTATTGTATAAGGAAGATAGTTTTAAGGTATGTGGCGTTAGGGATTGCGATACAAATGTCAATTTAATCTGTTGTTATCGTAATCCAATTGACGCTAATTTTAATTGCTTTATGAGCCGACTTGAACAACTTCTGGAACACTTTTTTAACAAGGATTGTGTCATTTGTGGCGACTTTAATATTAATCTTTTAAGAGAAAACAGAAATACTGCGGACTTTTTATTCTTGTTGAGCTCATATAACTTTAATAGACTTTCATAGACCTTTGATTACTACCGCTACATTCACACGCAATGAGACTAATTCATGTTTGGACAACATCTTGACCAATTTACCAGAACAACAAGTGCCTATTCCCTTGGTGGATCAAAATGGTCTGGCCGATGGACATGCTGCAATTCTAAGCACTTTTGTTGTTAAAGAAAATAAAAATGCGACCGGTAAAAAATATTGCACCAAATATCTATGGAAGACAGTAAGGAAACTTAGTTGTAAAGCTAAATTGCAATTTCGCCAGAAGCTTATGGTTGAAGATTGGTTAAGAAATGGAATTAATACGTTTATTGATAGATTTAACCACATATTTAAAGAATGTTTAAAAAAAAGAAAATCAAGGTACCATCAAGTAAATCTACTAAAATAAATTGGGTAACAAAGGGAATAAAGGTGTCAAGTGCCATGAAACGTATACTTGTAACCCACAAGAACGTTAACTCAGACTCTATAGCAAACTATAGGAAAAAATTTGTTAATATATACAACCGGGTTATTCGTAATGCAAAACGATTGGCTGTACAATCACAAATAGAAAAAGCAAAAGACTCTTGCAAGGAAATTTGGAAGGTCGTACAGAAATCCAGAAATAAAACCACAGAAAAATCTAAAGAAAATATATTTTTAAAATGGAAAACAGATGGGCTAACTAAAATAAAAAATAATCCCGAGAGTGTGTGTGCTACATTCTTAGACCAATTTACTCTTAAAAGTAACGAAATGGATGGTTCGCATTATGCTCTATCTCTATTAAATACCTACGCCACCAGAGTAGATAAAGAGATGCCATTTGAAAAGGTGAATCCGGTTGACGTTCATAAAATCGTTAAGCAGCTTAAACCTAAGGCCTCATGCGGATATGATGAAATACCTACTGCAATAATTAAAGACAATATTGATATACTGGCAGAACCTCTAGCTTATTTTTTTAATAAATGTTTTGACACGAGTACTTTCCCAGATCAGTTAAAAGTGGCAAAGGTTATCCCAGTCTATAAAATAAGGTTCTAAATCGGATCCCAAAAACTATAGGCCGATCTCGATACTGCCAATATTATCAAAAATACTCCTCCTACCTAACTTGGAAAGATGAGCTCTCGGCAGTGGTCAAGTCAATAAGTTCAGCCTGCTACGCACTCAGAAGCCTAAGAAACGAATTAAAATTGTCCCAACTCATAATGGTATATTATGCACTAGTCGGATCAAAACTACGATATAGTATAAAGCTTTGGGGAAATAGCTACAAATACAATATGCATTCGGCTTTTGTTGCTCAGAAACATGCTATTAGAGTCATAGCCAGAAAACCACAACAAGAGTCTTGCATGAATTACTTCGCAGAATTTGGAGTTATGACGGTACCCAGCCTGTACATTTTTGTATTGCTCTGCGACTTGGTTAAGTCCTTGAATGGGATTGAAACCTCAGGGCAAAGAGAATGTCGTCTAGCTTCAAGATGAAAAGACTTACCACTGACCATTGACTCAAATCTTCAGGTTGTTAAACATACGGAAAGTTATCAAGCTATAGTTTTATTTAACAAATTGCCAGTAGAATTAAAGTCGCTCACAAGTGTCAACTTGTTCAAAAGGGAACTAAAATCATTTCTGCTGAGAAAGCGATTTTATTCAGTAGATGAATATTTATTGGATGACGACACAAGGTTTTAGGTTAGATTAGATGTAAGCGACATTATTTATTTTATTATGGACATTATTTAATTGCTTTGTATCAATTTTATTTGTAAGTATGGTGAGACATATATATTGTATATTTGTAATTTAAAAATGTAAATATTTAGGATAAGTTATGATAATGTAATATTCAAACACAATGTGTATTGTTATATTGAATAAATAAATGAAATGAAATGAAATGAATGGAGGGTTCCGTAGCTTCAATGAAAAAGGAACCAAACTAATGCCAAAAGGTTATATCTGATGCCTATGGAAGTAGTTTTTTGGAAATAATTCAAAAATGGCTGGACTGATAATGTTCAAAACAATTTTCGTAGAAAGTATATGATAACGCGCAATTTCTTCAATTTTTTTTCCACACTTGAGCTATCCACCCTAATGTATGTAATACTATTCTTAAACAAATTTTAAAGATTTACCAAATAGGCGCACATCTTTTGTATCATACTAAATGTTGTTGTTATATATATCTCGTTAAAAGTACAGGATTTATTTATTTAAGTTTTGACGTTAATAATAAATCAGAAACAGAATGCAATTAGTTTACCAATGATTTATTCCTTCATAAATAGGTATCACTTGAAAAGGAAAATAAAACTAACAATAAAAACTTATTGTTTGTTTTATCTTAATACAATCTTTTCGGGAATTTACCAAAAATTGTTGCTTAGTAAAAGTGGGCCAAACTTCATTTGGCAACATTCCCTACTACACATCCCTAATAGTAGTTTTAGGGAATTAGAATTTAAATTAGTACAAATGTTTTGTTATTTTTGGCATTTTTGTGGCAGGCTATTGCCAGACGAGATAAAGTTTACGAGGGATCCTTTGCCCAGCAGTGGGACCCTCTAACAAGGGAACAAAAATAAATGTATTTATTGAATTAAAATGTTTCTTTGCGTTCACTTTTGGCAACGCTCTAAAAGTAAACGCAAATAAACATTCGCCAACACTGAAATGGGATTAGACAATAATTCATCATCATACATTTTTAATCGTCAGATATCTAAATCTACAAATACTTTCAAACGTGAAGTTTCAAAAGGCTGTCAATATCGCTATCTCGACTATGTCGCTATGTCGACACAAAAAACCAAGAAAAGTAAAAACTTTTTTACAGAATTTTTTGGTGGGAGAACAAAAACTAGCTTTACTCCCTTCTACACAGGATAGATTTGTGTTCTTTTAAAAGTTATTTCTTAAAGTATGAACTAATTAAACGACATTACACAATAAAAAGCATTTAAACAACAAAAATCGCTTGACAATATTGTGTGTTGTGTGTAACTATTTTATCATAAACATTTTCCGCTGTATTTGACTTCGATAAACGTTGAATTGTTTACACAATCGAAAAAAGCGTTTATCAATTCTACTGTAAAGGCTGGACGATGTCAGCTGTAGAGCCCTCGAAAACTTTTCCAAAAAGGCAATTTAATTTGCACTCTGTTAAGTGACAAGTTTAAATAGGGGTTTGGGGTTCCGTAGGGTCGAGAAGTTTTTGAGTATCGTTAGATTTTTTTTATCTCTGCTTAGCCAAGTAGATTCTACAAGTGCTATTAAATTTAACGAGTCATCTGTCCTCCACCTACAATATAATTATTATTTACCATTGTTCATTATTGAGGGTAGTGATACCACAGGTAGAAGGAGTCGAGGTAGCTACTTGAGGTTATAAAAGGGGATTATCCAGCTTTGAATTGGCACTTTGTGGTTAATTTCAGACTTTAGACCACGCTCTGTGTTTATTGTATCTGTCAATAGATTCAATCATTGTAAAAAGTGCTAAATAAATCTAGTGATTTTGAGCTAGTTTATATTATTACTACCTCTCAGATATTCCCGCACTTAAGGAAAGGTTTCATAAGCTTGTCGCTCCAGACACTATAGAGCTATTACACTAGGTTATGAACTTTTTCAAACAGGAGTCAACATACAGGAGACCCATACAAAGGACGATTTGGATCTTGAGAAAAGAGGGCAGCTACCTGGATTTATCTTAGTGAAGGCCGTCCACCATCCCAAGTACGGCGTATCCAGTTATGCTAAACCGAATCTTGCCGATGTATACCTACTTAACTCCAGTGATAATAATCACACATTCACCATCGTTATCCGGGTTGGAGAGCTAACTGTTACCAACTTGTACAAACCACCTCGGATAAATTGGGCACAGAGCCTCCCGCAAATTCAACCGCACCCATGCATCTTCACTGGAGACTTCAATAGCCACCACACTAACTGGCGCTACAGAAAGTCCGACGAGAATGGGGATGCCCTAGTACAGTGGGCAGAATGCTACGACCTACATCTCGTTTACAACGCCAAAGACAGGGGTACATTCCACTCCGCCAAATGGAACAAAGACTATAACCCCGATCTCACGTTTACTTCAAAGGACCACCTTCAGCAACCACTGCCATGAAACCGCACCGTGCTTCCAGTCTTTCCAAATAGCCAACACCGACCAATCGTTTTACAGATTGGTCTTAGACTTCCCCGTATAAACTCCATGCCGCTGCCACGCTGGAACTTCGGACGGGCTAACTGGGAATGTTTCGAAAAACAGTTGGATCTTGAACTCACGTCATCCGGTTTGGAGCCCACGGTCTTAAATTACGGGAGATTTACTGAACTTGTACATAGAGCTGCCAAAACGAACATCCCAAGAGGGTTCAGAAAAGAATACATACCTGGCTGGAGCTCTGAGAGTGAAGATTTGTACAAGACGTATCAAGAATCTGGTGATCACTCTACCGGCTCGCAACTTCTGAAGTCTCTTGACACTGCACGCCAAAATAAATGGAAGTCCACGGTTGAAGGCCTGGATTTTAAGCGCTCCAGCCGTAAAGCTTGGAGGGTTCTCGATAACTTGACGGGAAAGCAACACCAAAAGAAACAACCGGCTGGTGTTAACCCTGATTCAATTGCCGATCGCATGGTGGAAGTAACCAGAGCCAAACTTGACAAAGTATTCACCAAGAAAATAAAAAAGAACCTCAAGACACTTAAACAGAGCTTACCAAAGAATCAGCACCTATCCAGGTTCTTCGAACTGCATGAGATAACCAAAGCCATGAAAAGTCTCAAGACCAACAAATCAGCTGGCCCCGATAATATCTACAACGAGTTTATTATACACATGGGTCCTGTTGCTGTTAGCTGGTTAACCGCTCTGTTAACATCCTCCAGCATAATCGGCTTCCAAAAGAGTTCAAGCTGTCGAAAGTAGTGGCGGTCTTGAAACCAGGGAAACCGGAGAATCAACCTGAGAGCTACCGACCAATTGCCCTTCTCAGTGACCTGTTTAAACTCCTGGAACGTGTCATTATAATGGCTAGAATTGACCCATTCTTAGAAGCCATTACCCTTCCTGAACAGGCTGGTTTCCGAACTGGAAGAAGCTGCACAGACCAAGTCCTGGCACTTACGACCCACATCGAAACAGGTTTTCAGAAAGCGCTCAAGTCCACAGCAGTTTTCATTGACTTGACTGCTGCATATGACACGGTGTGGAAGCAAGGCCTAATCTACAAAGTGCTCTCCGTTATCCCAAGCAGAGAGGTAGCGGATCTAATTAACAGCATGCTGAGTGAGCATGAATTTGAGGTGTACTTGGGTGACTCCAAAAGCAAAAAAAGAAAACTCAATAACGGCCTGCCACAGGGATCGGTTTTAGCTCCACTACTGTTTAACCTATACATCCACGATCTACCAGATACGGAAGCTAATAAATTTATCTACGCTGATGACATCGCCCTGGTTGCCCAAAGCAGTAATTTCTCGACCGGGGAAAAGACCCTAACAAAAGATTTAGAAAATCTGGCAGAATATTTCAAGTTTTGGCGCCGAATCCCCAGCACAAGCAAAACCGAGGTGTCATGCTTCCACCTAAGCAACCAACTGGCCAATTATCAACCAGCTGTATTCTTTATTGGTGAGACACTTAGATACAACCAGTGTCCCAAATATCTCGGCATCACTCTGGATAGGTCCCTCACGTATAGAGAGCACCTGAATAAACTCTCATTGAAACTGGCTTCAAGAAACAACATCTTGCATAGACTGTGTGGTACGTCGTGGGGTGCATCTGCTGATTGTTTACCCACTACTGGCATTGCTCTGGTCTACTCCGTGGCAGAATACTGTACACCCGTCTGGCTAGAAAGCGCACATGTGTCGAAGGTTGATGTCAAGCTTAATGACACGATGCGATGCATCTCGGGAACAATCAAGTCCACCCCTACACACTGGCTGCCAACACTGTACCACATAGCCCCACCCCACCTACGAAGGAAGTGTGCACTAAAAAGAGAAGCTGCAAATATAGAGTCTACTGCCTCATTGCCACTTCACAAAGAGTTTTATTTTCCTCCACCAGAGCGTTTGAAGTCCCGCAACCCCCCTTATGCTACTGCTCAGCGCCTCCATGATTTCAGCGTTTCCGAGGCATGGAAAGATGAATGACTTCCCTCGAAAACTATGGTGCCGTCTTAACAGACTCAGAACGGGCCATGGCCGCTGCAAATACTTTTTAAATAAGTGGGGTTGGAATGACTCGGCCATGTGTGAGTGCGGTGAAGGAGTCCAAACCATGGACCATATAATTGAACGCTGCCCCATGCACTCATACTCGGGACCGCCAGAAGATCTGCTGCACCTCTCGTCCGATGCAGCTGCGTGGCTCAACTGTCTTAATGTTGACATTTGACTTGATGTACATAGTAGTATAAAATAAACTCTATTGCCTATTATGTAAAAGTATGCCATACGATTAAATAAATAAATGAACTTTTTGTTACGATATCAATTTTTGTTGTATCGTTACGAGAAGTTAATCAATAATTTTAAACAAAAAAGAACCGACTTCATATAGCATCCACCTTTCCAAAAGCAAATGCTCAAGCTGCTGTAAAAAATACTCAAATCTCTGTAGGTGTGCCTATAATAGTTGAAGATTTCCCTCAATTTCTCTAGGATCCCATCATCAGACCCTGACCTGGTTACAATGGGACCAACTGTGAAGTATACCCTTTCAAACAAAAAAAATCTAAATCGGTCCAGTTGTCTTCGAATAATCGGTGATTAAAAAAAGTAAAACCAAAGATGCCGACGAATTGATAACCTGCTCCTTCGAAATCTTGAAGTCGGTTGAAAAAAAGATTGTGTGATTCGGAGGGCTATGAAGCAGGAGGTCCTGGGTTCGAATCTTGGTCAGGTCATTTATTTGCGTGTTTATCACAGACAATAGACATTTATTCCTGAGTTATGGATGTTTTCTATGTATTTAAGTATGTATCTATATCTATCTATTATATATATCGTCGTCTAGTTCTCACAACACACGCCATAATTGAGCTTACTGTAGGACTAGGTCGATTTGTGTAAGATTGTCCCATAATATTTATTTATGTATTGAAAACTTTATTTATTTAGGGTAGGCAACGCGCATGTGAATACTCTGGGGTTGCAGACGTCCATAGGCTACGGTAACTGCTTACCATCAGGTGGGCCGTATGCTTGTTTGCCACCGTCGTAGGATAAAAAAAAACTAAAGTAAAAGTGTGACGAGTAAACAAACTGTCAAGTAGAAACTCCAAAACATTAGCAGTATTACTCTTTATATGTTCTTTCGGCCGTTAGTACACTCGTCCACTAAAGTGCGTAATTATCATTAAGAGTCCGAGAAAAGGTAAACAGTTCCGTGTAAACGGGCGGTTTTACTACTTCTTTTTTCTTTACATGCTGTAAATTACGCATTTATGTTCGAGTCCTGCGCATGCCTTCATTAACTCCATTCGGTTAAGGATAAACGAAAAACTAGCGGAGTAAATATAGCTAATAGTGGATCTGCAGATTTCGTAAATCGTACTAATATAATTTATATTATTACCTACACATATTATATTAAAGATGTAGAAAATAATCATAACACCCTACTCACACTGGATTTTTTTAACAATCATAATTTTATTATATGTGTAGGGAATCTGCTACCAATCAATGGCGCTTAGGTACTTATGCATCTAGTCTGTCGTTAAAAACTGATTCAAAAGAAAATTATAAAAAAAATATCTCTCAAAATTTCACGAGAATCGTTTGAAAATGCGATCTGTAGATGAGAACAGTGGGCACGAACATACACCAAATAATTTTTGTCTATACCTTGAAGCTTGAAATAAATGAATTTTATTTTATTTTTTATTTTATTACTATAGGAGGCGTTTCACTCGCTTGGTCATTTCAAATAGGAATTAAAACAAAAACTTATTTTAAAGTAAGTAAAGTAGTTAGTAGTAAGTAGTAGTAAGTTATACCATGCGGTATTAACCATAAAAATCAAAGGTGAAAAAAACTCAAGTAATGTTTCTACCATCCTTTTTAATTACATTTTAGAGAATCATTATTGTATTTTTTAGAGTCTCTTCGGAAAGAGAAGTGTCGTAGAATCTATGAGCTCCCATATAAACCACGACAATTATCTTTCCGAACCAACTCTACAAATAATAGTAGTCTCAGGACTTAGGCACACTAAAGTCCAAAATAAACTAAACCTAAAAGCTTCAGACTTTACCTTTCTTTACTACACAAAGGCACCCGTTTCGTAAGATAAGTATTTATTTAGGCCGGTGACAAGGAATGGAAGCCTTATCAAGTGGAAGCTTTTAGTAAAAGGAATTAGTTGTATAAATATATATATATATCCACTGTTTATTATATATTATTTCTTTCAAGCTTTCTGAAATTTATCTAGTAGAATCGAACACAAAGAAACGGCCAAGTGCGTGTCGGACTACGCATAATGGAGAGTTCTTTCAACAGAATAAGAAAAAATAATTATGAAAAGGTTGTATCTGCCTATAGAAGAGTGTTTTTGGAGATAACTCGAAAACGCTTTAACCGTTAATGTTAAAAACAATTTTCATTGTATGAATATGCAAATCTGTATCTATATGTATATCAATATGTATCTTCTTAAATTTTTCTTATTTTTTGGAGCTTCAGTTCAAAAGTTACAGGGGAACACACATTTTTTTAGACTTTCGGGGTGATTACTTCTGAAAATTTTCACTAAAACAAAAAATGTTCAACACAAACGATCTATCGATTAATGAAAAAAAAAATTAGGGGGCACTCCATACTAGCATATTATGCTGTTATATTCTAGCTCTATGTGAAATTACACTCAATGACAGTGAAATCTTTTCACCTCATATAACGTATGCGGAATGAAATCTGGACAAAGGTTCGAAGATGTAAAAAGTAAGTAAAAAAATAAACTCAAATTTTATATAAGTGCCAATTGAAAGCTTATACATCTGTTAACAGCTTGGGAGGAGATCCAAGAGCCAAGCTGTCCCGACATTATACCGAAGATATCCCGGACATCAGTCTGTACGAGATTAGGATGGCCCTGAAGCAGCTTAAGAACAACAAGGCGCCGGGCAAAGACGGAATCACTTCAGAGCTTCTGAGAGTGGGTGGAACACCGGTACTTAAAGTCCTCCAGAAGCTCTTTAATTCCGTCTTGTCCGAGGGCAAAACGCCTGAAACATGGAATAGAGGCGAGGTGGTGCTGTTCTTCAAAAAAGGTGATAACAGCCTATTGAAGAACTACAGACCCATCACGCTTCTGAGCCATGTCTATAAGCTGTTTTCAAGGGTCATCACGAACCGTCTCGAAAACAGACTTGATGACTTCCAGCCTCCCGAACAAGCCGGCTTCCGAAAAGGCTATAGTACCATAGACCACATCCATACGCTGCGGCAAGTTATACAGAAGACCGAAGAGTATAACTTGCCATTATGTTTAGCGTTTGTGGACTATGAGAAAGCCTTCGATTCGGTGGAAACATGGGCGGTGCTTGAGTCTCTTCAGCGATGCCATATTGACTATCGGTACATCGAAGTGTTGAAGTGTTTGTATAGTAACGCCACCATGTCGGTCCGACTGCAGGAGCAGAGCACGAAGGCGATTCCATTGCGAAGAGGCGTAAGGCAGGGAGACGTTATCTCTCCGAAACTGTTTACTGCCGTAATGGAAGACGCCTTCAAGCTCCTTGAATGGCAAGGACTTGGCATCAACGTCAACGGCGAATACATCACTCACCTACGGTTTGCCGACGATATCGTAGTTATGGCAAAGTCGATGGAGGAACTCAGCATGATGCTCGATGACCTCAACCGAGTTTCACAACGGGTGGGCTTGAAAATGAACATGGACAAGACGAAACTAATGTCAAATGCCAATGTTGTGCCCATCCCAGTCTCTGTTGGGAACTCGGTACTCGAAGTTGTTGACTCGTACATCTACCTAGGACAAGTAGTCCAATTAGGTAGGTCCACCTTCGAGAAAGAGGTCAACCGCCGAATCCAACTCGGTTGGGCAGCGTTCGGGAAACTACGTAATGTCTTTTCGTCCGACATACCTCAGTGCCTAAAGACAAAAGTCTTTAATCAAGTAATGTAAGTAATTTAGTCCTTCTTGTTCCTTTAGTCGTCAACGCAGTGAATCCTCCTTTTTGTAAAGGGTCGGCAACGCGCATGTGACTCCTTTGGAGTTGCAGGCGTCCATAGGTTACGGTAGCTGCTTACCATCAGGCGGGCCGTATGCTTGTTTGCCACCGTCGTAGTATAAAAAAAAAAAAAAAATATAAAAATGTGTGTTACCAGTGATGACTTACGGCTCCGAAACGTGGTCTTTCACTATCGGCCTCATCTCAAAACTCAAAGTCGCTCAGCGAGCTATGGAGAGGGCTATGCTCGGAGTTTCTCTACGTGATCGAATCAGAAATGAGGAGATCCGTAGACGAACTAAAGTCACCGACATAGCCCACCGGATTAGCAAGCTGAAGTGGCAATGGGCAGGCCACATTGCACGCAGAGAAGATGGCCGATGGGGCCGAAAAGTGCTCGAGTGGAGACCACGGACTAGCAAGCGCAGCGTAGGACGCCCACCCACAAGATGGACCGACGATATTATTAAGGTCGCCGGAAGACGCTGGATGCGGGTCGCTTCCAACCGGTACGTGTGGAGGTCCAAGGGGGAGGCCTATGTTCAGCAGTGGACGTCTTATGGCTGAGATGATGATGATGATGACATCTGTTAAGAAGGCTTGGTTCAGGGAAATATTCCAGCATTAGCCAGTTTGCAGAGAGAGTTCGATTAAAGAAAATGACAGCCCGCTGAGTAACAACATCTTATAGAGAACTCAGGAAGGCATTCAAATGTGGCAGTAAAACTGTCTTAAAATAATAATATCTTGAAGACATAGGTATCAGTTAATAATTAAGAAAAGTTACGCCCATCGTCTCCAAAAATATTAAAAAATAACCGAAAATACGGCCACGTCGTTTGGTCAAAAAATGTAAAAACAGGTGTTTTTTTCATTTTTGGATTTTTGAATGACTAATATTAAAATTAAAATGGAAATTCGTGGCAAGGTAACTATTATTTTGAGAATACCAATTATCTTACGGTCAAGAATGTGAAAAACGTCAAGTATACGAAGCCTCCTTGAAAAGTTATCCGATGGAAGATAAATTTAAATCTTAAAAAATCTGTACGTTGTTGTTGTCGACAGCGATGGACATAAAGTACCGCAACTTTCTTTTGAAGCCTCGCATTGGAGTAAACTTACTCTGGCGTTTAATATGATTAAATACATTATTAAAAACTATGAAAGATTATAAAAATAACTATGTTATATTTATTTTATAAGAAATTGAATGTTGTCCAGATTTAATTCCGCATACGTTATCAATGTTACTCTGCGTCCGTAGGAAACACCTTAGACAACCCTACACGTGATCCCTGAGTGGTGCTAAAAGAGTAACAAACTTGGCAGCTGCACTGTCCCATCTGGACCTCGCAGCATTCAATGGATTTTCATTATCATCTGTTTTCACACTACTACTACCCCAGGGAAGAAATGCCTATCTATATCCAGTGACATGTAGCCATACGATAAATAAAACCTCATATATAAACCATGCAGAAGACCTGTTTCCATTGCATTTGGGTTTAATAACGTACCTCGTAATTATTTACTAGCTAGTTAGTTATTCAAGCTTTGACGACAGCTTGTAGTTTCCGAACTACCTTATTTATTCATCGCCGTTATTATAGTTCAAGTTAATCTTGCTAATGCGCGTTAGTTAGCTCTAATGAACGCGCGTTGAATTCAAAATGAGTTTGACGTGAATGATATGATTACACTTTTGCACTTTTTTCTTATACTACGACGTCGGCAAACAAGCATGCGGCCCACCTGATGATAAGCAGCTACCGTAGCCTACGGTCCCTACGGACGCCTGCAACTCTAGAGGTGTCACATGCGCGTTGTCGATCCTTTATAAAAGGGAGGATTCACTGTGTTGACGGCTAAAGGAACCAGGGGATCGTCAACACACTGGATCCAATTTGAGCTCTTTGGCAACCTTACTCACCAGCAGGAACACAACACTATGAGTAAGGTCTAGTGCTATTTGGCTGTGGTTTTCTGTAAGGTGGAGGTACTTCGGTCGGGCTCTGCTCCAGATTTGAGCGAGATGACATTCACCTCGCTCTTGAACGTAGTTTAAAGACATACCTGGGTCCGAAAAGCAAAGGAGCTCAAAGAGGATCCCTTTTCCCTTTAGCTACCAAACAGTGAATCCTCCATTATATTAAAGGGTTGCCGACCCTTTAATGCGCATTTGACACCTCTGAGCAGGGGTCCGTAGGCTACGGTAACTGCTTACCATCAGGCAGGCCATAGGTATGCTTGGCTGCCACCGTCAAGGTATAGAAAAATAAGTTAAAACCTGTATTTGATATCGACTATACAATTATGCCAGATTTACACGATTTTATTGCCTGATGCTTAGTAGATTATTTAAACCCATTTTTTTAAAGAGTACTTATCTTATCTGACAAAAAAAAATCTTGAATAAAATATTTGATTTGATTTGATTTTAATTTGATTTGACAGCTCCTGGCATACTCGTACAAAGCTATTTGCAACTGTATCTTAAGTGCTGTCAAATTACTCCACTCAATGAAGAATTCTACCTTAGTGGTCGTCATCTGATGTTATAAAATGTTTTGAAACACAGTGTAACAAGAATGCTGTTATTTTGGCAAAAAAGCGGCATCCTTGTATAATTTTATAACATTAATGTAGTGCTACCATAAAAACTTTTTACAAAAAAAAGATAAACCGACTTCAAAAAGGATAAAATAAATTATTATATTATTTATATGCGTTACAAACTGATATGTTTGAAGTCGGTGCCAAGCCAAAAAGTTACAATACCGGTCAAATCAGCTTCAAGTCTGAAAATCACAAAACAGTTAATACGAACGAGGCGTATGTGTTCAGTGAATTGTTCTTCTTACTATAGAACTAATTCTGGTATTGACTGTACGTAGGTTTTCATTCTAGTACAGAAAGAAAGTATAATCATGCGTCTTATGATGTTTATTAATAAACTTGTTTACTAGTTGTCGGACTAACCATATCTTGAACGGAGCCCGTGCTTCGGTTTGAATTATTTATTCTACTTCATCTAAGGTGTTTTATCGAAGTGTAAAAGAATTCAATGGCTAGATTGATTTTTCTATAGTCAGACACACTGGGTGTGTGGGTCACACCTTTTCAGTAGAAAAAGGCACGATATTTAAATTTTCTATGGTTGACCATACGTGTTTTTTTATTTTTATTTGCCGCCTTTTTCTGATTATTGACAAAGTAGACGGGTATCAGAGAATATATACATAGGTACCACATTTCATCAAAATTGGATTAGTAGTTCAGACGTGAAAATGTAACAGATAGATTCACATTCACCTTTTCAATATAAGTAGGTATCGATATGTTTTGTGATTTTCAGACTTGAAGCTGATTTGACCGGTATTGTAACTTTTTGGCTTGGCACCGACTTCAAACATATCAGTTTGTAACGCATATAAATAATATAATAATTTATTTTATCCTTTTTGAAGTCGGTTTATCTTTTTTTTGTAAAAAGTTTTTATTTTTCCATTTTTAGTGGTTATATAATTATCATAATCGGACAACGGATCTCGCAATAATCGGTGAAGATATACACCGTGGGCCCATATAACTAGACAGATTTTAACAGTGTATTCCTGATCATATTTAGATACTAAAATGTCCTATAAACTTTTCTGGAATACGCCTAGTTTCAGAGTTAATACCAATTTTTTAAAAATACACTTTTTATTATAACTCGTCACAAAACGCCTTTCTAATGGCGTTGTTGCCACTATTGGACATAGTTTACACGTAAGAAAAAGTATAAGTTTATATAAGAAAAAGTTCATAATACGTAACTCAATGTAAGGAAAGTTCCACTTATCATATGTGGTCTTCATAATTAGGTCCACTCCATCAAATTACTGGTTTTCGAGAGGAAATGCTTGAGTTGCTTAAAAAACAACCAAATCACCATAAATGTGCCTTTAAAAATTGAGGAGTTCCCTCAATTCCTCATAGATTCCATCATCAGAACAGCACCAGATTAATATGGGACCACCTTGGAAGTAGACCCTTTCAAACAAAAAAAGAACTATTCAAATCGGACCACGCGTCTCGGAGTAATCGGTGAACATACATTAAAAAAAAAGCCCAAACCGAATACAGCACCTCCTCCTTCTATGAAATTGAAGTCGGTTAAAAAAGAAATGAAACAATCATGTTACCTATGTTTTAGTAATTTGTAGGAGTATGTATTGAGGAATTCCCTTAATTCGTCATGGATCCCATCATCAGAACAGCACCAGATTAATGTGGAACCATCTCAGAGGTAGTTACTTTCAGACAAAAAAAAGAATTCCTGAAATCGGATCACGGGTCTCGGAGTAATCGCTGAACATCCCATATTTAAAAAAAACATCATCATTATCATCAAAACAATCATCATCATGACGTTCACATCATCAAATTGGTGATTTCGGAGAGAAAACCCTCGAGTTGCTTAAGAAAACACCCAAATCACCATACATATGCCTTTAAAAATTGAGGAGTTCCCTCAATTCCTCATAGATCCCATCATCAGAACAGCACCAGATTACTTTGGGACCACCTTGGAAGTACATCCTTTCAAACGAAAAAAGAATTATTCAAATCGGACCACGGGTCTCGGAGTAATCGCTGAACATCCTACATTAAAAAAAATCATTATCATTATCATCAAAAAAATCATCATTATCAGGTCCACTTCATCAAATTGGTGGTTTTCGAGAAAAAAACTCTCGAGTTGCTTAAGAAAACACCCAAATCACCATACATGTGCCTTTAAAAATTGAGGAGTTCCCTCAATTCCTCATGGATTCCATCATCAGAACAGCACCAGATTAATTTGGGACCACCTTGGAAGTACATCCTTTCAAACATAAAAATAATTATTCAAATCGGACCACGGGTCTCGGAGTAATCGCTGAACATCCTAAATAAAAAAAAATCATCATCATTATCATAAAAACAATCATCATTATCAGGTCCACATCATCAAATTGGTGGTTTCCGAGAGAAAACCCTCGAGTTGCTTAAGAAAACACCCAAATCGCCATACATATGCCTTTAAAAATTGAGGAGTTCCCTCAATTCCTCATAGATTCCATCATCAGAACAGCACCAGATTAATATGGGACCACCTTGGAAGTAGACCCTTTCAAACAAAAAAAGAACTATTCAAATCGGACCACGCGTCTCGGAGTAATCGGTGAACATACATTAAAAAAAAAGCCCAAACCGAATACAGCACCTCCTCCTTCTATGAAATTGAAGTCGGTTAAAAAAGAAATGAAACAATCATGTTACCTATGTTTTAGTAATTTGTAGGAGTATGTGTGTTGGTGTGTAATTTGCTTTCTTACTTTAAATTCTTTGCACTATCTATTATCTTAAATTAATTGCCAAAGGTTGCCTGGAAGAGATCGCTTTTAGCGATAAGACCGCGTAAGAAAAAATCTTAATATATCCATATCCATACTAATATTATAAATGGGAAAGTGTATGTGTGTGTTTGTTTGTTTGTTTGTCCGTCTTTCACGGCAAAACGGGGCGACGAATTGACGTGATTTTTTAAGTGCAAATAGTTAAAGGGATGGAGAGTGACATAGGCTACTTTTTGTCTCTTTCTAATCTCCCACTTCCCTAAAATGGGGGGTGGAAGTTTGTATGGTTTGTTACCCCGAATTTAACGCGAGCGAAGCCGCGGGCAAAAGCTAATTTCTTATGTACAGTTTTAAAGATCGTCCGTATTGGATTTACACATTTTATAATATGTTATGTATTATTAAAAACCACCAATTCAGTAGCAGTAGCTACTCGTAATCAGGTTGACTGTTTAGAATGATGAATGAAAACAACAAGCACGAGTCAAGACCACTTTAAACGCTTTACTCGGTTACGTACTTCTGCTACTAACTGTTACTTTGCGGACGATTACTTGCATCACTGGGCTAATACCTACCTACTATACTAGTGTAAACCTAGCATATTTCAATCGAAATGGCTCAGACTTGAACTTTAATGATATGAATTTAAGATTCACATTACAACGAACGGTATTTTAATCTGTTTGTAGTACGATTCGGGGGAAGTTTAAAGAAATTAGGATTGAGGGGAGTTTGGAAGTTAATGCGCAATATGGCGGTATTTCAAAGTGTTTACGGTAAAAGTTAGTAAAAAAGTTCATCCAAGCGAATGTAATCATACTTAGGTAAAAATAAATCGAGTTTTTCATCATAATTGTAAGCTTTCGTAGTGCTTTAGGTGTGAAAGTTTCAAAGAGGATTTAAAATTACGAGGGTCATTCATGTGTGCAGTGAATGATTGTTATTTTAATAGGCATTATCAGCTTTTTTTTAAATTATAATCGAATTTCGATATATAATAAATTCAACCTATGGATGGATACACTCGAGATCAATACTGGGTCAACTTGTATATAAAATCGTTATCACTACATAGTATAAAACAAAGTCGCCTTCCGCTGTCTGTCCCTATGTATGCTTAGATCTTTAAAACTACGCAACGGATTTGGATGCGGTTTTTTTAAATAGATAGAGTGATTCAAGATGAAGGTTTATATGTATAAAACGTGCATAATTTAGTAAAGAAACACTGATAATTTTAGAGGTTTCTAATGTGATATCGTAAATAAACACATTTTTTGCGCTTACATTGCAAACGCTAGCGGAACCCTACGAGATAGATCAAAATAATTTACTACAGTATTTACACCTTAAAAAGGTCTACAAAAAAATCAGTGATGGTATATGTTGTCACGTTACGTGCTCTTCCAACTAGATAGGTGGAAGAACACGCAACGGATAAGGTGAAGAAAGTAAATAATAAAAAGGAAATACAGGTAGTGGGTTCTTTATTTTACAATTTTCAGTTGAAAGAGGGTAAGGTAAGTCAATATGGCCTTGATAGAGATAGAAAAGGTAAAGCCGGAGGTTCTTCACGGGCTCGCCCTCAGAGGCGAACGAAGTAGAGGCACGGAGGCTCGCCCCAAGAGGCGAACGGAGTAGAGGACCGCCCTCAGCTGCGGATGGAGTAGAGGCTCGCCCTCAGAGGCGACCGGAGTAGAGGCTCGCCCTCAGAGGCGAACGAAGTGGCTGTTGGCTCGCCCACACTAGGCGAACGTAGTAGGTGGCTCGCCCACACTAGGCGAACGTAGTAGGTGGATGCTCGCCCTCAGAGGCGAACGTGGCTCGCCCACACTAGGCGAACGTAGTAGGTGGAGGCTCGCCCACAGAGGCGAACGTAGTAGCTGGGAGGCTCGCCCACACTAGGCGAACGCAGTAGATAGCTCGCCGTCAGAGGCGAAAGGAGTTGCTGGAGGCTCGCCCTCAGAGGCGAACGTAGTGGCTGAAGACTCGCCCTAAGAGGCGATAGTAGAAGCTGGAGACTCAGGAATTAGTAACCGGAGAGTTTATGCCAGGAGAGAAAGAGGTCGCTTCCAGTGCGGGGCCACTTCGGCCCCGCACAGACCTTTTGTTTGGAATATAACTTCTTCGAAGCTAATCCGAAAGTCGCTTGAGGCTGTAGGTCAAAGATCCGCGACAAGGGAGTGTATAAAAGTGGTCGCGAGTTAAAATTTTCCTTCTGCGTATTTCAGAGCATGAAAATCGAGTTTCTAAGATGAAGACAAGGTTAAAAGAATAGCGCACGATGTTTGAGAGCGCCACGGGATTTTCGTATGCGTGCGTGTGTTGAACAATGATTGCAGAATAACTAGGAAAGTGCAACACAAATAAGATAAATGCTCAGCCCAGCATTGCAGCGAATCAATCCTGAGGTACGTAAGGGATATGCTACAATGTCTATCTCTTAGGGATAACCCACAATAACCATTTTTTATCCCGTTCGAAGCCGGGGCGGGTCGCTAGTTGTATATAAAAGAAGTAACAATACAAACATTAAAGAAGAAGAAAAAAGTATAAAGGCGTACTTTTAAGGAATCTCTTCCAATTAACCTCTAAGCAATGGAAAAAAAACTACAAATAGACAAAACAAATATATTTATATTTCTACACGAAGTGGGGATTTTATTTTCCGTAAGAGTAGCAAATTACGAGTAGGTAGGCATAAGTTTAGTAAGCGCTTACTTATTTCATTTTCGAAGTGACTAAATTAAATTAAACGAGAGAAGTTTCCGAACGAAGTCTCGTTTATATTTATTTTAAAAAACTACAATTTCAACGCTTAAAAGAAGCACTTACACTTTTTCCTCTAAGCTACAGATATTTCCGCAACATTTTTCTTAGACATTTTCAAGCCATTCGAAGACTTCTTAGAGCTAAGTCTAGGTTACTTTAATTTGGCGCCTGGTTTAAGTCGAGTTAATCAAATTGGGCTCGTTTGCTTGCAAAGGAAGCTGGTTTTTTATCTGGGTAGGTGTTTAAAACCAGTATTAGGCAAAAAATTACTTGAATAAGAAAGAAAGAAAAACCCAGTTTTTGTTCTTATTTAAATCAATTTGAATAAGAATAATTCCAGCACTCGCTATTTAAAATAAAATTAATAGGAATCAATCATGTAATTCTTATTTTAAAAGAATGAAAAACGGAATAATTATAAGTATTCCAGGATTGGGATTATTCTTTGGAATAATCCCAAACACGTTATTTGTAACGTTTTATTCAATTAAAATTTTATTTGGAATCGAGTTCATTTTGTGGTCCAACCAATACATCCATGCTCCTAGCGTTTATCAGGGCTTTTGCCACCTCGATCCGCGTGGCAACCTAATTCCATGAATTGGCGTAAGAACTAGTTTTTACGAAAGCGACTGCCATCTGACCTTCCAAACCAGAAGGGAAACTAGGCCTTATTGGGAGGCGGTTTCCTCACAATGTTTTTTTTTTCACCGATAAACCCAGACTACATTATTATTCCCCGAACATTATTTAAAATAAAAATCATGGTTAAAATTCCGTTAAAAATAAATTATGTATCAAATTTCTGTCATATAAATTATTCCTGGCGAAATTATATTGAATAATTGTAACAGGAATAAAATCGACATGAGTTTATTCTTACGAACTTTTTTCAATTAATGATAATATTATTGAGTGCCTAACATTTTTTAAGACTTAATCAACTTTTGTGTTTAATAAAAACCAATTAGTAAGTAATTAATCAAAATTTTATTTAGTTTTTTGCCGCACACTGTTGAGCAAAGTCCTCACTTCCAGATTTACCCTGATGCTGTGCTTATGGCTAGCAGAAAAATGATTTTTAGGAGATAATAATGACGGCGCTAAAAAAATAAAAATTAGGATGTCTTTCGTAACAACACTATGCTGATTTTTTGGATTTGGTTGTCAAACGAACCACAAGCGTTTTAATTGAATGCTTGTAATTCAATTAAAACGCTTGTGGTTCGTTTGACAACCAAATCCAAAAAATCAGCATAGTGTTGTTACGAAAGACATCCTAATTTTTATTTTAACCAATTAAAACCAATTGACCAATCACAATTATTTTCAAAATAGCGGGAAATCGACTATTAGATAAGAAAGAGGGAGTGAAAGGATAACGGTCCAGGGAATTTCAGGATGGTTATTGGGATTTTACTAAGGTCACGTATATTTTTTCCATCGCTGACTGAGTTATAGTAAAAATAATGGCTTATTTACACGGGTTAATCTTTAGACGTTTACTCGACCAAGCGCTGGCTTGTCTCATCCATTATTCAACTAGATCGGGATTAAGTTTGAATTATTCTGTACCTGTTACTCTTTGATCTCTATAAATACTTCGTTTCCGAATTTAGATTAAGTTGCGGCCGAATTTTTGATTGGCGCCTTTGGTGGTGTTATATAATATAACCACATATAACTTTAGTACCTAGCTATTCCAAACTCTGCCATTGTTTACCTTTCCCAATAGTTTAGGATATTGATATTATGTTTAGTTCTTAATTACCTTGTTTACACTTCTCATCATGCGATTTGTTGTTAAGTATCTCATAAGCTAATTAGTGTTTACTTATTCCAAGCGGACCTAAGACCCTAATGTGTTTACTATTCTCATCTTTGTAACTCATATCCTAATTAGATGTGCTCCCTATTTAAGCAGGATCACATCGTTGAATAAATCAGTCTATATCGAAACGTCAATTCGTGTTTTACTCCACGCCACATAACAGTGGGATATTGAAAACTGGAGGACTATTTTTTATTCTGTATTTGGGATATAAACTTAGAGTATGATAAATTATACCGTATATCTATCCTCTTATTAAATTTATGAGTGTAGTTGCCTAGACTGCCTAATGCCTACATTACTTTTGCATAATAATATAATGCCTACGCCGTATTTTTAATATTTTCTTACTTTACTGCACTTGTTAAAACATTAATTAATATTATGTGACAATCTTCCATAATTCACCTCGTCACACAATACTTAAGTTCAATAAAGCTTGTGTTGTACGGTCGAGTTCATATTTATCACATATTTATGTGTACATTATTCCACCTTATTGCAATGGATTAAGGTGAAGAAATGTACAATTATTTATGAACTCGGCTGTACTATGCGGCGATAAGTATAACAGAGAGATATGGATAAATACTTCAAAACATAGAAAATATTCATAGCACACGAACAAATATCCGTGATAAAAAATGCTCTGACCAGGATTCGCAACCGGGAGCTGCAGCACGGTTAGCACAAGAGTGACGCGACAGTATTTCACGCGCGAGATAGTCTCTGTCTTTTTCTGACTGTATCAATTAAAAAAAGACGGGTATATCTCCCGCGCGAGATACTGTCGCGTCACTCATGTGCTAACCGTGCTGCTTTCATAGTCAGGCTCGCTACCTACTAGGCTAGAAGGCCTATGCCTCTTACTCTTAATGTCTCTAGAATGATGGGAAATTTCTCGGCTTAAATGCAGGTAATGTAGGAGAAGCATAGTGCATTTTATTTTATTTTATTTTCTTTACTGAGGAAAACAAACAGCATACATAACATACATAAAGTTCGTGGTTCGTGGTCGCCACTCGAGAACCTTTCCGCCCCAACGGCCATCGGTTCTACGAGCAATGTGCCCCGCCCGCTGCCACTTTAGTTTAGCAATTCGGAGGGCTATATCGGTTACTTTGGTTCTGCTGCGGATGGCCTCATTTCTGATGCGATCACGCAGAGAGACTCCAACCATAGCCCTCTCCATTGCCCTTTGGGTGACTTTGAGCCTTCTTATGAGGCACATTGTAAGCGACCACGTTTCAGTACCATATGTCATCACTGGCAACACACACTGGTCAAAGACTTTCGTCTTGAGACACTGCGGAATATTGGACAAAAAGATGTGCCGTAGCTTCCCGAACGCTGCCCAACCGAGTCGGATTCGTCGATTGACCTCTTTCTCGAAGTTGGATCTACCTAACTAGACAGTATGTCTTAAGTATATATAATCGTCCACAACTTCGAGTGTAAAGTCTCCGATTGTAACGGGAGTTGGTGCTACATGGGTATTTGACATGATCTTCGTCTTATCCATGTTTATCTTTAGACCAACTCGCTCGGAGGCTTTACTGAGGTCATCGAGCATCATACTCAAATCCTCCATGGTCTCAGCCAAGACTACTATGTCGTCAGCAAACCGAAGGTGAGTGATGCACTCGCCGTTTATGTTGATGCCTAGCTTTCTCCAGTCTAGAGTCTTGAAAACATCCTCCAGTGCAGCGGTAAACAGTTTAGGAGAAATAACATCTCCTTGCCTGACTCCCCGCTGCAACGGAATAGGCTTCGACTTCTGTATAACCTGACGGAGCGTATGGATGTGGTCTACGGTACTAAAGCCTCTTCGGAAACCGGCTTGTTCGGGAGGCTGGAAGTCATCTAGCCTGCGTGCGAGACGGTTCGTAATGACTCTTGAAAACAGCTTATAGATATGGCTCAGAAGTGAAATGGGTAGGTAGTTCTTTAGTAACGCGTTATCACCCTTTTTGAAGAACAATACCACCACACCTCTGTTCCATGCCTTAGGCGTTCTCCCTTCTAGTAAAACGGAGTCAAACAACCTCTGAAGGGCCATAAGGACCGGTTTACCACCCGCCTTCAGAAGTTCGGCTGTAATTCCGTCTTCACCGGGTGGCTTTTTGTTTTTGAGCTGTTTAAGAGCCATTCTAATCTCGTACTATATGTGAGTACTTAAGGTAAATATGCACACAGTGTAAAACAATGAAATAAAGATGTTATTAAATTAATATAAAAAGTATAAAACCTAAAATATAATTTAGATCAGTGTCTGAATCTCTCACGACAGTTTACGAGTAAGTAGCAGATATTGACATAATTTTTAACAAATAGATTAGATATAAGATTTATAAAAGTTACAATAATGCATGCAGAAACAGTCACAACCTAACTATAAAATTGTTCTCACTGCGGTTACATAATTACTGTAATTTTGATGAAAGATGTCGGTATGGTTATATATACTGTTATGAGTGGAACAAGTTCTTACAACAAATCGATTTTTTGAATATTTATTGCTACAAAATTTAACGGCGAATGTGTTTTTGGAGCGAGTACGTAAGCCCGAACCAGGGACCGGAAAACCCCTTCATTTGATTAATCGTTTCGATAGGGTAACCCTATTAAAGTCTTACCCTAATGATAGGGTTACCCTATCATTGGGTTACCCTATCGATATGGAAATCATTTTGAATAGGCTTAACCCTTTTCAATGTGGTTTCCGAGTCGAATGGGGTAAAGATAGCTTTAATATTTACCGCTTACCCTATCATAGGGCTACCCTTTTCCTGTCTCTTTTCCACGCAGGCAGGCGGTTCTATCTTTCTCATTTGAAATGGAACAGGAGAGGTGGCGGCGGAACAAATTTAGTAAATATAAGATTTGCTGTCGTTTATTCATTCTGGAAAAGTCACACTCACTGTCCAGTCCTCTGCTCACGTACACAACTTTCCATTAAAGAATTTCTGTTAAAGAAATGTGTCTTACGTTCAGTTTATTTTTGCATAGTTCGCACGTACTGATGAGATGGGCAATAATTATTTTGAATAAGAATAAAAACACAATTTTTATTCATATTCAAATCGATTTTACACAAACCAGTATTCATCCTCCTTTTGTCCTGTTTGTCCCGGCTTTTGCCACGGCTCAGTTGAGCCTGTGGTCCGCTTGGCAACCTGATCCCATGAATTGGCGTAGGGATTGGTAGTCGTTTTCAGCTAATTATGGGATATACGATTTTTTAAGCTCACATGGTCATTCACATTATAAATATTATTTGAAACGGGGTATTTACCATGTATATTAGCGTTATTGCCTATTGGGCACCCGATATTTCGGGTACGAGGTAAATACCCCGTTACAAATAATTAATATTTATAATTAAGGGATGTAATTTCGAAAATTATTTCTGTTTTATAATCCAAGATTGGTGGCTATATACTTTTTACTGAAAAATAGTCATGGTAGTTATTTTCGGTTAATTATTCGGGGTGTATAAATTATATCTGTTTTAAAATTCAAGATAGACTGGTTTTTTTATTATTATTATTATACACGGTGAATCTGAGTAACCCGAAAGATTTCAACCATAAATGCCTGAGGTCATAAGGAGTAATAAATGTTTTACGAATTTAGTTCGATTTCGCAAAAAAAAAAATTTTTTCATTTTTCCGATTTTTAAAATGCTTTTGAACATAAAAACATAAATGTTATTGGTAAAACTGTCAATTGAAATAAATTAGTACATTTTGGCCACGACCACTCTGTAAAGAGTGTAACGACAAAGAAGAAGAACTCTGAAACTAGGCTAATTCCAGAAAAGTTTATACGACATTTTAGTCTCAGTCAGTTATTTATCAGTCAATTATCAGGAATTTATGGTTAAAATCTGTCGGGATACTCAGATTCACCGTGTATATAATTTTTTTTTTTCATTTTATATAAAAAAAAATCAGTGTATAATATTTTTGTTAATTTTTTTTGTTTTTTCTTCATTTTTTTTTCATTTTATTTTCGTTTTATTTTAATTTTTTGTCCGTTTTATTTTCGTTTCGTTTCGGTTTCGTTTCGTTTTCGTTTCGTTTCGTTTTCGTTTCGTTTTCGTTTCGGTTTCGTTTTCGTTTCGTTTTCGTTTCGTTTTCGTTTCGTTTCGTTTCGTTTCGTTTTCGTTTCGTTTTCGTTTCGTTTTCGTTTCGTTTTCGTTTCGTTTTCGTTTCGTTTCGTTTTCCTTTCGTTTTCGTTTCGTTTTCGTTTCGTTTTCGTTTAGTTTTCGTTTCGATTTCGTTTCGTTTTCGTTTCGTTTTCGTTTCGGTTTCGTTTCGTTTTCGTTTCGTTTTCGTTTCGATTTCGTTTCGTTTTCGTTTCGTTTTCGTTTCGTTTTCGCTTCGTTTTCGTTTCGTTTTCGTTTCGTTTCGTTTTTTTTTTCGTTTTTTTTTTCGTTTTTATTTTCATTTTATTTTCGTTTTTATTTTTGTTTTTATTTTCATTTTATTTTCATTTTACTTTCATTTTATTTTCATTTTATGTTCATTTTATTTTCATTTTATTTTCATTTTATTTTCATTTTATTTTCATTTTATTTTCATTTTATTTTCATTTTATTTTCATTTTATTTTCATTTTATTTTTATTTTATTTTATTTTTATTATAGTAGTAACAAGTGCATAAAACGTACGATTTTTCGTTTCGTTTTCGCTTCGTTTTCGTTTCGTTTTCGTTTCGTTTTCGTTTCGTTTTTTTTTTCGTTTTTTTTTTCGTTTTTATTTTCATTTTATTTTCGTTTTTATTTTTGTTTTTATTTTCATTTTATTTTCATTTTACTTTCATTTTATTTTCATTTTATGTTCATTTTATTTTCATTTTATTTTCATTTTATTTTCATTTTATTTTCATTTTATTTTCATTTTTATTCATTTTATTTTCATTTTATTTCCATTTTTATTTCATTTTTATTTTATTTTATTTTTATTATAGTAGTAACAAGTGCATAAAACGTACGATTTTACGCGAGGCGTTTAAAAGTCGAGTGTAAAATGGGTTTTATGGACGAGGGTTACACTCAAATTTTCACTTCATTTGCGAGGAAATTATTTATCGGTAATCGTAAAACAATTTCAAGTTCTAACAAAAATATTACAATGAAAACAAATATGGTTCCAACCAATTAATTTTTTAATATATTTTTTTGAATTTTTAACATGTGAATGTAGAAATTTTCTGCCAAGTCATCAAAACATTTCGGGGCATTTCTAAACTATTATCAACTCCTATTTTATTTGATTACATTTATTTAATTATAGAAAACACGCAATTCAAATACTTATAGCAATACTCAGATAGAATTAGCGGAAAAATCATAAAAAGTACAGTCAATTCCTATTGGACGGGAAAAAAATTGTTTGTATAGATCAAAGTGTCAGGAATTGATATCAATAAAATTTATAAGTGATCAATATTGGGCGCTAAGGTGCCAAAAAAATGGTAAAAACCAGTTTTTCGCTTCTAGAGGAAAAACTACGGGTCGGACCAAAAATAGTTAAATGTATAAATGTGCGCAATTATAAAACAAAGAGAATGAGCCGCGGTAGAGCAAAATCGGTCCAGAGGATCGTCCGCAATTCGCAAAAAAACACATTTTTTTTGCAAATATTGTAAATTCAATAACTCGCGTTCCGGAAGTGCTGAAGAGCTGAAATTTGAATATGATGTCAGTTTTGTGGTCCTCTAACTACAGTTAAATGTTCAAATGAAAATGTTGTAAAAATGTTGTTTCGAAAAACGTTATAATTTCGGTTTCTATGCATTAAGGAGGAGTTGAACTACAAATTTACAAATTTACAGATCATTTGACAAGGAATAAACTTGTTTAAATAATCTATGAAGATCAGACACTTTTTGCGCGCGCGGCAGCGGCGCACTATGGCCCAAACGCCCGATCTAGCTGGACAAAATTATTTTACACTCATAGACTAAAATTGACTATTTTTATTATTATTTTGGTATAATTCATGTGAAAAAAATTAACCAGTGTAAGTTGACCTTTGTATAAGAATAATTACTAGGGCAGAGGAGATCAGCTAAACATGGTTATTTAATTTTAAGAGAAATGGAGCATTATTGCAAATGGCACCTAAAATATAAGAATAGCAGAATTAAAATACTTAAATATAGTTTAAGTTAATTATTAATTTTTTTAGGTGCCATTTGTAATAATGCTTCATTTCTCTTAAAATTAGACAACCAAGTTTAGCTGACCTCTTCTGCCCTAGTAATTATTCTTATACAAAGGTCAACTTACACTGGAAAATTTTTTTTCACATGAATTATAGCAAAATAATAATAAAAATAGTCAATTTTAGTCTATGAGTGTAAAATAATTTTGTCCAGCTAGATCGGGCGTTTGGGCCATAGTGCGTCGCCGCCGTGCGCGCAAAAAGTGCCTGAACTTCATAGATTATTTAAACAACTTTATTCTTTGTCAAATGATTTGTAAACTTGGAAATTTGTAGTTCAACTCCTCCTTAATGCATAGAAATCGAAATTATAACGGTTTTCGAAAATTAAAATACCCTCCCAGTCGATTTAAAAAAAGGTCACTTTTTGCAAAATTCGACGGTTTGCAAAAAGTTTACAACATTTTCATTTGAACATTTAACTGTAGTTAAAGGACCACAAAACCGACATCATATTCAAATTTCAGCTCTCCAGAACTTTCGGAACGCGAGTTATTGAATTTACAATATTTGCAAAAAAAACGTGATTTAACCAGTGTACGTTGACCTTTATATAAGAATAATTACTAGGGCAGAAGAGGTCAGCTAAACTTGGAAGTTTAATTTTCAGAGAAATGAAGCATTATTACAAATGGCACCTAAAAAAATTCATGATTAACTTAAACTATACTTAAGTATTTTAATTCTGCTATTCTTATATTTTAGGTGCCATTTGCAATAATGCTTAATTTCTCTTAAAATTAAATAACCATGTTTAGCTGACCTCTTCTGCCCTAGTAATTATTCTTATACAAAGGTTACACTGGTTAATTTTTTTCACATTGCGGACGATCCTCTAAACAGATTTTACTCTACTGGGGCTCATTCTCTATGTTTTTTTATAGCGCACATTTGTTACATTTAACTATTTTTTGTCGGAGCCGTAGTTTTTCCTCAAGAATCGAAAAACTGATTTTTACCATTTTTACCATTTTTTTGGCATCTTAGCGCCCAATATTTACTTATAAATTTTATTGGTATCAATTCCTGACACTTTGATCTATACAAAAAAAAACCCATCCAATAGGAATTGTCTGGGCCAGAAAGCTTATTCTATCTGAGTACAAGAATATAATAAAAGAACAAGTTTCAGTATTTTACGAAATTTTACTGTTCAATTAAATTGTGCAATATATTTTGACTCTGTTTGGCTGTTGAGCCACATTCTTGGTCTTAGAAGAAAATTTTACTTTATGCCCTAGAGCTTAAAATGCGATTTTATATCGTCCACGCACGATTTAAAGTCGAACTTTACGAGCATGAGAAGTGAAAAGAGTATATCTGCCTACCGTGGATTTTAAAACAGATATAATTTTTGCTGGGCATAAGGGAAACTACGCCTTATTGGGATTAGGTCCAGTTTCCACACGATGTTTTCTTACACCGAAAAACCCAGAATACATTCTTATACGCGGAACATTATTTAAAATAAAAAGCATGATTAAATAATTCTGTTAAGAATCAATTATTTTTATTACATTTTCTCGTATATGAATTAGTCCCGACGAAATTATTTTGAATCATTTTAACGGGAATACAATCAACATAAGTTTATTCTTACGATATTTTTTTCAAATAATCATTTTATTCTTGAGTGTCCAAAAATGACTGATATTGATCGTTTCATTATACTAGAAGTATCGGTGAACGGCGTCACATTTTGCTGGAGCCATTGAAACAAAGTACTACCTATAACTAGAATAACACAAAATTATATATTTTAACACTTCACAATATGCATTTGATTTTGATTCCTATAAGCCTGGGTCTAAGATTCAATCGACACGAGCCGTCACGCTCAAATGGCAAGAACAAAAACACCGGCACCACACAACGATCTTTTAGCGCACTAACAAGCAATAATAGCGTCTAGATCAAAGGCGTAAGTACGAAAACATACGCAAAAAGATTCTTGTTTGTCTGTAGGCTCGCTCGTGCCGCCCGGCAGCGCTTAGCTCGTAGGGGGCTCGAATAATAAATAAGCCAAATGTATTGGTCACAGAGTTTAAAATAGCTTAATCGCATTTGAAAAACCCTATCTGATAGGGAAACCATATGCTGGGTTGAAACCGCTTACCCGAATTAACTGTATTGACATGGTTAGCCTTTCGTTCGGGTAAGTCAAACGATACGCTTACCGAATTGATAGGGTTTTTAAAAACAACTCTATCAAATACCCAATCTAATACCCCTTTAATGGTTACCGGTTCCGGTCCCTGGCCCGAACACTTAAGTGATATGTTACTCAGGAGGTATGGAGAATCAACAACATTGTTGATAATTTTGTATAGTAAAATCTGGTCCTTGTGTTCCCTACGTTTCTGCAGGGGAACAATATCGTTCAGTGCAACGTTCTTAAATTTATAATTAAGGCGTTTTATAAACTTGTGTTGAATGCGTTCTATAGAATCGATATAACAGTGATATTGTGGATTCCAAGTTGCCGATGCATATTCAAGCTGAGGGCGTACTAGTGCTTTATATAAAAGTTTAAAAGTGTTAATATTTTTAAAATCGCCTCCTTGCATTAACATGAATCCCATCATTTTATACGCTTTCGCAGTAATATTATGAATATGAGATAAGAACAACAGCCCCTGATCTAGCTGGATCCCTAGGTCCCTAATCTCGGGTACTTTTTCAAGTTTTGTATTAAGTAATTTATAATCACACAGTATAGGTTTCAGTTTCCGAGAATATGATATAAAGCAGCATTTTTCAACATTTAAGACTAGCTTATTGTCAACACAATATTGACTCAGGCGATCCAGGTCTTGCTGAAACTCTAAGCAGTCCTGTTCATGCTTTATTATTTTAAAAATTTTCGTGTCATCGGCGTAAAGTAATATGTGGGAGTTTCGTACACAATCTGTGACGTCATTAATGAAAATAATGTAAATGTAATACTAGTGCTTCTCTGGCCCCAATTTTTTTGGAAATATGTCAATATAGAATGTAATTTATTGTTTATTTAAACTTCATTTAAATAGAATATAAAATTATAGTTAACTTAATGTGTGAAAATTATGTAATAACTCCTTCAAATGAATTCTGCAGTTAATGTCGGTTCTCAAACCAAATGTCTCAGAAACTGACGTCTTCGTCAACAAACCAGGGTTTATCTCCATCCCTGACCTTCAATTTTCAAGCGCTTACATATTCCATACAAGCATTATCATAACATAACAAAAAACATCATCCTGTAAATCATAAGCAGGACCCTGCTGAATGCAACCCAAACTCAATTACAAACCAAAATCAACTCTCCGTCATCGGTTTAAAATTGAGTTTTCAACAAAGCGGACGCTTCATAATACGAGGAGAGTTAACAACCTTACATATACCGAAACAAGCGTTATATTGTAACACAATATGAACCTCTTATGCAAATCGGCGCCAAATTAAACTGGACTTTAACACACAGTATTAAGGTTGTTTTTTCTTTGCAGATGGTGGAGCTGGGAAGTGAGATTATGCGAAAGCACGCGAACTAGAGATGGCGCTTCTGTTTGGAGCCTTGGTCGTGGCTCTAGTGGGGTGTACAGGTAAATATGCGGTTAGTTTACACGTTGTAGGTGAGACGGGAAGCGACCTTTTGCAAATTATAGGTGAAGTAATCGTCCGTATAAAATAGCGGTGTTTTTAAGGTTGTGTAATCAACAAGGACTTTTAAAGCTTCACTACGTATTTCTGTCTATTGCAGCTTAGCATACAGATGCTTTATCCCTGAGAATATTTAATTATGCAATAGCTATACAATTTTCTTTTGGGATGTAGTGGTAACTACCACACAGCTTAGTTTCCATGTACTTACCAAATGTGTACAAGAAAGCACTATAACACATATAAAGTGATCCTGCTCGCACTCCAGTGAGATTACCGCAAACTTCGAAAATTGAAATTTCCTTACGTAACATAACATAAGTCTTTTTTACTCATTGTTAATTTCAGGTTTAGTACATTTAGTTGTATTTTTTTATTGAGGTACCCAGTTTTGGGCGAAAGCCTCCTCCAGCTCCTTCCATAGTATTCTGTCTTTGGCTTTGCGAGTCCATGTATGTCCTGCCACTTTGACAATATCGTTGACGTGGGCACCAATGTAGTAATTTTTCACTCCATCTGTTGTGAACAGATGAAATTTCCTTATCTGCATCTATTTCGCTCGCATTTGCAAATGCGGTAGAGAGGATGATAACGAAGTTTCGATTTTCGACATTTGCGGTAGCGCCACAGAGTGGCTTACAAACCCGTATCTAATATGAAAATCTCCTTAAGTAGGGATAAATAATTCTCTGTTTTATTATTCTCTTTTGCTTTTACATATAAGCCTTAAATCACGAAAGAACCTACATTCAGTTTTTAAACGAAAATGCACTTTAAAAGTCGCAAGGCTGTGTAAGCCGACACTCAGCAGTCGCGACTTAACAGTCCATGAGACTTGACCCCAATGCGTTTAGTGCTCGCGCGAGTCCACTCGACCAATTAAAACGAAGCACAATACTGCCGGGAATTTATACGACGTGTAGACTAGATAGTGTTAGTACAAACGTTTTATGTTTGGTTTAACGTTTTTAGTGACCATAATACTATTTAAGCTACCCGATAACGGTATCATCACAGGGGACATTCCTATTGTATGTTATGTTTTTTAGAGTTCCGTACCTCGAAAGGAAAAAATGGAACCCTTATAGGATCACTTTGTTATCCGTCCGTCGGTCTGTCTGTCTGTCTGTTTGTCTGTCTGTCAAGACCATTTTTCTCAGGAACGCGTGGAGGTATCAAGATGAAATTTATATGAAATACTGAGGTCTATTGTCCCTTGGAGCTGTGAAAATATAAAACTTAAAAACCAACGCAATCAAAAGATACAGTCGTTTATGCTGTAAACCGCGAATTTTCGAATCTCGCAAGGGAATCAAAACCTACAGGGTACTTCCTGTGAACTCAGAATCTTGAAATTTGGTACGAAGCAACGTCTTATAGCACAGATAAAGGAAAAATTGCAAAAACCGTAAATTTTTAGTTACATCATATAATAAAATAAGTGATATATTTACAAGTACCATCGCCAACACTGTTAACTAACCATTTGTAATCCCTGTTGCAACGGCATAAGGTCTATCGATGGTCAGTTAAGTGTGTTGCTGTTTGTACCATTTGAAATGGGTGATTAATAAGGCAAATTAGTAATGACCCAAACATAATGTAGTGTTTATTATAATATTTAGAAGTCGATTAATTTTTGTACTTAGCAGAAACGTCTGCAAACGAAATTTTAATTTTATAATTGAAAGAAAAATGGAATAATTCACCGCGTCCAGCAAGATCCGAACTGGCGAGCTTTCAGAACACCGGTACAATTTTTTTTTTTCAATTATAAAATGGAAGTCGATTTTCAAGGTGCATGGGCCAGGATTACGTCAAGTTTATATCAAAAAAATCGGCCAAGTGCGAGTCGGACTCGCGCACCTAGGGTTCAGTACAAACCTGTAGGTATATATCCCGGGGAAGTAACTTTAAAATTATAAAAAAATATTTTATTATATGATGCAACTAAAAATTTACGGTTTTCGCAGTTTTTTCTTTATCTGTGCTATAAGACGTTGCTTCGTAACAAATTTCAAGATTCTGAGATCACAAGAAGTACCCTGTAGGTTTTGATTCCCTTGCGAGTTTCGAAAATTTGCGGCATAAACGGCTGTATCTTTTGATTGCGTTGGCTTAGAAGTTGATTTTTTCACAGCTCCAAGGGACAGTAGACCTGAGTATTTGATATAAATTTCAGCTTAATACCTCCACGCGTTCCTGAGAAAAAGGGTCTTGACAGACGGACGGACGGACGGACGGGCTTACGGACGGAAGGACAACAAAGTGATACTATTAGGGTTCCGTTTTTTCCTTTCGAGACGGGAACCCTAAAAACATAAGGTTTATGGTATCATACCTCACTGTATCTCAAATCGACATTAACATTTAATTAGACTTAATTACGACTTAGGTACTCTTAATAGATCAGCATGATATTAAAAGTTTTCACTGATAGGTATTTTAAATTAACACCTTTACAATATTTTTTAAACGAAATTGTAATTTAAGGGTCTGACAACAGCTAAATTCCCTCCTTATCTTTTTCAGCGTGAGTGAAAGAGTAACACTGTGTTACGATTAGTATGGGAGCTCATTGCAAATTTTGCAAAATTATGAATTAAAAAAAAACTAGGCATTCATTGAGAAATATGAAACAACGAAGTTTATAGTATTAGTGTGGTGGAATGTTGTACTTAGTTACAGACGTATATTTAAGTCAAGAAACTAAAGACATACAACTGTTTAAAGCTTATTTTAAGATGTAACTTTGGAATTATTTTCTAGCGAGCCGATTTCGTCTAATCGTGTATCGCAATTAACGAAGTTCTTCCAAATACAACGAATATTAACATATATTTTTTTACTTTCTCAAAACAAGTAGTTACTGCTAAAAAATGTTTGAGTAAAATCAATTTGAAGGTCATCAGGTGTTGTCAGCCTCTTAAGCGTATTGTTAAAAACTTTTGTATTACTTATGCACACGTGTGATATAAGATATAACTCTGGGCACCAATACTAAAGCGATGCAGCAAAATAATTTATCGACAAAAAATATATCGACAATTACTTCTGTCAAATAAATAAATATTATTTATTTTCTTCGTAACAATCGTAGCGGAATATTAACTCATATATTATTCTTAATAATAATAATAATAATAAAAGCCTTTATTTCCAGTAGAATTTTACAATATTCATGCATTACAGACATTAATTTCTTAGGTTTTATACTATATTAACATTTACTTTTAAATAATTCAAAACTTGTGATTAATTTATGATATTAAGTATTTGTTTTTCTTTTACTTATTTATATATCTACTGGGCTGTCCATCTTTGGACATAGGCCTCCTCCCTCCTGTTCCACTCGTTCCTGTTACCGGCTAGTCTAGTCCAGATGATGCCCGCCTCGGCGACGATATCATCTCGCCAGCGTCGGCGCGGGCGGTGCGCGTGTCGCGTGGAGTCGTGCGGGCACCAGTGTATAATTTTCTCGCTCCATCTTCCGTCGCTAGTCCGAGCTGTATGCCCAGCCCATCGCCATTTTAGTCGGTACGCCATTTCTGCAGCGTCAATTATTTTTGTGCGACGGCGGATATCAGCGCTGCGTACTCTGTCTCTCAGCTTAAGACCTAGCATGCTCCTCTCGGCTGCTCTTTGAAAGGCTTTGATTTTGTGTACAAGCTCTTTAGTTAGCAGCCACGTTTGGCATCCATATAATAATGTAGGTGTTACTACCGAGTACATGACCCTTTTCTTTAATTTGATGTCTAATTTAGACTTAAAAATGTATTTATATGACCAGTAACACTGCCAGGCTTTTTTAAATCGTCTCTCGACTTCTTGTATGGGATATTATTCTTACTCTAGCATATGAATGGCAATGCCAGAAAATGGCCTTATTTTGATTGAAATAACATCCACATAATTGCATTATCTTAAGAGGCTCGATATCAGACACGATATCGATAATATCGAATCTTTTTATAGTTAGTAATCGAGGATTTTCAATAATAAAGTTTCGAGCCATGTCTAGAAATATCTAAGATGAAAACATTTTTTGTGTGACGGCTCAACTCCGAAGTTAAGACTTCGCAAACTGTTAGAGGAAAGAGTTCTTGACATACTTTAGCTTGGCGGGAAACTAAGACGAAATAGTTATTTGTGCAACAAGAGAGGAAAGTTGGTTTTTCTTGCGAGTGTTGATTTTGAGTCCCGAGTAAGCGAAAGATACTATAATTGAATCACGAGCGAAGCGAGTGATTCAAAGTTAGAATCTGGAGCGTAGCGAGGGACTCAAAAACACGAGAACTAAAATAACTTTGCTCTCGTGTGACACATACAACTTTTCACTGCAGTAGTGAGAACATAATATATTAAAGGTAAAAAACATGCAGTTCGAATTTGTAATAGACCCTGAAGTATGAAGTGGCAGTTCATGGCGTTCACTAAATGAAAAAGCTACTTTGTCTCACTCCCTGGAGTGACAAAAGTCGCACTTTCGTCACTCCAGGGAGTGACGAAAGTGCTACTTTCGTCACTGTGTTTTTGCAGGGAAGTAGGTTTGTTCAAGCTGCTGAGGCGATAATGTTTTTTTTTTGTTTAGAGTAACTATTTTTGTCTCATTTTTTTTTGTTGTAACACACACATACATTTTTGGCAATTAGGTATCAAATATTCGTATTTACTCTTTAGTGAAACAAATTAAAGATTTTACGATAAAGTTGTAATAAAAAAATATCCACTGACATTCATTAATGTACAAAAACAAAATTAAACTTAATTTATTTGTTAAATATAAATTGTCACACCTTCTGAACGCTACCTTAAATTTGAAGTTTGTCGTACTGTCGAAGATTAGTGTTATTTATTGTACTAAACTTGGTCTTGTTCTATTTTCTCATCATTAAATAGTTTATTCTGCTCAAAAGAAAGTTTTAATTACTAATTCATCAATGCAAAATCAAGCAACAAACGGTGAACAACAAATACTAAATAACAAATTCTTTAATGTCACAATTATTGTATAAACAACAGTAAATCTTATAAACAATATCTAAGTCCCCACTACTATAAAAAAAACATTTATTAGCGACCAACAGATCCATAATTATGGTTAGACATGAAAAAAACAACAAAAAAACTATGATAGAACTAAAATTAAGACAATTATCAAAAAAAAATAATTAAACATATGATAACAAATAAAATAACACTAGGTAGATAATAACTATAATGAATGCATAAGTGTCTGTCTGGCTGTTAACTCTTCACCCCTATCCACTTGGCTAAACTACATAGTTGTAGGTGTACAGTGTTCTTGAAGAATTTGAAGAGCGCTTGAAACTTGTTAATAGTGTGTAACAATTCAGGGTGTCTGCGACAGGTACAGGCTGTTGTGGTAGATACAGGGGGCCGTATTCTATCTTTGAAATATGTGTAGACTATTGAGTAACAGGAGATGACATCCCTAAGAATTTTTTTGGCCCAAAAGTTGTAGTGTAAATCACTACAAGTCTATACTACTCTTTGATTCAGTCATAGCTGTCAACCGCAAAATATGGCGCACAAAATTTGTTCTAGTTGTCACATCTAGTAGAATACATAATAAATCAATGGTTTAGACACGACCCAACTTCAATACAACTCCAATGCATTAACTACGCAATACAGCTAGCGCATAAACGTCAGAAAAATCAGAAATATCAGAATTTGCTTTAAATTTATTCCGATGTAACTCCAATATAACTTCAATATTGGTTGATTATTGGTTGAGTTGGAGTTGTGTGAAATAGATTGTGTTTTTAGTGTACTGTGTATGTACAACTGAAGAACAAATCAATTTATTTTTGATAAATATTTCTGCCGCGAATGTAGAAGACGCTAGTACGATCCCAGCCCTGGGCACCGGAGGCTCAGGTCACTTTCTTCCTTTGTATATGACATCTATATAAGTTTATTGTGTATGTATTTTAGAATTAGAATAACGGCACAGGGTATGGTGAACTTTATACAAAAGAATCCGATCTGAGCAGGATGATATAGAATATTTAGACATTGGTTCACTAAGTTCAGTATGAACGAGGGTTCCTGCGATCGAGATTCTTCACTAGATTGCTTTTTCGCAGCACCGTGGCGAGAGGTCTAGCTATCATAATTACACCTAGATATTTTTCTAGCACGAACGAATTGTTGTAAGTGATTGACAAAATAAAAACATCGACAATCATGTTATCGATAAGTATACTTCAAAATGGGTTTGGAAAAAACTACATGTTGTGACATTCTGCGTCAATTTGAAAGACAATTTCGGTGTGTTTGTGTTTTTTATGTGTTATGGAGTGACTTATGGGATAATTAATTCAGTGACACGAAGAAAGATAGTTACGAAAGTATTCCAAATTATTTTATGAAGTATGTTTAAATATAAATAAATTGATAGTTTTGTTATTTTTATTTATTTTCTATCGCACCCTATTACCCTATATATATTTTTCTTTGTATTACCTCTATGATGTTGAAGTGGTACTTATCGATAACAGGACTGTCGATGTTTTTATTTTGTCAATCACTTACAAAAAGTCGTTCGTGCTACAAAAATATCTAGGTGTAATCACAATCCACCAATCATGTTTATCATTAGTAGATTTTGACAGCTGCTCTCAAAAAAATCTCACCACGGTGCTGCCATCTAGTGAAAATCTCGATCGCTGAAACTCTCATTGAATTTGTATCTTGTATCTCTAATAATATTATAACTGCAAAAGTGACTCTGACTCTGTATTACAATCTGTCTGTTATCTCTTCAAACTTAAACCGCTTAACTGGTTTAGATAGTGTGAGAAATAGTGTTCAAGAGTTCGTAAGTGCATTGTAATGAGCCTAAATTGAAGAATATATGTATATCATTTATATTTTTTATTTATCTTTTAGTACCTAATCAATCTTCGGGCATATTTCAATTCAGATTCGGAATTTCAATTCCGGTACACATTTTACTTGTGTGACGCCCGCTCGTTCCTTAGTGTAAGGCCTGAGTGGACGCTCGAGTTGGGCGTGCAGAGGGGCGGGGCGTGCGGCGTGCATGTTAAACAAATGAAACTCATACGGGTGTCCTGAGTCGACGCTGCACAAAATGATAGTCCCGTCACTAAACTTTAAGTTGTTCGAGGAGATCACATTTAATCCTACACTATTTTGTCCTTGGAATCTGGTAAAACAACATTTATTGAAACGATGTATTAAGTTTTTCCCAAAAAATACATTGTGCATTCTTATAAAAAAAAATTGAAAATTTTAATGTTTATTTCCCACAAACATTAAATCCCACACTAGAGATTTTTAATCCAAGGGACTACCTGAATATTTAAAACAGTATTTGAAATATTCACCACCTGTCAAGTTGAGAATACATTAGAAATAATAAAAATGTTTAAAAAATTCAATAATAATCAAACACTAATTATACAAATGGTGATTTTTCACTATATTGTCGAGACAATCATTACGCTTCGTTTAAAAAGAAAATTACAGCGGTGACTGTATTATTACTATTTTTTAAATGATTTTCGAACACGGGCATTTATTCTACACTCATGATTTTGATGCTCCTTTTAGCTTTAATAATATGTTACATAATATTAAAATTTCATCAGTAAATATACTGAGCATTTTCAGGAATTGTAAAATTAGTAATAAAAAAATAAACATAATTGGAGCGGGGCGCGGGGCGGAAACTACAACACGTAAGACGTGCGGCGGCCGATACGATTAGTGCACCTAAGTTCATTGACCGTGTAGGTATCTAGGAAGCGCAGAAGGGCATAGCGTATGGTGCGTAGTTGCTTACTTAGGAGTAATAATCAGGGTGGAATAAATAATAGGCTCATTTTATTTATTAATATTACACTATTTTTTAAATCACACTGATACATTATAATTCTTAATATTATTTTAATTTATATAAATGCCTATGTTCTGATTGACTGACTGAATGATCCACGCAGAGCCGAAACTACAGAAGCTGGAAAGTTGAAGAAGAAGTCATTTCAGCGTTTTCTGGGATATCACCTCTAACGGGGTTAAAAAGGGGTTGAAAATTTGTAACGAAATATTTAAAAAAAAATTGTGACAGACTTGAAAGTTCGTTTGTAGGCTACTCAGCTCCAAACAAAAAAAATATTTTAGCGTTTTTCAAAACTCCACCCCAAAGGAGTTGAAACGGGGTTGAAAAGTTGGATTGTAGCCAGGCAGAAACTACTTCTTTCTAGCTTCACTAGAAAGTTATAATTTCCATTTATAATGTGTACAAGTAATAAGAAACGAATTTGAAAAATTAAACCCCTAAGGGAGTAAAAACGAAGAGTTAAAAATTTGTATGGGTTAAAATTTTAAGTTCGAGGCATGCAACTTCGTACATTTAATATATTAAAAATAATGAAAGTAATTTTAGCGTTTTTTTCGTTTAACCCCGCAAACGGGGTTAAAAAAGGGTTGAAATTTGATATAGATACCTACTTTTTTGTGACAGACTCGAAAGTTCATTTGTAAGCACATCAAAACAAAAAAAAACTAATTTCAGTGTTTTTCAAAATTCCACCCTAGATGAGTTAAAACAAAGTTTGTACTAAAACGAGGCCCAGACTGCTGAAGCTAGAAAGTTGTAATTTTCGGATAGGCTACTTTGTACCTATTTTGTCTCCTTATTAAAAAATAAGAAAAGCAATTTCATCGTGTCTTGATATTCATCCCTTAAGGGGGTTAAAAAGCGTTGATTTGTATGAAGAATATATGTATGTGGCTTAAAAAGTATGTTGTATGATAATTATTATAAACAAAAAAAATATTCTAATACCAAACAACACATTTTATAAAGATGAAACTGTGTATGAGTAGGTAGCCGTATTATAAGTGGACGTAGTCGCGGGCGGAATGCTAGTCTAATTGATATCTTTAAATGCTTTTATCCTGACTGACTCATCAACGCAAACACCGAAACCATTGAAGCTAAAGAGTTGAAAATGTTAGACGGTTACATGTATAATTTGTATTATGTATGTACTAAGAGGTGATTTCGAATAAATCAATGGCTAAGGGGGTAAAAAGTAGGTTAAAAGTTTGTATGGGTAGGATTTTTTTTTATATAAAGACTTAAAAATTCGTACGGTCGCTGATTATTAAAAATAATAAAAGAAATATCAGTTTTTTGAAATTCAACCCCTACAGTGTTAAAAATGGGTTGAAAATCTGTAGTTTTTTTTCGTGACTCACTTGAATGTTCGTTTGTAGGCTAATCGCTTAAAAAAAAGTAATTTTAGTGTTTTTAAAAATTCCACCCCAGAGGAGTTAAAACGGGGTTGAAAAGTTTGTATTATAACGAGGCCGTTACATCGGAAGCTACAATGTTGTTATTTGCGGGTGGGGTACATTTATAATATGTACAAGTAATAGGAAGCAATTTTGAAAAATTCAAAAAAGGGGTTCAAAATTAGTATGGGTACTATTTAAAATTTTAAGTTAGAATCTTAAAACTTCGTACGTTTCCTGATCACAAAAAAATTATAAAAATGATTTTAGCAGTTTTTGAAGTTCAAAAGAGGTTAAATGGGGTTAAAAAGAGGTTGAAACCCAATGAAGTTGAAAGTTTGTATAGAGATTACAAGTTTTGAAAGACAGACTTGAAACTTTGTTTATAGGCTACTCTTTATAATCTGTGCAAGTAATAAGAAGCGCGTTGAAAACGATTCACATCCATTTTTATTAAGTGATAGCTGATACAGTCGACTACAAAGATATGTATCCACTTTTGAACCTTATTACAACGGATTATGGTGAAAAAGTAGATACAGCCTAGCTCTTTGTAGTCGACTGTACAATCCATTTTTAGGGTTCCGTAGCCAGAATGGCAAAAACGGAACCCTTATAGTTTTGTTCATGTCCATCTGTCCGTCCGTCCGTATGTCACAGCCATTTTACTCGGAAACTATAGGATGTACCTTAATACAATTTAGACATAAGGTGTATTTTGTATGCTGCTATTTAGTTATGTAGTGAAAATGCAGAAAAAAACATTTTCCATACATGTAACAAAATTTAAAAAAAAAATACCTAATATCAACATGTTGCACATCAATCGATAGGTCTTTAAAAATAACATTCAGGTTTTTTTGAACATTTTGTGATTAAGTAAAACGTTTCAGAAATAATCGCTTCGAAACTCGAAAAAATAGCGTCCCCCCCGTAACGAACCGTAAGTTCAAAAATATGAAAAAAATTAAGAAGATGCGCGTTAGCATATACTTTCTAAGAAAATTATTTTTAACATTATCGGTTTAGCCATTTTTGAGTTATTTTCAAAAAAACTTCTTCCATAGGCATCAGATACGACCTTTTGGCATTAGTCTGGTTCTTATTCCATTAAAGCTATGGAACCCTCCATTATGTGTGGTCCGACACGCACTTGGCCAGTTTTATTATTAGTCTTTCAGCCCCGTAACCACCAAAAAAACAAACGCAATAAACCGAAAACATCAAAACAAACCGTATTATCCGATGGGTATCCTAGCAAAGAAGCTATAAATAGCAGGTGTAGCTCTCATATTCATTCATAGCTTACAAGCGAGTCACGCAAGAAGAACAGATTACTGGTCACTAGACTACGCATTATGAAGCCTAAATCGACCTAGTATTAAGTTATTTTATACGTTTAATTTGAAGTTGGATTTACTGTAATGCTGTGTAACTGTTTTGAATGATAAATAAATAAATAAGTGTTTAATACGCATTATGAAGTTTCTCATGACGTGACCACTAAATACAGAGCTGAGAATGGCGTCACTCGCTTCTATCCTATACAAAATTTACAACAATCCATGTGAATGATTTAACTCATAAACTCGATTTTTGTTGATATTTTATTTGAGTATAGCAAATAAATTCTCATGGTGTATCGTCCTTTATATTGACCGACGTTTGTCCAATGCAAGGAGTGTTCTTCCAAGGTACGAAAATAACAGTTAGATTGCATCTATCTAACCATCGAACCTAAAACCACAATATGCTCCATTCTGAAATGACTGATTGGGGCAAACATAATGACATTTCAATATCGGAAATCAGAAATATAGAAAAAAGTTTAAATAAAATATCCCTTTACCAACCTGTAGTACTTGCGAGTCTTCTGATTTGCTCTATCTAATACAAGTAGGTAAGTAATCTGTGCTACGTAGTAACCTTGCCGCGGAGGCGGGAGTTTTAAAATATGAACCTTAAATTATAAGTTGTTTATTTCGATTGCTCGTAAAGCACTTAGTATATTTACGATATTTTTTTGATTATGTATGTTAAATAAATAGACAATTTAAGAAAAAAAAAATCCCAAGTGTAGGTTTGTATAAAGTAATCATATTCGCCAAAAAAACTAAAAAAAATCATAATAAATAGATGTAAACATGTCACCGTGGTGAAAAATTACTGTAACACTTAGATCTGTATTAGTACCATACTACCAAATTTTCGAATTGTGTTCGAATTTCTAAGTCACTTTTTTATAAATATAAAGAAAAAATGTCACTTAATGAAGCTTATAGACGAAAGCTCAGAGAAACAATTCGGGAAATCTTTAAGTTAGTCATCACTTATTTAAACAAATACAATAGTGCTAGATCTCCAGTGTAGGATTTAGTCAATGTAGTGTTCCAGACGTTGTCTATAAAGTTTTCGATTTCCTGGAATGCACAATCACGTCACTGGGGAAAAATGTGTACTGGGAATCTGACCACCCTACTTAATAACTAGAAAAAGCTTCCAAAAGTGTAGGATTTAATGCAAGGTAATTTTTTTTGGCCCCCGTATATGAATGCACGCTCGCCCGCCACGCTGCACGCCCCGCCGAACGCTCCGCTTCGAACGTCTACTCAGGCCTTACATAAGAATAAATTTCCACTAGGGCCGCGATTCGAAAAATAAACACACTGGACAGACACAGCTCCAACCCAAATTGGACCAATGTGAGACCAATGTGTGACCAATGTGTGACCAATGTGAGACCAATCAAATGTCAGACCAATGTTGAATGAAAATCTGTTCGAAAAGCAAATGTCAATGTCGTTATAGCGTTGAGTTGAGTTGGGTTGAGTTGCATTGGAGCTGTGTCTATCTAGTGTTTATTTTTCGAATCGCGGCCTAGAAATCATGTCATGTCTAATCACGGCACGTAGTTACTTGTTTTTACCAGCGAGATGCAATTTCTTTTGTTTTAAATTAGACTACAAATTGAAATGCCTGGGCCACGAAACGCGCCACACATCAGGTAAAATATATTATGCTAGTCGGTGGGAGCGTCGAGCGTTATCGGTAAGAGCGTTATTTTCATAGCCTTTGGTAATAACTGTACTGTCAACGCTTTATAAAACAGTCTGTGGTTAGTAATATACGAGCAGCCTACACAAAAGTATCCGTTCAGCGAGCTATGTATTGTTTTAATTTTAAACCCGGGAATATTTACGGACCGGGTTTTTTCATTACTGAGCTGTTTTGCATGTAAAGTGCGCTGGAAATTAACTGGTCTTTATATTGCTGTTTAGTAAAAGTAGCCTGAATAGGTGAACTGGAGTTGAAATGGAAGCATTGTTCGGAAACTTGGAATTTTTTAATGGGACTTTATGAATATCGTGAAGGATAATGAGTTGCGTGGGTGCATTATTATTAATACTTAGCGGTATTAAGTAATGACTCTTTTGAAAAATAAATTACAAAAGTTGCGTTTACTAATGTTTTATTTGAATAACTAGCTGTGCCCGCGGCTCCGCACGCGTGGAATTCGGTCTGTGTCAGTAAGTGGCTAATTCACCCCTAATTTCTCCCTGGAGGCGGAACTTGAAGTAAAGTTGACAGATGGAGTCGTGATAAAATATTTTACAATTACCACTAAATGAAACTACACTCAAAAATCAATACTTTTTTTTGGCATGATTTAAACGACATAGAGTAGTAGGTGTATATCGGACGATACAGTACCACTTTTGTAATTATCCAAATCGATCCTCCCGTCAAATCAGTCTAAGCATGAAAGGTAAGAACAGGCGCGGTTGCAACGCGTTTGAATTATGGGGGGGGGGGGTCACAAATGTAGAAATGATGTTTTGAGGGGGGTCGGTAATTATTTTTTCTATTTGAGGTGTACTTGGGGGTGGGGGGGGGGGGGCATGACCCATGCAAATTTAACTCAATCGAGTTTAGTGGCTACCCCCCCTTTTACAAGTTGAATTTTTATAGGCTACGTATAACCTGGTTGGGGATTTTCTTGAATTGGAATAATGCAAAAACAACCGGCCAAGAGCATGTCGGGCGATGCTCAGTGTAGAGTTTCGTACTTGCCGCCCTGTTACAAAACATCCGTTCGAAAGGTAGTTTATTAAGGGATATTTGGCGGCGCTTACGTCATTTTACTATCCGGCACTTCCTTTCACTATGCGTTATTGACTGATAATTCAAAAACGGCTTAACCGATTTTATTCAATATAGTTTTTATTAAAAGTTCTTATCAGGCCTCACTTCCATTATTTTTTTCTATTTTTTTGGACCCACGGTTCTAAAGTTAAATGGAGGAGACGCCCTTTTTTGAACTTTCAGATCGAATATTTATGAAACTATCAGTTTCATCCAAAAAATGTATTAAAGACCTATATTCTTTTTGAAAGACCTATTAAATAATACCCAACACGATGGGTGGAGCGAAAAAAAATTCACCCCCCATTTTATGTGTATCCTAATAAAAATATTTATCTACACCAATATCATAAATCCTCTATCCCGCGTTCAGAAACCGTATGTAACTACCACCATTATTGCAACCAGTAACGTAACATCTCTGACAGTGTGGTAAAAACGTATGAAAATTCATTACCCACGGTAACGTTACCAAGATCCGCGCTCTCCCCGACCGCTGGCACGCGCCCGCGCGACCGCCGACACAATCGAGTTGGTCATGGCGGTGCAATGGCGGTCATTCTACTGGTTTCCGAACACATCATTTAGGATTTATAATATGTGCGTAGATAAAGCAGTGTATGCAACTGTACGTAATTAGGCCTTAAAACGTAATAGTTACATAAACTACTATTTTTTAGTTTCTATTCTATTACTTTGGCGGCGTGATTAAAGCACATACTGATACCAAATTTCAGATTTCTAGTGCGAACGGTCACTGAGCTAGACCGCAGACAGACGGACAGACAGACGGACGGACATGGCGAAACTATAAGGGCTCCCTACGGAACCCTAAAAAGAGATAAATAGTAGTTTATGTAACTGTTACGTACTAAGGCCTAATTACGTACAGAAGCAAACACTGCTTTATCTACACACATATTAAATATCCTAAATGACGTGTTCGGAAACCATTAGAATGACCGCCATTACACCGCCATGACCAACCTTATTGTGCCGGCGTTCGGGTGGGGGGGGGGGGTGCCGGCCGTCGGGGAGGAGGGCGGATTTTTCACTACGTTACCGTAGGTAATAAATTTTTATACGCTTTTACCACACTGTCACAGATAATACACTGATGTTACGTTACTGATTGCAATAATGAGATTTCCGAACGCGGAATAGAGGATTTATGATATTGGTGTAGATCAAGATATTTATTCTTCAATGTAAGTACATTACAATGCACTAATGAACGTCAGAGAAAAAAAACGTGATTGTCGTGGAACACTCGGTTAGAACGAAGTTGTGTTATTAAATTTTTGACTTTTTCGTAATTTTTGCGGTTTTAATTTTTGACTTATTCGACATTTTTTACTTTTAGGACTTTCTCGACTTTTTTCACTTTTTTCACTTTGTCACTTTGTCACTTCTCACTTTCACTTTTCACTACACTTCACTTCACTTTATTCTATTTTATATTTTTTTTATTTCATTCCATTTTACATTTTTCTCAATCGTATGGGTGTCGCGTTTTCGTGGCGTGACGGTCTCGTGACTTTTTTTCGCCTAGCCTCCCATCCGCGAACCGTCCGATAACGAACTTCGTTCCATAACTACCACCGGTTCTAACCCTACACCTCTGGCCGGAGAAGTATTATGACCGAAAAGAAACTCGACGGGACTCTTTTTTCAAAACAGTAATAAATAAATAAATAAATAAATAAATAAATAAATAAATATTATAGGACGATCTTACACAAACCGACCTAGTCCCACAGTAAGCTCAATAAGGCTTGTGTTGTGGGTACTAGACGACGATATATATAATAGATAAATATGAATAAATACTTAAATACATAGAAAACAGCCATAACTCAGGAACAAATATCTGTGATAAACACACAAATAAATGCCCTGACCAGGATTCGAACCCGGGACCTCCTGCTTCGTAGGCAGGGCCACTACCGACTGGGCTAGGAGGCCGTTACACACGTGGGCGGAGTAATACATTATTAGATCTTAAAGATACAAAATCATGCGTAGTTCTTCAAGAAGACATATCAAAACAGCTTGAGACACAGATAATGTACCTATTGTTTAATTATAAAGAAAAATAAATCTTAATCTGACTGCTTCACAAAACGTTTGATTTGTTTTCCTACCTAAACGGTGTCCTATAGATGTTAGATGATTTTGTAGTAGTTTCTGGTTTGGGCCATGCATCTTTGTCCATCCTATATAGTCCTCGAACCTGCAATAACCCTTTGACATTAATGACATTTTCAAATATTTCTTAAGTGCGGGTAAAGATAAATTTAAAGTATTGATGGGTAACTTGTTATAAATATGAACACCTTGACCAAAAAATTACAAACTATTTCAATACCAATTTCATCTTAATACGTATAGCAGTTATTGGTTTTTTCTTCCCCAGGTAAACTTCCACCTCTTTTGCATCCGCTTGAGGGATAGTTTCTGAGATAAACTATTTTATTTCCTTTTCCAGAGCTAATTTCTATTGAAAATTCTCCATACAAACTTTCAACCCCCTTTTCACCCCCTTTAGGGTTGATTTTTGGGATGAAAACCATTCTTTGTCCTTTCCCGGGACTCAAACTATCTCTATACAAAATATCATCAAAATCCGTTCAGCCGTTTTCACGTGGTTCACACGATGCGCGGTCAAATAAACAGACAAACAGATAAACAGATGTCTATCTGTCCGTTGTCTGTGTCGAATCTTTGTCTGTTTGTCTGTTTATCTGTCTAAATAAACAGACAAACAGTTAAAAATTCTAAAAATTGTTGGAACGTGTATCGATTCTTAGTATCCCCAACCAACTTTTTTTCGATTATATTCCATGTACAGACTTTCGACCCTCTTCAGCTTTATTATATATATATATAGAATATATAGAATATAGATATATAGATTGTATTTATCTTATGACTACATGTCACTGGATATAGCTAGGCATTTCTTCCCTGGGGTAGTAGTAGTGGGAAAGCAGATGATAAGGAAAATCCAGTGAGTGCTGTGAGGTCTAGAGGGGACATTGGAGCTGCCAAGTTTGTTACTCTTTTAGCACCACCCAGGGATCACGTGTATGGTTGTCGAAGGTGTTTCCTACGGACGCAGAGTAACATTGATCCCCATTCCATTCATGATCCATTGATTTGAATAATAAAATGCAATGAACAGAAGCTCACGCAGGCAACGGTATATTCGAAACAGAGATTTTGTCAAATTGACTCAACAAGCTTCAGGGGAAACAATGATTTGACGAATCAAGCATCCGACGAAATTAGGATTGGACGGAACTAGAATTAGGCGAAACAAGTATTAGACAGAAAAAGTTTTTTACCAAACACGAACTTGACTATGAATAGACGAACCAATGATTGGGAAGCATTTGACGGAACAAGCATTCGCTATCGAAGCAGATTGGCACGACTTTATAGATTGTTAATTTTTTTATTTTTTTTTGTTTCTATTGGGACAGTTTTGCCAGCGTCAAGGTTGAAAGCTACTAGAGTTCGGTTTGTTAATCTCTGTCCAAAAGCACGACTTTATAATGAATAAAATAGAAACGTGTTAAGGTAATTTTGAACGTCTTAATTGCTTGAAGTAGCTACTTCTGCTGCTGACGAGTTGTGGTTTGAAACTCTTTTCACGCTTTACTGTAGCGGAAACATAATAATAATAATAAAATACTCTTTAGTGTACACCCCAATAAAAGAAACAGAGACAGAAACAATTACAAAACTTAAGGTAAACAACAGGCGGTCTTATCGCTAAGAAGCGATCTCTTCCAGACAACCTTAAGGTAGCGGAGATTGGTTAAATTATTAATAATTAAGATCTTATCATAATTTCCAACACCTACTGACGGTGTTGGAAATTATGATAAGATCTTAATTTATCATACACATAGTAATTATAGCAAAATATCTATATCGATATAAAATATAATTTTTAAAATGCTTGCCCTCCCCAGAGCAACCACAATCTAAATCTTTTTTATAGACTTAACGTGTAGAACTATGTCAAAAGACGCTTCGGCGTCTATAAACAAGTTGAGTTAAATTAATTAAATAATCTGACTGCGATATGAATTTGCAAGCGATTTATTTTTGATACCATTTAGTTTTTAATTTTATTTTCATATGCCCATGCCACTTCTACAATTAAGACAAACCTAATGACTCCTCACACGTCATCTGCCAATCAATGTAGGCCGTGGGGCGTGCCAAGGAAATATATATACCTACATAATTATACTTCGGCAGTCGAGTAATGGTAGAATCCACACCCTACACCTTACAAATCACTTAAGAAAACTTTCATAATATACATCATCATCCTGTCCAGGCCGATTTCGACCATGGCGACTAGTTTGCGCTAGCCAGTGAGTGGGCTCTCAGGTGACTAACGTAGCCTATTTTAGCAGCACCCTTCCGACAAAATTATAGTCTATGGCTGCAGCTGGTCGGGCTTTCAACTCGTCACGCTTCGCGTCGAGTTCTACTCGTCTCTGGTCTTCGAAGGCTAATATACATATATGTACATCCATACTCTCGAAAAACATAATTCTCCTTCGGCAAATCTCTTAAAAAATACTTTTGTTCTCAGGATGCACAGACAATATAAACGGCGTCAACACCGACAGCGTCCAGGAACTAGACTACACAGACGTAGACCTGGGCCTGACGCATCGTGGTCCACACTTTGACGTGGCGTACTCCAAGAACGTCACAGCTCTTGTTGGGAAGACGGCGCAGCTTAACTGCAGAGTACATGATCTTGGAAACAGAACGGTAAGTCTTAGCTTTGTCTCAAGAATTAGCCAGATTCACTTTACTTTCTGGAGTTCAGGGGGCACACAGCCCGTACAGAGACATCTGGCGAATTTCATAAGAGGATCTTTCTTCGAGAATTCATGACAATAGTCGCGAGCTGCGCGAGCATGTATTGAGTGCATCGAAAATCGTCTTTGATAGGTTTAATTTAAATTAATAACAGCGAGGTTCTGCATAGCAGTAGCCTCTGCGTTTGCGTAGTTTCTCGTTATAAATTTATAGATCCAGGAGCTATTATTGAATGAATACAGCTTCCAGACAACAACTGTCATTGGCCTTGGTCACAAGCAAAATCATTTGATCTTTTTACTTCATGAATATGATTTTACCTTTAATGTGGGAAACGTATCTTTGTCATGTTTAAATGCTGATAACCATTTTAATGCAAGGACGGGAAAAGTAGTGCGTAAAATCTTACAAATCATATTTTCCCTGATTACAATGCGCTTCATTGCGACAATTATTATTGAAACATAACTTGACACGTGCCACAAACCTTTAATGTGATACTCACTTATAATTTGTACTTGTGCAGGTCTCATGGATCAGACACCGCGACATCCATCTGCTGACATCCGGCAGGATGACATACACGTCCGACCAGAGGTTCATCAGCGTCCACAATCCTCACACAGAAGACTGGATATTGAAGGTAAGACTACATTGCAGGTCTCATCGAATGACACTGTGACATCCATCTGCTGACATCCGGCAGGATGACATACACGTCTGACGAAAGGTTCATCAGCGTCTACAATCCTCACACAGAAGACTGGATATTGAAGGTAAGACTACATTGCAGGTCTAATGGTAACACACCGTGACATCCGTCTGCTGACATCCGGCAGGATGACATACACGTCCGATCAGATGTTCACTAGTATCCACAATTTTCACACAGAAGACTGGATATTGAAGGTAAGACTACAATGCAGGTTTCATGGTAAGACACCGTGACATCCGGCAGAATGACGTAGGTACACGTCCGGCTAGAGGTTCCTCAGCGTCCAAAATCCTCAAACAGAACACTACCTAAATACTGAACACAGGACAACAAATTTGCACAAATTTAAATAATCGGACACCACGAACATCCACCTACTGGAGATGAACCAGTCACAATATGTGTCTCCCTGAGTTACTGGCGGGTAACTTTGCAAGGAAATAAAAAAAAACCTGTTTTAATAGTTATTTGGTCTTCACTTGGCGCCTAACGATCTTATGTCGGTTTGTCTAATCACTCCTATTCCAAGATTATATGGATAGATAGATATTCGACCAGGAACTAGTAAAATTCGTCTTTCAGAAAAACATTTAAACTGCTTTTGACATGTTAAAACCTCCACATTACTCTTCCATGCTCAATGTTCTGGAGCGTCCCACACGAACGATCAATCTTCTTAAAGTTGGACAGACGCCCCAAATATCTTGACTGTGTGTTCTTAATGGTGACGCGAGCAAGAGCAAGACGTTTTCTAAAACTATGTGTTTAAACTGGTACTGAAAGGGGTAGTTTTGCTGTTTCGTCGCTTGTTACTAGTTTTATCGCGGTCTTGATAGATAACTACAGCTATCAAAAGAACTATCAAGTCAAAGTATTATGTTCTAGAGGACATCTCCTTTACGTTATTGCCCACACACTTTATTGTAGTAGATCTAGTTACCAACCAAAACCTTTATTACACTTAGAAAGTAAAGTCCAACAAAAAATATCAATCAAGTGACTGGTTGCTGAAGGGTAATTTTATTGAATGTAGCGTAATAATACTCTTAAAAGCAGCTCTGTGAAACTACTTTCAAAGAATCGCACTGCAGAAATAGAAGACAATTCCGTTTGATTCAATACTAATAACTACATTTCGTGCCTCAAATTTTGTTGTAGGTTAAAATCTTTTCGGTTCAACTCGTTCGTATTTGTCAAGCATTTGGAATACCCTATGAGAACTGGAAGTGGATATAGAGTTAGGTCAAGTATTTTAGGCCTACAACTTTGTTTATGTAGATATACTACATTTATGATTTGGGATCGGAATTTATCCTTAGCTTTTATTAAGCGTACAAATATAACCATTACTCTTTCAATCAAGGAATACCTTGCTAGAGAATTGATCAAATAAATTCAATGGTATATTGAGTCCTTTAATTAAAGCTCTAATTACTGAGATTGGATTATGATTAAACTTATTGTTATGGGGTTTATGTGCGACATTTATATTTTCCTCATTCGAGAAACAATTTAAAGGAGGTACAGAACCAAACAAGATTTACTGAAAATATTCCTCGTGAAAATTTGTAAGCGGTCAGTCTTATACCGTAATAAGACTGTCAAAGAAAGTACCACACGAGTCGTTCTTGCGGCACTATTGTGGGGCCATTTTTTGGGCTGATTGTGTATCCCTAGTATTATTTGATCGGTGTTTTCCTCTGAATATAATCATTATATATTACAGTAACAAATTAAAAAAAATATAACTAAAACACCGAAATCTAAAAGTCCGATACATTTTTAACAATTACATCAGTATTTGTTAACTTATGAGGATCATACTTTACGACTTAGGGCCGGTTGCACCAAACAGTCTGTTAACGTCAACGTTAACAAAAATCTTGTATGAAAAGTTTGACAGTTTTATATGGGATGACAGCTCCATCGTCGTATTTAACGTTGATGAATTCGTTAGTTATGTGAGGTACAACCCACCCTAAGTCTAATGAAAATGGTTTCGTCTGACCAACGTCCTCTCCCATAATCAGATACACAATCCAGTTAATTCCAGTTGTCCAATACTTCGAAGTACTAAGTTGCTTCCAAATAAATAGCAGAAACATGAGAATAATACAGACTTTCAATCTCCATATAAAGTTGCGTTCTTTGTGATTGTTCTAAACAATACCACGGACGAGAGAAAGCGAGTTCCTATATCTCTGTTTTGTAACATTTTATGCCACCTACCAAGCTTTCTAAGATAAATGAAGCGGAGCAGAATTGGAACCATTTTCAGTACATTGCCTTTTAATTACTTTTTATCATACTACGTACGTGTGCAGTCGAGTACCATTTAGTACTTCGAACTCCCAAATTAGTGACATTATCTTTTGAATAATAGGAATGATGACACATGTTAAATTATGCATTCAAATTTACTTAATAGGATGCAAATCAGGTCGTGAAGTCACTTTTGCACATAATTTTGTTAGCAGAGCGTTTTGAGAAACAAATGCAAATCTCAGACTTTCTGAGTTTTGTGTTGCGTTAATAGGCCAAGCAAATAAGATCTATAAAAATTGTTTTGCGGAATTAATTCCCAGGAGGCTGGAAATCGCTTTAATACCTTCATGTGGTCCTAAATACATGTAATCCGAGTTTGCCCAATCCCACGAGGTGTGCATAACTTTTTAGCGAAATTTTTGTGTCTTGTAAATTTTTTGCTTGTAGCTCGAAAATGATACGTCCCACGGAAAATGTCATTCATTTCAATATTAAAGAGGGTTAAATTATGCGTCGATTGAGCAACTTAACTTTTGATTCGGTTCAACGGTACAGCCGAAATCAAAAGTTATAAACCGGGAAAATGACTCATTTAAGTGAAAAACTCACATTTTGACTTCCATAACATATATCTTTGAAACAGATGACTCCTGTTAAAAAAACCTATAGAATAAAAGTTGTAGAGAATATAATTTCACATTATATTGACTTCTCAATTTTCAAATACAATGATTTTAAAAGACTAAGTTTGGCATGAATTCCAAATCAGTTTTTTCTAAATTCTTCTGAGTTGCATATTTTCCATAAAATATGATGTGTGAGGCCTTCATTTAATGCATCGTTGCAACTAAGAATATTTCAGTGCAAATTTCTTAAACGTACCCAATCAGAAAACTATTTATACACCGTGTTTTATTTTTTTCCAAGGGTACATTCCTGGGCTTAACTTAAGTAGGTATATTTCTTAAAGACGCCACTGCTCTAATTTGCTCCAGTTCTGTGGTAATAGATATTTCTTTTTTGTTTTTCCGATTGTGTAAACCTACATTTAATTATTCTTTTAGTCTGAGAACCCGCTATAAAATCATGTAACTGTGTGTTAAGTCACTACAATATGATTTCTTTGTATCTCGGATTATTAATGTTCGAAATTTCATTGACATGTCAAAATGTTCAATTGTTTCGTTGTGTTAATATACCTTATTTACATTAGGAGCCGATTGGGGAATCAATCAATAACTGCTGAACCTATTTAGATGAAACTTAGTATAGAGACTCCCCTTTTTATCTCTTAAGGGATGACTTCTAAGATAAAAACTATTCTATTTCCTTTTCCAGAACTTAAACTATCTCCATACCAAATTTAATCTATGGACTTAAATCAGTTCAGTGGATATTGATTCCCCATACAAGGGCTGCTATTTATATATCCGGAAACCGGGATTACAATCTTCTTAAATAGCATATTTGACCTCCATGGTAAAATTTGAACTTTTTTAAGTACTAGCCGGTATATTTTTTCTTTCTTATTAACGCTCGTGTTTTGTTTTTGACGGGTTTTAAATGTCATCTCGCAGCAAGAATGGAACTCACTCGTGAAAATATTCGTGCTATGATTTATTATGATTTTCGGCGTGGTTTAACGCAACAACAGTGCATAGATAAACTAACTTCAACTTTTGGTGATGAAGCCCCATCTAAAACTACTGTGTATCACTGGTTTAGTGAGTTCAATCGTGGACGTAGTATGCTTACGGACGAAGTTAAGGCAGGTCGCCCCAAATCGGTCGTTGTACAACAAAATATCGAGGCTGTGCGAAAACTTATAATGGACGACCGACATGTTACGTACCGCGAGATAGAGGCGACTCTGGGTATTTCTATGACCAGCATTAATAGCATATTACATAATTATTTGGCTGTAAAAAAAAATTGTTCGCGTTGGATACCCCACAACTTAACAAAAGAGCAAAAAGATGCTCGCGTCGAATGGTGCAATAAAATGTTAAAAAAATATAACCGTGGTGACTCAAAAGCCGTTTATAACATCTATACAGGTGACGAATCCTGGATCTATGCATACGATCCCGAAACGAAACAACAATCAACGGTATGGGTGTTTCAAAATGAGCCGAACCCTACGAAAGTTACTCGTGCAAAAAGTACATTGAAACAAATGGTGGCCTGCTTCTTCGGTATTAATGGCCATGTAGCTACAGTGCCACTAGAAAACAGTAGAACGGTTAATTCAGAGTGGTACACGACCATTTGCTTACCGGAAGTATTTGAACATATTCGTAAAACTAACTAGCGACGAAGAATCATTCTTCATCATGACAATGCCAGCTGTCATACGTCACGCGAAACAACTCTATTTTTGGAGGGTCAAAATGTGGAATTAACAGGTCATCCGCCGTACAGCCCTGACTTGGCACCCAACGATTTTTATTTATTTCCAAATATAAAGAATAAATTACGCGGTCAACGATTTTCGACCGCTGAAGATGCTGTCGACGCATTCAAACAACACGTTATGGAGGTACCTCAGGCGGAGTGGCAGAAGTGCTTTAAAAATTGGTTCACGCGAATGCAAAAGTGCATAGATCATCAAGGGGAATACTTTGAAAAACAATAAAACCATTTTCAGCCGTGTACGTTTGTTTGTTTTTTTGTTTCCGGATATTACCAAATAACTTTTGCCCCCTTTTCACACCCTTCAGGGATAGTTTCTGGGATAAAAACTCCCCAGAACTCAAACTATTTTCATAGGTACCAAATTTCATCTAAATCGGTTTAACTATATTTATAACTCTTCATACTAACTTTTTACCCACTTTTCTGCCCCTTAAGAGTTGGTATTTTGGGATGAAAACTACTTTTTATGTACTTTTTACGGACTCAAACTATCTCAATCTCTATACAAAGTTTCATCTAAGCAGTAGGTAGGTTCAGCAGTTACTGATTGATTCCTCCATCGGTTCCTAAACCAAACAATTGAAAACTAGACATGTCAATGTAATTCAAACATTAACAGCCTGAGATACACAGGAAGCATATTGTATTGGCTTAACACACAGGTGCATCATTTTGTAGCGGGTGCTCAGAGTAAAACAATAATTTAATGTAAGTTTACACAATTAGAAAGACATAATGAAATATCGATTACCTCAGAACTGGAGCGAATTATGACACTGGCGTCTTTGAGAAATAAACTTAAGTTAAGCTCAGAAATATACCCTTGAAATTACCGGAAACAAAAAAACACGGTGTATAAATAGTTTTCTGATGCTGAAACGTACCCACGTTTTAGAAATTTGCACTTCAACGCTCTTCTTTGCAACAATGCATTAAATCTAGGCATCACACATCACATTTATGGAAAATATGCAACTTAGAAGGATTTAGAAAAAAAAACGATTTTGAATTCGTGCCAAATTTAGCCTTTCAAAGTGACTGAATTTGAAAATGGAGATGTCTATATATCGTGAAAATGTATTCTCTTCAACTTTTATTCTATAGGTTTTTCAACAGGAGTCATCTGTTTCAAAGATATGTGGTTTGTAAGTCAAAATATTAGTTTTTCAAATATATGAGACATTTTCCCGATTTATAATTTTTGCTTTTGGCTGTACCGCTGAACTGAATTATACGGTAAGATGCTCATTCGACGCAGAATTTAACCATCTTTAATATTGATACATGATATTTTCTTTCGGACGTACCGTTTTCGAGCTAGAAGCAAAAAACTGACAAAGAGCAAAAATTTCGCTTAAAATTTATGCACACCTCCTGGGATTGGGCAAACTCAGATCACATGCATTTAGGACCACGTCAAGATAAAACGATTAAACGATTTCAAGCCTGCTGGGAATTAATTCTTCAAAAAAATCTAATTTTCTTAGCCTATAACGCAATTGGCCCCATATAGACATTAGATCCTCACAACAAAACGAATCGATTGATATCATACATGAAAAAAAATCATCATGCCTATTGTATGATTACATAATATATTTAATACTCTAGGAAAACGCTTCTAACCCGCCACAGTATTATATCGCATTAAAATAATTGGTAAATACCTACAGTAGGTGTACATATCAGAACCCTGTCAATGTTTGTAACAAGCATAGATTTAAGATCTCACCGAAGCGATTTGAGAAACATACATTTCTATATTTTTAGACACAAATAGTCGTATGTTCTATCCTTTTAAACCGGTGCACAGTGGCCGGCGCGCCTAAGTAAGGCGGCCATAATTAATTTGATTCTTACTTATCTTGTTTTCTGGTAACAAATACTTTTAAAATACTATTTACCACTAGTAAAGTTCAATGAAACACGTATTTAGGTATATTGCATGCTAAATTTAATAAAAACTATGAAACAAAATAGGTACATGAAAAAAACATTGTGTTTATGTAAAAAAATATCTTATAAATACCTTAAAAGTATATGATTATTACTATTCCTTAAACTAGACATTTACTATTTCTTAAACATAACAGGCCTTACAATATAAATAATAAAAATACATTATAAAATAATTCATGTAAAACAAATATCAATAAAAACAATAAGTGCATATAAAAATTAAATAATACATAAATTCAAACATTAAATTCTACGTTATTCAGTAACACCTAATAAACTTAAAACTTCAATAGAGACAGTAGTTTTTTTTTTCGGGACAACTTTCTACTGGAGGTGACAAATGGATCTGAATTCAGCAGAAGCTTGTGAATAAGATCTTTGTTAGTGAGATCCCGAGACATTTTCCGTGTGTGGTTGCGTCGAAAGATCTTTATATTTTTGTTCGTGGACTCTGCAGCCTCTTTGGACAATTCACCTATAGGAACTAAAGCGTTTTCTATAACTATAGCACCATGTACGAGCACTTTATGTACAGAAGATGGTAAAGGATACCAATCATATACCTTCATTAGTTCTTTCGCCGTTTCTGTGGCATACTCGTCAAATTTATTTACATTTATTTTATATCCAAATGATATGCACTCCAAAATAGTTTCACACCTTTCTATTGGGTTCTGTTGTATACCGGTGATTTCAGCGGATACAGAAGGATTCTTAAAAAATATCCTTGCCGTATTTCCATCATTGGATGTACCGCTTCCACCGCTTCGTGGTTTATTCACAATTAAAACTAACTTCTGCCGAAACTCATTTTGAATTCTTTTTTTTTGATAATGCTATTTGATTTTTGTCTTCCTGTGATTTAGCACGCCATACTTTGGTTTGTAATTTGTAAGATAAATGAATAAAATATTCATAAAATCCTATCCACAAAAAAAAATGAAATTTTCCCATCGACCATGGTCAGTTGTAAGCAATGGTGTATCTTAATTTCTTTATTCTCGCCATACTGTTGTAGGAAAAAGTTTGTTAATTTATTACATGTCATCTGAAAAAAATAAAAATAAATGGTTAATATTGTAACGTAATATTTTCGTAGTACCGCTACGCGTAGGCCCACTTAGGCGTAGCAGGATTCTAGATACTAAAGTGGCATAATGAGGCAAATAAAGTTGTAAGTCTATTAATCTACAAAGATCAAGCTTTCAAATGAAGGTAATTTTATCCTTCAGCGAGTTTAATAACATAACTAAAAATTTCATTAAAAAAATATTCTTATAATTACTATATATTACATGCACAGAACAAAATCTATATGTAAAACAAAATAACGTACCTGATTCTTGAAGATCCATAATACTCATAATCACTATAATACCAACTTTCACAGGAATTCACTACTAATGACCGATCGCTTAATGAGTCGCTGATAAGGGAGCGCGCAGAAACGGGTGATATGGTCACCTTCGAGATTCGAAAGAGAATGAAAATAGTTAATAATCCAAGATCTATTTATACCCGATTGGAGTAAATTTATAGGTGAATAATAAACGATCATTGGATATTTAAAAATGACACATGCATTTTTTTAAATTATGATCTAAGGCCAGGCCACTGTGCGGTGGCATCATCAATCCCTCGCGAACCGACATCTACTCCATTACATGCCTGAATCTTTTGTATGTAAACTATCAGGCAGTATACTTTTGTATGTAATCTGTATATTAGGCAGTAAGCATCCCAAACAAAAAAAATAAAAGAAAAATCAGTTTTTATTTTTAACTTATCTCTGGAAATAATCTAGTTTACGAACTGCGACTAAGTCGTCCTTTTTCTTATTTAGATAAGGTTCCCGCAGCGGCGGGATTCTGGCATCTACGAGTGCCAAGTTGGCACGACCCCGCCTATTGGACACCGGATGTTTCTCTCCGTCGTTGGTAAGTTTTATCAATAGTTCAACACTATAAAATATAACGGTTAACTCACGTCCCTTTAGTCATTTCGCGCGACATGTTTCGGAGAGCTTAGGTCTCCATCTTCGAGCACTAAGAGTGCTATTTGAACCGACCCGTAGCGCAGCTTGGCGTAGTGACGTGAGTGTAACCGTTATATTTTATAGTGTTCAATACCATTAATTTCTTGATTCTCATAAAAATCGTCTATTGTGTATGATTTTATGCAATAGTGCATTAAGTGTAATTTATTAGGGCCATTATTGACTTACCAATATACATACATAGTTCGAAACCTGCTGTATAACAATTTTGTGCTATTCCAGTCGGGCTTTGCGGCCCATAAACCAAAGTGCTGATTTAGTTATTTAAATTCGATAAAGCCACTCAAATATTTGAATATACCTTCAAATATTTAGTTTCCTCATAATCGAAGTGAATAGCAATTCCATTTTATACTCTCTGTTCTAATTATAAACTACAACTCCAGCTAGTTACCCATTTTATCCTAGGTAATTAATTTTATCGAGAGAAACGAGAGTTGTTCTATGGTTTTATGGGTTTTATGGGATAAATCCGATTGTGTTGTGTTATTGTTTTTGGTTTGTGTTATTTTGTGGAACCTGATATTGAAATTGTGCTTACTTAAATTCATTTTTAGTGATTGCCAGGAAAAAAGCTTAGATTATTACCAAACCCCGTAATCGAGGCAGCAAAACTGTTGTACCATCGCCCACACTGTTAACTGCCCATCGGTGGACCTTATGCCTTTTGTAATAAGGTCCACCGATGTACAGTTAAGAGTGTTGCTGTTTGTACGATAGGTTTGACACAAATACAAAAAGTACTACTCCTTTACTTTACTTTACTTCGGTAACTTTGAAATACAAAAATATTATACACAATTCTGTAATGATAGAGTTTTTTTACTTCCAAATCCTAATTCTATAACAAGTAATTTCTTGAATATAACCATGTTTCAAAGCCAAATCAAATTGGATATTCTACCACGGTACGCAAACAGGCTTATGTACATTCGATAATTCGCAATATAAGTCTTTTTGGAACTAAAGAGGGATTATAAAGCTAACTATGTATTTGTAGAAAATCTATCAAACTTTTCGACACGCAAGCGATATTAAACGTTCGTCCAAGTTTAATAGGATTTAAATTGGATTAACACCGAAATATTCCGTTATTTTGATAGTTGCTTTATTGCATATTCCAAACTTGGTCGTTGAAGTATAAACTGTAAACAGGATGATTTGTTCTGTTTTAAATAACTTCAGACCGTGTTTACATAAAATATACAGCGCATAAAGTTTATTTTTTATAAAAAAATTATGAAATATTTTTATTTAAATAATTATATGATACCTTTCTTATATTAAACATTAAATCAACTCATAACTTTAAATAAAAATTAAATAGACTTAAACTTCAAAACAAAACAGTTACAAAAATGGCAAATAAAATAATACTAATTTAATACAATAACGAAAGAAAAATAACATTAAGTGAAGATTTATCCTAAAAAAATAACAAATAAAAATAAGCTAAAATAAATTACCAAAAAAATGCCCATCCAACAAATTATTTTTTATACAGAGTTTTTAATTATGATCATTACATACATACTAATATTATAAATGTGAAAGTGTGTCTGTCTGTCGATTACCTCTGCACACTTAAACTGCTGAAGTTATGAAGATAGTTTAACCCTTTATAGGGCAGCGGTCTCAAAAAAGACCACCTGTAACATCACCTTTTTGTATTTTTTTCTTGTACAGAATTTTTAGGACTATAGATTGGCGATGTGGCTTGAATTCAGGTTTATTTTCAGTCTTGCCCGTTAAAGGTTTAAATCCCGGGGAAGAATCAAGAACTGTTTTTATCATAGAAATCATCCCTTAAGTGGGTGAAAATGCGGGTTGAAGTTTGTACCTATGGCGAATCAATAACCGCTGAACCGATTTAGATGACATTTGCTATGGATATATTTCATTTATGGGGAAGTATTCAAAATAGTTTTTATTCCCGATATCATAAGAGGATAAAAAGTGGGGTGAATAACAAATTCTACGCAGATGTAATTGCGGGTAAAAGTTTATTAAACAAAATTTAAGGTCTGTTTAATGTCTGCCCGGCCCTACTATTCATATTAAATAGGTCCAGTCACCAATAGTATCTTCCTATAAATATGAAGGCCGCAAAAATATGTGACACGCTCTTATGGCCCTACAAATAAGAGCATGTCATCTATTTCTGCGGCCTTCGTGTAGGAAGATACTATTGCCGGTGACTGTCCAATCACCTGCAAGAACAACATTTTTCAAATATTTTTGACACGATTTGTAAAACCAGTTTCAAATGATAGTTTCCTGGTAGAACCACTGGAACGTATCACATTATTCCGATTCTCATTGTACAAAATATTATTCCAGGTAATCCTTAGAAAGCAAAAAAATAGTTTAAAGAAAAGAAAAAAATATTAAATACTAATAAAAGTATGAGGTTCTTCAAAAAAGGAGTGTATCTATAGTTTCTTATAGGGTAGGCAACGCGCATGTGAATCCTTTGGGGTTGCAGGCGCCCAAGGTACGGTAACTGCTTACCATCAGCCGGCCCGTATGCTTGTTTGCTATCGTCGTGGTATAAAATAAAAATAAAAACGTTTTATTCCTATTGTAGTTCGCTAAGTACAAAATTACGTAGTTTCAATACAAAACAAGGTACGTAAAAGCACCAAAGTCAAAGGCTCAGTTGAAGCTTAAAGCTTGAAGCTCTTGCTAGTTGTTTCAAAGTTATTGAAAGTATATTAGGCATGGCGCACTTTGCTCTTACAATATGAAGCCAGGAGTAGACATCACAGACTAAAACAGGATTATAGACAACGCATTGTAAAACGATAACAAAGGGCACGAGGTCTCTAGTCTAGGTCAAAAGTAGACATAGTTTTAGGGTCAATATTAGAAATTTTTTATTCAAGCACCAACTGAGGCAAGAAAATCTAAGGCACGATACAAGTTGTTTTTAACCTTTTGGCATCTCCTTATTCGAACCCTTTAGTAAACAGCGGTAAGATATTTGCCGTCACAGTTATCTCATTTTACTTATATATTTATTAATTATTGCTTAAGTCTTATTTATACAACAAACGGTAAGATAACCCATGTTTTGAATCAATTAATTCAATATGCTCGCAACCTGTTTCTAAAGTATTGGGCAAAGAATTCATTTGTTTTCTAAACTTGATGAGTACGTACATAGTCATAGTATTTATTCATATACAATACGAGATTGTGTTTACACACCTGCGTTTTGCGTCCCGTAGGCATCGGAGCTCAGAGAAAAAGTCCCATTTTTTATACATCGGAGGTATCCCGCGGCATATCACTGTGGTGTTTTATTGCTGGCTTTAGTCCTTCCTAGTATACTCCCTCTTTGGACCTGGAGATGATATTGTGACACTGTTATTTTTTTAAGGGTAATTTTAAGACATAAACTCGCTTTGTTGCAAATTCAAGATACTTGGGTACTTACTGTAGTTAAAAAAGATCCTGTTTAGTTTTATTGGTTTCACTGTCGTAAATTCGCAATATGTCTTACTTTGTTTGTTATAAGTGTAATTTAAAGTAGTTTGGTCCTGTGTCCGTGACCTACTTTTTGCTGCATGACGTAATATGGCGTCGGCGTCTATGTCGGGATGAATGACATGGACGATATCATAGTAGTAAAAAGTAGTAAACCACAGGCTATAAATGCTTCGCTTCCTTTGTCATCGACGCTTGTCGATGGCCACGGCTGTTCCAAAATCCAACCTAGGGGGGCTCTACACACGTGGCATTTTGTCGCGCGATTATCTGAGTCAATCTGTAGACCGTATTAAAGCGGCCTCCATAGGACGGAATTAGGAAACGTTCGAAGTTTTAAATTGTTTTTGTGTTTATGTTTATAATTTTTTTTTCCTGTTTTTATTGTTTTTTTTTTCTCTTGTTTTGATTAGGATATTCTTACTTTGGGGATGTGATCGTGGCGTCAATGCGCCGTGTCGTCAAATGGTTGCAACGGAAGACCAGCGCTGGCCCTGCCGGCATTTAACGCTGAGTTGCGACCATTTCGTGGCAATTAATGTTTCGGGTTGTATATGTTATTGTTTATTATGTTTTTTGTAATTGTCATGAATAAACCTTTCATTCATTCATTCATTCATTCTACCAATGTGGAGGAACGTGAATTCGTAGCTCATCGTTATACCTATCATTAAATAAATACTACTCACCTAGAGGGACCGACTGAGGACTTTCAATCCAGAGGTCTCGAGTTTAAGCATCGGCTTGTGCAGTCACCGGCAATAGTATCTTCCTACACGAAGGCCGCAAAAATATGAGCTTATCGCGCTACAAATTAGAGTGTGTCACATATTTTTGCGACCTTTATGTAGGAAGACACTATTGCCGGTGACTGTACCACTGAGTTATGTAAAAACTTATGTTTTTTAACATTTGATTTATATTCACGCTATTAAAATCAACCAGTTATCAAAATTTTAAAAACATTTTGCTGTATCAGTTATGATTCCGCAAAAATCGTGTTATTGAGGCGATTCGTAAAAACCTTTTTTATATTTATATTTTTCTTCTGATAGCAGAGCATTTTATATTTCCATTCGTTTGCGAGAAAACTGAATATTTTCAGAATATTATTCATTTCTATTTGGACGATATATTTGTTATTGTTTTATTGGTTTTGTGTGAATTACGTTGTTTATTGAATAAAAAGAAATATAGCGCATTTTTTATCAACTGTCGAAAAACCAACATACCTACTGTGTTTCACAAAGCTGTATATTGGTACTATGGACAGCGCTTTTTGACCAAAAAGTGAAGCCGAAATAAAAGTCAAAGTAACGGTACATTCACCGTCAATAGTATCCTACACGAAGGCCGCAAAAATATGTGACACGGTCCTAATTGTAGGGCCATAAGAGCGTGTCCCATATTTTTGCGGCTTTCGTGTAGGAAGATACTATTGGCGGTGACTGTACAACCGTTTTGTTTTGATTAAGGGAGTAATGCAGTAATTATGTAGGATGTAGATAATAATGCGTACATGATAGTTAGTTGATAAATAAGTTTTGCAACGAGGGCCAGTGAGACCCCACCCCCTATTTTGATGTCCTTTTTCGGACCGTTTTCTCTAGTGGGTGGGTTTCGAAAAGTGAAATAGGATTAAAAATTTCCACATGGACGAGAGCTACAAAATAGAAAAAACGAAGAAAAATTATACCAATCATGACGCCGATTTCAGAGATAAGAGGAATCGTATTTAAAGATTTTTGGCTACAGAACTCTAAAAATCTAGGTCACACTATCTTTCCAAATATAAACACGTACACAGCGTTGCATCAATGCTGATTCTATGAATTCATGATGTAACTGCGCTATGCATATATAAGTGCACATTGAAAGCGTTTTGTATGCATTGTGAAATAATCGTATTTACATATGTGTATGCAGTAGCATTCAATAGGTTAAAGGTAGAATTTAATACCAACTTGAAAATGTGAAAATTCGTAGCGTATTAGTTTTGTAGATTAAGTCCCGGTCAGTTAAGAATTCAAAACGATTTTGTGTTTCTGTGTTTTACACAAACTTATTATATAAATTTAAAAAGAAAATGTAATTGTAAATGAAATTAAGAATCGACGATACAAAAATACACAAATAGGTTCTTAATAATGGTTTTGGTTACCAGCCAAAAACAGGCAAAACAGGCAAATTGTGCAATTGTTTTTTATTTAAATAATGTTCATTATGAATATTGTTCCAATCACAGTAATTTTTTTACCCTTTCCACCAGAACCACTGACGACGATCCTGGGAGGCCCAGACCTCTTCATCAACATGGGGAGCACCATCAATTTGACGTGTGTGGTGCAGCATTCCCCGGAGCCCCCTCCAGCTATTCGATGGACACACAATGAAGAGGTAAGCTTTACAAATAGCAACCAAGTGTTCACTCTTTTTAAAAAGTTACCAAGTTAGTTGCCATCCAGTGAAGGAATGCTGGTAGCATCTTTGGCACGATGCTGTGGGGGCCTTATTTATATGTATTTGAGTCAAGCTCATATATGCCCAGTGGGTTGTTTTCGACCCTGTTCTCTTGAAGTTACATCAGGCTCACTCTAAATAGCATTTCAATTGCTAGAAGCGAGATTTTTCGTTAGGGTCAAAAATGACCCTCTGGTCATATATATTAGACCCAGATGGGTTAGATTACTTTTAGTTTTTAATTTATTTACATATGCGGTAAGCACGTCTGCAAAAACGGGTACAATTATGGAGAGAGACATAGTGACACCCTCTTGCCAGAGTGTTGGCAGCTTGGCGGTAAGACGTCCGACTTTAAATCCGGAGATCTCGCGTTCACACCCCGGCTCGTGCAATGAGTTTTTCTGATTTATTTTAAATGTTAACCATCGCAGGAATACGCCAAGACACTCGCAGTTATATAAGACTATATTTATGGACTAAGAGCTGTCCACGTCATATATGACATAATAATGAGATCAGCAAATTCCGTCTGGTTAGATTGCTTTTCTATCCTTATTGCTAGGTCCGGGCGACTGGCAGCTTTTAATGGGTGGAGGTTAGAGTGACATAAAATAGTAATACCAAAGTAGGTAAAAATTGCCGAAGTTATCTCGGTTATAAAGGACAGGGCCTATATTTTAACATTAGAACAAAGCACATCGCGTATTATTACGGAAACAAAAACAGTAGGCGACAAACTATGAAATACATTATACGTCGTTTGGCACTACTTTCGCCCAACAGAAACTTTTGGCAATTATATAATCTAATTAATAATATAATATCTCATAATATTGCATCAAACCCAGACCTCTAGGATTTGTTTTCTTGAAATGGTTTGCATTCTTTGACCTCCACCACTTTACAGCTGCAAGACGTTCCAGATCTATAAATAAGCATAGTATAGCAAACTGACTAGAGGGGTTTCGTTGCTCTCATTATTGTGTCATATCTGACGTGGCTAGCTCTCCGTCTATTATTACAGGTACGGTCAACCAATTTGGTTCCTTCCTAGGCCACATTACAACCTTTTCGTAATAACAGATGCCAGTGGATACGTATAAATGTAACTGAACTAGCTAAAATGATAAGGTTCTAGAGTGGCCTTAGGAATCAAATTGGACTGCATATACTTAGTAATCGGTTTCGCCATAATCATTAAAGTTCAACAACAAACAAAATCAACACTGTAATCAATCTAATGTTTATCTTGCTTAATACATTTGATTTGATATATTGAACCGAAATCCTATTAGTAACTTGTCGTAGAAGCTAAAATTTACGCGAAGGCAATTCGAAACTTGGCAAAGGCAACTGTGGCTTCAAATGGTAGTAAGCACCTAACTCCTTCAACTCATAGTATTGAGTTTAATCTTAACTAGTAACATATCAGCCAGAACATAGTATCCAGGGATTTTTATTTCATTTATCGTATGGCTATATGCCACTCGATAAAGATAGGCATTTCTTCTCAAGGGTAGTAGTAGTGAAAGCAGATGATAAAGAAAATCCAGTGAGTGCTGCGAGGTCTAGATGGGACAGTGCAGCTGCCAAGTTTGTTACTTTTAGCACCACTCAGGGATCACGTGTAGGATTGTCTAAGGTTTATCCTATAGGACGCAGAGTAACATTGATCCCCATGGGATTTTTAATGAAAGTCTACAGTGCGTAAATCAAATACGGGAAAATATTTAACCGGTGGAGTGAATAGCATATGTATGCTTTTAAAGCTGTCAACATAGGAAGTATTTTAGGTAACGTTCGCTTAAAATTACAACGAAAACTTTCACCATACAGAAGGTTGTCTGGTAGAGATCGCTTTTTAAGAGCGTTTTTAAGACCGCCTGTTGTTACCTTGTTTTTATGCACATGTGGTGCACAATAAAGAATATAAATTTTTATTATTACTATAGTTTAGCCTGCAATGTATTGCAACAACTCAAGTATTAAACGCTCATTTACAGGCCGTATTCAAACTTTAAAATACGCTTTGACACGATCCAACTTTAATACAACTCCAATGCATTAAATTAACTACGCAATATAGTGAGTCCCTAAACGTCTGTGAATCAGATATATCAGAATTTGCTTGAGAAACATTCCGATGCAACTCCAATACAATTTCAATATTGGTTGATTATTTGTTGTAAGTATGTTGGAGTTAGGTTTGAGATAGATTGTTTTAATGTATTTTAATAGTAGAATATGGCACCAGTTGACAGACGGGTACTTACTTCAATCATGTTTGCGGTAGGTATATTACCGCACGGTAAATCTTCAAATAATAATAACAGGGTCATAATTAAGTGCTTAATAAGCCTCTTATTTAATGATAACACTGTTAAATCATATATCTGGTTGCTCGTATTTGATTTACACGGGCTATTAATGCACATTAACCGCTTAACCGATTTAGATGAATTTAGGTGTGAAGATAGTTTGAAAGGAAGGAAAAAGGATAGTTTTAATTACGGAGATCGTATTTTAAGGGGATTTAAAGAGAAGGGGGTTAATTTAAACTATAAAACTTTCGTGAGACTCTTAGATATTAAAAATATTTATAACGGGTAACTCACGTCATCTAAATATATTTTTGATCGACATTTCGATTAATTTACGATGATCATTATTACGAAAAATTTATTGATCGAAAAATTTCGAGCAAACATCGACTAAATTACGTAAGTAATCGGTTATAAATATGTTTAATATGAAGGGGGTTAATGTTAGCAAATGTAATTTAATCACGTACTTACGATGTTTATATAGAACCCCGTAGGCAATAAACTGTTTTACCATATGGTAAGATCCACCTTACATATGAAGATACTGGGAAGAATTGTAAAGAGGTTAGTTTAATAAGGAGTGGTCCTGAAATAAAGTAGCAGTGTACAATCTTGTGTATTTTTTAATTTAGTGCTAGTTTTGAAGCAGTATATTTATTTTATTAATCCGTAGATACAATACTAATAAATAAAAATACAATCATAATAGAATATGTGAGCATATTTAAGTTTTCGCGTTTTTAATTCAACATACTTTGTAACCTTTTGAACAACATAATTTGACAATCTTCAATCGACATCCGCTACAATGCTACAATTGTATTTCCATTTTCACAACCCGTTTTATGCTTTTCAGAATTTCAGAATTAACTGTATTTTAGCTAGGATAGTCAGGAAGACTCTCTAATCTAACCTCTGACAAAGATTTTTCTATGGGAGATAATTTTCTATGAAAAAAGGCAAATACATTCAATTAAAAATTACTGTAACTACCTTAAAATGAAGCCAGATAAAAAAGTTTACTATTGAAGAAAGACAATTTATTAAGGTATAAAATAGCTCATCAAATCAAACTATAAGAAAAAACATGTTTTTGAGAAACACCTCAAAAATTCTGTCAGAAGACGCTGTTCAAAAAACTATGTGTATGATGGAATACAAAAGGCGAAAACTTCCAAACGCTGTTTTATTTAAGTATGATTGTATTTATGTTTTGTATGATTGTATCTAGAGATTATTTAAATATAAACACTGCTTCTAAATCGGCACAAAATAAAAAGATAAATCAAAAAAGGCACGGCTACTTTTTTTCCGGACCACTCCTTATTCCTAGACCGCTTTATTTGTGAGTTGTTTATTTGAGAGCTTTCGCCAATATCTTAACTTATCATGAATTCTCAATAATATTGAATATAGAATTCAACCAATAAATATCAATAATATTAAAATTATTGCTTTAGATCTCTGACATTTATAAAAATAGATTGAAATCACTTAAAAGCTTGAAATATACTTTCACTTATTTCATTTCATTTATTCATGCTTTTATGTTACATATAATAAAATACATGTCACATAGTACCATGTAAGGGCATAGCTGCTTAAGACTTACAACTAGAGCTTAATATTACAATATTTAAACATTGTTTATTCTAGAAGAAGCATATATATATATTATTAAATTTATTTAAATAGGTGGTATATTATGCACCCAGAACGGTAAAATAAAGAACTGTTCGGATCGCTGGCATTTGTGGCACGAATCAAAGGTGAGGCGGTAAAAGTCATTTACCGCCCAAAGTGACGTAAAAAGTATTTCTGCCGTTTGGTTTTTCCGCGTTTACCTATTTCTGTAATGTGTGTGCTTGTTAATAGATACTAGTGCCGGTTAACTCGATTAATACCGGCTTGCTTACTTTTCAAAATGTTGAGCACATAGTTCAAACTCCGGCTCGTGATGAGTTTTTCGTAGTTTATGTTTATGTATTTACCAGTCGCTTTCCGTTGCAGACAAAAATTTCAATTTCAATTTATTTCAATTTCAATTTATTTCAATTTCAATTTATTTTAATTTCAATTTATTTCAATTTCAATTTATTTCAATTTCAATTTATTTTGTCAAACAATTAGCACTAACAGTTAAACCCTACATGCTAATCGATACCTACATACGAGTAATATAGTCTTAATTATCTAACATGCAGTTACTACAGTATTTAGATTTAAGCTATTTCATAATTTATTATATTAAAGTAGAATGACACAATAATTTATTTGATAAAATATTACAGAACATGATAAATACAAAAAAGTTATGCCAAGAGTGAGTACCTTAATTTATACAATAGAGCTCGGGGTTACAATGGACTCTAGGTAGCGACTACCTACTGTCAAAAACTGATTTTCAGAGCTGTAAAAAATATCGAGCTCACTGTTGTCGATTAAAATGCCGTTAAGCAGCCATAAACAGTGATATAAGGGAGAAAAGGGAGAAAAATTGCGAGGAAACGAGACCTAATCCCATTTTGGCCTAGTGTTCCCTCTAGCCTACGCCATTTCATAGGAGCAGGTTGCGGAGCGGACCTCAGACTCAAATTGAGCAGTGGCAAAGCCGGAGAAAAAGCTGGAAGGATGATGAGTACTTAGCTAACACATCATGAAGAAAATCCAAATAGACCAGCCTGCAAATATTTTTGACACACGACTGATAGATACGTTGGTAAACAGTAATCCATCATGTACACATGTATCGGTTATGTCAAACTTACATCATAGGTACCTATCTAAGAGGACATTTAGGTTAATCGAACGAACGAGCCCAGTAAGTCCATCAATCTTGGGACATATCACTCTAAGGTTTTCTTAGTTTGTACAAGTGTTAACGTAGATGGTAAATGCTCTCAGGAGATAAATGCTATTAATATTCGATTGAGAAAGTGTATAAGTTCAGATGTTTGGGAATTTGGATGAAGTACGTGGAGGTAATGAATGTATTGACGACTGGGGATCATTGTCGTTTATAGTCGACAAAGTAATATTGAGTGTTTAAAATGACAGCAAAACCAATGTGAAATCGCAGCATAAGATTTACGATTACTTTTTTCAATAACTATTATACTTAAAAAAAACCTAAACCTCCTGTGGCACTCCGAAAAAAACGAAAACCCCCAATAAATAGACAGGTGAACTGATTTTGATAAATTATGTCTGAGCAAATCACCAACTGTTATTACAGTTTTGTAGGAGTAGTTTTAAGTTAAGTTTAAGGTTATTTTTTAAGTTAAGATTTAAGTTAAATTTTAAGTTTAGCTTCAAGTTAAGTTTTAAGTTTTAATTTAATCATTGTGTTTATTAAATAAATTAAATAATAACCATATCTGTAAGACCAGATCTCTAATCAAAAACCGCATTCAAATCGGTTAACTCGTTTAAGAGCCGCGTTGCTACAAGATAAACAGACACGCGCACTTATAACACCCTTCTTTTTGCGTCGGGAGTGAAAACTAGACTGCCGTAACTGTCAATCGTACAAATAGGTATACGTGAAAATTCAAAAACAAATGTTTTCGATTGATCGCAAAACATTAACGAAAATCATTTTAAAGAAAAAAGAACCGGCTACACTTAGCCCTCACGTTTCCAAAAGCAAATTCTTAAGGTACCTATAATGTTTGAAGAGTTCCCTCGATTTCTCCAGTATCCCATCATTAGAACCTGACCTGGTGCCAATGGCACCAACTGTTGAGTCTCTTTCAAACAAAAAAATAATTTTCTAAATCGGTCTAGCCGTCTTCGAATAATCGGTGAACATACATGAAAAAAAAAATAGCAAAAACAAAGAACCCGACGAATTGAGAACCTCCTCCTTCGAATTCTTGAAGTCGGTTGAAAACAAAAGAACCGCAATGCCGGTACAAAATCATGTTAATATAAAATTCAAGCCATAATAAGTTAAATTTTAAGACTAGAAATTAGGTAAACAGAAAAAAAAATAACTGAAATATCTTTATAAAAATGTTCAATAAGAATTGCTGATTTCTGCTTTACTCTTTTGGTATTGTTGAACGCATAATATTAAACAACAAATGAAATATATTTCACGCATTGTCACTTGCCAGTCCTCCTGTTTTTTTTATTTCCTGAGTTGAACTCCCAAACGTAAAATTTCAAAGCACAGTTTTTAAGCCGTGCCTAACCATGCGTGGCACCGTTTTGCGGTACACCATTTGAAGTGTTGCCCGTTAATGTGTGGTTTAGCGGTATTTTCATAATTGATTGGTTTAGTTTGGTTGAGTGCTCTTGGGGGAGTTGGGGAGGGGTGCTGTAAAATCATGTAATGCCATAATGTAGATATTTATTCCAAACACGATTTGAACACTTGAATAATGATTTCTCTTTTTAATACTCCACAAGAAGACACAATTGAAATTTCTAGTCCGGCGAATCGGTATTAAATTTTTATAATTTTAAACAATTTTTGAGAAAATCACTATGTAGTAACTCGCTGGCTAAATAAGATTTGCTGATTTCGTACACGATTAAACAGATTCCCAAGGTCGTCTGTTCAAACATGATACTTATCCGAGCAAATATTTCAATTTCGTATATTGACAGCAATATACTACCATTAGGGACGAGATAAGAAACTAATCGAATAAGAAGAGTTAGTGGATTTCATTAAAACAGCTCGTATTAGATGTAGATGCCAAATTATTAGTTTATTATCTTTAGGATTCAGTACCCAAATAATTATTTTACCTTGGAACATCACAAAAATAAAGAAAACTATCTTGGCAGATTTTGAGTAACATGCTAACATTGGCGCCCAACGTGGGGCCCATTGCCATACATCAACTTGCACCGTTGAAGTGTTTGCCCATAATGTGTGGTTTAGCGGTATTTTCACAATTGATTCATTTAGTTTCATCGAGTGCTCTCGGGGGTGTTAAATTAGAGAAGGGTACTGTAAAATTATGAAATGCCATAAAATATATATTTATTCCAAACACGATTTGTATACTTGAATAATGATTTATCTTTTTAATATTCCGCAAGAAAATACAATTGAAATTTCTAGTCCGGCGAATCGGTATCATTTTTTTGTCATTTTAGATAATTTTTGAGAAAAGCACTATGTAGTAACTCGCTGGCTAAATAAGATTTGCTGATTTCGTACACGATTAAACAGATTCCCAAGGTCGTCTGTTCAAACATGATACTTATCCGAGCAAATATTTCAATTTCGTATATTGACAGCAATATACTACCATTAGGGACGAGATAAGAAACTAATCGAATAAGAAGAGTTAGTGGATTTCATTAAAACAGCTCGTATTAGATGTAGATGCCAAATTATTAGTTTATTATCTTTAGGATTCAGTACCCAAATAATTATTTTACCTTGGAACATCACAAAAATAAAGAAAACTATCTTGGCAGATTTTGAGTAACATGCTAACATTGGCGCCCAACGTGGGGCCCATTGCCATACATCAACTTGCACCGTTGAAGTGTTTGCCCATAATGTGTGGTTTAGCGGTATTTTCACAATTGATTCATTTAGTTTCATCGAGTGCTCTCGGGGGTGTTAAATTAGAGAAGGGTACTGTAAAATTATGAAATGCCATAAAATATATATTTATTCCAAACACGATTTGTATACTTGAATAATGATTTATCTTTTTAATATTCCGCAAGAAAATACAATTGAAATTTCTAGTCCGGCGAATCGGTATCATTTTTTTGTCATTTTAGATAATTTTTGAGAAAAGCACTATGTAGTAACTCGCTGGCTAAAATGAGATTTGCTGATTTCATACACAATTCAACAGATTACCAAGGTCGTATGTTCAAAGATGCGAGCAAATATTTTGCTTTTATATTGAGAGCAATATACGAAAGATGAGAAACTAATCGAATTCGAAGCGTTAGTGGATTTCATGAAAACAGTTGGTATTCAATGTACATAGTTGCCAAATTATTAGTTTATTATCCTTAGAATTCATTACCCCAATAATTATTTAACCTTGCAACATCACAAAATTAAAGAAAACTATCTTGGCCGATTTTGAGTAACATGTTAACATTGGCGCCTAACGTGGGGCCATTGCCATACATTAACCTGAACCGTTAAAGTGTTGCCCCATAATATGTAGTTTAGCAGTATTTTCTCAATTTATTAATTTGGTTTGATCGAGTGCTCTCGGGGGTGTTAAATTAGACAAGGGTACTGTAACATTATGGAATGCCATAACATATATATTTATTCCAATTGTATACTTGAATAATGATTTCTATTTTTAATATTCCGCAAGAAGACACAATTGAAATTTCTAGTCCGGCGAATCGGTATTAATTTTTAGTCATTTTAATTTTTTTTGAGAAAACCACTGTGTAGTAACTCGCTGGCTAAAATTAGATTTGCTGATTTCGTACACAAAATAAAAGAAAACATGTTACCATTGGCGCCCAACGTGGGGCCATTGCAATACAATGCCTGCATCGTTGAAGTGTTGCCCCATAATCTGCGGTTTAGAGGTATTTCACAATTGATTAATTTAGTTTGATAGACTGCTCTCGTGGGTGTACAATTGGAGAAGGGCGCTGTAAAATTGCTGTTGAATAATTTTGAAGTGCCATAAAATATATACTTATTCCAAGCACATCGGTCTACACACTTCAAATAATGTGCTTGTGTGAAGTGCGTTCACTTGACTCTAAGTCTGGCTTGTTAAAACCACAACGATCAAAACGGGTTTTATTGACACTATAGAATATGCTAAACCAAAGTGCCTTTCGATAAACTCCAACAGAATTACGAAACTGACTCAGGTATTCAATTCCAAATGTTGCCCTAACTTTTGAATACCGACCTAATATTCCTAAGACAGAACGCAGATCAGACGAGTATTTACAACCAGTCTTAGTTTGATCACAAGATCTGTAACAAAACTATATAATCAGATTTTCACGTCTATACTGGTTTCGGTTAGTTCAAATAGCACTGTTCTAACATTCAAATTCCCTCGGCTATATTCCAAAGCAAATAGTGAATTTAAAATTGAAAGCTACCCACAAATTGGTGAGGTCGTTTCGCCGAACGACGTTAAAAGTTTACACAATAACACATACGTAATTGGGACAAACATGTAAAATTTTAAATGCGAAGCCGCATGCGACAAAAGTAATGCCACTATAATTCTAACTTATTAAATTTAACTTTCGTGAGACATTAACATTATAAAATATAACAATTACACTCACGTCACGTTAGTCACTTCGCGCGACATGTTTCGGAGAGCCTAGGTCTCCATCTACAAGCACTAAGAGTGCTATTTGAACCGGCTCGTAGCGCACTGCTGCACGTCGCGTTGCCGACTGCCGGCCTGCGTTCGGCGCGGCGTGCAGCAAGCAGCACTGATTATTAATATTGTATTTTAAATAGTTATACAAACTCCAGTCTTATATAAATAAATAAATATTATGGGACATTAGTCTTACACAAATTAAACTAGTCCCACATTAAGCTCAATATTATGTCGTGGGTACTCGGCGACGACATAATAACATAATATACAATAGATAAATATATATATATACGAGTAAATACTTAAACAGAAAACATCCGTTACTAGGAACCCAACTTATGACACTGCCTATAAAGCATGTCCCGGGTTCGAATCCTGGTCAGGGCATTTATTTTTGTGTTAATCAAAGATATTTGTTCCTGAGTTATGGATGGTTTCTATGTATTTAAGTATTTATCTATATCTATCTATTATACATATCGTCGTCTAGTACCCACAACACAAGTCTTAATTGAGTTTACTGTGGTACTAGGTCGATTTGTGTAAGATTGTCCCATAAAAGTTTTTTTTTTATAGTAAGTAAGACTGATAAAAATACTACCAAAAATCCACCTTTTCTTTGAGTTCTTATAGTAGCGTATGTTGTCGTATATCTAACATCTGTTGTAAAACAGTTTAAATCATGGATAGTAACCGATTAACAAGAACAAGGATCGAGACAACCATTCGGATATTTTTTTAAATCAGTACCTGGCGCAAAGACTATGCCCATACAACGTGGTAAGACCGCCAGTATACTATTTAGTAGACGAAGACGTCACCACGTCAGATATAACACAATAATGAGAGAGACGAAACCCTTCTCGTTAGTTTGCTATACTATGCTTATTTCTAGATCCGGGCATCTGGCAGCTGTAAAGTGGTGGAGGTCAAAGAATGCAAACACACAAATCCTGAAGTTCTGGTTTCGATGCATTATTATGAGAAATTATATAAATAATTAGATTTTCATTGCCAAACTGTTTGATGGGTGATAGTAGTCCAAAACCTCTTATAATGTATTTCATAGTTTGTCGCCTACTGTTTCTGTTTCCCAAATAATACGCAATGTTTTTTGTTCTAATGTTAAAAATAGGCCCCGTCATTTATAAATAAGACAAATTCGGCAGTTTTTACTAATTTTGGTATTACTATTTTCCAATTCAAAATTATTGCTAGTCTGTCACTATGACCTCCACCCATTAAAAGCTGCCAGATGCAATAATGCAATCTTACTAGACGGGTTTCATTGCTCTCGTTATTGTGTCATATCTGACGTGGCCAGCTCTTAATCCATAGGGACCTTTGCTCCGGACACTCACCGGAACGCGTTTCGATATTGAAAATGAATAGACATTATATTTATTACATTTGAAACTTGATAATACGATTATTCCAGCAAACATTTCTTATTTGCATACTCTTATTGTAATGTACTTAGTTGAGACCGAACATTATATACAAAGTTACAATGCTTAGCATGTAGTATGCCGAATGTAATAACGCACGCCATCAACCAATTGGCGTAGCGAGCCCCTTCGAGAAACTTCCAAAGTTTTATTTACAAGGAAACTCGGTGATTTGAAACGATGCCAAAATGAGCTGCGACAGCCAGTTTGCCAGAAAATAAAATCGTTCCCGCTCTTGGCCTTTTGTTATAAATTGGAACTAATGCCCTAGTTTAAAAGTCGCCATTTTGAAATTGGTTTTGTCAAAGCATCGAGTGCGGTTGACAGCGCCGTAACGCAGCGGACGTATCTATTTTAAAGACTGAAAGGGAAAGGTAGTAGCGACTAAAGTATGATGATATTTATTACGATACTTTTTATTGACTTTAAAATATTCGGGACTATTTTAAAATGTAAGTACACGATACTAATATAGCGCAAATATAATATACACGGTGTAACATGAGAAAACCGAATAATTTTAACAGCGTATTCCTGACCACAATTGAAGACTAAAATGTCGTATAAAATTTTCTGGAATTCGCTTAGTTTCAGAGTTACTACCAATTAAATAAAAAAACATTTTTTATTGTCACTCAGTGTAAAACGCTTTTTTGATGGCGATTTCACCCTTTATGGGGACTAGTCTAGACATTCTTATTGACAGATGTCAAAGTGCCAAGGAATACTTTACGTAAACTATTTTTTCGAAAAAAACATGTACTAATTTATTTTAATCGACATCTTTACCAATAACATTTATGTTTTTATGTTAAACACAAACACAAAACACCCAAAAAAAAGAAAAAAAAAATTTTTTTTCGCGAAATCCAGAAAAGTTTATACGACATTTTAGTCTCCAATTATGGTCAGGAAATACGCTGTTAAAATTATTCGGTTTTCTCATGTTACACCGTGTATATATTATGGGACAATCTTACACAAACCGATCTAGTCCCACAGTAAACTCAATGAGGCTTGTGTTGTAGGTACTAGACGACGATATATCTATACATATAATAAAGCTGAAGAGGGTCGAAAGTCTGTACATGGAAGATAATCGAAAAAAAGTTGTCTGGGGATACTTAGAATCGATAACAGAACACGTTCCAACAATTTTTAGAATTTTTGTCTGTTTATCTGTTTATCTGTTTGTCTGTTTATTTGACCGCGCATCACGTGAAAACGGCTGAACGGATTTTGATGAAATTTTGGATAGATATAGTTTGAGTCCTGGGAAAGGATAATATATAGTTTTAATCCCGAAAATCAACCCTGGTGGGGGTGAAAATGGGGTTGAAAGTTTGTATGGAGAATTTTTAACCGCTGAAACGATTTAGATAGAAATGGGTATGGAGATAATTTGAGTCTCGAGAAATGTCATAGGATAGTTTTCAAACCCTTGTGGGGGTGAAAAGGGGGTTGGAAGGTGGTATGAGGATTTTTTTACCGCTGAACTGATTTAGACATACATATAATAAAGCTGAAGAGGGTCGAAAGTCTGTACATGGAAGATAATCGAAAAAAAGTTGTCTGGGGATACTTAGAATCGATAACAGAACACGTTCCAACAATTTTTAGAATTAGTCTGTTTATCTGTTTGTCTGTTTATCTGTTTATCTGTTTATCTGTTTGTCTGTTTATTTGACCGCGCATCACGTGAAAACGGCTGAACGGATTTTGATGAAGTTTTGGATAGATATAGTTTGAGTCCTAGGAAAGGATAATATATAGTTTTAATCCCGAAAATCAACCCTGGTGGGGGTGAAAATGGGGTTGAAAGTTTGTATGGAGAATTTTTAACCGCTGAAACGATTTAGATAGAAATGAGTATGGAGATAATTTGAGTCTCGAGAAACGTCATAGGATAGTTTTCAAACCCTTGTGGGGGTGAAAAGGGGGTTGGAAGGTGGTATGAGGATTTTTTTACCGCTGAACTGATTTAGATGAAAATTGGTATAGAGATAGTATGGGTCTCGAGAAATGACAAAGGATAGTTTCTTCTTCAAACCCCCCCCCCCCCCCCCATCTTACTTTAGAACCGTAGGTCCAAAAAATTTGAAAAAAATAATGGAAGTGACGCCTGAAAGGTACTTTCAATAAAAACTATCTATACATATAATAAAGCTGAAGAGGGTCGAAAGTCTGTTCATGGAATATATTCGAAAAAAAGTTGGCTGGAGATACTTAGAATCGATAACAGAACACGTTCCAAGTATTTTTAATTAGTTAACGGCTGAACGGATAATGATGAAATTTTGTGTAGAGATAGTTTGAGTCCCGGGAAAGGATAATGAACAGTTTTCATCCCGAACATCAACCCTGGAAGGGGTGAAAAGGGGGTTGAAAGTTTGTATGTTGAAAGTTGGTATTGAAATAATTTGTAATTTCTTGGTCAAGATTTTTATAACATGTTACCCGTCGATGCTTTAAATTTACCATTACCCGCTCTTAAGAAATATTTGAAAATGTCATGAATGTCAAAGGGTTATTGCAGCAAACCAAAAAACTACTACAAAATCATCTAACATTTATAGGACACCGTTTAGGTAGGAAAACATATTAAACGTTTTGTGAAGCAGTCAGATTAGGATTTATTTTTCTTTATAATTAAACAATAGGTACATTATCTGTCTCTCAAGCAGTTTTGATATGTCTTCTTGAAGAACTACGCATTATTTTGTATCTTTATGATCTAATAATGTATTACTGTTTTGAAAAAAATAAGTCCCGTAGAATTTCTTTTCGGTCATAATACTTCTTGGGCCAGAGGTACACCTACAGGGTTAGAACCGGTGGAGTTTTGGAACGAAGTTCTTTATCGGACGGTTCGCGGATGGGGGCCTAGGCGAAAAAAAGTCACGTGACCGTTACGAAAAAGCGTCACGTCACGAAAACGCGACACCCATACGATTGAGAAACATGTAAAATGGAATGAAATAAAAAATATATAAAATAGAATAAAGTGAAGTGAAGTGTAGTGAAACTGAGAAGTGGCAAAGTGATAAAAGTGAAAAAAGTCGAGAACCTCAAAAGTCGAGAAATTTAAAAATGTCGAAAATGTCAAAAATGTCGAAAATGTCAAAAATTTAAAATATTTAAATTTCCAAAATTTCCAAAATTTCCAAAATTTCACAAAATTTCCAAAACTTTCAAAATTTCCAAAATTTCCAAATTTTCCACTATTTCCAAAATTTCCACTATTTCCAAAATTTTTAAAAAATGCAAAAAAAATTAAAACCACAAAATTTACGAAAAAGTAAAAAATTAAATAAAATTAAGTACTTCGTTCCAATCGCACTTGATTCACACACTTTCCACGACACTCACGTATTTTATTTTTCTCTGACGTTCATTAGTGTATTGTAATGTGCTTACATTGACGAATAAATATCTTGATCTACACCAATATCATAAATCCTCTATTCCGCGTTCGGAACCGTATGTAATTAATTACCAACATTATTGCAACCAATAACGTAACATCAGTGTATTATCTGTGACAGTGTGGTAAAAACGTATGAAAATTCATTACCTACGGTAACGTAATGAAAATCCGCCCCCCGACCGCCGGCGCCAATAATACGCATACGCCAATAATATTGGTCATGGCGGTGTAATGGTGGTCATTCTAATGGTTTCAATGGATTTTTAATATGTGTGTAGGTAAAGCAGTGTATGCTTCTGTACATAATTAGGCCTTATTACGTAACAGTTACATCGCCATGTCCGTCCGTCTGTCCGCGGTCTAGCTCAGTTACCGTTCGCACTAGAAAGCTGAAATTTGGTGAGGCCTGATAAGAACTTTCAATAAAAACTATATTGAATAAAATCGGTTCAGCCGTTTTTGAATTATTAGTCAAAAACGCATAGTGAAAGGAAGTGCCGAATAGTAAACTGACGTAAGCGCCGCCAAATAAACGACCTTTAGAACGGATGTTTTGTAACAGGGCAGCATCTACGAAACTCTACACTGAGCATCGCCCGACATGCTCTTGGCCGGTTTTTTTTTTTTCATTGTTATCCCGGAAATCACCCAATTAAGGATTACTAATTCCAATTCTAGAAAATCCCCAGCCAGGTTATACGTAGCCTATAAAAATTCAACGTCTAAAAGGGGGGGGTAGCCACTACACTCGATTGAGTTAAATTTGCATGGGTCATGGACCCCCCCCCCCCCCTCCAAGTGCACCTAAAATAGAAAAAATAATTTCTGCATTTGTGACACCCCCCCCCCCCCCCTCTCACCCCCCAACTAATTTGTCGGGAGGATCGATCTGGATGATATTTGCCGTGGACATGAACGTATAAATACAAAAGTGGTCCTGTATCGTCCGATATACACCTACTACTCTCTATGTCATCTAAATCATGCCAAAAACAAATATAATAAAAAAAAAGTATACATTTATGAGTGTAGTTCATTTAGTGGTAATTGTAAAATATTTTATTAGGACTACTGTCCTCTAGCGTATCCATCTGTCAACTTTACTTCAAGTTCCGCCTCCAGGGTAGCGGGAGAGAAATTAGGGGTGAATTAGCCGCTTACTGACACAGACCGAATTCCACGCGGGCGGAGCCGCGGGCACAGCTAGTATATAATAGATAGATATTGACAAATATTTAAATACATAGAAAACATCCATATCTCAGGTATAAATATGTGATAAACACACAAATATATGCCCTTACCAGGATTCGAACACCGCACCTCCTGCTTCGTAGGCAGTGTCACTACCGACAGGGCTGGGAATTTTTGTTGCGCACAATAATGATTAGTATGATTACCAAAGTGCAGTAGAATAATTTTCTTATGATAAGATATGAACCTTAATTTATTGCACATAAATTGAGTTGATTATGAATCCCATTTAAAAACTTCTCGACTATAGATTGAAGATATAAACGGTATTACTTTGTTGCTATTTCTTTTTGTAACAAAATATCTATCATTTGTTTGCGATTATATTGCTATCCTTTAATTATAATTATATATTATAATTATTAATTTCGATATATCGTAATCGATATTATTGGTTGAATAGCGTAGGTATTACACTTCAGTTTACATATCATTATACTAATTAGTGATTCCTCGTCTATCAAATAATATTACGAATAACGTTTAATATACTTAGTTAGGGAAACTAGTTATTGGCAGTATACATGAATAAATCAATTGGAAGCCCTTTGACATTGACAGGCAAATCCAATCATGATGCTTATTTAGATTTTCAAAACGATAAATTGATTTAATTTAAAGGTTGCATTTAATTTAACCGTCTTTTCGTACTGCCCCACGCATAAGAGTGTTGCACTTTGCATAACCAATTTAAGATTTTAAGCTAACATGGCCACTAACACTAGGCACAACTGCTGTTAAAAACGGGGTATTTACCATGGTAAGTATATTTATTTCACGAGTTGCCGATATTTCGGCATAGTTGCATGTGCCATTATCATAGACTAACTGGCGTTACGGCGACTTTTAAGACCAAAAATTGCCTATATTTTTCTACTGATTTCGTATTATTTCATGGCCAATAACTAGGTATATATAAAAAAATGCGAGTTATATAATAGATAGATATAGATAAATACTTAAATATATAGAAAACATCCATAACTCAGGAACAAATATCCGTGATGAACACACAAATAAATGCCCTGACCAGGATTCGAACCCAGGACCTCCTGCTTCATAGGCAGGGTCACTACGGACTAGGCTAGGAGGCCGTTAAAAAAGTACTTAAAAGATTGGAAAGGTTCCACATAAAAATGCATACAAGTCACCATATTTTTCGTCCGATTTTCTCGTAAAACACATTGTTTCTTACAAAGCGTAGTTTTATATCCATTCGAATACGTCTTTACGCGCTCGGAAAATGTGGGCTCAGTGACTTGGAAAAATACATTTTGAAGAAACTCATAAAATACCAGTAGTTGATACGAAACTACATAACGTACGGCATTATTACATATTTTTATCTTTATAATATTTACTGATATGTCTTCTCTGTAACTTTCATTTTGTAAATCAATTTCTGCTTGTCACTCGTTGTCATTACGTTCTCCTCCTCTCTTTCTTCTTTAAACCTGGGTTATATTGTTATTATCAACCGACTTCAAGATTTCGAAGGAGGAGGTTATCAATTCGTCGGGATCTTTGTTTTTGCTATTTTTTTTTTTTTTTTTTTATGTATGTTCACCGATTATTCGAAGACGGCTGGACCGATTTGGAAAATTATTTTTTTGTTTGAAAGCGTATACTTCACAGTTGGTCCCATTGTAACCATGTCAGGATCTGATGATGGGATCCTGGAGAAATCGAGGGAACTCTTCAACTATTATAGGCACACCTATGGTGATTTGAGTATTTTTTACAGCAGATCGAGCATTTCGTGTTGGAAAGGTGGATGCTTAGTAAAGTCGGTTCTTTTTTGTTTAAAATTATTATTTACTTATTATTTACAATCGGAATTAAACTAACTTGAAAATAAAATCATTTTGATTCACATATCCATCTCTAGCACTCTCTTCCATTCAGTTATCAGTCGCGCCACACTGTCCGCAAACCACAGATAAGGTAACCACTAGATAAGCCTTACAAGGCGACTCGGGGTCACCACTCGTTGGAGTAAAACGACAAATAAATTGCGCGGGCGTCCGCCGTGCCGTTCAGTTGCGACCATGTTTTAGACCTACACGTAGTGTGCGTGTATGCAAGAACAAAAATTGAATACGTATGAAAACTATTCAAAATCCAGGCATATTGTTGTGTAAGATGGCGTGGCAAATGTTTTTAAACGTTAAGAATCAAAAGAGTTGGAATTACTTTCCACTTTTACTTCAAAATATATTTTTTTACTTTAATATGTTTCTAGCCAGCGGAGTTCATTTTGAATTAGTCAATTGAGAAGTAGTTAGTATGCCCGTCTCTTTTTATCATGTTAATAATGCAATGTGCTATTCCTTTCTTACGGAAGCACGTGTAGGATAGTGATGTGCGGATGATGTGTACCGGACTTATATACAGGCACCACGTACTTTCGACTAACAAATATACGAAGTACAATAGAAAACAGAAGATCTTTGTTTAATTTTCTTTTTTCTTTTAGTTTGAGTAGTTGGTAGAATTTAAAGATTTATTCTGTCGGTAGTTTTTCTTTTCATATATGTAGTTATAATAAATATGGGTATTAAGGGTGCCACATGAGCGTTGCTTCTATAAGATAATTTCAATGGGTGTCACATGAGAGTTGTTTTAAGTAACTTTTAATTGGTGTCACATGAGCGTTGCTTCTATGAGACATTTTCGAATGGTGTCTTATGAGAGTTGTTTTAAGGAACTTTTAATTGGTGTCACATGAGCGTTACTGCTATGAGACAAGTTCAATAGGTGTCACATGTGCGTTGCTTCTATAAGACGCTTTCAATGGGTGTTATATGAGTGTTGCTTCTATAAGACGCTTTCAATGGGTGTCACATGGGCGTTGCTTTTATAAAACGGTTTTAATGAGTGTCACATGAGCGTTGCTTCTATAAGACGCTTTCCATGGGTGTCACATGAGCGTTGCTTCTATAAGACGCTTTCAATGGGTGTCACACGAGCGTTTCTTCTATAAGGCGCTTTCAATAGGTGTCACATAGGAGTGGCTTTAAACAACTATTAATGGGTGTCACATGAGCGTTGCTTCTAGAAGACACCTTGAATTGGGTGTCACATGGGAGTCGCTTCTAAAAGTACTTTCAATGCACAGATAAGGTAATTTTAGATTAGTCTATAAGGCGACTAGATAAAATTTATTGGTAATACGTTTTTAAAGTAGGTATATACATATTGCATTATTGTTATTTGTTATCACTTTAGTAAACAGTAAATACCTCAATCAACAACAACAAATTACGGTACGGTACGGTACAGTACCGTTTACTTGTAGTACACATGTCCCATCACTACGCAACCACGTGATAGCGTGGTGATAGCGCGCGGTCCTTGAATCGACCAATCGCAGCGCCGCTATCACCCACCCGCCCCTCACGTCTTCCGCAAGATTTGGTGACTCGCGGCGCGAACAAAATGAGCAACATTATTACTCTATAGGAGGTTCTCTGTGCCGCAAACAGATCACGATCACACTGCGGTGAAGCTGCGAGCATATGACATCTTGCATATGCGAGTACATAAATTAATGTTTTTACCTGTAGTGTATGTTCCTTAAATGTTTTTATACTACCCCATATGTATTTTGTATCTTCTTGTAGATGTATAGTTTTTCATTCAGTTTGTGTTAAGTTTAACTTTGTTTTCTATTTTTTGTCTTCAGTTTGTGTTATCTGTCGTGGCATCACCAAGTGGTCCCTACGGAAGACCAGCGCTAGCTGACATACTAGCTATCATTTTGCTGAGCAGGGTCCATTTTGTGGTGGTACACCAATACGTCTTTATTTTGTTTGTATTTAATATAATAAATATCTTGAATTTTAATTAATAAAACATAGAGTTTTGTGGTAGTTTTTTTACAATGGGCTACTACCGCCATTTATCATTTTAATAAAACGTGTTATAACATTGTTTATGAAAAATATTACCTCTATTTATTCTGGCATTTGTGGTCAGCCAGTTTCAGATCCGCTCAGGAAATAGCGTAGGCACTAGTTATTACGAAATCGAATTTTAACTGAACTTCCAACTTGGAAGCCCTAGCTTCTATTATTTTATTTTATCAACCGACTACAAGATTTCGAAGGAGGAGGTTATCAATTCGTCGGGATCTATGTTTTTGCTATTTTTTTTTTTATGTATGTTCACCGATTATTCGAAGACGGCTGGACCGATTTGGAAAATTCTTTTTTTGTTTGAAAGAGTATACTTCACAGTTGGTCCCATTGTAACCATGTCAGGATCTGATGATGGGATCCTGGAGAAATCGAGGGAACTCTTCAACTATTATAGGCACACCTACAGTGATTTGAGTATTTTTTACAGCATCTCGAACATTTGCTTTTGGAAAGGTGGATGGTAAGTGAAGTCGGTTCTTTTTTGTTTAAAATTATTTAGTTAAGATTTCCTGACGAATTGGTTTCCTTCACTGGACAGCGACTGATTGATATGATATTACGTACATATGTTCCGAAAAACTTATCGAAATGAGCCTGTGTTTGAACCCCACGATATATGGATTGAAATTCGCAGGCCCTGCCTAGTTAATATATTAAAAATATTTGGTTTTGTATGGAGGGTCGGCCGATTGGATGATGTGTCCGCTTTTTCGTGTCCAAGAATTTTCTCTCCTACTCTTTCTTAGTCTCAATACGATACCAATTATGCTTTTAAACGGATCACCACTATTTTTGTTATAACCTGTATTACGTAAGTGTCTTAAGAACATGTTTCTTCCAGGAAATCAACTACGACTCCCCTCGCGGCGGAGTGTCAGTCATCACAGAGAAGGGCGAGACGACCACATCTCACCTTTTGGTACAACGGGCAAAAGTGCCCGACACCGGGCGCTATACTTGTGCTCCGGCTAATGCCAATCCGAGATCCGTGCAAGTGCACGTACTTAGTGGTAAGTGATTGACAACCGTTGCGTACCCTAGTTCCCAATCCTAAAGGCTAAAGCCAAATTAAGGTGAATGCAAGTGCCCCAATTTAGTAGTAAATAAGAGATAATAATGTCTTCACTTTTGGTGGAGCGGGAAAATGGTCCCCTGACTCCGGGCATTATACTTGCGCTCCAGCCAATGCCAATCCGAAATCCGTGCAAGTGCACGTACCTAGTGGTAAGTGATTGACAACCGTTGCGTACCCTAGTTCCCAAACCTAATGGCTAAAGCCAAATTAAGATCAATGCAAGTGCCCGGATTTAGTAGTACCTAAGAGACAATAATGTCTTAACTGTCGGTGGAGCGGGTCCCCTGACTCCGGGCGCTATAGATACTTGCGCTTTGGCTAAATTCCAATTCGAGATCCATGCAAGTGCACGTACTTAGTGGTAAGTGCTTGTTACCCATGAATTGCTTACCCTAGTGCCCAAGCCTAAATCCAAATCGAGATCAGTGCAAATACATGTATTGGGAGACAATAATGTCTTACTGTCAGTGCAGCGGGCAAAGGTTCTCGACACCGTGCGCTATACTTGCTCACCGACTAATGCCAAACCGAGATCCATGCAAGTGCACGTACTTACTGGAAATTGCAGACAACCATAATTTGCGTAACCTAGTGCCCAAACCTAAAGGCTAAAGCCAAATTAAGATCAATGCAAGTGAACGGATTTAGTAATTAGGAAGAGACAATAATGTTTTAATTTTTGGTGGAGCGCGAAAATGGTCCCCTGACTCCTGGCACTATACTTGCGCTCCAGCCAATACCAATCCCAGATCCATGCAAGTGCGAGTGCTCGACAACCATTGCGTACCTACCCTCGTTTCCAAGCCTAAAGGGTAAAGCCAAATCAAAATCAGTGCAAGTGTATGTACTTTGTATTTAGTAAGTGGAGGACAACAATGTCTTACGGCAGCAGTGTACACAAAAACAAATGAACGAAGTAAGCTATTTATTTAGGTCATCATTATTAAAGTAATATTTACAATTTGCAGTCCACTTCACGTGAAAAGTCTTATCTGGTGGCAGATAGTGATATATAAATTGAAAATTGAAGACTGATTCAACTTTATCGATGATATTATAATTTTCATGTATTGTAATATTATAATAATATTTATCGGTTTTCCAGAAAGCCAACCACGTAATACATTGTTTTAATTTATGGTGTACTTATTAAAATCTCATTAAATCCGATTAATGTTATCGACGTACTTTTAAATAAGCTGAAAATGTGATTATTTATTTCCCTGAATATTTGACGTATATGAAATATTTTTAACGTAAATATTTTAACGATCCTTTTAGGTTGGATATACGCTTGTAAATTTTGTTTACGTAAGTAGGGACGCAGCTATACGTCAGAATGAGATATGAACATCACTATCTCACTCTTTCAAATAGGTTTGTGGTTTGTCCCTTTTAATATACCACGACGGTGGCAAACAAGCATACGGCCCACCTGAATTGATGGTAAGCAGCTACCGTAGCCTATGGACGCCTTCAACTCCAGAGGTGTCACATGCGCATTGCCGACCCTTTACAAAAAGGAGGACTCACTGTGCTGACGGCTAAAAGAAAAAGAGGGCCCCTCATCGTTAACATAATGGGTCCTCTTTGAGCTCTTTGGCTACCTTACTCACTAGCAGGAACACAACACTATGAGTAGGGTCTAGTATTATTTGGCTGTGGTTTTCTGTAAGGTGGAGGTACTTCCCCAGTCGGGCTCTGCTCAAGATTTGACGTTCGCTGATGACATTCGCTGTGCTGTGCCCTACCTCACATAGCGAGATGACATTCGCAATACCCATACCTCTTTTTTGGACCTAGTTTAAGGACATACCCCTACTTACTTAAGCAAAACTTCCAAGTGTAAATTCGCCTGCGGCTCATTTCATAATAAGATCACACGAGTGTTTTAAGGCCTAATTACGTACAGTTGCATACACTGCTTTATCTACACTCATATTATTTATCCAAAATGCCGTATTCGGAAACCATAGAATGGCCGCCATTGCACCGCCATGGCCACCTCGATTGTGCCGGCGGCGGTCGGGGAGGCGCGTGTCGGGCTATCGGCGGATGCGCGGGAGGGTGCAGGTGTACATTGTGTTATCAAAACTCATAGCACATCAATAATTGAGCATGAAAAGTTAAAATTACGTTACTGCTACGGATAAAAAGCTTATCATAGTAAAATCGGTCGTGGTAATTCTAGCCATTGCCTACCGTTTTCGAACACGTTTTAGAGAACTTAGAATATGAGTGTAGATAAACATAATTTCAATACAAGGTGTAACTAAAATGGTGATCATTTTAAGGGCATAATTGGTATCGTATGCTAATTATAAAAACTTTTTTCGCGATGAAAAATATTTTTTTTTCAAAAATGTCCCGCAAGGTTCACTTTTACGGTCTAAAATGAGGCGACGAAGTGCCTAGTTTATGTTCAAACAAAAATTTAAAAAGTTACAGAAATTGCAGGCTCGATTTCGCGACAAAAATGTTGGATACAAATTCCATTTTTATCGAGGTACAAACTTTTTAAAAAGTTCAACTGCCATACAAAAATTAAGGCAAAGGTCCTAAACAGCCGAAACACAACATCTGTATCTATTATTTATACCGCGACTTTTTAGTTATCTCGAATAGCTTGCGGTAATTTCGGAAGAAAAATACACTTCCAATTTTTTTTATAAAAAATCGTATACACGGCAAAGCTTAGCGTGTACCGCGAACATAGAACATTGTTTCGACTATATCTGTCTCCGTCACTCAAAATGGTGATAGAGATATGTTCGCGGGGGCGGTTATCCTGTTAACCTAGAGGTTATTCTGAGATACACTATCTATGTCAATATTGTTTTTTGTTCACCATCGTGCTGGTATTTGGCTGTTTTGCATCATTTTTGATAAAAGCACTATATTGGACTCGGCGCGAAGGGCCATTGCTGGCTTCGTATTAAATTAAACGGACTCCCAAGGTCGTCCGTTTAAACATAATACTCAGCCCGCAATGTGCTACTTCGCCTCCTCGGCAATAATGTACTATTGTATGGAGACTTCGCCGGCTGGGGAGATGTACCCAAAAAAAAATTCTTCTACTTTTTCTTACTCGTAATACGATATCAATTATACCCTTAAACGGATCACCAGTATCTTGGCCGCGATTCGAAAAATAAACACACACACTGGATAGACACAGCTCCAACCCAACTCTACCCAACTCAACTCAACGCTATAACGACATTGACATTTGCTATTCGAACAGATTTTCATTCAACTTTGGTCTCACATTGGTGTCACATTGGTCACACATTGGACCAATGTGAGACCAATGTTGAATTAAAATCTGTTCGAATAGCAAATGTCAACGTCGTTATAGCGTTGAGTTGATTTGGGTTGAGTTGGGTTGGATCTGTGTCTGTCCAGTGTGTGTGTTTATTTTTCGAATCGCGGCCCTTGTTACAACCTGTATAATATTCGAGTTTCGCGACAGTTTTAAAGCTCAAATAAATATACAAAGTTTCCTAAGCGTGTTGCGTTTTGCCTACATCATTGTAGCAGCGTAATAATCTTCATGGCCCATAAAAAGTGTCATTTAGCAACTACATTGTAAGAAATTGGAGACTCCCAAATGAAAACATAAAACGTATGACGTTTAAAATATACAGTTTAAACAGATTGTCTCCTCTTTTGCATACTTTCTGTTTTAAACGGCTTCAATAAATTCGGTTTTCTATGTGAGTGAAATGTAGCTTGTGAGACAATTTCATTTTGTCATAAATATTAAAACAAAAATTGTGAAACTTCTAAACACTACTTCTCCGATTTAAAATCAAACGCACTAAATTAATGTGGTACACGTAGGTTAGTTAGTTTTGTAATAAATGTATATAATTAAAACTTAATAAATATTAAGTTTAGAGGGCTTTAGATTTATTTAAGTTTTGTTTTCAGAATTTTTTTTTGTGACGACCCATAATTTTTAAAACGTCACAAACTGTTAAAAAAATATTCATGATTCTGAGCAAAAATAATACAAACTGGTTAAGTTTTAAATCATAATCGTTTACTTTGGTAAATTACAATGCCGTTTAAAACTGTATCTTCAAAACGGTACTTTTATTTCTGAAAATTCCCATTATAACATTGTAAACAATTATTCGTATTAAACTTATATACTTAGATGTCATATACAAAGGAAAAAGTGAACTAGGCCTCCAGTGCCCAAGGCTGGGATCGAACCAGGGTCTATATAAGTTTATAATTTATACAAAATGGCCAAAAATAACTATATTCCCGTTGGCTGTAATGTTTTGGGACCCAACTAATCCTCCGTAGATGGATTTGGAATCTCCCAGTTGGGTCCCAAAACCTAACAGCCAAAGGGAATATAGATCTTTTTTGACCACCTAGTATATATAGTAGTGTGTCTACTTAAAAATAAACAAATCAAAATATTTATAAGTATAATTTTGATTTGTTCTTTAGTTGTTTCGTAGTTTAAGTGGCATATTTGTCCCCAGGAGAACATCCAGCAGCCATGCAGCATGGGGGCCAGTTGCGGCTGCAGTACCCGCTGTCGGCGGCGCTGCTCAGCCTCATCGTCACCCTCATGGGCTGCTAGCTGGACGTATGAAGGCCTTTACTTACTGATATTTGAACGAATTTTGTACTTATCCTATAGTAGGGCCAAAATCAACGTTCCGATTGAGACGAAACTCATGAAACTGGACGTCTCGCTCACTCTCGCTGTCTGCTGTCACTCCGCGTCGCAGCGTTCTTGCTTTATTTTATGATCTTAGCGGCACGATGCGTTTGACTCTACCATAGTTCTGCAGATGTACTAAGGATTTTTTTTGGAAATAAAGGAGTATTATTGTAAAAAAAAGTGGTCACGCCAATCAAACTCATGTCTTCGAGACAACTTAGATAGTGGTAACAATAATGAGGATATCCGGAATCGATTTTCACCAGATGTGGCTAGAGGCACCGTGGCTAGAGGTCTAGCCGCTAGCTGTCATAATCCACCAATCATGGTTAATCAATTTTGCAGGAATATTCATGTCTTAAGTTTAGTAAAATGGAAGGTAGCTGGTACTTATTGCACAGGTTTATCCTATTTCAAGTAACTAGCGAAAAATATTTGGACTTGGATTGCAGTTATGATTTTATGTATACATATTTGTAAACCTTTTGGTCTGAATAAACTTATCGTATCTTATCTTATCTCATCATATATTTTTCGTGGTGGATTTTGACAGCTGCTGTCACCTCTCACCACAGTTAACCTAGTCACCAGGCGCCGTATTCTTATTTTAAAATACATAAACAACACATTAAAACACAATTTAACTCAAACATAACTTCAACACTCAACAAATCATACCAATATTGAAGTTGTATTGGAGTTACATCGCAATAATTTTCAAGCAAATTCAGACATTTCTGATTCAGACGTTTAGGCCATAACTGCATTGCGTAGTTAATGCATTGGAGTTGTATTGAAGTTGGATCGTGTAACATGTTTTGAAGTATAAATACGGCCCCAGGTGTAAAAATCTATACCAGAAACCCTCATTGCTGGAAATATTCGACAGACGTGTAATCTAATGTAGATTTGATCGGTTTTCAACGGTCGAGTCTCGCCTGAAACGGTGGATAAAAAATGTTTCTTTTATTTCAAAATGTTCACTTGAATTTTAAATGATATGACGCTATAAGATATAGAAAAGTGAGGAACAGATAAGAGAGAGAATACTAAGGATCGTTAACATTGTTTTATGTATCTTCCAAATTTCCATCTTTAGCTCTAGTATTGCAAACAAATACAGAAATACAGAGTTTATTGGTAAAAATTTTACAACATATTTTACACGTCATTAAAATTACATACAATAAGTAAGTACACCATTACATTACACTTATCATCATAATAAATAACATTATTACATATAAAATGATTAGGTAAACAATCAATTTGTACCGTTTGTACGTCGCTAAACAGCTATTAGACATGGCAATTTGTAGGGCCCAACCTGTTGTGTACCCTGCCTCTCCCTCACCCTCCTTCAGCTCCCTACGGGCCAAACCTCCTATTACACCTCCCAACACAACAGGTTGGGCCCTACAAATTGCCTTGTCTAATAGCCGTTCTTCCTAGCAGGTAGAACCTGTTTTCGAACGCTGCTGGGTCAATGATTCACCTGCGCTATCATAAATTCATCGATACGGTAATATGCCATATGAATAAGAAATTATTTAAGCTTATTTTTGAATATTGTATCACTACTTGATTGAAAGAGCAATTAAATATACGATTTTTAGATTTTGTCTCATAATATATAACGGACAAACCATCAGTTCGAACTAATTTTCAATGCCCAAAAAAATCGTCTGCCAGTAAACACTTGACTTGTTAATTTTTGACATTATTCACTCTTTTCTCAAACTACCTACTAATTTTTCCGAACTAAATTAGCAAAACGGAGCACTAACTTTTCAAAACGCCATTCGAGATCGTCCTGTTTGGTCCAAGACAAAGCGTAATAGAGCGTAAACGTTAACCACTAACACAATCAATGTAGCCCATTCTAAACTACAAAATGGCGGCCGAAGTTATGATATAGCCTCTAATGGAGCCTTCAGCTAAACACTAACGAAGCGAAGTTGCGCTCCTGTTCTTGTCATACTAGAAGCTCATAGCTGCTGTAAATTGTTTTAACTAAGACATTATCTGAACAGAATTTGTCTTATAATGCTTATGGTATGCGGGATCCTGAGGCATACATGAGGTATGTTTAGCAAAGATGTTTCATTCTGTTCTGTATATATTAACATGAATTACATAAATATATTACATACATTAATTACATAAATAAGGCTGAAACAAACGCACCTTTATTAATTGCCACTAGAGGAAGTATATTTTACGGCCTCCTAGACTAGTGACCCTGCCTATGAAGACAGTGTCGATTGTTCGTATCCTGGTGCGGTATTATAACTTTAAAATACATAAACAATACATTAAAAATACAATCTTTCTCAAACATACCTCCAACATACAACAAATATTCAACCAATATTGAAGTTGTATTGGAGTTGCATCGAAATAATATTCAAGAAAATTTTGATATATCTGATTCAGACGTTTAGGTGTCAGCTGTATTGCATGGTTATTGTATTGAATTTGATTCGTGTCTAAACGAGTTTTAAAGTTAAAATACGACCCCTGGTTACAGCATTTATTTGTGCGTAGATCACCAATATTTGTTCCGGAGTTATGAGAGTTTTCTATTTGTTTGAGTATTTATGAATTGAAATGAAAAATGTTTAATTGGTGCAAAAAAACAGAATCACATCTATATATAATGTCATCATTCATCATCATCAACACAACACAAATCTTAATGAGTTTTCCACAGTAAGTCGATCTGCAGCATAAAAACGTCCTACAATACTTATTTTATAAATTAATCATTTAACTCTATCTGCGCCTCGCTTTAAAATGGATATTGAAATGGTTTTGAATCGTTGAGTAACTCCTTTTATTATCAAAAAGAAAACAATGCAGGTATAAAAAGACATGTACAATTTTATGTTCAAATATCAGTAAAGTATACAAATATGGCCCGCTAACGATTGTAGTTTTTAGTCCAAACCATGGATACCCTGTATAGTTGTAATTCTAAAACCGTTTTTGTCCAAATTATCGAGATCTCTGAGCTTTGATCATAATTTAATCGTATGAAGTGATTAAAATTGAGCAAATGTGAATTAGAAATGTAATTACATATAGGTACATATTTTGTTTAGTTGTTAGGAAATAAATAACTATACAGGATGGTTAAGAATTGGGACACTACCGTTATGTACTCTCTATAGTTTTCCATTATATTTCGCACCTTCCAATGTAACTCTAGAATGGACGAATGCCCTAAGTGTAATAAACGAAGTCGTTATAAGTGACAAGTCGTAGATTGTTGATAGTGTATATACACAAAAACACTAGACAACTAGGTACTTACATCATTAATAGTAAATGTTGCGCCCAAAATTTAACCACTCTGTATACAGTCGCTTTACAAAGCTTGAATTCTACATAATTAGGTACTCTTATTTACATTGTATTAAGACTAGCTAAATAATTATTATGCTTAAAACATTTAGTCTTCTTTGTAATATATAATGTAAATATATTTAAAAAAATGTTTAGAATAAGTGCAATGTTCTTTTGATATTAATACTACATTGTTGAGGAGGCTAGAAAACCGCTTAACACTTTCCGTACCGCACTTCGCTACGCGCTACCGGCGCTACGCTCGTAGCCGTTCCTAGCGTTTTCCGCGTATGTAGCGGAAAGCGCCTACGAACAGAGAGCCCGCTTAGCGGGTTCCTGGTCGTGAAAGTGTTAAGGATGTACGAGTTAGTCTGAGGGCCGACCCGTTAGGGGAGACCCTCTAATAGACGAGTCCTTTACCGTTTTCGGCCGAGGCATTACATGGTGCTTTTCACCACTATTGTAAGGAAATTATAAGTACCACATAATTCGTTCTGGTAACAGAATAATAGATCTACCACCTAAATTTGTCTCCTATGAAAAAATATCTAATAGAAGCAAAGTCCTCCTCCCCGACCACTCGCTGGCACTCGGGGAGGAGAACTGCGGGCTTAGCCAAGATGAAAATCGTTTTTAGAAAAAGAATTGAGACGCTATCCGTCTCTCTATCGTACTAATATGGAAGAGTGATAGAGAGGCCGATAGCGTTTCGTTTCGTTTTCTACAAACGATCTTCTTGGCTAAGCCCTCTAGACAATTTACTTTCTACGCAACGATTGGTCGAATGTCTCTAAGTAGCTTTCGCCAACCACTGAAATGCTACATAAACATTATAATGTTTAATTATAAATTAACTTTGTAATGGTGTGGTTCAGATGTACAGATAATGCTTACTTTCCTGCATGATCAGTCAGTGGAGCATTGCCTCAAGGTCTAAAATCTAGCTTTTGAATAACCAACCTGTAGCCTACCAATACCCATTAAAACATTTTCTACATCACCTTCTGTATGGAGATAATTCCCCGATTATTGGGATTAGCTTGGATTTAGACCATCTTTTGCCACATTTGCAGTGCAACAGTGCAACTGTCCAACAGTGGCCATTCACTTTTCGCTCACAGTTGCAGAAGCGGCCCGCAGTCTGTCGTTCAGTCAACAAATCGAAATTGTGGAGCGAAATAAAGTAGAATCCCTGCGCATACAATGACCATTCGCTTAATATGATGTGATTGCGGTACAAAGTTTTATTTTCATATAAAATTCTTTATAATTCAATCGGATATACACATAACTGGTTCCGCTTACATTGACATGCCAGTTATTATGACCTATTTTTAAGAAATTATGAGAACTATGGCCGGTTACAGTGACACCTTCCCTGAGCTTTGTGACCCTTTTCGCTCCTTCTCCTGTGATGACGTTGCCTACGTAGGAGTGTGACGCGTGATTACATTTTGTTTTGATTATTATTGACGAATTGAATGTATTAAAATAACGCTGACAATGAGTTTTTAAAATCATCATAGGACAATTAAAATTGTTTCGTTTCTGAAACTACGTTTTGTATGACGTCCGGTTAGTATGACCTGTTGTGCACTTCCCTTCGATGTCATTATAAGCGGATTCCACTATATATGAAGCAAAGTTCGAGAGTAAGTAAACGTGAGGGACCCTGTTTTAATATAATTAATAATTACATCTGAGGCTCACGAAAGTTTGCAATTTAATTAATGTTAACAACCAAGCTTTGACTAGTAGCGGAAGAGAGAGATAACCCTTTCTCGGCAGTGGGACACAAAATAGACTACCAAAAAAATGTTTATGAGCACTTCATTGGCAGGAAAAAAAATCTGATACAGAATTTAAAATTTGAACAGGTTATATAAACGGAGGTAATGATTAGAAGACATTTTTCTTCCAGATGAGATCAATTGTGAACAAGAAACTCAAATTAAATACACTCGATAAATGTTAATCAATCAATTTAATCTTCATTGAATCTTTATTTGTTGTTGTAAAGTTCTCAATGGCTTTTAACAAAGTCTTATTCCACTTAAACGACCCAAGAAGGGTCTTTAATGTATTGTTCATTCACTTATCGGTCGTTCATTCGTTTCGTTCGTTCAAGTTCAAGGTTGCCTCTAAAAATAGATTTATAATAAAAATAGATAATAGATAGTTTGTTCACTGAAAACCTGAACACTAAGTATTAGGAAAATCTCTATGATCGAGTTTTTCCAAGTACTAAAATATCAGGATGATAAAAATCCGAACAAATCAATACTTTTAAGCATTTTTTGGTTTTATTTTCATATGTAGTAGGTACACCGTAAAAAAAGCGCTGGTGGCCTGGCGGTAAGACGTCCGAATTTCAAGCCGGAGGTCGCGGGTTCAAACCCCGGCTCGTACCACTGAGTTTTTCGGAACTTATGTACGAAGTACGAGTATCATCGTCGCTTTTCGGTGAAGGAAAACATCGTGAGGAAACTGGCTCTATAATCCCAACAAGGCCTAGTTTCCCCTCTGGGTTGAAAGGTCAGATGGCAGTTGTTTTCGTAAAAACTAGTGCCTGCGCTAATGGGTTAGGTTGCCGAGCAGACCCCAAGCTCAATAGAGCAAAAAGCTGGGACAAACGCTAGGATTTCAGTAGGTACACCGTGACCTAAGTATCATACGGATTTCCTTTGTGTATGAATCGTGCTCAGTCGAGCAGCGATTTAATTCGCGTCACGACACAGGAGATTAAATAATCCTTAGATTAAGGTAATAATACTCATGGCTTTACTCTTAAACCTTTGAAGTCTTCTCTTTAATTAAATATAGAAATTATAAGTTGCCATTCGTTTCGGGTTCAGTTAACTGTTTGGAACTAAAATTAAATATACATGTGAATATGATGAATATGATGGGTTAGAGAAACAGTAGGGTAAAAAGAACACTTGTATGTGTTTATAATATTATTTACCCTGTCTTTGGAAAATACTTTTTACCCCAAATTAGACTCAACAAGGTCTTACTGGGTAAAACACTAATAGAACTTCTTCGTTATTTTTTTATTGAAATAACGACAACAACAGTCTTCTTATAGAACTAGGAATTATTGTGTATCTTTAATGTATTACTGTTTTGGAAAAATAAGTCCCCACGAGTTTCTTGCCGGTCATAATACTTCTCGGGTCAGAGGTGTAGGGTTGGAACCGGTGGTAGTTTTTTTTTCTTTTCTCTCTGACGTTCATAAACTGCATTTTAATGTGTCTAAATTGAAGAATAAATATCTTTGATCTTTTTTTTATAACAAAAAACAAGGAAAAATACAATTATAAAACTAAATTTATTATTTGACCGATAAGATGTTATGATACTTATAGAATATCTAGTGCATAATTATTTATTTTATGGAGCCGTTCATTTGTTTTATCGCCATGATGCATATCGCAATACAATCTAGAAAACAACTTCAAAGCGCTTCATTAGCGATACGATTCCAAGCGCTACGCTCAAACTTAAGCGGAAAAACTTAAACTGGAATGAAACAGCGCTTAAAATTTTAATTTCTCGATTCGCTATGCACAACAATCTCTCGAAATATTCCATCTCAGCGCAATTGGTCTCAGTTGCCTGATTCAATAACTTTTCCGTTAACATTTAAAAGCGTTTGCAGTTCTGAAACAAGAGAGAGAGAACGTCTGGTAAATGAGAAATAAGACAATAATAATCCAGATGAAGTAAGTACACCCTGATTCAAAACTGCATTGAAACATTACGAATGAATTCATTCATAAATTGTCCATGCAGTTTTGAATCTGTTGTCCCACTGTTGGTCACAGGCCCCTTTCTTACGAGCGGCTAAAACTAGTCAAAATCAGGTTGAAGACTTCATAAAAATCTTCGAAAATTGTCGCTTTTAACGAGGTTTCCTTAAAAGTGACTGGTTAATATCTAATAATATTTCGTAATTAATTTTACGAAAAAACTCAGTAGCACGAGCCTGCGCGGTGTTTGAACCTGAGAACTTTGGATTGAAGTTTGCACTTCTTGGATGACTTCGCCGTTTTGTATGGAAAACGTTCTCGCTTGAGTATATTTGTGGTCCAATGTGTGACCAATGTGAGACCAGTCTCACATTGGACAATGTTGAATGAAAATCTGTTCGAATAGCAAATGTCAATGTCTTTATAGCGTTGAGTTGAGTTGGGTTGGAGCTGTGTCTGTCCAGTGTGAGTTTATTTTTCGAATCGCGGCCAAGGGAGAACGTTTGAGATCGGCAAAACTTACTGCTAGGTTACCATTGTTACCAATGCAACGGAAGAAAATAAACCATTGTAAATATACAAACCAGTTCTTCTTTTAATAAACCCACATTTTTCCATCTATCACGTGATTTATTTTATATTAGAAATGTAATTTTAGTTTTTGGTATAACTTGTAAAACATGTTACGATATAAATGCACAGTAATATGTCATATTATGTGTTATGTTACTTAAGTATGTAAGAAACATTGTAAATGAATATTTCTATAGACAATCTTTAGCTTAAAATATCTATGGATCCTTGGACGAATCTACCGAAAACGATTGGTTACGCGAAAAACAACAATAGGACAAGAGCAATACTTGTATGGAGTTTCACATAGTTGCTCTTGCCTCGGATAAGATGAACTATGTATGTTATTGTTACCCGTTACACTACCGTTTTCTCAAATTCGGTATTAAGTCAGCTCTATAGATGCAGCTCGATGTCATGCAATGATGATGCAACCCGGGTTTGTTTAGTATGTTTTTACCCGGGTTTTCGGGTATTACCCGGGTTATTTCATACTTACCCGGGTTATTTCCTAAGGCGATGCCATTGACCATACGTCGCCGTTCGGAAGACGCTAACGTGTAATCACCTCGATTTTTGTCATTGTTATCTACTTACATTCTCAGAATCTTTTATAAACTTAAGAGCTAGATGTTTACAGTCCGGTACATTGTTTTGTTTAATTTAAAGTTGTGCAGTTGTTAAGTCTTTATATTGCGGGATTTGTACAAAATACGTAGCGAATCCTTATTTCATCTTATGAATTAAAGGGTTATTCTCAAATATTTTGTCTCTGATAAGACTCAAACTCCGTCAAACACTTAGTATGTATTAATGGAGTTTTAAACACAAACATAAATCTTGATTATGACCCAAAATATACTACTGAAATTATATAGACATTATTCTTACTTTTCTGGAGCACTTTGATCGGGAGTGATATCATTAAGTTCTATAAAAACCACGATCTATTAAAACTAACTAACCAATCAGTGTAAACAACAAATCTTATAAGATCTTGACTTTTCACTGAATCTCTTTTTTTGTCAAATTTTAAAATGACAGTTCGATTACATGCATTTCTATATCATTTTGTACTTATTTAAAGAATGGTTAAATTGGGCAGATTTAATAGTAAATATACCAAATATCTGATTTGTTTTGCATTAAAAAGAGAGTTGGTTTGTGAAATTGGGACAGTCATTTTAGTACTTATGTAGAAAAAAACACGCATATTCATTAAGCCATATTAAAGGTGCGAGAACATTCTTATAGCTTACCAGCATGGCTGATCTCTAATTTTAAACAATTTCAGGATTTAAATATTGCTATTGTATTTAATGAATAGAATAATAAATCACGTTAGGTATAGCGTTTCATTGAGTGAACAGTGTAATTCAACCAGTACTCATTTTTTTAATTTTAAGCTTAAATAAACGCAGAACAGTCAGAAATGAAAATATTACATGTTTAATTTACCTCACGGCTATTGAAAAAGGTTTTAAACATTATTTTTTTTCCTCCGTTGCTTTTAATTTCCTATTTACATTTGTGGGCCGTATTCGAACTCTAAAACACATTAAGACACGAATCAAAACTACTACAATACAGTTAATGCCTAAACGTCTAATTCAGGATTTGGTTAAGAATTATTCCGATACAACTCTAATACAACTCCAATATTGGTTGATAATTTGTTGTACGTTGAAGTTGTGTTGAAGATATGTAGTATTTGAAATACGCTCCTAAACGTCTGAATCAGAGTACCACAATTTGCTTGAAAATTATTCTGATGCCAGTCCAATACAGCTTCAATACTGGTTGATTATTTGTTGTGCATTTAATAGTTTGTATTTTAATGTATTGTTCATGTATTTTAAAATTAGAATATGTCATCTGGTGTATTTAGCCATTGGTTTAAATTTGCAATTTTTATGAGCCTGGTCTTTGTACTCGTAATGGCGGTATGCGTGACAGTCATGCGGTGCCCATTTGGCGGTTATAGTTATTTGACTGACAGTTGACATATGTCAAATAGTTAGTACATTTTCAGAAAAATGAAACGCTATTGTATAGTTATTAAAATTATAATAAAACCAAATGAAGCTTAGATCATAATAATATTTAAAATACGTTTTGTTTAAATAACTTAGTCTAATTGATATGGTTGTGTAAATAATAGTTGTAAGGCGTTGTTTAAGACATAAATATACGTATTGAACGTCAGAATATACGATTTGTTTTATTTAAAGCACTAGCCTTTTCCCGCGGCTTCGCCCGCGTACTATAAGTACTCAAAAAGGATACGATACCCATGTTGATTTTCAGACTTTATGACCACATTTGCCCCTTTTAGGGATTGAATTTTCAAAAAACATGAAACATTTGTTTACTCATTTATCGTTAGGAATACTCCTGTGAAGTTTCGAATAAAATAGTCTTACAAATCTTAATTCCCCATACAAATTTTGGACCCCCATTTTACCCCCTTAGGGGGTGAATTTTGAAAAATCCTTTCTTAGTGCATCCCTAGACCTTATAAGGAACCTACGTACCAAATTTGGGATCTGTAGAACCAGCGGTTTGGGCTGCGCGTTGATATGTCAGTCAGTCAGTTTCTTCTTTTATATATTTATATATATATCTAAATATTACGAACAATCCAGGGACATATTTTGAGATTTCGGGCCATAAAGGCCTTATAGGCGCCGGTGAGTCAGGTACCCGCCACCTGATTCACCGGCACCCAAAACCTAGTGAATGGGCGCCCCTGGCGTTCTGCTGCCCCCATAGACTAATTAACCCAAGACCCCGCATAGCCGGGCGACCCCCGCTGCCACGCTTGAAGTAATTTCACTCTATAGTGAGACACTAATATTGGAAGTGACAGTACACATACGTACAGTACGTCTCCATGGCAACCATTAATGTCTGACTCTCTTACGACCCACGGAAGAATCGCGCGTTCCCTGTCTAGCATTGCGAGTTCCCCTCCCGCACCCTTTCTTTTTGGCAGCTTAGGTTTCAAAGAAATAACGCGCTAAGCGGAGTATAGAGATATCTTGTATATAGCTGCCCCACTCATGGTCTCCTTGGCCCTAGGGTAAATACGCCCCTGGAACAATTCCCGATGGATTGTACTAGGACCGAAAAACTGTCGCAATTTATATTTATTGTTTTCGACTTTATTGTTTTAAGTAGCGCCTGATGAGGAAACCTCGCAATCGGGGTAGCAAACTTATGGCGGTTGTACGTTAGGGTTGACATAAATAAAAAAACCGGCCAAGTGCGAGTCGGACGCACGCGCGTCCGACTCGCACTTGGCCGAGGGTTCCATACAAACCTGTAGGTATAATAGGGGTACTTTAAAATTATTAAAAATATTTTTATTATATGATGTAACTAAAAATTTACGGTTTTCGCAATTTTTCCTTTATCTCTGCTATAAGACGTTGCTTCGTACCAAATGTTTCTGAGTTCACGGTAAGTACCCTGTAGGTTTTCATATCTGCATTTTGTAGAAGGTATTCTGAGCAAAAGTGACTAATAATAAACAATACATACATTTTAAGGTCAATACGCTACGGATGTTTACGTTTCACATTGATTTTCGATACTTACTATCCATATGGAGAAAACATATACACCACGACGCGAATTATTTTTTTCGCGTAGTTTTTGTATTGTAAAGGCCTTAAAATAGTATATATTTAAAAACTGCATTAAATATTCCTCCTTATGACATTTTTTTATTTAAAAATAAATGATATTTATTACTTATACAACGTTCTAAACAATATTTTCTTTTTTTGTGTTTTTCCTCTTCGCAGAATTTTTTTTAAATACGGATTTTTACTTTTTTAATATCAAAAATGAATTCTGCATATCTGTTTTATACGGAATTGATACCACACAACCCCTAGCAACTTTAACCAGAGAGTAATAACATATTGCACGGGACCCCTGATTTCAACGTGAAGGTTCAAAAATTTTACGGACCTCCAATACTAAAAAATATTCATCTTAGGGCACTCTATCCATGGTCAAAAATTCTCAACTTTTTCTCGATGCGCACAATTTTATTCACGTTTGTACTGAAAGTATTTAAACCCTACTATACGGGATATGCATGATGCGTAAATATTTCCATTTTTGTTTCTCATTTGAGTTATTACAGTATTCTGAGTATGGTAAATATAAAATTTCTCGCAATCCGGACCGGACAACTATATCTAAAAACATTTCAAAATTACTGATATAATTTCTACTCAAAGGCTGGAAAATAAAAAAGCATTAGCGTGCGGAATTAAATATTCTGCACGCTACAAAACAACTAAAACATCCATTTGATCAGCTAAAAAATTAGTTAATAAATCATTGACACACTCTCACTAAGAGATCTGAGCGCCATTAAGGAAAAAGCCTTCGAAACTAAATGAAATTCGCGTTGTTACATGAGATTCAGAAGCTATTTAAAGGGGCCATAAAAGAAACGCCATGATGATACTATTGCCAAGATTAACGACCTTTCGTGCCATTATTCTGTGACATTTCGGATTATCTATGTCCAATTTAAATGGGGCCTCGCTGGAAATGATTACTTTACTTTTATACGGGGCGATAGACTTACATTTCAATTCAATTTAAATGTTCTAATGCTACGGATTTACTATCGGAAACCACTGACTCGTGAAAATAGATTTAAGCATTTAATTTTCAGCGAAATTTTATGTAAGAGTCTGGTAAAGTTTTTTTTTGAGTCATATTTTTGATACTATTTTACAGTAACTAATAAGACTACTATTCCTAGTCTTACTATTATTGGGACTCCGATGGCCGGTTGAGAAGTGTAAAGACTTCTTCGGCAGATGTCGCTAGGTGCCCCCCCTAAGACGCATAAAGGATGTAGTTAGTAGAGAATTTCGCAGCCATCAGGGGAGTCTCAGTAGCTCAGTTGGTCAGAGTGATGGGCATGTATCCCAGAGTGGCAAGTTTGAGTCTCGCCTGAGGCAGTGGATTTTTCTAATTTTCCTTTATTTATATTATAAGCATTGTGGTATCGTTAGCAGACGGTCTGCTTAATACAAAATTAAGACTACTAATAGATCGTTTACATATAAATATTTAAATTTCGTTTCTTTGTAAACTGCATAAGTGGAACACTTTTTTTTATTTATGTTTCATTTGTGAATAATTCACCTTAATTTAACAACTGTTTCGTGATTATTACTTGCAGGGGTGAAAATAGTAAGATTTTTATTGATTAATGTGATGTTAAACTAGTATATCAATTATATAAATACGTTGTAAAATGAGTTGTTTAAGGAATAAGTGGTACAGTTTTTTTAATTTCCATTCATATTTTTAAGCAAGAGTATGTGTACCTAGAGCAATTTTAAGAAAAATTGGCGAGGTTCAGGTGGTATTTTTGGGAATGTTATATAGTAAATATTTCATAAAAAATTAAATATAGAAATAAACTTGGCTTTATGATTTAATCAGATAATATATTGGAGTGCATAACAAATATTAATAAAAAAATCAAGCGACAAGTTTGCACGAAGGCGCTTTGTTTTTTCATACATCTACAATATTTTGATGCTGCTGCCACTAACAAGGCCACGCACAGGGGCTTGCAGCACCGAATTATCGTGTAGCCCTACCCCTGCCCTACTTCGAGGATCAAAGGAAATCTAGGAGACTTACCGTACTAGAAACCGGTTTTGCTTTTTTTTTTTTAATTAAAATACGCCACCACTTTTTTTGCATTGCAGCATCGGCATTTCGTGTTCCACCATTAAAGACGCGACTAATTATATATATCTCATCTAGGAGACTTATCGAACTAGGTTCAGTGTCATGGGCTCTCTAACTATAAGTAATAAAACTAATAAATTAAAATAGAAGACTCCTTAGGCACTGGTCCCACCGCGGGCGAGTAACTATGAGCTATCGGCTATTTTCTAGCCCAAGAAACGAACAAAAGATAATCTTTCCCGTGTAAATAAAAGAGAGAGATGTATATTTATAGTTCATCGCAGTGTGAACAGCCACCGATGAACTATAAATATATATATCTCTCTTTTATTTACACGGAAAACGATTATCTTTTGTTCGTTTCTTGGGCTAGAAAATAGCCGATAGCTCATAGCTTACTCGCTCGCGGTGGGACCAGTGCCGTAACTCAAAAAATCTTTATAATTTAAGATAAGTGGTTAAGTTCGTTATGAATGTACCTAACTTTTAATGAAATAAACAGTTTTTTTAAGGCGATGGTATACGCAAATATTTAAAGTTAGCATGGATGTAGCGTGATCGAAAGGGGCATAAACCATACCTGAGTGTGTAGTCAACGTGCCAGTTGTTAACGCTCCGTAGCGTATCGTAGTCACGTCCCTCTATCACTCTTCCATATTAGTGCGACAGTGATATTTTCGTTTTGTTCGCTACGAAGCGTTAACGATTGGAACGTTGCCTACGCACCCTGGTTAGATTTTATATTCCTAATATTTTTTTATATGTCATAATTAGGTATATACGTGGGTATACAGTGAGGTATCTTTTTAACGAGTTTGTAAAGCAGCAGCCCAGAATCCTCCTTCATTATTAAAGGGTCGGCATGAAACATCTTTGAAGTTAAATGCATCCATAGGCCACGGTACAGCAGGTCGCAAAAACTATAAAAACTTTAGTTTCCATAAGTAGTTAACATATTATATTACAATTTTGTACTAAGCAGAAAGGTGTGCAAGCGAAATTTTAATTTTATAATTGAAAGAAAAATGGAAAAATTCACCGAGTGGGTAGATGTCGCTACACGTCTCCCTCTGAAGCAATGAAGGAAGGAAGCGTCGATAGCTCAGTTGGTCAGAGCGATCGGACTGTTGTTCCGAAAGATCGCAAGTTCGAATCTTGCTCGACGCGGTGAATTTTTCCCGTTTTCTTTCAATTATAAAATTTAAGATAATATATTTTTGTTATGTCGCGATAGTTGTTTTGTACATCCCAGTCCAAATTGTAAAATCAATACTAAATGTTTGCAATACAATATATTAATATTATAATGTTGCTGCCTTCAGAAACCCGAATGGAGTTCGTTATTGTGGCTTGGTCAAGAGTTAGTGTTAGTTTATTTGTTTAGTTCCAACAAACTAATTTGAGTTATGACGCAAATTTCTAAGTGAAGAGGGTTCAATCTAGCTTGTGCGGGGTTTGTAATTAACGTATGGGTCGATTGAAGGATAAGTGTGCACGTGTGTTACATTGGAGGCAATTAATAGTATTTTATACAATCGTGACATAATAAAGAGCTTTTCAGTCGAGTACCGTGCTTAGGCCACGAAGCTTGCTGAGTTGCCTAAACAAGGTAAGAGATTGAAAAACTTAATTATGTCACTATTGTATACAATACTTACGATATACTACGAGTACTCAAAATATGAAAGTCGGTAAGAATTGAGTTCGACGAATGCGTTACAATCTGCTGCCTCTATATACTTGAGTAACTTCAATATCCCGGTGGATTGTGCAGCGCCCCCCCCGACAACGGCGGCGTGGCCGGGCGGGCTCGGGCACCTGCGTAATCTATAATATTGTATGAAAATTCATTTTATATTTGTCGACGATGCTAAAATGTGCGCTCTATTCAAAAGTATGCGCTAGCAGTTCGGTCTACAGTCTCAATTGCATTGTAGCCGACGAGTAGAAACAATTTCATTAAAGTTCATTTTGTACAAGTATAACGTCCACAAAAAATATTGTGTTAGATGTATCTACGCATTTTGTATATAGTACTACACTATAAAATGAATACTTTTTTTATCATTTTTTTTGGCATGATTTAAACGACATAGAGTAGTAGGTGTATATCGGACGATACAGGACCACTTTTGTATTTATACGTTCATGTCCACGGCAAATATCATCCAAATCGATCCTCCCGTCAAATCGTTCTATAGACGGGGGCCAAAAAATTTTACCTTGCATTAAATGCACACTTTTGGAAGCTTTTTCTAGTTATTAAGTAGGGTAGTCAGATTCCCACTACACATTTTTCCCCAGTGACGTGATTGTGCATTTCAGGAAATCGAAAACATTCTAGACAACGTCTGGAACACTACATTGACTAAATCCTACACTGGAGATCTAGCACTATTGTATTTGTTTAAATAAGTGATGACTAACTTAAAGATTTCCCGAATTGTTTCTCTGAGCTTTCGTCTATAAGCTTCATTAAGTGACATTTTTTCTTTATATTTATAAAAAAGTGACTTAGAAATTCGAACACAATTCGAAAATTTGGTAGTATGGTACTAATACAGATCTAAGTGTTACAGTAATTTTTCACCACAGTGACATGTTTACATCTATTTATTATGACATTTTTTTAGTTTTTTTGGCGAATATGATCACTTTATACGAACCTACACTTGTGAATATTTTTTCCTTACATTGTCTATTTATTTAACATACATAATCAAAAAAATATCGTAAATATACTAAGTGCTTTACGAGCAATCGAAATAAACCACTTATAATTTAAGGTTCATATTTTAAAACTCCCGCCTCCGCGGCAAGGTTACTACGTAGCACAGATTTATTAGATAGAGCAAATCAGAAGACTCGCAAGTACTACAGGTTGGTAAAGAGATATTTTATTTAAAGTTTTTTCTATATTTCTGATTTCCGATATTGAAATGTCATTATGTTTGCCCCAATCAGTCATTTCAGAACAGAGCATATTGTGGTTTTAGGTTCGACGGTTAGATAGATGCAATCGAAATGTTATTTTCGTACCTGGGAAGCACACTCCTTGCATTGGACAAACGTCGGTCAATATAAAGGACGATACACCAAGAGAATTTATTTGCTATACTCAAATAAAATATCAACAAAAAACGAGTTTATGAGTTAAATCATTCACATGGTTTTTTGTAAATTTTGTATAGAATAGAAGTGAGTGACGCCATTCTCAACTCTGAATTTAGTGGTCACGTCATGAGAAACTTCATAATGCGTATTGAACACACTTATTTATTTATTTATTATTCAAAACAGTATTACAGTAAATCCAAGGCACTGCGAACTTCAAATTAAACATATAAAATAACTTAATGCTAGGTCGATTTAGGCTTCATAATGCGTAGTCTTGTGACCAGTAATCTGTTCGCAGACTTCATGTGACTCGCTTGTAAGCTATGAATGAATAGGAGAGCTATACCTGCTATTTATAGCTTCTTTGCTAGGATATCCATCGGATAATACCGTTTGTTTTGATGTTTTCGGTTTATTGCGTTTGTTTTTTTGGTGATTACGGCGCTGAAAGACTAATAATAAACCGGCCAAGTGCGTGTCGGACCACGCATAATGGAGGGTTCCGTAGCTTTAATGGAATAGATAGATAGATAGATAGATAATTTCTTTATTCATACCCACAACATACATGGCATAAACATCAACACAAAGTAAAATTACAAAAAGAAACTAAAAAGGCATGCAACTTAATAACTTTTATGCACGTCAACAGGAAGCCATGTGTCATGGCAGAGAAACGGCGCTGGCTCAGCATGGTGATGCAGCAAGCCACATCGCTGGTATTCTGCCAGTACCTTATTTACAAAATGGTCGTGCAACGCTTTAAAAAAGGAATTATAAATAGACTAGACTATAAAAAATAACACAGTAATATGCTAAATTGTGCGTGAAGCGAGCGTACCTATTATAGTGTGTCTGTGCGTATGTAGGTATGTTTGAGTGTAATGTAATGTGTGCGCGGATGCCAGTATTTTTTTTTCCTTCTCTTCGCTGAAGCATAGAATTAAGGGAATTTATAGATTTAATTGTTTTGTTTTTGTTGGTTAAAAAGATGAAGTCGATATTTTACTTTAAATGTTGCTTTACTCTTTATCTGACGAATTGGTGGTGGTATATTATTCCAACATTTAGTTGCGAGGTATCTAAAACTCCCTTTAAATGCGGCAGACGTGTGCTGGGGGACCTGTAACACTATTGCACGTGAGGGTCTCATTTGGTGGTGGGCACTACTTTTCGTAAACCACATGAGTTTCTTATAGAGATAAGATGGCTGCTTTGTTGTAATTGTATCAAATAGCAGACAAGCAAACATGAGTTTATGACGCGCCGCCATTTTCAGTATACCCGCATTATTCAAGAATGGTGTGATGAAAGTACGAGGAGGGATCCTGAAACAAAATCTGGCACAAGCATTCTGAACTCTTTGTATAAGACGCCACGATCGCGCAAGAAGGCACGAACCATACGCAGCAAGGCAGTAATTAAGTTTAGATAAAACCAGAGCTTCACAGAGTCTCACTCTTAGAGCCACAGTAAGAAAATTTTGAATATGATATAGAACCTTTAAACGGTAAAAACAATTTCGGACAACGTCTATCACATGCTTTTCAAAACGCAAATTTGTATCCAGCCAAAGTCCAAGATTTCTCGCCACATCGACACGATCCACTTTCACATCGAATAAGAACCAGACTAATGCTAAAAGGTCGTATCTGATGCCTATGGATGAAGTTTTTTTGAAAATAACACAAAAATGGCTAAACCGATAATATTCAAAACAATTTTCTTAGAAAGTATATGCTAACGCGCATCTTTTAATTTTTTTTTCATATTTTTGAACTTACGGTTCAAAAGTTACAGGGGGGGACGCTATTTTTCGAGTTTCGAAGTGATTATTTCTGAAACTTTTCACTTAATCATAAAATGTTCAAAGAAACCTCAATGTTATTTTTGAAGACCTATTGATTGATGTGCAACATGTTCATACTTGTTTTTTTTTTGTTACATGTATGGGGGGGCGCCCCCCTGAAAAATTTTTTTTCTGCAATTTAACTACACAACTATATAGCGGCATACAAAACATACCTTATGTCTAAATTTTATTAAGATACGTCTTATAGTTTCTGAGTAAAACGGCTGTGACATACGGACGGACGGACAGACGGAAATGACGAAACTATAAGGGTTCCGTTTTTGCCATTTTGGCTACGGAACCCTAAAAATGGATTGTACAGTCGACTACAAAGAGCTAAGCTGTATCTACTTTTTCACCTTAATCCGTTGTAATAAGGTTCAAAAGTGGATACATATCTTTGTAGTCGACTGTATAATATCACAGCTGTCACTTAATAAAAATGGATATGAATAGTATACATATCAATTATATAATCTATACAGTCATCTAACTTCATAGAACCTATTTGTTTCTCGTCTTTGCCGAAGGTTCAGGGTTGTAAAAAATTTAGACAAGTTTTATTTATTCTTACTTATTTGGTTTTTAAATTGACATACAATTAATAGAATAATTTTGTCCAGGGTTTGAATTCGAAAAAGTAGCGCCATCCTGAAATTATGCGATTATCATCAATACAAAAGGCCGTAATGTTATTTTGTTCTGTTTATTTTTGATCACTTTGAAAATCGATATCTGAGGATCCGCACGGCTAATACGAATCTAACATCAAAATTGTTAAACGGCGACCATTTTAAATTTTGTACAATTTAATCCGATCATGTCGAAAATCGATTTCTGAGAATCCAAGAGACCTTTAAATGCATGCTTTAAATAAGCTGCTTTTGCTGCATTAAATAAGCAGACAAACTACGAAGTGTCCAATCTGCAAATTACTACTTTCTAGCTTCAGTAATTTCGGCCTAGCTTTAATAAAAAGTGTTCAACGCCGTTTCAACTCCTCTAGGGTTGAAAAGTTTGTAGTACTATCCACTTAAAAGAAAAAAAACTTTAAAGGATGTTTTTTTAATAACTAGCCATATTGTGAGAGGTGATTATGTAAGTCTTACTAAACAACTTTTGCTATAGGACCGAACCTGAAATCCAAAAAAAAAATTGGTGTCTCCATAGAAAACGTCAACGTCGGATCAGCCGAAATGTATGAAACAGCAAAAAAAATATTAAATTTCGGAGTTGACCCAATAGTAAAAGTTGTTTAGTATGGCCTACCAAATCACCTCGCACAATATGGCTAGTTCTTAAAAAAATACCCTTAAAAGTTTTTTTTTCTTTTAAGTCCACAAACTTCGTTTTAAGTCTTTCACAAATATCTATCCATACTTGCAACCCTTTTTAACCCCGTTAGGAGTTGAATTAAAAAAAACGCTAAAATCACTTTTATTATTTTAAATTAGCAGTAAACTTACGCAGTCTCGAACTTAAAATTATAAACACCACACAAACAAGTTTTCAACGCGCTTCTTTAATTACTTGTACAGATTATAAATTTAACCCACTCTGCAAATTACAACTTCCTAGCTTCCCTTGTTCTAGCCTCTTTCTAATACAAACTTTTCAACCCCGTTTAAACTCGAGTGGTATTTAAAAAAAAATATTCTGATAAGGAATTAAAAATAGTTATTAGTACTTTTACAAACAAATAACAGGTTATTTCAGTAAAACACACATTTAGGATAATTTTTATGTCATCCTCAAAACAAAAAAAGCCATGATTCAATTAATTAATTAAGATTAAATACTTACGTGTCGTGCGCGTACGCGGCATGGTGACGAAATGGCGGAGGCCAAAAACTTGTCTCTGCATATCTGTCAAACGTCAGCTGTCAAAATGGTCGCCATTGAACCGGCTATTCACGACGTCAAGTTGAAATTCAATTACGCGCGAAAATATAAAAATTACATTTCATAAGCTTTTAAGTACAGCGTACTGTACACTGGGCGTTTACCTCATTTTATTTTTTCGAAAGTCTGGGCGTTAATGCTGAGTGTTACTTTGTACACTCTATTGCACATTGGGCGGCACGAGGTTAAATGACTTTTTTGGTTTTAAGTGAGTAGCTTACAATCGAACTTTCAAGTCTGTCTTTCAAAACTTGTTATCTCTATATAAACTTTCAACATCAATGCGATTGAAAGCTTCCACCCCTTTTTAACTCCATTAGGGGTACAATTTTAAAAATCGTTACAAAAAACTTACTTTTAAGCCTTATACATACATTCTTCATACAAATCGTCAACGTTTTTAACCCCCTTAAGGGATGAATATCAAAACACGCTGAAATTGCTTTTCTTATTTTTTAATAAGTAGATAAAATAGGTACAAAGTAGCCAATCTGCAAATTACAACTTTCTAGCTTCAGCAGTTTCGGCCTCGTTTTAGTACAAACTTTTCAACCTTGTTTTAACTCATCTAGGGTGGAATTTTGAAAAGCACTGAAATTAGTATTTTTTATTTTGAAGTGCTTACAAATGAACTTTCGAGTCTGTCACAAAAAAGTGGTATCTATATCAACATTCAACCCCTTTTTAACCCCGTTTGCGGGGTTGAATGAAAAGAAAAACGCTAAAATTACTTTCATTATTTTTAATGTATTAAATGTACGAAGTTGCATGCCTCGAACTTAAAGTTTTAATTCCTACCCATACAAATTTTTAATCATTTTTACTCCCTTAGGGGTCTAATTTTTCAAAGGGTTTAGCAGGCTAAGGAAGGACGTGTGGCCCCTGTGAGGAAAAGTTGAATTGGTAAATGTCAATTGTTTGTCGCCTCATAACTAGTAATCACTCCAACTTTCAGCCCTCTATCTTGAACTGTCTCAGAGATAATGTCAAAAATGTATTTTTTTAACATTTTTTTTCAAACTCGTATATCTCCTAATGCATAGCAGCTAAAGCGTTAAAACAAAATCACAGCTACGTAGTTGAGTGGGAGTATACCCTATAATTTTATTATTATTTTATACGTGAAAAATAAAAGAAATAAATGTCAATTTATTTTTTGACAGCTCTTTCCAACACGTTTTTTTGAAAGTACAATTATGAAAAAAATCATGTAAATTGCTTATAGTATTAGCTACTAGCATACAAAAAATCAATTGATTATATTTGGTGCAACATACTGTAAAACAAAAACTAACAAAAGTATTCAAGTATCAAGAGTAGGCTTCTGAACTGAAAGTTCGTTTTTAAGTTTTATGTTTGTTGCCTAGCAACAAAGGGTGTATTGTTTTTAATTTGACGTATGACTGTCAAAAAAGGTCACTGCACTACTGCTGTGTTAGCATTTGTAACTAATTTTACTAACTACTAAATCAACGAAACGACGGATGTGCTATATGTATGTTTATTATTTTATAATAGTACATTACTTACCAAGGACTGTAAAAGAAAGAAAGTCCGAAATCGCAGGTATTTGTGACCCGAGCCGCAGGCGAGGGTTGTAAATATGCGATAGAGGGCTTTCTTTTTTACTGCCCGTGGTGAGTACACAATTTTTCGTCTCCATCTGGCCATAATGCGAGTTTTACCGTACGCGTAGCGTGCGGCAAAACTCACGTTATGGCCAGGTGTGACGTAAACAAAATTAATTGGTTTCATTATAGTACACGTATTAACATAACGAATTAAATAACTCATTAGAGCAGATATCACAATATAAGTCACTTAGATAATGACTATCGTAATATTCGTCGTCCCAGGTATAGAACAATGTTATCCTGCAGTCATCGCAATATCCTTTTAACATAACATTTTCGTCAGAGAGCGATATCTCAATACTGGTAAAGACTGTAAAAACAGTTGCTTCGCTATTAACCGTGGCAAGTTGAGCCCAAATATTTTTGATTTTATGATTTCCATCTGAAAGAATGTATATACATGAAGTTTCTGTTTTATTTATTTATTTTATTTACATTTAAAACTTATTTTCGCCATTATGGAAAAATCGGACTCCTCTTCTACATAACGTGTTGTATATTCCCTTAAACAATTCACTATTATGTTAAATGTGCTAGCGTATAAATTGTATAATAGTATTGTATAATTTAAAGATAGCTCATACCTAATAAATCATAATGTCTAATGTTATGTTACTCGGAATCGACAAACGCTTAGTTTATACGCTAGCACATTTAACATAATAGTGGATTGTTCAAGGGAACATACAACGCGTTATGTAGAAGAGGAGTCCGATTTTTCCATAATGGCGAAAGTAAGCTTTAAATGTACATAAAATAAAACAGAAACTTCATGTATATACATTCTTTCAGATGTAAATCATAAAATCAAAAATATTTCGGCTCAACTTGTTAATAGCGAAGCAACTGTTTTTACAGTCTTTACCAGATATTGAGATATCGCTCTCTGACGAAAATATTATGTTAAAAGGATATTGCGATGACTGCAGGATAACATTGTCCTATACCTGGGACGACGAATATTAGGATAGTCATTATCTAAGTGACTTATATTGTGATATCTGCTCTAATGAGTTATTTATTTCGTTATGTTAATACGTGTACTATAATGAAACCAATTAATTTTGTTTATAAAATAATAAACATATAGCACATCCGTCGTTTCGTTGATTTAGTAGTTAGTAAAATTAGTTACAAATGCTAACACAGCAGTAGTTCAGTGACCTTTTTTGACAGTCATACCTCAAATTAAAAACAATACACCCTTTGTTGCTAAGCAACAAACAAAAAACTTAAAAACGAAGTTTCAGTTCAGAAGCCTACTCTTGATACTTGAATACTTTCGTTAGTTTTTTTTTACAGTATGTTGCACCAAATATAATCAATTGAGTTTTTGTATGCTAGTAACTAATACTATAAGCAATTTATATGATTTTTTTCATAATTGTAATTTCAAAAACACGTGTTGGAAGAGCTGTCAAAAAATAAATTGACATTTATTTCTTTTATTTTTCACGTATAAAATATTAATAAAATTATAGGGTATACTCTTACTCAAACTACGTAGCTGTGATTTTGTTTCAATGCTTTAGCTGCTATGGATTAGGAGATATACGAGTTTGAAAAAAAATGTTAAAAAAATACATTTTTGACATTATCTCTGTGACAGTTCAAGATAGAGGGCTTAAAGTTGGAGTGATTACTAGGTATGAGGCGACAAACAATTGACAATTACCAATTCAACTATTCCTCACAGGGGCCACACGTCCTTCCTTAGCCTGCTAAACCCGTTTCGTATTACTTGTATACATTATAAATGAAAATCATAACTTTCTAGCTTCAGTAGTTTCGGCCTAGCTACAATCCAACTTTTCAACCCCGTTTCAACTCCTTTGGGGTGGAGTTTTGAAAAACGCTGAAATTATTTTTTTGTTTGGAGCTGAATAGCCTACTAACGAACTTTCAAGTCTGTCACAATTTTTTTTTTAATATTTCGTTACAAATTTTCAACTCCTTTTTAACCCCGTTAGAGGATATATACCAGAAAATGCTGAAATGACTTTTATTATTTTTTAATTAGCAACAAACGTACGAAGTTTCAAGTTTCTGACTTAAAATTTTAAATCCTAACCGTACACACGCTTAACCCCGTTTTTACCCCCTTAGGGCTTGAATTTTTCAAAATCGGTCCTTATTACTTGTAAAAATTAAAAATGTAACCTTATCTGCAAATTTCAACTTTCCAGCTTCAGTACTCTCAAGTCAGGCTCTGCGTGGATCATTCAGTCAGTCAGGACATAGGCATTTATATAAATATAAATTAAAATAATATTAAGAATTATATTTCATCAGTGTGATTTAAAAAATAGTGTAATACTAATAAATAAAATGAGCCCATTATTTTTTCCACCCTGATTATTACTCCTAAGTAAGCAACTACGCACCATACGCTATGCCCTTCTGCGCTTCTTAGATACCTACACGGTCAATGACTTTAGGTGCACTAATCGTATCGGCCGCCGCACGTCTTATGTGTTGTAGTTTCCGCCTCGCGCCCCGCTCCAATTATGTTAATTTTTTGATTACTAATTTTAAAATTCCTGAAAATGCTCACTATATCTACTGGTGAAATTTTGATATTATGTAACATATTATTAAAGCTAAAAGGAGCATCAAAATCATGAGTGTAGAATTAATGCGCGTGTTCGAAAATCATTTAAAATCATTGAAGAAATAGTAATAATACAGTCACCGCTTTAAAAAAAATTTAAACGAAGCGTAATAATTGTCTCGACAATATAGTGAAAAATCACCATTTGTATAATTAGTGTTTGATTATTATTGAATTTTTTAAACATTTTTATTATTTCAAATGTATTCTCAACTTGACAGGTGGCGAATATTTCAAATACTGTTTTAAATATTCAGGTAGTCCCTTGGATTAAAAATCTCTAGTGTAGGATTTAATGTTTGTGGTAAATAAATATTAAAATTTTCAAAAATTTTTTTAAAGAAAGCACAATGTATTTTTTGGGAAAAACTTAATACATCTTTTCAATAAATGTTTTTCTACCAGATCCCAAGGACAAAATAGTGTAGGATTAAATGTGATCTCCTCGAACAACTTAAAGTTTAGTGACGGGACTACTAAGCATGAAAGGTAAGAACAGGCGCGGTTGAAATTGGTGGTGGGGGGGGGACTCACAAATGCAGAAATGATTATTTTCTATTTGAGGTGCACTTGGAGGGGAGAGGGGGTCCATGACCCATGCAAATTTAACTCAATCGAGTGTAGTGGCTACCCCCCCCTTTTAGACGTTAAATTTGAGCATGATGAGATGAGAACCGGCCAAGAGCATGTCGGGCGATGCTCAGAGTAGAGTTTCGTAGAGGCCGTCCTGTTACAAAACATCCGTTCAAAAGGTCGTTTATTAAGGGATATTTGGCGGCGCTTACGTCATTTTACTATTCGGCACTTCCTTTCACTATGCGTTTTGACTGATAATTCAAAAACGGCTGAACCGATTTTATTCAATATAGTTTTTATTGAAAGTTCTTATCAGGCCTCACCAAATTTCAGCTTTCTAGTGCGAACGGTAACTGAGCTAGACCGCGGACAGACGGACGGACATGGCGAAACTATACCCCATATAGTTTCGCCATGTCCGTCCGTCTGTCCGCGCAGATAAACAGACAAACAGATAAACAGACAAACAGACAAAAATTCTAAAAATTGTTGTAACGTGTTCTGTTATCGATTCTAAGTATCCCCAGCCAACTTTTTTTCGATTATCTTCCATGTACAGACTTTCGACCCTCTTCAGCTTTATTATATGTATAGATGCAAGGGAGCAAAGTAGTTGTTTACCCTCTCGTGATTAAAGGTTGAACACGCCAAAACCTGGGCATGTAAAAATAGCTATAGTTATTTGAAAAATGGAGATACTCAAACTTTTAAAAAAACCATTTTCTCACAAGGAACTGGGCTATAAAATCATGATAAATTTATTCTCTTTTATTTATTCATTGGCAAAATGTCGAGCGTACAACATCAAAAACGTGAACGCATTTTGCACGAACATGTAAAAAATCCCATGTTAAGGTACAGAGATATCGCGGAAAGGCTGAAATATCCACAATCTACGGTTGGTCACGTATTAAAAACTTTCCGTGAATGCTTGACAATAGACAGAAAGCCAGGAAGTGGTGGGTTGCAGGGAGTCAAGAACAAGAAAAAGGAAAGAGTATTTTAAAGATTTTTGCCTCAAATCATATGATTTCATCTCGTGATGTTGCTAAAAAAGTGAAAATGTCTCAGTCCTATGTCCAAAAAGTGAAACAGAGGGCAGAACTGAGGAGTTACGAGTATAAAGCCCAGGCCGCACCAGATCGAGACTCAAAACAGAACTTATCCGCAAAGATACGGTCGCGAAAACTTTATGAAGATTTTCTTATAAAATTTGAATGCGCGGTGATGGACGACGAGACGTATATAAAATTGGATTTTAAACGAATACCTTGTCAAGAGTTTTATAATAGCAAATCTCGAACAGATACTCCTGAAGATTTTGAATTAAAAAAAAGAGGGCAATTATCAAAAAAATACCTTCTTTGGCAGGCAATATGTAGCTGTGGTAAAATAAGTCGCTCGTTTATCACCACCGGGACAATAAACGGTGATATTTATCGGAAAGATTGTTTACACAAGCGTTTGCTGCCTTTTATAAGACAGCATGCCTCACCACCGCTGTTTTGGCCAGATCTAGCCAGTAGCCAATACGCAAAATCAGTTATGAAATGGTACAACGCTAACAGGATCATGGTGGTACCCAAAATATGCAATCCGCCAAATAGTCCAGAACTGCGGCCTGTTGAAGAGTACTAGAGTATTATGAAAGGAATTCTAAAAGAGAAAGGCGGAGAAGTAAAATGAGCCCTGAGCCACAAAAAATATGGACCTGGGCGACAAATATCTTTTCTAAAGAGAGGGTGCAAAGTCTTATGAGCCGTTTGCGTAGAAAAGTTCGATCTATGCCTTACTGTGTAAACATTAATTAAAATTAAAAATGTGATTTTAGAATTCATTAAATTTGTCATTAAATGTAGTATTCATAATGTAGTTTTTTTATTATTAAACTGGTTTAAAAACAAATTTTGCGTGCCCGAATTTTGGCGTGTTCAACCTTTATATTGAAATCGGAGCCAGTGAATTATTTTAAAATTGAGCCATGAGTGGTTCAAGAAGTGGAATCTTGAGCGTGCGAGCAAAGCAAGGGAGGTTGAACAACGTTTGCCGGATGTATGACAACATTATCAGCACACCAATGCGAGGAACATACAAACAGTAAAATATTACAAATGTAATCACAATTTATGGTTAAAAATATTTATTATTCAAAATCATTGTATAAAAGTATAGCTAGGGCATCAAAAATAAATCAAAACATTTACTAAATTTCTTTCCACTCTAGAGGATAAAACGCAACTTTCCACACACTTGTTAAAGGATAATGTCATCCTTTCCGAGCGGGTGTGGTGAAATAGTGTTTTTCTCAAACATGCAATGAAATATTGCTGTTATGTCCCTATAATAGGCTGCGAAGTATCACGTTTCAGGTTCGGCTACACGAGAGGTCGATAATGGAATTTCATACAAATTTGGAGGCCTAGGCCGGCAAGTGCCTCTTTTTTAATTTCCATTGCACATATATTTGTGGCACAGGATCATGGCGTTCAGCCATTTAAGGCTATAAGCGATTTTTACTTTTTGGTTCGTTTTAATAACACATTATGAACAAATTCCTATAATTTTAAATTGCAAAGATGGTGGCAGATTAAAAACGGGTATTAGACGTTGCAATTTGTAGGGCCCAATCTGATGTGTACCCTGCCTCTCTCTAACCCTCCTTCAGCTCCCTAAGGGCCCTACCTCTTATTACACCTCCCAACCTGATAGATTGGGCCCTACAAATTGTTATGTCTAATACCGGTTATAGGAAGAGCTGACTTTTAGGGTTCCGTAGCCAAATGGCAAAAAACGGAACCCTTATGGATTCGTCATGTCTGTCTGTGTGTCTGTCTGTCCGTCCGTATGTCACAGCCATTTTACTCGGAAACTATACGACGTGTCTGAATAAAATTGACACATAAAAGGTGTATTTTGTATTCCGCTACTTAGTTATGCAGTTAAATTTGAAAAAAAAATATTTTTAGGGGGGCGCTCCATAGATGTAACTAAATTTCAAAAAATGATTTTTAACCACATATCAACGTGTGACACATCAATCGATAGGTATTTAAAAATAACATTGAGGTTTCTTTGACCATTTTGTGATTAAGTGAATATTTTATGAAATCATCGCTTCGAAAGTCAGAAAAATTGTGTCCCCACCCTGTAACTTTTGAACCGTAAGTCCAAAAAATATGAAAAAAATTGAGGCGATGTGCCTTATCATATCCTTTCTACGAAAATTATTTTGAACATTAACGGTTCAGCCATTTTTGAGTTATCTCCAAAAAACTTCTTCCATAGGCATCAGATACGACCTTTTGGTATTAGTTTGGTTCTTATTACATTGAAGGTACGGAACCCTCCTATGCGTGGTCTAACACGCACTTAGCCGGTTTTTTTTTTCTTGAAAGGTTGGTTATCAAGCTAAAATATTAGCAGCAAGGGCTATTACACACGAGCTGAAATTAAGAATTGGAATCTATAGTTTCGAAATAAATTCGGAGGGTTCTGATTCTTATGAATATTTTCTATAATAATGCATAAACAGAGACCATAGACAATATTTCTAACGTTCTGAATTTATTCAGTCACCATGAACATTTTTCTTCTTAATTTTAACTCGTGTAGAATGGCCTTATGTGCAACCTCTCGAACAGCGCAGATACTGTGAAAAAAAAAGTATTTTAGTGGGAATATTTTAAAAACATTCTACATATTTTATTATGTTGCGTATATTATTGTGAAATATAATGTCGATTTGTTTTATTCTATAACAATTTGGCTATAGGTCAATAAAAGTGAATTAGGACTAGATACTCTAGATGTTGTTAAAATGCAAGTGAAAATTATACTTAAATGGCCGACGTACGTAACAGTTATACATTTTTAAAAGCCATTCAGTGACAATGAAATGTAGTCAGAATTTAGCAATCCAGACTTCATAACGTAATGTTTTTACGCATATTTATTTTTGATTACGTGGTAAGTCTAATTAATGTTTTTGTTGTAGTTTGTTGATAGGATAATTCATTAATAACAAGATGAACATTGCGAAGAGGCGTAAGGCAGGGAGACGTTATCTCTCCAAAACTGTTTACTGCCGTAATGGAAGACGCCTTCAAGCTCCTGGAATGGCAAGGACTTGGCATCAACATCAACGGCGAATACATCACTCACCTTCGGTTTGCCGACGATATCGTAGTCATGGCAAAGTCGATGAGGAACTCAGCATGATGCTCGATGACCTCAACCGAGTTTCACAACGGGTGGGCTTAAAAATGAACATGGACAAGACGAAACTTATGTCAAATGCCAATTTTGTGCCCATCCCAGTCTCTGTTGGGAACTCGGTACTCGAAGTTGTTGACTCGTACGTCTACCTAAGACAAGTAGTCCAATTAGGTAGGTCCAACTTCGAGAAAGAGGTCAACCGCCGAAACCAACTCGGTTGGGCAGCATTCGGGAAACTACGTAATGTCTTTTCGTCCAAGATACCTCAGTACCTCAAGAAAATCAAAATCAAAATCAAAATCAAAATGGCTATGGAGAGGGCTATGCTCGGAGTTTCTCTACGTGATCGAATCAGAAATGAGGAGATTCGTAGACGAACTAAAGCCACCGGATTAGCAAGCTGAAGTGGCAATGGGCAGGCCACATTGCACGCAGAGAAGATGGCCGATGGGGCCGAAAAGTACTCGAGTATGAGAGACCACGGACTAGCAAGCGCAGCGTAGGACGTCCACCCATAAGATGGACAGACGATCTTGTTAAGGTCGCCGGAAGACGCTGGATGCGGGTCGCTTCCGACCGGTACGTGTGGAGGTCCAAGGGGGAGGCCTATGTTTAGCAGTGGACGTCTTATGGCTGAGATGATGATGATGATGATGAAGTTGAACATATACTTAGTCGTAATAGTGGGAACGTTGGTTGTTTTCTAGAAATTAATGCAAATTTTGGTTGTACGTTTGTGGCTTATTGAACTTATTGTATTATTTTAGATAAAAACCTAAGTACGAAGGTGTTTGAAGTACATACAACATACATTATATTATTAATACAAGTTTACGAGTACAGTATTGAAAGAAAGAAAGAAAGAAATAAAATACATTTATTCACGTCACACCAGTTAAATTATACATGCAATTTTATAAAACGGACGATAAAAAGGACCCCCCCCCCCACTCAGCGTAACATTGCCTCACCTAAATCCGAAAAAAAAAGTTTTTTATTTATTTCATTGCATGTTTGAGAAAAGCACTATACATACCTCGGCGTGAAAAGGGGTTGCCAGCCTCGTGACTATCCGCTACGTTCGGCCGTCTATTTGTACTTGGCCGGCAACCCCCTACTTCCCGGCCTCTGTAGTAATGTACTATTATACCATCGTGACAATAATCAAGTTCGATGAATGCCTTACACAATTTACACAATCTATACTATTTAGTAACTTCGATCTCCCGGTGGATAGTACTCCCGGTGGATAGTACTGACTGACTGACTGACATATAGTACCTAAATCTAACCTACTTCCAGATGACCTAGAAGGATGAAATTTGGAATCCAGCTTGGTAATTGTGTGTAAGCGAAGGGAAAAATCTAAAAATAAAAAAAAGTTAAAAAATAGGGGAGGTCCCCATACAAAAAAAAATAATTGTATCGTTGGAACCGTTACAAGCAGATATTTGAAACTATCCCAATATATGTATTATTATATTTGCTATATAACAGAAATATAAAAATAAACTTAAGTCAAAAGATAAGTGAAGTCCCCATACAAAAAACTTGTAATACGCGTGATAGCCGCCCTGTGGTTGTGTGACGTCACGACCCGTAATGTAAACAAATAGGTTCATTTTACTTAAAGCTTGATGATTAAACCAGTTCGTATATGACCGCCCCAAAGCACTGACGTTTAATTTATATGTACCTGTGTTCCTATATAGCTAAATATATACCTAAATAATATTTATTATCTCACCCCTTCTGTCATCAGAAGTGGGATTCGCGAATTATTTAATGAAATAACACCCACACCTAGTGAAAATGAACAATAAAAGAAAAGGTGGTACAAAAAGACTTAAAAGTGATTTAGATCTTGAAGCAAATCAAATTATTTTGTTCAATATTTCTTGATTTGCAATTTTTTTTTTTTTTTTTTTTTTTTTTTTTTTTTTTTTTTTTTTTTTTTTTTTTTTTTTTTTTTTAAGTAGTTACACTACTATATATAAACTGAAAATAGATGTCATATACTTAAGAAAAAGTGACCAAACCCTCCGGTTTCCGGTTTCGGGGTCCGGTGATTTAGATGTGAAATATTTGACTTTCGTAGCAAAAAGACTCAAAACTGATTGACGATGTGCAATGTGTGACTTTCGTGGCAAATGACAGTGAAGTTTAAAACTAGTGATAAAAGTTCCAGCAAGGCAATTAGCTTTGCCCACGTTTGATCCGATCTTGGATCTATCAAAGCAGCAAGTGGTATGCTGAAGTCGACACTCTAGCTTTAAATAACCTACAAATGAGATGATGTGGAAATAATTGCAAGATGCGTGACGTTTTTGGACCCTTGGAGTGGACCACCAAAATATATTTATAAAGAGTGGACACCGGCAGTGCGTAAATGGCATACTCTGAAAGAAGATTTGCAGACACTTTTCTAAAGTGTTATAGGTCAGATTTGCATATAGATTTTACACCACAGCAAATATGTTAAGCGAACGATTTTTACCTGTGTCCATGTATGCTGTGTCAATCGCTGCAGCCGATATGTTCAGAGACTGTAAGAACGCGAGCAAAATGTCAAAATCGACCGTGTTAAAGGCATTACTGAAATCTAGAAGTGCAAGAACTGTAAGCTTCTGGTCATTCATACCCAAACGGATGTCATCGGTAACCGGTGACAAGAGCCGAGGTAGTACTGTGGCCCAGACGAAAACCAGATTGAAATGGGTTTAGGAGGTCATTTCTATTCAGGAAGGAAGTTAGTTGCTGATGCACTAGCCGTTCGAGGACTTTGGATAGGAAAGGAAGAATGGAGATGGGGCGATAGTCAGAGAAGGAACTGGGGTTGGATTTTTTGGGTAAAGGAATAATATTGGCATCCTTCCACAGACTGGGAAAAGTACTTGATGAAATAGAAAAATTCAGAATACCGGTGATAATAGGAACAAACAAATCAAGGAGAGGGAGTATCATATTTCGGCTAACACAGTCAACACCAACGGCGTTACAAGTGATATTCAATATACCCTTCCTAACATCACTCACAGAAATGGCTAAAATAGAAAGAAGAGAAATCTAAGGCAGGAAGAGATGAAAGATGATGAAGTGAGTTAGATTTCTTAGGACCACTGAAACAGGTGGACTATGAAAAATGCTGGTTAAGCTGGTCAACGCTAATATTGTTTAAATTGGTTGCCTGTTGAGATTTGCCAACTCCGAGACCTTTCATAAATTTCCACACTTTGGCTGGATTTCCATCTTCAACAGAACTGTGAATATGACGCCTCTGAGCATCTCGACATATAGTGCTACAGCGATTGCGCAGGGTATGATATTTAAGTTTATTTTTCTCAGAGTTGTTAGCCTTATACTTAGATTTAGATTGATTCTTCCTCTCTATAAGGGCTTTAATATCCTCAGTGAGCCAAGGAGCAGGGAGATGCTTGACTTTTATTGCACGAACAGGAGCGTGAGCGTCATAAAGTTGTATGAGGAGCGAATTAAAGAGAGAAACTTGATCGTCTACCGAACCCGCTCGAGCGATACTGCTCCAATCGATTGTTAAAGCGTCATCTCGAAGCTTTTCCACATTTAATCCACTAAAATTGCGCTGCAAAAGAATTTTTGATTAAGATTTGGGAGGACGAATTTTGTAAGAGATATAGAGCCGATCATGATATGAGAAGGCATCCGCGGAGTATTGTCCAAATTTAGACACATGAGAAGTCGAAGAAACTAAAGTTAAAATGTAATCACAATTTATGGTTAAAAATATTTATTATTCAAAATCATTGTATAAAAGTATAGCTAGGGCATCAAAAATAAATCAAAATATTTACTAAATTTCTTTCCACTCTAGAGGATAAAACGCAACTTTCCACACACTTGTTAAAGGATAATGTCATCCTTTCCGAGCGGGTGTGGTGAAATAGTGTTTTTCTCAAACATGCAATGAAATATTGCTGTTATCTCCCTATAATAGGCTGCGAAGTATCACGTTTCAGGTTCGGCTACACGAGAGGTCGATAATGGAATTTCATACAAATTTGGAGGCCTAGGCCGGCAAGTGCCTCTTTTTTAATTTCCATTGCACATATATTTGTGGCACAGGATCATGGCGTTCAGCCATTTAAGGCTATAAGCGATTTTTACTTTTTGGTTCGTTTTAATAACACATTATGAACAAATTCCTATAATTTTAAATTGCAAAGATGGTGGCAGATTAAAAACGGGTATTAGACGTTGCAATTTGTAGGGCCCAATCTGATGTGTACCCTGCCTCTCTCTAACCCTCCTTCAGCTCCCTAAGGGCCCTACCTCTTATTACACCTCCCAACCTGATAGATTGGGCCCTACAAATTGTTATGTCTAATACCGGTTATAGGAACAGCTGACTTTTAGGGTTCCGTAGCCAAATGGCAAAAAACGGAACCCTTATGGATTCGTCATGTCTGTCTGTGTGTCTGTCTGTCCGTCCGTATGTCACAGCCATTTTACTCGGAAACTATCTGACGTGTCTGAATAAAATTTGCACATAAAAGGTGTATTTTGTATTCCGCTACTTAGTTATGCAGTTAAATTTGAAAAAAAAATATTTTTAGGGGGGCGCTCCATAGATGTAACTAAATTTCAAAAAATGATTTTTAACCACATATCAACGTGTGATACATCAATCGATAGGTATTTAAAAATAACATTGAGGTTTATTTGACCATTTTGTGATTAAGTGAATATTTTCTGAAATAATCGCTTCGAAAGTTAGAAAAATTGTGTCCCCACCCTGTAACTTTTGAACCGTAAGTCCAAAAAATATGAAAAAAATTGAGGCGATGTGCCTTATCATATCCTTTCTACGAAAATTATTTTGAACATTAACGGTTCAGCCATTTTTGAGTTATCTCTAAAAAACTTCTTCCATAGGCATCAGATACGACCTTTTGGTATTCGTTTGGTTCTTATTACATTGAAGGTACGGAACCCTCCTATGCGTGGTCCAACACGCACTTAGCCGGTTTTTTTTTTCTTGAAAGGTTGGTTATCAAGCTAAAATATTAGCAGCAAGGGCTATTACACACGAGCTGAAATTAAGAATTGGAATCTATAGTTTCGAAATAAATTCGGAGGGTTCTGATTCTTATGAATATTTTCTATAATAATGCATAAACAGAGACCATAGACAATATTTCTAACGTTCTGAATTTATTCAGTCACCATGAACATTTTTCTTCTTAATTTTAACTCGTGTAGAATGGCCTTATGTGCAACCTCTCGAACAGCGCAGATACTGTGAAAAAAAAAGTATTTTAGTGGGAATATTTTAAAAACATTCTACATATTTTATTATGTTGCGTATATTATTGTGAAATATAATGTCGATTTGTTTTATTCTATAACAATTTGGCTATAGGTCAATAAAAGTGAATTAGGACTAGATACTCTAGATGTTGTTAAAATGCAAGTGAAAATTATACTTAAATGGCCGACGTACGTAACAGTTATACATTTTTAAAAGCCGTTCAGTGACAATGAAATGTAGTCAGAATTTAGCAATCCAGACTTCATAACGTAATGTTTTTACGCATATTTTTGATTACGTGGTAAGTCTAATTAATATTTTTGTTGTGGTCTTTCACTATCGGCCTCATCTCAAAACTCAAAGTCGCTCAACGAGCTATGGAGAGGGCTATGCTCGGAGTTTCTCTACGTGATCGAATCAGAAATGAGGAGATTCGTAGACGAACTAAAGTCACCGGATTAGCAAGCTGAAGTGGCAATGGGCAGGCCACATTGCACGCAGAGAAGATATCTATAGAGATGGGGCCGAAAAGTACTCGAGTATGAGAGACCACGGACTAGCAAGCGCAGCGTAGGACGTCCACCCATAAGATGGACAGACGATCTTGTTAAGGGCGCCGGAAGACGCTGGATGCGGGTCGCTTCCGACCGGTACGTGTGGAGGTCCAAGGGGGAGGCCTATGATCAGCAGTGGACGTCTAATGGCTGAGATGATGATGATGATGATGAAGTTGAACATATACTTAGTCGTAATAGTGGGAACGTTGGTTGTTTTCTAGAAATTAATGCAAATTTTGGTTGTACGTTTGTGGCTTATTGAACTTATTGTATTATTTTAGATAAAAACCTAAGTACGACGGTGTTTGAAGTACATACAACATACATTATATTATTAATACAAATTTACGAGTACAGTATTGAAAGAAAGAAAGAAAGAAAGAAAATACATTTATTCACGTCACACCAGTTAAATTATACATGCAATTTTATAAAACGGACGATAAAAAGGACCCCCCCCCCCACTCAGCGTAACATTGCCTCACCTAAATCCGAAAAAAAAAGTTTTTTAATTATTTCATTGCATGTTTGAGAAAAGCACTATACATACCTCGGCGTGAAAAGGGGTTGCCAGCCTCGTGACTATCCGCTACGTTCGGCCGTCTATTTGTACTTGGCCGGCAACCCCCTACTTCCCGGCCTCTGTAGTAATGTACTATTAATATACCATCGTGACAATAATCAAGTTCGATGAATGCCTTACACAATTTACACAATCTATACTATTTAGTAACTTCGATCTCCCGGTGGATAGTACCGGCGGTCGGGGAGGAGTACGGTCCTCCGTCCCGACCGTTGTACAATATTCGTCAAACTTAATTCTTACCGGCTTGCCTATTTTGAGCATTCGTAGAAAAAATATTGTAATCAATAGTCATATAATTAAGCTTTTCAATCTTGTACCTTACTCAGGCCACTCAGCAAGCTTCGTGGCCTAAACACGGTACTCGACTGAAACGACGCTGTAACGACGGTATAAAACAACTGAAGAACAAATCAAATTATTGTAATATTTTTTTTTATGACGGGAAAATTCGACTGGTGCAGCTGTGACCAAGTGAATGTGATCAAGTTGTTAAGGCGTCTGCCGCGAATGCAGAAGACGCTGGTTCGATCCCAGCCCTGGGCACCGGAGGCCTAGGTCACTCTTCTCCTTTGTATATGACATCTATATAAGTTTATGATGGTATAAAATACTATTGTAGTGTACCAGTCGTTATTAATTTCAGCTTCAATTATAACTTTAAACAAAGACCACAATCAACTCAAATCCCTTTAATTACAGTAATAATGAACAGGCAGTAACGCTATAAACCGGGTTCCAACGTCCAACAAACGTTACTACACTCCTTATAAAACGAATGACATAAGTCCACATTTTACCTATAAAGTTAAGCCCTTTTGGATCTCTGGGGAGAGACCCTTTATACTAAAACGCGTATTAATGGCACACTAGGAACCAATTTAGATGTCCCTGAGAGGATCGTACGGACCTTAGCCTTTTTGGCATCGCTAGTACGAACATGTTTTAATAGTAGATTGTACACCAAGGGGATAAAGCATTGTTTTATGTCACGGGCGCAATATTGAATCCTGAACGTAACGAAGGACTCCAGATTTTAATCCCGAGCGCAGCGAGGGGTTTATGAGTTAATTCCCGAGCGAAGCGAGGGAATTAAGACTGAGTCCTGAGTGCAGTGAGGGGTTCAAGCGCGCCCGTGACAAAAACAGCTTTATTCCCGAGGAGTATACTCTACTTTTCTCACCTCTTGCGAGACAATAAAATAGCTAAGGCTACTAGAAACGGATTTTTATTAAAGTAAATCAAAAGTAAAAACCGGCCAAGTGCGTGTCGGACCACACATAGGAGGGTTCCGTACCTTCAATGGAACCAAACTAATACCAAAAGGTCGTATCTGGTGCCTATGGTTTTTTGGAGATAACTCAAAAATAGCTAAACCGATAATGTTCAAAAGAATTTGGGTAGAAAGTATATGGTAAGACGCATCTCCTCAATTTTTTTTCATATTTTTGGACTTACGGTTCAAAAGTTACAGGGGGGGGCACAATTTTTCTGACTTTCGAAGCGATTATTTCAGAAAATATTCACTTAATCACAAAATGGTCAAAGAAACCTCAATGTTATTTTTAAAGACCTATCATTGATGTGTCACATGTCGATATTTAGTTAAAAAAAAATAGTTACATGTATGGAGCGCCCCCCCCCCCCCTAATTTTTTTTTTTCAAATCTACATAACTAAGTAGCGGCATACAAAATACACCTTATGTGTAAATTTTATTCAGGTACGTCGTATAGTTTCCGAGTAAAATGGCTGTGACATACGGATGGACAGACATACAGACAGACATGACGAATCCATAAGGGTTCCGTTTTTTGCCATTTGGCTACGGAACCCTAAAAATTGATTCTTGATACATTAGTCCATTTTATTCAAATTTTATCTTACATTTTTATAGAACCTGCAGTTTTACTCCGTATACTGCAGCGTCTTATGACACTCGCGGCATTTGTTTTAGGTATTTAAAAAAGGTGGCCAGCACGATTTTCCGAATAAATTCGATTTTCAAATCAGTTCGACGCGGCGGCGCGGGCCCCGGCTGGCGTCGCGGGGCTGTGCACCGTGCGGACTTTACCAAATTAGACTTTAAGCACATAACAATAAGAACTATGGGAAGTGAAATCACATTATTAACCAGCGGGTTATAATGAGATTTAGTACAACATTATAACCCGGCTAAAGCCAAGGGCTATAATGATTTGCTTTCGGTGAGGTTTGCATGATATATAATTTGGCATTGTCGAGCAGGTGGTGTGAAAATATTTTTATCTACACCCGTATCATAAATCCTCTATTCTGCTTACGGAAATCGTATGTAATTACCAACTTTATTGAAACCAGTAATGTAACATTAGTGTATTATCTGTGCCAGTGTCGTAATAATGTTTGAAAATTCATAACCACATTGATTTTAGTAACGTAATGAAAATCCAGCCCTCCTCCCCGACCGTTCGCACAATCGAGTTGACCATGGCGGTGCAATGGCGGTCATTCTAATGGTTTCCGAACACGTCATTTAGGATTTATAATATGTGTGTAGATAAAGCAGTATATGCAACTGTACGTAATTGGGCCTTATTACGTAACAGTTACATAAACTACTATTTAACAACTAAATAAAGCAGTCTCGTAAGTGTAAAATCTTGATAGAGATCTGTTGTGATAATGATTTTTTTTTGCCATCCACTATCAGAATTAAAGATGATTTACGCTGTAACGTTCCTCGCCCTACACGTTACTTCCGACACTTCATTTTATATAGAAAGCGTCACGTGATCCTCGGAGGTTACGTGATGCTTTCTATTTTCTATACAGAATGAAGTGTCGGAAGTGTCGTACAGGATGCGGAACGTTATAGCGTGAATTATCCTTTATACGTATAAAAACGTACTGTAACCCGAGGTCCTGTAAATGTTACGTTATTTCTCGGCTAAGGAAAAAAACGCTCTCAGCGGGAAGCGATATCGCTATAGCGACAGTCCAGGCGACCGCCATACCTACTCGTACAATGATTTGACATCGGTCGGTGGGAGCGTCGAGCGTTACCGCCTGAAGCGTTTTTCCCGTGACCAAGATTTAAGGCGATACCTCAATTCTCTGTAACCACGCCCAATGTCTCTTACTAGTGACACTAGTAACAGACATGGTTTACGGCTATTGTGCAGATTTTTTTTTTAAAGTCTTCATAATTGCGGTTTTTGATCAAATTACGAAATATATGAGAATATTTTCGATAAAATATATTCTTACTATAAACTAAAACTATTTAATGTTAATACATAAATCTTATTAAATTTTCAACATTTTACTCCTTTAATTCTGTTTGGTATGCAATCACTTTGAAAAATAACCTAACCTTTTCTTTTTTTTCCGTACAAAAAACAGAGTCATAATAAATTATTACATGCGTGCTTTTTTGTAAGTTAATTTTATTGCATACTTCAATCGTTTTTGAAGGTATCAGACATGTATCTCACATATTTTTTGAGAAATTAGAAATCTGCTGAGCACTAAACAAAAAAAAATGTTAATGTGACAATCTTACACAAATCAACCTAGTCCCACAGTAAGCTCAATGAGGCTTGTGCTGTGGGTACTAGGCCACGATATATATAATAGATAATTATAGATAAATACTTAAATACATAGAAAACATCCAAACCACTCGTAGCGCCTAAATGTAACTGCGCAGCCTTCCGGGCAGCTTTCAGTTCCAGGCTACAAAATGCTGGAATGATTTGCCTCCTCCGATTAGGAGCTGTGGTTCCAAGCTTGGCCTTCAGCGTAAATTGCGTGAATTATTATTAAGTGTCCAAAAGTCCGAGATCGCTGGAACAGTTGTTCAACAATCAAGCTGATAAATTATATATTTAATATCTACCTATGTATTTATCCTACACCTATCAAATATATTTATATGTAAGTACATTTTCATATTATCTTTATCTCCCTTATTATTTTATGTTGTTCCCTACTGACATAAATCGAAAAAAGAGTTATTGTATATCTACCCGTATAATTTGAATTTTCACCCATATTTACTTATTTTTAATTTTACTCGTGTACCTGTTTAGGTTTTATGTCACTCCGCAAGGTTGAGACAGAATAACAGCGTTGCAAATTGTTCACCTGCAATTTGCAACATTATGCTGAGTCTTTGCCTGTTCTTGATTGTACACATTGTGGAACTTTAATGAAACACCAGCTTTTCCCATATTTATATTTAAGCTTCTTTTTTTTTCTGTTTTTAATGTGTTACTTCTCAACTTTTTTTAATGTTTCTGTTTTGTGTTTTAGGTTTGTAATCTTTCCTTTTTTTGTTCTGTAATGTGTGCTTTTTAAGAATAAAATGTTTCTTTCTTTCTTTCAAAACCCAGGAACAAATATCCGTGATAAACACACAAATAAATGCCCTGACCAGGATTCGAACCCGGGACTTCGTGCTTCGTAGGCAGGGTCACCAACTAGGCTAGGAGGCCGTTAAAACACACAATCCTCCTCTTAATTGATTATTTATCTAGACACGCGGCAGCGTGTCAAGCCAAGTTCAAGCAAAGGAACTGGCTAGCCAGCGCCAAGTGTATATTACACGAACCACTTGGTGCCACTTTTGACCCTTCTATAACTCAAAACCTCTTTAACGTAAACTCATAAAACTACGTGTGTTTAATTATATCCATAAGGACATCTAGAAGCCAAAATTTCATGAAGCTAACTCAAACGGTTATAAAGATATGAAGGTCAAAAAGTCGTAAATTTTAACACTGACTGACTGACTGACATATAGTACCTAAATCTAACCTACTTCCAGATGACCTAGAAGGATGAAATTTGGAATCCAGCTTGGTAATTGTGTGTAAGCGAAGGGAAAAATCTAAAAATAAAAAAAAGTTAAAAAATAGGGGAGGTCCCCATACAAAAAAAAATAATTGTATCGTTGGAACCGTTACAAGCAGATATTTGAAACTATCCCAATATATGTATTATTATATTTGCTATATAACAGAAATATAAAAATAAACTTAAGTCAAAAAATAAGTGAAGTCCCCATACAAAAAAACTTGTAATACGCGTGATAGCCGCCCTGTGGTTGTGTGACGTCACGACCCGTAATGTAAACAAATAGGTTCATTTTACTTAAAGCTTGATGATTAAACCAGTTCGTATATGACCGCCCCAAAGCAATGACGTTTAATTTATATGTACCTGTGTTCCTGTATAGCTAAATATATACCTAAATAATATTTATTATCTCACCCCTTCTGTCATCAGAAGTGGGATTCGCGAATTATTTAATGAAATAACACCTAGTGAAAATGAACAATAAAAAAAAGGTGGTACAAAAAGACTTAAAAGTGATTTAGATGTGAAATATTTGACTTTCGTAGCAAAAAGACTCAAAAGTGATTGACGATGTGCAATGTGTGACTTTCGTGGCAAATGACAGTGAAGTTTAAAACTAGTGATAAAAGTTCCAGCAAGGCAATTAGCTTTGCCCACGTTTGATCCGATCTTGGATCTATCAAAGCAGCAAGTGGTATGCTGAAGTCGACACTCTAGCTTTAAATAACCTACAAATGAGATGATGTGGAAATAATTGCAAGATGCGTGACGTTTTTGGACCCTTGGAGTGGACCACCAAAATATATTTATAAGAGTGGACACCGGCAGTGCGTAAACGGCATACTCTGAAAGAAGATTTGCAGACACTTTTCTAAAGTGTTATAGGTCAGATTTGCATATAGATTTTACACCACAGCAAATATGTTAAGCGAACGATTTTTACCTGTGTCTATGTATGCTGCAATAAAAACATAGTATCTTCAAACAGTTGAGAATAAATTTAATGATCCTGAAATTGTGCAGCTTATCGCTGGAGTCTTGCAAGTATAACTTATATTTCAATGATGATACCGAGAAGGCGAAAAAAAAGGCAATCCAACAGTGCGATGACACCGCTGCTGCCGAATTGAACACTTATAACGTGACGGCCGTTCAAAGTTAAGTGCTATTTTTTACTAAAAGTTTGAGAGCAATACTTGAAGTGAAGAGAAATCTACCTTTTAAATGTTTATTATGTCACTATAATTGTCACGACTATAACGAAATGTTTGACTGACAATAGATTTGGTCAGATTAAAAAGACAGAGCATATCATTTAATGTCTTTAGAAGCAGATGGAAAAGTAAATAAATAATGAATAAATGTAGTACATGCCAAGAAATATATTTATTAACTGCTTCTAAGAATATCATTTTAGTATGGAATTGATTATTAACTTGTATATAGATTTGATGCAATGTGGTAAATAGAAACGCCATACAAATTCTAACTGTGTCATATTATATTAGTTACAACTTACAACGAAGCTTGTATTATACGAATATAATCTGGGATTCGTGGTTGTTTATAATACTGACGACGTGATAAATAGGTCTGTGAGTCAAGCTCCGGTCCGAACAAAGCATAGTCAAAGCTACGAGAACTCTTGAACAAACTCAGGTCTTATTGCAACTAACAATAACATTGGTGAAATAAAAACTGCCGCCATGAAAAATAGAACGACGACACAAGAACCGATTGTTGACCATTCGTATCACATATCAATGTCGGAACGACTTGAAGTTCAAAGTATTATTAAAGAACATCCTGATAATTCTGTACACCCTGAGAATCTACCTCGACATATGTGTTTACAGTGATTTTATTGAAGAAAAAGAAAATAAGCGATATATTTTGCAGATTACCGGGCTGGCATCAGAATTAAAGTAAAAGAGAGATAGCATCTATCAATTATACATGACCAATTAGATAAATTCGGGCAAAATGTCCTTACTTGAAAAGCATAACAACACTGTACGGATTGTACGACATTAGATGTGGTTTTTATGATACCAAGGAGGAGTCATTAAAAAAAAAATAACTACGTTTTTGTAGTACCAGATGATTTATACGAGCCCAAATGTTAAAAGAGGGTAAAGAGGTTCCTTTTGGTGTTTCCAACGGGCCTAGCACTTTTCAGAGAACTATAAATAAAGCACTTGGATCTATAAGAAATGACATGCTTAGCACTTGCGTACATTGACGACAAACTAATAGTACCTTCATCGAGCTTAGAACGATTAGACTTGGTTTTAAAAACATTGTATGAAGCGGGGTTTACAATTAACTCGAAGAAATGTAAATATCTACAAACAGGACTCGAGTAGGTAGACTAGTTTCTGACCAAGGGTTTCGACCTGGAAAGTTTCAAGTACAAACACTTGTTAATGCTCAAATAACAACAATTGTGAAATAAATTTGACAGCTAACGCGACAAGCAGGATTATTTCGCAACGAAATAAGAAATTGTTATGTAAAAAAAAGACTATTTGTAACTATGAAGAATGCGAGAAAGCCAGAAAGTACGTGATCGAGCAATTGACAAATCAACCCCCGGCTTGTAGTTTTTGATCGACACAAGCAGCCTTGGATATGTTACTATTTTATATCAAAGACACGGACAAGATCTGCGAGTTGTTTCATATTACAGTAAAAAGGCTTTACCAGAACAATCAAATTATGTGTTAGAAACTCTCACTATTGTTATAATGTCTCACATATACTTTGGAGTATACCTACGGATTGCAACGTAATAAAGCGACCTGATCAAAGCGAGACCTACTGCAAAAAAAAATATGATTAAGATAAATTTATTGCCACATAACAAAAAAACAGACAGAAAAAGTTACATCATAAGAAAACACAATGATTAAGTATTAGTAACTAAAAATAAGAGTTAAAATTATACATGATATTAATAGGCAAAGGGTACCAGTCTCAGCTTATGCTGGACATAGATGCCCGGCGCTGGTTTTCAGACCGAAATAAGTGTCTGGATAATGGAATTTTACAAAATCGTATACCGCAAAAAAAAGCAAGTTATTGATTAAATAACATCACTAATAACAACACAAAAACAATATCAATTAGCGTCGAATCTTATAAGAACATTAAGAGAAAATCCTGACGAACTGAAAGAGAAGACCTTACACCTTAAACGAAATTTTGATAAATCTTTGGAAATGGATGAAAAACTAGATACTTTGTGTCGTTATTGGTTCAATTCAACTTGACAAGAATGTATCATGATGAATATGAGTGATGTCACTTAGGAGTGGACAAAACGTAAGACTAAGAAAACAAAATAATGGATTCCTAAAACGACATACTTTGCAAATTAGTATATTGGATAACTTAACTGTGAATCATCCATGTAGACCAGAACAAGGTTAACTGCAATGAAATTAAATGAAACTAAATGTTACCAATTCCATGTCACCTAGTACAAGCTGACTATACAGCATTATTTTGGTACAACAAACGAGAAGTTTAAATATATAAAATTGTTGGTGAATGCTTAAATGTATTATGTATGATATTCAAGAAAATCTGATTGGTTACCTGGTTTGGTGATCTGGTTGATGGAGCTCTCGAACCGAAGCTTTTGTTTATTTTTATTTGGAACAACGAAAAGAATAATCACTGATAAGGGAATCGATTTTGCACATTGAAAACAAAATAAATGTTGAGAGGGATGGGACATTTCATTGCAACTGGAGATAGTCGAGCGAATGTGTAGAATTAAAGATACCTACGAAATTAAAGATGTCTACGAGTAACAAGAGTCTTGAACTTATGCGAAGTTAAGTGACGGTCAGAATGGTCGAGCGTTATTTGGAAAATTTAGTTAGCACTTAATCCGTCTGTAGATTATACAGTGTACAAAAAAGTATAGGTATAAACCTATAGAAATGTTTACAAGAATAAGATCAGAAGTGCCTACAATTGTACGAATCAATGTTGATCTTCCTGAAATGCATCAGCAAGGTTACCAAATACTGCTGAAGAAAATTTGATACAAAGCACTCAAAACAGTACTAAGATTTACAAAACTCAAACTCGAGGAAACAATCTGGACTTGAATGTGTTCTCGTTTAGTAACAACGAATTTGAATAAGCAAGCTAAATGATCGCTCCGGACCAGTTCTAAGTTAAAAAAAAAAAGTTTACCAAAAGACGGGGTACAATAAGGTACAGAGTAAGAAATGTACAAAAATATGATACAGATTGTACTTGAATATAAAGAAAATAATATTGATTGTGACTCATTTCGATTGTGAAATGAGAAAATGGAAAGGCCATCATAGCCTTGCAAAAACAAAAGATTGCCATGTAAGCAAAAACCTGTGGCGGAGGAGGCGTTGCTACTTTCTTAAAAGTATGCTGGAATCGCCAAGATGATTTTTGGTCGTGTAGACCAGGCAGATGAATTCTGGTCGTGTAGACCAGGCAGATGAATTCTGGTCGTGTAGATCAAGCAGATGTATTCTGATCGTGTAGATCAGGCGGATGTATTCTGATCGTGTAGATCAGGCGAATGTATTCTGATCGTGTAGATGAGGCGGATGAATTCTGGTCGTGTAGATCAGGCGGATTGATTCTGGTCTTGTAGATCAGGAGGATAAATTCTGATCGTGTAGATCAGGCGGATGAATTCTGGTCGTGTAGATCAGGCGGATTGATTCTGGTCTTGTAAATCAGGTGGATTAATTCTGATCGTGTAGATCAGGCGGGGCGTTGCTGTTCACTTTTGTGAATGAGCTGGTATCGCCAAAATTAATTCTGGTCTTTTAGATCAGGCGGGGCGTTGCTGTTCACCTTGGTGAATGAGCTGGTATCGACGAATTTCAAAATTAAATTCAATCTAATTGCGACTTTAAGTCGAAAGTAAAATGAGTTGCCAATTGCGACTTTGAGTCGAAAGTAAAATGAGTTGCCACTTCACTGCTGAAAAACTACAACTGAATAACAGCTGGTGATACAAACACTTGTATGGGTCGTTGACCTATTCAAAATAAAATAAAATACTTAGCGGGACGTTGCCCTGGCCGAGTAAAAAAGGGGTTCGTGTCCTCTTGAGATCGATAATGGCAACTGATAAAATGATGTTGTAAATTTGTGAGAATTAATACTTGTTTTATTTCAGGTACGCTAAGTTTGCTGCAACGAATACGTTAGAATTAAAATAAATGACTTAGTTGTTAGCTATGATATAAGACAATATATTACCAATGAGTAATGTATGAATGAAAAGTTGAAGTTTAAATTGTATGTTAAATTAAGGAAGTACTTCCAAACAAAGGGCTTTAAAAATAAGAATAGTTTTAAAATGGCCATTACTTGTACGAATGTTACGTCTTTATTATTTGTATTACGAGAAAAGTACCTATATTAAAAAAAAATGTGAATTTTGATTATAAAGAATTCCTGATATTATTTGTGTAGATTATTTTAATGTCGATGGATATATTTTGTATTAAGTTACAAATAATGTATTATTGATGAAAAGAGAATTTAATTTTTATCAGAATAAAAAAAAAGTATATATATAAATATATGTTGAATAACTTTATAAAATGACTGATATAATGAAAACTGGTCAAGTCAAATCTAACCTACTTTAAGATCTCACATTTTTTAAATAACAGCAATTGTTATAGGTATCCAATAAACATAAAGCTCTATAAATGGAGTACGCTTCGCCTCATCTTTCCAAACAAAAAAGTCTGCCAAAATCTGAGGGGGGCGAGGTAGCACGCATGTGAAGTTTTCAAGTCAAAGGTACATCATTGTCGGTTGTTAATACAGTTTATTTCTAAATGATTTTTTATGGCAGCAACGCTTTATTGACAACCGACAAAGATGTACCTTTGACTTGAAAACACCAAACATATTTGACATATTATTTTTATACTTAATAACACTAAATGGAGCAATAGATAGTCGACTGTACATATGTTAACATATGGTTCATTATTGGATGCAGTCTTTGGAAATGTTAAACAAAAAAGCCAAGGATCATTTTTGATTGTATTTTCAAACAAAATATAGAAGACAGCAATCCTTAAGCGCATTAAATATGGAGAAGTGTCAAACGTCAAATAGTTACTGCCCGTCAGAAAGAAAACGATTGTCTTTGAATCGATTCTGTAAACGAAGCTTGATTTTCGATTTAGGTTAAATCTTTTATTACGAAAGTAATGGTTAATAAAGTAAAACTGTACTTACATCTGAAATGGTATTTCATCTTTTTGTAAACTAGACGAAATATAACATTTTTTTACATCCAAAAACAGCGCATAAGGGCATTTTCACGGAGCTTATTATCCATCGACAGCGATGACGAAAATGGCGTGGCATCGATTATTGAAATAGTTTTTATAGATGTACTAGATTTTCCGCCAATACTTTTGACAGAGGGGAAATGATACTCAGGGCCTCTCCTGGTTTAGAACTCTCTGCCAATAAAGCAAAGAAATAGAGTTTAATACTCGTTCATAATGTTATTTTGTTCCTATAAATACATATTTGGATTTTGTATAGAACTTGGCACTCATTTAGATCTCCGTTCTTTTTGCGGCGAAGCCCACAGCCAAGCATAATATTTGTATTGAACTTGGCTCTCCTTTTTTACATTTATGTTTTTGGTGGGATAACTACTTACTCATTCCCTTCCAGGAAAACTGACACAGGATATTTTCGAAAGACCTTTTCCGCAAAATTAGAAACGGACCGTGCTAGGAAACTCATTAACATATAGAAAGTAACACCTGTATTAATCGTTTGATTTACATCTCTTTTATAATGTTCTCATAGTTACACGTTATAAATTATAAACTTTAGGGTTATAGGGCACTATGGCAAGTTTAATCCTCAAAGGCGTGCTTAATAATCGTTAATTTAAATTGTGGATTAATATAGCCGAACGTATTAAATGTGTGGGTAGAATTAGGCACTTTTTTATTTACTACATCGATGTCAAAATAGCATACTGTCCATCTGATAGTAAGCAGTCACTGTAGCCTACGGACGCCGGGGCAAAAACGTTCAGGAAAACGGGCGCATTTCTGTGGACAATATAAAAGTAATGGACTAACAGCCGGCCACGTCAGATATGACATATGACACAATAATGAGAGCAACAAAACCCGTCTGGTTAGATTGATATACTATCCTAATTGCTATATACGGACATCTGGCAGCTTTTACTGGGTAGAGTTCCGAGTGACAGACTAGCAAACTTTTTGAATTGGAAAATAGTAATACCAAAGTAGGTAAAAACTGCCAAAGAAGTGTCAGTTATAAAGACCAGGGCCTATATTTTAACATTAGAACAAAAAAACATTGCGTATTGTTACAGAAACGAAAACAGTAGGCGACAAGATATTAATTACATTATACGTCGTTTGGCACTACTTTCTCCAAACAGAAACTTTTGGCAATGATATAATTACTAGGTAATTGGTTATATAATTTCTCATAATATTGCATCAAACCCAGAACTCTAGGATTTGGTTTCTTGAAGTAGTTTGCATTCTTTGACCTCCACCACTTTACAGCTGCCAGCTATCCAGATCTAGAAATAAGCATAGTATAGCAAACTGACTAGAGGCGTTCCGTAGACGAATCAACGTTCTCACTGAACAAGCTCTGCCAGAATTGTATTTTGGTTATTAAATAATAATAAATGTGTACCAATAGTATTTTATAGAATCGTGACATAATTAAGAGCTTTTCAGTCGAGTACCGTGTTTAGGCCACGAAGCTTGCTTAGTGGCATAAGTAAGGTACGAGATTGAAAAGCTTGATTATGTCACTGATGTATACAATACTTTTTCTACGAGTGCTCAATATAGGCAAGCCGGTAAGAATTGAGTTCGACGGAAGACCTGCTGCCTCTATACAATTGAGTAAGTTCTATCTCCCGGTGGATTGTGCCGACGGTCGGGAAGGAGACACGGATGGTCGGGGAGGAAGACAACAGTGTTACAATATTGTATGAAAATCCTCTGTACCATCGTTGTCGATGCTACAAAATGCGACCATAAAAGCTCTATCGAAAAGTATGCGCTAGTAGCTCGGTCTACACAATTTCAATTCAAGCATTACAGTCGACGAGTATAAAAAAGTATTTTTTAATACGTAATTTAAATAAATGAGTATTATGCGAGACCCGCTTATAAATGACCCACCTGAACTACGCGCGAATGGGCATAAAGGAGTATTATGCGAGACCCAATAGTATTACTTGAACAAATCATTTTAAATTGACCAATCAGAACACTTCACTATATTAAATCCACCAATCACAACACATATCGGAGTTAATCGGAACGCTAGATACTTTTTTGGTGCGTATTCTGTGTAAATAATTTAAGTCCTTAAAAAAACATTGTATCTAATATCAACCAATCAGAATACAGTAATGTTAAAATCGACCAATTAGGAAACGCAATTTATTTCTCAAAACATGAGGTGCTGTTTAGTTCCTACTTCACAATCATTAAAAAAGATTTGATTTTTTGGGAAACGCTTTAAAGTGTGTTTAAACACTTTAAACTCTTTAAAGAGCTAATTATACCGTCGTCTGTGGCATTTATTCGCGGTATTTATATTTTGTATCTATGTCAAAGAAGTTAAAAAAATTAAAAGACCGTCAAGTTATACCATAATTTCCCCTTAGTTTAGTTATTGTGCGTAAATAATAAGCAGAGCTCGGATTTTTCATGGCAAAACAAAACACTAGCGTAATTTAGCCAGTGCTTGAAATATTATTTTATCGACACCTATCGAGTCTTACTAGAGTATATGACAGGTATTGCCTCAGTACATTTTTTCTTTTTTTATTCGATGGTACACCTATCAGTGTGAATGTCAAAATTTAAAAACTAACAAACGTGCGAAAATTTCGAAAAACAGGAGACTTACTAGAGCTCAAAATCAATATTTTTGACCAGTCTAAGGTGACCTACTGGGGGTTAGAAGGTTGTGCATTCATTACCGGACATCCTGTATAAGTAATAAAATAACTTTTCATTTTAGCTTTGCCATAGTCGAGCAACAAAGAGGTAGGTCTGCATGTACAACTTAGAACGAAGTAACTATACCACCTCATTTAAAATGATAGAAACGACTGCAAATTTCATCTCACATGACATATGACATTCACACTTTAACTGTCATTTCATTACGTATAAAACGTAAATTGCATCTAGGTATTATTTATTTCGCAACGCATTGAATCCGACGTGTTGGATATACGTATAATAACTTAATATTGCAAGGTATCAATTAATACAAAAATGAGTAATGTACAAGATCGGATCAAAACGTGGATTGAAAATCACCCTGAGTTAGTCTATAATGAAGTGACCTCCACTATATACTGCTCTATGTGCGATATGCATCTAAAACTGAAGAAATGCAATATTGAGAATCATGTGAAAAGCAACCGCCAAAATTACCGTTCGGGGCAACCAAATAGGAAACATCAATTTCATTTCGATTTAATTATTTTTCTTATTTCATGCAACATACCATGGGCAACAGTCAACAACAATAATTTTCGTCATTTTTTTAACAAGTATTTATGTTGCGACTGCTCTATGACTTCTTTACCGGACGAATCGACCCTGCGAAAAATTTATTTAAATCTCGTGTACAAAAAAACTATACAGGGTATAAGAGAGGTAAACAAAACCAATTATTTGTGGATATCTATAGACGAAACACCAGATTTCATGGGAAAATGTGTGACAAACGTGGTGATTCGGTCTTTGCAAAAAAATTGTTCTAAGCAATTTTATCTTTTGGGGTCGAAGGTTTTAGAGAAGGTAAATGGGGAAACAATAGCAAACCTAATAATAAACCAATTAAAATTTTTGTTTCAAAATTCTTTCAATTATAACGTAAACAATTTGCTTTTACTTTGCACAGATAGTGCCGCATATATGCTTAAAGCCGGTCGTATTTTAAAAGCAACGTTTCCTCGTATGAAACACATTACGTGTTTAGCTCATGGTCTGCACCGGGTTGCCGAAGAAGTGCGAGATAATTTCAAAGGTGTGGATGGGTTGATATCGAATGTCAAAAAGATATTCCTAAAATCTCCAGAGCGTGTACGCCTTTTTAAGGCAAAATATCCGTCCATTCCCCTACCTCCCGAGCCAATTATCACCAGATGGGGAACTTGGATATCTGCTGCGGTATATTACGCTCAATACTATGAGCAAATACGTGATGTCGTCTCCATACTTGCTAATGACTCGGCAGCTATAAGAGCTGCAAAAAAATGTTTTCAAACACGCAAACTACGACCGGAGTTAAATTTCATTCGCGACAACTACGAAGTAATAGCCTCTTCAATAGAACAATTACAATGTTCGACTTTATCCATTGCGGAATCCTTCCTCATTCTGGATACTGTTCGTTGCTACGTAAACTGGAGTAAACTTTTACCAGTGATACGTAAATTTGAAGCCGTGCTCGAACGAAATCCTGATTACGAAATTTTAAGAGACATATCTAAAAATATTACCCGAACTGATAATGAATTCTATAAATTTGCTCCCTTGACGTCAACTGAAGTTGAACGTACATTTAGTGTACATAAATGGATTTATAGTGATAAACGCAACTGTTTACTCCCAGAGAATGTTGAAAAGATAATGATCATCTACTCCTATCACTATTACCCAAATAAAATGTCTTGTGCTGCTGTGTGTACTGACGTAGATTTTGAAGAAGAAATTGCGTCTGTTTCTAATATATAGTAACTTTATACAAATGTTTTTATTAGTTTTATTACATATTAATTTTATTTGGTGACTTTTATTTCTTCTAGTTCTGAATTATCGATATCGATAAAATAATATTTCAAGCACTGGCTAAATTACGCTAGTGTTTTGTTTTGCCGTGAAAAATCCGAGCTCTGTAATAAGTATTTTTATCTCATATTTTCTCGCAATCGAAGTGAAACATTGTATGCATTACTCTAGTCTAAAAGCCATATTACCACTCGAACAATTTTCCCTCACTCCGGTCGGGAAAATAACCACCTGGTGGTAATATGGCCTACTTTAGACCCTTGTCAAACAATCTACTATTATTTCATTGTAGTTTTTTTGCAATTGTATTAAAACACGTTGTTCGACACACGTGCAGAAGTGTCATTTTCACTCGTCCCGAGTCTTGACCCTCGCCTCTCGGCTCGGGCCAAGTAACCTCGGTACTCGTACCAAATAACTTACTTCTCGCACTTGTATCGAAAACTACTATTTTGCAATAACAAGACTTCAAACTGTCTTATTAAACGCAATTCATGTGCGTTATTCCGTTATTCCGTTCATTAAGAGGCTTTAGTTTAAAAGGCCCAGTCATTTTAACATTATCATATGATTCGTGAATCGTTTAATTATGTCCGCTTATCCATTTATCAATTAATTATTATTACAGTTTATTCGTGTTAATTATGAATCTCAAACAGTTTTAACTCATACTAGCTGTGCCCGCGGCTCCGCCCGCGTGGAATTCGGTCTGTGTCAGTAAGCGGCTAATTCACCCCTAATTTCTCTCCCGCTTCCCTGGAGGCGGAACTTGAAGTAAAGTTGACAGATGGATACGCTAGAGGACAGTGTAGTCCTAATAAAATATTTTACAATTACCACTAAATGAAACTACACTCAAAAATGAATACTTTTTTTATCATATTTTTTTGGCATGATTTTAACGACATAGAGTAGGTGTATATCGGATGATACAGGACCACTAAGGGGTGATTTTCGGGATAACAATGCAAACAAATCCGGCCAAGACCATGTCGAGCGATACTCAGTGTAGAGTTTCGTAGATGCCGCCCTGTTACAAAACATCCGTTCAAAAGGTCGTTTATTAAGGGATATTCGGCGGCGCTTACGTCATTTTACTATTCGGCACTTCCTTTCAATATGCGTTTTTGACTGATAATTCAAAAACGGCTGAACCGATTTTATTCAATATAGTCTTTATTGAAACTTCTTATCAGGCCTCAACAAATTTCAGCTTTCTAGTGCGAACGGTAACTGAGCTAGACCGCGGACAGACGGACGGACATGACGAAACTATAAGGGTTCCTAGTTGACTACGGAACCCTAAAAAGAGATAAATAGTAGTTTATGTAACTGTTACGTAATAAGGCCTAATTATGTACAGAAGCATACACCGCTTTACCTACACTCATATCCATTGAAACCATTAGAATGACCGCCATTACACCGCCATGACCAACCTTATTGCGCCGGCGGTCGGGGGGGGGGGGCGGGGGGGGAATTTTCATTAAGTTACCGTAGGTAATGAATTTTCATGTCACAGATAATACACTGAAGTTACGTTACTGGTTGCAATAATGGTGGTAATTACATACGGTTCCGATAGAGGATTTATGATATTGGTATAGATCAAGATATTTATTCTTCAATGTAAGCACATTACAATGCACTAATGAACGTCAGAGAAAAATAAAATACATGAGTGTCATGAAACACGCGATTGGAACGAAGTTATGTTATTTTATTTTATTTCATTTTTGACTTGTTCGTAAATTTCGTGGTTTGAATTTTTTTGAAATTTTGGAATTTTTGGAAGTTTGAAAATCTTGGAAAGTTTTGAAATTGCGGAAATTTATAAAATTTGGAATTTTTTGAAATTTTGGAATTTTTGGAAATTTGGAATTTTTGGAATTTTTGGAATTTTGGAAATTTTGGAAAGTTTTGAAATTGCGGAAATTTATAAAATTTGGAATTTTTTGAAATTTTGGAATTTTTGGAAATTTGGAATTTTTGGAATTTTTGGAATTTTGGAAATTTTGGAAAGTTTTGAAATTGCGGAAATTTATAAAATTTGGAATTTTTTGAAAGAACCCCGTACCAAAAGTATGGAAAATGTGGTTTAAGTTAAATATTCTTAGATTTTGATATAATATAGATTTTAACGTCCTGAACAAAAGCCTCTATGGGGGCTACCACTGTTGCCGAGTCCCTTTCAGAGTTACGACTGATTTTGTACCCTCAAGGAAATCGACTCTAGTACCAATTCGCACCTCGTCACAGTGTCAGTAATATCAGTAATATGACACCTCCGGCGTCTTTTTCAAGTGCAAAATAAATCGTTGCATTGCAGTCATTTTATCTTTCGTCAAATGGCTAGCTTATCGCAAATATCGCAATATAGGTTCAATATAATGTCAATTGTTTAAATAAATAGTTGTTAATGCACTAATGAACGTCAGAGAAAAATAAAATACATGAGTGTCGTGAAACACGCGATTGGAACGAAGTTATGTTATTTTATTTTATTTCATTTTTGACTTGTTCGTAAATTTCGTGGTTTGAATTTTTTTGAAATTTTGGAATTTTTGGAATTTTGCAAATTTTGGAAAGTTTTGAAATAGCGGAAATACACTACACAGTGTCAGTAATATCAGTAATATCAGTAATATGACACCTCCAGCGTCTTTTTCAAGTGCAAAATAAATCGTTTCATAAATATTTTACGAAGTTCTTTTTACAACGACATAAGATCATTGGAACATATTTTTGTGCATTTTAATGCACCCATATTTTTACAGTAGACTGTACCAGACAAAACAAACTATTAATAACGGATAAAATGAAAGAAAAATATTGTTACTCGTTAAATCTTACCTACATATATTTACATATTTTCATAGATACACATGTACACTTTTAAACTCGGTTTATTAAGGGTTCATTTCTATTCACACAGTCAAGTATGTGGTTTAATAAATAATGCAGTACTTGGGTATTTCACGTTTTCTTGATGTCGTGCATAACCAAGGTACCATATCGACACTGGCAACATGAGCACAACAACCAATAGTTCTGGCTTAGCAATCGGTCACAGTTAATACATACACGGGACTCTTTGTTAAACTCAGCCAGGATGTTGTTTATACTTTCTCTGTATGAAATCGCCATCTGAATTTTTTCGTCGTTATTTTCCGGTATCCGCCGCAAAGCACGAGGAACATAGGCATTATTGCAGACAAAGCAATGTCCTCTAACTAATAGTAACGCCATTCTACTTTACTCTTACCTATTTGTAAATCTTACATCTAAACCTTACTTAAATATTCTTATTCGGTATATATTCACATTATTATCAATAATTATTATGTTATTTATTAATAAGTTTGAAGTTGACATTGCAGTCATTTTATCTTTCGTCAAATGGCTAGCTTATCGCAAATATCGCAATATAGGTTCAATCTAATGTCAATTGTTTAAATAAATGTTTGGTAATTGCATCTAATTAATGATTTGTTATCTGATACAAAATCAGTCGTAACTCTGAAAGGGACTCGGCAACAGTAGTAGCCCCCATAGAGACTTTTGTTCAGGACGTTAAAATCTATATTATATCAAAATCTCAGAATATTTAACTGAAACCACATTTTCCATACTTTTGGTACGGGGTTCTTTTTGAACTTTTTGAATTTCAAAATTTTTTGAAATGTTTGAAATGTTGGAAATTTTTGAAATTTTTGAAATTTTTGAAATTTTTGAAATTGTGGAAATTTTGAAAATTTTGGAAATTTTTGAAATTTTTGACATTTTCGACGTTTTTTTTACTTTACTTACTACTTTACTTTTAGGTTCTCGACTTTTTCCACTTTTATCACTTTGTCACTTCTCACTTTCACTTTTCACTACACTTCACTTCACTTTATTCTATTTTATATATTTTTTATTTCATTCCATTTTACATGTTTCTCGTTTTCGTGACGTGACGCTTTTTTGTTACGGTCACGTGACTTTTTTTCGCCTAGCCCCCCATCCGCGAACCGCCCGATAAGGAACTTCGTTCCAAAACTACCACCGGTTCTAACCCTACACCTCTGGCCCAAGAAGTATTATGACCGAAAAGAAACTCGACGGGACTTATTTTTTTCAAAACAGTAATACATTATTAGATCTTAAAGATACAAAATAGTGCGTAGTTCTTCAAGAAGGCATATCAAAACATCTTGAGAGACAGATAATGTACCCATTGTTTAATTATAAAGAAAAATAAATCCCAATCTGCCTGCTTCACAAAATCCTGTTTTCCTACCTAAACGGTGTCTTATAAATGTTAGATGATTTTGTAGTAGTTTTTTGGTTTGGACCATGCAACTTTGTCCGTCATATATAGTCCGCGAACCTACAATAACCCTTTGACATTCATGACATTTTTAAATATATCTTAAGAGCGGGTGAAGGTAAATTTAAAGCATCGACGGGTAACATGTTATAAATATGAACACCTTGACCAAAAAATTACAAATTATTTCAATACCAAATTTCATCTAAATACGTACAGCGGTTATTGTTTGTTTCTTCCCCATGTAAACTTCCACCCCTTTTGCATCCGCTTAAGGGATAATTTCCGAGATAAAACAATTTTATTTCCTTTCCCAGAGCTCAAATTATCTCCATACCAAATATTTTATCTAAATCGATTCTGCGGTTAATAATTCCCTATACAAATTTCCAACTCCCTTTTCACCCCTTTAGGGTTGATTTTCGGGTTGAAAACTATCCTTTGTCCTTTCTCAAGACCCACTATCTCTATACCAATTTTCATCTAAATAAGTTCAGCGGTAAAAAAATTCTCATACCAACTTCCTACCCCCTTTACACCCCCATAAGGGTTTAAAAACTATCCTCTATGTTTCTCGAGACTCAAATTATCTCCATACTAATTTCTATCTAAATCGTTTCAGCGGTTAAAAATTCTCCATACAAACTTTCAACCCCATTTTCACCCCCACCAGGGTTGATTTTCGGGATCAAAACTATATATTATTGTTTCCCGAGACTTAAACTATCTCTATACAAAATTTCATCGAAATCCGTTCAGCCGTTTTCACGTGATGCGCGGTCAAATAAACAGACAAACAGATAAACAGATAAACGGATAAACAGACAAACAGATAAACAGACAAAAATTCTAAAAATTGTTGGAACGTATTCTGTTATTGATTCTAAGTATCCCCAGCCAACTTTTTTTCGATTATCTTCCATGTACAGACTTTCGACCCTCTTCAGCTTTATTATATGTATAGATAGATAGGAAAATTACAGCCTGAAAAAACGTCGTCGTACTAAATGTATGGGAGCGTTTAAACTTGATATTTTTTATCTACAATAATATCATAAATCCTCTATTCCGCGTTCGGAAACCATATATAATAGGCATAGTGAATATTTTTCATGTATGGTATCAATCGATTCGTTTAGTTGTGAGGATCAAATGTCTATATGCAGTCAATTGCGTTAAAGCAACACAAAAGTCAGAAATTTGACTTAAAGTTTGAGATTTGCATTTGTTTCTCGAAACACTCCTAACAACATGTCGTGCAAAAGTGACGTCACGATCATATAGTCGCCCTGTTTAAAGTATGGAAAAATTATGAAATTGCTATTTTTACAGTGAAATGTTGCGTTTATGTATATGGTTACTATACATTTTATATAACAGTAAAATGTTAGAAATCGAATGAAAAAATTGATTTTTTTTTAAATTTTGAAGCATGATATCTTTGAACCATTTCAATAGATTTTTTTAATTTTCATATATTTATTTCACATATTTATTTGGATATATTAGTAATTCTGTATCCTATAAACTAAATTTTATTGCATAATTCAACATGTGTCATCATCCCTATTACCACCATTATTGCAACCAGTAACGTAACATCAGTGTATTATCTGTGAATGTGTGGTAAACACGTATGAAAATTCATTACCGGTAACGTAATGAAAATCTGGCCTCCTCTCCGACCGCCGGCACTCGCCCGCCCGACCGCCGACATAATCGAGTTGGCCATGGTGGTGCAATGTCGGTCATTCTAATGGTTTCCGAACACTTCATTTGGGATTTATATAATATGTGTCTAGATAAAGCAGTGTATGCAACTGTACGTAATTAGGCCTTATTACCTAACAGTTACATAAACTACTAATAATGTTACTACTTTTATTAAGGCTAAGTTATTAATGTGAATTTACTCAATAGGTAACGTCGAAGCTTAAAGTTTTATGATAACTGTTATGTTTACGAAACAATCGCCTGGCTACCCGTAACGATTACTACCTGTATAAATAATGTACCCAAATCGATAATAGACAGAAAGCTAGCCACGTCAGATACGACACAATAATGAGAGCACTGAAACCTTTGCTAGATCCAGGCATCTGGCAGCTTTTAATGCTTTGAGGTTAGAGTGACAGACTATTTAGCAAAAAAAAACAGTTGAAAAAAAGTTATACGAAAATAGGTAAAAAGACTAAAAACTGCCAAAGTCGTCTTATTTATAGAGAACGGGGCCTATATTTTAACATTAGAACAAAAACATTCGTATTATTTCGGAAACAGAAACAGCAGGCGACAAAGTATGAATTACATTTTACTTCGTTTTGGACTACTTCCCTCATCAGAAAGTTTTAACAATGATACAATCTAATTATTTATTTAATTTCTCTCTCTTGGATTTGTATTCTTAAAGTGATTTGCATTCTTTGATCTCCACCACTTTACAGCTGTCAGATGTCCGGATCTAGAAATAAGCATTAGTATAGCAAACTAACGAGAGGGGTTTCGTCGCTCTCATTATTGTGTCATATCTGACGTGGCTAGCTCTCCGTCTAGAACCTGGAGTAACCTTTTAGCAGAGCATGAAATTGAAAAAAAAATGCGCATCGAGAAAAAAATGTGAATTTTTGAGAGAATAGAGTGCATGAATGGATTCTGAGTGTTTTTCCTCTCGGCAGATTTTTTTGTAATATGGATTTATTACATTTTTAATATCAAAAATGAATTTTGCATGTCTTTTTTATACGGAAATGATATCACACAACCCCGAGCAGCTTTAACCAGAGAGTAATAACATATTGCACGGGACCCCTGATTTTGACGTTAAAACCAAAAATTTTACGGACCTCCAAAACTAAAAATAGTCATCGTGGGGCACTCTATACATGGTCAAAAATACACAACTTTTTCTTCATGTGCTCAATTTTTTTCATTTTTGTACTGAGTGACAACCAAACTATTTCAGTAATCTAATCCCAAGAGTTGTCTTAGGCACATTTTTTTATATCACGACGGTAGCCAACAAGCTTACGACCCGCATGATGGTAAGCAGCTGCCGCTGCCTACATATGGACGCCTGCAACTCCAGAGTGTGACATGTGCGTTGCCGACCCTTTATAAATAATCCCACGCTTTGTTTTAATAAAAAGTCCTGTAATATTTTTTTTTTCTTTAAAAACTATTTGTGTATGAGCTACTCGTCCGAAAGACTATAATAATAATGAGACAAGCTGTTTTGAAAGCTGTTCGTTAAAGCTGCATTAGCTCTGAAAAGCTGCAAGGGCTTGAATAATAGATGCTCTATTTTACGACCCCTGAAAGCGGCTCTGTAGCTCTTATAAAAGAGCAAATACGTATAAAACATGAGCGCACGTACGTTTTATTAAAACAATACAATGTCTTAGATTAGGTGCCTCTATATCATTTTAATATGGCACTCATTTACAATTTACACAGCTTGTAAACACTTCTTTTAAATGTTGTCATGCTAATATTTTAAATATTTTGTATAATATAAACAATCTATAAATAAAACAAACATTAAACTTCACTATAATGAGGTAACATAATTATGAGATGAATATAAGTATATTTATGACAAATTTAACTTAAAAATTAAATACAATTTGAATTTCTAACAAAAATTAAAATACCTATCTAAATACTTAATTTTAATAAAAGATATACGAATTGACCTCAGTCTCCCCTTCAACTGAAAAATTAGCTTATTGGTCATTCATGAGTCAATATTACTCATCGGCAACATTTCCCATCAAAGCTGAGCCAATTTGAAGATTAAAACATCAACTTGATAAGTTATGGTTTCGATCATGATACCACCGCTAGCGTTTACTAGCGCTTTGCACTCTGCCCACACAAAACAGACGTTACAGCCATTTAAAATCGCGCAATAATTTCAAATTCAAAATGGTTTAATGAAGGTTTCCGCGATCGAGTTTTTCACTAGATGGAAGCATTGTGGCAACAGGTCTAGCTGTCATAATCCACCAATCATGTTTAATCATATCTTTTTTGATTGGTGGATTTTGACAGCTGCTGTCAAAAAGACCTCTCGTCCCGGTCTTGCCATCTAGAGAAAATCAGAAATCCTCATTACCACATGTCGTGCCCGCCGGAGTGACCAAAATCGCTCTCTTTCTCGTGAGATAGCTGGTCGCCCGTATTAATAGCGACGACCAGCTGTCTCAAGAACAGCTTAATTATACTCCCCGTGCATATATTACATGTCCAGCAGAAAGATTAGTTTTGTAGGCAACGGGGTACTATAATTCCCAGAGTAATCGGTAGTTTGGTACGAGCCAAATGGTATACAATGAGTATTCCCTCTTTGGCCGAAAAAACTGGTCGAACTGGTTCAATGTACAATCAGCCTTGTGGAATAATAAAGCAAGTTGATATTTTAAATTTAGAATCAGCTTTCGGAAGCCTGTCATGTAAACCGGTCCGTACAAAACAGTTTTAAAGCCTCCACAAGAGATTGACCGGAAAATAAAATGAAACTGTAAAATATTATCGGAAAATGTTGCAGCAAACATCGTGGAGTTCCGCTAGATGAAAATTGTCTTGTAAAAGATGTAACAGGGGTTGTAAAACTGCTGATAGAGTTACTATACTACGTTTTATTTACCATTAGAAAGAATCCCACGGACGATAGTGCAACATTTTTTTGACAGGCACAATTTGCGAGTCAATGTCAATTTATGTTTAAAAATAGTATTAAAGCCCGATATTTTTTAAGGTGGCGGAATACATTTAGGCATCCCGCCTAGCCGGGGAACTAGAAAGGGTATGTTGGACTCGTCAGCAAGGGCCGACACTACCAACTAAACCATCCACGGTATGCCCGTCGTGCAGTGTTGGTGAACGGGATAGCGTAAGAATTTTACCGTACACACCGACTGCTGCGACAGCCGAAGCTGTCCCCTCACTTGGGCCGTAGCTCCCCCTCCCGAAGGTAGAGTGCAGGCCGACACAACACGCTGGTCCTCATGACAACCTCCACGCCAGGAGCGAGGTGAAAAAACCCCGGGTTCCCCCCCTCAGGTAGCCTTTGCGATTTTTTATAGAGGTCCTCGCAGCCAACACCCAGCACCGGCTTGGTGTTAACCCCCGGTGTGTCATCATAGGCCCTCTGCCTAAACAAGTGACGGGGTCACAGTTTTATGCTGAACAGCTGCATTCCTGTACCTCACCGCGTCCGAAGCCGCCCAGCCCGAAGGCCACTCTAAATTTTTATCGAGGTTGTCATCCTCATAGCCAACACCCAGCACCGGCTTGGTGTTGACCTCCGGTCAGTCATCACAGGCCCTCTGCCTAGACAGGTTACGTGTCCGCAGTTTTATACAGGACAGCGACATTCCTGTCCCTCCCCGTGGCTGAAGCCACCCGGCTCAAAGACAGATTTTTATAGAGGTAGTAATCCTATAAAATATAGCGGTTACACACACGTCACTTTAGTTTACTTCAAGCAATAATAGTGCTATTTGAACCGGCAGAGCTTGTTGAGGGTGATTTTTCAGTGTTTTGCAGCGTATTTGGTTCTGGATGTTGGCTGCGAGGTTGTCATACTCGCAGCCAACACCGAGCGACGGCTTGGTGTTGACCTCTGGTCCGTCATCGTAGACTCTCTGCCTGGACAGAACAGAGCCGTAGTTTTATACAGGACAGCAGAATTCCTGTCCCTCGCCCGAAGGCCCCCTCTAGCCAACACTCAGGAGTCATATCTGACATGGCCAGCTCTTAGTCCATTAAGAAAACAAAAAAAATTAGCTAATCTCTTGACACAGAAACACGAATTCAAATTAATACAAATAAACATCTAAGGAACCCTTTTCAATGATGAAACGACGATTCGGTATTTAAAAAAAAACTTAACCCTTCTTGCGGCTGAAAGGACCGAAAGGGTGACCAGGCCCGCAGTTGCCGTTGGGATATAATAGGACCGATAATCCGATTTGGTAGTGAATAATCTAGAGTAGTCAGAGTGGGAAGTTGAATGATTTATAATTTAGTTAGAGTTGGAATTTAGGTATGTTGAGACGTGATTTGCATATACATGGATGATCGCTTTAGTGCCTTAGGGCGTTTATCTAATAATAATGTTTTCACGATAGAATATAACTAGCTTTTGGCTTTTTGCGGGTAGGTGGTTTTACCATCCTGTATGCTCTCAAGTAAGGGCCTTTGGATATTTGTATGTTTGTTCCTCCATAACGCAAAATCGTCTAAACCGATTTCAATGAAATCTGGCAACCGGGAGATAACCTGGAATGGCACATATTATTAGGTAATTTTCATTCCGGAACATAACGGAACAAGCGTATTGATCGCCTGATGGTAAGCGGTTACCGCAGCCTATGGATCTCTGCAACAGACGTGTCACGTGCGCGTTTTCCACCCCTTATAAATCTGTACACTCCATTTTTGAAAAACCCCAACTGAAGAACTTGCAAAGAGGGTTGAAATTATGAGACGATTAAGCAAGAAGTGGCAGCGCCTATTCTACGTGGACAAAATTGCGGGCGAAGCTTGTTTTTGTATTAATTTAACATGAATTAATACATGTACTTACTAAACAATTACAATTAAAAATAAGTACACTCAAGTAATAGGGCGCCCGTTGTAAAAGTCTGTATTCACGCCCTTCTTGCCTTCAAATCAAGCTTTCAGATTAATAACCGGTCGTATGGAGTAATCACTCTAAGCATACTTATTTCTCTATGACGATACTCTAAGGACTTAAGTTGTTGATTGGGTCCGCAATTTTCTTAGTTGAGCCGCTGAAATTGAATAGGATTGACTTAGTTTCCAATAGATACATAAATTAAATCTGCCACGCCGTAAGAACCACCTTTTTTTTTTGTTTGATTTTGGACCTTATCTTAGCGTTTGAATACGGTATAAAATTTATTGAGTTGCGCTTGAATATAGGGCTGAAAAGTCCGCAGTTATATCAAGGGTTTAAACCTACCGAATTATTATTATTTCTTAGCAGTAGCTAAAAGGGACGTTTGTATTAATCGAAATACGTGGGTGTATATATATTTTTTTATCTACACCAACATCATAAATACTCTTATTCTGCGTTCGGAAACCGTATATAATTACTACCATTATTGCAACCAGTAATGTAACATCAGTGTATTATCTGTGCCAGTGTTGTAAAAAGGTATGAAAATTCATAACCACATTGATTTTGGTAACGTTATATTTTTATATTGTAAGTATTATTATGTATTTTAATATGAAGATCATGACAGAAATTCTTATAACTTTGAAAATATTGCAATATTGCTTATTGATGTAAACTTATCTTTCTTGAAATAAAGAAATCTAAATCTAATCTAATGAATATCGGGCCCTCCTCCCCGACCATTCACACTGTAACGTTGTTACATTGTCTTTTGGTTCTAATTAGAATAGTTTCTTATCAATCTATTTCAACACCTTCGATTCGATCGGTTATAACAATGCTTCAAACAGCGCCGTTCAAATGTACCTTGTGTTTATCTGTATGGGGTTGTCATCTAATAAATTTAGCCTAAATTATGGGTCTTTCTTTTGTCATTTTTAATAACATTGGCGTTTCATAAATAGGTATTTTGGAAAATTAGTAAATGAAATGTAGTCAAAGGAAATGTATCTGGAAATTCTGAAAGCGGGTTCTGAAGTAAAGTATTTGGTTATTTAATATCATGGCTTTGACCTATTGATAGGAAAGTTGTTTGGTTGAAATCAATCAACAATAATTAGAGGGATTTATATTTATTTATTTGCCACCCTAAATTGGGTCCTCTGCCCTCTGGTTCCTCCATCTTGGGAGTCACTGACATGACTCGGTCATTTGATTCGCGGCCATGTGGAAGGGCGGGCTCATGCAGCCTTCTTTAGTTTTGCCCTTGGTGGCAGCGAAGGTGGCGGTTCAATAATCCTCGGTTATCTGCAAAGGAGAATCGTAAGTAAAGATTAATAGGATTTTTGGCTATCACGGCGTGAAACGTGTTCTAGCTATTTTGACCGTGCCTTTGGTTTTCAGATTTGAACTTGCCTGAGGCAGGCCGTACTCTGTAGAGATGTTATAGGAATATTTTCCATGCTCCTGGTAAGGTTTCTTTCTTCAGTTTTGTCAATTTGGGCTGTAGTTCAGTCGACTCATGCAGATAATTTATTGTTCCTTGCAGGAGTCGGGTGTTTTATTTTCAACCAATGTGTTGTATTTTGCAACCATTGTACAATGTAGTACAAATGTTATAGTGAAGACTTAAATTGTACTCTCATATCATTATGGATCGAGCAGCGGCTCCTCCATGCGTTTCATCACCACATTGTTCCGGCCAAGCGGTCTGAGCTTCTCGGAAGTCGGTGCCCCGCTGCATAGTCTGTGTGAGCAGTTTCCGGACAGCGTCCTGTAGCTTTGCGACGTGGCAAGCTTCTTGCACATCAGCGACTGGCGAAGAACAGCTTCTGAGGTCGGTTCAGTCCTTTATTAATTTTAGATGGCAGTAGGAATTCTGTGGAATAGTAAATATCATTAGTTTTGAGAACCAACATTAAGTATTTATATTTAGAAATCTCTGATATATAAAACCATAGGGACTAACCTAAGTAGTTAAGAATTTAGAGAGAAACCTGAATAAATCTCAACCTTTGAACCTTGTTAACGACCTAGCTTAACCGCTAAGCTCCTAGAAATTTTAGTTGGTGCCGAACTTAAACGAAAAGAGAGATTTATCCAGTGTTTGGATTTAACAAGTTATTTTCAAAAGCAAGAATAGGTAATAAAGATTTAGTACAGTATCCACTTGTTTAATTTCACACCAGCCCTGCATAGAGCAAGACCCTTGCGACATCAACATTTGATTTAGTGATTTAATAATAATTTATTTAATTGTGTTCAGGAAAAATAAGCTGTGGCATAGTTCTAGGTTATCAAAACCTAGCCTAAATCATATCCACCTGACAACACAATCGAGTTGATCATGGCGGTGCAATGGCGGTCATTCTGATGGTTTCCGAACACGTCATTTAGGATTTATAATATGTGTGTAGATAAATTAGTGTATTCAGTTGCATACACTGCTTTATCTACACACATACACCTAATTAAGGTACAGTTGCACGTAATTAGGCCTTAAAACACTCGTGTCATCTTATTATAAAACCACACTCATATTTTAAGGACCCTTATTACGTAACAGTTACATGAATTACTATTTATGTACATGAATTCTACCGTAGCATTGAAGCTATTGAGAAAATTTTGACGAAGAATTATGTCAATTGGCTGTATTTTAAATGAGAAAATTAGTTGTATAAGGCAGATATAGAGTACGAGTGATCCTATAAATGTTCTATTTTTTATTTACTAAACCTACATTATTATTTAAAACCTAAAGTATTATACAAAAAAGGTTATAATTCAGTTAGGTTTAGTATTATTAACTCTAACGATAAGTAAATAATTAAATTGATACCATCGACATTATTAGTCGAAAATCAAGATTGATTATTCTAAAACAAGGCTTTGCATTATTTAGATAAAACTTTCATCAATAAAGGTTTACGAAGTTTTAATTGAGAAACTATGTGCTAATTAGCTTAGACAGATATCTTAAAGGTCATAGACTAATACTAGACATCACTAAGTCTAACTGATCTCGGATTAATCTAGATTGATTGTATTTGGGAAATTTATTTTCACGTGATTTCAAGATGTACATATATTATAGCCCGCAACATGGTTAATTATTCAACGTATCAGGATCAGTTCTGTTGTAACTTAAACACACTGCCATAGTACATATGTATATAAAAATACAAATACATAAATAATAATAATAAGGACATATCAAATTATTTAATAAAATATTCTGGAAATATTTCCGTATATGACGGGAAGAAATTGACAAGTCGAGAGGAAAATTAAAGAAACTTAAAATAGAATTACATGAGGTTCAACTTTCATCAATTTTATATCTCGAGTTATCAACTTTAAAATATTTTTTATACCACGACGGTGGCAAACCAGCATACGGCCCGCCTGATAGTACGCAGCTACCGTAGGCTATGGGCGCCTGCAACTCCAGAGGTGTCACATGCGCGTTGCCGACCCTTTAAGAACCTATACACTCCTTTTTTTGAAGAATCTCATACTGTAGCCCGCTGGGTAAACCTCGGCAGGGAGTTCATTCCACAGCTGGAGTGTCCGTGGGTGGAGATTCCTCTTAAACCGTACAGTGCGCGACCCATTAGGCTTCAGGGTGTAAGGATGAACACCCTGCCAGCTCTTCATCAAACAGTTCTTCAGAGCACAACCTATTTTACAAGCGATAGAAGCAGCTTGGCCTTCGTCTGTGTCCCAGAGAGATGACATACGCTGAACGTGCCCTACCACACTTAGCGAGATGCCATTCGCAGTGCCCATACTTTTTTTTTATACCACGACGGTGGCAAACAAGCATACGGCCCGCCTGATGGTAAGCAGCTACCGTACCCTATGTACGCCTGCAAATCCAGAGGCGTCACATGCGCGTTGCCGACCCTTTACAAAATACCTCTACCCAACATACCCGAGTCCGGAGGTAGTTTAAGGACATACCCCGGCTCCCAATTGCTAAATAACTTGACATTTGACTTATTACAAAATTGAAATTGTTATACTGTAAGTATTGTTATTTTTGTTACGCATTTTACTTTTATGTCCTATTTTTATTTATTATATTCAAAACTGACATTGTATATTATTCTTTGTTGTGATTGTTCTTTTTATTATTAATAATTATTTTTGACATTGTATTAATTGTTATTTTATCCCTTTATTTTTTTTGACATTGATATATTTTTTTATTAGACATACATAAACGTACTTCGGCGTGACCGCAGGACACCGTGCGGAGGCGTGCTGCTTGCTGCCCGCTCGCACATTGCAATGCAAAGGTGTCGTGAATTTGAGACTGCCAGCGGAGAAGACTTATGGGCGACGCAAAATTTTTATGGTCTAAATTTGTATGTATGTGTTATTTATATGAAACCTAGTGCAATTGACAATATGTATATGGATTGGTTCTGTAAGGTCGAATCAGTCAGCAGTGTAGTTAAATGTCCACTTTGGAGACCTAAATTTAAACAGTGCGTCACAAAATATTGTTAACTACTATAATTATTTTCTAAGTTTTTGTTGTATGAAAAAGATGAATGAGGTGTTGAAAGATAGGGGAGGTATCCTGGATGTCATCTTAGCTCAGGAGTGCGTAAGACAGGTGAGCGTGGGTCGAGCGGAAATAGACTTGGTGTCTCCAGACGCCTACCATCCTGCATTAGACATCGATGTCACACTTAGCAGTAGTACAGCAGTAAAGTCACGACCGCAGGATCCGAGTAACGTAAATGTAGATCACGATTGGAACTTCAAAAAAGGGGACTACTCACGTTTGTACGATCTACTTAACAATGAACGGTGGCAAAACGTTTTAAACGAAACCGATTGCGTAAGCAGGGCTACGAACCACTTTTATCGTTGTAGGACTTATCCTGTCTGGTTTACTGGTGATATTATTACTGACTTGCGCCATAAGACGAAGTTGCATCGGCGATGGAAACGTACCGGTGATCAGGAAACGGGCTAGCTTTTTAACATACTACGAAAGGATTTAAAAGGGCGCATAGCAGATGCATACAATGTACATGTAAAACAAATTGAAAATAATATTAAAACTAATCCACGCGATTTCTGGCAACACATCTCCAGTTTAAAATCAAAAGGCGGTCTGGTGCAATGTGTATTTTAGCAGTGTCTTCTCCCTAATAGTCCAGTTGGACAGAGTTCTCAGTGCCGAGAACTGTAGAACTATAACTGATGCGCTTACACCGAATAATAACCTAAACATCCAAATCCGACCAATCACTATAAGACAAGTCTGTGGCGCGCTTAAAAACTTAAAACCTCACAGTGCGGTTGGGCCAGACGGAGTGCCACCATATATTTTACGTGCATGTGATGGTATACTTGCCAAACCACTGTGTCATATTTTTAATCTTTCACTTAGAAAACATATATACCCGTTGCCGTGGAAATACTCTCGAGTCACGCCTATACCGAAGACCCATGACAAAGTCAAAGTTGACGGGTATCGACCAATAGCCGTCCTTAATTCAGCAGCCAAAACCTTTGAGAATATTTTACACAAGGAAATTTATCGTCAAATCAATCAATTTATTTGCGACGCTCAGCACGCATTTAGATCGGGCCGGTCGGTTAAATCAAATTTATTAATACATGTCGACTGCATCAGTAAGTGTCTTGACAACGGAACACAAGCTGATGTCATCTATCTCGACTTTCGGACAGCATTTTATACTGTTGACAATGACGTCCTGCTCACCAAACTCTGGAGTATAGGGTTCAACCAAGATTTACTAGCGTTTTTCGCTGACTACTTAAAAGATAGAACACAATTTGTCAAATACGGACCTTATATCTCCTCAAGTTACCATACTCGATCAGGAGTAAGCCAGGGATCGAGCCTTGGACCTCTGTTGTTCTTAATTATGGTGAATGACCTTGTGAGCGACCTCCAGTACGCCAAATGCTTACTGTATGCGGATGACCTCAAGTTAGTGATGGGCATCGAGCACGAGTCAGATTGCTTGAAGCTACAGGAAGATCTAGATCGGGTACATCGTTGGAGCGTAGTGAACAAACTTCACTTCAATAACACCAAATCATGACCTTTACACGTCGCCAACTTCCTATTAACTTTAATTACGAGATGGATGGCCAGTCAATAAACCGTGTTGCTTCAATTAAAGACCTTGGAGTGAAGTTTGATCGCGAGCTTACATTCCATGAGCACATCAATAGCCTCGCCAAAGAGTCGTATAGGAGGTTAGGTTTCGTGACGAGAAACGTTAGGGACTTTCACAATTCCGGCGTCATCAAACTCCTGTATACGGCTCTAGTTAGATGTAAACTAGAGGCCAGCGCCTGTGTCTGGAGTCCTAGCGAAGTCAAGTACAAGCTTATGTTGGAGAAGGTCCAAAAAGCATTCCTACGCTACCTTTACAAGAAGTTGTATGGATACTACCCGTTCATGTACCCAACTAAGTTTCTACTTGGCGTCCTAGGTTTTAACTCCCTAGAGGTTCGGAGTGACTACGAGCGGCTGATTACTGTATGTACGGTGCTTCGTCATAAAATAAATAGCACGGAACTGCACAATATTCTAAGCTGCCTGGTTGTGCCTCCGAACAAGTCACGTCGACGAGCATATCTGCAGCTGTGGGACGGCACAGGAGCGCGCGCGACCGCTGCACGTCGTCACTCACCGCTGTGTGACACGCTCAACTCCCTGAATGGACTCTTACGTACAGATCTAAAAGTTCATGATCATGACATGTTTCATGATCGCTGGCCTACACTAGCATCCAGATGCCTCTCCTATTGTGAGAGTGAATGTGAATTATGACAGAGTAAATTTATGATTAGAATACGATACTTTGTAAACATTTACATGTAGCAAGTGTAATTGGTGTAAACCGTTCTTGTGATTAAATAAATAATAATAATAAATAATAAAATAATTTACTATTTATAACAAATATTTTGAAGATCATTATACGATAATAAAAACTAAACTAAACTGAACTAATAATGATTATCTAGGAATTACTATGATAAACATTATTTCAATATCCTTTCCTTATTCCAAGTATCATTAAATCCCAAAATACTCCCATTGGGAATACTCGCAATTTCATCACTATTTGGTCAACCCATTTGTACCCGCAGCTAATGCGCTCAAACGGGTTATTTTTCCCCCAAAATTAGGTCGTCCTTTTATCGCGGTTTCAGGTTCGGACAAATATAATAAAATGTGCAAGTCACCGCCACTTGTTCCGATTTAGAGTAAATTGTATAAGCATTTGCGATCCGGGGCGTATTCTAACTTTAAACCACGTATAGACACGATCCAACTTTCGTAAAAATGTCGCTTTCGTAAAAGTGCCTACCCCAATTCATGGGATTAGGTTGTCTAGCGGACCCTAAGCCGGGATAAGCGCTAGAAGGAAGATGTCTAGGAAACCCTGCTTTCAAATTAAACGTTGAAAAGTTACGGTGCATAGACAGACACACAAACAGACCAATAACACACACACAAACATATTACAACCCTTTTTTGTGTTGGAGTTAATAAAAACAAAACAGACCATTAAAATTCCATAAAAACCTACTTTTCTCCAATTCGCAGTCAGACGTAAACAAAATTAAGCCATTCCCTTAACTGTTAAAGGGAGGTCTTAAATTGAAGTACCGTAACCGGACCAGTAAGCATTATGCGGTACCGGTAATCTTAACGACGTCCTAAACGGTACTGAAAGGCTAATTAAATATAAATGGTGGATTTCAGAGTGATTAGTGAAAGATTAGGCGGGGAATAGTCGGTACAGTAGCAGTAAATTATGTACTTTGTGCACAATTTCTTCATTAAGGGCACCGTAGTGAAAATGGCAAGAACGGACCTGGTTATAGTTTCACGTTATCTGTCTGTCCGTCTGTATGTCACCGCCATTTTACTTTGAGACCATCAGATGTATCCTAATAACAATTTTGTAGATTATACATGTTTTGTATGCTGTTACGTAAAAAAATGTAATATTTATACTGATGTTATCGCGACAAAATCTTAGTTTAAAATAAATCTGTTTACCCTATTTAAAAATTATTATATTATTATTATTATATGGAGCCTGTCGTGTCCCACTGCTGGGCAAAGGCCTCCCCCAAATCTTTCCACCGATCCCTATCCTGCGCTGTGCCTGACCACTCCTTCAAAAAGGAGTCTAGTTCATCCCGCCATCGCCTGCGGGGTTTACCGCGTCCCCGATTTGAGTTTTCGGGCTCCCACTGTGAAGTGATTTTGCCCCACAACTCATTCGGCATCCGGCAGACGTGGCCAGCCCAGTCCCATTTTAATTTCGCCGCTTTCCGAGCTACATCGACGATTTGGGTCTTGGAGCGCAGCGTGGTGTTACGAACTCGATATTTAAAAATTACCATTTCTTAAATTTAATTAAAACCTTTAATATAAGTATTAAATATTATAAGCAGTAAATGTAGGTAACCTAGAATTAGGATATAAAAAAAGATCTCCCACTGGTTCCTAACGTTCGTTCTGAGGAACTTGATGATGTCGGATTGTATACGTATGTCTGGTACATTAAATTTCCACTATCACTATCACTAATATATACAAACTCGTAAAATCACTTAGGAAAATAGTATGTTGTTAAAAAAAAAGAATAAATTTTGATTTTGATTTGATTTGTTTTTTTTTTGAAAATTTTACTTAATATTTCTATAGTTTTTATTTCAGTACCTGCAAATATTTTAAGCCTAAATAATCCTTATTTTAGTAACAAGTATTATTAATTTAAGCTAAAATAGTAGTATCATTAAAAAAAAAACTATTATATATTTCTAGTAAAAAAATGCAAACCGGTTTATCGGTAAATTACCGGGCACACCTCTTACACAAAAATTATCGGTTGCATTTTTGAATAGGTACCTTAACAGCAAAACAATAGACTAACCCTCTATTTCCCAATAACATCAGTAGGATTCAATGTCCCAAGTTTTCAAGTAAAGTGTGTTAAACTTGCCTATTTGAGAATATTAAGGCACCTAATCAGTATTCTGGACAGATAATGTTAGAATAAAGTTTACACTCTTGCTGGCAAACCTTAATAAATAAATCGTGCTAAGTACGCAGAGGTCGATAATCCGGTGGAAGGGCCGCCTTAAAGCTTATAGCACAGTATACAGATTTAAAACAGAAGGCCTTTTTGAAGAATATAATAAATAATAAATGAATAAATATTATAGGACAATCTTACACAAACCGACCTAGTCCCACAGTAAGCTCAATAAGGCTTGTGTTGTGGGAACTAGGCGACGATATATAGGGTGGGGCCTGTAATTAAAGCAAAAAATTAAAACGTAGATTCTAGTCCTCAAACTAGACAACTTTTGTGTAGCAACTTTTTAAAATCATAAAGTTTTTAGATTGTTATTTTTTCAAACAAAGTAAATAGTATTTTCAATGTACTTAAAACTCCGTCTACTTGACATCGCCTGTCAGTCTAGTCACTCTACAGACATAATCAATTTCATAGTACATTGCGTGTTCGAATTAACTTTAAAGTGTAATAAAATTCAAACCGCAAGTTTTTTTTCAAAGTCGTCAAACAAACGTTGCGTAGTTTGAGGAGAAGAATGTACATTTTAATTTTTTGCTTTAGTTACAGGCCCCACCGTGTATATAATAGATAAATACTTAAATACATAGAAAGCATCCATTACTCACGCACAAATATCTGTGATAAACGCACAAATAAATGCCCTTACCAGGATTCGAACCCGGGACCTCCTGCTTCGTAGGCAATGTCACTACCGACTGGGCTAGGAGGCCGTTAAATAATATGCTAGCAATTTGATTTATACGTAATATTAAACAGAACTACAACCTGTCAGAAGTGACGTTGATTTAGATCATCATTTTCTTATGTTTATAACCAATTATAACATGTTCACGCAAATCAGCGCCATCTAGTTCAAATGTATTCGAGTCTAATGGTGTGACCCATGAGAGGGAACAACCGCACGATAATAACAAAACCCGTGATTTGGGAAAATATAAAATAAAATCCCGTGATTGGGGCAAGATTGAAGCAATCCAGGGCCAAGAATCGCGCCACGGCAATCAAGGATTCGTCGAGTGGAATTTGGCATTCATTGTGTAAAATCAGTGCGCGATTACGCAATAACATCCCGAACAACGTGAAACGTGTCATTGTAGGACAGTTGGAGGTCGGCATAGTGAAGTGAAGCTACATCCGGTTGACGTTTACCGGTTTTGTGCTGAGTGAACGAACTGAATGATAGAACGCGTGTAGCGTCGATCCGGAACGACATCGGGCGTCGTGGCGACAACCTTAGAGACTTTATTATCTGTGACATTGAACGTCATCTGACAAACGTCAGTGTCAAAAGTCAAATTGTGTTGTTGTGCTATTTGTGATAGATTTCTCAACTATATTACGTGAAATAATTAGGATTAGATTAAATTGGATAGAATATCGCTTGGAATTGGGTTGTAAATACTCACAAATAGGTGATTGATTGAAAATACGCGCGGCGCGGTGAAGTATTTGTGTTTTACCAGGTAAGTTAATATCTATTCACCATGTCACTCAAGGCTAAGGTACAGTTGGGTACGAGGTATCAAATGCTTATTGATTACGCTGGCACGGTGGCTGCCAGGTCCGGGACTTCAGCGACAGCGGTAGCCAAGCGGCATTTTGATCAGGTATATAAAACATATATCACGGCCTATGAGGCGGTACTGACAAGCGATACGGAACTAACAGAGGCGGAACGTCTCAAGTACCAGGAGCAGTTCGCCGAGATCAACCGACTTCTTATCCAACTGGATGAGGCATCAGGTGAGGAGTCAGAACAGACAGCTGGTGCAGCTAAGTATCACAGTAAGGTTAAGTTGCCTTTGGTACAACTGCCAACATATGGCGGTGATATGACAGAATGGATGTCATTTTATGACCTTTTTATGGCATTAGTGGATGCAGGTCCATTGTCTGATGCCGAGAAACACTATTACCTTCGAACTTCATTGCATGCGGAGGCATTGACGGTAGTACAACACTTACCGGTGGATGGCGCCAGCTACTCTGTGGCATTGGATCTTCTTAAGAAAAGGTACCATAACTCCCGACAGCTTGTGGACACCTTCATTGCGCGGATAATCAATCTGCCCAATGTCGGGGGCCCGAATATAAATTTGCGAACGCAGTTTTATGATCCTCTGCGCGAGTCGATTCAGGCCCTAGAAAAGTTGAAGCAGCCGGTTTCTGAGTGGTCGTATTTAGTTGTTTACATGATGTTACAGAAGCTGCCTATTCGCATCAGAACCCTATTTGAGGAACGCTGTGGCACGGATCCTCAAGTTCTGCCAACGCTCAATCAGCTGCTGGCGCTGCTGGATGAGCAGTGTCGGGTGCAGCAGGCAGTTCCCACTGCGGCAGCGGGAAGAGCACCGATGGGACGGCAGTCACCGACCAAGGGAAGACGCGGCAGAGCGTCCCCTCCACGTGTCCTAGCTGCGGAGCTGGAAGAAGCTGATCAGGTGAATCGGTCTAAAGGTCTGTGCACGTACTGTTCCAGTAGTGCACACTCTATATACAAATGTCCATTCTTCGCAAGTCTAGCCGTTTCGGAGAGGAAAACCTGGGTCAGGAAGAATGGTGCATGTTTTAAATGTCTTCGCTCTCATTACGCGAGAGAGTGTGTGGCTCGTAATTGGTGCGGTGCGTGCCAGTCAGGGTCGCATAGCCCGTTGCTGTGCAGGGAGGAAGCGGAAGCCGCTGAAGCAGTGCACAGGGTCCATGAGCGAACCCCGGTCCCACCCACCAGAAGGGTAAGTACACCACCACAGCGTAGGTCCCCACCACGACACAGGGTGTCGACCCCGCCACAAGGGTCTTGGGCGCAGCGAGCTCAACAACCTCGTACGAGCCCGCCAAGGTGGAGAGAAGAGACTAGGTCGCCTACTCCACCGCAGGTCCAGCCAGCTCAATTGATGACTGCTGGTCACATACCGCGCTCTCCGGTGGGAACGAGGGCCCGCCAGGCGCAGGAGTCTTTCCACAGCCTACGTTTCGGCACTCGAGGCAGCCCTGAGCGCCGTTCTTGAAATAAGGCTGCTGTTGATGTGCCATCGGAACCCCGGATGATGATGCCATCGATCCGGGTCAGCCCTACTGCAAAGGTTATGGTAAGGTCAGGCCGAGGCAATTATATTATGGCTAGATCCCTATTGGACACCGGCGCGGGATGCTCGATAGTTAAGAAATCATTTGCAGATAAAATAGGATTACATCAACAGTATGTAGGAAGTAACATTGTTGGGATTGGAAACCAACAGGTCAAGGTACCCGGTACCATTGCTAAAATAGTATTTAAGCCAGTAGGAAAATTAGTCCCTATAATTAGCGTTGTAGCAACCACCATGTATACAGTTACAGGAAATATTCCGGCTTGTAACCATTACCTGAAGGCCCACTTAGATACGTCTAAACTCAGCCTGGCCGATCCCGATTTTGACAAATCTCAAGATGTAGACATCATTTTCGGTCTGGATGTGCTTAATTATATGTTCACTGGTTCAAAGATGCTCACGAACATTACAGGAGTGGAGGCCTACGGTACCTGGTTTGGAGATGTCCTCATGGGAGCCATCTGGACACACCCTGCTGACACCTCGGCGCAGCAGTCGAGAGGAACGTCCGTGGAAGACTACGGCGTGCACGCTACCAAGCTTGAAGAGGTGCTGGAGAAGTTCTGGAAGGTGGAGCAGCCTCCAGAAGACCCACCAGATCATCCGGAACATTTGGAATGTGAAAGGTTGTATACTTCTACTACTAAACGTATGCCTGACGGGAAATACATGGTGCGGCTGCCCTTCTTGTCAGACAGACCCACGCTAGGCGAGACCAGAGCCATTGCTGTACGCAGGCTTCATTCGTTGGAGGCGAAGCTAGCCAAGAACCCAGTCTTGGCTGAGAAATATAAGGATTTCATGCGGGAATATGAGTCGCTAGGACACATGTCTAAGTCCAGTTACCAGTTTGACTCGGAGCACTACTGTGTTCCGCATCATGCGATTTTCAAAAAAGATTCAAATAAGCTTCGGGTGGTTTTTTCCGGAGCCTCGAAGAGTAGCAATGGAGTAGCTCTTAATGAATGCCTGCATTCAGGCAAGCCCCTTCAGAATGATATTACAAAGATATTGTTGAATTTCAGACGGCACCAGTTCGTGTTCACGGCCGACATCCGGATGATGTTCCGGCAGACGTGGATACACCCCAGTGATAGGCGCTATCAGCTGATCCTGTGGCGTGAGGACCCGTCGCAGGACATACAGGTTTACGAGTTAAATACTAATACCTACGGACTACGGTCAAGCCCCTTTGTCGCAATACGGACGCTGTTGCAGTTGGCCGCGGATTGGCAAGCTCAGCATCCAGGGTCTCCAGCTGCAGACGTCATACGACGGCAGAGCTACGTCGACGACCTTCTGGTTGGAGCAAACTCCATTACAGAGGCTCGGCAGCTTCAATCGGAGCTCATAGAACTCATGAGCAGTGCCGGCTACGAGCTCAGGAAATGGTCGGCTAACTGTCACGAGTTACTCCGGGACCTACCACAGGTGTATTGTGAGGTGCCTCATCAATTCGACGCTGAAGACAGGAGCCTCATAAAGGTATTGGGAATACAGTGGAACCCGGTGCACGACACCATGTCGTATCAGGTCAATGTACCGTTGGGGCAGGCGGTAACGAAGCGAAGCGTTTTAAGTACTATCGCTAGGCTTTATGATCCGTGCGGTTACTGCGCACCGATTGTTTATAGATTCAAGCTGTTCATGCAGTCATTGTTTACCGATGGAATGACGTGGGATGAACCGCTCCTGGACACTCAGGAGGTTCAGTGGAACGAGTTGGTTCAGGATTTAAACCATTTGTCTCAATTACAGATCCCTCGTTGCGTCGCGTTACCAGGATCTGCCTCCTACTCACTCCACGGGTTTGGAGATGCCTCGGAGCAGGGCTATGGAGCGTGTGTGTACCTTCGGACAGAGGACACGTCTGGAAACGTCATGGTACGGTTAGTCCTAGCTAAGACCCGAGTAGCGTCGAAGAAAGTCAAACAAACCATTCCGAAGAATGAGTTGAACGCAGCTCATATGGTTTGTAAACTCCTGAATCATGTCGCAGCGGCCTATGAAGACGAAATCGAGATTGATAGCATAAATGCGTGGTCTGATAGCAAAATCACGTTGTGTTGGCTTAACACAAAACCGCATCTGCTCCAGACATTTGAATGTAACAGAGTACAGGATATTCAGCAGTCGAAGCGACCAATGACATGGCGCTATGTACGAGGTGAGTCCAACCCGGCCGACGTCGCATCCCGAGGTGCTACCGCGAAGGGGCTCCTCAAATGCAAGTTGTGGTGGTCGCCGGAGTGGCTGCTCGAGGAGGAGTCACAGTGGCCGACGATGCCGGTCACCATGTCACCGGAGCTGCCAGGGTTCAAGCAGCTGGTTCATGTCGCCAATGACGAGCAGACATGGGAGGACTTATTACTGTCGAGAGTCAGCTCGTATAGTAAACTCATAAACGTGACGTCGTACGTTTTGAGATTTTGCAGGAATATTCGTTTGCCGAAGCAGCAACGAAATTTAAAACAGAACCTTACCATCGAGGAAAATCGTGCAGCAACGGATCACTGGATCAAGAAGGTTCAGTTGGATGCATACCAAGATGAAGTCATCTTACTGAAAAAGGGGAAGCTGGTATGCAAATCACTTCAGAAGTTGAGCGTCTTCGTGGACGATAATCATTTTATTCGAGTCGGAGGCAGACTACGTAATTCAAGCTTACGTTATGACGCAAAGCACCCAATGCTTATACCTAAGGACCATCGATGGTCGCAATTATTGATGGAGCACTATCACCGGATCTATTGTCATGCTTCGACAAGCGCCCTGATTAATATACTTAGACAACGATACTGGATTCCGTCAGCACGGCGTCAGGTGTCACGTGTCATCAGGGGTTGTATGTCATGTTTCAGATTCAACGCGACAGATCAGGCGCCTTTCATGGCTGATCTGCCCGCGGACCGCGTCACGGCGACGCGTCCATTTTCCGGCGTAGCGACGGATTTCGCTGGCCCATACTTGGTTAAAAGTAGCCAGCTCAGGAATGCTAAATCTGTTAAAGCTTACCTGTGTGTTTTTGTATGTCTAGGTACCAAGGCGGTACACCTCGAGGTCGTCTCGTCGCTGAGCACCGAGGCATTCATCGCTGCGTTCACACGGTTTGTGAGTCGACGTGGGCTGCCCGCCCTCGTCCGGAGCGACCAAGGTACCAATTTTAAATCTGCTAGCTCATACCTCCGAGAGGTTAACCAGTTCTTGCTTGACAACGAAACCATTCTAGAGGATGAGTTTCGTCGCCAAGGCATCCGCTGGGAGTTCAATCCTCCCGGCGCCCCTCACATGTCTGGCCTAGTGGAAGCAGCGGTCAAGAGTAGCAAGAACCTGCTTAAACGAGAGATTGGGGACCGTATCCTGACCTTTGAAGGTCTGCAGACGGTATTCTGCAGGGCGGAAGCTATCCTCAACTCTAGAGCGCTGGTTCCAATGTCAGAGGATCCTTGTGACCTGGAAGTTCTCAGCCCAGGTCATTTTTTGATAGGTCAACCTTTGGTGTCATTACCTGAACCTTCCTGGAAGGACACGAATATGTCACGGCTGTCGCATTTTCAATTTATTCAAGCTGTAACTCAAAAGTTTTGGGCTAGGTACCACTTAGAATATTTAAATAATTTGCAAGCCCGTAACAAATGGAACAGACATGTACCTAATGTAGCATTAAACGATTTAGTCTTGATAAAGGATGAAAATTCCCCGCCTCTACAATGGCGTCGAGGTAGGGTCATTCAAGTTTTCAAAGGCTCCGACGGAGTCGTCAGGTCTGTAAAGTTGAAGACACAGATAGGCGAACTTGTACGCCCCGTTGTCAAATTGTGTAAATTACCCATGGAGCTTTAATTCTTGAGCAGCTCTTGTATGTTAACAAATCTTGGTTTAAATTGTAGCAATTAGTACTAACAATCGTGAACTATGTACCACTGTTTCCTCGGGAAACCATGTAACTAACTTAGTAAGTAGCTTATCTTTGTTGTTTTTACACTTTCATGATTCATATCTTGATATTATGTTAGAATGTTATTGAGTGCAAGTGCACTGGATGGTCACAGATTACTTATGCTGTAGACAACTCATGTAACATTTATTAGTGTTAATAATTGTTTGTTTTCATATCTTTTGTTTATGCTAGATCGTAGCGATGTAAACTTCAGGTCTTCAGCTCACCTTTTCCCTGGGCCGGGAAGGAATGTTCACGCAAATCAGCGCCATCTAGTTCAAATGTATTCGAGTCTAATAGAGTGAATGCGCACGATCTTTTGTTCTTGTCGCGCGGTCTGATATTGCTCTCTCTCTGTTCGGCCAGCCGTCTTAGTAGGCAGACGTGCTGTCATTTGTCGCGGTGCGCGAGCCATTGTAAAACTCAACATGGCGTAACGTAGTGTAACAGTGTAATCTAGGTTAAGGAAGATAAATATACGTGTAAAGAGTGCCCGTTGTTTCTCTTCGAAACCCATCCGTCGTTACCGTGGCAGGCGAGGCGGCGTATCCGTCCGCGAAAAGGACGGTGGTGGTCCAGAAAACCTCTGCAGCGGCGTGCCGGAGCGACTCGACAGCTACAGAGAAGTATTTAGATGTACCAAACCGGTCTACCGCGGCGACTGGGCTGGTTTTGCGTACATAACATATAAATGAACTAAATAATATACCTAATAACAATAACATTTTGTTTGAAACGCGCAAAGTACCATCAACTGCTGCATTATTTCTTAGATACTTAATTTTGCCTGTCTTGGAAAACAGTGAGTCTATCTTTATTGTATTTGATTCTCAATAATTACTACTCCCATCTCAGGAATAAGATATAACTATCTGTTTCGTAAAGAAAAATAATGTTTTCAAGCCATGAAAAATTAAGAATCATAGGGAAATTGACGGTAGCTCAATTTTCTCAAGCTCAACATTCAAGTTTTTAGGAAGAAGCCAATTACATCGGGATTCGCTGAAAAGTTTGTATAATGTTGTATTAATTTTCTTTTCTACGATTATATTGCAGCGAAAATGTTTTTCTATTTTTATATGGAAAGTTTATACGTATGACGTATTATTGTTTAATCTAGTGTAAAAATGGAATTAAATTATGCATCATTTTATTAATATTACAATTGTTCAAACTTTCTCTGCATTACTGCCTTACGTCCGTAGTTCCCCCATTTATTATTTTGTGATATCATTTGTGCAATAACGTTTGAATTTACAATAAAAAGAAAACCAGAATTCAACTATTTCGGATCGTTTCCAGCAGATCGTGTCGGCACATCACAAGTTATAAATCTAAAACCGAAATCATTTTAAATTAGCGTCCTTACTGTTTTTATAATACCCACGGGGATTCCGTTAAATAGCAACACAGGACGTAGCCACGCAACCCTGAATATTACACGCCAGTGCCTTAATGGTGAAGTTTTCAGGGTTCCGTGCCACTTTAATAAAGGCATTAAACAGTTTAAGAATTACATTACCGTAAGTTACTGAAGAACGCCCTCATTAAAAATGTTTGAGGAAAGTCGGGTGGAATTATGTTGTACCTTTCAACCAACTTCAAAAAAAAGGTTATATATTCGGGAGTTTGTTTTGGCCATTACATGATTTTAAGCATTTGGATTTGCATTTTTAGGCATTTGTTTGAATATCCAACTAAGTTAAAACATAAAGTATTTTATCGTGCTTGATATCTTACCGTTGTTTTTCCTCCAGATATTATAATGGCAGCTCAATCCACCTAAAACATATTGAAAACTAGATAATGTCTAATTTATTTGTAACCTTATATTCCCAACCCATGTAGCACCAACTCCCGTTACAATCGGAGACTTGACACTCGAAGTTGTGGACGATTATTTATACTTAGGACATACTGTCCAGTTAGGTAGATCCAACTTCGAGAAAGAGGTCAATCGACGAATCCGACTCGGTTGTGCAGCATTCGGGACAGTGTTGCCAGGTCTCCTGATTTATCAGGAGATCTCCTGATTTCGGACTATGTGTCCTGATCTACTGATTTTACTACAGATTCTCCTGATTTTTTTGTGTTCACTTTTGACATCAAATACTTCTGTAATTTTTATATGAACATAAATTGAACAGTCATGTTAACCTATCATAGAGGTTTAAATAAAAGCTACTGTCAAAGTAAAGAGTTAAAAAAATCTCTTAAGAGTCTCTCTATACAATAAACGTCATTTACAATTTTTAACTTGCGATTTTTGGAAAAAAACATTTATTTATTTTAAAATATTAATCACAACATTTTCGTGAAACGCAACGTCCGTATCGGCACTATCGTGCGGGTGATGTAGGTAATAAATAATAATACACAAATTTAATTTTATGTCTCATTATAAAGTTTAAACCAGACTGAGATGTAACAATTATACTCTAATAGTTGCCGATCTTCATTTCTTCTGCCTCACCGTCCTGAATCAGCAATATTAGGCGAAAAACATACTTGAGTGGAATTTAGCGCGCAGCCACAAGTCGGATATTACTCAATGGTATTTTTTTTTGTATGGAGCCCCTAGACAAAATTCAGCCGGATGTTGGATTTTTCCGTCCTACGGCCGACTCCCGTCCATGACAGCCGAATTCAGCTCAACTAGTTCAAGTGTGTTTTGTTTTTTAGGGGCTCTATTTTGCTATTCATGGACAAAAGCGGAAATTTGTTTAGAATAGCTGAATTCCGCTCCAATGTGTTTTGCGCTTTATACAAAATCGGACAAAATGCTTACTTTGCCTTTTAAAATCCAATGTGTAAGAACTCCTAATCGGGGTTATATGAACTGAAAAATAATATAAAAAGGCATTTAGGTAAGTTTTGATTCATAAAAACTGATCTCCTGATTTTTTTTTCGATCTCCTGATTTTTTGGCTAGTGTTCTTCTGATTTTCGCAAATGACACCTGGCAACACTGATTCGGGAAGCTACGGCACATCTTTTTGTCCAATATTCCGCAGTGTCTCAAGACGAAAGTCTTTGACCAGTGTGTGTTGACAGTGATGACATATGGTACTAAAACGTGGTCGCTTACAATGGGCCTCATAAGAAAGCTCAAAGTCACCCAAAGGGCAATGGAGAGGGCTATGGTTGGAGTCTCTCTGCGTGATCGCATCAGAAATGAGGCCATCCGCAGCAGAACCTAAGTAACCGATATAGCCCTCCGAATCGCTAAACTAAAGTGGCGATGGCCGTTGGGGCGGAAAGGTTCTCGAGTGGCGACCACGAACCGGAAGGCGCAGCGTTGGTAGACCCCCCCGCAAGGTGGACTGATGACCTGGTGAAGGTCGCGGGAGTCCGCTGGATGCGGGTGGCGCAGGACCGGTCATTGTGGCACTCTTTGGGGGAGGCCTATGTCCAGCAGTGGACGTCTTTCGGCTGATATGATGATGATGATGATTGCCAACCCAAGTGTTGTTTTACTACAAAAATACACACCAGATAGAATGGGTAGAAATTGTGCAATTTAGATGAGCAATTATTCAAAATAATTAAATGATTATACTTCAGTTATCCTTAAATATATTTCAACAGATATAATTATGGCGCAGGTTTTTATTTCAATTTTTTATTCAGTCCAGGGTGCGTACCCAACGTGCCAATCTTTAACGTTCCGTAGCGAACGAAACGCAACTGTCACTGTCGCAATAATATGGAAGAGTGATAGAGAGAGGTGACTACGATACGCTACGGAGCGTTAACGATTGGCACGTTGGCTACGTACGCTGTTAAACTTGTCAGTGCTGCCTAGAGATGGGTAGAGGTGAGTAAATACTGAGCAGCCCGTAAATACTCATAGTTACTAATTTCGGCGGGTAAAAACTATTCCTAATAAAATATACAAAAAAGTGAGATTAAACTCTAAATTGTTTTTTATTCAATATTTCTAGCGTGTATAAATAATATTTTTGTTATAGGAAGCATGTAAGGAACTTTGTTTTTGGAAAAAAAGGTAATTCGCAGTGAGAAGAAATTTGGAATTTAGGGAATGTAGACGTGATACAAACATAGTTAACTATTTTGTTTCAAATACGAAGGTATTTACTTTGAAAATATGGGACTTAAGTCGTTTCTGTATTCTAGGTAAGTGCATTTCGCAAGCTGATTCGAATATTATACAGATGTTAACAAGTTGTTCACAAAAAAAAAACTGCCACGAAAATACTTCACTATATTATAGGCATTATAGCTCTTACCAGATAGCGCGGCGATTGTTAGCTAGTGCTAATGAACAAAGAATATAAAAATAATGACCATGACTTGGATACTAGTCGTACTACACTTGTTAGTGTCCGACAAGTGTAATACGACTAGTATACAAGAAAATACAGTTAGGCACGCCAGCGTGCCTGGCGCGTTTAGCACGCTCAGTTGCTGTTTGTCAGTCAACCTGTTCGGACGACTACCTTACCTACTTGCTCATTTTACGTAAAGTGCCTCGTGTGATTTTCCTTCTACCCTTGCTTTGTATATGGACTTTGATGGTGTTTTCTTTGTGATTAAAGTTAACGCTTCTAGACTTTTGATTTTTGTTAGTGAAGATAATGGATATTTTTGGTAGCGTTCCAGTCTCACGCTAAAATGAGTGGCTCTGAGGACCGCGACAGAAATCACATGCTCGCTATTGGGTTACAGCACGATTAGCACAAGAGTACCCGTCTTTTTGTCAATGATACAGTCAGAAATCTCGCGCGCGATATACTGTCGCGTCACTCTTGTGCTAACCGTGCTGGGATATCCAAGTTGTCGGTACATCGATCTTGTGGAGCTACGTATCGCCATTAGCAAACCTGACCCCGTTCAAAGCAAAGGTGTGTGTTTACATGGCACTTACGTCATTTTATTAAGTTTATTTAAAAAAAACTCAAAAAAATGCTTAACCGATCATGTTGAAAGTAATTTTATTATAAAGTATTTTCTGGTCCCTATTCATCCAATAATTTTACATATTTTCTGTACTTTGGTTTAAATTTTATAGATGGGTAAACATAATTTTAGTCTTAAGAAATGGTTTTTGTTTTTAAACATATTCAATTAATAAAAAAAAATATTTAGAATCATCCAAGTTATTTTAATGCCTTATTTAATCATGTTGACACGTTGATGGTTTCTGATTTTTTATGTGACAATTAGTTACATGTATGAGGACATGGACAGGATGACAATTAGGACACAGGAGTGTCCCTCATAAAAACCTTTTTTTTGCTACTTTGACTAGTTAATTTAGTTGCGGGTTACACAATACACCTATATTTCAAAATGTTATATCCCTTGCAGCACTCTAAATAGTTTATACCCACCAATTTGGGTATAAACGAGTAAATGCGGGTATATTGAGTAAATACTGTGTATTTACTCGGTATTTACCCTTGAGTATTTACTCACTACCCATCTCTAGTGCTGCCATCTAGACCAAAGTTATTTATATCTTTATCAGAAACTAGCCTTTTCCCGCGGCTTCGCCCGCGTACTATAAGTACTCAAAAAGGATACGATACCCATGTTGATTTTCAGACTTTGTGACCACATTTGCCCCTTTTAGGGGTTGAATTTTCAAAAAAACCTGAAACACGTGTTTACTCATTTATCGCTAGGAATACTCCTGTGAAGTTTCGAATAAAATAGTCTAACAAATCTTGATTCGCTATACAAATTTTGGACCCCCATTTTACCTACTTAAGGGATGAATTTTGAAAAATCCTTTCTTAGTGCATCCTAAGACCTTATAAGGAACCTACGTGCCAAATTTGGAATCTCTATAACCAGCGGTTTGGGCTGTGCGAAGATATGTCAGTCAGTCAGTCAGTCAATCAGTCAATTAGTCAGTTTCATCTTTTATATTCAGACTTAGAGCCTCAAAAAGTTCTTAAGACTGTGGCAGTCTATACATATGTTATAGTCTCTGTACTCTCTGTCTCTATCTTCCGATTATTTAGCCTGGCTTAGTGATTAAAGTTAACGCTTCTAGACTTTTGATTTTTGTTAGTGAAGATAATGGATATTTTTGGTAGCGTTCCAGTCTCACGCTAAAATGAGTGGCTCTGAGGACCGCGACAGAAATCACATGCTCGCTATTGGGTTACAGCACGATTAGCACAAGAGTACCCGTCTTTTTGTCAATGATACAGTCAGAAATCTCGCGCGCGATATACTGTCGCGTCACTCTTGTGCTAACCGTGGTGGGATATCCAAGTTGTCGGTACATCGATCTTGTGGAGCTACGTATCGCCATTAGCAAACCTGACCCCGTTCAAAGCAAAGGTGTGTGTTTACATGGCACTTACGTCATTTTATTAAGTTTATTTAAAAAAAACTCAAAAAAATGCTTAACCGATCATGTTGAAAGCAATTTTATTATAAAGTATTTTCTGGTCCCTATTCATCCAATAATTTTACATATTTTCTGTACTTTGGTTTAAATTTTATAGATGGGTAAACATAATTTTAGTCTTAAGAAATGGTTTTTGTTTTTAAACATATTCAATTAATAAAAAAAAATATTTAGAATCATCCAAGTTATTTTAATGCCTTATTTAATCATGTTGACACGTTGATGGTTTCTGATTTTTTATGTGACAATTAGTTACATGTATGAGGACATGGACAGGATGACAATTAGGACACAGGAGTGTCCCTCATAAAAACCTTTTTTTTGCTACTTTGACTAGTTAATTTAGTTGCGGGTTACACAATACACCTATATTTCAAAATGTTATATCCCTTGCAGCACTCTAAATAGTTTATACCCACCAATTTGGGTATAAACGAGTAAATGCGGGTATATTGAGTAAATACTGTGTATTTACTCGGTATTTACCCTTGAGTATTTACTCACTACCCATCTCTAGTGCTGCCATCTAGACCAAAGTTATTTATATCTTTATCAGAAACTAGCCTTTTCCCGCGGCTTCGCCCGCGTACTATAAGTACTCAAAAAGGATACGATACCCATGTTGATTTTCAGACTTTGTGACCACATTTGCCCCTTTTAGGGGTTGAATTTTCAAAAAAACCTGAAACACGTGTTTACTCATTTATCGCTAGGAATACTCCTGTGAAGTTTCGAATAAAATAGTCTAACAAATCTTGATTCGCTATACAAATTTTGGACCCCCATTTTACCTACTTAAGGGATGAATTTTGAAAAATCCTTTCTTAGTGCATCCTAAGACCTTATAAGGAACCTACGTGCCAAATTTGGAATCTCTATAACCAGCGGTTTGGGCTGTGCGAAGATATGTCAGTCAGTCAGTCAGTCAATCAGTCAATTAGTCAGTTTCATCTTTTATATTCAGACTTAGAGCCTCAAAAAGTTCTTAAGACTGTGGCAGTCTATACATATGTTATAGTCTCTGTACTCTCTGTCTCTATCTTCCGATTATTTAGCCTGGCTTGTAACAGGGAACTCTCATTGCGAAATGATGATTGATTAATGATGACCGCTGTCGGTAGGATTGTAGGATTGGCTTTGGTAATTACCGCCCAATCAGAAGCTAAGGATATTTTGGTAAACGTCAAATTTGTATTTGAGCGAGATGGCGCCGTATTCTAATTTTAAAATACATAAACAATACATTAAAAAACACAATTTATCCCCAACATAACTCCAACACACAACAAATAATCAACCAATATACGTTGGTAATTAGAATTACCGCCCAATCAGAAGCTAAGGATATTTTGGTAAACTTCAAATTCGTACCTATTTCAGAGAGATGGTGCCGTATTCTAAGTATAAAATACATAAACAATACATTAAAAACACAAATTATTCCCAACATACAACAAATAATCAACCAATATTGAATTTGTATTGGAGTTACGTCGAAATAATTTTCAAGCAAAATCTGATATTTCTGATTCAGACTTTTAGGCGCTAGCTGTATTGCATTGTTAATGAATTGGAGTTGTATTGAAGTTGCATCGTTTCTAAACGTGTTTTAAAGTTAGAATACGGCCCCAGGGCAGTGTTGGCCGAACGTTAGTGTAATTGAAAATTAAAAATTAAAGATTGAAACACGTTAGTTAAAATTGAACACTAATAGTTTAATGCAGATTGTAACTAACGTGTTAATCCTTTGCGAATAACTAATAATTGAAGATATTAAATTTTTAGTCTTTCTCAAAAATTGAACCCATTAATATAATTTTTAGTGTAGATTGAATAGATAATTTGACATTAATAATTAACCTAACTAAACGCGGATTTAGGTAAAGCTCCGTGGTTTTGATTTTTGTTTCGATTTTGACTCCGGACTCGGGGGCTTGTATTAATAAGCAATGGGACCGGTATCCTAAGATGGAGGTCATGCTGGACCCTGGGGATCCCTCCTGGATCTCGGGTTTGGCGCATCATAGACTCACGCTGTTTGGGCTCATTCGACTTATACTGATGAGCAGATGGTACCGTATCAAAATCTGGAGCTCATGCTGGACCCTGGGGATCCCTACTGGATCTCGGGTTTTGGCGCATCATAGACTCATGCTGTTTAGGCTCATTCGACTTGTACTGATGAGCAGATGGTACGGGTATCAAAATCTGGAGCTCATGTTGGACCCTGGGGATCCCTACTGGATCTCGGGTTTGGCGCATCATAGACTCATGCTGTTTGGGCTCAGCAAACTCAGCAAGCTTCGTGGCCTAAGTAAGATACGAGATTGAAAAGCTTGATTATGTCACTATTGTATACAACACTTTTTCATCGTCGTGCTCAATATAGACAAGCCGGTAAGAATTGAGTACGACGAAAGACCCGCTGCCCCTATACAATTGAGTAAGTTCAATCTCCCGGCAGATTGTGCCAGTTCCCCTCTGGCCTCCCTCCAGTCCCAACAGTGTTACAATATTGTATGAAAATCCTTTGTACCATCGTTGGCAATGGTACAATATGCGAGCATAAAAGCTCTATCGAAAAGTATGCGCTAGTAGTTCGATCTACACCATCTCGAATTAATTAATTTCGAAAAACTCAGTGTTACGAGCCGGGGTAAATCTAATACTACTATTAAAATAAATTAACTAAACTTAAAAATAAATTACTAGAAACTTACTGTTAATCCGGGACCCTTTGGCAGAGTTCCCATCATGGAGGCAGCAGCGTTCCCGCGCTGTATTGCAATGAAAATCCTTTGTTGCAAGAAAACTGCCCGAGTGCCCGCGCGAGTGTCACCTGTAGGTTTTTGTATTGGTAATTTACATAGAAATCTATAGTATAAGGTAATTTAGCTGTCCATCTAAATACTAGTGGCTCTGTAAGCTGTAGACCTCGCGAGCATAGCTAAAACTGTAGATGTATACGCCATTTTGATAAATATACATCCAATATTTAAGCGAACTCAAAATGGTCTTAAACGCCATAGACAAGCGATAGAATACGCACAAGGAAGCAGTCTCTTCTTAGACTAATATCGCTAGTGGTTCGCTTCCGATTTCAAATATAAATCAATGTACCAACACGGTAATACAAAACGAAGATAATCATAGCGGATAAAACGTCACACGCACGGACGCGGGTCGGTTTTGTACCGCTGTATTATATTTCGATCACGAATCTTATAAGCGTTGGGTCCACGTATTCTTTGGACAGATCAAAACTAACGGCACATTAGGTTTCACTTGACATCGCTGTCACATGGCATGGCAAAATAGTTTAGTCAAACATTGCAGTTTAACGAGATTTAACTGTATATCAAAACTTTTAAAACCAATTTTGTATAAATTACTAGGTATTGATTTTATCGGATTTTCACTAAACCAGAAAGACACAGTCTCGATGATGTCTTCGTAATGGATGGGGACGGATTTAAGGGCACATATTACATAAACGCAACATTAAGCGTTTATGTCACAGTTACATAAAATATATAGAAATGTATACTACAATGAACGTTACATAAAAGAAACTGAACAAAAACGTTACATAAAATACATAAAAGTTTTATAAGTGCGTTAAGTACATAGTTAACACAAAAGTAGCGAAAATATGTTAAAATTCAACACAAAGTCTTAACTTTGAGAAACAATAGTAAATTTAGCACTACCTATAAGTGCACCAAGTGTGAGCACCTCTCCCACTCCCCTTAGTATATTCTTAGACTGTAATCCTGTATTTTTACATTGTATATATATAAAACGTGTTACACCCAAGACTAAAAACTTGAAAAGTGTTTGTTCAGAATCGATTGCAGTATATCTTAACATTGGGTATACTTTTTCCTTAATTTTCAATTTTTTACGTGTCAAGTCTAAAAGTTTCGAATACTACAGTTTACCATTCTCTCGAGATATTTGGTTAGAAGATAGAGGTTGAATCTTTAATAATGGCTGGCAGCTTTGAAAATTTTGTTTTTTCACTGTAAATAGTGTCATGTGGGTTGTCATTTTCAAAGTATCATCTTATGTCATCTAAATATATAAAAGAATAAAGTGACTGACTGATTGACTGACTGACTGACTGACTGACTGACTGACTGACTGACATATCAACGCACAGCCCAAACCGCTGGTTCTAGAGATTCCAAATTTGGCACGTAGGTTCTTTATAAGGTCTAGGGGATGCACTAAGAAAGGATTTTTCAAAATTCACCCCCTTAGGGGGTAAAATGGGGGTCCAAAATTTCAATCAATCATCAATCAATCAAAGAATCAAAATCAAGCGAATCAAGATTTGTTAGACTATATTTTATTTGAAACTTCACAGGAGTATTCCTAACGATAAATGAGTAAACGTGTTTCAAGTTTTTTGAAAATTCAACTCCTAAAAGGGGCAAATGTGGTCACAAAGTCTGAAAATCAACATGGGTATCGTATCCTTTTCGAGTACTTATAGTACGCGGGCGAATCCGCGGGAAAAGGCTAGTGTCATACAAAATGACAAAGTAGGTTGATAGGTTGACATGGCATGACACATGTAGAGATGTGACGACAACGAGTGTAGAGTTAACAATTGAATAGAATTGCAAGGAAAACTAAACATACGAATATCTTTCGAAATAATTAACTGATTGAAAAATAAATACTCTAGATTAATTAGCAATAATAAAAATCGTTTGGGGTGTCTGAGGTTTTTAGTGGCTCAAGTAACAAGTTGTATACATTCTCTTTGGTAAAATTATCAATATATATGTTTTTATTTATTTGACCTATTAATTAGGATTACATTTGACTATAACTGTACTGTGTGTTGTGTTGTGTTCTGTATTCAGACGCAAGCAACCCTCACGTCGACCCCATAAGTTAGGCCTTATCCAACCATATTTGATACAGAACTATTAACTACGGCTCGCACTAATCGCCGACCACACAACGGTTATTGAAATTAACTTTATGGCCGACTTTGCTTTCTTTGGCGGTATCTTTTAAAGTGACCGCATCATCACTTAGCATCAGATGAGATCGCGGTCCAACATATGCCTATTCTCCATTAAAAAAAAAGAAAAAGTGAGATATGTCGTAATTTAGGCAGGGGTGTGCTTGGCAACCTAATCTTATGAATTAAAGTAGAGACTAGTTTTTACAATCGCCGCTAGCAGATGCAAGACCTTCTGATTTCATTAGGTCCGGTTTCCTAACGACGTTTTGCTTCATATCGAAAAGCGATTGATAAATATCAAATATTGTTATTTTATTATTACATTTATGTTATTTATTAATTTTTGATTTTATCTAATTTCCCTATCCTATAAAATTTAACTTGACATTCTAAGACAAAATAATTTGTGATAGTGCATTCCTTAATAATCTTGATATCTGGTTGCTATAATAATTCTACTGACAAATTGTATATAAATTGCTTGCTTTCTTGCCGCTTGCTCTACATTACGTTGCATGCCTATTATAAGGTAGAACATAAGGACAACTTGTTTATAAGACCACCAATGTAAACACTATGTTCTAGCAATAAAATATTTCATTTCATTTCAAAAATTATATTTCATACATTAGTTCGAAGAACTCAATGGTAAGACCCCCTAGTCGGTCCCCGAGACCTACCAGTGTTAAAAGCTACTAGTAAATATCAAATGATATTATTTCGTGCATAAGTTCCGAAATACTCAGTAATCCCTGATCAGTTTGAGCCCGATACCGGATTAACCGTCTGACGTCTCAACGTTAGCGAATACATGTCCAGGGTCAATTTGCAATATATCCGAATCAACTTTAAATCGAACAATTTTTAATGCCCAAATAGTAGGAAGACGAAGAACGTATTAAAAGTATTCAGAGATCTATAATAGAAATCCATAATAGTTAAAAATATTTTATCTACACCAATATCATAAATCCTCTATTCCGCGTTCGGAAACCGCATGTAATTACCATCATTACTGCAACCAGTAACGTAATATCCGTGACAGTGTGGTTAAAACGTATGAAAATTCATTACTTACGGTAATATGCCCTCCTCTCAGACCGGTGGCACGCGCCCGCCCGACCGCCGGCACAATCGAGTTGGTCATGGCGGTGCAATGTCGGTCATTCTATTGGTTTCCGAACACTTCATTTAGGATTTATAATATGTGTGAAGATAAAGCAGTGTATGCAACTGTACGCCAAGACACGGCAAGACATTTATAATTACAACACACGCAATAAGGATAAACAATACGTTCCAGCAGATCTAGTAAAAAAAAATTATCAAGACATTTTTCTAATAATCACATTTTACAATTTACTACCGTCCCACATCAAAAATTTAACATGTTTAGAATTTAAAAGTACTTACTTAAACTAAAAAGATTCTTCCAATGTAACCCATTTTACTCAATTAATGAATTCACAGAAAAAAATTAAAAATAGTTTTCTTATATCAATCAAATAATAGTAAACTATATGACTTGTTTACGTTCTTACTATGCTAAGGTTTTTTGATTTTATTATGTAATCTTACTCAATAGATATTGCATGTAATATGTATGACTTGCTAAATGTAACGAACTTTGTTACTTGGCCAAATAAATGAACTTATTTAATAAAAATACAGGAAATTCTAAAGAAAGTATTCATTCAGACTGGTATTTCGATGACAAGAAGAAATTTAGATTGTTATTAAATCAAATACAAACATTGAAAACATTGAAAAAATAATCAACCTTCAATCTTTTCGATTATTTATTCAATGTTTTCAATGTTTGTAGGTATTTGATTTAATAACATCTATTGGATGAGTGGAATGCCCCACTTTAAAAACATGCAAAAATAATTATGAGAAGAAATTTACATAGACAGTGGCGCTAGATGAGTAAACTAGGAACTATTTTTTTAATAAACAAGACTGGCTTGCTAGCTAGCCCAATGTAAAATTTTAACTATCAATACTCAATAGAACTTGTACTTGAACTTGAACATCTAGAAAATGTTAAATATTTGTTTTGATTTCCTAGCCATTTTGTATGTACGGCCGCTTTCCAACCAACGTATCGTGTTTCGACTGGGTCAGACCACATTTCCTCTACGAAATAGGTTCTCAACTGTACCCAGTGATTTACCTATTTAATTAGGCTTAGTTTAGAACACCATTATTGTTTCAGTTACCCTTGAACTGTGTATGTTACTTAATGTCTAGTAATTATTATTTTAATCAACCGTGTTCAAATAATATTAACCTGACATCGGTTTCATATCTTTTTGATATTAGTACAGGGTTGTAACTATATAAAATGACGTCAACACATTTTTTTGTAAGATTATGTCAAATCAGGCCTCAATTTACGTAAGAGAGGTTAAACAACAACTTTGCTCCCTTGCATATTAATAACTACTAGCGACCTGCCCCGGCTTCGCACGGGACTTTTTTTTATCTATCTCGTAGGATTCAGCCTTCGTTTACAATGTAAGCACAAAAAAGTGTTTTTATTTACGACATCACATTAGAAACCTCTTAAATTATCAGTTTCTCTGCTATAATTATGCATGTATTATACATATGAAGATTCCTCTTGAATCACTATATATTAAAAAACCGCATCAATATCCGTTGCGTAGTTTTAAAGATCTAAGCATACATAGGGACAGACAGCGGAAAGCGACTTTGTTTTATAGTCGTACTATGTAGTGATTGATGATGATTATTTATTTAGATTTCACAACTGCTTTTCTTTACTATGTAAGTTCTTAGTAGTTGCTAAACTACGAATCGAATTAAATTCAAAACTACATTGTTACAACTTACCGCAGTTATATTTATATTATACAGACAATTTGCTATCGATTTCGACCTCTGGCTAAGTTAGAACTACACTATAAGACAATTAAAACAGTGCAGATCAAGCTGACGGGTCAAGCACAAACTGACGGTACCCGTGAATAACTTTACTGTATGTATACCAGTTAGTTTGCGTTTGCTTACCGAGTTCGAATATTCTCTAGGAATATCCAATGTCACTGAAAGATACCGGTTGAATTTAGTAACAATACGTTATGATACGAAATGTAAGCTTGAATGTATAGGTTTTAAGGTCAGAATCTAATGTCAGTTGCTTTTTGTTGAAACTACTAACTACGGCAATCATATTCATATTCATATTCATATTCATATTCATTTATTTCGTAAATGCACAGATACAATACACGTCAAAAGAAAAAATAAAACTAAAATTAATACTAAAATTAATACTAGTGAGCTATTATATAATACTAATTCGCAATTTATAACAAAAGTCAAACGATGTCAATTCTGATTACAATAGAGCTACACATTTATAATTAAGATAATTTTATGTCACATAATTCTCTAAGGTCAAAGAAAGCATTTTCAATTAGCCATCCTCAATCCTTTGGTTTTTGTTTAAATAGCATCAGGTACCTAAGGGTGTCCCACGCTGTGCAAAGGCCTCCGTTTTTCCTTTGTCCCAGTCAGTCACAGCTACTACAAAAATCGTTTGAGCGTCTTTGTGTGCACGGCACATCCGTATAAACTTCAATGTGCGTGCGAACCTGTCCTTCAATATTTTTTCAAGTTTCTACTGTCGTAAATGACGATTCAAAATACACCGACATTTTGCATTGTTTATCGACGTACTACTAACTTGACTGATAACAGTGATAACCTACTAATTTCCTCGGGGTAATCCCAAGAGGGAGAATTGCTGACTCTGAAACGGCTGCTTCGACTGTGTAAGGTGATGATGCCGGTGTTGAAACATTGTTCGTATTGGACTCTTCTAATATGTGGCTACGGTTTGCAATTTTGACTTTGGCCGTTTTTGTACTTCTTTCATTTTCTTCATTTCTTTGTTTTTTTTTCTTTAGGTTTTGCGAACCGGAAAGGTTTTTTCTTAACATGCGACATTTGTTGATTCTGAAACAAACATGACGTACCTACGTTATAGTCATGTTTGTTTCACACAATTGCAAAATATTACTATATAGGTAGATAGGTTAGGCATGACAAATCACTAACGTCCATGTATTGAACTATCCTGATGTATCCAATGGCTTAGAAAATTAGACAGAACGTTACGTTTTCGACGCCTTTATCAGGCTTTATTTCGCGCCTTTCAAGATCAAAAGCAGCGATTTATAAAATTGATAGTAAAATGTAATCTTGACAAACCCAATCGCTTAGAAAATTATAAAGAACGTAACTTTTTCGGCGCCTTTCAAGATTAAAATCAGCGAGTGACGCCTGATAAAACAAGTTGAAAAAACAAAAATACCAAAAATATATATACAAAAAGGTAAATACTCGTACTTATACCATTTAACGAAACCCGTGAACATCCCCGCCGTCGCGCCACTTCAAGCGTACTTACATTTTTGCGCCCGTGTCAAACTCGCGTCTTTTAAATAATTTTTTTCATTTGCCATTTTGCCGCCCGCCTTGCCATCCGGCGCCAAGAGCGGCCGCTCCACTCGATCTACCCTAGATCCGGCCCTGTGAACAACGACTAAGTTACGACCCTTTATTAATACCTAATTAGTCCACGACCCTCGCGGAAGGGGTTTTCACGCGGGGCACACGCGGACCATGGTCAAAAGAAAGAGTTGGGACTCACTCCGTAGGCAAACGCATCGACGATGTTGCGGGGGCGAGGATGCGACTTCAGTGAAGTCGAGGAAGCGATGCCGACGCCAGGCGTTACAGCTGCGGCGGAAGTTGACCGCGGTGAAGCATCAAAAGCGGGGCGCCGGGCCCCTTGGCTTAGCCACGCGAGGACTTGGCGCGACCACCCTGTGACCTAGGACAGGCGTCGGCAAACTTTTTTGACAAAGAGCCTAATGACGGAAAAATATGAAATTTTCGGAAGCTCATGGAGTCGCAGTTGTCTGTTTTATGTCTTTTTACTGTATTATTTGACTAACCCTTCAAAGAGACGCATGTGGCTCGCGAGTTGCGATTTGCCGACCCCTGGGTCTAGGGGACCGTTGACGCCCCGGGGAACTGCGCCCATGGCGCAAAGGTTATGTGGCAGTGGTGCGTCGGTGGCAGGCGAGCACCAGCTCGCAGCCGGTGCTCCAATAGGCGACAGCGATGAGAATTACTTGCTTGACCGAAGGGGCGTACCCCCCATGCAAAATTTTGGCGTTAAGCAGTGTTGGGCGTAATTAATTACTTTTTGTAATTACAAATTACGTTTTGGAATTGTGATTTGTAATTGAGGTAAATTACTTTTTCCTTGTAATTGTAATTAGTGATTGCAGTTACTTTCTGTCATAGACTAATAACCCAAGATCCCGCGTAGCCGGGCGACCCCCGCTGCCACGCTCGAAGTAATTTCACCCTATAGTGAGACACTAATTTACTGTAAGTGACAGTAAACTTAGTACGTCTCCATGGCAATCATTAATGTCTGACTCTCTCTTACGCCCCACGGAACAATGGCACGTTCCCTGTCTAGCATTGCGTGTTCCCCTCCCGCACCCCTTCTTTCTGGCAGCTTAGGTTTCAAAGAAATAACGCGCTAAGCGGAGTATAGAGATATCTTGTACCTATATATGCTTTTTGTAATTGCAATTGTTAATTTGAAATCCAACTACTTTTTGCCCAACACTGGCGTTAAGTCGCATATATTATATACAAGATTACAAAGAAATCGCCAGCTCACATTCTTGCCATGACAGCCAGCCCAAGAAGACCATAGACATCCTTTTCCTCTCCCAACTTCCTTATGTGAAACGAAGCCTAACTGATATTCAATTATTAATTAAAATAGTGTAAAACATCTTGTAATTAAATCATAATAATTTATGAATAATCAAGATACAAGTTTGGTGATTTAGAATAAAATAACGTTTTTGAGGTACAGTCGAGGACAAAGAGATGTATACACTTTTGGACCTTATTACAACGCAATAAGGTCCAAAAGTATATACATCTCTTTGTCCTCGACTGTACTACGGCGATCGATAAAGTAAACTCGAACGGCCTAAACGAGCTGTCAGTTTTGACGTATGACATTTACCTAAAGCAGAAGGCTATTGTTTATCTAATGTTTATTTCTATTTAATTAGACATATTTAATGTTAAGAACTGTTAACTACCATGCGCTACCCGCTCCGTGGGTGTATGTGTTATGGTGTAGTGAAAGCCTACTTAGAAATGATATATATTTTGCAGCCTAAAGTATGTTTTCTTGGTCGGTGTCTTGATGCTACTTTGGAGCCAGTAATACAAGGTAATTGGTAGTGTTTGCTCTAAAGCAAGCACTACAGGGCTATGATATAAATAATGACAGGTGGGTTATGCACGCTCCAAAAGTGAAGCACCTAAAATGAGTGAATTCAAACAATTGTCGCTAGTCGTGCACCAGTAAGCGAGAGATGCGGACGTGCCAATGAGCTCCTGTCACCCGCGTGAGAAGGAGACAAACTGTAATTTTCTAACAATGAGAGTGACAAAGAAGTAATGATTGTCAAAATAGGTATAACAGAATCGTTGCTACGTTATGATTATGACATAACCCTGGAAGTGTTTTTTGTGCTTATTTTGTTAGAGTATAACCCATCCATAGTAAATATCATTGCTACTGGGTGGATTTCTAAACTTTTGTCAATGGACAAGTCTGTGCGCCGCAGGTCACGATGGGAAGAATGCATATGGAATTACATATTAAATGTAAATTGTCTTGAGAAATACTAACAATAAAATAATTTACGGTTGAAGTCACCTGACAATACATTTACTAAATAAAGATTTACTCTGGCTTGCCCAGTGATATTATTGACACGCCGCCACAGCTGATGCGCTTTAAGACTATATAAAAGTGATCGATTTAGAGGTATGCATGGCAAAAACAGTAGGTACCGGAAGTCTACTCATGGCCCCTTATAGCCTCCCCCTTGTCCAGTCACTCTAGCGTGTTCGAGTGCCTTGAGCACAGATATGTAGATTAATAGACGTCACATATGTCATCTCCATCAAAAATATCTCTATCGTTAAATTCTTCCAGCACGGGAAGTAGTTTACTAAGCACGTACACAACCTCAAGGTACACTGCGTAGTCTACTCCACCACATGTCTAGAGGACAGGTGAGTGGCGCGAATATAACATAACATAAATAGTACATTACTTACCAAGGACTGTAAAAGAAAGGCTTTCTTTTTTACTGCCCGTGGCGAGTACACAATTATCGTACGCGTAGCGTGCGATAAAACTCACGTTATGGCCATATGGTGAGTATTACCGCACGCAACGCGTACGGTAAAACTCGCATTATGGCCAGGTGGAGACGTAAAATTGTGTACTCACCACGGGCAGTAAAAAAGAAAGCCCTCTATCGCATATTTACAACCCTCGCCTGCGGCTCGGGTCACAAATACTTGCGATTTCGGGCTTTCTTTCTTTTACAGTCCTTGGTACGTAATGTACTATTAATACTGAGGTGTGCAACCTCAAAATAAAGAAATAGCCCACCCAATGAAGGTAAACTTAGAGGAAATAATTCGTGTATAGCCAAATTTTGGTGTAGTTGTAGGCAAAGTTATCTTACACAACATACTAAAAGTACCGATGGATGGGGGTGCCGCTAGCGGGGTGGGAGGGGTGTAAAGGTCCCTTATTTTGGATTTTCGTAAATAACTCGGTAACGGTGACTCATACTAAAAAATGTTCTATTGCTTAATTCATCCACATATAATTTTCTATAAAAAAGAATCTTTGCACTTTTTTGCTGGGATCAATGTTTAATGAGATATCGCGGAAATATGATAAACACTTTTTAAAATTTTCGGAGCTAATATTTACGAAAGTATTAGTTTCATCCAAAAATTGTTTTAGAATACCCTTATTTTTTTTTAAAGTCCTATCCAACGATATTCCACACATTAGAGTTGGAGTAATAAAAATATTTACCCCCCACTCCATGTTTACGGGAGGTACCCGTAAAAATTCTATTTTTTCACATTTTGTTTTAAAACTTTGTCTGCGTAATTAAAACACATACTCATACGAAATTTCACTTGTCTAGTACGAGCCATCACTGAGCAGGGTGAGCAGGGTGCCTACCCTTATAGTTTCGGCATGTCCGTCTGTCCCCGTCTGTCCGTCCACGGATTTGCTCAGTGATGGTTAGTACTAGACGTCTAGACGGACAGATGGGGTCAGACGGACATGGCGAAACTCTAAGGGTAGGGAGTGAGGTAGCAGGGTGAGCAGCCTGCTCAGTGATGGTTAGTACTAAAAAATAAAAAAATCGTATGAGTATGTGTTTTATTCACGCCGGCAAAGTTTTAAAACAAAATCTGAAAAAATATTATTTTTTCGAGTACCTCCCATACACATGAAGTGGGGGGTAATTTTTTTTTTACTCCAACCCTAAGGTGTATCGTTGGATAGGTCTTTAAAAAAAAGGGTATTTTAAAACAATGTTTGGATGAAACTAATACTTTCGTAAATATTAGCTCCGAAAGTTTAAAAAAGTGTTTATCGTATTTCCGCGATATCTCATTAAACGTTGATCCCAGCAAAAAAGTGCAAAGATTCTTTTTTATAGAAAATTATATGTGGATGAATTAAGCGATAGAACATTTTTTAGTATGAGCCACCGTTACCGAGTTATTTACGAAAACCCAAAATAAGGGACATTTACACCCCTCCCTCCCCGCTAGCGGCGCCCCCATCCACCGGTACTTTTAGTATGTTGTGTAAGATACCTTTATCTACAACTACACCAAAATTCAGCTATACACGAATTATTCCCCCTATCAGGCAGTTAAGCGTCTTCGTTTGGTGAGCTAAAACACATAAAATACAAGTTACAAACAGAATAATCAGAAGTAAAACAATTGGCGGTGTTATCGCTTAAAAGCGATCTCTTCCAGACAATCTTTGAGAAGCGGAAACCATTGAAAATAATCAGAAATAAAAATAATAATAAACTTACATAAACCATACATATATAACTAAAAATAAAAATTGATAAATTAAGAAAATACAATCGAGGAGCAAGATACACACTATTTGCCACAGGTAGTTACAAAATTCGTTTAATGGAGTTACAGGATAACGTATCATATCGGAGAGACAGATAATATTCTTTAAGGTATTTCTTAAACACAGCAATAGATTTAACACGCCTTAAGTCTGAGGGTAAATTGTTCGAAAGCCTAACAGCCTGAGAAGTGAAAGAACTACTTTAAAATTTGGAAGAAGAAGATGGGATATAGTCGGAAAGCTCTATCGTTAAATTCTTCCCGCACAGGAAGTAATTTTCTAAGCTCGTGCACAGTGCGCTGCGTGATCTATTTAAATACATGTCTGGAGGCACGGGTGAGTGGCGCGAATATAGTCGGACAGCTCTATCGTTAAATTCTTCCCGCGCGGCAAGTAATTTCCTGTTGGATCCAGTGTACGGTACATTTAAAGAGGTCAGTTACACCGTAGTGAATGTATTCGGCCGAATAGAATTTAGAATTTGCTGCACTATATTATGGTATGGTAGGTTGTCTGGTAGAGATCGCTTTTTAGCGATAAGACCGCCTGTTGTTACCTAGTTTTTATCACTGTATCGCTGTATATTTTTCTCTTTTCTCATGTGGTGCACAATGAAGAATATTTATTATTATTATACTCTTTATTCATTTTTCTTCTTAGGATTAGGTTTTTTACAATATTTATATAAAAGTAAAATATAAAAATACATCTAAAACATACAAAAACAATAAAAACATTATAAAAAACCTATCCTAGGGTGCCGCCGGCAACGGAGCAAGGCCCAGGCTGCCGGTGGTCAGGGCCGCAGAGAGAGGAACCTTCGGACTATGCGCGCCGTGTCCAGGATAACCGCCTTCTGAATCTGACCCTTGATCCAACCACAACCCCGTAGCGAAAGTCTCTCTAGGTGTTGGTCGAGATTCTTCGCTATGAGACCGTTCGCAGAAACAACTATCGGCACAATGATCGCCGAATCAACCTCCCACATGGCGGTTACCTCGTGAGCCAAGTCTAGGTACTTGCTGGACTTGTCCTTCTCGGCCTTCACGAGGTTCTCGTCACTTGGGACGGTGATGTCGACGAGCATGGCCCGGCGTTGCGGTCGATCTATTACCACGATATCAGGCTTATTGGCTACAATAGTCCTGTCCGTGATAATAGATCGATCCCAATAGAGCGTGGCACGACCATTTTCGAGAACTGGCGCAGGTGTGTACTTGTAGTACGGCACTTCATGGTCCACAAGACCGTATAAGAGAGCAAGCTGCTGGTGTATAATCCTGGCTACGAGGTTATGTCTGTGCAAGTACTCGCCGTTAGCAAGATGAGAACAACCGGAGATGATATGCCTGAGTGACTCTGCGGGACGGCGGCATGCCCGACAAATGTCGACCGTACCGTCCTTCAGGATATATTTCCGGTAGTTATTCGTCATGATAACTTCGTCCGCAATTGCACAGGCAAAACCTTCGGTTTCTCCGAAGAGGTCCCCGAATCGTAACCAGTTCACCGACGCGAGCATGTCTACGTCGGGTCCCGTGAGGGCCCTGTAGAACCGCCCGTGTAGTTCCTTGCTCTCCCATACCGCCTTGCGATCCTCGGTGCTTAGCACCACAGGTTTGCGCCAGTTCTCGTTTGCCAAGGAGAGCGGCGTGAGACCCTTATCTACTGCCACCACATCACGATGCATCCCACACTCGTTGTTAAGGAAATAGTTCCTGAGATTGTACACCTCACGGTTGTGGAGATTTTTGGCGTTTAAAAAGCCGCGCCCTCCACACTTCCGTGGGATGTATAATCTCATAATAGACGAGCGTGGGTGAAGCATACGGTGTGTGGTGAGCAATAGACGGACTCTCCGATCCAGGGCATCCAGCTCGGTCTGTGTCCACCTTGTGTGAGTAGGGGCATTATCCAGGCATTGAAGGCGCGCACCTTGTTGCCACCTGACAGAAGACTATTAAGTACTTTTGTCAGCCGACCGAAGAAGCGCTCCTTCAACGCCTGTTTAATACCCACATCCTCAATGCCCAAAGACTGTGACATACCAAGGTATTTGTAGGTTTCTGATTCAGAGATAGATCTGAACGTCATTGTCTCAGAAAGCTGTAGATTAGTTTAATTTACTACTTTCCCCCGCTGTACATGCATAACCGCACATTTATCAACACCAAACTCCATCTTGATGGAACTACTGAACACTTCAGTGGTCTTCAGTAGTTCCAACAAGTCTTGGTTATTTGGTGCAAATAATTTGAGATCGTCCATGTACAGAAGGTGAGATATGACTTCACCCTCTCTCCGAAGCCGGCAATCTAGCCCCGAATCCTTCAGCAGATTGCTGAGCAGATTTAGAGCTAGGCAGAACCACAGGGGACTCAGACTGTCGCCCTGAAATATTCCTCGCTCGATCCTTATAAAGTCCTGCGGGCCAGGGGGGTCATCCCCGCCTCCTGGTTGACGAAGGACTGTGGTCAACTGCCTCATACACGCGCCAAGGAAGGATCTTAAAGCTGCATCAATTTTATACAGCTCTAAGATCCTCTCCAGCCATGAATGAGGCACCGAATCATAGGCCTTCTTGTAGTCAATCCAAGCGGCCGAGAGGGCCTCCCTATTCCGCCGAACTCGTTGGCAAATGGTCATGTCTATGAGGAGGAGCTCTTTAGTACCGCGGGACCCAACCCTACATCCATTTTGAGCGGAGGCCAAAATATTGTTTGCGACCATGTGCGCGTTTATTTTTGCTCTCAAAATGGATGTGAGGAGCTTGTAAAGTGTAGGCAAGCACGTGATGGGTCGGTAGTTCTTCGCTTCCGTGGTACTACCGGACTTATAGAGCAGGAAGGTAACACCAGTTGTTAACGAAGGCGGGAGGGAGCCAAGTTCGAGAGCTTGTTGAAATTGCGTTGCCAGCTGCGAGTGCGAGCATCGAAACCATTTTAGCCAGAAGTTGTGCAATCCATCCGGGCCAGGACTTTTCCAGTTCTGGACCGTACGGATTGCACAACTTACGTCATCGGGGCTGATGGTGATAGCCCCCATAGGTTCGATGGACTCGCACTCACGCTCGACAACGCTCATCCACTCGCCCTCCGTGTGTTCAACGGGCGCTGACCAGATGCTACGCCAGAAGTCAGTCATGGCAGTAGCATCCGGCAGTCGCACGTCGGACACACGGGGGTCGGTTTCCTCCCACCTTCGGTATACCTTCCTTTGGTCACTTTGGAAAAGACGATTCTGCTTGAATCGATCCACACGCTCTCTGTAGCGGCGAATACGGCTTGCCCATACAGAAACTTTCTGCTTCAGAAAGTCGATGCGCTCTGTGACGTTGGCCATGTAGTCGCGGGGCCCGGTCTTCGTCCCCGCGAACGCCTGATGCACAAAGCGCATTACTGGGGGGCGGTTGTTGCCCCCCCTGAAGCAGATCAGCTTTGCAATGAGAGTCCTAAATGAGTTGATACGGCGCTCGATCCGCACCTGCCATGCGGGGACACTCCCGGCGGTCCTAGGTGCACGTTCAGCGTCCGGAAACTTGACTCGAGCAACACGGCACGCCGCGATGGCTCCGCAGTACATGATCGAGTGCGTATCATCTAAGTCTTTACTAGTCCGCAGGAATGGATCTAGCAAATCATTTAGGGCACTCATTAACGCTAGATTGCGTCTATTCATAGGCAAGCGTGGTAATCGTAGCCTAGAGATGTTTGAGGAGCGATACTGTGTAATTGCCTCTTCCAAAGTCCTCCTCAATTGCTCATTGGCTGTACTACTCACACTCTGATTTGCGATCTCGTCATCGACACTGGGATCAACCCGAGGCACCCCCGATGCCAGGTAGGGTGCGGGCATCGGATCCGGCGACGTGGCGAGTGGATCCCGCGCCGAGGTGGTGGTCGCGCGATCAGAGAGAGCCTCCAGGCGAAGCCGATCAAGTGTCGCGTCATCCAACCGCTTTAGCCGCTGAATGACGCGCACCTGATCCGATAATCGTTGCGCAGTCGTGTCAATGGTTGGTTCAAGGGCCTGAAACAGAGGAAGTATCCGGACACGATACGCGCACAGATTAGTTCCCCCCTCTGTAGCCCCATAGTAGGCGCGCATGACATTCTCGTTCATACTCTGAGACCATCTCATGCGACGCACTACACCACCGGCAGCGGGAGCTGTGGGCGGGGCGGAATGCCCCGCGAGCCCCAAGCGTGCCGGTAGCGGTGGCCGCCCGCGTCGCGCAGGTTGTTGTGGCGGCGGTGGCGGCGGCCCGCTTTCGTCACTGGATCCGTCTGTGCCGGGCGCTGTTTCGAAGTCGCCGTCCGGCGACGAAGTGGACGGAGAAGAGGACGAAGCTGGCGAGGGTGGTGGTCGTGCGTGGGTAGTATCCGCTCTTGCTTTACTCCTTGTAATCATGTTTTAAGATGTACGCGCTTTGCCGTAATTGATTTGAGTACTAGCTGTCAACTGGTTGTCTATGTCTGATTTTGACCCGTCGTAATATTTAAAGACAATAACTGCTGATACAGTTATTGTCTTTAAATATTACGACGGGTCAAAATCAGACATAGACAACCAGTTGACAGCTAAAAATACAGACAATATGAAGACTGATCTTCATATTGTCTGTATTTTTAGGGTTCACTGCGTAGTAAATACGATCAAATAGAGGCAAAAAACACGTATAAAAATAAATCTTTAGCAAAATAAATTAACAAGCCGTGTGTCAGTGTCAGCGGTTTTTTTTTTTTATTATTATTATTATTATGGTAAGCCAGAGAATAAAGTTCTACTGTAAGTTACGACTGTTATCAGGATGGAGCAGAATAAAGTGAGTTCAGGATTGAAAAATGTACTTATGGAGTAGGGAAGATTATTGCACGCGAGTGTTTCTGACGTGATAACGTCTTAAAATCTATGAACATCGGTGTTATCACCGGTAATTTATCAACATACAGTGAACAGCTTATCAAAACAAAATACTACATGAAAATTTAGAACACATCAATAATGCATCAGTCCGAACCATAAAGCTCTATAAATGGAGTACGCTTCGCCTCATCTGTCCAAACAAAAAAGTCTGCCAAAATCTGAAGGGGGCGAGGTAGCACGCATGTGAAGTTTTTAAGTCAAAGGTACATCATTGTCGGTTGTTAATACAGTTTATTTCTAAATGAATTTTTATGGCAGCAACGCTTTATTGACAACCGACAAAGATGTACCTTTGACTTGAAAACACCAAACATAATTGACATGTTCTTTTTATACTTCATAACACTAAATGGAGCAATAGATAGTCGACTGTACAGATGTTAACATATGGTTCATTATTGGATGCAGGCTTTGGAAATGTCAAACAAACAAGCCAAGGATCATTTTTGATTGTATTTTCAAACAAAATATAGGAGACAGCAATCCTTAAGCGCGTTAAATATGGAGAAGTGTCAAACGTCAAATAGTTACTGCCCGTCAGAAAGAAAACGATTGTCTTTGAATCGATTCTGTAAACGAAGCTTGATTTTCGATTTAGGTTAAATCTTTTATTACGAAAGTAATGATAAATAAAGTAAAACTGTCCTTACATCTGAAATGGTATTTCATCTTTTTGTAAACTAGACGAAATATAACATTTTTTACATCCAAAAACAGCGCATAAGTGCATTTTCACGGAGCTTGTTAGCCATTGACAGCGATGACGAAAATGCGTGACATCGATTATTGAAATAGTTTTTATAGATTTTCCGCCAATACTTTTGACAGGGGAAATGATACTCAGGGCCTCTCCTGGTTTAGAACTCTCTGGTCCGAACCTATCTTGGCCCAGCATTATCGTTATTATCGTAGTTTATCTCTAACTCGTAATAATAAAAATAATAAAAATCTGACTGTTACGATCCGGTGTAAGCAGGTGCCTTCACACCGTAAGCTCTCGGGATGCACTAGTCTGTTATTCCATGCAGCCTGGTAAAGCGTAATGGCAGGAAATATCAATTTGAAATTTCACATCCACAGAGATGATATACAGGATGTCTTTAAAACAACCGTTTTAGAGTTCCGCGAAATTGAGTGCCTTTCATTATTTTAATTTCTATGTATCGCAATAAAATTATAATCGATCTTTTCTATATAAGTGGGTAATATATAACATATATTCTATAATATATATAACCTACTTATATAGAAAAGATAGGTCGTTCCATATAAGTAGGTAATATATAATATATATTACGTACTTATATGGAAAAGTTCGATTATGTTTGTAGTATTTTATAACTAAAAAAAATATATAAATAATTTGATTAAATATGTCAAAAACAAGTCCCTTAAATCTAAAATAATCTTTAAAATAATTACATACAGTAACTTCAAAGTCAAAATTCAAACCCGTTCCTTGAAAGTTCCTGTGCAAAAGTGCCCATAGTGCTCGCAGCATTGCCACGCTGGATAACTATGGACAGCCTTTGCACAAGAAACGACTCGGGTCCCGACCCAAGTCGTCGAGACCTCCGGGTCCTCTCCCTTTTGTCTCAGTCATGTTTGTAGTTGTCTTTATAATGAGGTCAGTATATCGTCGCTTAGTATAGTACAAACTTTGCAATCTGAGCCTATGTTCCTGAAAGAAAAATAATTAAATCGATAATTAAAAAAATATGTTGTCGTACATTTTAAAGGATTTCTGCCCCTTGTCACTGAGCTATTTTATTTAACCCCTCCCCGTCACTAGAGTCACAGTTAAGTACCTACAATATAAAACATGAGGTACAGACCATATACATAAGGACCATACTATACAACGTGTTTCACCCAAGACTAAAAACCAGAAAACTGTTTGCTCAGAATCGAGAGTGGAATCGATTGCAGTATATCTTAACATGGGTATACTTTTTCTTAAATTTTCCATATTTTTACGTGTCGAGTCTAAAAGTTTCGAATACTACAGTTTACCATTATATCGAGAATATTTAATAATGGCTGGCAGCTTTGACTAATTTATTATTTGTATGTAGGTTGTCATTGTCACCTTATGTCATGTCATACAAATTGACAAAGTAGGTTGATAGGTTGACATGACATGATACATGTAGAGATGTGACAACAACGCAACAAATGTAGAGTTAACAATTTGAATAAAATTTCAAGGAAAACTAAACATACGAATATCTTTCGAAATAATTAACCGATAAAAAAATTAATACTCTAGATTAATTATCAATCATAAAAATCATTTGGGGTGTCTGGGGTTTTTAGTTGTATTTGTGGCGTTAAATAAATGTATTTTCTTTCTTTCCTTCTTTCTATACTGTGTAGGTACGAGAGTCTAATAGAATCGTGAAAGCCAATCTGAGGACTATTATAACTCCAATTTGTAATATTCCCACCCTCCAAACTACGAACAATGTGCTCATCAAAAATACAAAAAAAAAGTAAAAAAACCGGCCAAGAGCGTGTCGGGCCACGCTCAGTGTAGGGTCCCGTAGTTTTCCGTCCGTCACAGTAAAAAAATAAATAAATAAAATAAAATAAAATAAAGTTCAAATAACACCGCCATGTAGGATATGATATGAGTGTTCCACGTACAGCGACATCTATCGGCAAATTAAGTAAACTATTGCGCGCGAGCTTAAAGTATGGAAGAAGATTTTTATGGGATATTTTTTTATTGCGTGCACCGATTTTCACCGCTTTTACTTTATTTGAAAGCACGTCAATTCATTATGATTTTGTAGAAATTACAGGTACAATAAACACCTGCTTATACGGTTAAATTACAAACTCAGTTCAGAAATTATTTTGTATTTTTTTTTCAAAAACTATTCAACCTATCAAGTTCAAAACAATTTTCCTAGAAAGTTTTTATAAAGTTCTACTTTTGAATTTTTTTTCATATTTTTAAAACTTATGGTTCAATAGTTAGAGGGGGGACACATTTTTTTTTACTTCTTGAGCGATTATTTCCGAAAATATTTACATTATCAAAAAGTTATTTTAGTAAACCCCTATTCATTTTTAAATACCTATCCAACAATATATCACACGTTAGGGTTGAAATGAAAAAAAAAATCACTCCCCACTTTACGTATAGGGGAGGTACCCTAATAAAACATTTTTTTCCACTTTTTATTTTACCACTTTATCGGCGTGATTGATATACATATTACTACCAAATTTCAGCTTTCTAGTGCTAACGGTCACTGAGATTATCCGCGGACGGACGGACGGACGGGCAGACATGGCGAAAGTATAAGGGTTCCTAGTTGACTACGGAACCCTAAAAAAGTGGTTTATTAAATTGTTAATTTATACTCTCAGAACTCGCAGTGCGTACTTTCTGCAAATTAAACTAAATACTATATTAAATACTTAAAATACGACCTTAATCTTGAATTTACACACGCAAGTGCGCTCAGAACCACAATTCCAAGCGCTCTCCAAAAGAGCACCTTAATAATCGTGACTGTGGTACCCCTTAAATAATTCTGACATAGGGTTGACACCTTAACTCTTTACATAATTATATTGCCGGAGATCCCCAGCATTTGAGATTGAACCTTAGTTTTTAGAAATAAAGTTCCTTTTCGCTTGGTGTTAAGTTGGTAGTTAGGACAGTTTGGTTCGTGTTGAAATGCAATTTGTGCTTTAAACAAGGCTTTAAAAGTATTAATTAAACATAAGATAGTACGGGCTGAGATAATTTCGGTTTGATATTTAAGGATAAAAGATTTAGAGGGGCATCGTTTAAGCTAGGTGATATTTATAGGCTGAAATGGTTCTTTTTCATTGAGGTTACACAAAATGATATTATTAAATTTTGTGAAATGATATTATTAAAAACTCAAAGGTATTTGTATTTAAGTATATTTCATTAGTAGAGAACATTCGTGCTCGCACAATCCAATGAGTATACCTACTGGTATTAATATTGTGAATACTTAAAGAGAATTTTCATGAACAAAGCTGTAATTTTGCATTGACTGGCCTAAAAAACTAAAATATCGTATTATCTGATGTTTCATTTCATACTTAACAACTAAATGGGCTTATTTTTTTATTTATATCAAATATCTGACCTTAATACATACGAGAAAAAAAAGATCCCGTCGCGCGTAGAAATCCTCACCACTCCATACATTTTTCAATGCTAAACTAATCGAGCCTTAATGGAGTTTCTTTAGCCTCTCCTAGGAGCCTCTTTAGTTCTATAGGTAAGCTAGTAATTACAATTTTTGAGCTATTCAACATCATACAAATATAAAAGTTAATTCAGCTTAAGCAAGACATTGAAAATTCCTTTTCTGCATTCTACAATAACTAGGATCTTCCAATTTCAAAAGCTAGTTTCTAGCAACGGAATTATGTTACAAGTCTTGTATTCAACAGTGTTGTTCTTTGTAAATAATGTTCTATGTACTTTAAATTTCTACTGTTAAGAATTTTTCGTATATATAAAAGGCGAATTTAAAATCACTCAAGAATTGTGTAATGCGAGCTTTGATTTTAAATATGCTCTTACTTTAAATATTAATTTACATATTGAAGCACGCTTCACATTAATATTTAGAAATATAATGTAGGTATGTACTAAGCCGTAAGTAATTGAAAAAACACAAAAGGCCAGGGCCAACTCAAAATTATTTTGTTTTTAAATAAAATAATTTATAGGATTTCTTAGATATTGATCATCATCATATATATTTTAAAAGCTAGAATCTTGTCGGCGTAGTTTTTTTCATGCCTGACTGTCATTTGCCTTCACTTTTACAGCCTGCTACAACACGTCGTTAATTTTTTCCTTTACTCGATGTATGCTCTCCTTACTTATTGATAAATAATATTAATAACATTTTTCTATGGATAAATACTCGTAGATCATCGACCATGGCCCGAAACAATTAAGTACATCGATAAATTAAAACTAATTATTTTACATTTTACTTTATATAATTTTTTTAATGGGCAATGAAAGTACAAAAGCGGAACGGGTAATAATGTATGAGTATATCTGTCCGGCTGTTCTCATGTATGTATATCACAGATATTAATTAACCTCTACCACTAGATAGATCATAAGTACAACTCGTGGTCACTACACATGAGCGCTCCCGTACTAATTTCGTACGAGAGCGCGGCCGCTTATTTCATTTGAGTTAACGTTTTTGAACTCATGTGAATTAAAAACATCCACAAAAATCAAGTCATACAAAACGGTGTAGAATACTGTTGAGTTGTGCTGTTCGAATTGTAGAAATTAAAGAATAAAATTGCGCTTATGTGTGGTGAACCAGTGCGCCTTGTAAAAGCTTAATGACGAGTAGTCTGTGTAGTCTGTGATGTAAATATATACCTACGATCAAAACGCAGTGTATTCATATTGTAGATACTATATATAGTTAGTGTATTATAATTTGTACATATAGTTGTAAATTATGAAATTTAGGTAAGTTTTTTGTATATATCTCTTTCAGGATCCGTAAGGACGATGATCCTGACGACCTGGGGGGTGGAGGCCCTCCGGCCTCTCACTTTGTGACGATTGATTCAAATAAAACTGATGATGAAATTGTTATTAATGATCAAGATAAAAATATTGATATAGATACTGATGGCTGTGTGTCCTCACGATCCTCTGTAGGAAGAAAGCATAGAAGTGCTGTAAGGAAGGTATGTAGGAAGGAAGGCATACAGATTGCGTTTTACAATAAATTTTGGTGACATTTTGTGAGTTGACCATTTTTAGATCATATTTGATAGTTCAAAAAAAATGTGTTCAGGCTGTCTGTGGTGCTTGGCCTGATGCTCATTGTGTCCCCCTTTTTAGACAGTTGCACATTCTCCCTCTACCTAGTTTATATATAAAAAAATATGAATTTATTGTACAAAGCACGTGCTTACAAAATGATTTATGACAAAAACGTATTTAACATGTGTATAGTTATATAGAATGGATTACCTAATGACATAAAAATACTCCAAAGCAATAGTTTTAAGAAAAAATTGACTAGCTGGCTTCTAGACGAATGTTTCTACAGTGTACAAAATTATTTGGTTAATGTACAAAATTATAATCTTAATCATTGACATATTTAATATTAATATTATTTAGGATAGTCCTGACTTATAGACCCATTAGTTTAGTATCCCACATATATAAATTATTCATTAAAATTATAGAAAACAGAATAGCCCCTCTGCTTGATAAACATCAACCCCCAGAACAAGCCGGCTTCCGTCCCAGTTTTTCCACTACAGATCACCTTCATAGTATTAATCAAATAATAGAGAAGTCCAACGAGTTTAATATACCACTCTACCTTGCATTTGTGGATTACAGCAAGGCGTTTGACAGTGTTAAGCACTCTGCTGTATTCTCCGCCATGCGACAGCAAAATATTGAAAACGCCTACGTTGAACTCGTTGGAGCTATATATCGACAAAGTACAGCCAGTATTAAGTTGCATGTTCCCGGCCCTAAATTTCGCATTAAAAAGGGAGTTAAACAGGGTGACCCGCTGTCTCCGAAGCTATTCACCTCCTGTCTACAGGAAATTTCCCCGAAGCTGGCGACCAAATGGGACACAATGGGCATCGACGTCGGCGGGAAAAGGTTGACTAACCTGCGTTTCGCCGACGACATAGTCTTGTTCTCCTACAAAGCACCCCATCTAGAGCAGATTCTGCAGGACCTCAGCGCGGCAAGTCTTGAGGTCGGGCTCAAACTAAGTAATGAATAGGGCAAAAACTAAGTTAATGACCAATGGCGTGAAGTATAGGGTCAGGGTAGATGGGCAGGATATTCAATATGTTGACGAATACATATATTTGGGCCAGATAGCATCCTTCGACAACAGGCAGTCCAAGGAAATCGATCGACGCATCGAGAACGCCTGGAAGAGCTTCTGGTCCATGAAGACGCTAATGAAGGGCAATCTCCCACTAGCACTAAAGCGCAAACTCGTCGACATGTGTATCCTACCTATCCTAACCTACGGCGCCCAAACTTGGTCACTGACGGAACCCCAGAAGTCCCGACTAAAGATTTGCCAGCGAGCAATGGAGCGCAGTATACTCGGAGTCCGCAGAATCGACCGTGTAAGAAACACCGAACTGCGCTCCAGAACTGGTATTGCGGATGTGGGTGCTAAGGCCGCCAAGCTCAAGTGGGACTGGGCTGGACACGTCTGCCGAATGCACCCGGAACGGTGGGCCAAAATGGCTACTGAATGGGCCCCGCAGGATGGCCGGAGCAGAGGCAGACTGAAAAAGAGATGGCGGGACGACCTGGATGCCTTTTGTAGCGACTGGCGGGAACATGCACCAGGCCGTGACGAGTGGCGGAAGAGAGGGGAGGCCTTTGCCCAGCAGTGGGACATAACATAGGCTATTAAAAAAAAAAAAAAAAAAAAGGATAGTCCTAACATAGTTTTACAAATTTTATTCATTTTCTTTTAAGTACTATTCTGTATATATATTGCCTGTTTGAAAATATTTGCACGTTTGCATGCAGGCTGAATGTGATTTTTTTATTTGTAAGAACTGTATATTTACTGTGTTATATGCAAATAAAATTCTTTGAATCTTTGATATTCCGCTTATTTACTTCTGCTACCGACGATACTTATTTACCAATGTTGCGTATTATCAAACAACTCTATAAGATCTCAAGTAACAAATACCAAGGCATTATGTAATAGACATGTAAGGCAGGATCAAGAACACGCCAATCATAGGCCTCGGTGCAATACGAGTAGAAATAGAGATAAAATTGCAGACCCCAGACCACATCGTTGTTTACCACCAGGTCGTGGTATATCAAAAAAAAACTGCAGTTTGTAAAAAGGCCCACACATTGAGTCGAAAGCACAGTTAGCAGCAAAAAAGCTGGGCATCCTCAACAAGGTGAGGCAGTATTTTACACCTAGGCAGCTGCTCGACCTTTACCAAACACAAGTCCGGTCGTGTGCAGAATACTGCCATATCTGTGGGATGGTTCAGCAAAATACCAGTTTGAAGTGCTCGAGTTATTCCAAAGTAGGGTCAAGAGAATCACCAATGATAACGAGCTGACGAATGCTCGACTTCAAAGTCTGGAGCATCGTCGCAAGGTTGCCAGCCTATCCATCTTTTATAGGATACATTTTGGAGAGTGTGCCGAGGAACTGCACAACCTTATTCCTCCGTCCCCATTTTACCATCGGACTACCAGACAATCGGCACTCCGGCATCGCTTCATAGTAGGTATTCCACATATACGAACGAAGCGTTTCTCTTCAATATTCCTTATGCGAACTGCCAAGGAGTGGAACGGCCTGCCCGCGTCTGTGTTTCCACTTGAGTAAAATTATCAAATTGCTTCACTACTAAACTACAACTATTGCCCAGCTGTGCACTTTACTCATTTATAGACAATAGTAAATTTCGTAGCTACAAAATATCTAGCAGAGTCGGCGTCCGATACGGAATCATCCCCCGTCAGAACTTTACTGATTTATTGAACCTGTATTAATTCTACGGGAAAGCTGTTGCGTATAAATACAAAGTCTACAAGTCGGTTGATTTTAGTGAAACTTTGAGATAAATAGGGTAGAAGCATCAAGTCAATGCCATATTGTGTCTTATTTCATGGCAATAACGCTGATAATCCTCCTTTAAGAGTGCCAAAGCTGCATTCTAATTTTATAACACGTTTAGACATATTCCAATTAGTTATAATACAAATTCAATACATGAACTACGCAATACAGCTAGTGCCTAAGCGTCTGAATCAGAAATATCAGAATTTGCTTATAGTAGTTTATGTAACTGTTACGTAATAAGGGTCCTTAAAACATGAGTGTGGTTTTATGAAATGAGCCGCAGGCGAATTTCATAATAAGATCACACGAGTGTTTTAAGGCCTAATTACGTACAGTTGCATACACTGCTTTATCTACACTCATATTATTTATTATAAATGCCGTATTCGGAAATCATAGAATGGCCGCCATTGCACCGCCGCGGCCATCTCGATTGTGTCGGCGTGGCCAACTCGATTGTGTCGGGGCTCGCGCGGGACCAATCGAGTTGGCCATGGCGGTAACATTATGTTATCAAATTCGATGTTCCAAATTTGAAACTCATTGCTTAACAATATTTGAGCATGCAAAGTTAAAATTACGTTACTGCCGCAGATAAGAAACTTATCATAGTTAAATCGTTTGTTGTAATGCTTGTCATTGTCTACGGTTTTTGAACGCATTTTAGAGTACTTACAGTATGAGTGTAGATAAAATATTATTCCGATGCAAATCCAATACAACTTCAATTTTGTTTGATTATTTGTTGTGAGTTGGAGTTATTTTTGAGGTAGATTGTGTTTTTAATGTATTTTTTATAATTTATTAATATTAGAATACGGTACAGGGCCATATGTATACATGTATGTATCACTTTATTGCACATAAACAAGTATTATAACCGCCGCAAGTATTTTAACTTTAAAACACATTTAGATACAATACAATTTCAATACAAATCCAATGCTAATAACTACGCAATACAGCTAGCACATAAACGTCTGAATCAGAAATATCGGAATTTGCTTGCAAAGGATGATTATATTAATTATTTGTTGTGTCGGAGATATGATGTGTTTTCAATGAATTTATTATGTTTTGTTACGTTAAGTTAGAATACGGGCCCCAATCAATGGTTATTTGTCGTATTGCAAATTATTGAAAACCTACATTACTACGTACCTATTTCAATAATTGTCGGAAGTAGAAAATTGTTATAAGGCTGGACACTTGTAGGTTTCACTTACGTTAGTAGGGACGCAGCTATAGTTCAAACTGTGAAATTAATATCATGAATCTAATTTTAACTACTTCGTCTCTACTTACGTCAGCTTTACAAGTATTAATCCGTTCTAATACTTACCAGTCTGTCACTGGTAACTTACCAGTGGTAAGTTACACGATAACTGATTCCTATCGGCTTGTCTAATTTTAAGATATTTAAGGAGTACTCTTCTAGCTAAATACTAAAAGGAAGACAAAGGCTGCGTTTCCACCAGAGATGAGCGAGGATGCGTCGCGAGGATGTGTTTGTGAAGCACCAATAGAATCACTTAATTTGTTTATTCTCGCACAGCGCAGCTCTAGGGTTGGTTCTTAAAAACCACATTCCTCGCAACGTATCCTGACTCATCTCTGGTGGAAACGCAGCCTAAATTAGCTCCAGCGTGTCAATGAAAGTTTTTGACAAGACACCTTTTGATAATATATAAAAACTAGCTATGATACCCGGCTTCGCTCGGGAGTTGATATGAGATTACGTGGTAGATGAAATAAAAAAACATACTATGACGTAAAAAGTAAAAAATATATTTTGAAAACATTTTCTATATTTACATGTATTTACATTTTCTCATTATTTACACTACTTGTTCATAAACAACATTTTTCATTTTATTGTCCGGGGTATATATATATAAATTTTTCGAACTTCCTACTCTTGAGCAAGCTACATATAGCTGACCGTGAGAGAAGCAGGATTCTTTGAGGTTGATGCCACAATATTTCAAAGTTTGCCCTTGCGCTTTGTTAATTGTAAAACTAAAGGCTAATTTAATTGGAAACTGCAATCTTTTAAATTGAAATGGCAATTCAGAAGAGATCAGTGGTATTCTAGGTATAAATACTGTGTGTCCTTTGTTCTTTCCAGAAATAAGTTCAGCTTCAATGACATTATTCGATAGCTGTTTTACGATCATCCTCGTTCCATTAGATAGTTTTGGGGAGTTGAGATTTCTGAGTAGTATGATTGGAGATCCAATTTTCAGACGAAGGCAGTGTAATGGCATTCCTGGTACTTGTAAAGAGTTTAGAAATTCAGTAGGAAAGTTGACACTTTCTTCAATGGATACCATCGTGTCGATCGATTTATATACTTTCTCTTCACCAGGTATTTTCTTTAGAATATTAAAATTGATATCGTCAACAATATTATTTTTAGTGGCCAAAATTGCTCTTTGAAATAACCACTCTACGTTGGTATAGTTCTGAATAATATTTGGATAAATTTTGTCGATTAGTTCGTTTTCAGTAGTGGCTATGTTACAGAAATCACTATTGAGTTCAATGAGGCCGGTCGTTTGGTCAGTAGGATATGTACCTTCGCCTATTTGTAAAAGTATTTTAGCAAAATGTGCTGTTGTTTCATCTTTTGATAATTCAACCCTCATGTTTTTTGTTAATTGCAGTATTTGTACTTGCGGCCAGAGATGTGACTTTTTTAAGCATGCATTGATCTCGTCTGCTGGTGTTGATTTGGGAATAACTGGAAGTGTTTGTCGAAAATCTCCTGAGAGTATGAGTAGAGCTCCTCCCATCATTTCAGAGTTTTTTCGCAATTCTTGTAATGTTCTGTCCATGGCTTCTAGGGATTTTTTATGGGCCATGGTGCATTCATCCCAGAAGATAATTTTAGCATGTTTTAGAAGTTGACCCCGTCCAGATGTTCCTGAGATTTTACATACCGGGAATTGTTGTTCGGCTATATTCAACGGTAGTTGTAAGGCAGAATGGGCAGTTCGTCCTCCTTCCATAAGTGTGGCTGCAATGCCGGATGATGCTAGTGCCAGTGCGATGTGTTTTTCAGCACGTATTTCCGCCAGTATTAGATTTATTAGAAACGTTTTACCGGTGCCTCCTGGTGCGTCCAAGTAAATAATTCCACCAGTGTTGTTATTTATTCGGTTCATTATAACGTTGTAAATTTTTTTTTGATTGTCATTGAGGAGTGGTTTGTTGTGAGCAATGTATTCAAGTAGTTCATTGACGTTGTAGCTTTTTTCCTTTGTAATTTCGTAGTTTAGCACACTGAAAGTATTTCTTTGTGGTGCTGGCATTCCAATTTCAACTAAGGTCTGGTTATTTATTGCTAAACATTTATCTTCTAAGCGAATGAGTGTTTCATTGAAGATGTCGTCATTGAATTCTATAGTCAGTTCTGGATTAGCTTGTCGGATTTGGTACAATATATCATCACTCATATTCCTTTTGAAAGAGTCCCATAGCTGTTTTGGGTTTGATGGGTTACATGTTGTTAGAATTATGGCGAATAACTCTCGAATTTGTTCAGCTGAAGCTGTGAGTGTGGCTTCTTGTAGTGTTAATTTCCAGTGGTTATCGTTTTCCAATAATCCTAAACGTTGACATGCTTCTCTGTAAGTCTGGCATATGTAGCCGTCAATAGTCCTGAGATCTGTGAAACTTGTTGGTCCCCGTATTTCGTGTAACAACATTCGGAGATAGAAACATTCGGCATTGTTTGGATGTACAGTGTATACTCGACCTATTGCGTTAGTTTTCATTATTTCTGGATGACCCTCTTCTGGCATTCCTTGTTTTCGTCGTTGAAAAATTTTCCTTGTTTTGTCCCACGTATAATAAATAGGGACGTCGACATACAGTAACGTCTTTGCGAATGGATCCGTTTGGCAAAGTTGGAAAAAAGCTGTTAATGTTGTGTTCTGAGGTGGTTCGCTTGCAATTTTTCTAGCCGAGTCTTTTGTGAAGTAAACTCTCTGTCCATTCTCCAAATGTACTGCTAGATGTTGCACAGCTGGTTCGCGTTCGTGTATGGGAAAACTAAAAATCCTCCACGCTGCTTCGTTACTGTTGATGTATCTTCCCATTTGGTACATGAGGATTTCATCATTTCTATTATTTTGTTCGCTATTTTGGACTATTTGAAATACTGCCATATCACTACCTTTGTTTACGTACTTACATATATATTTAATAGATTTTACTGAATTGCAATATTCAACGTTTATGTGTGCTTGGAACATTTTGGAAAGTAGTGGGTTATATGGTACTACCCATTGATTATCTATTTCCAGTTCGTCTCTGCCTTGTATTCGTATTTTTGCTGTGAAGCCACCGTTTTTCGGTGATCGTCTTCTATATTTGGGATAGCCGTCATCTTCAGTTTTTGTATCGTCCAAGTATGGTTTTTGATATTCTTTTGTACATTTTCCATCACTCATGCATGGCGCATTGAAGTTTAATGGTCCACATGGTCCGTGAATCATGTTTTTCACTACTATGTTGTATAGTTCCGGATCATTTTGTGGATTGGGAAATTCAGCTTGGATGATTTTGTCGATATCCGTGGGATAAATTTTATCGTGTAGCCATATGAGATTGTGTGAGTGAGGTAATCCTCGTTTTTGCCACTCGATTGTATACATCCAGCATCTAACGGTTCCAAAGATGTGGTATTTTGTGATGACTTCAATAAATCTTATTTGTTTTTGTCGAAAAACTCGGGCTATCATGTCGTGTCGATCCATGGAGGTTTGTCCGTATTTTAGTTGTTCTTTGATTTCTGGCCATGATGAGTTGCATGTAAATGTTATGAAGAGATCAGGTCCATATTTTCTTACGTAGGTCATGGCATCTTGAGTATATTCGTGCATATGTCTTGGACTTCCTATGTATGATGAGGGTAAGATTACCATTGTTCCAATATCGTCAATATTGCCGTCATTTATGATCGCATCTCGAAGGTGGATGTATTCTTCTGTGCGTAGTTTCTTCTGATTCCGTCTTATGTATAGCATCCGTTCTGCTTCTATTTTTGCGTACATATCTACCAGAAATGGTTGGAATAAACGGCGAGTGTTGAGAATGTGATTGTATATTTCATTGTCTCTGATCATTAAGCGGTAAGCATAGAACTCCTTGGAAGTGACTTTTTTGTTTGTTTCTATGCCTGTTTTAGGATCAATTTGTTTTATATTGAAATGATAACCATCCTCTCCGTGCAGAAATATTAACGGATATTGAAGAGCATCATATGAACGGTGTGTCTCTGCAATGCGTTGTAGTCCTTTTCTTCTTCGTTGTACAATTATGTCACGGCTTGTATTTTCATTGTCCACAATTACGATGGCGACTTCATCTATCTGAGGTGCATTAAATCTACGTTCGTGTTCTCCACGTGTCTTTTATCGGCTCGAATTACAATTTTATAGTCATCAGAAATCATGCGGTCTAGTGTTGTTTTGAATATGTAAATCAGTTGATTGTATTTGTGTAAGATCCTCTGTACATCTTGGATTATTTCGCGTTTCAATCCAATAAAATTTGTACATCGTTGATCAATTTCGTTTTCTTCATTTCCGATGAAATATACTTGCAGAAATTTATAGTCATCGTTAGGCATTGGTAGTAACGATCCAATTTTGTGATAAATTTGCCCTTGAATTGAAAATACATATTCAAATTTGTCTCTATTAGTGTCAGTCGAAGTAACACCGAAAGAAGTCATTTGAAAGCAGGAGTTGTATGATCTTATATTTTGAAGAAAGTGTTTTGATTCTGGTGTTTCCCCGGTCATGTAATGTAGAAATTCCTGTGGAGGTGCTTCCAGTGGTGGTAATCGAATTTTTCCATTCATGCAACAGAGACCTGGTGTTTCTTTACTGAATTTTTTCGCGTGGCAAAATTGGCAAATGTTATTCATTTTTCCGATCACAACATATTTATGATCGTAATATTTCTTCGTCGGTTCGTAGTGGAATGCTTCCTTTGTTAGATTATCTTTTAAAATACTCGATTCTTCAATACTTTTATTTTCTTTTCTTTCTTCGCTTTTTCCGCTTCTCAGGGTGCTCATTCTGGTTCGTTGATTTTGTAAACGTGCTTCGCGCTCTTCTTCCGTTTCATTTCTTCGATTTTCTTTTTGTTTCCGCCGTTTCGCTGCAGAACTGGCAAGATCTCCACCTCTTTTACGTCTAGGCATTGTATTCTGTAAAATATAAATTAAATGAACATTTTATAGACAAATATATTGTTACGTAAACGTGGAGCACGTTGAGGCAAAGAAAAAAGAATTATTTAATGTTCAAGCGGTCGCGCGATATTTTGTTTACGGCCAAAGTATATAGAAGGCATCGATTCAACGCCGCGCGACTACTTGAAAGTTAAGGAAATTACAATTAAAAGAAAAAAAAAAAAAAACCATTAGAATTAATTAAGTACACTATTAAAAATACTCACATTTGATATTTCACAATAAAGGCTCACAGATAACTTTTTTCTTCTTCGCTTCTAAATCGAGAATTAATTAAACACACTATTAAAAATACTCACACGTGATACTTCAAAATAAAGGCTCACACACAGATAATTTCTTTCTTTTTCGTTTCGAAATCGCTTGTTTCGCTGTTCAAATCAAACTAACTCTGGCGGGTGACACCGGGCTCTTATATATTCAGAAAGCTAGGCTCTAGGATATTCGAGAAAGTTGGCGCTAGGATATTCGAGAAAGTTTGGGAATAATCGTTCGTTTTAGTCCATATTGTGTACAATGATTGAAATTCAACTATTCGACAACAGATGGCGCCACTTTGGACAATGAATGAAGTTCAACTACTCGACAACAGATGGCGCCACTACACTTACTTTCCGAGTTGAAGGGTTGGAAAAGCCCTTATATCTTTAAAGACACACCCTTTAGGTTAAAACGGGAACTTTCTTGTTCGAGGGGGAATAAAGGGCTATCACACTATATAAGTCCCTTTATCGTGCTGGGACTCCTTTTTAAGTTTTATCGGCACGCACATTTTCTCAACTTAGTTTTATTATATATAATGATTATGACCAAGCCGAACCTATTTATCATCTCTAATTCAAAAGTCTACTAAAAGCCTACAAACGGACGAAAAACTCAAAATACATTAAATGTACGCATGCATTTTATGCATGCACTATTTGCTTCCATAGGTTACAGTGGCCACGTTTTTTTTTTTTTTTTTTTATACTACGACGGTGGCAAACAAGCATACGGCCTGCCTGATGGTAAGCAGCTACCGTAACCTATGGACGCCTGTAACTCCACAGGAGTCACATGCGCGTTGCCGACCCTTTACAAAAAGGAGGATTCACTGTGTTGACGGCTAAAGGAACAATAGGGTCCCTCATCGTCAACACACTGGGTCCTCTTTGAGCTCTTTGGCAACCTTACTCACCAGCAGGAACACAACACTATGAGTAGGGTCTAGTGCTATTTGGCTGTGGTTTTCTGTAAGGTGGAGGTACTTCCCCAGTCGGGCTCTGCTCCAGATTTGAGCGAGATGACATTCACTGAACGTGCCCTACCACACTAAGCGAGATGCCATTCGCAGTGCCCATACCTCTCTTTTTGGCATAGTTTAAGGACATACCCAAGTCCGGACGTAGTTTAAGGACATACCCCGGGTCCGAACAAACACTTACCATTAGCCGAACCATAAATTAACGCAGTCCACGAAATACCATTTTCATTTGTATGTTCACTTCCTATTTACTATCTCTAAAATCGTTTCGAATTTCAAAAGCATCCTCTATTATTTTATTACCCGTCTATCCAATTACAGAGAATGTGTGCGAAGCTTTGTATTTTTGTCGTTAAGGGGCGGATATATGACAACATCGTCTTAGACCTGACTTAGAACAAGGAATTTGTATAGTTAATGCTACGTATTCGCAATAATATGAATGTCTACGTATTCATAAAGAAGCCGTGCAGAGGCTCCAATTGATATTTTATTTTTTATTAGCTTTGATTATCTATAAACCGACTCCAAAAGTACCAAAAAATAAAAAAATGGCGTTCCGTTAGAACACGTCGCAATACAATTTTGTCTTCGACAGTGGTTCAATGGTTATGTTATTTTGAAAGCCAGATAACTAGACTAGTGCATCAGGGCATATTCATATTTTTCATCATAAAGACAACAAAGAAATTGAAACGTAAATATAAACTTTTGAAAAATTCCCATACATTCGCCATATCAGCAAATTGTCATTGTGACTCAGATGCCCGACGGGCCTCGTCGCAGGCGGACGTCTTCTTGGATTAGCAGCCATGACGTTTCATTTTGGCATTTATTTTGACAGAAAATCGTATACGTACACAAAAAAGGATACCAGTAGCTAGATTGTATTCAAAATAAATAGGGAAAACAAATAAAGACCGTAAGTCCTTTTAAATTAGATTTTTTATATTTACACGTCGTAATACTACAAAAATACAACTAACGATTGAATATAAGACACTTTTCTACCGCATCCTCATAATTAATTGCTTGAAAACCTGTTTTTAATTACTGGACTTTATTTTTATTACGCTGGTCACAATATTACGACATTTTAACATGACTTTTAACGTCAAAATACTTGAATGACAATATTATTATAACTCCAATCTCTATTTACTTAATATTAAAATACTTGATTCTTTAACTTATACGAAAGATATAATCAAATATTTAATGCAATATACGATAATCTGGCGAGGAGAGCAATCAAGCCAGTTTTTTTGGTCATGGGCATTGGCACAACGTACGCATACCTATGAAGAACGTCGAACGACTCCGTCTGCAGACTATAAGTCACTATAGGTACAAATTAATACGCGCATACATCTGTTGTCGTATATACATTATGTTATGGTACCCCAGAGTTAGAAAGGCCTCTTGATTCGAGCTCGGCTACTAACGTCACTTCAACACATCATCTGAACAGCATCCAACTCCTACCCAACAGAGCCATTGAAAGCACGAGAGGACCCAACCTACGTTCGCCTCTTGGCGATTTCCAGGCAGATTGTGTGCCTGAACCTTCTATACGAATACTCGACGAACATACGTTTGCTTTACGTTAATCTATCGTTGCACAAATGTAAAATAAATGAAGTCATTTATTTGAGTAGTAAGTACTTATAAACAATGTTGTTTACCGACTTAAACTTACACAATTTTCACTCCTCATCCTCCTAGCGGCTTTGTGCCACGGCTCAATTAAACCTGTAGGCCTTATTGGAAATAGATATGGTTTCCTCAAGTTGTTTTCCTTCATCGAAAAGCGACTGGTAAAATATGAAATCATATTTAGTGCATGTGATATAATTTTCATAACTGGTACGAGCCGGGGTTTGAATCTGAGACCTCCGGATTGAAAATCGGACATCATACCAGGCTACCAGCTCTTTTAACTCATTGTTTACATTTAAACGGGACTTTTGAGTCATACCTACCTGGGACCAAGAACATAAGAACATAACATAATAGACGGAGAGCTAGCCACGTCAGATATGACACAATAATGAGAGCGACGAAACGTTAGTTTGCTATACTAAGCTTATTAGGTCCGGACATCTGGCAGCTGTAAAGTAGTGGAGGTCAAAGAATGCAAACCACTTTAAGAATACAAATCCTAGAGTTCTGGGTTAGTAGTCTGGTAGTGCGGTATTATGAGAAATTGTATAAATAACTAGATTATATCATTGCGAAAAATTTCTGATGGGAGAAAATAGTCCAAAACGACGTATAATTCAGTTTGTCGCCTACTGTTTCTGTTTCCGAAATAATACACAATGTTTTTTGTTCTAATGTTAAAATATAGGCCCCGTCCTCTATAAATGAGACAACTTCGGCAGTTTTACTTAACGAAGCATGTAAATAACTATAATTTTAAATCAAAATGTACTACCTAAATATGGTATCTAGTATCTACAATTATTGGAGCCACGGGTGTTAAACTTATCTAATTTCCTATCAATCGGCTTCCATATTTTTAGTGTCGTAGGAAGCGTTCTATTCATGAACACATTTTCGCATAAAGGTCTTGAAGACTCTAGTCCACCGAAACCATCCTTAAGGTACGTAATAATACCTACATAGCTAATTTAAGTCCATTTTAGTAGCCGGTTTGGATTTAAAACTAATATCATATTTTTTATTCAATACAGTAATCTGAAAGCTGCTGCCCCACATTGTAAATTACTTTGTATGGAGACAACTGTCAGATAACTGTCTTGAATTAAAAATACGATATTAGTAAAAAAAAATCCTCAATTTATTTTTGAGCCTACCATTTCGCAATGATTACAGTACTATTGAAAATATACTAAACGAACATTATAATCCTGTAAAAAAATAAGACCCTTTTCTGCGGCTGGTTTTGATTATAAGACCATCGATTTTTGTGTGTTTATCACAGATATTTCCCGAGTTCTGGATGTTTTCTATGAATTTAAGTATTTATCTATGTCTATTTATTATATATATATCGTCATGTAGTACCTACATCATAAGCCTTATTGAGCTTACCCATGGACCAGGTCGATTTGTGTAAGATTATTTAAGACCATTTTTTTAAAAACGGTTTGATTATTCTGAAAATACCAACATATTATTAATTCCTTAAATAACATTATTTTAATGGCTAATACATATTTAGATATTAATATTTAAAGTCTTAAATTCTATGTCCTAAAGATTAAGTCATAATTATTTTTGCATGTTTTTAAAGTGGGGCATTCCAATCATACAATAGATTGTTATTAAATCAAATACAAACATTGAAAAAATAATCAACCCAACAGGACTTGAACCTGCATCGATACGACTTGCCGGGGCTCGATCCCTTTACCAATTAAGCTATGGGTCAAGTTATGGGTTGATTATTTTTTCAATGTTTTCAATATTTGTATTTGATTTAACAACAATCTATTGTATGAGTGAAATGCCTAACTTTAAAAACATGCAAAAATAATTATGAGTTGATAGCAGCGCCCTCTATATTTCCGTTGTGACACTTGCGATAGTGTCGGCGGGAAGGGTATCTAACTCTAGTAGTTAGTACCTAGATGTCGCTTACGGCTGCTGTAAAGCCGAAGTAGATCTAAATAAATGCAAAAAAATGATTGAAGGCATTGAAAATTTCCTCAACTTAGTAACTGAACAACTCATAGCCTAATTGGTAAAGCGATCGAGCCCCGGCAAGGCGTATCGATACAAGGTTCAAGTCCTGTTGGGTTGATTATGTTTTCAATGTTTTCAATGTTTGTATTTGATTTAGTAACAATGTATTGTTTTAAGTCGTTAAATTGATAAAATGGTCGTAAAAGTATTGCGGTAGTGGGAGTCCTACAGCACATTTTACTTTATTTTAAGCTGTTTTGCACAAAATACTTCCTACTGGGTAAAACAAATATGCGTCTAAGGTGGTGTAAGTGCTTTATGTAACTTAAAATTTACAACATATCTATTAGTCGCAGGTGTAGCTATAAAAATACGGCTTTTCGTGAACAAGAGATTTCCTTCAGCATGATTATTCGTTAGGACCCAAGGGTGGATTTGAGTAATGGATCCACCAAGATTTTTGATGTAAAATCTTAGGGGGGGGGGGGGGGGAGGCTCTCAACTATATCTTGATATCTACATCAGTGAAGCTACTAGGCCAAGTTAGGTGTCGTTTTCGTATAATTCAGGGATGCCCAATTCATTCATGGTATAATTTTGACACCATTCCGAAGCAAAAACATGTAAAATAAAAAAAGTACTTATTTCGAAATTCCCTATTTCACAAGGAAAACATCCATAACTTATAAATAATTATGAATCTTGAAAAAATAAAAGCAAATCCTAAGCGCCTACCGGGTATTTAATTTGCTATTTGAAGTGCACCAACCATACCGTGTGGCAAATGTTTGGAGCGGTAGGTAGGCTTAAAGATAAATTACATAATGTAATTTTAGTGTATTTTCAAATTGACGCAATATATCAACTTTAAGAAAAGTATTTTTTTTTCAAAACGAATAGATGATTTACAGTTCGGCTTAGTTCATGTTTATTAAGTAAACAATCAAGCCAACGTTCAATACAAATACAAATACAAAATTATTTATTTCCATGAATACGGTACAATAAAATGTACAAGTTTACCAAAATATATATTTTTTATTTTTGTGTCGTAACCTAGCAAAGCACGTTGCCCCAGGTTTTGTTTTGGAAGCTTTATTATAACGCTTCATAATTAGTATCATCCTAAAGTCATCTGTTAAGTTTTCCTATCGTAAAAGATAATAAGTGTCCTAAAAGTTGATTCACGCACATACCTACTAGCGACCATTTAGGACCGTTAAGATTTATGTTTTCTTGATCTCCAAGATATCCTCTACAAAGCTAAATGGAAGCCAACGGGTAGGAATTTTGATAAATTTATTGTATGGCCGGCGGTACAAAAACAAAATTCACACGAAAGTATGCGAAACTTAATTAGTAAATAACATTAATTTATTTATTAATAGGATAACATTTAGATTTATTTGCACGGGTAATTGACAGGTAGATATATATATATATATATATATATATATATATATATACTCGTACCTACGTAATCTACAATCCATCGAAACAACGCTTAAGAAGTTATTCAGACATATTTCCTTTCACTTCTACCTATAAATAAGCGACTTCTAGTCTACAACAGGCCAACCGCGAATTTCGAATATCAACATTTCGTTATGTCCGTTTCCATCGCTCTTGCATATTCGAAAGAGAGTGATGCAAATAGTCGAGTCGACGAACGAAGTGCTTCGCGGTTTGTTCGGCTAGCTAACTTTCCAAAATACGTATCTCGATAACTCATTTCAAAAATCATTTAATGTTTTATAATCAAACATAATACATCATGTGACATAAACAGGATAGACAAGGAAAGCAATATAAAATATGTTATTTCTCTGTCTTCTTACAAAGGAAAACATTACAGTTTAAATTTCTCAAAGGAGGTGTGATTAGTATGAAACTAATAATGGCAACCTGTAAAAAGTATATGCGGTCAACGACCTGTCCCCCAAAGTATCATGTTTTTCTACCAGCATATTACTTACAATGTAAATTAGTATTCTACGTAAGTTAGTTTGTCTATTTGTTCGGGACAAATCTTGCAAGCTGATTTAGAATAACTTTTATATTATCAATTAAATATTTTGATGTGTATTTGCTTTTATATTTAGTGGAAAATACTACAAATTGGAAACCAATAACTATGACAATGAAACAATGAACTGCAAAGAACTCTGGAACATCACGGGATTCGAACCCACGTGTTTAGATTACCGTTCCAATGTGCTTCCAATTACACTAGACGTTCCTCTATCTACCTCAGTTACTTTTTCACTGTAATGAACAATGATGAATCAGTCACTAGCGACATCGTGATGTTCCAGAGTCCTTCGCAGTTGATATTTTCATTGTAATGGGCATCTGTTTCCAATTAGTGTTTCTATTTCTATTATCTCTTCTTCATTTTCTATTTTAAATAAAAAGTATGACATACTGCTAAAGTTAATATCGACATTTATTTTTGTGCTCTCCCATCACTAAAACTTACCTGTTAGGTACAGTGATACCAGAGTCAGAAATTAAAAGTGCCTATTTAAGACGATTGTCGCCGGAGTGTCCTTGAGCGTTTGGGCGCTCTCTACCCGCGCCACCCGCGTACCCCTCTCATTTCGATCGTGCGTAAATCCACCGCGATGCACCGCAACAATGTTCAAAGAATATGACTTAACTCAGAGGCCCGCGGGCAGCTTTATAATAATTATAATCCTTTTGCGGATGATTTGTGATTTGAATACTGTGATTAAGTACTACGGTACATTTTTAGGAATGCTACTTACCTATTAAATAAGATAAGTAATAACGATCTCGATTTGTAGATTTTTATGAAAAAAAATAAAAACCTAGATTTTGAATTTAAAGTACAGTGAGCGGCAAAATATTAACGAATTTAAGAAATATAAAAATATTCCGCATATCAGAAAAAATAAAAAAATACTGACTATTATAGCAAAAAAAACTGAATGCACATCAAAGCGGTGTTTTCATGTGAATTTGGATTTTTTTCGCTGTGCAAGTGAGCTTAATAGATGGTTATTTTTTTGTTGCGATTTTAAATATTAACCGTAAAAATTCACTTAATTGCGATAAATTAACAAAACTAAGCCTGTTGCGAGTTGCTTATAGTAAAAATGCACATGTAAGGAGCGGTATTTGTGCACGAAATCGTCATACAATTGTCATGAGAGCTGTAAGCCCATTAAATTTAGATCTTTAAAATATAACACAGCGCAAACACTTCTTAGGGTTCCATAGCCAAAATGGCAAAAACGGAACCCTTAAAAGTTTTTGAAACATGTCCGTCTGTCCGTCCGTATGTCAAAGCCATTTTTATTATAAAACATATATTACGGAAATTTTATCTAGAGGTGTGTTTCATGTGCCGCTACTTAGTTTTCGGGCTAAATTTCTATAAAACTTATAGGGGAGGCACTCCATGATGCCAAACTAAATGTCAAAAATATATTTTTTGTAAATATGAACATGTTGTACGATACGATTTTAAAAATATTTTATATATATAGAGGATTTTTAAAACTGTTTTATTAAGTCAATACTTTCAGAAATATTTGTCCGAAAGTCTAAATATAATAGGCTCCCCATTTAACTTTTAATCCGTAAGTCTAAAAAATATGAAAAAAAACAAGAAGGCTTAGTACTTAATTTCTACGATAATTATTTCACATATTATCGGTTTATCCGTTTTTCAGTTATCTCCAAACAACTACTTTCTACGGAACCCTACAATATGCGTGGTCCGATACAAACTTGGCCGGTCCTTTAAAGATATTTGATAGGTAGTATTAACCCTTAGTAGTAATTTATTTATTTACTTTGTGTTGATAATTAATATAAAATTTGTATTTATTTCAGCGACATAGTAAAGTTTTTTTTAGGGTAGTCAACGCGCATGTGAATCTTCTGGGGTGGCAGGCGTCCATAGGCTTTACTTACTAACTGCTTTCCATCAGGTGGGTCGTATGCTTGTTTGCCAGCGTCGTGGTATAAAAAAAAAGCTTTTTTTCCTTTATTCTTACATACATTGAACTCTTAAATATCAGCCATTCTTTATTAGAATCTCAATCAGGCATTGCTCAGTGATAGTTAGTACACTGAAATTTGGTATGAGTATGTGTTTTAATTACGCCTACAAAGTGGTACAACAATAAGTATCTAAAACACATTGTTGGATAGGTCTTTCAAGAAGAATAAGCCTTAAACAACTTTTGGATAAAACGAATACTTTCGTAAATAATAGCTTCGAAAGTAAAACATGCTCTTTGATTTTTGAACCGTGGGTCCAAAAAATTTGGAAAAATTCCTGGAAGTGAGGCCATTAAAGTACTTATCACGTATTTTCAATAAAAACTATATGGAATAAAATTGGTTGAGCCGTTTTTGGGTGATGCCTATAGTAAAAGAACGTAAGTGCCACAAAACATCTCTTTATAAACTACCTTTTGAATGGATGTATTGTAACAGGCCGGCAACTACGGATCCTTACACTGAGTATAGCCCGACATTCTCTTGGCCGGTTTATATGCAATCCTTTGCAGTTTACTTCGCAATTTCTTGATTTGATAAATTAGTATAAAGTATAACATTAAAAATTGTGTTTAATCTTTAAAAAAAAACGCATATTACATTCGTTTAGAACACGGTATTCTTAAATAAATATGTTTAAATAAATTCGGTGCTTCGGAGTTTTTATTAAATTGATTATTAATCTATTGTATTGCAGTACTAGCAGATTTCCACAACTCGACGACTAACGCCTATTTTGCGTGATGCATTAGTCTACTAAAACATAATAATTGTAGTTTACTTACATGACCAAATTTGTTTTCAGAGAATTATGAGATTCATGATTTTTGTTTTTTCCTCCATTTTAATTCTATTTGTTTTTTACTTGTATTATAATCTAAATAAAATACACTTTTTATACGAACATACATAAACATGCATACGAGAACATTATCTTAAAAGATAAAACGTCTATACTTTATAGATTCCAGGAAGACACGTTATGTCCGCATCGCATGAACCCTCTGCAGTTATTTAGTCTTTAGGCACAGTAAGTCCGATATTATTGCTCACGGGCCAATCACAAGTATATGTAGTACAAGGGAAGCACAGAGCGACGAGCGACACAGCCTCCTCGTCTCAAAGCTAGCTCACGACTGCCAGCAACGCCGTTTTCGAGCTACCAACGCACGAAATGTGGAATTATGATCAAGTTGTTTAAGAAAATTTAATCAATTTAAATATCCTACATTGAGTTTGTAGTGTTCTGTAGTACACATTTTTAAGTTCAACAATATTTTAAATCGAATAAGCCGTTAGATATAAGCAAATTTAACCGTAAAACGACATTTCGTTACATTTAAATAACGGAGAAACTATACGTTACACGAGTTATTCAAACGTTGACAATGTTGTACATGAAATGGTAATTAACATATATTTTTTTCAAATTTTTGAATGACTCGTTATTGAGATATATCCCGTAGAAATTAACAGTTTTCGGCCACATTCAGCGCCTAGCGCCTTAAGGGGATAAGTGTGTATAACGTACCTTATAATAAATAAAGTATAATCCATACAAAATTAAAATACTACATAAAATGTATGGTGAAAATAAAGGAACGAATTAATTTCTAAAGAGGATTTTTTTTTATTTTTTTTTATACTACGACGGTGGCAAACAAGCATACGGCCTGCCTGATGGTAAGCAGCTACCGTAACCTATGGACGCCTGTAACTCCACAGGAGTCACATGCGCGTTGCCGTCCCTTTACAAAAAGGAGGATTCACTGTGTTGACGGCTAAAGGAACAAGAGGGTCCCTCATCGTCAACACACTGGGTCCTCTTTGAGCTCTTTGGCAACCTTACTCACCAGCAGGAACACAACACTATGAGTAGGGTCTAGTACTATTTGGCTGTGGTGTTCTGTAAGGTGGAGGTACTTCCCCAGTCGGGCTCTGCTCCAGATTTGAGCGAGATAACATTCACTGAACGTGCCCTACCACATTAAGCGAGATGCCATTCGCAGTGCCCATACCTCTCTTTTTGGCATAGTATAAGGACATACCCAAGTCCGAACGTAGTTTAAGGACATACCCCGGGTCCAAACCAGGAATATCGTTATTTCAAGCATCTACAAGTATATTTCACTTAAGGGGCGCGACACATTAGAGCGGAATTCAGTGCGGAATTCATCACACTTTTGTCTATCATTTGTCTATTAAAACGGAAATTTGTTTATGGTAGCTGTATTTTTGAGACCACAGACAAATTTCAGCTATTGTGCCGTACTACAAGCACACATTCGCTGAGTTTCTTACGCTGGTTCTTCTCAGTTGGGGCTCCTTTCCGAACCAGTAGTAGTTTATTGCCCTTCCCATAATATGGTTTTAAAAAGATTTGAATTCAATACAGTTGTTAAACCAGTGTTTATGTTTTATTTCATTACCGTGCGTTCGTGCGTAATGTCCTATAGGCTAGGTTATCCTGACAGTGTCAGTTTTTTGAGTTCCAAACCACCTTACTGCCCTGCCCTCGGCGGTCCTCGACGACATATATAATTTAAAAAGCTATGCGTGTGAATAAGTTTTACCTTTGAAGTACTGACGTTAATCTTTTCATTTTTGTTAATGTTTAAAAAATAATATGTAATTTGAGTAATTTAAAAGTCGATTAAAATATGTTTAGAAACAATTTAATAACAACACACAATCAGAGACACACTGCTTTTTTAACAGAGCAATGCTTTACAATTATGGCTGTATGCCGAAAGGATATCTGCCTAACCCACGGAGTATCTTTTAAGTGTATTGCCTAATTTATCATAACAATGACAATAAATGACATAATGGCGGACGTATTTCTGCCGCACTGGAGTCGATTACTCTTGTTTGCAATATTTCACTGACCTACCTCGATGTAATCGTGTTCATAATTGCATACCCAATTTATGAATGAATTCATTGATAAATTGGGTATGCAATTATGAACCCGATGGTACAATGTACTATGAAGAGTCAAGTTTAAAAATTACCCTAAAGCAGATGTAGTACCATTAAGTGGCAACACTTTTTGATTGACAATATTTTTTAGTTTTTTGCTAATTCCGTGCACTATTTGATGATATTTAGACGTAATTATACTTACAGATAAAAGGAAACGTTATCCTTCTGTAAACTAGATAAGGGCTTTATGCTTCTGGAGCGCTAAAGCGGGCGGACTGTTTGGTGGGATGGTTGCCGGGGGAAAATCCAGGACCCTTCCGCGACCTAACGTGATGAGTTTGCTACGCTGGAATGCTCCTACCGAGCTTGCGCTTCCAGCGAGATCAGTTGAAGCGAGTTCAACCTGATCTGGGTGAGTGGGGGGGGATCGAGCTAATGGGGGTTTTGTCGCTGGTTCGCTACTCCTAGCCTAGCTGAGAAGACTCCAGCAAGAAACTCAGCTAGGCCCGACGACTGTCGGGGTGACTCTATCCGGTATGCGGCGGTACCGGGTGGATAAGGGACTGAACGTGTCGATGTGGTCGCGACTGTTCCGAGGTGGGCGTCCCCGCCGGCGGGGGCGCCGCAGTGTACATGTGGGGGAGGGCGCACGCACAGCGTTCCATTTCTCATGAATGGCCGCTGTGAGTGCGTCGTCCTGGTCCGTGACGTAGTGCCTAGGCCGCCGAACCGAGCGGCCCCTAATCAGTGACTTCCGTGTTAAGAGTCCGAGGGGGGGAGGGTTGGGAATGTAGTTCGCAGCCTTCCTAACTAGCGGATTAGCGGCGTTTGACGCGCGACAACTAGTTTTATATAACCGCTACCACCAGTGGTCTTGTACTTTTGGCAGAGGGGGACGCCTGACAATTACCACTCCATTGGTTTATTTTTCTGAGTAGTTCTAGGACGTTTTAAACTAGTAGTGTTATTATTTTGTACATTTGAAATTTCATCAATTTGGTTTTCTTAGGTAATCCTATATCCTACGATGAAATAAATATATGGATGGATGGATGAAGTACTGACAGTTTGCACCCCTTTTCCTAGCTTTGAATATGTATGACGAAATACGTAATTTCCCCGTTTAAAAAAAGTTGCAATCGGTGAACATTATCACTTTTCTTGAAGTCTTGAAGTCGGTTGATAACATTTTATGCGTTAAAAGTCACGCGCGTTTAAATAAGGTAAAAAAAGGCTTACTGTCATAGCTTGTATTTCCCGGCTCCGATGGCATGAACCGTAAGCCGAAGTATAATGATGACTCGCGTAGGTCAGCTGTCGCTCCGTTGGGGGGTTGCCGAACGTCAGTATTTGATGCTCTTATTATATGGAAAATCGTCAGCCGGCTGTATTCAGGTAGAAAGACCGTCTGCTGATACCCTAAATACCATATATTCATGTGACTAGTTTACGGTCTTTTCAGTGCTATACAGCAGGCTGATGATTTTTATTTTATTTGTAATTGCATATAAACTATCACCTGTTTCAACTGGGACGCGATGGTCATTTTATTTTATATATATTTTATGTGAGAAAATGGATGCTGTTTCTCAACCCACTCAAGGAACGGCAGCTGACCATCACGGAGCTTGATTATTTACCGCTCTTAACCACTTAAAATTTACCGCTTGGGACACGATGCTCAACGGAAATTATTCCTGGTTTACGGCCTAGCAAGCATATTAAACACCCACAAAATACAGGGTAATTTTTCAGAGCTAGTACGGTTTCTATGCTTATTATTGTTCACTGCTCATATAATTGTCTACAGTTCTAAACCTTCAGATAAAATGTACTCAGGAAGTAAAACATTTTTGGCGTACCTACAATCTATTTCGGTTGGTGTGAAGGATGTGACGTTTGTCACGTCAGTACCTCTACCACGAGTCATGCAAATAAGCCCAATTCGAGATTCGTTCACGAATTCGTAAATTATTTGTATGGAGAATTTGTGCAGAGCCTCTAGCGGTCACTTATAGAACTAAAAATTACTGCCATACCATAAGTTAAATTATCGTTTATGCAATTCGCTCACGAAAGTTCGATTGCTTGTTTCGTTTGTGTAGATTTCAATACTTTACAAAGTGACGTGACGTGACAAACGTCACATCCTTCACACCAACCGAAACCAGTAAGCGCCATTTTATATCTCTGACCGAAACAGATTGTAGGTAAACCAAAAAGGTTTTACTTCCTAAGTACATTTTATCTGAAGGTTTAGAACTGTAGACAATTATATGAGCAGTGAACAATAATAAGCATAGAAATCGTACTAGCTCTGAAAAATTACCCTACTTTTTGTGGGTATTTAATACGCTTGCTAGGCCGTTAACTAGGAATAATTTCCGTTTATCATCGTGTCCCAAGCGGTAAATTTTAAGTCGTTAAGGGCAGTCAATAATCAAGCTTCGTGATGGTCAGCTGCCGTTCCTTGAGTGGGTTGAGGAACGGCAGCCATTTTCTCACATAAAATACATATAAAATAAAATGACCATCGCGTCCCAGTTGAAACAGATGATAGTTTATATGCTATTACAAATAAAATAAAAATCATAAGCCGTCTGTATACCACTGAAAAGACCGTAAACTAGTCACATGAATATATGGTATTTAGGGTATCAGCAGACGGTCTTTCTACCTCAATACGATTTTCCTGATAATAAGAGCATCAAATACTGACAGCTGACCTACGCGAGTCATCATTATACTTCGTCCTTAACCACTTCAAAAATTATCATCGCCTGGGACGCCTTGCGATTGGTCATGAAATTTGTTCATGGCTTACGGTTCATGCCATCGGAGCCGGGAAATACAAGCTATGACAGTAAGCCTTTCATCATCATCATCTCAGCCATAAGACGTCCACTGCTGAACATAGGCCTCCCCCTTAAGCCTTAAGTGTGGTAAGCCTTTACCTTATTTAAACGCGCGTGACTTTGAACGCATAAAATGTTATCAACCGACTTCAAGAGTTCGAAGGAGGAGGTTCTCAATTCGTCAGGATCTTTATCTTCACTATTATTTCATAATGTTCACCGATTGCAACTTTTTTTTAAACAGGGAAATTACGTATTTCGTCATACATATTCAAAGCTAGGAAAAGGGGTGAAAACTGTCAGTACTTCATCCATCCATCCATATACTTATTTCGTCGTAGGATATAGGATTACCTAAGAAAACCAAATTGATGAAATTTCAAATGTACAAATAACACTACTAGTTTAAATTAAAACCTCCTAGAACTACGTCCATATGTAATAGGTGATTCTTAATTTATTTGGTTATTTTGTCAACATGACAGTTCGACTTTTAGTGATCATAGTGGATCATTGGTTTATTTCTTATTATTTAGGTCTATTGTATAATCACAAAAAGTTAAGTACCCTTTCAGGATGTTGTTGATTCTCTAAAGTATTAGGCAGTGCGCTACTGTTACACATCCCACCTGCGTCGACGCCGACACGTTGGCCAAGTCCTTTAATTTATTTACCAGCGAACAAACCGGAGCGGCGCCCTACATCCGAAATCACTACAAGACTATTAAATATAGTTGTCGTTCGTCTAACTATTGTTGGTGTCGAGGCAATCGATCCGTGGAGCAAGGGGCATGGAGCCTCACGACCTAACAAACGCACAAGGGAAGCTAAATATGCTCCAGCAAGCCGCCGGTTTTCATACATAACACAACGCAGGATTGCGGCTTTGCCGCTTCTTACATAATGATGGTTTTATTTCTATTTATAAGTTACACGTACGAGTAATTGTTAGTAGTACTTATAAGTTTCTAGTTTGTGACAATGTTACTTTAAAAGGCTATTTCGCAATAAATAAATCTTTAATATAATTATGTACATTATAATTTCAAAGTGCCCTGTATAAATCTGGATGTCTTTTAAGTAAGCACTATTTTATAGTACTTGGATGCAATAGTTCGAAGATCCCGGCCTGTAACGCAGTTGTTACTTCTTGAATATAAAATAATACACCTTCCTGGGATAAATAGTTTGCCTTGCTGGTGATAAGTTAGCTTCTACAGCAATCAATCAGAAATGAATGACGCACAAGAACCTGTAAAAGAAGTTTCAATATTATTTGATATTTTTCACAGTTTCATTGTAATTATTATGATTGAAAATGAAAGTGTTTATAACTACGAGTATCATATCAAATTTTAACTACTTACCATTCATTTTAGGTTAGAGTTGGTATTTTTGTGTCGATTTAAAATCAGATTAATTGGCTATTATATACATAAATCTCACAAATATTCAGCAGTTCTTGGGTCTAGATTTCTTTTAAAAAAATATTCTTATTGAAGTGTTGATGTGGATATTTATATTTCTCATATCGGCTTGAAATTTACCGTTTCGTTTTCCAGTTCCAGTTATCATACTATGCAGTCTTATTAACAAATTATGCTTAATATAAGGCTTTGTCGATATTATTTCGTCAACTAATAATATATAAATATAACACAATAAATACGAATGGTTTTCACTTTCACCATTTTTTGACATCTCACCTTATAATTTGATAGTGAAAGAGTTTTCTACAGTCGATACGGTATTTTTCGGTGACGTAAGTCAAAATAGTGTCTTATGGTAACGTTTTAATAAAACCTATCGATAACAAACTGTACTGACCTTCAGTGCGTTAACATGACAGATCACATTCGACGTGCCGCATACATCCGTCTCGTTCTACCTATGAGACGGATGTATGCAGCGCACTAAACGTAATCCGACATGAAATGTCAGAATAGATCGTTTGTATGTGTTGCTGTCGAAACTGAAGGAAAACAATTCGAAGCCCGATTATTCGTTAACGCCTATAGAAAAATATTCAGAATTTTCTACATGACTCGTGGTAGAGGTACAGTACCTCTACCACGAGTCATGCAAATAAGCCCAATTCGAGATTCGTTCACGAATTCGTAAATTATTTGTATGGAGAATTTGTGCAGAGCCTCTAGCGGTCACTTATAGAACTAAAAATTACTGCCATACCATAAGTTAAATTATCGTTTATGCAATTCGCTCACGAAAGTTCGATTGATTGTTTCGTTTGTGTAGATTTCAATACTTTACAAAGTGACGTGACGTGACAAACGTCACATCCTTCACACCAACCGAAATAGATTCTAGGTAAGCCAAAAAGGTTTTGCTTCCTAAGTACATTTTATCTGAAGGTTTAGAACTGTAGACAATTATATGAGCAGTGCACATTATATAAGCATAGAAACCGTACTAGCTCTGAAAAATTACCCTACTTTTTGTGGGTGTTTAATAAATATGCTTGCTAGGCACGGCCTGGTTTACGAACCAGGAATAATTTCCGTTGGTCATCGTGTCCCAAGCGGTAAATTTTAAGTGGTTAAGGGCGGTAAATAATCAAGCTTCGTGATGGTCAGCTGCCGTTCCTTGAGTGGGTTGAGGAACGGCACCCATTTAGCCACATAAAATATATATAAAATAAAATGACCATCGCGTCCCCGTTGAAACAGGTGATAGTTTATATGCTATTACAAATAAAATAAAAATCATTAGCCGGCTGTATAGCACTGAAAAGACCGTAAACTAGTCACATGAATATATGGTATTTAGGGTATGCAGACGGTCTTTCTACCTCAATACAGCCGGCTGACGATTTTCCTGATAATAAGAGCATCAAATACTGACGTTTCACAACCCAACAACGGAGCGACAGCTGACCTACGCGAGTCATCATTATACTTCGTCCTTAACCACTTCAAAAATTATCATCGCCTGGGATGCCTTGCGATTGGTCATGAAATTTGTTCTTGGCTTACGGTTCATGCCAGGGGAAATACAAGCTATGACAGTAAGCCTTTTTTTACCTGATTTAAACGTGCGTGACTTTTAACGCATAAAATGTTATCAACCGACTTCAAGATTTCGAAGGAGGAGATTCTCAATTCGTCAGAATCTTTATTGTTACTATTTTTTCATAATGTTCACCGATTACAACTTTTTTTTAAACAGGGAAATTACGTATTTCGTCATACATATTCAAAGCTAGGAAAAGGGGTGAAAACTGTCAGTCCTTCATCCATCCATCCATATATTTATTTCGTCGTAGGATATAGGATTATCTAAGAAAACCAAATTGATGAAATTTCAAATGTACAAATAACACTACTAGTTTAAAACGTCCTAGAACTACGTCCATATGTAATAGGTGATTCTTAATTTATTTGGTTATTTTGTCAACATGACAGTTCGACTTTTAGTGATCATAGTGGATCATAGGTTTATTTCTTATTATTTAGGTCTATTGTATAATCACAAAAGGATAAGTACCCTTTCAGGATGTTGTTGATTCTCTAAAGTATAGGCATTGCGCTACTGTTACACATCCCACCTGCGTCGACGCCGACACGTTGGCCAAGTCCTTTAATTTATTTACCAGCGAACAAGCCGGAGCGGCGCCCGACATCCGAATTCACTACAACTATTAAATATAGTTGTCGTCCGTCTAAATATTGTTGGTGTCGAGGCAATCGATCCGAGGAGCAAGGGGCACGGAGCCTCACGACCTAACAAACGCACAAGGGAAGCTAAAGATGCTCCAGCAAGCCGCCGGTTTTCATACATAACACAACGCAGGATTGCGGCTTTGCCGCTCCTTGCATAATGATGGTTTTATTTCTATTTATAAGTTACACGTACGGGTAATTGTTAGTAGTACTTAGAAGTTTCTAGTTTGTGACAATGTTACTTTAAAAGGCTATTTCGCAATAAATAAATCTTTAATCTTTATGTACATTATAATTTCAAAGTGCCCTGTATAAATCTGGATGTCTTTTAAGTAAGCACTATTTTATAGTACTTGGATGCAATAATTCGAAGATCCCGGCCTGTAACGCAGTTGTTACTTCTTGAATATAAAATAATACACCTTCCTGGGAAAAATAGTTTGCCTTGCTGGTGATAAGTTAGCTGCTACAGCAATCAATCAGAAATGAATGATGCACAAGAACCTGTAAAAGATGTTTCAATATTATTTGTTATTTTTCACAGTTTCATTGTAATTATTATGATTGAAAATGAAAGTGTTTGTAACTATCATATCAAATTTCAACTACTTACCATTCATTTTAGGTTAGAGTTGGTATTTTTGTGTCGATTTAAAATAAGATTAATTGACTATTAATACATAAATCTCACAAATATTCAGCAATTCTTGGGTCTAGATTTCTTTTTTAAAATTATTCTTATTGATGTAGATATTTCTATTTCTCATATCGGCTTGAAATTTACCGTTTCGTTTCCAGTTCCAGTTATCATACTATGCAGTCTTATTAACAAATTATGCTTAATATAAGGCTTTGTCGATATTATTTCGTCAACTAACAATATATAAATATAACACAATAAATACGAATGGTTTTCACTTTCACTATGTTTTGACATCTCACCTTATAATTTGATAGTGAAAGAGTTTTCTATAGTCGATACGGTATTTTTCGGTGACGTATGTCAAATTAGTGTCTTATAGTAGCGTTTTAATAAAACCTATCGATAACAAACTGTACTGACTACATCCGTCTCGTTCTACCTATGAGACGGATGTATGCAAGCATAGAGCTTTTGAATTTCTTGCTGTCGAAACTGAAGGAAAACTATTCGAAGCTCGTTGATCCGTTAACGACTGCAGAAAGGTATTCAGAATTTTCGATAATAACTCACAGTAGAGGTACAGGTCACTTTGTAACGAAACAAGCAATCGAGCTTTCGTTAGCGAATTGCGTAAAGGATAATATAACTCATGGTATGGCAGTAATTTTTAGTTCTATAAGTGACCGCTAGAGGCTCTGTACCTCTACCACGAGTCATGCAAATAAGCCCAATTCGAGATTCGTTCACGAATCCGTAAATTATTTGTATGGAGAATTTGTGCAGAGCCTCTAGCGGTCACTTATAGAACTAAAAATTACTGCCATACCATAAGTTAAATTATCGTTTATGCAATTCGCTCACGAAAGTTCGATTGCTTGTTTCGTTTGTGTAGATTTCAATACTTTACAAAGTGACGTGACGTGACAAACGTCACATCCTTCATGTTATATATGTAATAGGGGGTAGTTTTAAGTGTATATGCGCCGACTTGAGGGTGGTCAATTGTTTGTAAGTCAGTTCCCAAATAGATATGAATAAGTGAACACGGTGTCTCATTGCTGCCCCTAGACATCCCTTAAGGACCTCCACCACAGCTCCCAGTGGCATACATAATAAACTGGCGACGAGTCGTGATCGAATCAACGAGTGCGCGAACGTAGTTGAGTGTTAGTTGCATAAATATCTTGTGTGAATAGAATGGCAAAAATGTCGGTTGGCAAGATGGACGCGTTCGATCGGCACAAAGACAATTGGGCGACGTATGTGGACAGGCTGGAACAATATTTTATAGTGAATGATGTGCAAGATGACCGCAAAGTACCATTATTAATTACCGTGATGGGAGCAGAAAGTTACGATTTATTGGTGACCTTGTGTACTCCGACTAAACCGTCAGAAAAAACCTACAATGATCTTGTTAAACTCATGTCGAATCATCTACAACCACGACCCAGTGTTTTAGCGGAGAGATACAAATTTCGTCAACGGAAACAGTCAAAACAGGAATCGATAGCGGATTTTATTGCGGACTTACAGAAATTGACTAAGTACTGTGATTTTGGGGCATGGTTAGAGGATAGCCTGCGGGACCAATTCGTATGTGGATTGTATAGCGAGACTATTCGGCAGCGTTTATTTACGGAGACAGATTTGAAGTTTACCAAGGCTAAAGGTATGGCAATAGCAATGGAAGCAGCAGAAATAAATGCAGCAGCGGTAGAAAGTCGAGGGCAATCGAGCAATGACGCCACGGCGCCGTGTTTTGCGATGGCTAATAAAACTTCAAGTTCAAAGACACCATCATGGAAAAACCGAACTTATCCGAAGCGAACCGAGCATACAAAATTCGTTAATAACGAAGTTAACCGGGCGACACCGAGTGGACAGCGGGCGACTAATACCTACCGGAGATCGGAGACGTCGGGATCAGCGGACGGCAGCCGCGCGCAACTAGGTCAAGGTCAAGGGACATGCTCGGCGTGTGGAGAGGCGCATTCGACTCAGACGTGCAAATTTCGTGTTTATGTATGCCGGGTTTGTAATCAAGACGGGCACTTAAAAAAAATGTGTCCAAGGTTAGCGAAGATTACTAGACATAACTACGTCGCGGACGAGTATTCGGAGGAGGAAGAATATGAATTAGAGGTAAATCTTTCGTTTGTCAAAGATGATAGTTTGAGTAAATACCCACCTTTATATTTGACTATTAACGCTAATAAACACGACATAACAATGGAAATTGATACGGGTTGCGCTATAAGTTGTGTTAGTCCAGAAGTTTATGAGAGATATTTCTCGGATTGTGATTTAAAACCAGCTTATCTCAGATTAAGATATTATACGGGTGAGATAGTCCGTGCATTAGGTAAGATTAGGCCACTTATTAAATACAAAGACCGCGAGTTGCCACTTGATTTGTATATTGTAAAAGATGGCAAAACTAATTTACTAGGAAGGCAGTGGTTAGCTGAGTTAGGCATTTTTAGTGGTTTGTTTGAGTTATGCTCGACAAATTATGTGAAAGCAACGGGTGATTTTAATTTGGAAAATTTCAGTTCCAGATTTAAGAGTGTATTTGCGGAGGGCCTGGGGAGGTACAACGGCGGGCTGGTGTCACTGCGAGTGCGGCCGGACGCGCGGCCGGTGTTTCTGCGCGCGCGCCCCTTGGCGTACGCGCTGCGCGAGCCGGTGGAGCGCGAGCTGGAACGGCTAGAGAGCGATGGCGTTATCACGCCCGTCGAAACCTCCGAGTGGGCGACGCCTATCGTACCGGTGGTCAAGTCTGACGGAACTTTACGCATCTGCGGGGATTATAAGATAAGTCTTAATAAACATTTAGATGTGGACCGTTTTCCTTTGCCTAGGGTCGAGGATTTATTTACAAAATTACATGGAGGTCAAAAGTTTAGTAAAATTGACCTTTCTCAAGCATATGCTCAGTTGGTGCTAGACGATACGTCCAGATATACGGTCATTAATACGCACAAAGGTTTATTTAAATACAACCGCTTGATTTATGGCTTGTCCTCGAGTCCAGGTATTTTCCAAAGGATCCTAGAGCAGATGTTTGCGGATTTGCCGAAAGTGGGAGTGTTCCTAGATGATGTAGTCATAACGGGTGAGAATGACAAGGAACATATTGAAAACTTGCATAAGGTATTTGAGAGGTTAGAAAAATACGGGTTAAAGATTAAAAAAAACAAATGCTCTTTCCTTGCTGATTCTATTACCTATTTAGGTTATGTGGTAGATAAAGAGGGACTCCACACCTGCCCTAAGAAGGTTAGGGATATTTTAAATGTCACAACGCCTAGTAACGTGTCCGAATTACGTTCGTTTCTTGGAATGACGATGTATTATGCTAAATTTGTGAGAAATATCAGTACAATACTCACACCTTTATATCAATTGCTGAAAAAAAATGTTCAATTTGAGTGGACAGAATCATGTGAAGAGGCTTTAAATAAAGTCAAGCAGTTGTTGGCTTCCAGCGAGGTGCTGGCACACTACTCGCCGGAGCTCCCACTGATCCTGACGACTGATGCCAGCAGTGTGGGCGTGGCCGCCGTTATTTCGCACGCCTGGCCGGACGGCACAGAGCGCCCCATAGCATACGCTTCAAGAGTACTAAACAGCGCGGAGAAGGCATACTCACAAATAGAACGAGAGGGTCTTGCCATCCTCTATGGAGTAAAGAAGTTCCACCAGTACTTGTACGGCCGCAGGTTTATTTTGAGGACCGACCACAAGCCACTGGTGACAATTTTCGGAGACAAGGCTGGCATTCCGGTGATGGCGGCTAGCCGCATGCAAAGATGGGCAATTATTTTAGGAGGATATCAATACGATATTGAGTATGTACATACTACTAAAAATGGAGCTGACGCCCTCTCCCGACTACCACCATATAGACCAAACAATAATCAGGTTAAGGGTGAGATAACATATCTGAATTTTGTGCAAAACTTTTTGCCCATTACCAGTCAGGATGTGCAGAAAGCGACAGAAAAAAATGCTACATTAAGACAAGTACTTATGTACATTAAAGCAGGATGGCCGACGTCTTGTACTAGCGAGGAATTAAAACCATTTTTCTCTAGAAAACAAGAACTGTATGCCGAGGGTGGTTGCATTATGTGGGGTTATCGTATGATCATTCCAGAAAACTTAAGATCGTTCATCTTAAAGGAATTGCACAGCAGTCACCAAGGGATGGTCAAAATGAAGAGTGTGGCTCGTAGTTTTGTTTGGTGGCCAAATATTGACCAAGACATAGAAACCGTAAGTCGAATGTGCGCCATTTGCACTGTGGAAGCTACAGCCCCACCCCGAGTGAAATCACAACCCTGGCCATATTACTCAGAGCCCTGGAGTAGACTACACGTAGATTTTCTAGGACCCTACGAAGGTAGAACTTTTTTTGTTTTGATTGATTCGACCACCAAATGGATTGAGGCCTTCCTAATGACTAGAACGACAGCTAAGGCGGTGATCAAGGTGTTGCGGGAGACATTCGCGAGGTTCGGACTGCCAAAAGAGCTTGTCTCGGATAACGGCCCACCGTTCACTAGCCAAGAGATGGATAATTTTATGAAATTAAATGGAATAACACATACATTTACAGCGCCGTACCACCCAGCATCCAACGGCGCCGCTGAGGGCGCGGTTAAATTGTGTAAAAAAGCTATAAAAAAAGCCATTAGAGAAAATCAAGACATAGAAGAAACTTTACAAACCTTCCTACTAAATTACCGCAACTGTGAGCAAGGTACTACGGGAGAAACTCCAGCTATGTTACTACAGAAACGAGCGCTTCGATCTAGATTGGATCAATTAAAACCTACTGGCTTAGTAGAGAAGAAAGTGCATCGTACACAACAGAAACAGATTGAATCAGCAGGGGGCATTCTACCTAAGCAAATGGACAAGGGAGATCCTGTATGGATACAGGAATTTAACGCGAGGAATAAGTGGGTACCGGGAACGGTATCAAAAGTAAGTGGCTCTCGTAATTACGTAGTGACAAGGGAAAACGGCACCACATGTAATAGGCATCTAGATCAATTAAAGTCGCGAATGGCATATTGTTTGCCAAGCTCTATTCTGTCAGACGGCACGCCACAGGTGCCCCCCGACCGCGTATCCGTATCGCCGCCGCGCTCCCCCGCGCGGCCGACGCCGCCGCCGGTCGCGCCGCCCGCGCCGCCAGCGCCACCTGAGCCTGCCGCTAGCCCGGCCGAGCCCGCATTGACACTAGCCCCGGCCCCTGAATTGAAACGCATAAGGAAACCACCTGTGCGCTATGGTTTCGAAATTGATTGACACAAAATTGTTTTTTTTTTATTGTATCACTTGGTTTCTCTTTATATAAATGTAGGTACGGTACGTTAGTAACTTAGTATTTATAAGTACTTATATCTCTTAAGGGTAATTCTTGGCTAATCCCTACTGCTAGCTAGGTTTATTTTATTTAATTGGTAACTTGTTTAGATTAAAATTGTAGCATTAATTAAGGAAGAGGGTGTTATATATGTAATAGGGGGTAGTTTTAAGTGTATATGCGCCGACTTGAGGGTGGTCAATTGTTTGTAAGTCAGTTCCCAAATAGATATGAATAAGTGAACACGGTGTCTCATTGCTGCCCCTAGACATCCCTTAAGGACCTCCACCACAGCTCCCAGTGGCATACATAATACTTCACACCAACCGAAACCAGTAAGCGCCATTTTATATCTATGACCGAAACAGATTGTAGGTAAACCAAAAAGGTTTTACTTCCTAAGTACATTTTATCTGAAGGTTTAGAACTGTAGACAATTATATGAGCAGTGAACAATAATAAGCATAGAAATCGTACTAGCTCTGAAAAATTACCCTACTTTTTGTGGGTATTTAATACGCTTGCTAGGCCGTTAACTAGGAATAATTTACGTTTGTCTTCGTGTCCCAAGCGGTAAATTTTAAGTCGTTAAGGGCGGTCAATAATCAAGCTTCGTGATGGTCAGCTGCCGTTCCTTGAGTGGGTTGAGGAACGGCAGCCATTTTCTCACATAAAATACATATAAAATAAAATGACCATCGCGTCCCAGTTGAAACAGGTGATAGTTTATATGCTATTACAAATAAAATAAAAATCATCAGCCGTCTGTATACCACTGAAAAGACCGTAAACTAGTCACATGAATATATGGTATTTAGGGTATCAGCAGACGGTCTTTCTACCTCAATACAGCCGGCTGACGATTTTCCTGATAATAAGAGCATCAAATACTGACAGCTGACCAACGCGAGTCATCATTATACTTCGTCCTTAACCACTTCAAAAATTATCATCGCCTGGGACGCCTTGCGATTGGTCATGAAATTTGTTCATGGCCTACGGTTCATGCAATCGGAGCCGGGAAATACAAGCTATGACAGTAAGCCTTTCATCATCATCATCTCAGCCATAAGACGTCCACTGCTGAACATAGGCCTCCCCCTTAAGCCTTAAGTGTGGTAAGCCTTTACCTTATTTAAACGCGCGTGACTTTGAACGCATAAAATGTTATCAACCGACTTCAAGAGTTCGAAGGAGGAGGTCATCAATTCGTCAGGATCTTTATTTTCACTATTATTTCATAATGTTCACCGATTGCAACTTTTTTGTAACCCAATTAACCCGACCAGGTGTTATAACACCGATCGAATTGTTTTAAATGTACCCTCAAATATTGAATAAAAAACACGATATTTGGAATGTATTTCTTAGGTTGTCTCATTCAATGGTGTTTAAGGTTAATTTGTGTGCAGTTGTAAGAAGCAAATATTGATAATTTTAAGCGTAAATTGTGTTTTACAGCAGCAGTTTAATTTCGTGTCGATATGTCTGGTAAAAGGTAAGCTATTTAAAAGAGATATTTATATATTATTGTCTTTTTGGTATATATTATATATGTTACGACTATTCGTTACTTGAATAGCAGTTAATTAACGTTGGTAAAGACATCTTGAAGTTTTTATTTGTTATTTTCATAGTACAGGTGTTATAACACCTGGTAGTAATATAAACGTCTAAGATATTTTTGTACGAAATTTTAGGTTGCACCCAAGAAAACCATTGAAGCTTACTGAAATAATAGAAGAATTGGAGAAAGCGGATGATGACACACTTTTACCAAGTTTTGTCACTATTTTGCCCCCGGATAATGCAAACGCGGATATAACAGACGAGGATTCCGGCGATGAAAACTACGTGAATATGCACAACCTGCCAGGTTCGCAGCTGCGAGCGGAAGCTGAACTTGTTTACAGTGAGTCTTCGTCAGATGATGATGATAATATTCCATTGTCTCGTTTTGCTAAACGTACATGTGTCACACAAGAAAGTAACGTCACTGATTCTCCAATAGCTGGAACATCAACAGTGCCAAAATGTCAAAAGTATACTTGGCGAAACCAGCATAGTCCGAAATTATATCCTCAGTGGCAAAATGATCAAGCCCCTAAGAATTTGCAATCACCTCTGTATTATTATGAAGCTTTGATGACTAATGAGGCCATTGATTTGCTCGTGCACTACACAAATATATATGCACAACAAAAAAATAAGACTGGTAATATAACTCATGCAGAGATGAAATGTTTTCTTGGAATATTATTATTTAGTGGCTATGTGATCGTGGCACGTAAGATAATGTATTGGGAAAAGTTTTCAGACACTGATTTTCCATTAGTATATAATGCTATGTCTCGAGACCGTTTCATTTTTATAATGACACATATCCATTGCTGTGATAATACATTAGTACAAGTTCAAAACGACAAGTTTGCGAAAGTAAGACCCTTGTTTGATTTACTAAATAATATTTTTTCATCAATGGCACCATTAGAGGAAGTGTACAGTATTGATGAGGCGATGGTGCCATACTATGGAGGTCACGGCTGCAAACAATTTATACGGGGCAAGCCGATAAGATGGGGGTATAAGTTTTGGGTTGGTGCCACCAGACTAGGATACGTATTATGGTTTGATCCATATCAGGGCAAATCTACCACGTTACCAGCAGCTTATAAACAGTTTGGTCTAGGTGGGAGCGTAATTTTGAAGTTTGCCGACGTTTTACAATCCCTTCAGCCAAATCTTAGTTTTCACTTGTATTTTGACAACTTTTTTTCCTCTGTACCTCTAATGCATGAATTAAGTAACAGATACCTAAAATCAACAGGTACAATTCGGGAAAATAGAACATCGAAATGCCCCCTGCCATCAAATAATGTGTTCAAAAAGACCGAGAGAGGAACTATTCAATTCAAATCTAGTCATCCTGAGGATATCTTGGTTTGCAAGTGGAACGATAATAACGTAGTCACTGCTGTGTCCAATGTAGATAGCGTCGAGCCACTGCATAAAGCGAAACGTTTTTCTCAGCAGCAAAAGAAATATATATTTATTGACCAGCCTAACATCATAAAAAAATATAATGAGAATATGGGAGGTGTGGATAGATCAGACCAAAACATAGGGCTTTACCGAACATCTATTCGTGGAAAGAAGTGGTACTTTCCACTAATTTGTCACTCTTTAGATATGGCTACACATAATGCCTGGCAACTATACAGGCATAATGGAGGGGAATACGATCACCTGACTTTCAGAAGAGTTGTTGCAAGGGCTTTATTAGAAACCTATAAAAAAACTGAAAGACGTGGACCTTGTCCCACTCCCGCGACTCACAGGGAAACGTCTCGATTTGACAGATTGGACCATATCGTCTATTATAAAGAAGTTCAATTGACATGCAAAGTCTGCAAAAAGAAAACGAACTTTATGTGTAAGAAGTGTGTTGTTCATTTACATCCCAACATTTGTTTTTTGGCGTATCATACTGCGGCATGAGTTCACATCATTGTATAACGGCTAAATATATTAAATATAAACATTTCATCACAAATATTTTCTTTTTCTGTCTACCATCCCTTATCATTGTCTCCAGTACTTGGTATAGTAGTACATCCTCCTACTAGGTGTTATAACACCACACATTTTCCGGCTTTCCCAGGTGACTAAGATTTTTCTTATTATTTTTTTCGTTCCTAACAGGCCGTAAATAACGATATACTAAAATTTTATAAAAATCTATAGTATTAAATAGTTTCAGGGTTATCTGGGACTTTAAAAGGCTATTTCGCAATAAATAAATCTTTAATATAATTATGTACATTATAATTTCAAAGTGCCCTGTATAAATCTGGATGTCTTTTGAATAAGCATTATTTTATAGTACTTGGATGCAATAATTCGAAGATCCCGGCCTGTAACGCAGTTGTTACTTCTTGAATATAAAATAATACACCTTCCTGGGATAAATAGTTTGCCTTGCTGGTGATAAGTTAGCTGCTACAGCAATCAATCAGAAATGAATGATGCACAAGAACCTGTAAAAGAAGTTTCAATATTATTTGATATTTTTCACAGTTTCATTGTAATTATTATGATTGAAAATGAAAGTGTTTATAACTACGAGTATCATATCAAATTTCAACTACTTACCATTCATTTTAGGTTAGAGTTGGTATTTTTGTGTCGATTTAAAATCAGATTAATTGGCTATTATATACATAAATCTCACAAATATTCAGCAGTTCTTGGGTCTAGATTTCTTTTTTAAAATTATTCTTATTGAAGTGTTGATGTGGATATTTCTATTTCTCATATCGGCTTGAAATTTACCGTTTCGTTTTCCAGTTCCAGTTATCATACTATGCAGTCTTATTAACAAATTATGCTTAATATAAGGCTTTGTCGATATTATTTCGTCAACTAATAATATATAAATATAACACAATAAATACGAATGGTTTTCACTTTCACCATTTTTTGACATCTCACCTTATAATTTGATAGTGAAAGAGTTTTCTACAGTCGATACGGTATTTTTCGGTGACGTAACTCAAATTAGTGTCTTATGGTAACGTTTTAATAAAACCTATCGATAACAAACTGTACTGACCTTCAGTGCGTTAACATGACAGATCACATTCGACGTGCCGCATACATCCGTCTCGTTCTACCTATGAGACGGATGTATGCAGCGCACTAAACGTAATCCGACATGAAATGTCAGCATAGATCGTTTGTATGTGTTGCTGTCGAGACTGAAGGAAAACGATTCGAAGCCCGATTATTCGTTAACGCCTATAGAAAAATATTCAGAATTTTCTACATGACTCGTGGTAGAGGTACAGAGCCTCTAGCGGTCACTTATAGAACTAAAAATTACTGCCATACCATAAGTTAAATTATCGTTTATGCAATTCGCTCACGAAAGTTCGATTGCTTGTTTCGTTTGTGTAGATTTCAATACTTTACAAAGTGACGTGACGTCACAAACGTCACATCCTTCACACCAACCGAAACAGATATATTGTAGGTAAGCCAAAAAGGTTTTACTTCCTAAGTACATTTTATCTGAAGGTTTAGAACTGTAGACAATTATATGAGCAGTGAACAATAATAAGCATAGAAACCGTACTAGCTCTGAAAAATTACCATACTTTTTGTGGGTGTTTAATATGCTTGCTAGGCCGTAAACCAGGAATAATTTCCGTTGGTCATCGTGTCCCAAGCGGTAAATTGTAAGTGGTTAAGGGCGGTAAATAATTAAGCTTCGTGATGGTCAGCTGCCGTTCCTTGAGTGGGTTGAGGAACAGCAGCCATTTTCTCACATAAAATATATATAAAATAAAATGACCATCGCGCCCCAGTTGAAACAGGTGATAATTTATATGCTATTACAAATAAAATAAAAATCATCAGCCGGCTGTATAGCACTGAAAAAACCGTAAACTAGTCACATGAATATATGGTATTTAGGGTATCAGCAGACGGTTTTTCTACCTCAAATCAGCCGGCTGACGATTTTCCTGATAATAAGAGCATCAAATACTGACGTTCCGCAACCCACCAACGGAGCGACAGCTGACCTACGCGAGTCATCATTATACTTCGTCCTAAACCACTTCAAAAATTATAATCGCCTGGGACGCCTTGCGATTTGTCATGAAATTTGTTTCTGGCTTACGATTCATGCCAGCGGAGCCGGGAAATACAAGCTATGACAGTAAGCCTTTTTTTACCTTATTTAAACGCGCGTGACTTTTAACGCATAAAATGTTATCAACCGACTTCAAGATTTCGAAGGAGGAGGTTCTCAATTCGTCAGGATCTTTATTTTTACTATTTTTTCATAATGTTCACCGATTGCAACCTTTTTTTAAACAGGGAAATTACGTATTTCTTCATACATATTCAAAGCTAGGAAAAGGGGTAAAAACTGTCAGTACTTCATCCATCCATCCATATATTTATTTCGTCGTAGGATATAGGATTACCTGAGAAAACCAAATTGATGAAATGTCAAATGTACAAATAACACTACTAGTTTAAAACGTCCTAGAACTACGACCATATGTAGTGTTAGGTGATTCTTAATTTATTTGGTTATTTTGTCAACATGACAGTTCGACTTTTAGTGATCACTGATCATAGTGGATCATAGGTTTATTTCTTATTATTTAGGTCTATTGTATAATCACAAAAGAATAAGTACCCTTTCAGGATGTTGTTGATTCTCTAAAGTATAGGCAGTGCCCTATTGTTACACATCCCACCTGCGTCGACGCCGACACGTTGGCCAAGTCCTTTAATTTATTTACCAGCGAACAAGCCGGAGCGGCGCCCGACATCCGAAATCAATACAAGACTATTAAATATAGTTGTCGTTCGTCTAACTATTGTTGGTGTCGAGGCAATCGATCCGTGGAGCAAGGGGCACGGAGCCTCACGATCTAACAAACGCACAAGGGAAACTAAAGATGCTCCAGCAAGCCGCCGGTTTTCATACATAACACAACGCAGGATTGCGGCTTTGCCGCTTCTTGCATAATGATGGTTTTATTTCTATTTATAAGTTACATGTACGAGTAATTGTTAGTAGTACTTGTGTATAAGTTTCTAGTTTGTGACAATGTTACTTTGAAAGGCTATTTCGCAATAAATAAATCTTTAATATAATTATGTACATTATCATTTCAAAGTGCCCTGTATAAATCTGGATGTCTTTTAAGTAAGCACTATTTTATAGTACTTGGATGCAATAATTCGAAGATCGGGCAAGGCAAACTATTTATCCCAGGAAGGTGTATTATTTTATATTCAAGAAGTAACAACTGCGTTTCAGGCCGGCGCCTGAAACGCAGTTGTTACTTCTTGAATATAAAATAATACACCTTCCTGGGATAAATAGTTTGCCTTGCCGGTGATAAGTTAGCTGCTACAGCAATCAATCAGAAATGAATGATGCACAAGAACCTGTAAAAGATGTTTCAATATTATTTGTTATTTTTCACAGTTTCATTGTAATTATTATGATTGAAAATGAAAGTGTTTATAACTATCATATCAAATTTCACCTACTTACCATTCATTTTAGGTTAGAGTTGGTATTTTTGTGTCGATTTAAAATCAGATTAATTGACTATTAATACATAAATCTCACAAATATTCAGCAGTTCTTGGGTCTAGATTTCTTTTTTAAAATTATTCTTATTGAAGTGTTGATGTGGATATTTCTATTTCTCATATCGGCTTGAAAACCGTTTCGTTTTCCAGTTCCAGTTATCATACTATGCAGTCTTCTTAACAAATTATGCTTAATATAAGGCTTTGTCGATATTATTTCATCAATTAATAATATATAAATATAACACAATAAATACGAATGGTTTTCACTTTCACCATGTTTTGACATCTCACCCTACAATTTGATAGTGAAAGAGTTTTCTACAGTCGATACGGTATTTTTCGGTGACGTATGTCAAATTAGTGTCTTATGGTAGCGTTTTAATAAAACCTATCGATAACAAACTGCACTGACTACATCCGTCTCGTTCTACCTATGAGACGGATGTATGTCAGCAAAGAGATTTCGAATTTCTTGCTGTCGATACCGAAGGAAAACTATTCGAAGCCCGTTGATTCGTTAACGACTGCAGAAAGGTTTCAGAATTTTCTGTAATGACTCGTGGTAGAGGTACTGCACAAATTCTCCGTACAAATAATTTATGAATTCGTGAACGAATCACGAATTGGGATTATTTGTTTGACTCGTGGTAGAGGTACTGTGTATAATTATGTGGTGCCGCGCGCCGCCGACGACACACCGTTGGCCGGTCGTTTAGCGCGTATTACAAGTTTTTTGTATGGGGAAACCACTTATTTTTTGACTTAACTTTATTTTTATATTTTTGTTATATAGCATATATAGTAATACATATATTGGGATAGTTTCAGATATCTGCTTGTAACGGTTCCAACGAACAATTTAAAAAAATAATTTTGTATGGGGACCCCCCCTATTTTTTAACTGTTTTTAATTCTTAGATTTTTTCCTACGCTTACACACAATTACCGAGCTGGATTCCAAAGTTCATCCTTCTAGGTCATCTGGAAGTAGGTTAGATTTAGGTACTAACTATATGTCAGTCAGTGCTAAAATTTACGACATTTTGACCTTCATATCTTTATAACCGGTTGAGCTAGCTTCATGAAATTTGGGCTTCTAGATGTCCTTATGAATATAATTAAACACACGTAGTTTTATGTGTTTACGTTAAAGAGGTTTTGAGTTATAGTAGGGTCAAAAGTGGCACCAAGTGGTTCGTGTAATATACACTTGGCGCTGGCTAGCCAGTTCCTTTGCTTGAACTTGGCTTGACACGCGGCCGCGTGTCTAGATTAAGTATGTACTTTGACGATGCAAAATTGATTGTAAAATCCTACTTGAATAAATGATTTTTGACTTTGACTTTGAAATAGTAACAGCCAAACGGACACACTTATAAGTTATCACCTCGGAGCTAAACAGGCAAATCACTGGGCATTTTAATAGCTTGTAATGTGTTTATAGTAATAAAAAGCTTCTAGTTAGGTATCAGAGTGATAAAAAACTGTCATGTAGTCTACGAGGGGCGTTCAATATATAATGATAATGACATATAAACTCTTTGGCAACGTAATAAAAAGTACTGGCAGGCATAGCCCATTTAACTATTATGAAAAATAAAAATAAATAACTTGACAGTCGTTTGTTTTTTTTTAAATAGAGAACATTCATTTCGTTGTGTCGGAACCAAATGGTGAAAATGGAGAAAATTGAAGTTCATGCGGTGATTAAATACCTTTGCTTGAAAAATTTTACTACTGAGCAAGTTAATTTAGATTTGCAAGAAACATTAGGGGTTCACGCTCCTCCTTATTCCACGGTTGCACGGTGGTGTGCCGAGTTTAAAAGAGGAAGATCGAACATCAATGACGACCCACGCTCAGGGCGGCCGAACACTACAGTGACCGAACAAATGATAAAAAAAGTTGAGAAAATAATTTTAACGGATCGTCGTGTTACTGTTCGTTTTATAGCAGAAGAAGTCAAAATTTCTGTAGGGAGTGTTCATAATATAATACATGACCACTTGGGCATGAAAAAGGTATCAGCACGCTGGGTACCAAGAATGCTTACGGACACTCAGAAACAAACCAGACTGCGGGTTTCAAAGAGATATTTGGACCTGTTACAGCAAGATCCTGACCGATTTTTGGCTCGTTTTCTAACAATGGACGAAACGTGGCTTCACCATTACGACCCAGAAACCAAGCAACAATCTATGACTTGGAAGAGGCCATCATCTCCAACTCCGAAGAAATTTAAGACAATTCCATCCGCCGGTAAAGTCATGGGCTCCCTTTTCTGGGATAGCCACGGGGTTGTTATGATTGAATATCTCGATCATGGAGCTACGATCACGGGGAATTTATATGCGGAACAAATAAAAAAACTACGCAATGTTATACGCGAGGAACGCCGAGGTAAACTTTCCAAAGGTGTTTTGTTTCACCAGGACAACGCTCCCGCACATAGGTCAAGAGTTGCCATGGCTGCCATCAAAGATGCTGGCTTTGAATTGATGGAGCATCCGCCATATTCACCAGACCTCGCTCCTAGTGATTTCTATTTATTTCCGCGGTTAAAAGAGCACCTCAGAGGTCAGAAATTTGATGATGATGATGCCGTGGTCGCCGCGGTACAGGATTTTTTAAGGGGTCAAGAAGAAGATTTTTTAAAAAAGGGAATATTAATGTTAGAAAAGAGATAATAAGTGTAAACTCTTGAAAGGTGACTATATTGAAAAATAAAGTAAAATATGTCAAAAGCTATTTGCGTCTTTGTCATTCTCATTATATATTGAACGCCCCTCGTATATTCGTAGTCTATGTAGTATTTTGATGTCCCAAAATTGTTAATTGTTAATGAAAATTTAAATATAATTTTATTATATTAATTCTTCATATTTTTTTACTATGTTTACTACCTTTATAAAAAGAAGATTGTATAGTCAAAATTTTTATTTAGCTTAATAATTATTCAATGGTAATGTCGTGTACAATTGTAATACTAGTGTAAGTTATGTACAAGTTGCTTATTTAAGAAATATTTTATGATGCTGTTTGCGTACATTATGTTATTGTACCTAATAAATTAAAAAATAAATAAATATAGGTTAGCTTATAATATAATAGTGCGCTATCTGTAATTCATCGCGCTATATTATCGTGTCAGTATTATAGACGGAGAGCTAGCCACGTCAGATATGACACCATAATGAGAGCGACGAAACCCCTCACGTTAGTTTGCTATACTATGCTTATTTCTAGACCCGGACATCTGGCAGCTGTAAAGCGGTGGAGGTCAAAGAATGCAAACCACTTTAAGAATACAAATCCTAGAGTTCTGGTTTTAATGCAGTATAATGAGAAATTATATAAATAATTAGATAATATCATTGCCAAAACTTTCTGATGGGGGAAAGTAGTCCAAAACGACGCATAATGTAATTCATAGTTTGACGCCTACTGTTTCTGTTTCCGAAATAATACGTTACGTAATGTTTTTTGTTCTAATGTGAAAACATAAACCCTGTCCTTTATAGCTGATACAACTTCGGCAGTTTTTATCTATTTTGGTGTTACTATTTTCCAGTTCAAAAATTTTGCTAGTCGTTCACTCTGACCTCCACCCATTTAAAGCTGCCAGATGCCTAGATCCAGCAATAAGGATAGTATAGCAATCTTACCAGACTGTTTTTGTTGCTCTCATTATTGTGTCATATCTGACGCGGCCAGCTCTTAGTCCTTAAGTTTCCATTACTACAGCAGAAACTGTAACTGATGAGTTAGCCTGGTTAACATTAGTTCGTGGAACTGTTAGCTAGCAATATTCACAAATACAATTTCAAATTAGCAGTAGTAATATTGCCGCACTCAGCGTTGGCAGCTTAGCGTTAAGCCGTACTATCAATCCATAGGTAGTGCTATTCAACCCTGGCTCGCTCCTGGATTTTCGGTGAAGCAAAACTTATATAAATATTCCTAACAATGTATTTTTTGTGTGGAATGTCTTACGTATTTCCCTAAATGGCCTAGGAAGCTATCATAGGGGATATGTCTACCCTATCACCATACCTCTATCAACAAGAGGGGGGGGGGGGGAGTATACCCACTAAACCCCACTTTAGCGTTCACTGCTTTCCGTTACTGAAGGCGCCTCGGGATGCCGACCGCGACGTATGCCTGAGGCCCTGGTTTTTGCTCTAGGGCACCCACGCCGAAGGAGAAGATAGTGTCGAAGACCTTCCCTCAACACGTTAGTGTTCTCACTAGCTTCTAAACCAGTCTCAGAGGGGTGAGGGCTGAGGCGGTTGATGTAACGACCGCGGACTCGCCGCGCGCACCACACACACAAAAACCACCGAACGTCATATATGGATACCTACTACCTATAGTAAAGTCATTGTAAAAATTATCATTAAGTCATACATAACTATTTTAACTACAATTTTATAATCCGCATCGCAGGCTTCGTCAGGTGTATACACAAAAAAGCTCAACCCCAGGTTTCGTCACATAACAATCAAAGATGAAATCCGCCACACGCTTTGTCAATTTGAACATATTATAACCTTAGTCACACTGACTACCCCGGAACGTAGCTGGCTCAACCGTCCCCATGACACCAGCGGCATTACCACGCTGAATCGCCAAGGCAATTTGTTGAACCAGGTACGATCCGGAGAGAGGATCGCAACCCTTCTCTCTGAGTCGACGACCCAAGCCCCTGATAAACTCCTTGGCCTCCGCACCCCACGACCCTGCAGTCTCTACCGCAACCTGTATGAAGTCATACGTCGGCTCCAAAAAACCATTTAGAATAATCATTAAGTTAACTTGAAGAGTCAACCCCTCAGCTGATCTGCTTGTGAATATCAAACAACATTAGCTCCAACAACGAGCGTCTACTTAATTCTTGGGATTGCCGAGCGGACCCCAAGCTAAATTGAGCCGTGGCAAAACGTTAAGAAAATGATTTCTTCTTAACGTCTACATTATTAACACAGGGCCGTAGCTGGGGGGGGCATTATGGGGCATCGCCCTACCTTCAAAGCATAACCATGTAATGTGAAACTACTGTATACTTACAAGCTATTATTGACGACGTCGACTAACAACCCATGGACTGCCTACTGTTTTTGAAGAATCCGGTCACGGACTTTATTGGGCCCTTTAGGGTTCACTGTACACTGGACATTTCATAAAGTAAGTACTAAACAAAAGAAAATAGCTTGAACCGTAAATGACTCAAGTCCTTAATACAAAGGATTAAGATGCAAAAGGATGAACATCTTTGTCGTCAACTGTACAAAAAATCTCCAGTATCAATCTATCGATCAGTCTAATTAAAAAGCAAGTAGCTGGTTGAGACGAGACCGTGGTTCAATGCTTGCTTATTACGGCCAAGCTAAATAAAGAAGCTCAGGACTTCGCTTTTGCCTTTTCAATGGGTTGTCGAAGCTATTGTAACCAGGTTGAGCTAATTCTAAGGACTTGATTAAAAAATTCATTTAAGTTGGATTTTTCTGTCTTATACAGGGTTTAACAAAAATATTGGTGATCCGTTTAAGGGCATAATTTGTATCGTGCTGCGAGTAAGAAAAAGTAGGAAAAAAAAAATTCGACGCGAAAAATAGTAGTTTTCGATACGAGTGCGAGAAGTATATATAAGAATTTTGCACGAGTTCCAAAGTTACTTAAGACTCGGGACGAGTGAAAATGACCACTTCCGCAACGTTTCACTTTCCGAACAACGTTTTTTAATACAATTGCGAAAAAACTACAATGAAATAAAATAACATTTATATTCTGTCAGTGTACGAAAGACAGCTTCATCCAATCGCGCGTTGTTCAAGTAATACTATTGGGTCTCGCATAATACTCCTTTATGCCCAATGGCGCGTAGTTCAGGTGGGTCATTTATAAGCGGGTCTCGCATAATACTCATTTTTTAAAATTCTGATCTGCAAATCGTCCGTCAAATCAAACTTTACGCACGATTTGCAGATAAGATTACTTTTTAGCACTAGTGCATAAAATCAAACTTTACGCACGATTTGCAGCTACATAAACTAAACTTTTTGAGCAATTGTATTAAAAAAATATTTTTTGTATTGGACATGACGTCCCAGCATGCCAACCCGCCATACAAAAAAAAATTCGCGCGAATTATTTCTTAGTTTTTCGCAATTAGTATACGATACAAATTATGTCATTAAACGGCTCACCAGTATTTGTGTAACACCTTGTATTATTATACATTAAGTATAGTCTGGCGAACCATTTCTGTCAGTAGAAATGCGCGGCATATTCAAAATACGTACATGTGGCAACCCTTTGTGATGAGACACCGTATTTCATGACGAACATTTCAATTGACATTTAATTTGTTTCTAGTGCATTTTACTCTCTCATCTTAAGCGCGAGTGAGATAGAACTCCTGCAAAGTTCCCAATTAAATTTAAATTAATTTTTAAGCCATATGTCAATTGCCTCAACCAGATTATCTGTTGCAGTTGATGACATATCAGACGAAATATATCCGTTTCCTTTTTACACACCGTAAATGTCACCTAATGAAAGGGGCGGAAATACCACCTAAAATTAAAAACATAAATTTTGATGAAAAAAAATAAAATTTGATGATCATTGCTGCTTTTTTTAGTGATTCTTAGTGTTGTCATACTTTTGTTCGCTGTACATTGCTACTGCGTTCGTTGGCTGGCCAGACTATATTTTACAATTTCTCGGGATATTAAAACCTCACCTCCGCGTGCAACTTGTCCATGTATAAATTGTTAAATCTTTTTACCCCATTCATATAAAATAAAAATATATATATTCTTAGAGGAGCTCCGTGGTATTTGAAAAATAAATATACTTATTATATGCGTTCCACAAAGTTCAACCTTGAACGGTTTGGGCTGCATGTTGTCTGTCAGAGCTCGCGTACATGATGCCGCCCCGCGCCGATACCGTACCACCGCCGCAGGCCTCGTGTACAAGTCTACCTACACGATGATGCCCCCGTATTGCCGCGGCCGCATCTCTGCGGTATCTCTCTTCGTCTTCCAGCGCCTGAGATGCAGCGGCGGTACCGTGTCTGCGCGGAGGCGGAATCGTGTACCCAAGCCCTATGTCTCTTTAAAATAAGCCTATTAGTACATAAACAGAAGTACATGGATAGAGGCTGAACGAATTTTATATAGCTATTCAGATAGTTAAATTGTCTGTATAAGTAAATACTGGTAATTGCTTTGCCAGAAACTTGATAAGGATCGATTGCTGTTGATTTAAAACTTTTGATGAAGTTATGAAGCTTTAAATTACAAGTCTAAATAAAACTTATAATGATATACAATTTATGATGAATAGTTAGGAAAGATATCAAAGTAAGTTTGTAAATGAAAATTAATAGTTAAATAATTGCGCTTAGCAATTTTAAAATAATTATTACGTAATTTGAGGAGAAATTAACAATTAAACAAGGTTATAAAGTGAAGTAGTACTAGTAGTTTGTAATATCAGTATTAGTAGTGAGTATGGGTGTTTCCTATGTATCTAAGTATATATTTATCTATATACGTATGTATATCGTCGCCTAGTACCCATAGTAAAAGCTTTGCTTAGTTTGGGACTAGGTTGATTTGTGTAAGATTGTCCCCAAATATTTATTTTATTTATTTATTTAGTAGTAATAGTAGTAGTAGTGAAATAGTAGTGTAGTTGTAACTACTTAAAATTGCTAATCAAAAATCTTTAACAAAATAATTTGATTTTCAATCTTTAACAAAATAATTTGATTTTCAAACTCAAACTCAAACATTTATTCAGTAAGTAGGCCACAAGGGCACTTTTACACGTCAAAGTAAAAGAGAGAGAAAAACCATTCAAACTACACCGGTTCTAACCCTACACCTCTGACCCGAGAAGAATTATGTCCGGCAAGAAACTCGGCGGGACTTATTTTTTCTAAACAACAGTACATCAAAACTAAACAATACATATAAGTGCGTTGTTCTATAAGAAAACATATCAAACCAAGGTTATATTAACCAACAATAGGTTATAGTTTAAAAAAATACCAAAGAAAAAAGATGAGTCCAAATCTGACTATTGAAAATGAATTACATACAAGTTTGATATACTTTCTTACCTGAACTGTGTCTTCTACATAAATTTCCAAATTATAATAATCCATCATCAACAGTTAGAAACAAATTTTGAATTTAAATAAAAAAAAAGTAAGTGATTCTAGTATACAATAAACATACTATTTCTAAATTATCCTTAGAGATGTATAAGGTCTCCAAGTGTCATGATCTATATATTCTATATAATAAAAAAAATATGGATAATCAAGCACCGAATGTTGTGTCTAAAGACAATTAAACTAAAATTAAATATGATTAATAAAAAGTTACGTAAATGTGTTGCCCCAGTTAGCCTAAACAGACCGGTCTCCACAAACAGCACCCGTTCACGAGTATGACGCATATCTCAGCAATCGCCTCCCTCAACCTTTCTTCGGGAAAGTGGCGACCCGATCAACGACGCCACCATAAGCAGAGCCTTTTAAGCGAGCATGACATGTTCAAGCTGGCGGGCTTTATTAATTAATAAAAACTAGCCATGTTTAGTCTGGTGAGAAACAATATTCTGTGCTCGTATTTTACATGCGTGAACTAAATTACAATATAAAAGTGATATAGGGATGTACATGTCTCTAAGCGTCAGGATCATTAAATATATATCTATACATATAAATATTTGCGAATGCAAGACTTAGAGATGTATAACGTCTCTAAGTGTCCCAATACTAAATAAAAACAAAATAAAATAAAAACGAAAAACAGGTAATACTGGACACTAGTAAAGCTGCTTCATAGAGTAATGTACCTAATAATTTCTCAATTTGTATTGTACTAACCATATCAAGCTACAGGCTTAAAGGCATCGTTATCCTCAATGAATTCCTTTAGAGTATAGTACTCTCTCCTCAACAAATAGCGCTTAACATAAGACTTGAATTTATTTAGTGGTAAATTCACTACATCAGCTACTACTTTGTTATAAAAACGTGTACAGTTCCCAGCAAAAGACGTACGAACCTTACCGAGGCGGTGGCCAGGCTCAGCAATCTTATCTTTATTTCTAGTGTTATAGTTAAGGAAATCACTGTTGAGCTTGAATTCATGGATGTTTTTCCGCACATACATAATGTTTTCAAGTACGTATTGAGATGCTACGGTAAGAATATTTGCCTCTTCAAATTTTCCTCTCACGGATGCTCGACCGCGCATTTTATAAATACTTAAGAATAATTAAACGAGGTATTATTCGAAATGGTGGTAGGTATTTATGTATAATAAACTAAATTGCTTACGAAAATACTACAAGTAACTTTTGAGCGTCATGAATAAATTTATTTTCTTTCTTTTCTTTCTTTAAATAGCCTGACCTCGTAAAATATTAGGTTTGAAAATAGTATTTTAATGCTGTTTTTGTAAACACTTTAGTATGAAAACTTTTAGCTATAAATTATTTTTATTATCACATTTTTAATAAAAATTTTTTAAAATAGCTATTTGTATACACGTAACTAGAACCGTTATTAGAGTATACATATATTATGTTATAAGATAATTGTAAAGTGATTAAGTGCTAATACCTATTCATTTTTGACTTATTTAATGATGTCGCTATATCGCGTTATATTGTCGTTTTGTCACCTTATCTAGACAAACACTGCTCTTTAGTCGTAAGTTTTTCATTGTTTTCAATAAATTGTCACTTTTTAAAATTGTCTTTGCTATTGCAGTTAATAAATCGTACAAAATGAGAAAATCTTGGTCACCAATTTTTTGAAGCAGTCTTTCTTAAGGTATCGGTACATTGCAATCCATTTTTATCATCCAATAAGTTATTTCCTATTACATATTATTTGAAATCTTTAGGTGGCTTTGACAGTGATCAAAATACAATCAGTAACTGAATTAAAATTAATGAAATGGCATTCATTCACATTTATGTTTTTGACGGGATTTCGGTTTTTGCTTCCCTGGCCCAGAAGAATTCAAAGCGTTGCCAAACAAGCTCTATTATCCAACACTTGGAAATTTAATAGTAAGCTTTAGAGTAGAAACAACACAGACAATTTCCCTAGGTCGAAGTGTATCCATATGATCCCCAAAACTATAGAAGGTAAGATAAGAGTTGGAAATACAACAATTTGCTCAAAGGTTCTTTATTAGGGTAAATTTTACAAGAGTTTCAACTGCCGGTTAAATTGTGGTATGAATTTATGACATAATAGTTGCTAATTATTTATAAAAAACACAAAGTTAATCGAAAATTGTGTGTTATATTTATCTAAATTATCTATCATATCTAGGACACTAACACAGGCTAATAAAAATATAAAAAAATAAATCTATCATATAAATAGGAATTTTACGAATTACGGCCAACTTTTATGTTTAACGGCCTCCTAGCCTAGTCGGTAGTGACTCTGCCTACGAATCAGGAGGTCCCGGGTTCGAATCCTGGTCAGTACATTTATTTGTGTGTTTATCACAGATATTTGTTCCTGAGTTATGGATGTTTTCTGTGTATTTAAGTATTTATCCATATTTATCTATTATATATATCGTCGTCTAGTACCACAAGCCTTATTGAGCTTACCGTGGGCCTAGGTCGATTTGTGTAAGATTGTCCTATAATATTTATTATTATTTACACACTCGTAACACAAATGAAGCGGCGGTTGAAACGTTTCTGAAAACCATTAACTAGTCCTAAAATATGATGTTAGCAGTGTAAACAGCCATAACGCTTGTTCGGACGCCACAAAGGAACTGTATTAATTGGTCCTGTAATTAAAAAGAGCCTTTTAATTCGCGACGACCTGCTCGCCTCGAGAAATTGGTATTAATGCGAAAATTGGACTTTTAAGTTCTTATTAAGACTTATTTGTCTTCGCTGGAGACGCTTATTAAAAATATATATTTATATTAGCTCATACTCTAATCAAATTCCTTATTGTTTTACTAAAGTATTTATTAACTTAAAATCAATGTCGTATCTAGGTAATATTTAATTCGGACGTATAGGTATTTATAATTCCTATTAAAATGGATTTTAGTTACAAAATGAAAACGAAAAAATATTTATTATCTACTATTTCAAAGTTACGCAATTATATTTTTTTAATTAAAAAAATAGAGATAGGAAAATGGCTAATCGATTGAGCGAGCGAATGTGTGAACATTTTGTTTACCTCGCAATTTAAATAAAAACATGTACACTGTAAAACCTTCCAAAAAATGTGACTTATACAAGGTGTAATAAAAAGAGTAGTGTTCCGTTTAAGAGTATAATTAGTATCGTATTGGTGACTAAGAAGAAGTAGGAGAAAAAAAATTTTAACGCGAAAAAATATTTTTCACACCACCTAATCGTATACGGGCTTTTTCTTCCCTGCTAGGGGGGAAGAAAGTGGCACTTTTCTGTTCTAGGACATTAGCTTTTTTTCAGCTAGTCCGTCATTAAAAACATATTTCTTATTGAATTAATCGATTAATTATAATCAGAAAGCACATTAGAAGCACATATAAAGTTAAAATAAATATGATTCAGCAATAACAATAGTAGATTGTGTAACAAGGGAGCAAAATGAAATATTTACGGCGAGGGCGTGTATTGAATCCCAAACGAAGCGATGGAGTCTATAATAGAATCCCGAGCGTAGCGAGGGATTCTTAAATAGACTCCTAAGCGTAGTGAGGGATTCAAGTGTTAACGCCCAAGGTGAAAATAGTTTTGCTCCTATGTGACACATACTGCTTTTCACACCACCTTAGAGAAAATATTTTTTTTATTGCTGAATCATATTTATTTTAACTTTATATGTGCTTCTAATATGCTTCCTGATTATAATTAATCGATTAATTCAATAAGAAATATGTTTTTAATGACGGACTAGCTGAAAAAAAAGCTAATGTCCTAGAACAGAAAAGTGCCACTTTCTTCCCTCCTAGCAGGGAAGAAAAAGCCCGTATACGATTAGGTGGTGTGAAAAAATATTTTCTCTAAGGTGGTGTGAAAAGCAGTATGTGTCACATAGGAGCAAAACTATATTCACCTTGGGCGTTAACACTTGAATCCCTCACTACGCTTAGGAGTCTACTTAAGAATCCCTCGCTACGCTCGGGATTCTATTATAGACTCCATCGCTTCGTTTGGGATTCAATACACGCCCTCGCCGTAAATATTTCATTTTGCTCCCTTGTTACACAATCTACTATTGTTTTGTATGACACATCGTCCCAGAGCCGGCCAACCCTCCATACAAAACCAATTTTTCTTTCTTGCTTTTCCAATTATGCCCTTAAACGGATCACCACAATTTTTATTACACCTTGTATGAATATTATGATTTTGCCTGGTCTTTAATTGTCAGGATATTCTATTGGACAGATCTGTACAAATAAGTACCTAACTAATCAGTGACACACACAGCTTCGCCTAACCTTTAGACCCTTTAGTAAACATAGGTCCTAAACTAAGCATTAATTGATTTAGCGAGCTCCAGAAATCATGATTTCGATTACATAACCAGCATGATGTTACACGCTTCAATCAGTATTCCGCATCCAACAGCAGGCTAGTTCGCCAGACGTGAAATTCGCGACGATAAATCAGAAAGTTCCGACAGCGGGCGTACCCTTGTCAAACTAACATTTTTTTATTGCCAAGTTGTGATTTGAATACGCATCTGTAGCGTTTGACATGGTGTTGGTTTTGCGAATACGCTTTGGTTTATTTATTCGGTTTGTACAGTCTCAGCAGCAAAATTAGTTAACGGGTGAGGTATTCAGTATGACCTTCACGCGCTCTTAGGGCCCGGGGTGCTCGTTGCACCAAACAGTCTGTTAACGTCAACGTCATCGTTAAAACATCTTGTATGAAAAGTTTGACACTTTTCTATGGGATGACAGCTCCGTTGCCATATTTAACGTTGATTAGTTCGTTAGTTATGCGTGGTGCAATCCACTCTTATTCTCTTAACAATAAAGTCGTGTCAAGCTCATTTTCAACACCTCACCCGCTTAACTACTGCTGCTGCCTGTACATTTTTGTCGCTGGAAAATGCTTGAAGCATACCATTCAGTTCGGGGGCAGGGTGTGGTTATGTGGGACTCCTGGTCAGGCCAGACTACCCATTAAAAACCAGCTGTTTACCCTCAACGACTTATGACACGTCGCAGCTTTCGCTTGCGCATACAACTGCGGGATGTGTCGTCAGTTGCTCGCTTGGACGCGAGCTCATTCAGGTATAGGGTGCCCGGGGCAAACGAAGCCGGGCACCCGCCATCAAGTAAAACGATCTGATGTTAGGTGGCAGCCAGGTCCCCCGACCCTTGCCACGGTTCACTACGGCGGGGGATTGAGGTGCGCATATTGTCGCCTCCGCCTACCTATCCGGCGTCATAGGAGAGGATTTACAAGGGGATCCTCTTCTCCTGCACGCTCCGATACCTCCTTCTGTGACATGACGTCTTCAGCACCTTTCCTTTTGGACCGTAAGCCGGGAACAAATTTAATGACCAATCGCGTCCCAGGCGATAACTTGTGAAGTGGTTAAGGACCAAGTTATCGCCTTCCCAGGGACGCGATGACCAACAAAATTTGTTCCTGGGTTACGGTCTATTTCTAGCACTGTAAGGGTTCAAAACGTCGGGAGATTTAAAAAATTGTGCTTAACACGCGATTAATCCTTACTGAGTGTTGGTGGTTGACAGGTAGAGAATGCCTCATGGCATGAAGTTCGCCTTTTGTACGATAAGTTTTTCTTTTTGTGCAATAAAGATTACATATCGATACCTTTGAGTTCAATTGGCGTAATGGACAAAATGCTGGTTTTCAGGAGACGCAAAAAACGGAGACTTTTTTTTAATGTCGACAATTTTTTTTTTTTTATCGAGCTATATCTTTGATGTGTATTAGAAAAGTACTCAGATTGTTGGTATCTCTAATCTGAATTAGCATTCCTACCCATAAACTAAATACTTTAGAAGTTAGATGTCCTTTACAACTGGTCAAAACGCTATGAATATCTTTTACGCCCATGGAATTTATGATAATTTAAAAATGATGGGGTCGTAAGTGACGGTCCTAGATTATTTTACTTCAAATTCGGGGCGTAAGTAACGGTCTTAGATTATTTTACTCCAAATTTGGGGCATATACATAGGTATCGGTCACAGTACACACGTTAACTGTATTCAGCTTAGATCACTGTTAGGAAGCCTGAAAAATGTATCAAAACGTGGCTGATCCGCATAGGTATATCCAGATTACATTTAAAATATAGAAAATTCCATGTTTCTAATCAGTTGTGTAATAGAAATGAATCACTTGCTCAAAAACTATCTAATATATTCCGGGAATGAAGATAAAGTAAATGTCCCAGTGCTTAAATCTGTACAATTGTTGACACCCTCGGCCTTAAATCAAAACAAGGGAAGTAACCGATCGGCTAACGATGATTACTATTAGGATATCAAAAATTAGGACGTTTACATATAGGTCGTGAGTAAAATACTATAAATACAATTTCAACAATATCGTTTCAATATTTCAAGATATCTTATTGTAATTAAAATTTACGATCCAACAATATTTTTATTTGAAAGTAATTATTAATTCTTCTATAAGTAGTAATTTCTGTGTCTCAAGCAAGAGTCACAACTGAAAAAAGGGTTAACTTTAGCTGAGGCGCAGAATAATTCTTACCTTGCCTTTAACGCCCAATAATAAACTAATCTGACATAACTAAAAATGTATCCTGTTTACGGTTATCATTCATATACATATTGTTCGAAATATTTATAATATTACATGTCATTTCAATTATAATTAGAGAATATATTAAACAAATAAATAAAAATAAAACCAAATGTATCATAAAGTATTAATTGCCACTTAGTCCTGTCCGGATACGTTTGAAACTTGACACGTTAAGTTTTGTACCCGGGTATGTCCTTACTCTACTTGGATCTAAAAGAGGGGCATGGGCACTGCGAATGTCGTCTTGCTTTGTGTGGTAGGGCACAGCTCAGCGAACACCTCACAAAAAAACCTCTGCTAAATAGCACTGCACTAGACCCTACACTAGGGTTGTGTTTCTGCTGGTTAGTAAGGTCGCTAGAGAGCTCTAAATGGGTGCAATGTGTTGACGACGGGGACCCCTTTTTTCTCTTTAACCTTCAACCCAGTGTACTCTTTTCTAAAGGATAAATATTCTTCATCTATTTCTTGAAGCCTATCTTTTACATTTTATTGAAAAGGTAACGTAGTGTACCCTGAATGAAAACGGCGTAGGATAGTAGTTTGATCGCAATGCTTTTTTAGGGCTTATACTTTGACGAAATTGGTAATCATTCGGTATAACCAGATCAATAGTAAGCTTTAAATGTTAATTTAAATTATAACTGACTAGCTGTGCCCGCGGCTCCGCCCGCGTGGAATTCGGTCTGTGTCAGTAAGCGGCTAATTCACCCCTAATTTCTCTCCCGCTACCCTGGAGACGGAACTTGAAGTAAAGTTGACAGATGGATACGCTAGAGGACAGTAGTCCTAGTAAATTATTTTACAATTACCACTTAATTAAACTACACTCAAAAATGAATACTTTTTTTTATCCTATTAATTTTTATTGGCATGATTTAAACGACATAGAGTAGTAGGTGTATATCGAACGATACAGGATCACTTTTGTATTTATACGTTCATGTCCACGGCAAATATCATGGAAATCGATCCTCCCGTCAAATCAGTCTAAGCATGAAAGGTAAGAACAGGTGCGGTTGAAATGGGGGGGGGGGGGGGATCACAAATGCAGAAATGTTTTTGACATTGGACATGTCTTTTCGTTCGTTCCAGTATAGTCCCCGATTTCACGAAAAAGTGCGATCCCCTTATAACTCGGAAAGTTGTAAAGACATGATATTCAAAAATGGCTCACAAGACTCATATTTACGAGAGCTGTAATATGCAAAAATAATTTTTCGAGAAAATCAAAAAAGACAAAAGTTATGGCCGGAATAGTGAAAAAAAAATTATTTTTTCCAAATTTTTGAATTTGGCGTTCGATATTTTGGAAACGAAGAATGATATCAAAAATTTGAGAAGAACTCCTCTGGACAATTTAGTCAGCTACAATTTAAGCCTAAAAAAAAGACGATCGGGTTAAGGGTCTGCCCTGTAGCCTAACCTTTATGATAAAAGTCAGAACGACATTTTTCACATAATTTTTTTTTTAACTGACTTCAAGATTTCAAAAGAGGAGGTTCTCAATTTTTTTTTTATGTTTGTTACTCCATAACTCCGTCATGGGGAATCGAGGCAAGTAGTGATTTTTATCAACAAATCAATCATTTTCATTCAAAACAGTGACATTTCATTAAGCGGAACTGCTGATGATGATCAGAAGGGAACTCTTCAACGACGCATAGTTCACGTTTGGCGATTCCTCCTCTTATCGAACACACGTCGGTGTTTGTTAAGCAAGTAAGATTGTCAGGACAAATTTTCGTCAAGCTCAAGTTCTGATGATGGGATCCATGAGGAATCGAGGGAACTCCTCAAATATTAAAGGCATAGTGATTTTTGTATTTTTATCAACAAATCAAGCATTTTCATTCAAAAGAGTGACATTTGATGAAGTGGAACTGCTGATGATGATCAGAACGGAACTCTTCAACGGCGCATAATTCACGTTTGGTGATTTCTCCTCTACGATGTGTTTGTTAAGCAAGTTAGATTCTCAGGACAAATTTTCGTCAAGCTAAGTTCTGATGATGGGATCCAGGAGGAATCGAGGAAACTTCTCAAATCTTAAAGGCATACATAAAGTGATTTTTGTATTTAAATCAATAAAGTCAAGCAATTCATTGAAAACAGTGACATATTGATGAAGTGGGACTGCGGCTGATGCCATAAACATGTGAAATGTAAAATGTGAAAGGAATTCTTCAACGACGTATAGTTCACGTTTGACGATTTGTCCTCTTCGCTATGTTTGTTAAGCAAGTTATTTCATTGTATAGAGTGCACCATCTACAATAATCCTTCACCGGCTTCCCCCATTGAAGAAGTCGGTTTTTTTTTTGCTTAAAAATTATTTAGCTATGTGGCTACCATTTCTCGAGTTGACTACGGATTTGTAATGTAATAATTTTCTTGTACTTTGAACATTATTATATCCTGCTTATTAATCTAAAAATGAAATATGTATACTTAGGCGCCACGGCGACAATTATTTAAACTTCGATATGCGAGTGGAAATTTTTCAATTTGTTTGTTCATAGCAGAGTTGGGCACACTTGATTAAAATCGGTGATCGATTACTAATCATCGCTGATTGAATAATCGCTGATTAAATCATAACATAAAACAATCAAGTAATTTCGCCATGAGTAAATCATTAACGACGGGCGCTGATTGAAACTAAATTAACGCTAATCAACTAACTTGTTCAATGTGATTGACGAATGTATGGTTAGAGTGTTCTTAAGCTGGTTTATATTATTACTTGAATAAGGCGTTTGTTTTGAATTTCACATATTGAACCAGATACATATGTAGATATTTTCATTATCCTAAATGAAAATGAAAATGAGAATGAGAATGAGAAAGCGAATGAGAATGAGAATGAAAATGAAAAGCGCACGTGAAAACCGCAGCTGTGTGATAGCTGCCTTAACTGTAGCCGAAAATCGCAATAAAACCGAACAGGCCGTTTCAAAGTTAAATGGGAGCATTCATTTGTACACTCATACCAAAAACTAACAAAAAAATTGACGATATTTTGGTAAAGGTAACATTTGCCACTGGCATTTACGCTTTCATTGCTCAATATTGAATCTGCACTATACAACTTAAGACGTAAGCGCCAACCGCCAAATGATGCCTTTAGAAATATTGTCACAAATAGCCATTTATCCTAAATGTATATTATACTCACATAGGTACCGCCTCTCTTTCGTCAGGGAAAAAAGTGAAGGAGCTAGTAGCTACGCAAAATCTAATCATAATCTAATCAACTAAATCGTTAGTTTAACTAAGCATACCGTCTTACTAATGTAATCACTTCAGCTAATCATGAGTGAAACTAAAAATCGACATGATTTACTCATGTCGGTGGTCAATCAGATTAGAAAGCTCATGATTGAATTCGTAATCATGTTCATATGATTATGAGTAACGTTCTCATTTTTACCTTAAGTTTCAATCACGTTAATTTTTGCCCAACTCTGGTTCACAGGCGTTATGTCGAGGATACTTATGTTAATCTAAGAATAAAATAATTATCATTCAACGTCGTAGTTTTATTTTATAACATTTTCCTTATCCCGACTTTCTCGTCGCTCAGCGACAATATTTTTTCGAATTCCGTAGATTCATTTCCAATATGCTCGATAGTCGTGTGAGGCACGAAATCTGTGAATTTTTTTCTATTGGAGGAATTAGTAATCCATAAGGGGTGATTTCCGGGATAACAATGCAAAAAAAAACGGGCTAGAGCATGTCGGGCGATGCTCAGTATAGAGTTTCGTAGATGCCGCCCTGTTACGAAACATCCGTTCAAAAGATCGTTTATTAAGGGATATTTGGCGGCGCTTACGTCAGTTTACTATCCGGCACATTTTCATTACGTTACCGTAGGTAATGAATTTTCATACGTTTTTACCGCACTGTCACGGATAATACACTGATGTTACGTTAGATTGCAATAATTGTGGTAATTACATACTTCAAGGTAAGCACATTACATTGCACTAATGAACGTCAGAGAAAAATAATAATAAATATTATTTTATTATTATTAGTTATTTCATTTTCGACTTTTTCGTAAATTTTGTGGTTTTATTTTTTTTTGTATTTTTTGAGATTTTTGTAATTTTTGAAATTTTTGAAATTTTTGAAATTTTTGAAATTATTGAATTTTTTGAAATTTTCGAAATTATTGAATTTTTTGAAAGTTTTGAAATTTTTGAAATTTTTGAAACTGAAATTTTTGAAATTTTGTAATTTTTTGAAATATTAGAAATTTTAGAAATTTTAAAGTTTTTGAAGTTTTTTAATATTTGAAATTTTATGTTTTGAAATTTTTGAAATTTTTGAAATTTTTGAAATTTTCGAAATTTTTGAAATTTTTGATGTCGTTGAAATTTTTGAAATACTGGAAATTTTACTTTTACGTTCTCGACTTTTTTCACTTTTATCACTTTGTCACTTCTCACTTTCACTACACTTCACTTCACTTCACTTTATACTATTTTATATATTTTTTATTTCATTCCATTTTACATGTTTCTCAATCGTATGGGTGTCGCGTTTTCGTGACGTGAAGCTTTTTCGTGACGGTCACGTGACTTTTTTTCGCCTAGCCCCCCCATCTGCGAACCGTCCGATAAGGAACTTCGTTCCAAAACTACCACCGGTTCTAACCCTACACCTCTGGCCCAAGAAGTATTATGACCGAAAAGAAACTCGACGGGACTTATTTTTATCAAAACAGTAATACATTATTAGATCTTAAAGATACAAAATAATGCGTAGTTCTTCAAGAACACGTATCAAAACAGCTTGAGAGACAGATAATGTACCGATTATTTAATTATAAAGAAAAATAAATCCTAATCTGACTGCTTCACAAAACGTTTGATATGTTTTCCTACCTAAACGGTGTCCTATAAATGTTAGATGATTTTGTAGTAGTTTTTTGGTTTGGGCCATGCATCTTTGTCCGTCATATATAATACTCGAACCTGCAATAACCCTTTGACATTCATGACATTTTCAAATATTTCTTAAGAGCGGGTAAAGGTAAATTTAAAGCATCGACGGGTAACATGTTATAAATATGAACACCTTGACCAAAAAAATTACAAATTATTTCAATACCAAATTTCATCTAAATACGTACAGTGGTTATTGGTTGTTTCTTCCCCATGTAAACTTTCACCCCTTTTGTATCCCCTTAAAGGATAATTTCTGAGATAAAACTATTTTATTTCCTTTTCCGGCTCAAATTATGTCCATACCAAATTTTATCTAAATCGATTCTGCGGTTAATAATTCCCTATACAAATTTCCAACTACGATCCGAAAGCCCTCTGAAAGGGTTGAAAGGCTTGCTCCGTCGACTTTAACGGCTGAGCCGTCCCTGCAGACTGCGACGGCAGCGCCGACAGTGTCGACTCCGACATCGACAGTGACCCTGCTGACGACTACAACTGCACCAATTATGTCAACCCCGATGACTACACAGTCCTTACAGAGTCTGTTGGCTCCGATGACCTGGCCTACTAGGCCAAGTTCGCCGGCTCACGGCTCTTCTGATCCCTCGATGGCAATGTGTACGGGTCTAGAAATCCAGTTACTACGGGAACAGATCACCCTCTTGACAGAGCGGTTAGCTGATGCACTTTCCTCCATATATCAGTATCAAACTGCACTTTCCGTTTGCACAAACAAAGTGGAGGCGGTTAGTGACAGGTTGCAGGATGTCGAGAAACTGATCCGGTCGCGTCATGAGCTCGAAAACGCGTATACGACGCCGCGACCAGCAGGGCCGGCCCTTTATAAGGACGTTGTAAAGTCCAGTTCTGAAGCAGGTACGACGTCCTTAACAATGGCTCAAGTAGTCTCCGATAGCACAGAATATAGGTACCTGCGTGGCAATGAAATGTTCTCGTGTGGTGAACCCTCGGACATGCAGATCTTAGGAAAGACTCCTCTTCCTCTTCCAGAATCTGAGGTACAATCAGAGAATGGCTGCCCCCGAGACCTGCTGTCCGTTGATGTATCTGGAACGCAAATGGAACACAACCGCCCCAACCAGAACCTTTCTCGTGATACACGAAATGGGAGACGTATTACATCTATACGCTGCACTGGAGGGTCTAACGTTACTTCCCTTAAGGCGGTAGAACTTCGTAGGCAAATCCACTTATGGAACATGGCGTCTGGGATAGACGAAGTAAGAGAGTACCTGAAGACCTTATGCCCTAATGTTAATTGTACTGTAGATGAGCTCAAGCCTAAAGGAGACTACAAATCCTTTAAAATAAATGTTCCAGCCGCTTTCTATGAACGATGTCTTTCTGCTGATGTCTGGCCAGAAAATGCTAGAGTCAAACCTTGGTTATTTCGAAAACCAAATCCAAAAAGCTAGCAAATACAAAGAAATGAATACCGCCACTTCCCGTTCTCTAAACTTAATATATCAGAATGTAAGAGGACTAAATACCAAGCTTAAAAGTTTTAGAAACAATACTCTCGGGCTTGATAGCGATATTGTGGCTGTCACCGAAACATGGCTCTCAAACTCTGTCGAGGACTCTGAATTGGTTGGTTCTGGCTGGAGCGTGCTGCGACGAGACCGTGCTTCCGGTAAACAGGGAGGAGGTGTGCTCCTGGCAGCAAGGCCAGGTGTGGCCATGCGGCGTAGGGCTGAACTCGAAACGGCTGATTGTGAAGATTTGTGGGTATCATTCCTTTTTGACAGATATATTTTCCACGTATGTGTTGTATATATTCCTCCTAATGCTTCCGATGAAACCTACATGTGTTTTTTTCATAAAGTTGAATCTGTTATTGAGTCGTTAAATGGACAGGTGTTAATTTTAGGTGATCTAAATATGAACCCGAAGTACTCTTCTGTAAATATTTTAAGTTACATTTGTTACTTCACTACTGTATGTAATTTGACTGAGATGAATGTTGCAGTCAACGCGTTCGGAGGAATGTTGGATGCTGTGTTGGTGCGAGGCCATTCCACTGGAGTGAAGGTGGGTGAAATAGAGGACGGTGGTCTTGTTCCTAGCCGGGATTTATATCACCCTCCACTCGAAATCTCCGTTCCTTTTGATGCTCATGGGTCTCATACACTGTTCGTCGACCCTAGTAACATTGACTCGAGACATGACTGGAACTTTGCCAAAGGTAACTATGTACTCTTGTACCAATTGTTTACTGAGGTCTCCTGGGATGAAGTACTGGACTCTCGTAATGTCAACTCTGCAGTAGATCTTTTCTATGATTTAATATATGACATTTTCGATAAATGTATACCACGAAAGACTAGACCCAATAAATCAAGCAGGTGCTATCCAGTTTGGTTTACGTCCGACATCATCCGTGATATTAAGCGGAAAACTAGTTTGCACCGAGAGTGGAAGCATGGTGGTAATGCAGTTGTCTATGCCGCATTTTCCAGGCTTAGGACTAATATCAAAGCTCGTATCGCGACCGCTTACGATAATTACATTGGAAACTTAGAATCTAAACTGAAGTCTAACCCTCGCTCCTTCTGGCAACATATAAGTTGTCTGAAAGCCAAAGGAGGTTTTAACTCCCATGTCACCTTCGAAGGAAATGAGTGCCAAGGGCAAGATGCGGCGCGGGCTTTTGCTGATTTCTTCTCTTCCGTATTTTTGTCAAATGAACCTCACCTGGACTACCAGAGAGTTATACATGAGGATTGCAGTAACAATTCTCATTATGTCCACATTGCTCGAATTTCTCCGTTGGATGTTGAAGTGTCGCTGAAAGGTCTAAAACCTCGGAGCTCCCCTGGCCCTGACAATCTCCCGGCTTATATATTAAAAGGTTGTAAGGAATGGCTTATGGCTCCTCTGGTACACATATTTAACTTGGCCTTAGTTACCGGGGAGTATCCAAACCGATGGAAGATCACCCGAGTACGACCAATCCCAAAGGTTAATAATTCAACTCAAGTTGAGGATCATCGGCCCATTGCCATTCTCTCGTCGATAGCCAAGCTGTTTGAGTCGGTTATAAATAGGCTCCTAACTCCGCAAATCAAACCGTTTCTTTGCGACTCTCAGCATGGCTTTAGGGCTCGGCGGTCAGTCGATACCAATTTGCTAACACTAGTAGATTCCATTGCAGATCATTTGGATAAAGGTATACAGGTAGACGTGTTGTATCTTGACTTCACAAAAGCCTTTGATCGTGTAGATAATGACGTGCTGTTGAGCAAGCTGTGTAAAATCGGTTTCTCTCCCCAGTTGCTACGTTTTTTTGCTAATTATTTGCGCGATAGGATACAATATGTACAGCACGGTTGCTTTGTCTCACAGACCTTTCGCACTCGGTCTGGCGTCAGCCAGGGCTCTATACTGGGACCCCTGCTTTTTGGGATAATGATCAATGATCTATCTTCTATTGTCAGGTTTGCCAAGGTCTTGCTCTATGCCGATGATCTTAAAATCATTTACGGTGCGCAAGAGTTATCGGACTGCTTATCTCTTCAGGAAGACTTAGATAGGGTATTCCGGTGGAGCGTAGAAAATCGACTGGCCTTTAACACAAGAAAGTGTGCGGTCATGACGTTTAGTAGAGCTCAAAATCCGGTGTACCATAAGTATCTTCTGGGTGCGGAGACTATAACCCGCGTAAACTCTGTTCGGGACTTAGGCGTCATCCTTGACCCTCACCTCAACTTTCGTGATCACATGATTTCATTAGCGCGTGACTGTTACAGGAGGCTGGGATTTGTTGTCCGGAATGCTAGAGATTTTCATAATCCTAGTACAATAAAGCTCCTTTATGGTGCCCTGGTTCGAAGCAAAATCGAGTCCGCCTCCGTTGTTTGGAACCCTTATGAGGCTTCTTATGTCTTACTTCTGGAGAGAGTACAAAAAGAGTTTCTGCGGTCTCTTTACAAAAAAATGTACGGGTACTATCCATTCTTATAACCAACTAAATTTCTCTTAGGCGTATTAGGTTACAACTCTCTGGAGGTAAGACGTAACTTCGCGCTCCTGATTACTGTCTGTAGCATTCTGCGCGGGGAGTCGGACTGTATCGAACTAACTGAGCAATTGGTACGTCTACACGTTCCTTTGCGGACTAGGACCGACTTCCGACCTCGTGAGCCATGTCTACTGGCAGTCCCGTACTCTCGAACCGTGTCAAGGAAAAGCTCCCCTCTTATCCGATCTTTACTCCTTTTGAATGCGCTCCTTGCATCGACCCCGCAGCTGGACTTGTTTGCTGATAAGCAGGTTATTGTGCGTGATGAACGTTTGAGGTTCTGCGAGAAGATGGATGCACGGCCTTCTACAGTCATGTATTAGGTAAAGGAAACCTGTATTTATCTTGTATTGTTAATGTTATAATCTTTAATTATTTGTAAATGGTTTCCTTTAATTAGCTTTTAGTTAACAGTGGTTTGGTACTGTACTGTTAAGCTGTTCAACTAAGTGTTTAAATAAATAATAATAATAATAAATAATAATAATAACTCTCTTTTCACCCCTTTAGGGTTGATTTTTGGAGTGAAAACTATCATTTGTCCTTTCTTGAGGCCCATACTATACCAAATTTCATCTTTATCAGTTCAGCGGTTAAAAAATCATCATACCAACTTCCAACCCCGTTTTCGGGGTGAAAGGGTTTATTTTCGGGATGAGAACTATTCTGTCGTTTCTCGGGACTCAAATTATCTGCATACTAATTTCTATTAAAAAATCTCCATACAAACTTTCAACCCCCTTTTTACCCCCTCCAGGGTTGATTTCGGGATGAAAACTATTCTTTGTCCTTTCCCGGGACTCAAACTATCTCTACACAAAATTTCATCAAAATCCGTTCCGCTGTTTTCACGTGATAGATGTATAGATAAATAGTTTTTATTGAAAGTACCTTTCAGGCTTCACTTCCATTATTTTTTGAACCTACGGTTCTAAAGTAAGTTGGGGGGGGGGGGCTTTTTCAGCGGTAAAAAAATCCTCATACCAACTTCCAACCCCCTTTTCACCTCCAGAAGGGTTTGAAAACTATCCTATGACGTTTCTCGAGACTCAAATTATCTCCATACTCATTTCTATCTAAATCGTTTCAGCGGTTAAAAATTCTCCAAACAAACTTTCAACCCCATTTTCACCCCCACCAGGGTTGATTTTCGGGATTAAAACTATATATTATCCTCTCTCGGGACTCGAACTATTTCTATACAAAATTTCATCGAAATCTGTTCAGCCGTTTTCACGTGATGCGCGGTCAAATAAACAGACAAACAAATAAACATATATACAGATAAACAGACTAACAGATAAACAGACAAACATTCTAAAAATTGTTGGAACGTGTTCTGTTATCGATTCTAAGTATCCCCAGCCAACTTTGTTTCGATTATCTTCCATGTACAGACTTGCGACCCTCTTCAGCTTTATTATATGTATAGAATAGAAAATGTTTATGTTGTGTTATAATTTTTCGTTGGCGTCCATGTTTTTATACGATTATTTTTATACGATTATTAAATTCATAACACATACTCTGCGTTACGTCTTTGCTCGGAGTGGACGTGTGTGGCGTTGGCTTGCTAATTGTTTAATTTTTGTAAATTATTTGATTTTGTGTGGATCTCCTAATACTCGGTGCCTCCTTGTCTTGCTTGGGGTGTGCTCCGTATCGGCTGGCGGCCATCTTGCGTCGTGTCGGACTTCTCTTTCCGTAGTGAGTGTTGCTGTTGACCCGCTGCTGTCATGCATGGTGAATATTAAATATCTTGAAGTTTCGAACTTTTTGCATTTTTTGCTGGGGTTTGAACCCGCGGACGCTGCGTCGCAGTCCAACGTGGAACCACGGAGCCACGGAACATTGAGCGTCACGGGCCGAAATTGACGAACACTACACGCTACGCCGTAGCGCTGCACCGCTACGTCTAAGTAGTTATACTTCTCTAAACTCGACTTAATATCGCACGCTGCAGAGTTCAAATTTAAACATGAACTGTGTCACATGTAAGGTAGCTACTGATAAGAACAATGCGTTGCAATGCATTGAGTGCGGAGCTTCATATCACCGGCATTGTCTGTATTCAGACGCAGGCCGATCAGTGGACGAACCTGCGGCAGGCGCGGGCATGAGCCCGCGCCATGAGGCGGTGTCCGCTTTGCACGTCGGAGAACCTTCGTCGTAGAAGATATTACATCACGCCGGTGCGAGATACAGTGCTGAACAATTCAAACATGTCTTGTGATGTAACATTGGATGAATCTAGACTAGCTGGGGACGCGACAAATGCTAGTTTACCAGATGGTAACTCCAGGCTGTGTACTCCCCCCAATTCCTTCATGCCAAGTGTCAGTAACACTTCACTTAACACACATCACGAGGAACTGTTAAATAGCATTATTCTGAAAGTATCCGCGCTACAGAGCCAGTTCGCATCATTCGTCCAGATTCGGACGGATATTAGTCAAGTAAAATCAGACGTGGCAGAGATGAAAAGGTCCTTGGATTCAAAATTTGAGGAAATGACCGGTCGTGTTGATGCTATTGAGAGTAGAGTGTCAGGTCTGGAAAAGTGTAAGGCAGAGCTTGAGGACGTTAACGTCGCTGTTAAGGAGATACAGTCAGACATGCGGAGGAACGAGCAATGGGTCAGACGGTCGAATATTCAAATCAATGGCGTTCCAGAGCGTAGTGGAGAAAACCTTTACACTATAGTAAATAAACTGGCAAGTTTGAGTGGTTATAACTTAAATGTTGCGACTGATCTGGATTTTGTTACCCGCGTAGCAGTGAAAAGTGACACAGAAAATAAAAAGGCAAAGCCCATTATCATTAAACTACAATCACGTTACAAGAAGGACGACTTTTTAACTGCTTTGCGCAAGTTAAAGAATCTGAAGGCCAGCGATCTGGGCTATCAAAATAATGAAGGGCGAATTTACATCAATGACCATCTGTCTGGATATAATAAATACTTGCTTAAAGAGGCACAACACAGAAAAGCCCAGAAGCAATACAAGTATTGCTGGGTTCGAAATTGCACGATCATGGTTCGAAAAACTGACAGCTCGCCTATTATTTACATAACTTCAGAAGAGTCTTTAAAAAAAATTACATGAGCAAGAGCTTACCTTTTTATTGGCTAAAACATCGTTATTTTGTAACTTACCATAGAAAAATAATATATTTCAATAAATTCTATAATTGCAGAAACAAACTTTTAACTTTGAAAGCTAGTCTAATTAAATATTATCTTAACGCCTATATAACAAAATATTATATACTTCTTACTGTGATTACATATTTTTTGCGAGAATTTAAATATCTAGAGAAGAAAAGGGACAGTACGATTTTTTTATTTTACACATACTTTACACATTGCACTTACAGATATATATATTCACGAATATACTTACCTACTTCAGTGTTATACATATTAACAATTCTTCTAGTTCCATTTTTCGCTATGTCTCTTAGTTTCTATTACCAGAAGGCACGTGGACTTCGGACTAAAACTTTAGAGTTCTTACGAAATGTCTTAAACTCCAATTACGACTTCATTTGTATTACCGAAACATGGCTTATACCCGGTATTTTCGATTCAGAATTATTCGACGTGCGCTATAATGTATATAGGAGTGATCGGGACTGTGCATCAATGGGGGTGAGCAGGGGCGGCGGCGTGCTTATTGCCGTGAGACGCGAGCTTCGCGTGGATACGCGCGACACTCGGCCTGTGCCCACGCTCCCCGATGCCGATATACGTGTACATCTTGAGAAGGCTTCTGCGTCTAAAAAACTCCGCTATTTCCCTCAAGGAAGAGAACAAGCTGACTCTCAATTTACATTTTTCGAATTCCTGTCAACTTTACATACTGACTATCCTGAAGATGAATTTTTAGTCTTAGGGGACTTTAACATTACTGACGCAGTTTGGACCCAAATTAATTTATTCCCTGACTCTAAAACTAGAAAACCCTAATTTTAATCGTTTAACTTCGCAATTAGCTGCATTTTTATATTTTACTAATTGGTATCAATTTAATCATATCCCAAATAAAAATGGTAGACAGCTAGACTTAGTCCTTTCAAATCATCAGTGTGAAATCAGCCCCGTGACCCCTCTAGTTCCGATTGATGCTCATCACCCTGTCTTTTGCGTAAAGATAGACACCGGCTTGATTGAGCGATGTTTAAAACCTGCCTCAGGTATCGTTCGTCGTTTTTATGCAGCTGACTACGTCAAAATCAACTCCGTAATAAATAATATTGATTGGGCATCACGATTAGATGCCAATGACATTGAAACTGCTGTTGATTTATTTTATTCTCAGTTAAATAAAATTATTGAAGATCACGTACCATCTAAAAGTATCTCAAATACTTAATCCAAATTTCCCGTATGGTATTCGCATGCTCTTATTAAATTAATTAAGAAGAAAAATAGGTTACACAGAAAATGGAAAACTTATAATAGAGCTAGTGATTACGATACTTTCTCGAATTTACGGTCCGAAATTAAAACGATGGAAAAAAATTGTTATTATTTATTTATATCTAGGGCCGAAGACAACATAAAGTTAAACTCTAAGTCTTTCTGGGCGTTTATTAAATCAAAAAAATGTAACTCTGGTATACCCGACACTTTGTACTTAAACGATGTATCAGTGGATGATGGGCCTTGTGCAGCAAACTTGTTTAATACGTTTTTCCAGTCTGTTTTTGAACCTGTTGAGAGTACGCCTACACTTCGTGATACAAGTTATTGTCCTTCAGTACATGTTATAAGTAATGTCGAGATTACTCAACCCTTAGTGGAAAAATACCTAAAGTCACTGAATGAAACTAAAGGAAGCGGTCCCGATGGCATCCATCCTATATTTTTGAAGCGTTGTAGTAGTACTCTGGCATTACCTGTATATTTATTATTTAAGTTATCTTTAAAGTCTGGTTCATTACCTAAGGTATGGAAAAAGTCCATTATAGTACCGATTTTTAAAAATGGTATTAAGCACGACATTGAAAATTACTGTGGTATTTCTAAATTATCTGTTTTACCCAAGTTATTTGAGAAAATTATTTACGATACATTATATCCTACTATACGACCAATGATAATTACCCAGCAACATGGTTTTATTAATAAGCGTTCTACCGAAACGAATCTATGTGAATTGTTTGATTATATTTTAAGTGCAATGAATGATAACTATCAAATTGACGCAGTATATATATACGGACTATTCTAAGGCATTCGACAAAATTTCTCATAATCTCTTAATCCAAAAAATGAATCATTTTGGAATACATGGTGACTTATTGCGGTGGCCCAAGGAAAGATGGCTCGATGAAATCGTGTCCACAGCTGGCAAAGACTGGTTACAGAAAGCTCAAGACAGGAAATACTGGCAAAATCTGGAGGAGGCCTTCACCCGACGAGGGGTCCCTGCGATCTTAATAACATAAATTTTATTATTATTACTATTTTATTACCTTACTGTACCGCAGAGAACTAATAAAGGCTTTTTATTTTTATTTTTTTTTTATTTTTTATTTTATTTTATTTATTTATTGCGGTGGCTTACATCTTACTTGCGGGATAGGACTCAAGCTGTTACGGTCAAAGGATACACATCCAGTTTTATCCCGATTACATCAGGTGTCCCCCAGGGCTCCCATTTAGGTCCATTACTATTTAATATTTTTATAAATGATGTTACTTCTTGCTTTTTAGATTCAAATGTTCTTTTATATGCCGACGATTCTAAGATTTTTACTGTAGTTAAGTCTGAAATGGACTGTTATAAACTGCAAGACGATTTAAACAGATTAAACACATACTGTTTAAATAATGGACTTAACCTCAATATTCAAAAATGTTCGGTTATTACTTTTACTCGTAAAAAACAGCTTATTCATTTTGACTACTCTATAGGAAATCAGAAACTTGAAAGGGTGTTCGAGGTTAAGGACTTAGGAGTATACGTAGACGACAAACTTCAATTAATTTCGCATTTCGATAATATCACATCTAAGGCATACAGAATGATTGGTTTTATTCTCCGACAAAGTAAGGATTTTAAAAACCCCACTACTTTGTTGCTTCTCTATAACGCCTTTGTTAGGTCCCACTTGGAGTATGCATCTACGGTTTGGAATCCTTTCTACTCTGTACATATTCAGAGTATAGAGGACATCCAAAATAAATTTTTAAAACACATGAAATACAGATTCCCTGCATTCGACTGTAAACAATTCGCAAGCCTCGAAGTTCGTAGAGAGCAGAAGGATGTCGTGTTTCTGTATAAATTACTAAATAACATAATTGATTCCCAATATCTCATTAGTAAAATATCTTTTCGTTGTTCAAGCTTTCGAACTCGCTTAACTAATCTGTTTGCTATCCCATTTAGCAGTAAGAAATATGTAAGTAACAATTATTTATCAAGAGCGTGTACCACTTATAATAAAATACACTCCCATATAGATATATTCCAATTGAGTCAACACAAGTTTGTTTCTGCAATTCGAAATAGTAACAATAATAAAAGATGATAATTTTTAATTAATATTTAATTTTAAGGTTAATCTTAGAACTGTTAATTTGTTTTTCTTTTATAACTTTGAGTCATTTGTTTCGCATTGATGTTTTATTTAGGTTTTTATATATTAGTTTTTGTTTTTTCAAATTAACTCCAAAATTACTGTTTACTTAATTAAGCACACCTTCATATATGTCTATTTTTGAGCACTTATCTTGTATTAGCTTTAAGTGGAAACTGTTTTGGCTGATGTACTACCTAGATATAATCAAGATATCTGTATTATTGTTGCTGTATGTTTCCCAATACAATAAAATAAAAAATTATCAATTTAACTTCTCCCTTTACAATACAATTAAGAAACAAACAAAAAATTACACTCACCTGCCCTTAATATGATAAATAATTAATAAAAACATGTCCTTTATAGCCTACAAACCTAACTGTATTCATGGTAAGTGACCTTTACACCGTTAGTTTACATTTAAACTGAGCGTAAATGTTTACTAATTTGAAGGTCAAACATTACATTTTAGTAATAAAGGTCCCATGAAACAATTTTTTTGAAATTATAGACCCTTACATCCATGCCAATTCTTCTCATTTTAGAATTTAGAAACTCCTTCATAGCAGTAAACCACACAAACTATTAGAAAAGTCCTTTACAACCATGTTCACTTCATAATATTATAATTCATTATGATAAAAATCATTTTTAGAGCAGGTCGTAAAGGACAAACGTAATAAAACATGTCCTTTACGCCCATCTAGACCATACGATTTGGAAAATAAGCAAGACAAAATGAAGGGCTTAAAGGACGGAAAATGAGATGAAAGTCACTTACTACGATATTTATATCTAGCGACTTCCTTTACGATTATACCTTAAACTTATAAATTATAACTTGTCATTTACGACCCTTTAGATACGCTGTTTTTGCGAACTCGTAGTATAAAATCTGGGTCGTAAAGGCAACTTTTTAAGAGATATCGAAATTTCAGCTATACAGAACGATAGCGCTTGAAATTCTGAACACAGCTGTATATATAACTCATTTTCGCCAAAATGTCCTTTACGACAATTGAACCCAAAGGTATCGATATATAAATAAATAAATAATCCTTTTAATTGTAACACACAATTATTCCCCAACACACAACAAATAATCAACCAATATTGGAGTTCAATTGTGTCTTTGCGGTTTTAAAGTTAGAAAACGGCCCTATAGGTCTGCCAAATTGTATGAAAATCTTGTCCCGTGAACATTTTACTCACTACTTCTTAAATTTTTTTCTCACTTCGTGTATCATCAGTTCATCATATTTACATTATATTATTGGTATAGAAAAAATATATACAAATATGAACAAAGAAAAAACTTTTAATTAAAATGTACCTAATGAAATAACTCTTACGTTATTGAAAATGAAATAACAGTTAAGCTACACATAACTAGTTGGCTTTTTTCATTAAGCGGGGTAGTAATTTCATTTCAATGAAATTGCGTTGCATATTGAAAATTATAAATTACTTGCGAGGTTATTAAAATATATTTTGTTTAAGGCTAGAAGCCACCCATCAATTACGTGACATGGTTAGGGAGATATGAGAATACCTAAATATGTTGAGAGGGGCAGAATGTGAGAATACGTGAAACTATTAAAATTTCTAAGCCTAAAATAAACTGTAAGCTGAAATATGATGGTAAATTTATTATCATGGCAGTTCTAGGATTTTGATTAATAATAAATAAATATTATCAGACAATCTTACACAAATCAACCTAGTCCCACAGTAAGCTCTATAAGGCTTGTGTTGTGGGTACTAGGCGACGATATATATATTTAATAGATAGAAATAGATAAATACTTGAATACATAGAAAACATCCATAACTCAGGAACAAATACCCGTGATAAACACACAAATAACTGTCCTGACCAGGATTCGAACCCGGAACCTTCTGCTTCATAGGCAGGGTCACTACCGACTAGGCTAAGAGGCCGTTGGCAAATATAATTATATTAAGACACAAATATAACCATGGTTCTTTAATTAATAGAATATTTTGAGTAAGTATGTCAATGGATAGATAGATAACGCTGGAAGTAATAAATGTCTTCGCTTTTACACTACACGAAAAGAGTTAGATATTATGTCCAATCTCACTGAAGGAGATCACTTGTACACCTTTCTTCTATGTTTTAATTTAAAATAGATTTTTTATCACGATCACCTTTTAAATCAAAAGCAGAATAGGTATCTAAAATCTTATTATTCGTGTGACGTATTATATGGCCAGCCCCTTGCGTGCACGAAATGAAGGCAATGCAAGCTGCAATTATTTTGTTGTAAAGAACCGATAATTTACCAGATACTTACCCGGTAATTTTTATACGTTTTTATCTGTTTACATTCCGTAATGCAGGGTGATCGGTATTCAAGACAGACCTGTTTGGGATCTACAATACCGGAAATAGACACAGCTACACACGTTAAACTAGAAACACTCCTATTTTTGGGTGTCGGAAACCGGTAAATATTTAGTATGAGCACCTGTCAATATTTAGTATGAGTACAGGTAAATATTTAGTATAAGCACCTGTAAATATTTAGTATGAGCACCGGTAAATATTTATTATGAGCGCCGGTACATATTTAGTATGAGCACCTGTAAATATTTAGTATGAGCACCGGTAATTAACCGGTAATTGGACATTGCGCAATGTACAGTCAGCATCAGAAATATGTAAACATTTCGGCATTTATATCTGTGGGACTCAAATTCGTATACATATTATTGATGCTGACTGTACTATTACATTAATCTATTAAAAGCGTTACGAAACTCTATACTATAGGTAAAACAGGCGAACACTCTTGAATGGCTTTGACTTTGTCACACAGTTTTCTTTATTTTACGGCTTTAGTAATTTCTTACTCAATGAACTTGATATCATGTTTTGCAAGCTCATACTGTGATGGCAAACACTTGCCTACTACCAAAAAGCCTATATTACTATGAAGTTAGGATGTAGATACGACCTTTCAGCTCGTAAATGAAGGGATAATCTATACATATAATAAAGCTGAAGAGGGTCGAAAGTCTGTACATGGAAGATAATCGAAAAAAAGTTGGCTGGGGATACTTAGAATCGATAACAGAACACGTTCCAAAAATTTTTAGAATTTTTGTCTGTTTATCTGTTTGTCTGTTTATCTGTTTATCGGTTAGTCTGTTTATTTGACCGCGCATCACGTGAAAACGGCTGAACGGATTTTGATGAAATTTTGTATAGAGATAGTTTGAGTCCCAAGGAAGGATAATATATAGTTTTAATCCCGAAAATCAACCCTGGTGGGGGTGAAAATGGGGTTGAAAGTTTGTATGGAGAATTTTTAACCGCTGATACGATTTAGATAGAAATGAGTATGGAGATAATTTGAGTCTCGAGAAACGTCATAGGATAGTTTTCAAACCCTTGTGGGGGTGAAAAGGGGGTTGAAAGTTGGTATGAGGATTTTTTTACCGCTGAACTGATTTTGATGAAAATTGGTATAGTGATAGTATGGGTCTCGAGAAAGGACAAAGGATAGTTTCATCTTCAAAAAAGCCCCCCCCCCCCCATTTTACTTTAGAATCTTAGGTCCAAAAATCTATCTTATACATATAATAAAGCTGAAGAGGATCGAAAGTCTGTACATGGAATATATTCGAAAAAAAGTTGGCTGGGGATACTTCGAGTCGATAACAGGACACGTTCCAACAATTTTTAGAATTTTTGTCTGTTTATCTGTTTGTCTGTTTATTTGACCGCGCATCACGTGAAAACAGCTGAACGGATTTTAATGAAATTTTGTATAGAGATGTGAGAATGAGTGTATAGTGACAGTGAGAAGTGACAAAGTGAAAAAAGTAAAAAAAGTCGAGAACCTGAAAGTAAAAAATGTCGTAAATGTCAAAAATGTCAAAAATGTAAAAATGACAAAATTTCAAAACATTCAAAAAATTTCGAAAATTTCGAAAATTTCGAAAATTTCAAAAATTTCAAAAATTTCAAAAATTTCAATAATCTTATAAATCTCAAAAATCACAAATATCTCAAAAATCTCAAAAAAATTAAAAATTTCAAAAATTTCAAAAATTTCACAAATTTCAAAAATTTCAAAAAATTTCAAAAATTTCAAAAATATCAAAATTACAAAAATATAAAAAATTTCATTTAAAAAAAAATACAAAATTAGGAAAAACTCAAAAATGAAATAAAATTAAATAACATAACTTCGTTCCAACCGAAACGCACTCAGGTATTTTTTTTTCTCTGACGTTCATTAGCGCATTGTAAATTGCTTACATTGAAGAATAAATATTTTGATCTACAACAGTATCATAAATCCTCTAATCCGCGTTCAGAAACCGTATGTAATTACCACCATTAATGCAATCAGTAACGTAACATCAGTGTATTATCTGTGACAGTGTGTTAAAAACGTATGAAAATTCATTACCTACGGTAACGTAATGAAAATTCGCCCTCATCCCCGACCGCCGGCACAATAAGGTTGGTCATGGCGGTCATTCTAATGGTTTCCGAACACGTCACTTAGGATTTTTTTAATATGTGTGTAGATAAAGCAGTGTATGCTTCTATTAGGGTACACATAAAATGGGGGGTGAATTTTTTTTTCGCTCCAACTCTATCGTGTGGGGTATTATTGAATAGGTCTTTCAAAAAGAATAGAGGTCTTTTAATACATTTTTTGGATGAAACTGATAGTTTCGTAAATATTAGATTTGAAAGTTCAAAAAAGGGCGTCTCTTCCATCTAACTTTAGAACCGTGGATCCAAACAGGGCGGCAACTACGAAACTCTACACTGAGCATCGCCCGACATGCTCTTGGCCGGTTTTTTTTGCATTGTTATCCCAGAAATCACCCCTTAAAGATTACTAATTCCAATTCAAGAAAATCCCCAGCCAGGTTATACGTAGCCTATAAAAATTAAACGCTTAAAAGGGGGGGGCAGCCACTACACTCACTACAGATTGAGCAAAATTTGCATGAGTCACCCCCCCCCCCCCCAGGTACACCTCAAATAGAAAAAAACGTTACTGACCCCCTCAAAATATCATTTCTGCATTTGTGACCCCCCCCCCCAAATTTCAACCGCACCTGTTCTTACCTTTCATGCTTAGGTTGATTTGACGGGAGGATCGATTTGGAAAAGTGGTACTGTATCCGATATACACCTACTACTCTATGTCGTTTAAATCATGCCAAAAAAAGTATTGATTTTTGAGTGTAGTTTCATTTAGTGGTAATTGTATCCATTTGTCAACTTTACTTCAAGTCCCGCCTCCAGGGTAGCGGGAGAGAAATTAGGGGTAAATTAGCCACTTACACAGACCGAATTCCACGCGGGCAGAGCCGCGGGCACAGCTAGTAAAATATACGCCGCGCCAGCAACGAACGCCTTCTAGATAGATGAATTAGGGTGACCATATTTTAGAAAAGAATAAGCATTTGATGTATATTATTAGATGTTTTTTACAAATATTAGAAAATTCAATATAGTAGGAAAATAAAAATATTTGACATTAGTTAAGGTAGTAAATATACATTGGAGATTACGTACCTTACCTACATAAAAGACGTAAGACCTTTTTTTAATACATAAAAGACGCTCATCACATCGCTTAAGACGATTTTAAGCCTAGCCAAAAACGCGTCTTAAGCGGAAAAGCGTATTCATCATCATCATAAACTTACGAGCTGAGCTCTTGTCGGTGATGAAATCTCCATGTTCTCCTTTCTTTAGCTTTTTTTATAAATAATATATAAATAAATAAGTTTTGATTCAGTTTTATATGCCTCTGCTTTGTAAAACACTTACATGTTATTATTTATTTGCCAATATCGACGAGATGTCTTATTTGAGACAAGCTGCTGAAAACATTTTCATTATATCATTATGATCTCATAAAGAAACGTTGTGAAAATATCCCGCATTTTCCGAACTGATGGACACAGTAAAATCAAAATTATGTACGTTACAGCGCAGTGAGTGAAACGAAGATAAAAATAACTTCGCCTCACTGAGCTGAACTCTTCACTTCCTTCGTAAGGGGGCTTCCATATTCAATTGATATTTGCCTATGTAGAAGAGGGAGGCTTTTGGCCAGTAGCGGGACACTACAGGCTAATAAATAAATCTTAAATTTTTTAAATTCGTCGAATTTTTGTTGTTGCTTATTTTTGCAATTTTTTAGTAACTAGTAGTAGTATAATACTTTGTTGTACAACAAAGAAACATACAACAGAAAGGATATATTATACTAGCCTTTTCCCGCGGCTTCGCCCGCGTACTATAAGTACTCAAAAAGGATACGATACCCATGTTGATTTTCATACTTTGTGACCACATTTGCCCCTTTTAGGGGTTGAATTTTCAAAAAACCTGAAATACGTGTTTACTCATTTGTCGTTAGGAATACTCCTGTGAAGATTCGAATAAAATAATCTAACAAATCTTGATTCGCCATACAAACTTTGGACCCCCATTTTACCCCCTTAGGGGGTGAATTTTGAAAAATCCTTTCTTAGTACACCCCTAGACCTTATAAGGAACCTACATGCCAAATTTGGAAACTCTAAAACCAGCGGTTTGGGCTGTGCGTTGATATGTCAGTCAGTCAGTCAGTTTCGTCTTTTATATATTTAAGATTTGTACAAAGGCGGATTTTTTTATGTATGTTCACGAATTATTTGAACAGAGTAAGACCGATATGGAAAATTATTTTTTTGTTTGTAAGGGTATACTTGACAGTTGTTCTCTTTTTCATCAAATCAGGATCCGATGGTGCGATCCTTGAGAAATCGAGGGAACTCTTCAATTCAGGTAATTTGAGTATGTTTCACAGTAGCTCGGGCTCTTAGTTAGGTGTATCCTAAGTAAAGTCGGTTCTTTTTAATTTAGACTTCTTCTGTATACAAGGTGTAACAAAAATACTGGTGATATAAAATAAAATAATAAAATAAAATAATTTTAAACAAAAAAGAACCGACTTCACTAAGCATCCACCTTTTCAACACCAAATGCTCGATCTGCTGTAAAAAATACTCAAATAACCATAGGTGTGCCTATAATAGTTGAAGAGTTCCCTCGATTTCTCCAGGATCCCATCATCAGATCCTAACATGGTTACAATGGGACAACTGTGAAGTATACGCTTTCAAACAAAAAAATAATTTTCCAAATCGGTCCAGCCGTCTTCGAATAATCGGTGAACATACATAAAAAAAAAAAAAACTAGCAAAAACAAAGATTCCGACGAATTGATAACCTCCTCCTTCGAAATCTTGAAGTCGGTTGATAAATTTTATTTCATTAAACCTGATGATGTACAACATGTAGAGGGGTTGAGACCTTCTAGTGGGTATGGTGTACCTGTGTCAGAAGGCCTCGCTCTTCCAAATGATTAATCGTACATACATTTAATAATTTTAAACAAAAAAGAACCGACTTCACTAAGCATCCACCTTTTCAACACCAAATGCTCGATCTGCTTTAAAAAATACTCAAATCATCATAGGTGTGCCTATAATAGTTGAAGAGTTCCCTCGATTTCTCCAGGATCCCATCATCAGATCCTAACATGGTTACAATGGGACCAACTGTGAAGTAAACGCTTTCAAACAAAAAAAGAATTTTCCAAATCGGTCCAGCCGTCTTCGAATAATCGGTGAACATTCATAAAAAAAAAAAAAATAGCAAAAACAAAGATTCCGACGAATTGATAACCTCCTCCTTCGAAATCTGGAAGTCGGTTGAAAACGTTATTATCAGTATAATATGTAGATTTTGTATTTTTACATTGAGTATCTTAAGATCTAAACTTAACTAAAATATAAGCTAAGTGTATGAGAGTGAACGTATGCGTGTGTATGTGTGTGTGTGTGTGTGCGTGTGTGTGCGTGTGTATGTGACGGCGCGTATGCTCACAATGGTAATTGTGTTCTTAAAGTTACAATTTTAATTTTATGTTATACATACGATTTTTTATACCTAATGGTTTTTTTTTAACTTACATGAAATTAAGTACCTATTTTTTTATTTTATTTATGAATCATCTTTTCTGTCTGACTATAGTCTAGTTTATACAACCAATCCTTAAGTATTTTTTTACATTCGTATACGTACGATCTGTTTAATATATCCGTTGATATACTTGGTATAGTATTGCGACTAAAAAAATAGGAACAAAAAATTTGGGCGGGTTTTTTTTTGTATGGGACCCGTCGTCCCAACCGGTCAACCCTTCGTAAAACAACATTTTTTTTTATTTTGCGTGAAAACATATTTTTCTTAGTTTTTTTATATTATAATTCGATACCAATTATCTCCTTAAACGTATCACCAGTATTATTGTTACACCTTGAAGAACAGCAGCAATGAATGTACACTTTTTTTTATTTTTTTTTATTTATTAATTAACTCTGAGTAACTATTATTATATTTTTTTGTAAATAGTTTACTATAGTATAAATTAATTATTGTATAATTGTATTACTTCAGTTAATTACAATAATGTACTTATGTGAAATATCTTGTAGGCATTTTGGGCAACTGTAAACCTACAAAAGTTTATGTAAAGAAATGTAAAATAGTTTTAATGTACAAAAACAAGTCCAAAACAATATTATTATAGGAAACCTTTTCCCTTTAATTGATATTTTCCAGTTAACCTTTAAGTAGATGAGAGGAGAAGTGAAAAAAGGTAGACATATGCGGCAACATGTACAACAAAGGTACGAGAAAGATAGATACTATAGATACATATAATATACTAGCCTTTTCCCGCGGCTTCGCCAGCGTACTATAAGTACTCAAAAAGGATACGATACCTATGTTGATTTTCAGACTTTGTGACCACATTTGCCCCATTTAGGGGTTGAATTTTCAAAAAACCTTAAACAAGTGTTTACTCATTTATAGTTAGGAATACTCCTGTGAAGTTTCGAATAAAATAGTCTAACAAATCTTGATTCACCATACAAATTATGGACCCCCATTTTACCCCCTTAGGGGTGAATTTTGAAAAATCCTTTCTTAGTGCATCCCTACACCTTATAACGAACCTACATGCTAGATTTGGAATTTCTAGAACCAGCGGTTTGGGCTGTGCGTTGATATGTCGGTCAGTCAGTCAATCGGTTAGTTAGTCAGTCAGTTTCTTCTTTTATATATTTAGAAGAAGAAGATATATACATGATTAATAATTATTATTATATCAGAGATGAGTGAGACTATTAAGTTCATAATAAATAAAATAAAATAAATATTCAGTGATTTTTCTATATGTTGTGTAAATTATGGTTTTGATTAAACTGTACGATGACGGCAGAAGAGTTTTTATTCTATAAAAAAGGGCAGTGAGAAAAATGGCTAGGGTGCCCGCCCTGGTATGCGTCTGTGTTTTATAGTCTTAAATTATAATTTCTGTAACTGTAAGTCAGCTGCGGAGAACCCCCCCCCCACCCCTCTGTATGCAGGGGGGTCTTTTTGTCTGCAGCTGACCGTACAAAACGGTACCCCATAAAGAATTGTAATTGTATAGCGAATGTTCCATGTTTTTACATTAACCGTTAGCGTCCCGATAAGCTAAAATAATCATACAGGCCATTAAAAATAAACGATATGGAAATATCCCGCATTTCCTGAACTCATGGACACATTAGTATCGAAATAATTTGCGTTGCAGCGCAGTGAGCGAAAGATGGATAAAAATAACTTTACCGCCATACTTTCCTTACATATATTGATATTTTCCATAATATTCATAACATGCGGAGAAACACAATGAGTGCACAAAAAGTGCACTTTGCCATAGAGAGCCGATCTTTCACAAAGGACCAACCGAACGCTTCGTTAAATTTAAGCGTCAATGCTATGAATATGGAGGTTAAGGGGCTGACAACAGCTAAATTCCCTCCCTATCTTTTTCAGCGCGAGTGAAAGAGAAACACTGTGTTACGATTAGTATGGGAGCTCATTGCAAATTTTGCAAAATGATGAATAAAACGAAAACTGCACATTAATTGAGAAATATAAAACAACGAAGTTTTTAGTATTAGTACGGTGGAATTTTGTCCTTAGTTACAGAGTATAAGTCAAGAAACTAAAGACATACGACTGTTTAAAGCAAACTTTAAGATGTTACTTTGGAATTATTTTCTATCGAGCCGATTTCGTCCAATGATGTATCGGAATCAACGAAGTTCTTCCAAATATAACGAATACTAACAAATATTTTTTTTACTTTCTCAAAACAAGGAGTTATAGCTAAAACACTGTTTGAGTAAAGTCAATTTGAAGGTCATCGGGTGTTGTCAGCCTCTTAAGTTATATTAGTTAAATACTCGCGGTAGAAACCATATGTTTTGTAAAGGCTAGTATGTATTTAATTTAAAGGTGCATCAAAAAAATAACCACAAAGTAACGGAAATACTGATACAGCAGAAAACCAAAACAAACATCAAAACTCTGCTTTGATGTGCATTTTTGCTTTGCAAGTCAGTATTTTCCGTCTGATTAATATTTCTCGTTGAACAACCGGATTGCTAGAGCCATATTGACGGTAAATTTCATTTGAATCTCTTGGTATATTTATAATATTTTTCTATAAAAGTATTTAATTGCTTAGTTATCTATGAAGATAACTAAGTACTTACTCGTAATTCACTTTGGTAGCGTAGCGTTTATGGAATTAAACTTTTTCAGTCAAAATAATTGATCTAATAAGTATAAAGCGCGGGACCGAGAGTTGTGGAAATCAGTGGGAGAGGCCTTTGCCCAGCAGTAGGACACTATTGTATAAAACATCTTGTACAGTTTTTAGGGCTCCGTAGCCAGAATGGCAAAAACGGAACCCTTATAGTTTTGGTCATGTCCGTCTGTCCGTATGTCACAGCCATTTTACTCGGAAACTATAAGACATATCTTAATAAAATTTAGACAGAAGGTGTAGTTTGAATGCCGCTATTTAGTTATGTAGTGAAATAGCAGAAACAAATATTTTCAGGGGGGTGGCGTAACTAAATTTTAATTTTTTTTACCAAATATCAACATGATGCCGATCAATTGGTAGGTCTTCATAAATAACATTGAGGTTTCTTGAAATATTTTGTGATTAAGTGAATAGTTTCAGAAATAATTGCTTCGAAGGTCAGAAAAATAGCGTCCCCCCTGTATTTTTTGAATCATAGGCCCAAAAAATATGAAAAAAATTGAGAAGATGCGCGTTATCATATACTTTCTAATAAAATTGTTTTGAACATTATCGGTTTAGCCATTTTTGAGTTATTTCCAAAAAACTTCTTCCATAAGCGTCGGATACGACCTTTTTGGCATTAGTGTGGTTCTTATTCCATTGAAGCTACTGAACCCTCAATTATGCGTGGTCCGACACGCACTTGGCCGGTTTTTTTTATATAAGTGACCTTTTTATTGATAAATATATTCTTAAATTACCCTTGCCTACGAAGCAGGAGGTCCCGGGTTCGAATCCTGGTCAGGGCATTTATTTGTGTGTTTATCACAGATATTTGTTCCTGAGTTATGGATGTTTTCTATGTATTTAAGTATTTATCCATATTTATCTATTATATATATATCGTCGTCTAGTACAGTCGAGGACAAAGAGATGTATACACTTTTGGACCTTATTGCGTTGTAATAAGGTCCAAAAGTGTATACATCTCTTTGTCCTCGACTGTACCCATAACACAAGCCTTATTGAGCTTACTGTGGGCCTAGGTCGATATGTGTAAGATTGTCCCATAATATTTATTTATTTATTTTATTTATTTATTTATTTAAATTTGAAAGATACCTTATATTTATTACAGTCAAGTATTTTATCCAATAAACAACATTTTAATCCAAGAGTACAAGAACACAGAGACAAAGGGTTACTTTGTATGGAAGTGTATATTATTTGTGCACGAGTTCAGATGATTTTTGAGGGAACCCTGATTACCTCTACTACCTTCCCCGGGCCTGAACATAGGCAGTTTTAATTGTAAATAACTTTAAAAGAGTAAGAGTTGATGTAGTATAAAAAACGTAGTCAGATTTATTTTTATTCGTCATGAGAACATGAGATTTAGATTAGATTTATCAAAAAAGTGTTTGACCGCCATCTTGGATTTCTAAATAGACAGTATTTTCGAAATCTGCACACCCGAATTAGTCGGAAATGACTACCATGACGATTTTGACACAATTTTCCGTTTCCGCCATCTTTGATTTTAAAACGGTCCTTATTTTCGAAATCTACACCCCTAAATTAATCGGAAAAGACTACCATAACGATTTTTATAACAAAAGTGTTTGACCGCCATCTTGGATTTCTAAATAGACATTATTTTCGAAATCTGCACACCCGAATTAGTCGGAAATGACTACCATGACGATTTTGACACAATTTTCCGTTTTCGCCATCTTTTATTTTAAAACCGTCCTTTTTTCCGAAATCTACACCCCTGAATGAATCGGAAAAGACTACCATAACGATTTTTATCAAAAAAGTGTTTGACCGCCATCTTGGATTTCTAAATAGACATTATTTTCGAAATCTGCACACCCTAATTAGTCGGAAATTACTACCATGACGATTTTGACAAAATTTTCCGTTTCCGCCATCTTTGATTTTAAAACGGTCCTTATTTTCGAAATCTACACCCCTAAATTAATCGGAAATGACTACCATAACGATTTTTACCATAAAGTGTTTGACCGCCATCTTGGATTTCTAAATAGATATTATTTTCGAAATCTGCACACCCGAATTAGTCGGAAATGACTACCATGACGATTTTGACACAATTTACAGTTTCCGCCATCTTTGATTTTAAAACGGTCCTTATTTTCGAAATCTACACCCTTGAATTAATGGAAAAAGACTACCATAACGATTTTTATCAAAAAAGTGTTTGACCGCCATCTTGGATTTCTAAATAGACAATATTTTCGAAATCTGCACACCCGAATTAGTCGGAAATGACTACCATGACGATATTAACAAAATTGTCTAGTTTTCAAATAAAAAAAACATTTAATAATATTAAGTAAAGTAAATATTTAAATCTTTTATTTCAAGGATCTTTATAATTCAATCGCACTTCTCGCAACTATAGGGTAATGGAAACAGGTCACTGTGTTGGGGATTTCATACAAGGTTAGCCGTTTTAGTGGCCTCTTAGTGTATCCAGCTGGCAAACTTACGTAATGCGCGTAGGACGATTTAGCACAGGTCCGTCGTCTGTGAGCTCTCGTTCCATACTGAGCCAGAGGCGACGGCGCGATGTGTTTTGTCAAGATTTGAACCGATTTAGAGTCATCTTCAAAAAATTACACTTTATTAAAATTTTGCGTTACAGTAATGATTTTTTTTTCCTGGTAGATCTATAGCTGAACTTTGATATATTTATATTTTTAGGGCAGAAAATTTATAGGAATTCCGTGAAAAAAATTAAATGTAAACCTGTTTTCATCAAAAAAATTGCAATATTCAGAAGGTATTTTGTCTATTATCCAAGACGAAACTTCAATTTTTCTTACCATGGCCGTCTTGAACATGATATACTGAATTGAATTGTATTCAAATTTTATAAGAAAGGTTCCCTTTATTTGAGTAATTTGAAAAAAAAACCAGACGTCTAACTGCAAACTCTGAAGAGGCCTGCCAAGAGAAGCCATGTTTTTCAGGTTTTTTTCTCAAAAATGTAATTTTTTTCCCATGGCTGTCTAGATAAAGGAACGGACTATTATATGCATTAAAAGTTAATTTAAAAACACAAAGCATTTTCGCTATAACCTCCGAAGAAAATGATGCATTTCGCAAAATACGCGCATTTTGGGACTAAGGCCTCTTAAATAAACCATTTAATGGAATTACAGTCCGTTTTAAACTAAAACTTAAAGTACTAATATTTAATCAAAATAATTGACTCTAAAAATAAATCTAAATATGGCCCCTTGGGCATGGCAGGTACTCGTAGGTACCGAAAATGCTGCAGTATTTCCTCGCTGGATTGCTAAACTACTCGTAATTAGTTGACCCAAAGCTGCCTGCTGTTCGATCTCCTGTCCTGTGGCATCTCTGAGTCTCTTCGATAGGTCTTTTCATTTACCAACATGATAAATAACATTCTAGTTCTACTTGTAGGTACCTAATCCAAATCAATCATACGTAGATCAAACTCTAGTGAGTCGACATAAAGCAAGTCCCATAAACAATATTCAAATCAATAATTGCAAAATTCGTAACAGTTATGATTTTTTTATTGAATTCATAATATGTGGGAGCGTTACGTGCTTGGGCTCATCGAGCAGCCCCACTTTTAGGATAAAATACCAAAAATATAATAAAACTAGCTGTGCCCGCGGCTCCGCCCGTGTGGAATTCGGTCTGTGTCAGTAAGCGGCTAATTAACCCCTAATTTCTCTCCCGCTACCCTGGAGACGGAACTTGAAGTAAAGTTGACAGATGGATACGCTAGAGGATAGTAGTCCTGGTAAAATATTTTACAATTACCAATAAATGAAACTACACTCAAAAATGAATACTTTTTTTTATCTTATTAATTTTTATTGGCATGATTTAAACGACATAGAGTAGTAGGTGTATATCGAACGATACAGGACCACTTTTGTATATATACGTTCATGTCCACGGCAAATATCATCCAAATCGATCCTCCCGTCAAATCGCTCTAAGCATGAAACGTAAGAACAGGCGCGGTTGAAATGGGGGGGCATCAGAAATGCAGAAATGTTTTTGACATTGGAAATGTCTTTTCGTTCGTTCCAGTATAGGCCCCGATTTCACGAAAAAGTGCGATCCCCTTATAACTCGGAAAGTTGTAAAGACATGATATTCAAAAATGGTTCAAAAGACTCATATTTACGAGAGCTGTAAGATGCAAAAATAATTTTTCGAGAAAATCAAATAAGACAAAAGTTATGGCCGGAAGAGTGAAAAAAAAAATATTTTTTCCAAATTTTTGATTTTGGCGTTCGATATTTTGGAAACGGAGAATGATATCAAAAATTTGAGAAGAAATCCTCTGGACAATTTAGTCAGCTACAATTTAAGCCTAAAAAGAAGAAGATCGGGTTAAGAGTCTGCCCTGTAGCCTAACCTTTTTGATAAAAGTCAGAACGACATTTTTCACATATTTTTTTTTAACTGACTTCAAGATTTCAAAAGAGGAGGTTCTCAATTTTTTTTTATGTTTGTTACTCCATAACTCCGTCATGGGGAATCGAGGCAAGTAGTGATTTTTATCAACAAATCAATCATTTTCATTCAAAACAGTGACATTTGATTAAGCGGAACTGCTGATGATGATCAGAAGGAAACTTTTCAACGACGCATAGTTCATGTTTGGCGATTCCTCCTCTTATCGAACACACGTCGGTGTTTGTTAAGCAAGTAAGATTGTCAGGACAAATTTTCGTCAAGCTCAAGTTCTGATGATGGGATCCATGAGGAATCGAGGGAACTCCTCAAATATTAAAGGCAAACACATAGTGATTTTTGTATTTTTATCAACAAATCAAGCATTTTCATTCAAAAGAGTGACATTTGATGAAGTGGAACTGCTGATGATGATCAGAGCGGAACTCTTCAACGGCGCATAATTCACGTTTGGTGATTTCTCCTCTACGATGTGTTTGTTAAGCAAGTTAGATTCTCAGGACAAATTTTCGTCAAGCTAAGTTCTGATGATGGGATCCAGGAGGAATCGAGGAAACTTCTCAAATCTTAAAGGCATACATAAAGTGATTTTTGTATTTAAATCAATAAATCAAGCATATTCATTGAAAACAGTGACATATTGATGAAGTGGGACTGCGGCTGATGCCATAAACATGTGAAATGTAAAATAAGAAAGGAATTCTTCAACGACGCATAGTTCACGTTTGACGATTTGTCCTCTTCGCTATGTTTGTTAAGCAAGTTATTTCATTGTATAGAGTGCACCATCTACAATAATCCTTCACCGGCTTCCCCTATTGAAGAAGTCGGTTTTTTTTTTGCTTAAAAATTATTTAGCTATGTGGCTACCATTTCTCGAGTTGACTACGGATTTGTAATGTAATATTTTTTTTGTACTTTGAACATTATTATATCCTGCTTATTAATCTAAAAATGAAATATGTATACTTAGACGCCACGGCCACAATTATTTAAACTTCGATATGCGGGTGGAAATTTTTCAATCTGTTTGTTCATAACAGAGTTGGGCACACTTGATTAAAATCGGTGATCGATTACTAATCATCGCTGATTAAATCATAACACAAAACAATCAAGTAATTTCGCCATGAGTAAATCATTAACGACGGGCGCTGATTGAAACTAAATTAACGCTAATCAACTAACTTGTTCAATGTGATTGACGAATGTATGATTAGAGTGTTCTTAAGCTGGTTTATATTATTACTTGAATAAGGCGTTTGTTTTGAATTTCACATATTGAACCAGATACATATGTAGATATTTTCATTATCCTAAATGAAAATGAGAATGAGAATGAGAAAGCGAATGAGAATGAAAATGAAAAGCGCACGTGAAAACCGCAGCTGTGTGATAGCTGCCTTAACTGTAGCCGAAAATCGCAATAAAACCGAACAGGCTGTTTCAAAGTTAAATGGGAGCATTCATTTGTACACTCATATCAAAAACTAACAAAAAAATTGACGATATTTTGGTAAAGGTAACATTTACCACTGGCATTTACGCTTTTATTGCTCAATATGGAATCTGCACTGTACAACTTAAGACGTAAGCGCCAACCGCCAAATGATACCTTTAGAAATATTGTCACAAATAGCCATTTATCCTAAATGTATATTATACTCACATAGGTACCGCCTCTGTTTCGTCAGGGAAAAAAGTGAAGGAGCTAGTAGCTACGCAAAATCTAATCAACTAAATCGTTAGTTTAACTAAGCATACCGTCTTACTAATGTAATCACTTCAGCTAATCATGAGTGAAACTAAAAATCGACATGATTTACTCATGTCGGTGGTCGATCAGATTAGAAAGCTCATGATTGAATTCGTAATCATGTTCATATGGTTATGTATGAGTAACGTTCTCATTTTTAACTTAAGTTTCAATCACGTTAATTTTTGCCCAACTCTGGTTCACAGGCGCTATGTTGAGGATGAATGTTAATCAAAGAATAAAATAATTATCATTCAACGTCGTAGTTTTATTTTATAACATTTTCCTTATTCCGATTTTCTCGTCGTTCAGCGAAAATATTTTTTCGAATTCCGTAGATTCATTTCCAATGTGCTCGATAGTCGTGTGAGGCACGAAATCTGTGAATTTTTTTCTATTTGAGGAATTAGTTATCCATAAGGGGTGATTTCCGGGATAATAATGCAAAAAAAAACGGGCAAGAGCATGTCGGGCGATGGTCAGTGTAGAGTTCCGTAGATGCCGCCCTGTTACGAAACATCCGTTCAAAAGGTCGTTTATTAAGGGATATTTGGCGGCGCTTACGTCAGTTTACTATCCGGCACATTTTCATTACGTTACCGTAGGTAATGAATTTTCATACGTTTTTACCGCACTGTCACGGATAATACACTGATGTTACGTTACTGGTTGCAATAATTGTGGTAATTACATACTTCAAGGTAAGCACATTACATTGCACTAATGAACGTCAGAGAAAAATAATAATGAATAATATTTTTTTATTATTAGTTATTTAATTTTATTTCATTTTCGACTTTTTCGTAAATTTTGTGGTTTTAATTTTTTTGTATTTTTTTGAAAATTTGAAAATTTTTGAAATTTTTGAAATTTTGAAATATTTTGAAATTTTTTAAATTTTAGAAATTTTCGAAATTTTTGAAATTTTAGAAATTATTGAAATTATAGAAATTTTTGTAATTTTTTAAATTTTTTAAATTTTAGAAATATTAGAAATTTGAGAAATTTTAGAAATTTCAGAAATTTTAAAGTTTTTTAAGTTTTTGAAATTTTTGAAATTTTTGAAATTTTTGAAATTTTTGAAATTTTAGAAATTTTTAAAATTTTAGAAATTTTTAAGTTTTTGAAATTTTTGAAATTTCTGTAGTTTTTGAAGTTTTTTAATATTTGAAATTTTTGAAAGTTTTGAAATTTTTGAAATTTTTGAAACTTGTAATTTTTGAAATTTTTGAAATACTTGAAATTTCACTTTTACGTTCTCGACTTTTGTCACTTTTATCACTTTGTCACTTTGTCACTTCTCACTTTCACTACACTTCACTTCACTTCACTTTATTCTATTTTATATATTTTTTATTTCATTCCATTTTACACGTTTCTCAATCGTATGGGTGTCGCGTTTTCGTGACGTGAAGCTTTTTCGTGACGGTCACGTGACTTTTTTTCGCCTAGCCCCCCATCCACGAACCGTCCGATAAGGAACTTCGTTCAAAACTACCACCGGTTCTAACCCTACACCTCTGGCCCAAGAAGTATTATGACCGAAAAGAAACTCGACGGGACTTATTTTTATCAAAACAGTAATACATTATTAGACCTTAAAGATACAAATTAATGCGTAGTTCTTCAAGAAGACATAGGTATCAAAACAGCTTGAGAGACAGATAATGTACCGATTATTTAATTATAAAGAAAAATAAATCCTAATCTGACTGCTTCACAAAACGTTTGATATGTTTTCCTACCTAAACGGTGTCCTATAAATGTTAGATGATTTTGTAGTAGTTTTTTGGTTTGGGCCATGCATCTTTGTCCGTCATATATAATACTCGAATCTGCAATAACCCTTTGACATTCATGGCATTTTCAAATATTTCTTAAGAGCGGGTAAAGGTAAATTTAAAGCATCGACGGGTAACATGTTATAAATATGAACACCTTGACCAAAAAATTACAAATTATTTCAATACCAAATTTCATCTAAATACGTACAGCGGTTATTGGTAGTTTCTTCCCCATGTAAACTTTCACCCCTTTTGTATCCGCTTAAAGGATAATTTCTGAGATAAAACTATTTTATTTCCTTTTCCAGCTCAAATTATCTCCATACCAAATTTTATCTAAATCGATTCTGCGGTTAATAATTCCCTATACAAATTTCCAACTCTCTTTTCACCCCTTTAGGGTTGATTTTCGGAGTGAAAACTATCATTTGTCCTTTCTTGAGGCCCATACTATACCAAATTTCATCTTTATCAGTTCAGCGGTTAAAAATCGTCATACCAACTTCCAACCCCGTTTTCGGGGTGAAAGGGTTTATTTTCGGGATGAAAACTATTCTGTCGTTTCTCGGGACTCAAATTATCTGCATACTAATTTCTATTAAAAAATCTCCATACAAAGTTTCAACCCCCTTTTCACCCCCTCCAGGGTTGATTTTCGGGATGAAAACTATTCTTTGTCCTTTCCCGGGACTCAAACTATCTCTACACAAAATTTCATCAAAATCCGTTCCGCCGTTTTCACGTGATAGATGTATAGATAAATAGTTTTTATTGAAAGTACCTTTCAGGCTTCACTTCCATTATTTTTTGAACCTACGGTACTAAAGTAAGATGGGGGGGGGGGGGCTTTTTTCAAGATGAAACTATCCTTTGTCCTTTCTCGAGATTCATACTATCACCAATTTTCATCTAAATCAGTTCAGCGGTAAAAAAATCCTCATACCAACTTCCAACCCCCTTTTCACCTCCAGAAGGGTTTGAAAACTATCCTATGACGTTTCTCGAGACTCAAATGATCTCCATACTCATTTCTATCTAAATCGTTTCAACGGCTAAAAATTCTCCATACAAACTTTCAACCCCATTTTCACCCCCACCAGGGTTGATTTTCGGGATCAAAACTATATATTATCCTTTCCCGAGACTCAAACTATCTCTATACAAAATTTCATCAAAATCTGTTCAGCCGCTTTCACGTGATGCGCGGTCAACAGATAAAAATTCTACAAATAGTTGGAACGTGTCCTGTTATCGATTCTAAGTATCCCCAGCCAACTTTTTTTCGATTATCTCCCATGTACAGACTTTCGACCCTCTTCAGCTTTATTATATGTATAGATTGTTTGTGTTCTGAAAATTTATTTTTCTTATTTCCTCATTGATCCCATCATCAGATAAGAATGAAAAATCTAATTGGTCCAATCATTGGTCACAACTTAAAGCTCCTTTCCAAAAAATTTTTTTTTTTTTTTAATCGGATGACGAAGCTCAGAGTTTCCCCCCGAGCCCCCTTAAATATTATTTTTAATATTTTAAAAATTGAGATTGGCGTGGAATCAGCCTTACAATATATTTAATGCCTCATGTAAACTCATTCAAACAGTCAAATGGAATTCCAATGCCCGAATTATGTCGATTTGAAATTTCAAAAAAGAAATTATTTGTACATAGAATAAAATTGTCATCTTCTAATGATATCAAAACTGAGAATTAAAATCACGTTCAAGGTATTTAAAAATACTTAGTCAGCATGGAATTCGTTCAAAGCATTTAATTAAATTTTAGTGGAGCTTTATATTTTCAACCGACTTCAAGATTTCGAAGGAGGAGATTATCAATTCATCGGGATCTTTGTTTATTTTTGCTATTTTTTTTTGAATGTATATTCACCGATTATTCGAAGACGGCTGGACCGATTTGGAAAATTATTTTTTTGTTTGAAAAAGTATACTTCACAGTTGGTCCCATTGTAACCAGGTCAGGATCTGATGATGGGATCCTGGAGAAATCGAGAGAAATCTTTAACTATTATAGGCACACCTATAGTGATTTGAGGATTTTTTACAGCAGCTCGAGCATTTGCTGGTGGAAAGGTGGATGCTAAGTGAAGTCGGTTCGTTTTTGTTTAAAATTATTACGTAATTAGTGAATATTTGTTAGAAATATCAAGGTTCTACCTTTAGCGGCTTAGGTTGGCTGTCTCTCTTCAGGTATCGCGCTCTGTTGTATAAGTCGCAGCCGGATAGTATAATCCGCCGTATTTCATTACTCCAAGCCGTTTTAAAAAACAAAAATCGCGTGGTCTCAGTCAGTCAAGGACTGCTTTTTGTTAAAACTAACAAGGCGTAACAAAAATGCTGGTAATTGGAAGTATTTTTCAGATAACTAAAAAATGGCTGAACCGATAATGTTCAAAATAATTTTAGTAAGAAAGTATATGATAAGGCACATCACCTCAATTCATATTTTTTGGACTTACGGCTCAAAAGTTACAGGGGGGACACCATTTTTCTGACTTTCGAAGCGATTATTTCAGAAAATATTCACTTAATTACAAACAGTCAAAGAAACCTCAATGTTATTTTTAAAGACCTATCGATTAATGTGTCACATGTTGATATTTGGTTATAAAACATTTTTTGAAATTTAGCTACATCTATGGAGCGCCCCCCTAAAAATATTTTTTTGTTCAAATTTAACTCCATAACTAAGTAGCGGCGTACAAAATACACCTTATGTGTAAATTTTATTCAGATACGTCGTATAGTTTCCGAGTAAAATGGCTGTGATATACGGACGGACAGACAGACATGACGAATCCATAAGGGTTCCGTTTTTTGCCATTTGGCTACGGGACCCTAAAAAGGAAGATGAGTGACGTTCATTCATACTTAATATTATAAATGGGAAAGTGTATGTGTGTGTTTGTTTGTTTGTCCGTCTTTCACGGCAAAACGGGGCGACCAATTGACGTGATTTTTTAAGTGGAGATTGTTGAAGGGACGGAGAGTGACATAGGCTACTTTTTGTCTCTTTCTAACCCCCCACTTCCCTAAAATGAGGGATGGAAGTTTGTATGGAGCATTCCGGGGGGCAATCAGGAAAGGGGAACCGTGTTACCCCGAATTTAACGCGAGCGAAGCCGCGGGCAAAAGCTAGTAGTAAATAAAACTGCAATGCGTTCCATCACCTGCACACTTGTAAAATGCTACACACCGCTATAATGTATGTGCATCATGGGCAAAAGAGATAAACGTCTATATGGTTAACACGGGTATGCAAGGGAAACCTCCATATTTTGCGCATTGCTCAAAGTGTGACGAGAGACTCTGCCACACGACTAATTCAATATACAATATTTGATGGCATATAATCGAGCGCCTGGTATCATATCTCCCTTTTGACATTGGAAATGTCTTTTCGTTCGTTCCAGTATAGGCCCCGATTTCACGAAAAAGTGCGATCCCCTTATACCTCGGAAAGTTGTAGAGATATGATATTCACAAATGGCTCAAAAGACTCACATTTACGAGAGCTGTAAGGTGCAAAAATAAATTTTCGAGAAAATCAAAAAAGAAAAAGTATTGGCCGTAATAGTGAAAAAATAAATCATTTTTTTCTAAATTATTGATTTTGGCGTTCGATATTTTGGAAACGAAGAATGATATCGAAAATTTGATAAGAACTCCTCTGGACAATTTAGTCAGCTACAATTTAAGCCTAAAAAAAAGACGATAGGGTTAAGGGTCTGCCCTGTAGCCTAACCTTTTTGGAAAAAGTCAGAACGACATTTTTCACATTTTTTTTTAACTGACTTCAAGATTTCAAAATAGGAGGTTCTCAATCCGGCGTGTAAGTATGTTTTTTTTTATTTTGTTTTTTTATTTATTTATTTTGTTTATTTTTATGTTTGTTACTCCATAACTCCGTCATGTCTGAACTGATTTTGAAAATTCTTTTTTTGATTTTAAGTATATATTGATCCCGTTTTTGTCAATCTGATGAGGATCCATGAGGAATCGAGGGAACTCCTCAAATGTTAATGGCATACATGTAGTGATTTTTATCAACAAATCAATCATTTTCATTCAAAACAGTGACATTTGATTTAGCGGAACTGCTGATGATGATCAGAAGGGAACTCTTCAACGACGCATAGTTCACGTTTGGCGATTCCTCCTCTTATCGAACACACATCGGTGTTTGTTAAGCAAGTAAGATTGTCAGGACAAATTTTCGCCAAGCTCAAGTTCTGACGATGGGATCCATGAGGAATCGAGGGAACTCCTCAAATCTTAACCTTTAACTGACGATGTGCACGTCTCACAGACGTACTAAATTTTTTTTCGAGAATATTTTTTTAAATGTATATTGTGAAAAGCTCTCGTTTCTTGTACCTTCCTCCTTTGTTATTATCTAGCATCCCTTCGATGCCGGCCGTCAAACTTGTGCACATTATGCCCTAAACCGAGTCATTGCCGTCTCACGGACGTCACTACGATGTTCGTGTACTAAAAATTTGTTAAATACATACAAATATTTCGGTCGAATGTTTCTGTTAAAACGCATCCCGCAGTGTCATTATTTCTGTCATCATCCTCTAATTGAACTGATCTAGCATCCCTGAGATGCTGGGAGTGAAACTAACGCACATACATTCGTAACAATCATCGACGTCTTACAGACGCCACCACGGTGTTAACGTATTTCACGTCTCTTGGTGACGAGATAAAAAGTAGAAAATTCTTTCCAATAACAGTCTTAACGGCTTTTGTTTTACTAATTAGCCTCACAGCTCGTGTCCACGTGCCGACAATGTAACTTTGGGACCTTAACCTCCCAATATAACTTATAGTATCTGCTGACAATTTACTCTCAGTAGTGCACAAAAAACACGATATATATTTAGCGTGTAACAGTTTATTTTATTTTATTTTGATGATTAATTATTGCACTCGAGCACTCAAATGATCATTTCTTAACATATAAGATTTTGTATTTCTTAATCATTGAGTATTAAAGAAAAAAAGTCACTGGAACATTATACCCAATTTGTTTTGGTGTTTTTTCTTAAGTGTCGAATGGACTCTAAAATTTGTATGCTTTTTTTATGAATATCTATTATTCAAATACATAAAATGATTAATTATTTGATATAAAACTTGTGTATCTGATGAATGCAAATGAAAATTTTTATGATACATTTTACTTTTGACGTCTGTTAGACACCACCTCAGCGTGAGTGTTACTCTGAACCCACGTCGTTAGTTAAAGGTTAAATGCATACACATAGTGATTTTTGTATTTTTATCAACAAATCAAGCATTTTCATTCAAAAGAGTGACATTGGATGAAGTGGAACTGCTGATGATGATCAGAGCGGAACTCTTCAATAGCCGTGTCCACACCAGGCGCACAGCCTCGCGAGGAAATTGCCGCGCGAGGCGGCTCGGCTAGTGTGGACGTGCCTCGGCCGAGGCGGCGTGCATATTTGCCTCGGCCGCGGCCGGCCCGGTGTCGGTATTTCCGCACGCTCAAAGGCGCCTCAGTCGTTTGCCTCGCGAGGGTCTGGACGTGTTTATTTGTTGCGCGTTGTTATTTTGTTCCATGCAAAACATTGAGCAACAGGAGATTAAAATAATCGAGCTGATTAGATGAACTTTTATTTGTTTACTTAAGTATTACCTTTACACAATCCTTTAGATGTTATAAGATGGCATCACACTTCACTTCTGGTACAATTTTTGATATTGATTGTTTTGATATACGAAATAAATATTGGAGACTGGTGTAAGAGCCCCTGTTGTCAAGTATCGTAATGTTACAAGCACTTTCTCCCTAACGGTGATCGATTCTCTAAACTTTGTATCTTGCCTTTTTAGTTTTGTATTTAATTGTAAACACAACAAAAACTCTATTTGTTCTTTTTCAATGCGTCCAATATTAGTCTCTAATCCAGTTTCTGTTAATTCACTGTACAGGCGGTTTCCGTATTGGGATCTAGATTTATATAATGGGCTCACCCAAAATCTCCTTTACTTTACTTTCGCCGTTTATTTTGTATAGCTTTAAAAAGCAAAATAAAAGTAATTAAAACCACGGCAGTAATCACATGTGACGCCATTTTGAACAGCTGACAGAGGGCCGCCATCTTGCCGAGCAATTTGGCTCGGGCTTTCCTCGCGAGGCAAACTTCCCTACTAAAAACACGTACACGTACACGAGCACGCTGCCGCGCGAGGAATAGTCGTTTGCCTCGCGCGGCAATTTCCTCGCGAGGCTGTGCGCCTGGTGTGGACACGCCTAATGACGCATAGTTCACGTTTGGCGATTTGTCCTCTTCGCTGTGTTTGTTAAACAAGTTAGACTCTCAGGACTAATTTTCGTCAAGCTCAAGTTCTGATGATGGGGGATCCAGGAGGAATCGAGGAAACTTCTCAAATCATAAAGTGATTTTTGTATTTAAATCGACAAATCAAGCATTTTCATTGAAAACAGTGACATATTGATGAAGTGGAACTGCGGCTGATGCCATAAACATGTGAAATGTAAAATGAGAAAGGAATTCTTCAACGACGCATAGTTCACGTTTGACGATTTGTCCTCTTCGCTGTGTTAGTTAAGCAAGTTATTTCATTGTATACAGTGCACCATCTACAATAATCCTTCACCGGCTTCCTCCATTGAAGAAGTCGTTTTTTTGCTTAAAAAATATTTAGCTACTAGCTGTGCCCGCGGCTCCGCCCGCGTGGAATTCGGTCTGTGTCAGTAAGCGGCTAATTAACCCCTAATTTCTCTCCCGCTACCCTGGAGACGGAACTTGAAGTAAAGTTGACAGATGGATACGCTAGAGGACAGTAGTCCTGGTAAAATATTTTACAATTACCACTAAATGAAACTACACTCAAAAATGAATACTTGTTTTTATCCTATTAATTTTTATTGGCATGATTTAAACGACATAGAGTAGTAGGTGTATATCGAACGATACAGGACCACTTTTGTATTTATACGTTCATGTCTACGGCAAATATCATCCAAATCGATCCTCCCGTCAAATCAGTCTAAGCATGAAAGGTAAGAACAGGCGCGGTTGACATGGGGGGGGGATCAGAAATGCACAAATGTTTTTGACATTGGAAATGTCTTTTCGTTCGTTCCAGTATAGGCCCCGATTTCACGAAAAAGTGCGATCCCCTTATAACTCGGAAAGTTGTAAAGACATGATATTCAAAAATGGCTCAAAAGACTTATATTTACGAGAGCTGTAAGATGCAAAAATAATTTTTCGAGAAAATCAAATAAGACAAAAGTTATGGCCGGAATAGTGAAAAAATATATATATTTTTTCCAATTTTTTGACTTTGGCGTTCGATATTTTGGAAACGGAGAATGATATCAAAAATTTGAGAAGAACTCCTCTGGATAATTTAGTCAGCTACAATTTAAGCCAACAAAAAAGACGATCGGGTTAAGGGTCTGCCCTGTAGCCTAACCTTTTTGATAAAAGCCAGAACGACATTTTTCACATATGTTATTCAATCAAATACAAACACTGAAAACATTGAAAAAATAATCAACCCAGCAGGATTTGAACCTCGCATCGATACGCCTTACCGGGGCTCGATCGCTTTACCAATTAAGCTATGGGTTCAGTTACTGAGTTGACGAAATTCTCAATGCCTTCAATCATCTTTTTGCATTTATTTTTACATCGACTTTATAGCAGCCGTAAGCGACATCTAGGTGCTAACTACCAGAGTTAGATACCCTTCCCGCCGACCCTTTTACAAGTGTCACAACGGAAATAATAGATGGCGCTGCTATCAACTCATAATTATTTTACATGTTTTTTTAAAGTGGGGCATTCCACTCATACAATAGTATGTTATTCAATCAAATACAAACACTGAAATCATTGAAAAAATAATCAACCCAGCAGGATTTGAACCTCGCATCGATACGCCTTACCGGGGCTCGATCGCTTTACCAATTAAGCTATGGGTTCAGTTACTGAGTTGACGAAATTCTCAATGCCTTCAATCATCTTTTTGCATTTATTTTTTCAATGTTTTCAGTGTTTGTATTTGATTGAATAACATACTATTGTATGAGTGGAATGCCCTACTTTAAAAAAACATGTAAAATAATTATTTTTCACATAATTTTTTTTTTAACTGACTTCAAGATTTCAAAAGAGGAGGTTCTCAATTTTTTTTTATGTTTGTTACTCCATAACTCCGTCATGGGGAATCGAGGCAAGTAGTGATTTTTATCAACAAATCAATCATTTTCATTCAAAACAGTGACATTTGATTAAGCGGAACTGCTGATGATGATCAGAAGGGAACTTTTCAACGACGCATAGTTCATGTTTGGCGATTCCTCCTCTTAACGAACACACGTCGGTGTTTGTTAAGCAAGTAAGATTGTCAGGACAAATTTTCGTCAAGCTCAAGTTCTGATGATGGGATCCATGAGGAATCGAGGGAACTCCTCAAATATTAAAGGCAAACACATAGTGATTTTTGTATTTTTATCAACAAATCAAGCATTTTCATTCAAAAGAGTGACATTTGATGAAGTGGAACTGCTGATGATGATCAGAGCGGAACTCTTCAATGACGCATAGTTCACGTTTGGCGATTTGTCCTCTTCGCTATGTTTGTTAAGCAAGTTAGATTCTCAGGACAAATTTTCGTCAAGCTAAGTTCTGATGATGGGATCCAGGAGGAATCGAGGAAACTTCTCAAATCTTAAAGGCATACATAAAGTGATTTTTGTATTTAAATCAATAAATCAAGCATATTCATTGAAAACAGTGACATATTGATGAAGTGGGACTGCGGCTGATGCCATAAACATGTGAAATGTAAAATGAGAAAGGAATTCTTCAACGACGCATAGTTCACGTTTGACGATTTGTCTTCTTCGCTATGTTTGTTAAGCAAGTTATTTCATTGTATAGAGTGCACCATCTACAATAATCCTTCACCGGCTTCCCCTATTGAAGAAGTCGGTTTTTTTTTTTGCTTAAAAATTATTTAGCTATGTGGCTACCATTTCTCGAGTTGTCTACGGATTTGTAATGTAATAATTTTTTTGTACTTTGAACATTATTATATCCTGCTTATTAATCTAAAAATGAAATATGTATACTTAGGCGCCACGGCGACAATTATTTAAACTTCGATATGCGGGTGGAAATTTTTCAATTTGTTTGTTCATAGCAGATTTGGGCACACTTGATTAAAATCGGTGATCGATTACTAATCATCGCTGATTAAATCATAACACAAAACAATCAAGTAATTTCGCCATGAGTAAATCATTAAAGACGGGCGCTGATTGAAACTAAATTAACGCTAATCAACTAACTTGTTCAATGTGATTGACGAATGTATGATTAGAGTGTTCTTAATTTTTGAAATTTTAGAAATTTTAAAGTTTTTGAAGTTTTTGAAATTTTTGAAATTTCTCTAGTTTTTGAAATTTTTTAATATTTGAAAATTTTGAAATTTTTGAAATTTTTGTAACTTGTAATTTTTGAAATTTTTGAAATACTTGTAATTTCACTTTTACGTTCTCGACTTTTTTCACTTTTATCACTTTGTCACTTCTCACTTTCACTACACATCACTTCACTTCACTTTATTCTATTTTATATATTTTTTATTTCATTCCATTTTACATGTTTCTCAATCGTATGGGTGTCGCGTTTTCGTGACGTGAAGCTTTTTCGTGACGGTCACGTGACTTTTTTTCGCCTAGCCCCCCATCCGCGAACCGTCCGATAAGGAACTTCGTTCCAAAACTACCACCGGTTCTAACCCTACACCTCTGGCCCAAGAAGTATTATGACCGAAAAGAAACTCGACGGGACTTATTTTTATCAAAACAGTAATACATTATTAGATCTTAAAGATACAAATTAATGCGTAGTTCTTCAAGAAGACATAGGTATCAAAACAGCTTGAGAGACAGATAATGTACCGATTGTTTAATTATAAAGAAAAATAAATCCTAATCTGACTGCTTCACAAAACGTTTGATATATTTTCCTACCTAAACGGTGTCCTATAAATGTTAGATGATTTTGTAGTAGTTTTTTGGTTTGGTCCATGCATCTTTGTCCGTCATATATTATACTCGAACCTGCAATAACCCTTTGACATTCATGACATTTTCAAATATTTCTTAAGAGCGGGTAAAGGTAAATTTAAAGCATCGACGGGTAACATGTTATAAATATGAACACCTTGACCAAAAAATTACAAATTATTTCAATACCAAATTTCATCTAAATACGTACAGCGGTTATTGGTTGTTTCTTCCCCATGTAAACTTTCACCCCTTTTGTATCCGCTTAAAGGATAATTTCTGAGATAAAACTATTTTATTTCCTTTTCCAGCTCAAATTATCTCCATACCAAATTTTATCTAAATCGATCCTGCGGTTAATAATTCCCTATACAAATTTCCAACTCTCTTTTCACCCCTTTAGGGTTGATTTTCGGAGTGAAAACTATCATTTGTCCTTTCTTGAGGCCCATACTATACCAAATTTCATCTTTATTAGTTCAGCGGTTAAAAATCGTCATACCAACTTCCAACCCCGTTTTCGGGGTGAAAGGGTTTATTTTCGGGATGAAAACTATTCTGTCGTTTCTCGGGACTCAAATTATCTGCATACTAATTTCTATTAAAAAACCTCCATACAAACTTTCAACCCCCTTTTCACCCCCTCCAGGGTTGATTTTCGGGATGAAAACTATTCTTTGTCCTTTCCCGCGACTCACACTATCTCTAAACAAAATTTCATCAAAATCCGTTCCGCCGTTTTCACGTGATAGATGTATAGATAAATAGTTTTTACTGAAAGTACCTTTCAGGCTTCACTTCCATTATTTTTTGAACCTACGGTTCTAAAGTAAGATGGGGGGGGGGCTTTTTTCAAGATGAAACTATCCTTTGTCCTTTCTCGAGACTCATACTATCTCTATACCAATTTTCATCTAAATCAGTTCAGCGGTAAAAAAATCCTCATACCAACCTCCAACCCCCTTTTCACCTCCAGAAGGGTTTGAAAACTATCCTATGACGTTTCTCGAGACTCAAATGATCTCCATACTCATTTCTATCTAAATCGTTTCAACGGCTAAAAATTCTCCATACAAACTTTCAACCCAATTTTCGCCCCCACCAGGGTTGATTTTCGGGATTAAAACTATATATTATCCTTTCCCGGGACTCAAACTATCTCTATACAAAATTTCATCAAAATACGTTCAGCCGTTTTCACGTGATGCGCGGTCAAATAAACAGACAAACAGATAAACAGATAAACAAACAAAAATTCTAAAAATTGTTGGAACGTGTCCTGTTATCGATTCTAAGTATCCCCAGCCAACTTTTTTTCGATTATCTTCCATGTACAGACTTTCGACCCTCTTCAGCTTTATTATATGTATAGATGTGTTTCTCGAGTTGACTACGGATTTGTAATGTAATAATTTTCTTGTACTTTGAACATTATTATATCCTGCTTATTAATCTAAAAATTAAATATGTATACTTAGGCGCCACGGCGACAATTATTCAAACTTCGATATGCGTGTGGAAATTTTTCAATTTGTTTGTTCACAGCAGAGTTGGGCACACTTGATTAAAATCGGTGATTGATTACTAATAATCGCTGATTAAATCATAACACAAAACAATCAAGTAATTTCACCATGAGTAAATCATTAACGACGGGCGCTAATTGAAACTAAATTAACGCTAATCAACTAACTTGTTCAATGTGATTGACGAATGTATGAGTAGAGTGTTCTTAAGCTGATTTATATTATTACTAGAATAAGGCGTTTATTCTGAATTTCACATATTGAACGAGATACATATGTAGAAATTTTCATTATCCTAAATGAAAATGAAAATGAGAATGAGAATGAGAATGAGAATGAAAATGAGAATGAGAATCAGAATCAGAATCAGAATGAGAATAAATGAAAATGAAAATGAAAAGCGCATGTGGAAACCGCAGCTGTGTGATAGCTGCCTTAACGGTAGCCGAAAACCGCAATAAAACCGAACATGCCGTTTCAAAGTTAAATGGGAGCATTCATTTGTACACTCATACCAAAAACTAACAAAAAAAAATTCGATATTTTGGTAATGGTAACATTTGCCACTGGCATTTACGCTTTTATTGCTCAATATTGAATCTGCATTTTACAACTTAAGACGTAAGCGCCAACCGCCAAATGATACCTTTAGAAATATTGTCACAAATAGCCATTTATCCTAAATGTATATTATACTCACCTAGGTACCGCCTCTGTTTCGTCGGGAAAAAAAGTGAAGGAGCTAGTAGCTACACAAAATCTAATCAAAATCTAATCAACTAAATCGTTAGTTTAACTAAGCATTCTGTCTTACTAATGTAATCACTTCAGCTAATCATGAGTGAAACTAAAAATCGACATGATTTACTCATGTCGGTCGTCAATCAGATTAGAAAGCTCATGATTGAATTCGTAATCATGTTCATATGATTATGAGTAACGTTCTCATTTTTAACTTTAGTTTCAATCACGTTATCTTTTGCCCAACTCTGGTTCACGGGCGTTATGTCGAGGATGCTTTTGTTAATCTAAGAATAAAATAATTATCATTGCACTTTTCCTTATCCCGACTTTCTCGTCGCTCAGCGACAATATTTTTTCGAATTCCGTAGATTCATTTCCAATGTGCTCGATAGTCGTGTGAGGCACGAAATCTGTGAATTTTTGTATAAATCAATGTTTCAGGGCATAATTGGTATTGTATTCTAATTACGAAAAACTAATAAAAAAAATATTTCTGGCGAAAAAAAAATTGGTTTTGTATCATATGGAGGGGACAAGCTGGGACGACGGGACCCTTTGAGAATTAAACCAACCGGAGAAAACATATGACCAGTGGTCATACACATCTATGGACTGACGTTTATCTGACGTAGCTATTTGTAAGTTACGTACGAATAGCCATACATTTGACGTTCCCCTCCCCCGCAAAAATCGACAGACTTTTTTTGTATCGGAAATGGTAGACATGGCTACTTCATCTGGGTTGAATTCTCTAAGACTGGATGGGAAAAATTGCGTCTAAAAACTTTTTGTCCTTAAACGGATCACAAGTATTTTTGTCACACTCTGTATTATAACGCACGTGTGGTTGTGTTTTTTGCTTTGTCGGACTTAGCTAACATTCTGCCGTGTTTCTAGACTCTGCAAGCAAAGTGAAGTTGAAACCCAGACATAGGTGTGGAAAACCAATCGTCCATTCAACCATTTCTATTTTGATCATGTAAAATCTTCACTTCCTTCGGGCGCTTCTAAAGAGTTCGTACGTGAAGGTTGTTCAAAGGCTGTGGTTCCCAACCTTCCCAATACACTTCTGCTTCAGTATGTATAGAAAGATCAACAATTTAAAAGGCACGCTTTTGGAAGTAGAACGTAAAATGGTATTCGGTTAGATTTTTCTTGGGGAAATGAAATTGAAGTTACATTGTATATGTAGGTCTGCTGAATTGTAAAATACTTCCTTTTATTTGAAAAAGGCAAAAAAAGGTTTCGGAAAATATCTTAGGGTGAGACCAGATTGACAGCGTAAAACAGTCTGAGAAACAACATGCAAGCGAATCTTCTAGAAGACCAATATTAACCATAGTATGTTATTCAATCAAATACAAACACTGAAAACATTGAAAAAATAATCAACCCAGCCGGACTTGAACCTGGCATCGATACGCCTTACCGGGGCTCGATCGCTTTACCAATTAAGCTATGGGTTCAGTTACTGAGTTGACGAAATTCTCAATGCCTTCAATCATCTTTTTGCATTTATTTTTACATCGACTTTATAGCAGCCGTAAGCGACATCTAGGTGCTAACTACTAGAGTTAGATACCCTTCCCGCCGACCCTTTTACAAGTGTCACAACGGAAATAATAGATGGCGCTGCTATCAACTCATAATTATTTTACATGATTTTTAAAGTGGGGCATTCCACTCATACAATAGTATGTTATTCAATCAAATACAAACACTGAAAACATTGAAAAAATAATCAACCCAGCCGGACTTGAACCTGGCATCGATACGCCTTACCGGGGCTCGATCGCTTTACCAATTAAGCTATGGGTTCAGTTACTGAGTTGACGAAATCCTCAATGCCTTCAATCATCTTTTTGCATTTATTTTTACATCGACTTTATAGCAGCCGTAAGCGACATCTAGGTGCTAACTACTAGAGTTAGATACCCTTCCCGCCGACCCTTTTACAAGTGTCACAACGGAAATAATAGATGGCGCTGCTATCAACTCATAACGCTCGCTTACGGCTGCTATAAAGTCGATGTAAAAATAAATGCAAAAAGATGATTGAAGGCATTGAGAATTTCGTCAACTCAGTAACTGAACCCATAGCTTAATTGGTAAAGCGATCGAGCCCCGGTAAGGCGTATCGATGCCAGGTTCAAGTCCGGCTGGGTTGATTATTTTTTCAATGTTTTCAGTGTTTGTATTTGATTGAATAACATACTATTGTATGAGTGGAATGCCCCACTTTAAAAATCATGTAAAATAATTATGAGTTGATAGCAGCGCCATCTATTATTTCCGTTGTGACACTTGTAAAAGGGTCGGCGGGAAGGGTATCTAACTCTAGTAGTTAGCACCTAGATGTCGCTTACGGCTGCTATAAAGTCGATGTAAAAATAAATGCAAAAAGATGATTGAAGGCATTGAGAATTTCGTCAACTCAGTAACTGAACCCATAGCTTAATTGGTAAAGCGATCGAGCCCCGGTAAGGCGTATCGATGCCAGGTTCAAGTCCGGCTGGGTTGATTATTTTTTCAATGTTTTCAGTGTTTGTATTTGATTGAATAACATACTATTGTATGAGTGGAATGCCCCACTTTAAAAATCATGTAAAATAATTATGAGTTGATAGCAGCGCCATCTATTATTTCCGTTGTGACACTTGTAAAAGGGTCGGCGGGAAGGGTATCTAACTCTAGTAGTTAGCACCTAGATGTCGCTTACGGCTGGTATAAAGTCGATGTAAAAATAAATGCAAAAAGATGATTGAAGGCATTGAGAATTTCGTCAACTCAGTAACTGAACCCATAGCTTAATCGGTAAAGCGATCGAGCCCCGGTAAGGCGTATCGATGCCAGGTTCAAGTCCGGCTGGGTTGATTATTTTTTCAATGTTTTCAGTGTTTGTATTTGATTGAATAACATACTATTGTATGAGTGGAATGCCCCACTTTAAAAATCATGTAAAATAATTATGAGTTGATAGCAGCGCCATCTATTATTTCCGTTGTGACACTTGTAAAAGGGTCGGCGGGAAGGGTATCTAACTCTAGTAGTTAGCACCTAGATGTCGCTTACGGCTGCTATAAAGTCGATGTAAAAATAAATGCAAAAAGATGATTGAAGGCATTGAGAATTTCGTCAACTCAGTAACTGAACCCATAGCTTAATTGGTAAAGCGATCGAGCCCCGGTAAGGCGTATCGATGCCAGGTTCAAGTCCGGCTGGGTTGATTATTTTTTCAATGTTTTCAGTGTTTGTATTTGATTGAATAACATACTATTGTATGAGTGGAATGCCCCACTTTAAAAATCATGTAAAATAATTATGAGTTGATAGCAGCGCCATCTATTATTTCTGTTGTGACACTTGTAAAAGGGTCGGCGGGAAGGGTATCTAACTCTAGTAGTTAGCACCTAGATGTCGCTTACGGCTGGTATAAAGTCGATGTAAAAATAAATGCAAAAAGATGATTGAAGGCATTGAGAATTTCGTCAACTCAGTAACTGAACCCATAGCTTAATTGGTAAAGCGATCGAGCCCCGGTAAGGCGTATCGATGCCAGGTTCAAGTCCGGCTGGGTTAATTATTTTTTCAATGTTTTCAGTGTTTGTATTTGATTGAATAACATACTATTGTATGAGTGGAATGCCCCACTTTAAAAATCATGTAAAATAATTATGAGTTGATAGCAGCGCCATCTATTATTTCCGTTGTGACACTTGTAAAAGGGTCGGCGGGAAGGGTATCTAACTCTAGTAGTTAGCACCTAGATGTCGCTTACGGCTGCTATAAAGTCGATGTAAAAATAAATGCAAAAAGATGATTGAAGGCATTGAGAATTTCGTCAACTCAGTAACTGAACCCATAGCTTAATTGGTAAAGCGATCGAGCCCCGGTAAGGCGTATCGATGCCAGGTTCAAGTCCGGCTGGGTTGATTATTTTTTTCAATGTTTTCAGTGTTTGTATTTGATTGAATAACATACTATTGTATGAGTGGAATGCCCCACTTTAAAAATCATGTAAAATAATTATGAGTTGATAGCAGCGCCATCTATTATTTCCGTTGTGACACTTGTAAAAGGGTCGGCGGGAAGGGTATCTAACTCTAGTAGTTAGCACCTAGATGTCGCTTACGGCTGCTATAAAGTCGATGTAAAAATAAATGCAAAAAGATGATTGAAGGCATTGAGAATTTCGTCAACTCAGTAACTGAACCCATAGCTTAATTGGTAAAGCGATCGAGCCCCGGTAAGGCGTATCGATGCCAGGTTCAAGTCCGGCTGGGTTGATTATTTTTTCAATGTTTTCAGTGTTTGTATTTGATTGAATAACATACTATTGTATGAGTGGAATGCCCCACTTTAAAAATCATGTAAAATAATTATGAGTTGATAGCAGCGCCATCTATTATTTCCGTTGTGACACTTGTAAAAGGGTCGGCGGGAAGGGTATCTAACTCTAGTAGTTAGCACCTAGATGTCGCTTACGGCTGCTATAAAGTCGATGTAAAAATAAATGCAAAAAGATGATTGAAGGCATTGAGAATTTCGTCAACTCAGTAACTGAACCCATAGCTTAATTGGTAAAGCGATCGAGCCCCGGTAAGGCGTATCGATGCCAGGTTCAAGTCCGGCTGGGTTGATTATTTTTTCAATGTTTTCAGTGTTTGTATTTGATTGAATAACATACTATTGTATGAGTGGAATGCCCCACTTTAAAAATCATGTAAAATAATTACAATATTAACCAATTAAATTTCAACCAAGAACACTAGCTTTCTCTTTCTTACATACATTTCAGCTTACTCTGACAGTTCCGTTCCAAGCATACACAGTTCTCACATCCTACATATATACTTTTATATACCGGAAAATGCCTAGTATAACCCAGCGGCCTTTTAAAATCTTGCAAGTTAAATTTGACCTAATTTCAGTGGTCGCATTGACTCGCATTTAGTATGAATATTTAAATTAGACGACAATGTAATATTATGATGACATTCAGATGAATTGATGAAGACTAGGTTTGGTCATAAGAACTCTGTGATAATACAAAGTATTGCAAATTTTTCGGTTTTGTAGAAAAAAGCCTCGATGAAGTAGATGATGGTTGTAAAGAAAGTATAGTCGGTATCAGAAAAACATTTTTTTTAATAAATTTAATATTTGTAGCGGGTTACCCACGTTTTTTAAGTCGATGTTTTGCTCGATATGTTTCGATCAATTTACGATGATCATTGTCACGAGCGGCCTTCCGCGCCGCGAGCGTGCCGGCTAGTAGCCGTGAGTAATTTTACGAAAGTGACCCGTTATAAATAAATACTTTTTGTAATATGTTAGGGTCTTACGAAAGTTTTATTGTTAAAATAAATTGAATGCTTGGAATATAGGTACTTAAAAAATATTTTTTTTTGTCGTTAAACTACGTCCCGTTTACGTTCTACGGCCACACAAGTGCACGTTCCAACCACGGCGATGCGATCGCATCTTGAAAAGCGTTCCAAATAACAAACATGGAACAGCGTCATACTTATATGTTTACTAGTCAACGCCTGCGACTTCCTTCGCGTCGAACTCGTTGGAAAAAAATATTTATGTCGCTTAGCAAAAAATACTGATCGCACATAAAAACATGCAACTGTACATCAAAACCGAAGTTAGATAGTCGACTATTCATGTTTTGATGTACTATCAGTTAATACTGGTTATAGTTAGGCAGTTAAACTTGTACATGCTCATCTTAATTATGCACTTACCACTTGGATTAATTGTAACTAACGTGTTAATCCTTTGCGAATAACTAATAATTGGAAATATTTAATTTTTAGTCTTTCTCAAAAATTTAACCCATTAATATAATTTTTAGTGTAGATTGAATAGATAATTGACATTAATAATTTACCTAACTAAACGCGGATTTAGGTAAAGCTACGTGGTTTTGATTTTTGTTTCGATTTTGACTCCGGACTCGGGGGCAATGGGACCGGTATCCTAAGATGGAGGTCATGCTGGGCCCTGGGGATCCTTACTGGATCTCGGGTTTGGCGCATCATAGACTCATGCTGTTTGGGCTCATTCGACTTGTACTGATGAGCAGATGGTACCGGTATCAAAATCTGGAGCTCATGCTGCACCCTGGGTATCCCTACTGGATCTCGGGTTTGGCGCATCATAGACTCATGCTGTTTGGGCTCATTCGACTTGTACTGATGAGCAGATGGTACCGGTATCAAAATCTGGAGCTCATGCTGGACCCTGGGGATCCCTACTGGATCTTGGGTTTGGCGCATCATATACTCATGCTGTTTGGGCTCATTTGACTTGTACTGATGAGCAGATGGTACCCGTATCAAAATCTGGAGCTCATGCTGGGGATCCCAGATACCGGTACCATCTGCTCATCAGTACAAGTCGAATGAGCCCAAACAGCATGAGTTTATTATGCGCCAAACCAGAGATCCAGTAGGGATCCCCAGGGTCCAGCATGAGCTCCATCTTGTGATATTGGTCCCAACTTCCAAACCCGAGATGCAGTTTTAACATTTTATTTTACAGGATTAATTTAGTTACACTAAACGTTAATCTAATTAACTGTTAATCTTACTAAATTTTCAAGACGTTAGTGTAACTAATAGGTTAATTCTTATTGACGGTTAGTGTAATTAACGACGTCACGAAATCAATGCGAACTAACGTTAGTAAAAATTGATGGTTAGTGTAATTGATTAGTTACGGAATTAATCTTCAATCTTACTGATCTATTTTCAATTCTAATTTAAATTAACGGCCAACAATGCTTGGGGCAATGCTATTGTCATAAATAGAATACTTGTATCCCAAAAGGATGTTATTAGAACCATATACAGTCGACGTAAAGGCACTTCAGTCAAGGAATTCTTTATTAATAACTTTTCTTACGTAAATACGGTATGCGTGCATGCAAGTATTGTTAAAGCCCGGAACAATGCCAAATGTGCACGCGAAACTCGTATCTCGGTCAGCGAAGTTTGGTACTTTATAGATGCATTTGGCGTGCGAGCTTCATTAGTGCAAGCTTAGTAAACAGAGGAAGCACTGCTTACTCATACTATGCAGTCGTCGCCTTAAGTTGCCACATTATATTATGTAACGGATAGCTGGTAAACCGAAAGGCCAAGCCACACCGACTGCGTGTGCATGACGTGCGTAACGTGCGCGTGCGGTGTGGCATGTCCACAAATAACCTCAACCACTAGATAGATCATAAGTACAACTCGAAGTCACCACACATCAGCGTTCTCGTACAGTCAAGTGAAAAAATATGGGTGTACTCATCTTACTCAAAAATATGTTCCATAGTATCTTATTCCGTTGTAATAAGTGCGTAGTACCATATTTATGAGACGATTTTTTCGATACGTATTTTTGCACTTGACTGTACTAGATTAGTATGACAGCGCGATCGCTTATTTCATTTGAGTTATCGTTTTTGATCATTACTCATGTAAATTGAAAATATCCACAAAAATCAAGTTACAGAAACTAACTGGATTGTTATACTACAAAATGGTGTAGAATACTATTGAGATGTGCTGTTCGAATCGTAGAAATTAACGAATAAAATAGCGCTTATGTGTGGTGACCCCGTGCTCCTTGTAAAAGCTTAATGATGAGATTGATGAGTAGTCTGAAGTCTGTGGACATGCCTTATGAGAATTCTTATTTTACAACACAGTGGAACGTGCACGTCTACGTGCTCGTCTACGCACACGCAGCTGGTGTGGCTCGGCCTTAAGGCATACACACTTAGCGGGATTCAGCCCAGACTTATCACCCAGTGCAGTTTAAAATTAAATGTTGATCAGTCAATTACTAAGGGCGGGTTGCACCAAACCGCCTGTTAACGTAAGCCAAATGTTACGCTAATCGGAGCTACTTAACGATTGCTAACATGAATGGGTTGCACCAAGTGCAAAATAACAGAACGTAAGCGTTAAGGGGGATACCACTGTATAAACGCATTTCTACTCACATTTTTATGGTAGAATATTTTTTTCATATGGCAACCCAACCATAAATGCCAAACTAAACTTGTCAAAATCGTCAATTCGTCACACGAAGAAAAAATCTATAGCAAAGAGCGCGAACTAAACTTTGCATGCAACCTGAAAATCAAAAATATTCAACAATTTTAGCCATTCCTGAACATGTTTATTACTTAGTCAAAAGTGGGCTATCCATAGCGCCTTACGAGCAAACTTTTTCAAAGGATAATGCAACTTGTGTTGTGAGTGGTGTTTAAAGAGAAAGCCAGAATAGTCGGCTGCTGTATTATATTTTATATTATAGTGATTAAATTATCCTGCTACTTTATTACTACTTACAGAACCCTAAGCAAGTAAAGCGGTTGCTGGAAGCACCAAATGGCGAGAAGGCGCAAAACAAAGGCACCACTAGTTTTGAGAACTCTCCTTTCGAAAATTCGTAAATATAGGGTGCTGAATCCCTCCAACCTGGTTGATTATGGCTGGCATTGTAACTAACGTCCAAAATATTGAACTTATTGTATATGTACCTACTTATTGAAACATCTTTGTGAACAAATGATGAGTATAGCACATATGTTACAGAAATGATGAGTATAGCACATATGTTACACACAATGTTTTTTATTTCAGGTTAGAATTTACCTTTGGTATTGAAGACTAGATGAAATCAAGACTTCCTATGCTACTCAGTGCTTAACTCAAGGAACTTTTAAAGTAAAAGTGCAGTGGTTTCAAGAAATTTCTAAAATCACAAAGTAAAAAATAAAGTATAATTATATTAACCTAATCAGTATTTCAATTTTTTCAATAAAATACATATTTTTTATTTAGTTACCCTACTTTTGTTTATCTATTAATCAAACTCTGGCATAGGTTTCCTTTGAAGGTAGGAAAGACAATGACATACAATGATTATTTTCACCATTTTTCTAGCAGTTGACATTAATAATCAATATGAACATTGCCTGTAACAATGCAGTCTCATACTTACTAAACTTGAAACTATTGAAGTATTTTAGGCCAGGTCAGTCAGTTCTAGGATAGTATAAACCCAACCTGTGGCCAAGGTGACCCAGCTTATTGACCGGAGAAAAAACTTCATATACTTAACCACAGATTTGTAGCATGTATCAACAATACAGTTGATACATGCTACAAATACTATACAGGTCAAAGTGATCATAAAACATTACTCATCAATATAAATAGATAGTATAAATTGCTGTAGTTGCTTAGTTTGGCTAGGTGATATTGTCCCAATGTCATATGAGTAAATTTCAATAATGTTTTATTATCAGTGATTATTATTATTATTTTATTCACATATATCTTTGTAATGATATATGTTACAAGTCATACAAACAGCCGTGTATGTACCGACTGTACTGTTGTTTTATTTGTAAATAGGTACCTATCCTGATTAGTAAAGAATTAGAGATATATGACATTGATAAAAAAGAGATATATTATTTATAACTAATAAATTTTTAGGTACCTACTTATGTTAGGTAAAGTACAGTACATAAACCCTCATAGGATCTAACATTTTTAGCCAAAGCCCAAGGCCAGGTCTTTTCTTCCTTTTTAGACATCATGAAACAGATACAAAATGCAAATGCATGTATTTTGTGTACAATTTGAATGAAAAAAGCATGTTCATAATAATGTCCGATACAAAAAATACTAATAGGGAATGGGGGAAGGCATCTAGCAGAGGTTTTGTCAGATGGTGCCAGCATTGCTTGTAGGTAGCTATCACTAGTTTTGTTCTATGGGATTTGGCTTAAAGGGCTAAAATTAATGCCAGAAAAATCCAAATAAAACAAGAATTTACCTTAGAAGAGCAACACACATGAAGTCAAATTAGTTAAACCATGCTATTACCAAATTGTCAGTAGATAATAATTTATTTATATGGGGTTATTGTCTCTTTAGATCTGTAAAATCGGTGCTGTGAATTTATTTCACAAATGAAACTGAAATACAGTGTAAACTACATACCTAGGGGCACTCGAGGAACCTTTTGAACATTTTGAAGGAACATTTTGTGATGTTATTGCGAGTTGTCGTCAAACAGAGTCCTATTGTGCTTGTTTTAAGGCACATAATAAAATCAAATAAAAAAACAAGAATTATATGAATAACTATAATGAATTTTCATACACATTTGAATTTGTGGATACCTAACCATTGTTGAACTATTTTTTTGTGTCCCACAACACTTGACACTCATATTTACTTGATTGTATATTTCGCATCACACTTTATTTACATGTGCTGTTCTGAACATTGTTTAGTTAGGTGTCGAGGCTCGATTTCTGTAGCATATTGGCGATAAATGTTTGGTGCTATAACTTCATGCCCTTAAAATCATTAAAGAAACCTCTCTGATCATCTGGCTGGCATCTTTTGAATCGTATGACTTGCTCCCATCGAGTCCTGTTCATGGCCATTTCTACCGTGTCATAAAACTTGTTTTTCTTCTTGACCTGGTCACTCCACCGCGTTGGAGGTCTACGTTCCCTTTTGTCTTCTACCTTGCAGTATTCAAGTCTTGTGGTCAGTCAACCGTTGTTTCCAAAGGTTTGGTCTTCATTGACAAAAAAAGAGTGGTTTTTTAATGGTTGTCATGATTGCTCTGCAGGTTTTGCTCACTTCGGCCTTCATGACAATGACCGTAGGTTCTGGTATGTTTGTGATACATAACAGAAGTCTGTACTATATATTTCAACCTGAAGTCACTCGGCACTCGACTTTAACTAAATAACGCACTTTTTACAAAGAATTATGTATTTATTATTTAATACACGTTATCTAATCTGAAAATTGTGAATAAAACCAAACGTCAATCGTATGCACCTTTTTACGTTCAGATACTCGCATATATTTATTACTGCAAACAATATTTTAATATTTTTCATCAAATATCACTGTATTTTTGTCTAATAAAGCATTTATCCTTGAAATACGAGACATTTCTGCAAATTGACCGCCATATTTAAACGTAGATTTGACGTTAACCAGTGCTCGATGGCTGGTTAAGGTAAACGTAACTTTTTGACCGCTACAGTGCATGGTGCAACGGAAAAACGGACTTAACGTTTACTGTAACCATGACGAGTTCGTTAAGTGTGCGTGGTGCAACCCGCCCTAAGTCATTAAAGTTATGGAGTATATGGGACTGACAATTTAGCGGCTTTTCGAATAAAATTACCCTAATCAAAGACATTGACTATACTTACCTTGTATTTAAAATGAAAAGTAGAGTAATATATCTCGTCGGCAATAGGTGCCTTTCATCCCTTGGTAAACAATTAGTTACATAAATCGTTAAAGCAATAATACAAGGGGCACGTAAAATCTACCGACTAGGTAAGAAAGAGTCAATAGAGGTGTAAAATATTGTAAACAAATATGGCTGACCGATAACTGCATTTCTAGCCAAAACAAGCATTTGACATAAGACAAAACATTGTTAAGTATATTAGTTTTGACTAAAATATAAGTGATAATAATAACGGCTATTTAGGGTTCTGTAGCCATAATGCCAAAAACGCAACCCTTATAGTTTCGTCATGTCCGTCTGGCCGTCCGTCCGTATGTCACAGTCATTTTACTGGGAAACTATAAGACGTATCTTAATTAAATTTAGTCATAAGGTGTATTTTGTATGCCGCTATTTAGTTAAATAGCGGCATACAAAACATTTTTTTTTTTATTTAATACGAAAAAAAAAATTTTTAGGGGGCGCTCAATACATGTAACAAAATTTCAAAAAAAAATTTCTTGCAAATATCAACATATTGCACATCAATCGATAAGTCTAAAAATAACATCGAGGTTTTTTTGAACATTTTGTGATTAAGTAAATATTTTCAGAAATAATCACTTCGGAAGTCAGCAAAATTGTGAACTGAACGTAAGTCCATAAAATAATTTCTCTTCTTCTTCTCTCTTCTTCTTCAACCCTTTTTCACCCACTGTTGAGTATAGGTCTCCTCATAAGCACGCCATTTTCCACGGTTTTGGGCTTGTTGCATCCAGTTATTTCCAACCACTCTTGCAATGTCGTCGGCCCACCTTGCGAACTGCCCTCCGGAATTACGAGTTCCTAGCCAAGGTCTCCACTCGGATATTAGTCGGCTCCATCTGGTATCTGTTGTACGGCTCACATGCCCAGCCCACCTCCACTTTCTCTTGGCAATAACCTGGGCTATATCAGAAAGTTTGGTGCGCCTACGGATCTCCGTGTTTCTGACTCTGTCCTGCAGTTTGATTCCCAGCATTACACGCTAAAAATAATTTAAAAATTGACAAGATGCGCTCTATCACATACTAACTATGAAAATTGTTTAGACCATCATCGGATTAGCCATTTTGAGTTATGTCCAAACTTCTTCCATAGGCATCAGATACGACCTTTTGGTATTAGTTTGGTCCTTATTCCATTAAAGGTGCGGAACCCTCCATTATGCGTAGTCCGACACGCACTTAGCCGGTTTTTTTTTACTAAAAATTCATGTAAATAACAAGTTTACGTGTATAAATTGACAATAAAATCACAGTTATTATTCAAAAGTGCGTGATTGCGAAGCAAAGAAGGTAAAAAAGGTTTGTTTACATTATTTTACTTTTCTATTGCCCCTGAAGGCCCTAACTGGGCCGCGATTCGACATGCCAAACTGCGAGACGTGGCTCTCACACTTGTCTCGCTAGGGGATATAGTGAAATCCATCTGTCCACACGTGTCCACGCCTAACTGTCAATCTGTCAGTAGGTCTCGCTAGAGCGTTTTGTCTATGGCTATGGCCACCATTTTAGATGTCACTCTTGAGTGATTCCACCCCAAATTTCAACTGTCACAAAAGTGTGATCTCATAGTTGTCTCGCTACCTACTGTAAGTTATGCCATGTCGAATAGAGGCCCTGTATGTATGTAAGCGTATCTTTTCACTAAACTACATTCGTACCGTTGATAAATAACACTAGACATCTTCATTCTATTGTAGCCAAGTTTGAACTCTTGACTCCCGGCCGTAACTCTCCGAGATAGTCATCTAACCCTCTCGGAACTAAAAGTCTTAACTACCATACATCCACTTAAAAGATTTGACGTTTTGTATGAATGAACAGTGGAATAGAATACACAAATTAAAATAAATCGTCCGTTGTAGTGTTTCCGTAGTTTCTACGGGGCGTAGAACTCGTTTGAACGCGACTGTGAAATGAAGACACTTAATGCTTAGGCAATAGAGTTGAAAATAGGAACAAAAGCATCCGTTGTATGGAACTATAGCTACGGCGTAGATCTCGTAGCACTTCTTGGTTATTCAACTTAGTTGCTTTTTGATGTTAAATTAGTTTTCATAAAGCTTCTTGAAACTCGATTCAAATATAATTTGTTCGATTTGATTTTAATTTGATGTTGAACCGGACTGATTCTGTAAAACGTGACTTTTGAGTTATCAACCGACTTCAAGATTTCGAAGGAGGAGGTTCTCAATTAGTCGGGATCTTTGTTTTTAATTTTTTTTTAATGTATGTTCACCGATTATTCGAAGACGGCTGGACCGATTTGGAACCTTTTTTTTTTTGAATGTGTATACTTTACAGTTGGTTTCATTGTCACAAGGTCAGGATCTGATGATAGGATCCTGGAGAAATCGAGGAAACTCTTCAAATATTATAGCTGACACCTATAGTGATTTAAATATTTTTTTCAGTAGCTCGGGCATTTCCTTTTGAAAAGGTGGAGTCTAAGTGAAGTGTGGTTTTGTTTGATAATTATTTTTTTATTATTATTATTAATTTTATGTCAAGTTGATATTAAAATGAGGTTTGTTTTAAGTCAATACGGTACATCAAAATATGGACAAATATTATCTGAAATTAAAGATATTGATTGACTATGGAATACAAGTATTAAAAATTATACAGGGTGTGGCCTGTAATAAGAGCAAAAAATTAAAACGTAGATTCTACTCCTCAAACTAGACAACGTTTGTTCAACATGTCATTTAGGCGGAACTTGATGTACTTACATTGAAAATACTATTTAGTTTGTTTGAAAAAGAGACAATCTAAAATCTACATAACTTTCAAAAGTCGTTGAACAAACATTGTCTAGTTTGAGGAGTAGAATCTACGTTTTAATTTTGTGCTCCTATTACAGGCCACACCCTGTATATGAGAATAACCGACAACACATTTATTTGGCGATTCGCAATCCTATACTTACATAATCCTATAGTAACGGCCCTGACCAGAGGCCGGCCGCTTGCACCGATACTGTTTACCCTTCTTCTAAACAATAAAGCTCTCGCAATATGTCTTTATTTATTTGCGGTGAAGCTCGGTAACACCGTGCAGACCTTATAGACGGAGAGCTAGCTACGTCAGATATGGCGCAATAATAAGAGCAACGAAACCCCTCTATAGATTGTTATTAAATCAAATACAAACATTGAAAACAATGAAAAAATAATCAACTCAGCAGGACTTGAATCTGCATCGATACGCCTTGCCTTGCTTGCTTGCTTGTAAAGCCGAAGTAGATCAAAATAAATACAAAAAGATGATTGAAGGCATTGAAACTTTCGTCAACTTAGTAACTTGACCCATAGCTTAATTGGTAAAGCGATCGAACCCCGGCAAGGCGTATCGATGCAGGTTCAAGTCCTGCTGGGTTGATTATTTTTCTATGTTTTCAATGTTTGTATTTGATTTAATAACAATCTAGAGTATGCGTGGAATGCCCCACTTTAAAAACATGCAAAAATAATTATGAGTTGATAGCAGCGCCCTCTATATTTCCGTTGTGACACTTGCGATAGTGTCGGCGGGAAGGGTATCTAACTCTAGTAGTTAGTACCTGGATGTCGCTTACGGCTGCTGTAAAGCCGAAGTAGATCAAAATAAATACAAAAAGATGATTGAAGGCATTAAAAATTTCGTCAACTTAGTAACTTGACGCATAGCCACTATCTGTGCCCATACACAGAGAACCTCCTACAGAGTAATAATCTTGTTAATTTTGTTTGCGAACGAAGTCACCAAAACATGCGGAAGACATGCGGGGCGGGTGGGTAATATCGGCGCTGCGATTGGTCGTTTCAAGGACCGCGCGCTGTCGGGTGAATGCGTAGTGATGGGAAATGTTCAATACATGTAACCGGTACCGGAATGCATTGTACCGTAATTTATTGTAGGTAAATTATGATACTTGCTGTTTACTAAATCGGTAACAATATGAAATATGTACTTATCTATGTACCTACTTTGAAAATGTACCTAAGAACTGGCCAAAACTGGCTCCTAAGCACCTTTTTGACATTTCATTAAAGAAAAAATATATGTAATGCCATAATCTTAACAGTGAAGATTCATATAAATGTAGTGATATATTTTAAATCTCCACAAAGTGGCTAAAACCTGCCCTATAATGCTTCGCACATTGTACAGTCGACGTCAAAGATATTTTTAGAAACAGAAATGTATTTTTTTTACACTTTTGTACCTTATTACAAAGGAGTAAGTTGCAAAACTGTAAACATATATTTGACGTGGACTATCAAATCAAATTTACCAAGTTGGAGGTGTTTTAGTGATAAATAAACTAACACAATTGTACTTTTTAAATTTATTTTTATTCAAAATATTCCAAACATTAAAAAAATTACTATAATATATAGGTAATAGGTACAATGACCTACTCAGCCGTTCTTTAGTGTACCCGTATAAGTACAGACGTGACCAAATTAGTTTCGTCTTTACGGCCATGTTAGAAATTAAACATACTTAAATCGTTTTAAAGTTAAGAATCATCATCCTTCTAGCGTTCGTCCCGGCTTTTGCCACAACCCAACTGACCGTGCTGTGGTCCGCTTGGCATTCTAAGGTGATTATCACACTGGCGCCGCAACCGCATCCGACAGGAGCGAAGCGGACCATGTTATCGGACTGTGACGAAAAAGCACGCTAGGCCGAGTGAGCTAAGCGAGCGTGCCACGAGTGGCAGAAACGATTTAATTTTATTAAAAAGTAATTTGTGTTTTAGGTAACCCCCGACGCAAAAAGAGGGGTGTTATAACTTTGACCGCTCTGTGTCTCTGTGTATAGATATATATATATATATATAGATAGAGCATATACCTATCTCAAACCAATGCCGAGTTCCGTTGCACTTCCTCGAAGTTCATCATCAGCGTGATCTTGTGACTGTAGACCCAACTGCTCACCAAGTGGATTCTAAAAAACCCTTACAACATATATCTATCTCAAACCAACTCTGAGTTCCGTAGCACTTCCTCGAAGTTCATCATGAGCGAAATCTTGTGACTGTAGACCCAACCGCTCACCAAGTGGATTCTAAAAAGCCCTCACAGCATTTACCTATATCAAACCAATCCCGAGTTCCGTTGCACATCCTCGAAGTTCACCATCAGCGTGATCTTGTGACTGTTGACCCAACTGCTCACCAAGTGGATTCTAAAAAGCCCTCACACACAATATATATCACAAACCAACTCGGAGTTCCCTTAATCTTCAACATGGTTCATCATCAGGTCCACATGTGATTCATTAGCAGAACCCTGAAAAGCTTGTGTTTAAAATGTACATTACAATTACTTAATTACATATTATAATGTATAATACCAGTAATGGTAAACATACTCATTACTTGTCTATATAACTACTAACTACCAACTACATAAAACTACAGATACTACAGATTAACTACTCAAAGTAAAATAAAATAAAAAAGGTAATATAGTGCGATATCTGTTTTCTAAAATATTTCTTAAATTCGGTACGCACGAAAGCACGTGGTATCGGTAAATCCGGTATTTATCAAAGTTATCAAACGCGCATCACTAGTTCTACACGTGCTCCGCCAGAAAGGAATAGCACATTGTATGTTCAATTTGAAGGAAGGGGACAGACTAACTAACTACTTCTCAGCGTCCAGACTTCAATGAACTCCGCTGGCCGGAAAGAAATTATCAAACAACCATGATTTCGACTTACTTGTGGAATGTTATGCCATTTTTATTTAAACATGAAGTTTTGGAATTGTTTCCATACCACCTTACACAACAATATCCCATGATTTCAATAATTTTCCTCACGTATTCAATTTATTTCTCGCATAAACGCACGATACGAGCAGGTCTAAAACTTGGATGCAACTGAACGACTCGGCGGGCGGCCGTGCAATTTGTTAGTCGTTTTACTCCAACGTGCGGTGATCCCAAGTCACCTCATAAGGCTTATCTAGTGGTTACCTTATCTGTGCCCATAGCTTAATTGGTAAAGCGATCGAGCTCCGGCAAGGCGTATCGATGCAGGTTCAAGTCCTGCTGGGTTGATTATTTTTTCAATGTTTTCAATGTTTGTATTTGATTTAATAACAATCTATAGTATGAGTGGAATGCCCCACTTTAAAAACATGCAAAAATAATTATGAAACCCCTCTAGTCAGTTTTCTATACTATGCTTATTTCTAGATCTGGACATCTGGCAGCTGGTGGTGGAGGTCGAAGAATGCAAAAACACTTCAATAAAACAAATCCTAGAGTTCTGGATTTGATAAAATATTATAAGAAATTATATGAATAATTAGATTATATCATTGCCAAAAGTTTCTATTAGGGGAAAGTAGTGCCAAACGACGTATAACATAATTCATAGGTTGTCACCTACTGTTTTTGTTTCCGTAATAATATGTAATATTTTTTGTTCTAATGGTAAAATATAGGCCCTTTATAACTGAGTCAACTACGGCAATTTTTACCTATTTTGGTATTTCTATTTTCCAATTCCAAAATTTTGCTAGATTGTCACTCTGACCTCCACGCATAAAAAGCTGCCAGATGCCCGGATCCAGGTTGGTTTTGGTTGCTCTCATTATTGTCTCATATCTGACGTGGCCAGCTCTTAGTCCATTAGGTAACTTCACTCGTAGTCACGATTTTTGGAAATGTCAAATATCATATATGTACCTACCGTATTCATCCATAGGCAAGTGATGGATTTGTTATTAACACGAATGATTAAAGTATCGCGTGGCTAATAAAGTTAATTGAAGATATGTATAGTAGTAGTAACAATAGTAGTATAATACTGTAATGTTTTTCATTTATTGTCATATTATATAAAAAAAAAAATTTACAACTATTTATTTCAAAGAAAAAACTTATAACTAGAATTTTACATGGTTTGTAAAATCTCTACTATGAGATTATGTGCGCGGTCACTCAGTTCGCTTCTTGTTATATTATTTTTAGGGTTCCGTACCTCGAAAGGAAAAAACGGAACCCTTATAGGATCACTTTGTTGTCCGTCTGTCTGTCTGTCTGTCTGTCAAGACCATTTTTCTCAGGAACGCATGGAGGTATCAAGCTGAAATTTATATCAAATACTCAAGTCTATTGTCCCTTAGAGCTGTGAAAAAATCAAACTTAAAAGCCAACGCAATCAAAAGATACAGTCGTTTATGCTGCAATTTTTAGAGTTTTTCGGCACTCGCAAAACCTACGGGGTACTTCCCGTGACCTCAGATACTTGGAATTTGGCACGAAGCAACGTCATATAGCATAGACAATGGAAAAATTACAAAAAGAAGACATTTTTAGTACAATCATAGAAAAAAAAAATTTTTTAAATTTTAAACTTACTACTTTTTTCCTTGTAAACGCGTAGCGGTATTAAATTGAAATTAGTAATAAACATACTACAACTTTTGCTTGTTATAGGTTTGTAGGTACGGAACCCTCTGTGCACGAGTCCGACTCGCACTTGGCCGGTTTTTTTTTTCATTAAACATTAATCTTATCTAATTAGTCTTGTTTTCGTTGTTGGTATATTTTCCGGTATATTTTCCTTGTATGAAATATTGGTTAAGGATTTCACTGACTTGAGATTTTTTTCTTATTTCTAGTAGTTTCACAAATTCCTTAGGTAATCTGTTTAATATATCAGGGAGAATATATAAACAAGTTCGTATATCAGATCAAGATAAGAATTTTAAGTTTGAATACTTCCACTTAGTGAAGTAAAGGTATTTTGAAATGCGCAAATGGTGTTTTACTTAAATACTCGTAATGTTTAAGTATAAAAGTCATATTTTTAAATAATTTGATCGTATATTTATATTATAAATGGACATCATTTTTCTAAGACATTTATTGAAATATTTATTACTCTCCCTTTCATATCTGTACCAAAAAATAATCAAGATAAAAACCACCAATAAACATAAATATCATACTTCAACAAAAAACTTACTAAATCGTTAGATCAAAGAACCAAATAAAAATGAATGTAACTACAATTTTACACTTCATTTCATTCAAGTTAAGTAAATACGCTTGAGTCGTTGTATGTTTTATTTTCAAGTTTTTATCAATGATTACTTTTCAGTTACCGTCGTGTTGCGGATCTTCGCCTGTGCTACCTATGTTCGCCTACTTTTACATAAATTGACTTTAACAAAATGTTTCTAGTGCAAGCCTTACACAAAACTACTAAATACAAAGTATTTTTTACGGGTGTAAACTTTCTTCGAACGATCTGTGGCTAACTTCATATAGTTGACATTCAGTGAGGTTTTTGCGCGACACCGACCACACGTTTTTTTAAGCCAGTGTTTTAACTTCAGTTTTAAACAGTGATACAGGCCAGGTAATGTTAAACTTTTTACATGATTATATCCTGTAACGATTTCTTTTTAATATGTAACTATTATTTAATGGCTAGCTTACGTTTAGAAGTCACAATTGGATAAAACATTGGTGAGGGTATTTGGCGGCCATCTTGTTACCGAACTTCGCCTACCCCTAGGGTTGTCAAATTTATTGTACCACCTTAATTGGCGAGTGACATTACTTGTTTCCAAATGTACATATTTTCTTATGTTTGGTTTTTCGGAAATGGGTTTAGCGATTTGGAGGAAAGTTAGTAAGCTGTGCCCTAAAGATATATGTAGATGTACCCAGTAGTACTAGTAGATACGTGGTATGAACAAGGGACCCTTAGAAGGCAATCATTGTACGGTTGCCTTCTAAGTGTAACTAGAATTAGATAAGTTTTTTCTTGCAAAATTATAAATAACCACAGCTTTCACTGCAGCAAAGGTCATAGGACTAAGAGCTGGTTTCGTCAGATATGACACAATAATGAGAGCAACAAAACACGTCAGGTTACATTGCTATACTATCCTTATTGCTAGATCCGGGCATCTGCCAGCTTTTAATGGGTGAAGATCAGAGTGGCAGACTACCCAAAATTGTTATGTAATTAGAAAATAGTGATACCAAAATAGGTAAAATCTGCCGAACTTGTCTCAGCTATAGAGTACAGTAGGCCTATGATGGCAGATTTTATCAGCGGATAAGTTGATATAAACCTAATAAAATGACAGTTACCGCAATTGTTTGTCATTTTATCAGGTTTATATCAACTTATACGCTGATAAAATCTGCCATCATAGGCCGGCAGGTCCTATAATTTTCAAACAACATTGCTTATTATTATAGGAACAAAATCAGAAGGCGACAAACTATGAATCACAGTTAACTTTGTTTGGCACTACTTTCACCCAACAGAAAATTTTGGCAATGATATAATCTAATTATTTATATAATGTCTCATAATATTTCATGAAATCCAGAACTATTTTAGTTTTTGCTTTCTTGTAGTGTTTTGCATTCTTTGACCTACACCACTTTACAGCTGCCAGATGTCCTGATCGAGAAATAAGCATAGTGCCTATACTATCGAACTAGAGGGGTTTTGTTGCTCTCATTACTGATTGATTATTTTGATTATTTTGATTATTTTGATTATTTTGATTATTTTGATAATTGATTATTTTGATTATTTTGATTATTTTGATTATTTTGATTATTTTGATTATTTTGATTATTTTGATTATTTTGATTATTTTGATTATTTTGATTATTTTGATTATTTTGATTATTTTGATTATTTCGATTATTTCGATTATTTTGATTATTTCGATTATTTTGATTATTTCGATTATTTCGATTATTTCGATTATTTCGATTACTTCGATTACTTCGATTACTTCGATTATTTCGATTATTTATTTCGATTGTTTCGATTGTTTCGATTACTTCGATTATTTATTTCGATTGTTTCGATTGTTTCGATTGTTTCGATTGTTTCGATTGTTTCGATTGTTTCGATTGTTTCGATTGTTTCGATTGTTTCGATTGTTTCGATTGTTTCGATTGTTTCGATTGTGTCGATTGTTTCGATTGTTTCGATTGTGTCGATTGTTTCGATTGTTTCGATTGTTTCGATTGTTTCGATTGTTTCGATTGTTTCGATTGTTTCGATTGTTTCGATTGTTTCGATTGTTTCGTTTGTTTCGATTGTTTCGATTGTTTCGATTGTTTCGATTGTTTCGATTGTTTCGATTGTTTCGATTGTTTCGATTATTTCGATTATTTCGATTATTTCGATTATTTCGATTATTTCGATTATTTCGATTATTTCGATTATTTTGATTACTTTGAAATTTTTAAATTTTTTTTTTAAAGTGAGAAGTGACAAAGTGTCACTTTTCACTACACTTAACTTCAATTTATTATATTTTTAAATATATATATATATATTTTGAATTCATTTCATTTTACATGTTTCTCAATCGTATGGTCACGTGACCTTTTTTTCGCCTAGCCCCCATTTGCGAACCGTCCGATAAGGAACATCGTTCCAAAACAGTTGGCCTAAATTTTTAAGGAATAAATGAACTTTAAGCACTTCTCACATGTTATAGAGTATACACGGTGTGGAAGTCCACGAGGGCCCTTTACGAAATGGGAGTTAGTTTAGCCTTAGCACTATATTTCTCCATAGAAACTATGTAGATGTGTGAAACCGTGTCTAACTTATAGCCTTTTAAACATTCACACAAAAAAACTATTTTGTGCTAAACCTTAAGCAGATACAAGTAGTGAATTTGGTTTTATTTTTTAATTATGATTCTAACTATTACAAATCTACTCAAACTCGTTGTCACCTGCCATCCTGTATATCTGCCTCAGGAAACTTCATGATTTCAAGTTTATCATAGCCAACCCGCAATAATGAATTTGGCGTGTGTTTTTTTAATATCAGGACGTTGGAAAACAAGCATACGGCCCGCCCAATGGTAAGCAGATACCGTAGCCTATGGACGCCTACAAACCCAGAGGACTTAAATGCGCGTTGCCTACCCTTTAAGAACCTATACACTCCTTTTTTGAAGAACCTCATACGAAGAAATTGACATATTATAAACACATACATATTAAGTTTTATAGTTAAGAAATTGACAATTTACGATTTCTTAGTTTGACTCTAGAGCAGCCTGTATGTTATTTAATGTCATGAGAATACATTCTCTTTGCACAGTATGAAACCTTCTTTACCCTATTTGGTCATCTTTTTTATTCATGACACTTATTACAAATTTAACAAATGTCTTATGTGACAAATTGTGTGATGGCAACTGCCAACATCAACACTCACATACAAGCATATTGCGTTGCTCTGACGTGTCATTAATATATTATTGTTACAAATTGTTTCTTTTTGTTGTCATAAAAAAAACTTAACTGGTAAGTCGGGACATTATAGATATCATGGCGAAACCAAAAGAGATAGCGAAAAAACGCAAAATACGAGCGTATACTGTAAATCATTCCAAAGATTTGTTAGACCTAGCTGTGAAGGCACTAAAAAACAAAACAATGTCGTCATATGAGGCTGAAAAGGCGTTTGGCATCCCTCGCAGAACATTGTTGGACAGATTGCACAACAAGCACCCTAAGGTTCCAGGATGCCCAACTCGGCTTACTGAAGAAGAGGAAGCTAATGTTTGTAAGGTGTTAGTTGCGGCGGCCGATTATGGCAGTCCTTTGACCCTTCTAGATTTACGAATAGTCGTGCACAGGTAATATTATAAAATATATTTTTGCAACTTTAACAGTATAGTCTAGTCCGTTCAGGGTTCATGGCATGGGTTTCTTAAAGCATTAGTTTTATGTGGACTCAAGTTATACAAGTATAAGCAAGGGGATTATTTGTTATAGAAATAATGTTATTTTTCACATGGCTAAGATTGTGAAAAATAACATATATAAGATACTTATCATATTAATTACTAAATTAATTAATTTGTTCAAGCTCAGGGTAGGTAATATTTATAATTTTCAGATACCTGGAGGCCAATGGAAAGCTTGCAATTTTTAGCAATAAATTACCTGGCAAAAAGTGCGTATACTCTTTTCTAAAGAGAAATAAGTCTAAATTGACTAAAAGAGAAGTACAGAACATTAAAAGAAGCCGCGCAGATAAAAACTTTGATGAAATTAACGAATATTTCAAAAATCTCAAAATATCTTTAGAAGGTGTCCCCGAGGAAAACATTATAAATTATGATGAGACAAACTTGTCGGACAATCCTGGAACCCAGAAATGTGTATTCAAAAGAGGCGTCAAATATCCAGAAAGGGTGCTAAACTTTACGAAAGGGGCTATATCTATAATGTTCGCCATAACTGCAGGTGGGGAATGTCTTCCACCATACGTAGTGTATAAGGCGGAGAATTTGTATACCCAATGGACCCTTAATGGGCCAAAAGGATGCAGGTTTAATAGATCTAAATCGGGATGGTTTGACAGCGTTTTATTTGAAGATTGGTTCAAAAATATCATTTTGCCGTGGGCTAAAACTAAAACTGGTACAAAACTCTTGATTGGTGATAACTTGGCATCCCATATAAATCACCAAATTGTGAAAGATTGTGAGCAAAATGATATACGTTTCGTATTTTTACCTCCGAACTCATCACATCTAACTCAACCATTAGATGTTTGTTATTTTGGGCCATTAAAAAAAATTTGGAGGCAAATTCTATTAAACTACAAAATAAAAAACCCGAGAGAAGCGACAATTCATAAAGGACATTTTCCAGATTTATTAAAAAAACTACTTGAGATACTTAACGAGAAAACGTACAACATAATCAGTGCATTTAAATCAACTGGAATTGCACCATTTAATCCCGACAAAGTTATCAGAAAACTACCTGATTCAAACCAGTCTTCGATGACCTATACAACTTTCGACAATGCTCTGCTAGAATGGCTGAAAGAGTCACGCGCTCCAGACCCAAATAAAAAAATAAGAAATAAGAAGTTAAATGTCCCACCGGGTCAATCTGCCTCTTCAGACGATTTCAAAATATTGAAACCTCAACCAAAAAAAGAAAAGAAAATCAAACAAAACAAAAAACAAAATAATGTTACAGATATTTCTACAGTTCTACAAGTGAATTCCGACTCGTTATTTCAGCAAACTTTTACGTCGAAATATCCCGCCAGCCTTAAGCAATTGTGTGTTACGGTTGTAAATGATCACTTATTCCAACATATAGAAACCCCTGAAGAATTAAGTGTTCGTAGTTTTACTGAAACTTTAAGGAATGATAAATTAAATGTGCCATTCACTGGAGAATTGCCAGAATGCCTAAAAACTAAAAATACTAAAATTATAGTTACCTCTGATATTACTATCCAAGCAACACCATCTCAAAGTAAGCAAAAAAAGATAAACCTAAAAAAGAACGAGACTAAAATAACACGATCCGCTTTACACATTAAACTAGCTCCAATAAAGAAAGAAACTGTGAATGAACAAAAAAAAGTACGGGCTGATATTACAAAAGAACCAAAGAACGAACAAGAAGAAAATAAACACATAGATGAAAATAGAAAAAGAAAAATAAAACGTGAAGGAACCAATAAAGCAAAAAAATTAATCAAAAAACGTAAACCCTTAAAACAAAGGAACAGGAGATCTTATAGTACGGAAACTAGCTCAACACATTCTGAAATTGAAAAGTATACCGTTGATACTGATGATTCCGAATATGGAACAGTGGATGATTATATCGCGGCGTGCTTACAAGAAGAAGAAGAAAATTTAGAACCGTCGATACCTTTCGGAATTTCAGACATTGAATATCTTACAGAGGACGATAATAAATTAAAGGCAGACTCCTGGGTTTTGGCAAAGTTTGTAACTAAAAATAGTGAAAAGCATTTTGTAGGTAAAGTAATAACAATAAAAGGTAACATTCCCGATGTGAAATTTGTGAGAAAAGTAAAAGAATCGAAATTTAATACAGGATTAGTATTTACTTACCCAAGAGTTGATGATATCTGTACTATGAAGCATTTAGATGACATTATTCAAATATTGCCTGAACCAACTCTTTCTAGACGGGGACAAATTGTATTCAATAATATCGATTTATCGAAATATAATATACAGTAGCTGCCAAATAAAAGTACTTACCTATTCGTTTTTATGTCTATGACAAGTTGATAAAAAAAAGAAGGTTTTGATTGAAAGTTTTTATATTTAATTATTTTAGTGTTGATATAATGTGTAAGAAAAGCTGACTGAGAGTTAAGCCATACAATTATTAAGTAAATATTCATTTAATATCTAAGAATATCTGACTGAGATTTAAGACTTAATTATTGTGTAAGTGTTTACGAATTTTTTTTAATGAATATAACTCAAATACCTCAATACACTTAGCTTAGCTTACTGAGATTTAAGACTTAATTATTGTGTAAGTGTTAACGGAAATTTATTTATGAATATAACTCAAATACCTTAATACAGTTCGTGCTGAAGACCTGAGTACCTAACCTCATTAGACTGATTAATTTAGTTGAATAATATTGAATGCCACCAAAATGGCCATATTCTGTGTAGCTATCGCTAAATTGATATGTTAATACATGTGTTACGTCTAAGCCAAAGTACTATTATTGTTATTCAATGCGAAGTTAAATTAAGAAGTCAAATATTTTAGTTTACGTTATATGCAAATGTTTAGTTCTACTCTTACCGACGCCAACGTCGTTCAAATAGGTATTAAATTAAATTAAATTAAATAACCATTTATTTCAGGCCAGGCCCATATCATTGTTAGTGATTTACATTCTTACCTCTAGTATTAGTGTTTATATATATATATACAATTAATTGACTACTTATTAATTACGTGTAGGCACCAGATGAGCTTTCTTTTTTTTCATACTATAGAAATACAATTCTAAATATTAAAACAGTTATTAGATTTCAATAACAACAGATTATTATAATTTTGAACTAATAGAAATTATCATCATATTAAGAAAATTATTAAATTTAAATTTTAAAAACGATGTCAGGATTCATTAACATTTCAAATTCATTATTACACATTTAAATAAAATTATTAGTTAAAAACATGTCAACAAAATAAATACAATCAAATAAATTAAATTATAAAATTAGGTCAAACTCAATTAAAGTAAATTACATTAAATTAAATTATATTAAATTAAATCAAATTAATAAATTAAATTAAAACATAGGCATTACACATCGAAATTAACAAAACTGGAGTGCATACATATCCACCTTCGCTTCAACGGTGAGTCCCATCTCTCGGCGAACGCCCTGAGGATGCCACTCGAACTCCCGTTTACCCTACTGAGCAATGAGGCACAGCGCTTCCGCATGATCGCGTGGAAGCCATCTACGCCCGCCTCCGCAAACATACCCGAAGCGCTGCACCATCGTCTATACCCGAGTAACACCCTGAAAGCGTTGTTATACTGCACTCGAAGAACGTTGTACGCCCTCTGCGTATAATTGACCCACAGATTACATGTATAAAAGCATTGACAGTATGCACGGAACAGCGTAATTTTAACTGCCTTTGAGCAACCTGAAAACCTGTGAGCCAACATATTACAACGGACGGACAACGCCCGACGTTCCCTCTCGATGTCCATGTTGTCAGAAAGATCCTCAGTGACCCAATGACCTAGATATTTAAAGTGCTTCACTCTGTTCAGTTGCGTACCGCATAGCGTAAGAGGCGGCAGAGTCTCATACGTTTTAGCACCTGCCTTGAACACTAAAAACTCGCTCTTCTTGGCATTATATCTAAGTCCGTGGGCCACTGCGTATCGCTCACAGACACCGATAAGGTATTACAAGCCTCCGAGAGATGGCGCCAGCAGCACCATGTCATCAGCATAGCTGATGTAGAAGCTGTATTAATGTAGAGGTAATTATGTGTAGAAGCCAAAGGTTGATTTGATCTCAATTACGAAAATACGTTTACGTAAATAAGCGAAAAGAGATACGTTTTTTGTTTTTATAATAAACATTTTTTTAAATCTTTTTTTTTACTTATAAACCATTACTCTCCTTTATTTGACATGTTGGTTAATTTTTGGCAGCCCTAGCATTATTTTAGAAAATGTATGTAAACAACTTCAGACTGTTGCTAATCTTCGCCTACTACACATTTTTTTTTAAATGTGCCTAGTCTGGTGTAGTTAAGGTTCATATTATATTAACACGTTCCAGGGAGATAAGACTTGATAGTTGTAAGTCCCAGAAAAGTTTATAATTAGCGGTAAGGCATGCCATAGGCGAAGATTGGAGAAAACACCCAAACTTCGCCTATTGCCTTCGGGGCCATTTATTTCCAAGTTAACCAATGAAATGCAAAGCTTTAATGGTATATATTGATAGTCAGGAGTACTAAAATACGTTTTTTGGCCATAAAGGATTAAAATGCTTTCAAATTTGAAAGATTTTTTGGGTAAGGTGTCAAAATCCAGGCGAAGATACGGAACTCGACGGTAATGTTCTTGGCAATCTTTCAGGTCGTTAAGTGACGAGATTATAAATCAACACAGTCGTTAACGATAGTAGATTTTTGCACAAATTATGAAGGATAAAAATGTTTGCTGAATTTCAATAGGGATTATGACGTATGTTGAATTTTTTAATAAAATTAAGTTTAATGAATGCAAAATGATAAATAAATCCTAATAAAGTGAAAATTAAAAAAAATCTATTGAAATGGTTCTGAGGCTTTAAAATTCAAAAATTTTACGATTTTTTAAAGTACGAAATTTAAAAAAAACAATGACACCATTCGATTGCTCACATTTTACTGTAAAATAAATTGTGTGGCAACCATATGTTTATGTATATACATAAACGTAATACTTTACTGTCAAAATAGCAATGTCTTAATTTTTCCATACTTTAAACAGGGTGACTATGCAACCGTGGCGTCACTGTTGCATATCATTTTGTTAGGAGCGTTTTGAGAAACAAAAGCGAGTGCCAGATTTTGAGTCTCATTTCCGACTTTTGTGTTGCTTTACCGCAATTGGCCCCATATAGACATTTGATCCTTACATCAAAACGAATCGATTGATACCATACATGAAAAAAATTAATCATGCCTATTAGGGGACGCATTGGGACCTCTTTCGGGAGAGTGCAACTGTGAGTATCAGTTGGATGTATGTGTATAATGTTAAGAAAGAAAGGAAAATTTGAAACATTTACGTTCTAAGGCGAGACTCGAACTCGCAAATACCTATATACAAGCACGCTGGGGATCAATATTACTCTGCGTCCGTAGGAAACACCTTAGACAACCCTATACGTGATCCCTGGGTGGCGCTAAAAGAGAATCAAACTTGGCAGCTGCACCGTCCCAGCTGGACCTCGCAGCACTTACTGAATTTTCTTCATCGTCTGCTTTCCCAATATCACTACCCCAGATAAGAAATGCCAATGACGTGTAGCCATACGATAAATAAATAACCAGTACGCTCTACCAACTAAGCTACCATGATTTACACGTTTGCTGTGACTTTTTTCAATATATTCTTCATATGCGTTCTTTGATAATTAAACCAACCGGATGCGAGACGCGCACTAATTTCTATCAGAAAGAGTCTGCCAATTTCGGCGCGGGGGACGAGGAAACGCACACTAATACTGTTAACACTAATGCATTTTCCATTGACGTCGCTACACACGCACACGATAAAATTATCAAACACTAGCATAAAATATGTATACTCACACAAGTACGAACACAGACACAGACAACCTGTCCGTGAACGAGATAATGTCATCTTTAAGTAAACGTAGACAGTGCGAGGAACGCGTCGATGATAATATACTTAAGTATCGATATTTGTGACGTTTTCAAGTCCAAGGTACATCATTGTCGGTTGTTAATAGAGTTAATTTCTAAATGATTTTTTTATGGTATCGCCTTATTGACAACAAATAATGATGTACCTTTGTCTTGAAAATGTCACATTTTATAGTAGATTTATTTATCGTATGCCTACATGTCACTGGATATAGATAGGCATTTCTTCCCTAGGGTAGTGGGAAAGCAGATGATGAAGAAAAACCAGTGAGTGCTGCGAGGTCCAGGTAGGACAGTAGAGCTGCCAAGTTTGTAACTCTTTTAGCACCACCCAGGGATCACGTGTAGGGTTGTCTAAGGGTTTCCTACGTACGCAGAGAAATATTGATCGTAGGTTAGTTATATATTTTTGTTTCTTTACCAGGTTTAGTTATTGATAAAGTTATAATGTTAAGTTGTGATTAAATATCAAGTTTTTCTACCAGCATATTACTTACAATGTTAGTATTCTACGTAAGTTAGTTTGTCTATTTGTTCAGGACAAATCTTGCAAGCTGATTTAGAATAACTTTTATATTATCAATTTCATATTTTGATGTGTATTTGCTTTTATATTTAGTGAAAAATACAACAAATTGGAAACAAATAACTATTACAATGAAACAATGAACTGCAAAGAACTCTGGAACGTCACGGGATTCGAACCCACGTGTTTAGATTACCGTTCCAATGTGCTTCCAATTACACTAGACGTTCCTCTATCCACCTCAGTGAATTTTTCACTGTAATGAACAATGATGAATCAGTCACTAGCGACATCGTGATGTTCCAGAGTCCTTCGCAGTTGATATTTTGATTATAATGGGCATCTGTTTCCAATTTGTGTTTCTATTTCTATTATCTCTTCTTCATTTTCTATTATAAATAAAAAGTATAACATACTGCTAATGTTAATATCGACATTTATTTTTGTGCTGTCCCATCACTAAAACTTACCTGTTAGGTACAGTGATACCAGAGTCAGAAATTAAAAGTGCCTATTTAAGGGGATAAGTGTGTATAACGTACCTTATAATAAATAAAGTATAATCCATACAAAATTAATATGCTACATAAAATGTATGGTGAAAATAAAGGAACGAATTAATTTCTAAACAGGAATATCGTTATTTCAAGCATCTACAAGTATATTTCACTTAAGGGGCGCCACACATCAGAGCGGAATTTAGTGCTGAATTCATTACACTAGCTGAAATTTGTCTATTAAAAGTAGCTGTATTTTTGAGACCACAGACAAATTTCAGCTATTGTGCCGTACTACAAGCACACATACGCTGAGTTTCTTACGCTGGGTCTTCTCAGTTGGGGCTCCTTTCCGAACCAGTAGTAGATTATTGCCCTTCCCATAATACGGTTTTAAAAAGATTTGAATTCAATACAGTTTTTAAACCAGTTTTATGTTTTATTTCATAACCGTGGGTCCGTGCGTAATGTGCTATAGGCTAGGTTATCCTGATAGTGTCAGTTTTTTGAGTTCCAAACAACCTTACTGCCCTGCCCTCGGCAGTCCTCGACGACATATATAATTTAAAAAGCTATGCGTGTGAATAAGTTTTACCTTTGAAGTACTGACGTTAATCTTTTCATTTTTGTTAATGATTAAAAAATAATATGTAATTTGAATAATTTAAAAGTCGATTAAAATATGTTTAGAAACAATTTAATAACAACACACAGAGGCACCCTGCTTTTTTAACAGAGCAATGCTTTACAATTATGGCTGTATGCCGAATGGGTCTCTGCCTAACCCACGGAGTATCTTTTAAGTGTATTGCCTAACCTGTCATAATAATGACAATGAATGACATAATGGCGGACGTATTTCTGCCGCACTGGAGTCGATTACTCTTGTTTGCAATATTTCACATACCTCCCTCGATGTAATCGTGTTCATAATTGCATACCCAATTTATGAATGAATTCATTGATAAATTGGGTATGCAATTATGAACCCGATGGTACAATGTACTTGAAGAGTCAAGTTTAAAAATTACCCTAAAGCAGATGTAGTACCATTAAGTGGCAACACTTTTTGATTGACAATATTTTTTAGTTTTTTGCTAATTTCGTGCATTATTTGATGATATTTAGACGTAATTATACTTACAGATGAAAAAAAACGTTATGGTTCTAAAAACTAGATAATTCAGATCTTTTAGTACATGAAAACACACAGAAATTCGACATTTTTACCTCAGATCGTTCCGCGCTGACTGACATTCATTGAATGGCGTTTGACGCGCGACAACTAGTTTTATATAACCGCTACGACCAGTGGTCTTGTACTTTTGGCAGGTTTATTTCTCTGAATATGCGTTAGAAGGACATACATGGGCAGACATTAAATTAATTTTAAATTTAATAATCTAAATATATAAAAGAAGAAACTGACTGACTGAATGACTGACTGACTGACTGACTGACTGATTGACTGACTGACTGACAGACTTATCAACGCACAGCCCAAACCGCTGGTTCTAGATATTCCAAATTTGGCAAGTAGGTTCCTTATAAGGTCTAGGGATGCAATAAGAAATAATTTTTCAAAATTCACCCCCTAAGGGGGTAAAAAAGGGGGTCCAACATTTGTATGGCGAATCAAGATTTGTTAGACTATTTTATTCGAAACTTCACAGGAGTATCCGTAACGATAAATTAGTAAACACGTGTTTCAGGTTTTTTGAAAATTCAACCCCTACTAAGTGCTGGAACAACATACCACCACCTCTCAGGAACCTACAACGTGTAATATGTTTTAAAGGCAAACTTAAAATATTTACACTTACACACCAGCGGCAACAGGAGGCATTAAGGCATGACACAAGTTGCTCTTGACCTATTGTATATATTAATATTTATGTTTTATGAATAGGCAAGGCAATAATAATATTCACCTGTTTTTATTTCCTTTTCTCACTGTGATCCAATGTATTTTTTTTTACATGTGACCTATATTTCATTATTTTCTGCTGTTATGTATCACTGCTGCGCGTGAAGTAGTATTTTATGTAATACATTTCTTTGTTTTTTTCCTCATTGTACTGTTTAAACTTGTAACAATGAAAAGCCAAGCATATTCCATAGTCAGTTGTTGTAGAAACTCTCACTTAGGCAAAGCTAACGTATAATTTTATATGACTGTGTAAGCTTAAACCACCTAGGTAGTGTTCTTTATTTATCTTGTATGATTTATTCTTAATATTTTAATGTTTATTCCACATATTTTGCCCTTATACTCGTATTAACGTTGTAAAAGTATTTTTTCCAATAATGTATCTTTATCTGATATCTGGTTGTACGGCATGGCCTCTTGCGTCAATGTCAAACGTTATTATATTCGCTGACTAGATGGCGCTAATCGCTGTCTGCGCTCAGCAAAGTAGCTGCGTTCAACTTTATAGTAAGGCCGTGTCGTACAGCTGCGATCGTGGCCCACAAATGGTCCCGCCGGAAGATCAGCGCTGGCTTTCGGGTCAGCGTAAAGCTGAGGCGAGTCCATTTCGTGGTAAACTGTATTATGTTCTAGATTTCTATTGTTTTTTAAATTGTTTTAATACTTTTGTATGTAATTATGGTTTATCACGAATAAAACGATTGATTCTGATTCTGAATACCTCCCGGCACTAGTTAGGCTCCATTTAAGGCCGCTACGGAGTATGTAGCATGTGCCGTATTCTAATGTAAAATACATAAACAATACATTAAAAACAATCTATCTCAAACACAACTTCAACACACAACACATAATCAACCAATATTGAAGTTGTATTTTAGTTGCATCGGAATAATTCCCAAGCGAATTTTGATATTTCTGATACAGACGTTTAGGCGTTAGCTGTATTGCGTTTAACGGCCTCCTAGCCCAGGCGGTAGTGACACTGCCTACGAAGCAGGAGGTCCTGGGTTCGAATCCTGGTCAGGGCATTTATTTGTGTGTTTATCACAGATATTTGTTATGTTGAGTTATGGATGTTTCCTATGTATTTAAGTATTTATCTATATCTATCTATTATATATATCGTCGTCTAGTACCCATAACACAAGCTTCATTGAGCTTACTGTGGGACTAGGTCGGTTTGTGTAAGATTGTCCTATAATATTTATTTATTTTTATTTATTTTATTTATTAATGCATTTAAGTAGTATTGAAGTTGCATTGTGTCTAAACGTGTTTTAAAGTTAGAATTCGGCCCCGAGTTATCGTTTTAGTGATACATTATGCTGTGCGAGTGTGCAACCGGCCCCTTGATTCATGCTCTACCAGGGGCCGTATTCTAAATTTAAAACACATTATGACACGATCCAACTTCAATACAACTCCAATGCATTAACTACGAAATACAGCTATCGCCTAAACGTCAGAATCAGAAATGTCAGAATTTGCTATAAATTATTCCGATGCAACTGCAATACAACTTCAATACTGGTTGATTATTTGTTGTGTGTTGAAGTTGTGTTTGAGATAAATTGTTTTTAATGTATTGTTTATGTATTTTAAATAGTAGTTTATATAACTGTTACCTAATAAGGCCTAATTACGTACAGTTGCATACACTGCTTATCTACACTTATATTATATATCAAAAATAAAGTGTTCGGAAACCATAGAATGACCGCCATTGCACCGCCATGGCCAACTCGATTGTGCCGGCGGTCGGGAGGGAGCGTGCCGTTGGTCAGGAAGGAACACAGGATTTACATTATGTTATCAAATTCGATGTTCGGAATTTGAAACTCATAAAGTATCAATATATGAGCATTTAAAGTTAAAATTACGTTACTGCCACGGATAAAAAGCTTATCATAGTAACATCGGTTGTGGTAATTATAGCCATTGCCTACCATTTTTGAACACGTTTTAGAAGACTTACAATGTGAGTGTAGATAAATTATAATAATATCGCGAAAAAATTTAACATAGAACGTCGCTGGTTGCAAACGATTTTTTTGTCTTTTGAATACTACCTACTTATTGTATTTAAGGCGATGCTGCTGTGCTACGTCGGAGGAGAGTCTAACTGTATAAAACTGTTGGGGAAAATATTTAGTTAGTAATTTTCAATTAAACGCAATTTTCTTTTGTATAACCGCACACTTTAATGACAAGTAAAACATAAGAAAAACCATAAGCCAACTCTATAGATTTCTTTGTAAAAACAGTTTGAGCGGTATTCTGATTATGAAATGATATGATATGAACACAATTTGAAATTATCGCCAATTGGCACGCGCGAACAATATAAATAAATAAATATTATGGCACAATCATACACAAATCAACCTAGTCCCACAGTAAGCTCAATAAGGCTTGTGTTATGGGTACTAGGCGACGATATATATAATAGATACATAAAAAAACTTAAATACATAGAAAACATCCATAACTTAGGAACAAATTTAATATCCGTGATAAGCACACAAATAAATGCCCTGACCAGGATTCGAACCCTGGACCTCCAGATAGCAACTTAACTTTAATCTTGAAGCATATCAAATTATTTTTGTTGAATATTTTTTTGATTTGCAATTTTTAAGTAGTTACACTACAATATATAAATTATATACTGTAAATAGATGTCATATACTTCAGAAATAGTGACCAAGCCCTCCGGTGTCCGAGGCCAGACACCTATTTTCAATATGACATCTATTTTCAACTTAACTTTACATAATAACTTTTTTACTTTTCAAAGTTACAATACGGCACTAGTTGTTGTAAAGTTAGAATTGGCCTCCTACTCATTTGTATAAGTGGAGCACAAGTCCACAACCAATACGCTTCAAGGCCGGCATGGAACCGCTCTCATATTGCGCGCGATCCATCTTTATTTGTCACTGAGCCCGTGATCTATCGGTACAACTGCTAACATTATTACTCGTCTACATACAGAGCTGGACGTGGCTTGAGAAACAACCAAATTCGTCACATGGATGTTATAAGCTTTTCAGTTTAAGACAAATATTTTTTTAACAGTCATCCCCATAGTTTGTAGTCCCTCAAGAAGGGACAGATAAAAGGATCCTCCCCCCCCCCCCCCCCCACCCCCTTCGCATACAAACTTTGTACAAAGCGTGGATCTTTTCCTCTGCAGCTGACCGTACTACAAACTGCAGTTTTTTGGTCAGATTTTGTGCAATACAGTGTTGTACTAACTATTTACTACGATAAGAATCTCTGCAGAAAGCTAATAATTCGATAGTAGAAGCATTCGCGGGAGGAAATTTCTGTGAAACCACACAGTGGGAGGATGTGAGGATGAAGGTTTGAGGATGATCTTCGGAGATCACGTGATGTATACAAAATGAAGTGTCGGAAGTGTCGCGTGATGCAGAACGTCACAGCATGAATCATCCTTTACCGTGTAATAAAACCGCAGTTTAAGAATTCTAATCGTAGCCGCCTCCGTTTCTCGCATTATATCTTTAACGGCCTCCTAGCCCAGTAGGTGACCTTGCCTACGAAACAGGAGGTCCAGGGTTCTAATCCTGGTCAAAGCATTTATAACAAAGTTTTTATAACAAAGTCCCCGCTGATGTAGTGAATTTGCCACTAAATAAATTCAAGTCTTATGTTAAGCGCTATTTGTTGAGGAGAGAGTACTATACTTTAAAGGAATTCATTGAGGATAACGATGCCTTTAAGCCTGTAGCTTGATATGGTTAGTACAATACAAATTGAGAAACTATTAGGTACATTATTACTCTATGAAGCAGCTTTACTAACTAGTATCCAGTATTACCTGTTTTTCGTTTTTATTTTATTTTGTTTTTATTTAGTATTTGGACACTTAGAGACGTTATACATCTCTAAGTCTTGCATTCGCAAATATTTATATGTATAGATATATATTTAATGATCCTGACGCTTAGAGACATGTACATCTCTATGTCACTTTTATATTGTAACTTAGTTCACGCATGTAAAATACGAGCACAGAATATTGTTTCTCACCAGACTAAACATGGCTAGTTTTTATTAATTAATAAAGCCCGCCAGCTTGAACATGTCATGCTCGCTTAAAAGGCTCTGCATATGGTGGCGTCGTTGATCGGGTCGCCACTTTCCCGAAGAAAGGTTGAGGGAGGCGATGGCTGAGATATGCGTCATACTCGTGAACGGGTGCTGTTTGTGGAGACCGGTCTGTTTAGGCTAACTGGGGCAACACATTTACGTAACTTTTTATTAATCATATTTAATTTTAGTTTAATTGGCTTTAGACACAACATTCGGTGCTTGATTATCCATATTTTTTTTATTATATAGAATATATAGATCAAGACACTTGGAGACCTTATACATCTCTAAGGATAATTTAGAAATAGTATGTTTATTGTATACTAGAATCACTTACTTTTTTTAAAATTTAAATTCAAAATTTGTTTCTAACTGTTGATGATGGATTATTATAATTTGGAAATTTATGTAGAAGAAACAGTTCGGGTAAGAAAGTATATCAAACTTGTATGTAATTCATTTTCAATAGTCAGATTTGGACTCATCTTTTTTCTTTGGTATTTTTCTTAAACTATATCCTATTGTTGGTTAATCTAATCTTGGTTTGATATGTTTTCTTATAGAACAACGCACTTTTGATGTACTGTTGTTTTGAAAAAATAAGTCCCGCCGAGTTTCTTGCCGGACATAATTCTTCTCGGGTCAGAGGTGTAGGGTTAGAACCGGTGTAGTTTGAATGGTTTTTCTCTCTCTTTTACTTTGACGTGTAAAAGTGCCCTTGTGGCCTACTTACTGAATAAATGTTTGAGTTTGAATTTATTTGTGTGTAATAAAATAACAAATATTTGTTCCCGAGTTATGGATGTTTTCTATGCATTTAAGTATTAATCAATATTTATCTATTATATACATCATCGTCTAGTACCTGTAACACAAGCCTTATTGATCTTACTGTGGGCCTAGCTCGATTTGTGTAAGACTGTCCTATGATATATATTTATTTATCTACATATTTAACTCGTTATTTACAAATTGCAATTACGACTCTGTAGCAGCCCGACTAAACATCGTCCTAATTTCAACAGAATGAAAAGGAAAAAAGCCAGCCAAATAAAAAATGTACGACCAGCGTTTCCAGTTCCTTATATCTATGGTACTTCCATAAGTTTCCTCTGTTTTGCTTTTGGCGGTCGAAGTATGCGGCACGTCGCACGGAACTACTCAATCGAAATAATCGAATCGAGCTCTGGCGGTATTTAATATATGTATTTGTATATTTTGAATTACTTTTCGCTGTGTATCTAGTATGATTGTCATGATATTAGTTAGTAATTCTCTATTGAAGCTCTGGTTATAAGTTTTCTGCTATTCACTTGGGGCCTTATACACTTGAGCGATTTTTATACAAAACTAATTCGCGGCGAACCCGCGGCGTGTTCGCTCCCATACAAAACTCGCTGGCAAATCGCAAATGTGATAACGCTCTTACTTCGGGGTACCGTGTGACATATTTTAATATGTAGCTTTAATGTATAAATATTCAATTAAATATAAATATGAATATAATTTAGATGAACATTATTATAAGTCAGATTATAACGCCCTGTCAGGGCACACCACATTAGCTGGTTTCAAGGATGATATAGACATGTATGAACAATCATACAAAATCCATACAAAATCGCGTTCCCTTATTTCAGGTTAAAGCACTAGCGTCATCTATCGGTCACACCAGACACTAAATCCTAATTTCTAATACTGTGTTCAGCGCTAAACGCTGACAGAATAACTCGACTCCAGACTCGACAGATGGTGCCACAGCACTTAGTACCGAAAACAGACAATAGCCTGAAGGTTCGAGGAACGCGATTTTGTATAGGCATCAAGGATGATTAAGACATAACGGAATGGAAAAAAAAATGGTACACATTTTTTGTCCTAATAAAATCGAAAGAGCTCATGATTCTGTGTCGATATCACATAAAATTTCCGAAATTAAAAAAAATGGAATGTGTAACTTTAAATAAAATGGCCCGTCTACGAGCACCAAAGTTTATCAAAATGGAAATCTCCACATAATATTTCCACTAACACTTAGGGAAACTTCAATATTTGCTTCATGACCAAATATATACTTAGTTTAGTGCTAAAATATTCAAAACACCAAAAAGCCATATAACACATTTGCCGTCAAAAGTTATGATAACACCCGAAAGCCACTAAAAAAACTCTTTACACCTCCTAAATGCCTACAAATATAAAAACCATTTTTATAAGTAATTTCGGACCCTAAACCTATTGTCATAAGTGTCATATAAATCGCAAATCGATTGGTAACTTCTTTATGATTTGCAAAGTTAAAACGGTCTTATGATCTGTAAAATTGAGTCTTATTCTCAAAGTGCTACTGCCTACATAGATTGGTTTTAATAAAAAAGTCTAGTTGTTTGACAATGGTAGCAATTCATGAATGTATGCATGAGTAGATTTTGAATAGTTCGCGATGTATTCAGTAGGAATGTCCGAGTTTTTTCGTGAATATTTGTTCCAGTGATTTATGTTGTTTTACTTTAGATGATTGGGATTTTCGGCCCATATTGTAATTGTCTGTTTCTCTTTATACATTATTTATCAGAGGTACTTTTGGCTGCGTTTATACATAAATCGTCCGATTACTGCAAATACAGACTATGTGCAAAAATGTCATTTCGAGAAAACTTGAAACTCAAGTTTTGAAGATTGTATTTATGCGAACACGTATAATAATTTGAAACTTTGAAGTCCATTCAATAATAGTCCATAGTGCACAATTAGTAGTTTGCTTTAGAATGATCATAAACATTTTATTCAAATTATAGAGATGTCAAATTTGTGTCAGTTAAGTGGTTTTACCTGTTGAAATATATTATTATTGTATATTTCACCAATCAGGCTCTTTAAATCAGCGTTGGTATCCGTTTGAGCTCAAGTTTTCTAGAAATTTAGCCCGGAATTTTCGCGGCAAAACAAAATACTGTCGCAATCTAGCTAGTTTTAGAAACATTTTTTTAATCGATATCGATATAAAAAAGTCATGTCGATTAAATAACATTATTTTATAATCAAAAACGTTATTAAATTGATTTCGCGTTGGAACCGTCAAATGTGCGTTTAATAATTATGTGTATAAAACGCGAAAGTTTTAAGATACTAAAGAAAGTTTAAGATACCTAAGTAATAAGATTTTAAATGATTTTTTGTGAATTTTTTGTAACTAAATATCGAGAACTTTAAGCCTTTATGAGGCAGAGGGAATATATTATATACTAGCTGTGCCCGCGGCTCCGCCCGCGTGGAATTCGGTCTGTGTCAGTAAGCGGCTAATTCACCCCTAATTTCTCTCCCGCTACCCTGGAAGCGGAACTTGAAGTAAAGTTGACAGATGGATACGCTAGAGGACAGTAGTCCTAATAAAATATTTTACAATTACCACTAAATGAAACTACACTCATAAATGAATCCTTTTTTTTATTATTATTTTTTGGCATGATTTAAACGACATAGAGAGTATAGTAGGTGTATATCGAACGATACAGGACCACTTTTGTTTTTATACGTTTATGTCTACTGCAAATATCATCCAAATCGATCCTCCCGTCAAATCAGTCAAAGCATGAAAGGTAAGAACAGGCGCAGTTGAAATTGGGGGGGGGGGGGGGTCACAAATGCAGAAATGATTTTTTCTGTGCACTTGGAGGAGGGAGTTCCATGACCCATGCAAATTTAACTCAATCGAGTGTAGTGGCTACCCCCCTCCCCTCTTTTAGACGTTGAATTTTTATAGGCTACGTATAACCTGGCTGGGGATTTTCTGGAATTGGAATTAGTAATCCTTAAGGGGTGATTTCCGGGATAACAATGCAAAAAAAAACCGGCCAAGAGCATGTCGGGCGATGCTCCGTGTAGAGTTTCGTAGATGCTGCCCTGTTACAAAACATCCGTTCAAAAGGTCGTTTATTTGGCGGCGCTTACGTCATTTTACTATTCGGCACTTCCTTTCACTATGCGTTTTTGACTAATAATTCAAAAACGGCTGGACCGATTTTATTCAATATAGTTTTTATTGAAAGTTCTTATCAGGCCTCACCAAATTTCAGCTTTCTAGTGCGAACGGTAACTGAGCTAGACCGCGGACAGACGGACGGACATGGCGATATAACTGTTACGTAATAAGGCCTAATTATGTACAAAAGCATACACTGCTTTACGTACACACATATTAAAAATCCATTGAAACCATTAGAATGACCGCCATTACACCGCCATGACCAACATTACTGCGCCGGCGGTCGGGGGGGCGAATTTTCATTACGTTACCGTAGGTAATGAATTTTCATACGTTTTTACCACACTGTCACAGATAATACACTGATGTTACGTTACTGGTTGCAATAATGTTGGTAAACATACGGTTCTGAACGCGGAATAGAGGATTTATGATATTGGTGTAGATCAAGATATTTATTCGTCAATGTAAGCACATTACAATGCAATAATGAACGTCAGAGAAAAATAAAATACGTGGGTGTCGTGGAAAGTATGTGAATCGAGTGCAATTGGAACGAAGTTATGTTATTAAATTTTATTTCATTTTGTCTTTTTCGTAAATTTTGTGGTTTTAATTTGTTTTGCATTTTTTTTAAATTTTGGAAATTTTGGATGATTTGGAAATTTTGTAAATTTTGAAAATTTTGGAAATTGGGGATATTTTGGAAATTTTGGAAATTTTGGAAATCTTGGAAATCTTGGAAATCTTGGAAATTTTGGAAATTACGGAAATTTTAAAAATTTTGGAAATTTTGGAAATTTTGAAAATTTTGGAAATTATGGAAATATTGAAAATTTTGACATTTTTGACATTTTCGACATTTTTAAATTTCTCGACTTTTAAGGTTCTCGACTTTTTTCACTTTTATCACTTTGTCACCTCTCAATTTCACTACACTTCACTTCACTTTATACTATTTTATATATTTTTTATTCCTTTCCATTTTACATGTTTCTCAATCGTATGGGTGTCGCGTTGTCGTGACGTGACGCTTTTTCGTGACTGTCACGTGACTTTTTTTCGCCTAGGCCGGATCCGCGAACCGTCCGATAAGGAACTTCGTTCCAAAACTACCACCGGTTCTAACCCTACACCTCTGGCCCAAGAAGTATTATGACCGAAAAGAAATTCGACGGGACTTATTTTTTTCAAAACAGTAATACGTTATTAGATATTAAAGATACAAAATAAGGCGTAGTTCTTCAAGAAGACATATCAAAACAGCTTGAGAGACAGATAATGTACCTATTGTTTAATTATAAAGAAAAATAAATCCTAATCTGACTGCTTCACAAAACGTTTGATATGTTTATCTACACTCGCATTGTAAGTTCTCTAAAACGTGTTCGAAAACGGTAGGCAATGCTAGCATTACCACAACCGATTTTACTATGATAAGCTTTTTATCTGTATCAGTAACGTAATTTTTACTTTACATGCTCAAATATTGATGTGTTATGAGTTTTGATAACATAATGTACACCTGCACGCTCCCGTGCGACCGCCGGCACAATCGAGTTGGCCATGGCGGTGCAATGGCGGCCATTCTATGGTTTCCGAATAATGCATTTAGGATAAATAATATGAGTGTAGATAAATCAGTGTATGCAACTGTACGTAATTAGGCCTAAAAACACTCGTGTGATCTTATTATGAAAACCACACTCATGTTTTAAGGACCCTTATTACGTAACAGTTACATAAACTACTATTTCCTACCTAAACGGTGTCCTATAAATGTTAGATGTTTTTTTAGTAGTTTTTTGGTTTGGGCCATGCATCTTTGTACGTCATATATAGTCCTCGAACCTGCAATAACCCTTTGACATTCATGACATTTTCAAATATTTCTTAAGAGCGGGTAACAGGCGTCACTTCCTTTCTTTTTTTCAATTTTTTGGACCTACGGGGGTTGAAAAAGAAACTATTCTTTGTCATTGCTCGAGACCCATACTATCTCTATACCAATTTTCATCTAAATCAGTTCAGCGGTTAAAAATTCTCCATACAAACTTTCAACCCCATTTTCACCCCCACCAGGGTTGATTTTCGGGATTAAAACTATATATTATCCTTTACCAGGACTCAAACTATATCTATACAAAATTTCATCAAAATCCGTTCAGCCGTTTTCACGTGATGCGCGGTCAAATAAACAGACAAACAGATAAACAGATAAACAGACAAACAGATAAACAGACAAACAGATAAACAGACAAAAATTCTAAAAATTGTTGGAACGTGTTCTGTTATCGATTCTAAGTATCCCCAGCCAACTTTTTTTCGATTATCTTCCATGTACAGACTTTCGACCCTCTTCAGCTTTATTATATGTATAGATAGATTTCCCACCATTATTTTTTACTACTTCATTTCAACTTTGCATTATTTTCTGACACCTAAGGGCCGGTTGCATCAATCCGTCGGTTAACGACAACGTCATCTTTTAAAAAATCTTGTATGAAAAGTTTGAGAGTTTTCTATGTGATGACAGCTCCGTCGCCATATTTAACGTTGATCAGTTCGTTAGTTATGCGTGGTGCAACCCACCCTTAGGGCCGATTGCACCAAATCGTCTGCTAACGTCAACGTCATCGTTAAAAATCTTGTATGAAAAGTTTGATAGTTTTCTATGGGATGACAGCTCCGTCGCCATATTTAACGTTGATCAGTTCGTTAGTTATGCGTAATGCAACCCGCCCTTAGTCCGTTAAAGGAATAAAAAAAATTATGTTTGTAAATATATTATATATATTTGTAAATAATTTAAATTCCGCCGCCACTGCGCTGCATATTGTGAATTTTTAAATCCCGCCTCAATTTCGCTTCGTCGAAATAAATAAATAAATAGAATAGAAATAAATAAATAAAAAATATATTAGAAATAAATTTTCTAGGAATAGTTAAGCGGGATCATCGGTCACTCATTCAGTCACTCGTCATATAATCGTTCACTCCTCCGGCAATACCGACACATTTTAGTGTACAGTCGACGTCAGAAATATGTTTGCAATTTGGACCTTATTGAAAAGGGGTGAGGTGCTAATTTGTATACATTGTCTTCGACTGTGACTGTACTTGTTGTGCGTTAAACCAGGATTCCCAGTGTAGAATTTAGCAAACCGAGAATTCATGAATAATTTGTTTGATTACCGTCAGCTAGAGAAGCTTGGAAGCAATAATCTCGTATAAAAATAATTTGTACTGAAATATATTTAATAAAGAGAAACGGGTCTCTCACTTTTTAAAGTCGAATAAGTATAAACTTATATAGATGTCATATACAAAGGAAAAAGTGACCTAAGCCAGGTAATATTTATTAAAAATAATTTGATTTGTGCTTCAAGTCGAATAAGTATTGCTCAATAACGCTCCATAACGTGGAGCTTATGCATGAGCCATTCGCATTGGCTGACCGACGAAGAGTATAATATATAGTAAGTAAGTAAGTAAGTTCTTTATTTGCTATTCTTTACTTGCTCTGATATATGAGTATCACAAAAGTTTTGTGTTTCAAATTGTAGTAAAATAACAGATTTATTACTCATTGTACAGCATAATAAATTGTCAATTAAATGGCTGACAGATATAGAAAAAAAAAACTTTATGAACGTTATTTATGGTATTCAATAAAAACATCTCTAACGATGGTCTTATAGATTTTCATCCAATCACGTTCGGCTCAATCCACCGGGACATTGAGGTTACTGAATTGAATAGAGGTAGCAGAGGTTTTAAGGCGTTTTTCGGCGTACCCATTTTGAACACTCATAGAAAAAGTATTGTATACAAAAGTGACATAATTAAGCTTCTCAATCTCAAACCTTACTTAGGCATACTCAACATGGTACTTTATTGAAAAGCTCTTATTTAATTAAATAGAGAAAAGCTCTCCACTCCTAATAAATACATAAAAAATGTTATTCTTATCATAATTGTATTGAAGTTGGATCATGTCTAAACGTATTTAAAGTTTACAGCCCACGTTTAGCCGTTAGCTGTATTGCTTGAATATTGCGTTAGTGTTGTATTGAAGTTGAATCGTGTCTTAACCTGTTTTAAGGTTTAAATGCGCCGGCCCCTGCCCAGGTTTAATCCATCAGTGTATTGAAAGAGATAGGTAGAATAGAAACATTACATTGATTACGTTTCTGTGCTTTTCAACTGTAACCGGTCAGTACTCTTGGCTATCCCCACATCCTGTTTTCACCAAAACTGGTACTATCCCCGTCTCACATGTCCTCATTTTCGCTTTGACCACATGCCAAACTATCAAAGCAACAAAAAGATAAGATAAACTTCCGTTTCGTAACAAATATTTTACCTGCAAACTTGTGCTAACAAACGTATAAACAAATTCTGGCTCCAAAACGATTTGTACCATTCAGCGCCCTGGGCTCTTGCCAACAGCAGCAGAGCTATGGTGCAAAAAGAGCTTACATCATATGGATTATTGAAGAAGAATAGGCGTTTTGTACAGGGAGAGATGACTTGAATCCTACTTTACACTTAACGTTTTATTCAGTGAACTGATATAATTATCAACACGAAAGATCTGGATGAAAATGACTTAATATATATATTACTATAAAAGCATCAGTTCACTATGACACTTAGTACATAGTGCAACGTTGGGCCGATAGCTTTTACGAGTATGATATAAATATTTGTTCCTCTGTTATTGGTGTTTTCTACATATGTGTAAGTATGTATTTACTATGAGAAATAAATAATTAAAATTATACCTTTCTAGTCAGCATTATATGCGTAACAATGATAGTGACAAATATGTAATGATTGTCAAAATATATAAACATAACGGAATCGTTGCGAGGTTATGAAATAACTCTGGAAGTATTTTTCTGTTTATTTTGTTAAGATTATAACCCATCCATTGTAAATATCATTGCCTCTCGGACGATTTGTGTAGATACCGATGTAACAATAATAAGAATATTTTTTCTGTCTAAAACGCTTTTCTCATGTAAGTGACTTGTATGTCTTTTTTTGAGAATCTTTAAACCTAAACCTAAATCGACTTTCAAATAAAGACATTTTAAATGATCATGACCTTCATCAAAGAAAATAATAAAAGAACAGGCCAAGCCCCAAGGCCTTATAAAACGTATTTCCTTGCTCATCTGGCAACAAGTATTCAACAATTTACCTCCGCCTCGTTGATCCGAATCTCAATTTACCAAGTACAAAACTCTCCAAGGTCCGTCGATTACTTAAAATAAATTGCGTAATCCCGTCGTAACCAACTAAACGGAATTTAGTAAAAAATATTAGCAAACTCAATTTCATTCCGCGAAGGTACTATTCCTTTGAAGATTCCAACTTTAAAGGCCCAACTTTGGAAAAGGAATTAATGTAATTTCCGGCTCGCCCTAATTCGCTCTTTTGTGTGAAAAAAGGCCTCAATTGTTGGACAACTCGTTTGATTTCGGACAGAAGAGGATAATGAGGGATAGGATTCTTGTGTGAATACAAAGATTTGTGATTGGTGAAGTTTGGGAACGATTGTGCGTGAGTTTTGAACGGTTTACGAACAATCGGTGCTCTTTTTAACATAAAGGTGTTGTGCCTGTAAAAGGCAAATGCGGCATTCTGACTAAGAAAACAGGACACTGACGATAAAGTAGACTTTATGGGATTAGGTCTGGTTTGGAAAAGTGACTGTTAAATGTCAAATGATATTTCGCAAATTAGTTCTGAGAATATCAGTGGTACGAGGCGAGGTTTGAAACCGAGTCCCGAAAGGTTTGTCTGTAAATTTGTTTGTTAATATTGTGTTAGAATTGTTTGTAAATCGGAAAAGTGGACCGTTCGGTAAAGTAGAGAGATTGGGAAGGACCGTTTGGTAAAGTAGACAGTTCTTGAAAGTGGACCGTTTGGTAAAGTAGACAGATCGTGAAAGTGGACCGATGGTACCGGAGTGTATTCTTCTTAGTCGTGCACTCTTGGCAGAGTGGTCGTGGTCATGTCTAGGTCGAGTCTTTCGCCACCACTACCCTGGTGATGCGGCGCCATGTATCTCTGTGTTTGGAGGAGTGAGAATTCTCGTTTATGCTTCAGTGTGTGACAGACTTGATGAGGTCTGTCCATCGCGTTGGAGAGCGCCCACGAGATCTTTTACCCTTGACTTCGACCGGTGGGTATAGGTATCTTGAATTTTTGATATTTTTCCAACGCTTACTTAACTACAATATGGGTCCGTTATAAAGAAAACCGTCTACATTTAACGAACAATTGAACTGCAAGTAACGCTATATCCCCGCTTATCTTCCTCCAGCCCAGTGGCCCAAATCGCCCCGTCATTAACTGCTGCCATAAATAAGGAATCGATTCGCCCCGTGTTCATAAATCTAGCCCCGGGGATGGCTGAGTGCATCCGAACCGCAAAGTTTGCTTAGCAGAATTATTAAGTACCAACCATATTGCAACATCTAAGGAACCTAAAGTTACATTTTTCTAAAATATTGAATGAAGGGATGAGCTCTTTATTAACATTCGGGTATCTTACTTGTAAACAAATTATGATACCTACATGTAGTATCTGACAAGTTGTCAATAGTACCTATAGTAGGTGAAGCATGTATCAGGATTATTTTTTTACACGTAAGTACAAAATAATTAGTTAATTAACATCTGTATCTATAAGCAATGATTGAACAATAAAGTCCATTGATAAAATTTGATCAAATAAAATGCTAGTTTTGTAATGATGAATGTGCATGTTTTAGAATGTTTATCAAAATTAAAGTAAAATAGAGTATTTGCATTTGTTTCTTAAAACCATAAATTGTATCTGAAACCGGTTCATACAAGAAACAAAAATATTTAAAGAAAGGACTTGTGTTGAAATTGAAGGGATGTTTACAAAAACAACATAACTACATTGGGCATGATTTTACAGGAAATCGATAAAACTAAATTTTTCTTTCAATAATAATTAATAAATTCTTGATTTTCAGGGACGATAAATTTCCACAATTTATATGGCACAAAGTTAGTTTTAGGCTTTTTTTTTTGGAAAAAAATTGAATTGAACTTTATCACTCATGCTATTTTCGTAAGATGTTGGTTAGTTACGTTGTTCTTGTGCAATAAGTAACATATTTTGTTCTGAAAATATTTTTCTTTATACAAATGTTTAGTTACATCTACTAAATTTCTCTATTTGAGTGTTAAATTATAATAATTACAGTTGGTCCCATTGTCATCAGGTCTAGTTCTGATAATGGGGTCCTGGAGAAATCGAGGCAACTCTTCAAATATTATAGCCACACCTATTCTGTTTTGAGTATTTTTTACGGTAGCTCTGGCATTTTCTTCTGGAAAGGTAAAGGCTAAGTGAAATCGGTTCTTTTTTGTTTAAAATTATTGAAAATATCCCTTATATTCAAACAAATGACGTAAATTACTCTTACTACTACTACAAGTACTTCATCCTACACTAAAAAATTCAGGGTTTTACCAATACGACCTAAGCCAAAGCATACTTGAGCTCAATACTTACGCCTTTAAATAGAATATACTTATAATAGAATTTTGCTATCGGTTTTTGCATCGCCGACGCCGTTCGGAATTCGCTCGGAATGGAGACTCATCCGGGTTCCATCATAGATTCCAATATGAGGTCCTAGTTCTAAGAAGAAAGCGGAATATCGAGTGAAAATATACCTAAAAAGTTTAACATTTAAGGTTATTAGTATTATTGTAAGACAGTTCCAGATTTTATTACTGCGATTGTAATAAGGTTTATCTACACCCATATCATAAATCCTCTATTCTGCGTTCGGAAACCATATGTAATTACCACCATTATTGCAACCAGTAATGTAACATTAGTGTATTATCTGTGCCAGTGTCGTGTGCCACAATCGAGATGGCCATGGCGGTGCAATGGCGGTCATTCTAATGATTTCCGAACACGTCATTAATATGCGTTTAGATAAAGCAGTGTATGAAACTGTACGTAATTAGGCCTTATTTATTACGTAACAGCTAAATAAACTACTATTACTACCGGAATGAATGTTATTCGGGAATACTGGCTCAAAACAATGTGTCGTACGCGATAGTAAACAATGCATAAAAACGTCCGTCAACTTAGGAACAGTGTACTGATTTAAACTCACACGATTTTTACATTATTTTGACAAAAACGGGACTCCCTGCAGTTGAGTCCTGTCGCACCTGCGACCGTGCTGCTGTGTTTAAACTGTTAGTTAGGAAAGCATATTTTTCAGTAGTAGAATACCTTTTCGACTTAGAAATTTAATTGTCTTACAAATTATTGTAGTTTGGTAGTTATAATTAGTGTTTGTATATAAATTATATTTGTGGCTTGCGCCCTCTTGACATTAATATTTGTATGCCTAATAATGGCTAAACATGGCGGTACCCTATTTATGTAAGAACTGTAAAACCTGTGTTTACAAATAAATGCATGATTTATGATTTATGACCACGAGCGTTACGACACCCTCGAAACGTCAGGAAAATAATAAAAGTTAGTGTTCGGGATTACGTCCCGTTTTTGTCAAAATAGTTATTAGGTACAGGCTTCTCATTCACTCCAACATTTGTAAGTAAATATTATTAATCAAGACTTGTTTCTTTCCTCTCAAACATTGGAATATATTATTTGAGCGTACCTATAATTCATTAGCTCATGTAAATGGTAGTTGTTAAGGGGTTTTGCCTTATATTAAAGCGTGGTTGCTATTCATACCTGATTTGATGTTGTTAAGTCTGTATCCAGGATATAGGAAACCCTGCTAGATCCAGGTTTCCAGGAGCAACAGTAAAACACGTCCGTACCAAAAACCATTTATTTCGACAAGACCGAGACAAAACTACCCTCCACCTGTTTCATAACAAATACTTACAACTACCTTACATATACGTACATCACACCCTCTCACTGAATTATGACTAAAATATCCATTCGACCAATCTAGACATGTGATACTTTAAGCTATGGTCATGCTAGCCTGACATTAAGATGTTTTCACTCTAACAATATTATCTTAACACAAGTATTTATCTAACTATACTTAAACGTAGTTAATGTATAGGTAAATACAAAATAAAGGTATACATAACATAGAATATTCTATTATTACATTAATCTATTTCGAAACCTAGTCGGCTGGGTGGTTGAGTAGGGCGTGGCCTCAAAGTGGGACCTGTAACAAATGACTGCGAAGGAGGGTCGGTTCCCCGTTCACCCGATCCTGGTGTCGGTGCGCTGACGGAGTCCCGAGCCGGCTCTGGGGACGGTTCATCCGGGGAAGGCAGTTCTTCCAATATCGAATTCCATCTACTTTTAATCTGATCTGTATGTCGTTTCATAGGTGGACCGCTTTCTCTAGATACTATATAATTACGTGACCCCATTTGTTGTTCGACTTGCCCCCTAATCCACTTCCGTCCTTCCCTAAAATCTCGTGTCCATACCCTATCCCCCACGTTAAAATGTCTATCCGTCCCGCCAGTATTTCGCACCTGCTGCTGTTGTGCTTCATGTACACGACTTTCTACTTCCCGTGCGTCTTTCAATAACTCTAATCTCGTCCGCAAAGTCCTATGTTGTAACAGCATAGCCGGCGAGATGCCTGTACTGCTGTGCTCGACATTTCTATACATCATTAAATAGGCCTGTAAAGCCGAATCCACATTATTACCGTCCCTAATGGCTTTTTTAATCGTCCGTTTACATAATTTAACTGCTCCTTCCGCCGCACCGTTCGACGATGGGTGATAGGCTGGAGAATACGTCATTTTAATTCCATTGTGAAGTAGGAAATTTCTGTATTCCCTACTCGTGAACGGCGGCCCATTATCTGAAACCGCCTCGAGTGGTAAACCAAAGCGCGCAAACGTCTCCTCCAAAACCTTAATTACTGCAGAAGCCGTGGTCTTTTGCATTGCAAATGCTTCTATCCATTTACTACTAGCATCTATAAGCACTAAATACGTTTTCCCTCCGAGAGGACCCAAAAAATCTAAATGTAGCCTAGACCAAGCTTCCGGTATGTATGGCCACGGTTGTGGTGCTGTACGCGGGGGCGCCATCCCCTCCGCTGCGCATGTGACACATTCATGACAAATGTGTTCTATGTCCGCGTCGATACCCGGCCACCATACATAACTACGCGCAATACTTTTCATCTTCACTATCCCCATGTGACCAGTATGCAATTCGCTTAAAACCGTTTTTTGTAACGCTTTAGGTATCACTAACCGGTATCCCCAAACCACACATCCTCTATCGAGATATAATTCCGTCTTTCGAGTGCAGTACGGTTTCAAAGAAGTGTCACTACTATCTTGATTGGGCCAACCTGATTGTATATGCAATACTACTTTTTGCAGGGTCTCGTCCTTGAACGTATTTTCTTTTACTATTTTCCTAGTGATAGGAAGGAAGTTTTGAATAAAATTTATATATGTAACTTCCTTCTTTTCTTTTGCTGTTTCTCCGGTAGGTAACCTTGATAAGGCGTCAGCGGCATTCTTGTCGCTGCGTACATATTCAATATCGTAGTCGTACCCCGATAGCATTACTGCCCAACGTTGCATTCTACTGGCCGCCATAACCGGAGTGCCGACTTTATCGCCAAAAATGGTAACTAACGGTTTATGGTCGGTCCTCAATATAAACTTTCTTCCAAAAAGATATTGATGGAACTTCCTAATTCCGAAAATTATACTTAAAGCTTCTTTTTCTATTTGTGAATACACGCGCTCCGCTTTGTTAAGTGAGCGCGACGCGTAAGCTATCGGGCGTTCCCGCGCTCCTTCCGAACCGTCGTCGTCATCGCGCGCCCCCCCTGGCATTAAATGCGATATCACGGCTCCTAAGCCTACGCTACTAGCGTCACAAGTTAAAACTAACGGCAGTTCTGGGGAATAGTGAGCCAGTACCTCGCTAGACATAAGCATACGTTTAACTTGACTGAAAGCGTCATCACACTTCTTATCCCAATAATATTTGACATCCTTTCTAAGCAAATTGTACAACGGTGCTAGCAAAGAGCTAATATTTGGAATAAATTTCGCGTAATACATAACTAGTCCCAGGAACGATCTTAACTCTGTCGTATTCTGGGGCACAGACACTTTTTCAATAGCCTCCAGTTTGTCCGGGCACGTATGCACACCGTCTTTACTTATCACGAACCCTAGGTACGTAACGGAATCCGCAAAAAATGTACATTTACTTTTTTTTACTTTTAATCCGTATTTTTGCAGTCGTTTAAACACTTCCGTCAGCGTTGTTAAATGTTCTTGGTCACTAACGCCGGTGATAATAACATCGTCTAAAAAGACACCTACACGCGGCATGTCGGCAAACAGCTGCTCCAGTTTGCGCTGGAATATACCCGGGCTAGACGCAAGGCCATAAATTTATCTGTTGTATCTGAATAATCCTTTATGTGTATTAATTACCGCGTATTTTTTTGAATCCTCATCAAGTTCGAATTGTGCATACGCTTGTGACAGATCTAACTTGGTAAATTTCTGTCCCCCATGTAATTTTGTGAGCAAGTCGTCCACTCGGGGCAAGGGAAAGCGATCAACCTCGAGACATTTATTTAAAGTTAGTTTAAAATCACCGCATACCCGGATGGTACCGTCCTTCTTCATAACTGGCACGATCGGCGTGGCCCACTCCGAGGTGTGTACGGGCTCGAGTACTCCGTCCCGCACCAGCTGTTCCAACGCGCCATCCACCGGGTCGCGCAGCGCGTACGCCAGGGGGCGCGCGCACAGGAACACGGGTCGCGCGTCCGGTAGCAGTCGGAACCCCACTGTGCCGCCCGTGAACCGACCCAGGCCCTCGCCGAACACGTCTTGATAACTAGAACTAAACACATCAAAATTAAAAGTCTCGCTCTTAATATTATTACAATTTATAAACAGTTCGGGTGGTAAAATACCTAGTTCCACCAACCATTGTCGTCCTAATAAACTGGTTTTACCACTGCGCACAATATATAAATTTAAGTATTTACTTATATTGTTATAATTCACCAGCGGTGTTATTTTACCCACCGGTGAAACTAATTCGCCTGTATAGTATATTAAATTTAAGTCACTGTCCGCTATTGGTATTTTAGAAAAAACTTTCTTGTAACACTCTAAACTAATACAAGTTGCCGCACAACCAGTATCGATTTCCATCATTAATGGCTTGCCATTTATACAGATGTTTAATAAGTACGGTTTATATTTTTTTAAACCCGCTGCATCTATTGAATAATTAGTTACCTCGTCACTATCGCTGGAGGTGTATCTGTTTACATCCCGACTGTCCATATTGTATACCACTGCCGAGCCGCCTTTCATCTTTGGACATACGCGTTTCAAATGACCTTCCTGATTGCATACTCGACAAACGTACATTCTAAACTTGCAGCTTTCTGTCAAGTGTTGGTCTCCACAAACTCGGCAATCCACTTTTGCGCCCTCAGTGCCTGTAACCGAGTTCTTTTTTCGCCAACCTCCGCCGCTCCAACCGCTGGCGCCGCCGCCGCCGCTGCGACCGACCGCGCTATCGTGCGCCGAGCCGCGCGAAGTACCAGTACCATGGTTCGGCGCGTGCCCACTAGCGCGCCCCCGGCCCCGCCCCGTATTCCTTATCTGGTGTACTGGCGTTGTATTTTCGGTCCACTGTTTTTGTTGTTTTTGCTCCACTAGTGCTGCATCCGCCTCTGCCATCTCAAGCGTTACCGCGAGCCTAAATGCTTTGTCGTAAATTTAATGTTATCTTCTGCAAACAGTCGCTGCCGTATGCTGTCACGCGCTAACCCACATACGAACTGATCTCGTAAGTTTTCCTGCAGACTGTCACCCTCAAATTTACAATCCTTTGATAACTTTTTTAGTGCGGCTGCGTATTCCCCAACACTTTCGTCACTACTTTGTACCCGGCGCCTAAACTTAAATCGTTCTGCCAATAAACTGGGCTTAGGTTGAATCTTGAAGCAAATCAAATTATTTTGTTCAATATTTTTTGATTTGCAATTGATTTATTTTTTTCAGAGATTGCATATACATGAGAAAATTTGTCAAGTTCCGCCGTGACCGGGTGGTCTAGTGGTCAGGACGTCAGCCGCGAAAGCTGAAGACGCCAGTTCAAATCTGGCCTCGGACACCGGAGGGTTTGGTCACTTTTTCTTAAGTATATGACATCTATTTTCAGTGGGCTTAGGTTGTAAATAGTCTTTCATGACCGTCACCAACTCCTTAAATGTTTTTGTTGACGGTTTCAATGGCATACACAAATTTGCCATTAACGCGTACGCGTCACCGCCAATTACAGTAATCAACGTTGCCACTTTCACTTTATCATCCACTGCATTCGCAATAAACGATTGCTCCAAGCGATCTATGTAATAATCCCAACTGTCCTTATCCAAGTCGAATGGCCCAATTTTTCCGACCTGACTTGCCATTGTTTTTACACTTATTTATTGTTCAACGTCACAAAAACACTCGCGAGTAAGTTCCTTTACCGTCGCCACTGTTAAGTCTGTATCCAGGATATAGTAAACCCTGCTAGATCCAGGTTTCCAGGAGCAACAGTAAAACACGTCCGTACCAAAAACCATTTATTTCGACAAGACCGAGACAAAACTACCCTCCACCTGTTTCATAACAAATACTTACAACTACCTTACATATACGTACATCACAGATGGAAGCCAGAATGTACAATTCAATTGATCAATTGGCCTATTTATTAACTAAACGATGATGATGATCTTCTTCTCGTGTCGATGGTTTCTGACTGTGCGAGACCAGAAGGTAGCGACACTTAGCGCCCTGTCTGTCGCATCACGGAGGTCCCGCTCGGAGCATGCATGCGGGCACGCTGGGCAGGATAGCATGTGCTTCATCATTTGAAGAGCTGTTCCACATGGACATTGAGCGTCTGATGATGATGATGGGAACTGAGCACTCGTCTTACAAACAAGAACTGCATTTAAAATTAATTATTTTATACCACGCATTAGACGCACTACAACTAGAAACCGGTATTTATAAATAGTCATGTGACCTTATGTGACCTGATCAGTCCTGGGTTATTACGTTAAAAGATTCATAAATAGTCCTTTAATAATGCCATATAAAGCACATTATAAGAAAATTAGGTTTCATCATCCGTCAATCGAAAAAACATGACCCCAAAGTAGTTCAACTATTATATATTGCATTGGTTAAAAGATGGTTAAAAGTTAGATCGAATCGGGCTCCATAATCTTTACTGGGCACCTCATGAAAAATCCTACACCTTTCTCTTAGAAAAGGCACAGAAAGCTTTTCTCCGCTTCATGTATGTAGTTATAAAAGGCACACGGGTAAATATTACGCTTTTATATACCCAACCAAATTTTTACTGGGCACCTTAAGCTTTAACTCCCTTGAGATAAGGCGTAATATCAACGTAATGTCCAGAGCTCGGATTTTTCACGGCAAAACAAATCACTAGCGTAATTTAGCCAGTGCTTGAAATATTATTTTATCGATATCGATAATTCAGAACTAGAAGAAATAAAAGTCACCAAATAAAATTAATATGTAATAAAACTAATAAAAACATTTGTATAAAGTTACTATATATTAGAAACAGACGCAATTTCGTCTTCAAAATCTACGTCAGTACACACAGCAGCACAAGACATTTTATTTGGGTAATAGTGATAGGAGTAGATGATCATTATCTTTTCAACATTCTCTGGGAGTAAACAGTTGCGTTTATCACTATAAATCCATTTATGTACACTAAATGTACGTTCAACTTCAGTTGACGTCAAGGGAGCAAATTTATAGAATTCATTATCAGTTCGGGTAATATTTTCAGATATGTCTCTTAAAATTTCGTAATCAGGATTTCGTTCGAGCACGGCTTCAAATTTACGTATCACTGGTAAAAGTTTACTCCAGTTTACGTAGCAACGAACAGTATCCAGAATGAGGAAGGATTCCGCAATGGATAAAGTCGAACATTGCAATTGTTCTATTGAAGAGGCTATTACTTCGTAGTTGTCGCGAATGAAATTTAACTCCGGTCGTAGTTTGCGTGTTTGAAAACATTTTTTTGCAGCTCTTATAGCTGCCGAGTCATTAGCAAGTATGGAGACGACATCACGTATTTGCTCATAGTAGTGAGCGTAATATACCGCAGCAGATATCCAAGTTCCCCATCTGGTGATAATTGGCTCGGAAGGTAGGGGAATGGACGGATATTTTGCCTTAAAAAGGCGTACACGCTCTGGAGATTTTAGGAATATCTTTTTGACATTCGATATCAACCCATCCACACCTTTGAAATTATCTCGCACTTCTTCGGCAACCCGGTGCAGACCATGAGCTAAACACGTAATGTGTTTCATACGAGGAAACGTTGCTTTTAAAATACGACCGGCTTTAAGCATATATGCGGCACTATCTGTGCAAAGTAAAAGCAAATTTTTTACGTTGTCATTGAAAGAATTTTGAAACAAAAATTTTAATTAGTTTATTATTAGGTTTGCTATTGTTTCCCCATTTACCTTCTCTAAAACCTTCGACCCCAAAAGATAAAATTGCTTAGAACAATTTTTTTGCAAAGACCGAATCACCACGTTTGTCACACATTTTCCCATGAAATCTGGTGTTTCGTCTATAGATATCCACAAATAATTGGTTTTGTTTACCTCTCTTATACCCTGTATAGTTTTTTTGTACACGAGATTTAAATAAATTTTTCGCAGGGTCGATTCGTCCGGTAAAGAAGTCATAGAGCAGTCGCAACATAAATACTTGTTCAAAAATGACGAAAATTATTGTTGTTGACTGTTGCCCATGGTATGTTGCATGAAATAAGAAAAATAATTAAATCGAAATAAAATTGATGTTTCCTATTTGGTTGCCCCGAACGGTAATTGTGGCGGTTGCTTTTCACATGATTCTCAATTTTGCATTTCTTCAGTTTTAGATGCATATCGCACATAGAGCAGTATATAGTGGAGGTCACTTCATTATAGACTAACTCAGGGTGATTTTCAATCCACGTTTTGATCCGATCTTGTACATTACTCATTTTTGTATTATTTGATACCTTGCAATATTAAGTTATTATACGTATATCCAACACGTCGGATTCAATGCGTTGCGAAATAAATAATACCTAGATGCAATTTACGTTTTATACGTAATGAAATGACAGTTAAAGTGTGAATGTCATATGTCATGTGAGATGAAATTTGCAGTCGTTTCTATCATTTTAAATGAGGTGGTATAGTTACTTCGTTCTAAGTTGTACATGCAGACCTACCTCTTTGTTGCTCGACTATGGCAAAGCTAAAATGAAAAGTTATTTTATTACTTATACAGGATGTCCGGTAATTAATGCACAACCTTCTAACCCCCAGTAGGTCACCTTAGACTGGTCAAAAATATTGATTTTGAGCTCTAGTAAGTCTCCTGTTTTTCGAAATTTTCGCACGTTTGTTAGTTTTTAAATTTTGACATTCACACTGATAGGTGTACCATCGAATAAAAAAAGAAAAAATGTACTGAGGCAATACCTGTCATATACTCTAGTAAGACTCGATAGGTGTCGATAAAATAATATTTCAAGCACTGGCTAAATTACGCTAGTGTTTTGTTTTGCCGTGAAAAATCCGAGCTCTGAATGTCCACTACATATCAAATAAAAAGGAGAGTCGAACGGCTTGGACTTAATGGCGAAGACAAGTACCTTATAATTATGTTCCCGACAACTACTTACGTGGTCGTTGCCACCGCCTCCTAGCGAACGAACCCTCACACGATAGCATACCAGTACTCTCCAATCGTCCGCTCCCGGACAGTCGTCAACAATTTCTTATATTTTGCACCAGACTGCGACTTGTTTGCCGACATATATAATAAAATTAATAAAGAATTGTTACGTATTTGTGAATCATCATCGTTTAATTAAGTTATTTTTATCATATTTATCACAAATATAATTTTATTTTTATAGCTTTATTTCAACACATTTAGTTTTACACTATTGGCGCCCCTAAGCCTGTTATGCTGTAAAATGATATCTTAATAAATTATCAAAAACAGGATTAATTCGATATTTTTACAAATACTTATACTGAGTCTTTTAACACGTCCTTATCGCGACAGGATAAAAAAGTCAAGTCTTATTAGTAATAAAACTAAGTCCAGTTCTTCAAAAATACTCTTGGTCACGGTACAGCCGACAACAAAAATATGTATTCACTTTTCACCTTATTGCGTTGTAAGAAGGTGCAAAAATGGATACATCTATTTGTAGTCGACTTTACAAATTGTGTCGTGCGATATTTGTCAAAATCCCGTATTCTAGAATCTATTTATTTTTTTATTATTATTATTTATTTATTAACTTGAAAAAGATACAGCTTACACAAATGTATACTTTCTGTCCTGAATTTCGCAGTGCATTAGTACCTACTGTAATGCTGTGTAATTTTTGAACCAATAAAATAAAATAAAATAAAATAAAATAAAATAAATAAAGGGTCCCACAAAACAGTTTTCACGGTTTGACTGTATGATCGTGCAGTGTCTACTCTTATTTATCTAAAGGTAACGAATTATAATTTTCTAGTATTACGGGTCTTCTTTTCGAGGAGAGAAACTCGAATCCATAAGCTTTTAGACTAGTAAGGTTAGAGTCTTAATTTAAACTAGCATTAAGGCTAGATGAAATGTATCAATTAAAGTACAGAAGTTGTATCATTAAAGTTTAGATCAAATATTCGCTCGAGAAATGCTGGAGATGTGTTACTGATGAGTCTTAAGCAATTTGAAGCAAGTATGCTTACTTTAGCCGCAGGTTACGTCTGGTATTTGAGTAAATAAACGATAAATGTATTGCTTGATATATACATTTTTACATAATCAGTAGTAGTAGTAGTAGTTAAGTAGTAAATACTTTATTGTTCAAAGAAAAATCTGTCATATCATACTAAGGATAACTATGAAAAAATCAAATTATTATGCAGGACGCTTGCAGGACGAAAACTGGTTTCGTAAAATAAAAAAATTACGCGAGAGTTCAACTTACCCTAAAAAAACTTAATAATTGTGACCTCTTTTCAGTTAAGTCACTTAAATAAAAGGTCAGTGGACCTAACAATTAACGGGCCTTTTAAATAACTTGTAAGTAACTAAAAAAAAAACCTTTACCAGATTAATGACATTTAAGCAAAATGAATAAATGAAGGAAATGATTGATGATTGGCATTAAGTCCGCCATTTGTACATTTTTCTGTCGTGTGCAATAAAGTTTAAATAAATAAATAAATAACTAATGACAAATTCATCTAAACTACTAACTGACCAACTAACTAATGCTTCCGGCCGATTTCGACCACGGCGACCACTTCAAGTTCGGCGCTCGTGCGCCCGAAGATGGCTGACGTAGCCGATCTTCGAGGTAAACCCCCGTGCACTGGAAACAACTACACACTGGAAAACCTGATCTAAGCTGCTTAAGGTGCCCATCACACTATCTGCGTTAATGCCGTTAACGCGTTGAATTGACAGCTTTTGCGTCACACAGTTACGACTCAGCTCGAGGGAGGAACTAATTGTTACTTTACGACTAAGTATTCAAACGCTTCTAATGCTTGTATATTGTGTGTATTCAAATTAATTACCAATTTGAATTGAAGAATATTTATGTGTAGTACATGTTTAGATGCTTAAGTTACTAATAATTAGATTTGTTTTATACCACGACGGTGGCAAACAAGCATACGGATACTGTTAATAATTACTATAATTAGTTTAGTGCATAGTTTATGTTGCTATACCCTTGCAATGTTCATGTTGAGACTGTAATTACTTTAAAGATCTTTTCAAACATGAAATGCAATAAAGTATATGTGTATGAGACTAATCATTGACTTCAAGTATGCAAAAACATGGAGATGTAAGCCAACATAGTTACCTGTTATGATAACTTATGCAAAGTCCAACATATCATAGAATTTTTATTATCACCTTAAAAGGTTACGAGTAAGAGGTCTTAAAATGAAATCTGTCCGAGCTCTTTTATTCAGTTTTATGGACCCTAAGTCCCATTTAAAGTTGGCCTTTCTATTCACGGAATAGTTAGTGTCAATAAGCTAGCCGTAAAATTGAAAAATGTGGGTAGTTAATGGTCATATCTTTTTAATACTTCCCTGGACTTCGGCTTGGAGGGTTTTAAGTGTTTTTGGTGTACGAATGAGGGTTTTCGCTATCGAGTTTTTCACTAGATAGCAGCATTGTGGTGATAGGTATTTTTAACAGCAGCTGTCAAAATCCACCAATCAAAAAAATATGATTAAACATGATTGGTGGATTATGACGTTTATACCTCTCGCCACGGTGCTGCCGTCTAGTGAAAAACGGAAACCCTCATTTGAATGTGCCAGTTAACGTGATGACAATGTTTTGACAAGTACCTTGTCATAGTTCGTTATAGTTTTTTACAGCAACAAATGTTTGTACTTTTATTTTAATAAAAAAGCAAACAACTAGAACAAGTTAACAACTAGAGCAAGTTAACAATTAGAACAAGTTATTACGTATATTACAAATTATTACTAATAAAAAAATACATACTGATCGTGCGTTGAGCCGATATTAACAATACATAACGCTTCTACTGCTCCTATATAGTTGTTGATATAGCCATAAACTGTAAACAGATGTAGATTTTAGTGCTAGGCACTAGGAGAATATTAAAACTAATTGTTAATTTGGTGTTAACTACCAGACCGTAATTAATTCTGTATTTTTTGCAAAATGTACTGCGTATACATACACTCATTTGACATATATAAATTGAATTCAATTGTGAGTTTTAAAGGCAAAGTAATTAAGGAGTGGTCCTGAAATAAAGTAGCCGTGTACAATTTTGTGTATTTTTTTATTTAGTGCTAATTTTGAAGCAGTATATTTACTTTATTAATCCGTAGATACAATACTAATACATAAAAATACAATCATAATAAAATATGTGAAGATATATAAGTTTTCGCGTTTTTTATTCAATATACTTTGTAACATTTTGAACAACATAATTTGACAATCTTCAATCGACATCCGCTACAATGCCACAATTGTATTTCTATTTTCACAACCCGTTTTATGCTTTACAGAATGTCATCTTACCAAGAAGCTACAATAATTAACTGTATTTTAGCTAGGATAGTCAGGAAGACTCTCTAATCTAACCTCTGACAAAGAATTTTCTATGGGAGACAATTTTCTATAAAACAAGGCAAATACATTTAATTAAAAATTACTGTAACTACCTTAATATGAAGCCAGATAAAAAAGATTACTATTGAAGAAAGACAATTTATTAAGATATAAAATAGCTCATCAAATCAAACTATAAGAAAAAACATGTTTTTCAGAAACACCTCCAATATTCTGTCAGAAGACGCTGTTCAAAAAACTATGTGTATGATGGAATACAAAAGGCGAAAACTTCCAAACGCTGTTTCAATTCAATATGATTGTATTTATGTTTTGTATAATTGTATCTACAGATTATTTAAATATAAACACTGCTTCTAAATCGGCACAAAATAAAAAGATAAATCAGATAAGGCCCGGCTACTTTTTTCCCGGACCACTCCTTATGTAGGTAGTACGATACATTGCGCGCTGAAATAATTTATATGGAAAATAAAATCATTAAATTTTAATAAAACATATAATGTAAGTATGTTTAATTAGGCTTTATACTAACTACCCTTAGTTAAAGTGGTTATATAAAAATACGTGCCGTATAAGTCATAACCTCTATATTAAATAATAAGTTTAGTGCAAAAGGTATCTTATAACGGAAGCCTCCGTCGTTGGCGTTGAACCTGCGGTGTGGATATACCCGTCATTCGCATCGAAAAGGTTAACCTTTATGCATAATTTCTAATAAATTTAATAAAATGTTTATGTTATGTTGCGTTGTGAATACCCAAAATGTTTATGTTAGTTGTCGTTGTTTCAAACTCCGCCAAATAAAATACTTATCTGCATTATTAACGAAAGGGGGAGTTGTTTGCTTACAAAACTAACAAAACTACTTTAAACACAGCTCGAGTCCCCAGACACGAGATGTTTATAAATAAGTGCTTTTAGATTTCCCCTGATATTTCACTATATTCAACAAAATGTTTACTTTAGTTGCATATAATCTATCGCATAAACAGGACAACTGTGTAAGGAATTACACACTTGTCCTGTTTATGAGATTCAGGTATTAATAAATTCACGTACTTAATCAAAGTTATAGGCAAAATGTTAGAACTAGTACTTAAAGTATCAAAATATTAATAGAGCTCCAACCTACAAAATTGTTGACGACTTGTAAACATTGCAGTTTTTCGTTATACAACACGCTTCACGTCAACTTCGCACATCGTCGTAATTATATACGAGCCTAATTAATAGTTTGTGGACCACTCGGTACAGTTATTTTTAATATTATTTAAAATATACCCCTTATAAACCGTGACCAATTTGAAATAATGACATAAGTTGACAACCGACTTTTAGCTTTTTTAAAATCATAGACAATTGGTGATACAACAAGGAAATATCTGTCAACAATATTTGGCTTGTCAGACTCTACTAACATAGGTTAAGTCATAATTGTAACTAACATTGTATGGGACCTGTACCTGAAATAAATAATTTCATTTAATTTCATTATTTCCTTATAATAACAATTTACGATGACGTAAATTCTTAAATTTTATTTATACATATACGTGCGACAAATTTTAAATATTCTACAATATGTAACAAAAAATGCTGGTGATCCGTTTCAGGACATAATTTGTATCGTATTCTAATTATTAAAAAGTGTGAAAACATTTTTTTCACGAGAAAAAAAAACATTTTGTATAGAGGGTCGGCCGGCAACTGGGATGACGTGTCCCATTTTTTTTTCGAGTCCAAATTTGTCTTACCCACTTTTTCTTAGTCGCAATTCGATACAAATTATGCTCTTAAATTACCACTATTTTTGTTACATCCTCTATGCAGGTACAGTAGTAACTTCAACAAAACATGGCTATTCAGTTTGAATGAATTGATAAGATAAGATAACTTCAAAAAAGAATGGAAACGCTGGTCTAAACTTTCTAGTTTTGTATGGAAATCGCTTGGATGCCCACTTCAGAAGTATTGGGCGAATCTGGCCAAGGCTATAATTGTGTATAGCGTATAGATAGAGCCTGGTTTGTTTTCGTAATAATTTTGGTAAAAAGTAAAATGACGTGTTCACCCGCAACTATGGTGCATAAGTACCCATAACCATCAAAATAAAATAGTAGTTTATGTAACTGTTACGTAATAAGGCCTAATTACGTTGCATACACTGCCTTATCTACACTCATATTATTTATCCTAAATGCCGTATTCGGAAACTATAGAATGACCGCCATTGCACCGCCATGGCCAACTCGATTGTGCCGGCGGTCGCGCGGGCGCGTGTCGGCGGCCGCGCGGGCGCGTGCAGATGTACATTATGTTATCAAAACTCATAACACATCAATATTTGAGCATGTAAAGTTAAAATTACGTTACTGCCACAGATAAAAAGCTTATCATAGTAAAATCGGTTGTGGTAATTCTAGCATTACAATGGCTAGCCATTGCCTACCGTTTTCGAACACGTTTTAGAGAACTTACAATGTGAGTGTAGATAAATTACTGTATCCCACTTAAGTTTATGTATAGCCACCTGCAATAGTATCTTCATCAACGAAGGAAAATAAGTGACACGGTGTCGTATTCTAAATTCAAAATACAAAAACAATACATTATAAACACAACTATTTCCAACATAACTCCATCACACAACAAATAATCAACCAATATTGAAGTTGTATTCCAGTTGCAACGGAATAATTTTCAAGCTAATTCTGATATTTCTGATTCGGACTTTTAGGCGTTAGCTGTATTGCGTAGTTAATGCATTGGAGTTGTATTGAAGTTGGATTGTGTCTTAACGTGTTTTAAAGTTAGAATACGGCCCACGCTCTTATGGTCCTACAGATAAGATATGATTCTGTAAGATATTTTAGCAACCTTCATTGAGAAAGATTATATTACAGGTGACTGTACTCTATTAGTTTATTAATTTATCGTATGGCTCCATGTCACTGGATATAGATAGGCATTTCTTCCTTGGGGTAATAGTAGTGGGAAAGCAGATGATAAAGAAAATCCAGTGAGTGCTGCGAGGTCCAGATGGGACAGTGCAGCTGCCAAGTTTGTTACTCTTTTAGTACCACCCAAGGATCAGGTGTAACGCAAAGTAACATTGATCCCCACTCTATTAGTGTCCTGTATTTATAAATATAATAAACAAATCAAATATAGAAAAGCATTACGACTATTTCTGTAACTTGGATTCCTTCCTTAGGTAAAAAGTATAATCTGGTACTGTCTGACTTTCGTAGATGAATTGCACTGCACGTTACATGCGGATATGTTAAACCCATTTTTGATTGAGCTGACGGGCAAACATTACTTAAACCTAAGATCCCATCATCGGATCCTGACCTGGTTACAATGGGACCAACAGATTACTGTGAAGTATACTCTTTCAAACAAAAAATAATTTTCCAAATCGGTCAAGCTGTCTTCGAATAATCGGTGAACATACATTTAAAAAAAACAAGTAAAACCAACGATCCCGACGAATTGATAACCTCCTCCTTCAAAAGCTTAAAGTCGGTTGAAAACACAATATTTTTTTTGGAAGCGTGAGCGAATCCGCAAACAGCATTGTCAGGACAGTGTTCACAGCATGCTACTTTGCAAGCCAGGTTTCGGCAATCGCCTACTAGTCCTAAGTTAGGTTAATTTATTTTGATGTAATTTAATTTATTCTTTATTCTGTAATGTAATGGGTGTCCTGAATAAATTTTTTTTTTGTTTTTATATCTCAAACATGACTCCAAGTTACAACATCAACCAAAATTTTTGTGCATTGGAATTATTTTCAAGGCAATTTTGATATTTCTGAGTGAGATATTTAGGCACTAGCTTTGGAGTGTATCGAAGATGAATCATTTTCATTGAAAGTACTTTATCAGGTCTCACTTCCATGATTTTTTAAATTTTTTGGACACATGGTTAAAAAGTTAGATGGGGGGACGCCCTTTTTTGAACTTTCAGAGCTATTATTTACGAAACTATTGATGTTATCCAAAAAATATTTTAAAGACCTGTTCAATGATACCCAACGTGATAGGGTTGGAGCGAAAAAATAATACTCATATACTTTTTAATATTGTTCAGAGCGTTTCTGTCGATTTTAGCGAGTAACATTAATTAATAATTTGCAAACTCAGTTATAACTCACACAATGAACTATGCTACACATAATTATCTGTAGATAATATACATACAGAGGTGTCTTCTGTGTTGTAAAGTATCACAGTAGCAGAGTCTCACAGCTTTAAAGCACATTTAAAGGAGATATTAAGAGAGACATATTCAGCGGAAAACCATGACAAAGCTGATAGACCCGTACCGATAAATTATGAAGTTTCGATAATATTAAAGATGCTTATTATTCGCATACAGAGTTCAGGCCATCCAACTTAGCTAATCATAATAATTTGTGTCATCCTAGGTTGTTGCGTAGGTAGAAACTTAGACATTTCTTTTTTTAACATTATTCGTTAAATAGAAAATTGGAGATCAAAATTGTTTTTTCACTGTAACAGCAAAGTTGTTACTGACGCACGGACGCGTTTTGTGTCACTTTCGTCAATGGGAATACTGACGTTCAATCATCACATATATGTGGACTTTTACAAGCCTATATAAAATTAGAGTTGATCGGTTAGGTACTGTGCTTTCTAATATATCGGTATCTATTATTTTAATAAATTTGTGCCATATTAATCAATGATATTTATTTACTTTAATTTTTTTTCTTGTATGACCCCTGTTAACAGTACAATAAAATATTAAAGTTATTAAAGTTTGCATCAATATTTTTATAAAAGCGTATCGAAACAATGTTTGAAATTTGTGTCATTATAATCAATGGATTATTTTATTTTTCAGAATGAAAACTTGTTTTACGTAAAGGGCATGCGCGGGGAAGGGTAAGGCGCGGGCGGGGTTCATGTGCCGACCAGGCTGACTAGCGGCTTGTTTGTTTTCTATTATTACTCTATGCATACATATAGTAATAATAGTAATAAGTGCGACAAAGACAAACAGCGATTTTTCAGTCGCTCTTCTTTATTTTTCATAGTAAAGAAAGCAATAATATAAAAATATGCGACTTAAATTGCTATTTCCTTTGATTGGGATGACATACAAGTTTGGTTTTGCTACATCTGAAAGGTCCTATAGCCTTGAGTATTTGACATGAATTTCAATTTAATACCTCTACGCGTTTACGAGGAAAAAGGTAGTAAGTTTAAAATTTAAAAAAAATTGTTTTTGTATGATTTTACTAAAAATGTCTACTTTTTGTAATTTTTCCATTGTCTATGCTATATTACGTTGCTTTGTGCCGAATTTCAAGTTTCTGAGTTCACGGGAAGTACCCCGTAGGTTTTGCGAGTGCCGAAAAACTATAAAATTTGCAGCATAAACGACTGTATCTTTTGATTGCGTTAGCTTATAAGTTTGATTTTTTGACAGCTCTAAGAGACAATAGACCTGAATATTTGATATAAATTTCAGCTTGATACCTTCACGCGTTCCTGAGAAAAATGGTCTTGACAGACAGACAGACAGACGGACAACAAAGTGATCCTATAAGGGTTCCGTTTTTTCTTTTCGAGGTACGGAACCCTAAAAATGGCCGAGGTAATGAACTCTGAACTTGTTCCTCCTTTTTGTAAAGGGTCGGCAACGCGCATGTGACACCTCTGGTGTTCCAGGCATCCATAAGCTACTGCTTACCATCTGGCGGGCCGTAATAAGAATACAATTAAACAAAATAAACGGAATAAAAACAGAATCAATACAAAATGACAAAATAAAAACAAAATACAGACGAAAAGAAAAAACAAAAATAAAACAAAAGTAAAAAAAATAATACGTTAGCGTCGTGGAACACTCGGTTAGAACGAAGTAATATTATAAAATTTTTGACTTTTTCGTGTTTTTTGTCGTTTTTGAATTTTTTGAGATTTTTGAGATTTTTGAGATTTTTGATATTATAGAAATTTTTTAACTTAACTTTTTTCACTTTGTCACTTCTCACTTTCACTTTCACTTCACTTTATTCTATTTTTCATTTTTTTTATTTCATTCCATTTCACATGTTTCTCAATGCTTTTTCGTGACGGTCACGTGACTTTTTTTCGCCTAGCCCCCATCCGCGAACCATCCGATAAGGAACTTCGTTCCAATAAAACAGAACTAAATAAAAATATAACGTTGCGTTTTCTACCCATAATTCACGATGCTTGAAATCTTCGAAAACATTTTCGAAGATTTCAAGCAACTCAACAGTCTAGTCAAAGCACAAACAAAGCGGCTACCGCTCAAAAAGGTACGTATTGGCGAGACACGCACGAGTTCATTGCCCTACTCGCCGGTTTCCCGCGACTCGCTCCTCCGCTCAGTTCCTTTGTCGAGTATGTCAGCTTTATCACCCCGCGCGCGCCTCCGTGAGCAAGTACCTACATCGTAACAGCTAAGATGCCAGCGCCTGGTTGACCTATGGATTAGCTTGTTAAGAAGCGAGCCGGGGGTCTACTTCTAGTGGTCATTACAGAAGTAAGCCGAACAGGCGTACCATCAAGGTCACGCGCTATAGTTAAGAAGATTTCCTCTGAACGCAAATATTGTTTCTGTTTAATTTTAGACGAAATATCATTGATGAAAGTGACACAAATTGAAATATCTACTTTAAAATCCCTTTTTGATTATTAGAATGTGAACTCTGATGACTATAATAATTTATTAAAACGATAACAGCCTAAAAATACGAAATTACCAAGAAACTTAAATTTTCATTGCTTAATTTGACACATATTGATTTTATTGACATATTTTGAGGTGATGATATAGTTAATCCTTATTTTATGAACTCTAATTTTTTATACGTAGTTTTTTAGCGTTGTCATACTATATACAATTGCACTCGACGTAAATGACACAAACTAGTTTTGTACAACAATAAAACTGTTCTAAATACAAAACAGTTATATTTTCTAACTCTAAATTCTTTTACTCAAGTTATGGCAAGCTAAAAAAGTTAACCTCAAATTATTGAATTACAAAAAAAGCACCAATTGAATATGACACAAAACGCACTGAAAGATTCTCATGTACACACTGTATTTCCAATTCAATAATAAGTGACTTTAGAATTTTCGAAATTTAACCCTCAAAATATTGCCAACGAGACGGGACTATGAGTCCACAACACGTGTACGAAATGTAAGATCGCGTGAAGTGCCGGCAAATCTGATTTGTAATCACCGCCTCGGAACGCATGTATTCTGTACATTTTTTAAATATCAAACTGGGGCCATATTCTAACTTTCAAATACGTTACGACAAAACTTCAATAAAATTCCAATGCAGTAACTACGCAATAGGTACAGCTAACGCCCTAAACGTCTGGATTAGAATTTCCTTGAAAATTAATCCGATGTAACTTCAATACAACTCCAATATTGGTTGATTATTAAATTTGTCGTGTCAGAGTTGTGTTGGAGATAGATTGTGTTTTTAGGGTTCTATAGTCAACTAAGAATCCTTATAGTTTCGCCATGTCCGTCCATCCGTCTGTCCGTCCGGGGCTTTGCTCAGTGATGGTTAGTACTCGAAACCTGAAAATTTAATCGTATGAGTATGTGTTTTAATCACGCCGACAAAGTGGTCAAACAAAATCTGCGAAAATATTTTTTATAGGGTACCTTCCTCCCGTACGAACACGCCGACAGTCGCTGGAGTGTTGAATAAAGTGTAAACACGATGTGAACAAATGCACATAATACGCGCCCTGTGCACTGCACAGCTGGCAACTCGTGGAACTTTCAAAAACTTGCGGTAGCTCTTTATGGTCCTTTCTTTTTTGAACATCTATTTAAAAGATAAAAGAGAATTGATGTTTATTCTTCAATTTAGGCACATTAGCACTAATTAACAAAGCACTTATTATGAACGTCAGAGAGAGAAAAAAAAACTACCACCGGTTTTAACCCTACACCTCTGACCCGAGAAGTATTATGACCGGCAAGAAACTAAGCGGAACTTTTTTCAAAACGGTAATACATTAGATCTTAAAGATACACAATAATGCGTAGTTCTATAAGAAGACATATCAAAACAGCTGTGGAGACAGACAATGTACCTATTGTTCAATTAAAAGAAAAAATTAATACACAATAAAATCCAAATCTGACTGCTTCACAAAACATTTGATATGCTTTCCTATCTGAACTGTGTCCTCTAAATGTTAGATGATGTTGTAGTAGTTTCTGGTTTGGGCCATGCATCTTTGTCCGTCACATAGTCCTCGTCGCCGTCTGTTATCATGTTTATTTAAGTAAGTGTTAAAAAGAGACTCAAGTGACTAGCAGCTCGGCCTACGCGAAGTACGGCGCTCTCAAACATTTCCATATACTTCCAAGTCGCTACTGAGCGTAAACGGACTATATTAAGCAATTGCTGCCCGAGAAAACTTTACGTGGTCTGATCAAAATTCGTTCCCAATTTCTTATATGACTACAATTATGTTTTGTAAATAAATCACTACAAACAAATGCCGAGGATGTTTTTAGAGACAGTCTAACAGAACTAGTCCGGAAAATGTGACACAATAATGAGATAAACGAAACCCCTCTATTGAGTTGATTACTCTGTCCTTAGAAATAACTCTAGAAATTGTATTTTTTAATTAGTTTGCATTCCTTAACCGGCTCCAATGAATAGCTGTCATGATCCAAGTATCTACTCGAATCAAGTAATGATAATCATAGCAAACTAACTATCAGTGTTTGGTTACTCTCGTTACCGTTACCGTCATACATTTTCCGGGGCTCTTCGTCAACAACATTTCATTTTATGTGTCCCTACCCAATCTATTCTAACTTTAAAAAAAACAAAAAAAAAAAAAAAAAACTTCAATACAACTCCAATGCATTAACTACGCAATACAGCTACGCCTAAAAGTCCAATTCAGAAATATCAGAATTTGCTTGAAAATTATTCCGACGCAACTCCAATACAACTTCAATATTGGTTGATTATTTGTTGTGTGTTGGAGTTATGTTTGAGATAGATTGTGTTTTTAATGTATTTTAAAATTAGAATACGGCACCTGTTATACGGCCACAATATAGTGATATTAGTGCGTTGTGCGTCAATGGCTGTTTCACGATCCGACTGTCGAACTTTGTGTTCTCAAAGGCTGAATTTCCTGGAAAGTTCGGGAACTTGACAAATAGCTGCTGAACTTATCTCGATGAGGGCGTCTGTAGATCTGATCTACTTTGAATATCACGGTTGCACACAGAATAGGAATTAGTAGATTGTTAACCACGAGTTGATCTTTTGGTATGTTTTGGCCGATTATATTTAACCAGAGACTATACGTTTATATAGACCGCCACAGACTAAGAAATTTTTGAGGCTCCAAGTCTGAAGCTCTATGTCTGAAGATCAACCAAAGCCGCCCTATAATGTAGGGCAGAGTACTCTCTGCCTCTTAGCGCCATCTAGTAATTGATAGCGTTACTATTATTACGGTGTTACTACGGAAACTTTGGATTGGTCTCGTTCAGATTGTTCTTAGACTGTGGCTGTCTATATTTATAATCTCTGCTACAACAATTAAAAATATGGTTCACTATTTTGATGTACACATGCCTATAGATGGAGAGCTAGCCACGTCAGATATGACACAATAATGAGAGCAACGAAATTCCTCTACTTACTTTGCTATACAATGCTTGTTTCTAGATCCGGACTTCTGGCAGCTGTAAAGTGGTAGAGGTCAAAGACTGCAAATAACTTGAAGAAATCATATCTTAGAGTTCCGGGTTTGATGCAATATTATGGGCAATTATGTCATTAATTAGATTATGTATTAGATTAGATTGTGTAGCTCTATTGTAATCAGAATTGACATCGTTTGACTTTTGTTATAAATTGCGAATTAGTATTATATAATAGCTCACTAGTATTAATTTTAGTATTAATTTTAGTTTTATTTTTTCTTTTGACGTGTATTGTATCTGTGCATTTACGAAATAAATGAATATGAATATGAATATGAATATGAATATGAATATGAATATCATAGCCAGCAGTTTTTGTTGGGGGAAAGTGGTGCCAGATGAGGGATAATGCAATTTATAGTTTGGCGCTTGCTGTTTTTGTTTCCGCAATAATATACAATGTTTTTTGTTCTTATGTCAAACTATAGGCCTTGCCCTCTATAAATAACACAACTTCGGCAGTTTTAATCTATTTTGATATAACTCTTTTCCAACTAAACATTTTTGTTGGTCTCTCACTCTGACCTCCACCCACTAAAAGCTGCCAGATGCCCGGATCTATCAATAAGGATGGTAAAGCAATCTAACTAGTCAGGTTTCATTGCTCTCATATTATTGTGTCATATCTGACGTGGCCAGCTCTTAGTCCATTATAAACGAAATCATGACAACCAAATTTACAGTAACTGATTGTTGATATTCCTTATACCTTGTTTTTTTTTAAATTTTTGGGTGGAAAATGTTAGAATATATAACCTAGCTAAACACACATACACACACACACGTACACACCCTTAAACACACATACACACACACACGTACACACTCTCTCTAATAAGTGGTGATAACAATACAATACAAGTGGTGAACGGTGTTGGTCACACATATTGTATACATTTATGTTGGATTTTTAACTTAAGCTCTCTCGTAGTGACTGTTCATTTGCCTAAGTAAATTAAAAACAAAAAAAGGAAAGTTAGATTTAAGTTTAAAGAATTGTACAACGCTAAGTATAAGTTATTATTATAATCTGTAAACAAAAATAACAGAAATATTATAAACTGTAGATACGGAAGAGCGGTGCCTCCTAGCACAGGTTATTTTGTAAAAAAAAAAAAAAAAACAAGGAGAAGCCGGTCAATATAGGATATGTACTTGTTATTAAAGAAAATAAAGAATTTTGATTTGATTTTATTGATACCTAGATTAAAAATTATATGAACCATCTGGATAACATACGTTTGTGTAGTTCCGAACTGGCGTAGAGTAACTTAATTTAACTGAAGAAAGTTAAAGAACTTCAGTATTCATCGCGGTAAAGTTTCTTGAAGTCTGTAATGAATATATACACTCAACGTCTATGAAAACGGGTTAGTTTATGACAGTTTCTACACTTAGTAACCAGTGCTTATTGCTCTTGAGTCTAGATCGCAATTTAAGAAAAGGGTAATAAAACAAGTAATGAACTAATGGAGTTACACACATACATAAAATTAGATTATATAATAATATTCTTAATTTAAAATAGCGCTAACAGTTTTTCATGACTTGTGTCCACAGGGGAAAAATTGTTTATCTACACCAATATCATAAATCCTCTATTCCGCGTTCGGAAACCGTATGTAATTACCACCATTATTGCAACCAGTAACGTAACATCTCTGACAGTGCGGTAAAAATGTATGAACATTCATAACCCACGGTAACGTAATGAAGATCCGCGCTCTCCCCGACCGCCGTCACGCGCCCGCGCGACCGCCGACGCAATCGAGTTGGTCATGGCGGTGCAATGGCGGTCATTCTACTGGTTTTCCGAACACATCATGTAGGATTTATAATATGTGTGTAGATAAAGCAGTGTATGCAACTGTACGTAATTAGGCCTTAAAACACTCGTGTGATCTTATTATGAAACTCGCCTGCGGCTTCGTTTCATAAAACCACACTCGTATTTTAAGGACCCTTATTACGTAACAGTTACATAAACTACTATTATCTACACCAATATCATAAATCCTCTATTCCGCGTTCGGAAACCGTATGTAATTACCACCATTATTGCAACCAATAACGTAACATCAGTGTATTATCTGTGACAGTGTGGTAAAAATGTATGAAAATTCATTCTACTGTAACGTAATGAAAATCTGCCCTTTTCTCCGACCGCCGGCACGCGCCCGCCCGACCGCCGGTACAATCAAGTTGGTCATGGCGGTGCCAATGGCGGTCATGCTAATGGTTTCCGAACACTTCATTTAGGATTTATAATATGTGTGTAGATAGCAGTCAAGTGTATGCAACTGTACGTAATTAGGCCTTAAACCTTCCTTTATTCCTGACCTGATCTTATTAAACCACACTCGTATTTTAAGGACCCTTATCACGTAACAGTTACATAAACTATTATTTTTAGAGAGTTTTATAACTTTTGAAGGATTTCTTTTTTTAGGTTGTGTGTAGCCTGTCAGCATCTAGGTAAATTAATTACTTTATAATTATACTTCGATGTGGTATCGTTTCTTGCAGCATCACATTCATACGACAGTCATATTTGATAGTAATGAGATGACATTTTCACTAATAACCGAAGTAGCGTTAACTTAGCGTCGCTTTCTCGAGTCAAATTGGGCCCTTGAACTTACGTTCTTACAATACAGAGTGAAAACAACATGGACCTAATCTCCTTAAAAAATGCACAAGGGACTGTCTGATTAAAGCGCTACGCAGCACCTCTGGCAGGGTCATTCATTCTCTGAATGTTCAAAGGAGGAAGGTGCTAAGTGGTATTTACTTTCATACGAAGATGCAACTTTTGGTAAATAATGTTCCGGCCATGTGCTGTTTTGAGGATTGTATTCCTAAGTGTACGGTCTCAGTGGCGAGTAGGAAATGCAAACGGTTATTTTTAGTATGACTAGTAGTCCGCCTTGAACTGAGAACTCCCGATTTACTTGCAAACAAGATGACTAATATAACAAGACCCATGTGATGATTTCTTCGCGCCTTCTAGCTCCATAACTCGTTGACCGATCCTGCTCATATACGAACTCTCAAATTATATTGATCTCTGCTACAACCCCAACAAATTTCATAAAGATCAGAAAATCGTTACTAAAGTTATCGCGGAACAAACCTCAAAATCAAAAAGCCATCGAAATGCCGAAACGTCCCACTAGCCAGAAGTTATTTGTAAGAACTTGCTTCGCTTTCGCTCCGCTGGTTCGATAACCGGTTATTTTTAGTATGAACCGGTTATTGTCTGATCCCTGATTTAATATAACTTTTATGTATTTTAAAATCAGAATAGGGCACAGGGTAGCATCGAGCCTCCAGAGGATTTCAGCAACGTTCCCTGGGGCCACTTCTATACATTTTCATATGTTGACCATGAACGAACTTAATTTGTGTACCAGACTACGATACGATTTACAATTGACTTGACATATCTTATCAAGATAAATACTTGTATTCAAAGAAAACATCCATAACTCAGGAAACTCGTGATAAACATAACCAAAATGCTTAAACCAGGATTTGAACCCGGGACCTTCAGCTTCGTAGGCAGCGTTACTACCAACTATTCTTACAGGGGGTTGTGATCTTAATCCCTTGGCATGAGGTTTCGATCACGCTTTTCCTGAGAATAGAACTAATTCTCTCTTACACCAAAGTAAATACAACGTGTTTCGCCGAAAAGAAACGGAAATGGGTTAAAGCCCGTAGATTTTATTTTGTTTCATTCCATTGGAGACAGGTGCAATCCGGTACCGGATCCGGTACAAAAATTACCGGATCCGGAACCGGGTTGCAATCCCTAATTGAAGAGAACCCGTAAATAAAATAAAAAACAGGGTAACCTAAGCACGGCTAAATCGATTTTGATAAAACATGTCTAAGTTCACTCAATAGCTTGCACTAACTTGCTTATAATAAGAAAAAAAAACGCCAAGTACGAGTAGGACTCGCGCCCTGAGGGTACCTACATCACACAATTTTAACAATCACCAAGCACTGCTGTAACGAACACCTATTGGTATTGAGGGACAAACTTTGTCTTTGCCGTCGAAAAACTATTGTCTCCATTCTTCGACATAGGTCACAAGCAGTTTACCTACTGCAAATAAGTTTGTAATCCCAAAAAAAAATTTTTTTAAGAAATATCAAAATGTTTCACATCGCTCGATCTAGGTCTTTAAAGCCAAGTGAGTGTCGGACCACGCATAGGAGGGTTCCGTACCTTCAATGTAATAAGAACCAAACTAATACCAAAAGGTCGTAACTGATGCCTATGGAAGAAGTTTTTTGGAGATAACTCAAAAATGGCTGAACCGATAATGTTCAAAATAATTTTCGTAGAAAGAATATGATAAGGCACATCGCCTCAAATTTTTTCATATTTTTTGGACTTATGGTTCAATCAGTTAATCGTTTATTTCAGATTATATTCATTTAATCACAAAATGGTCAAAGAAACCTCAATGTTATTTTTAAAGACCTATCGATTGATGTGTCACATGTTGATATTTGGTTAAAAAACATTTTTTGAAATTTAGTTACATCTATGGAGCGCCCCCCTAAAAATATTTTTTTTTTTCAAATTTAACTCCATAACTAAGTAGCGGCATACACCTTATGTGTAAATTTTATTCAGGTACGTCGTATAGTTTCCGAGTAAAATGGCTGTGACATACGGACGGACAGACAGACAGACATGACGAATCCGTAAGGGTTCCGTTTTTGCCATTTGGCTACGGAACCCTAAAAATGAAGTTTGATTGAAATTTTTTTGATTTAGTGAATATTTTCAATCATTCTGAAACTTAGATAACTTTTTAACCGGACATACAAAAATATGAAAAAAATTGAGAAGATATATCGTTTCTTTTAACGAAATATTGTACTGAACTGAACATTATCGGTTCAGGCGATTTTGAGTTATCTCCAAACAACTTCTTTAATAGGCAGATATTAGGCCTTTTGATATTATTATTATCGATAGAAGATACGGAACCCTCCATTCTGCGTAGTTCGACACGCACTTGGCCGGATTTTTTGTTTAGATTTTCATCTTTTGTCACGAGTCAAGAAGAATCGCCTACGCTCTTCGCGCGAATGGAATGACTCCTCAATTGTATTAAGGATTCTGGTGGAGTAGGGAGCAGTTTATTCTCTACTCAGCTGCAAATGGCCGGCCGAGGACTGTCTTAATTAAACTAACGAAAATAACAACGTGCGAAAAAAACATGTTTCTCCGAAAAGGAACGGAAATATACAAGATGTAACGAAAATGCTGGTAATCCGTTTAAAGGCGTATTTGGTATGGTATTGTTTTATATTATACACATGCAATAATGCATAAATTTTAATATTATACACATTAATGCGCAAAGCATTCCCGCCCATTATGACGACTTTTTAGCTATTTTTGATCTTGCTGGAATTCATGCAATTCTCATCTCGGAATCCTGGTTTAAACCGTGTCTGCCTTCAACCTCCTATTCTTTACCCGGATTCCAACTAATTCATAATGACCGTATTGGTCGCGGTGGTAGTGGTGTGGCCATCTATCTTCGGTCGCATATTCCGTTTTCAGTAATTTCTTCCTCGATTTCGTCTTTAAACACAGCAGAATATCTTTTTGTCGAATTAAACTTATCTCAAACCAAAATCCTTCTTGGAGTTTTTTACTCACCCTCCCTTCTTGTCAACTATTTTTCTTGCTTTGAAAAATTACTTGAAGATCTCATGCGACATAATAACCACCATATCATCATGGGTGATTTTAATGCATGTCTTCTGAAAAATGATTTCCGTACCAGGTCCTTAACATCCCTAGTGGATGCTAGCAACCTCTCAATATTACCTTCTAATGCAACTCACCACTTTCCATACTGTACCCCTTCACTTCTTGACCTCACTCTAGTGTATTCTCCTTCTCTTGTTGCCAAATACAGCCAACACTCCGCTGAATCGTTTTCTTACCATGATCTTCGTTTCCTTTCTTATAAAATTCGTCCCCCTAAGGCTAAACCTAAAATTATTCCTCAGCGCAATTTTAGTCAGTTGGATGTTGAAAAGCTTAGAGAGGACGCCTGCAAGCTTAATTGGGGCATAATCGCTGATGCTGGAACCGTGGACGAAAAGGTAGCTATATTAACCACCTATCTCATTAAACTTTATGATGTCCACGCTCCGATCCGACCAATCAAAATAAAACATCTTCCAGCTCCCTGGCTTTCCGATGAGATTCGGGCTTTGATAGCGAAAAAGAATGTGGCAAAGAGTAAATTTAATCTGAAACCCACGGATAAGAACAAAGCCAAATATCACGCTTTACGAAATCGCTGCAGTAGGGTGTGCCGCGATGCCCAGCGGCGCCATATTCATGAGTCGGTGGCTGATGGTGAGCCAGCTAAAATCTGGAAATTTTTGAAGTCCTATGGAGTTGGTATATCTAACAATACTTCTATATCCAAGGACTTAGACACCAATCTCCTTAATCAGCATTTTTCTTCTTCCGCTGTTTTCAGTGGTCCAGTTAAGGCTGACACCCTCAATCACCTTATTTCTTCTTCAACTTCTGGCTCTTCTTCTTTTTCCTTTACTCCATTCACTGACAGTGAGGTTGAGAGGAACATAAAATCTATCACCTCAAATGCCATTGGCGTCGACTGTGTGGGTCGCAGCATGATCATTCCCTTCCTTGACCTTCTTGTCCCTATAATTACTAGCATCTTTAACGTTTCGGTTTCCTCATCTTCCTTTCCGAATTCGTGGAAGGATGCTGATATTATTCCTCTTTCCAAAAAATCAACTCCGTCTTCTTTCTCTGACTTTAGGCCTATCTCCATCCTGCCTTTCCTTTCAAAAGTTTTAGAGCGCCTAGTGCATCACCAGCTGACTTCTTATTTAAATAGCAATTCCCTCCTAAATCCTTTTCAATCTGGTTTCCGATCTGGTCACAGCACAGTCACCGCTCTAGTCAAGATCACAGACGACATCCGTTCAGGAATGGATAAAGGAAAGCTTACAGTCCTGACGTTGTTAGATTTTACCAACGCGTTTAATACTGTCGACTTTGATGTTTTGTTGGGCGTGCTGAATTCCCTTAACTTATCTCCCGCTGTGATTAAGTGGTTTCGAAGTTATTTGGAGGGTCGTCGGCAGCGTATTAAAATAGATGACACTCACTCTTCGTGGTGCAACACGCTGGCTGGCGTCCCGCAAGGTGGTGTGTTGTCTCCTCTTCTTTTTTCTATTTTTATAAATTCTATCTCTAGTGGTCTTCATTATTCGTTTCATTTATATGCCGATGATCTTCAAATATACTCTCAGTGTCTTGCTGCTGACTTACCCTCTCAGATTCTAGCCACCAATTCTGACTTGCAACGCATTCTGGTCTGGAGTTCTTGCTATGGAATTACAGTGAATACTACGAAAACCCAAGTAATTATCATAGGTAGCCCTAGGAACATAGCAAAAGTAAATTTCGAAAGTCTTCCACCTGTTATGTTCGACGGAGTTCAGATCCCGTTCTTAAGCAAAGTTAAGAATCTTGGCGTGATTATGGATCGTACGCTTTCTTGGGTCCCGCAGCTCAATGAGGTTAGCCGTAGGATTTTCGCATCCGTGCATTCTCTAAGACGCCTTCGCAACTTTTTACCACTTGCCACTAAAACTGCGCTGGCACAATCTCTTCTGCTTCCCATCTTAGATTATGCCGACATTTCTTACCTGGATCTTACTGAAAAGCAATTAAACAAGCTGGAATGACTTCAAAATGTATGTATTCGGTTCATTTACGGGCTGCGAAAATTTGATCATGTCTCCAACTTCCGTTCGCAACTCAAGTGGTTACCGATTCGATTTCGTCGTAATGTCCATATCCTTTCTCATCTCTACAGAACTTTGTTTATCCCTAATACTCCTGGCTATCTTAAAGAGCGCTTCAGTTTTTTCTCTTCCCTCAGGTGTTCACAAAATCTCCTTCTTATGCCCCCATCGTCTTCTACTAACTTCTATAATAAATCTTTTAGTTTCCAGTCTGTCAGGATGTGGAATGCTTTGCCCATTGATATAAGGCGTGCTCAATCACTAGCAATTTTTAAAAAGCGTCTAAAAGAGAATGCTCTTTTCTCGTTCGTATATAATGATTTATCTCTTACTTAACCTTAAGTTCCTACTCACGTCATGCATGCAAATTTCTCTGTTTCCTTTGCGTTACCTTGTCGTTGTCTTCTCTTGTGCATACTTGTACTTATATATGTATTTTATGTAGTGTATATTGTAGTATATGTAGTATATGTTACACGGTATGTAACTTATTTATTGCTATTTTGCACTGCCCAATAAATTGTTTCTGTTCACTGTTTCGCTATCTGAAGGTTGTCTGGTAGAGATCGCTTTTTAGCGATAAGACCGCCTATTGTTACCTAATTACTTAAATCCTGTTTCTTTTTTTTATATTGTATGTGTGTTTACTTTTGGTGCACAATAAAGCATTTTATTATTATTGTCAGGGGTATTCTAAATGAATACCCGAATCTTATATAATAGATATTTATTCTTTTTATTTTAAACTAGCCTTTTCCCGCGGCTTCGCCCGCGTACTATAAGTACTCAAAAAGGATACGATACCCATGTTGATTTTCAGACTTTGTGACCACATTGCCCCTTTTAGTGGTTGAATTTTCAAAAACCTAAAACACTTGTTTAGTCATTTATCGTTAGGAATACTCCCGTGAAGTTTCGAATAAAATAATCTAACAAATCTTGATTCGCCATACAAACTTTGGACCCCCATTTTACCCCCTTAGGGGGTGAATTTTGAAAAATCCTTTCTTAGTGCACCCCTAGACCTTATAAGGAACCTACGTGCCAAATTTGGAATCTCTAGAACCAGTGGTTAGGGCTGTGCGTTGATATGTCAGTCAGTCAGTCAGTCAGTTTCTTCTTTTATATATTTAGATTAATTACAAAGATGACAACTCGCTGTTTAGGCTGACCCTTTGGGACTCCCTGAAAGAATCCCGATCGTCTCACATAGAACGTTGGAATTCCTAATTTAAAATAACACCGTGCCAGACAGTGTTCGAGAAGAGAGGTTGTAAAGGTAGTCAACCTTTACAGTATTCAGATTATGAAAAATTATTTTAAAAAAAATCACGCGAAAAAAATGTTTTGTATGGAGGTTTGGCCTGCAGGGACGATATTGCCACATAAAAAAAAATTTTTGCGTCCAAAAAATTTTTCTCCTACTTTCTCCTAGTCGCAATACGACACCGATTATGCCCTTAAACGGATCACCAGTATTTTTTTACATCCTGTATGATAATGGATCGTCTTCTGTTTTGGAGTTCCAAAAGTTCGAGCTCGTGATAATTATTTATTATACCGTTTGACACATAATTCGAGGTCCTCGAAGGAGCTAATACTAGAACTCATTTGCAACAAATAAGTTCCAATCAGACAAGGGTCAAAAATAACGGTTTACCGTTATATTATTGGTTAGATACTCTAGTGTTAGCTTCTTGAAGGTATATATGATTTCAAGCTCACATGGTCATTCACATTATAAATATTACTTGAAACGGGATACGAGTATTTACCATGTATATTTGTTATTACGAGCACCCGATATTTTGGCGCAGTTGCATTTACCATCATCACGGAGTAACTAACGTTGCGGCGAGTTTTAGTAGTCTAAATACCCACACACTGTAGCGATCTACCCTCATTCGAGTTCGCTTTTTTCGTCCATTGTCACTGCTACTACTACTGTCCGCGTTCTCACTTGTAACTCGATCACGATTGCGACACACAACACTTACAGTATCAACTAGCGCGTTTTTTGAAAAAAGCGAACTCGAAAGAGGGTAGATCGCTACGGTGTGTGGGTAGACTACTATTTAAAACTCGCCGCAACGTTAGTTACTCCGTGATGATGGTGCATGCAACTGCGCCGAAATATCGGGTGCTCGTAAAAACAAATATACATGGTAAATATCCCGTTTCAAGTAATATTTATAATCTTGATAAAATAAATAATAAATATTATGGGACATTCTTACACAAATCGACCTAGTCCCACAGTAAGATCAATATAGCTTGTGTTATGGGTACTAGACGACAATATATATAATAGATAGATATGAATAAATACTTATTAATATGAATAATACTTATACATAGAAAACATCCATAACTCATGAAGAAATATCTGTGATAAACACACAAATAAATTCCCTGACCAGGATTCGAACCCGGGACCTCACTACCGACTGGGCTAGAAGGCCTTTACCTATATATACCTATCGTCACCTAATACCCACACCACTTACTAATTAAGTATTTAGCTTCCTGGGGGACTAAGTTTATTTGTGAAAATTTCTCATAACATATTTAAATTGTATTTAGTAGTAGTAGTAGGTAGTATAATTTTAAACAAAAAAGAACCGACTTCACTTAGCCTCCACCTTTCCAAAAGGAAATGCTTGAGCTGCTGTAAAAAATACTCAAATCACTAAAGGTGTGCCTATAATAGTTGAAGAGTTCCCTCGATTTCTCCAGGATCCCATCATCAGGTTCTGACTTGGTTACAATGGGACCAACTGTGAAGTATACTCTTTCAAACAAATAAATAATTATCCAAATCGGTCCAGCCGGTTTCGATAATCAGTGAACATACATTAAAAAAAAACAAGCAAAAACAAAGATCCCGACGAATTGATAACCTCCTCCTTTGAAATCTTGAAGTCGGTTGAAAACACTTTATTGCACAAAACCAGTACATAACCAACCAAAATAAAGTGAGTGTGTACAAAGGCGAACTTATTTCTTTAAGGGATCTCTTCCAGCTAACCTTAATTAAATAGTATTTAGTTAGTATGTTGCCGTTATCATTATATCTTTAAGTATCCAGCAATTTAAGGATATCTAAACGCAAGTTCGTCGGCTTTCACTTCTCAAAATAGAATAACTAATCCTATTAGAGTGTTGACTTGCTCTATTAAGTCTGCTTTCAACGATATTAAAGCTGCAACTGCAATGCTCCCAGCGCTGCACTATTTCTTAAACTGCAATTTTGGAACAAAAGGCAGCATTTGTTGGGGTAAAATAATGCACTTTTGGGACAGGTTTCATAGACTGTTATCACAGATGCTTTAATTGTGAAAATCGTGGTTTATGTAACTGCTATATAAAGCCTAATTATGTACAGTTAGAAACTGTTTTAACGGCTATTTCTTTCCCTAGAATATTTAATGTCGTTTAGACAATTCACATACTTATTTAAAATATTTATAACGTATCACTCACGTAATTTAAGTCGATTTTTGCTCGACATGTTTCGATCAGTTTACGATGATCGTTTTCACGAGCGGCCTTCCGCGACGGCAGCGCGCCGGCTACTACGCGCCTGCGCGCGGTGTGCCCTGCTGCTGGCGGCGGGAGGCGGCGGCGGCGGCGGTGATCTACCCTCGTTCACTCTTTAATTTTTGTCGAAATGTTTGCACACGACACTAACGACGTCACTTGCTAAAGGCACGTCCACACTGTCCACTGACGCAGTACCCAAAACAGTATGTGGTCCGTCACCGCGGAACCCTGGACACTCCGGTTTTTCATACTACGTTTGTGTTCAGATAGCCTCGTAACGATGTTCCGGCCAGTCTCTCCAATGTAACTCTTCCCACAGGAGCAGGGAATCATGTAAACCCCAGGAACATTCAAGGGCTCCTTATCATTCGGCGAACGCATCCACTGGCTGTTATAAATACTTTTAATATGTTAGAGTCTCACGAAACTTTTGTAGTTAAAATCATAGATTATATAATTCTTCAGATGGAGTACTGCTAACAACATTTTGTGATTCCATAATGAACCAGTGTCCTCGTGATTACGCACTACACACACATACGCACAACAATAATGAGGCGCTCCCCCGACAGTCGTGTCCAAACGTCTATGCAGTCAAGTGCTGTTAAAAAATAGTAGTTTATGTACGTAACGTTACGTAATAAGGGTCCTTAAAACATGAGTGTGGTTTTATGAAACGAGCCGCAGGTGAGTGTGATCTTTCACACGAGTGTTTTAAGGCGTAATTACGTACAGTTGCATACACTGCTTTATCTACACTCATATTATTTATCCTAAATGCCGTATTCCGAAACCATAGAATGGCCGCCATTGCACCGCCATGGCCAACTCGATTGTGCCGGCGGTCGCGCGGGAGCGTGTCGGCGGCCGCGCGGGAGCGTGCAGGTGTACATTATGTTATCAAAACTCATAACACATCAATAGTTGAGCATGTAAAGTTAAAATTACGTTACTGCCACACGTAAAAAGCTTATCATAGTAAAATCGGTTGTGGTAATGCTAGCCATTGCCTACCGTTTTTGAACACGTTTTAGAGGGCTTACAATGTGAGTGTAGATAAATAATTAAAATATGCCGTCGTGCGTTGTCAAATGCTGCAGAAATGCCACCGGTCGAAAGAAAAAAGCGGATGGGTATCTTTTCACCGTTAAGTTAACAATTAATTGCGTAATCATATTAAAAATCAGTAATTCGTAAACTATTAACTTCACGGTAGCGGTGTTGCCAGGTGGTTGAATAAGGAAACTTCCCGAACGTAAGGGAGTCTATAATCGCCGCGACATGTTGTCCATACGATATTGACGTCCCCACTCCCAACTAGACGTTTTATTTCACTCGCGTTTTCAACGAATATTAACACGTTACCTAATAGTTAATAACTTTTATGCGTTTGTGAGCAATTATGTTGTTTATTATTTTTTGAATAAAATTTGTAAATAAACAAAATTATATATTTCTTAAAATTATTCCAAAAACTTCGTTAAACAAAAAGGCCCATATCTAATCGTAGATTGAACGCGCGAAGTTATGTCACCACTACGGATCTATCAAACTTTCGTCTCATTCTAAATATCGCTCCCTCTCACTCTGAGCGCTTCAGTAATCGACTGGTCAAGCGATTAGGACGAGATGGAACTATAGTTAGAATGAGAGGTCAGCTCTTAAGTCAAACCGATTGTGTTGATCGATCGAGGAACATTTTTAACCAACTTCAAAAAAAGGAGGTTCTCAGTTTGACCCGTATGTTTGTATGAATGTATGTATGTTTTTTCGCGATTATCTCGCGTTTGGCTGAACCGATTTTGATGCAGTTTTCAAAAAGTTTTTGTTACATTCTAAACAAGGTTTAGTATAAAATAAGGCGTCGTTCATTGATTACGTAAAACATTTTTTGCCAGAGACCCCCTTCCGCCCCTAGGTAAGAATAATAATAATAATAATGCTCTCTGCAGTAGAAGTAAGACGTGATCAATTCTCCTCCCCCCCTAAAACGTGTTACGTAATAAATGAATACGTAATAACACTTTTAGTCGTCTTCGTCTTAGCGAGGGAACTGCCGTGCCTACAGATTAAAAAGGTATAAAGTATGCTTAAAATAATAGTATTGGGGCGACAAGAGAGGCCACCACACTCAACAGTAGTCGTGTAATTTTAATAAATAGTAAATTTAGATTTTTTTAAATGTTACCTTTTATTCGCCTCTTCAGAAATATATTTCATCAAATTTATTAAAACAGGTGCTTATTAATTCTATTTAACCACATATATTAATAATCAATTTTTTTTTAATTCAAAAATACTGTAATCTTAATCGGGAAAATTTGTATTACATGGCAACACTCCTCTGGACACACACATTCAAACCAGCTGCTATCTTGCGTCACAGTTTGTTGTACAGGCATGCTCCATCCTTTTAATTTATTCATCCAAGATTAAAATTCACATACTTGTACCAAATTTCAGTTCCGTAAAACGGGTAAAATAGGAATCGCGGGGTAAATTGGGATAAAAGTCTGCTTTTCTAAACTAGTCTGTTAACTCCATTACTAACCGACAAGAGGTCAACTTATTCATTTCTGAACGAACATGGACATTTTTGCTACTGGCTACACTGATCGTTTAAATCAGCCAATGGCGTTTCAGTAACAAAAACACGTTTAAAGTCAGAGTAGTCGTCGACAAATGTGTTTAGTGCGTTTTAACTTCAAGTTTTAGGTAAGTAATATTGTGAAAAAGTGTTCAAATTTGTGTAATATCGATCGTAATAGTGTATCGTGGTTTATATAAATAAAAAGTAACTAAATAATTGTAATATTTTATTAGAAATCTTAGTTTTTCCATAACCACTTATTTTTAGGTTATTTTTGAGATAATAGGAACGGTGAAGGGGGAAATTGGCACGGGAACAGGAATAATTGGAACAACGCGGGGGTTATTTGGTTTGTAAATGGGGAAAATTGGCAAACCCTATTTGGCAAAACCTATTTAATTCAATAAAACTATGATCTCACGAAGCATTTTTAATTTAGTACCTATTGTGATGATGATGATGGTAGCTACTTCGATCTGGATAGATTCAGTGACAACCCTAGTGAAAATTCCAATTAACCTCACATTCGAACCTATTTACCCCTTCAGGGGTAAATTGGAATCCGATAGGGTTTTTGTTAAATATTTCAAAATATGGCAGTAAGTCGGGAATTTAAGGCTACTCAGCATCTAAAAGGGCTCACCATACATTTTTGTGTAGTACTATAAAATACTCTATGACTTACGGAAGATGGTTCAAATTCCAGTTAAAAGTGATGATTGGACCAATTTACCCCGTTTTACGGTTCTCTAGTATTAACGGTCATTGAGCTAGACCGCGGACCGACGGACGGACGGATATGACGAAACTATAAGGGTTCTTAACACTTTGACTACCGAGAACCCGCCTGGTAGGCACTCGTAATGTTTGCAAATGTCAGATGCCGGGCACGCGGCGTGCGGCATGGCGTTGCACGTTGTAGCCCGCCTGGCGGCTTCTGTCGGTTTCTGGGGTATTGTTCAAAATTTTGCCCTGTTGCGAAAGTGTTCATTGCCTACGGAACCCTAAAAAAGCATAATTATTCTATTACTAACTATAAATTAATCTTTTTTATTGTAAATTGACTTGAATTGAATTTACTTAATATCCATTGTTATTTTTATTATTATTTATCCATGTCATATTGGCTTCGATTAAATAAATAATAATAAATGAATACAGGCTAATCTTACACAAATCGACCTAGTCCCACAAATTAAGCTTAATAAGGCTTGTATTGTGGGTACTAGACAACGATATAAATATAATAGATAATTATGACGATATAAATAGAACACATCCATAATTCAGGAACAAATATCTGTGATAAACACACAAATAAATGCCCTGACCAGGACCTCCTGCTTCGTAATAGGCAGGGTCACTACCGACTGGGCTAGGAGACCGTTTATTTCATGTAATTTGACAATATTATGTTTAATACGAATACATGAGTATGGATATGATGTGGCCGCGTACTTCGCACTATGATCCTACACCGATGCAACCCACGATAATTTGCCTCGCACTGATAAACCCTTTCTACACTCGTTAGGACCATTTTCCTGCAAATTTTCATACCATTTTCTATTTATTTCAGTTTTTGGGAATTGTAGTGGTTAAATAGTTGCTAAATTTTGAGGAGAGTTCTTTATCGTATTACAAGGGTACTAGTTATTTTTCTTCGCAAATATCTTATTACACTAACACACAGTGTTTTTCATCATATTTTTAAAGAGAAAACCAAATTTTAGGCGTAATAAATATTAAATACGGTGGAATTATAGAAATGCGTCCGCAATATTGTCATTGTTTCATTTTAAGGGGCTGATAACAGCTAAATCCTCTCTATCTTTTTGAGCGCGAGTGAAAGAGAAACACTGTGTTACGATTAGTATGGGAGTTCATTGCAAATTTTGCAAAATGATTAATTTAAAAAAAAAATGAAAATATAAAACAACGTAGTTTTTAGTATTAGTGTGGTGGAATTTTAACCATAGTTACAGACGTATAAGTCAAGAAACTAAAGACATACAACTGTTCAAAGCTAATTTTAAGATGCACTTTGGAATTATTTTCTATTGAGCCGATTTCGTCCAATCGTGTATTAACGAAGTTCTTCCAAATACAGCGTGTATTTTTAATATTACCTCAAATCAGAACCAAACGTAGGTTTTAGTACAAGGAATAGATATTACAAGGTAATTTTAAGTTAGTCTTAACCACTGAAGCGTAATAAATTTTTGGATTTTTTTCGAGCAGCAATGTATTGCGTACACTTATTTGACCCATGGAAGAGAAGAGTCTAGTACTGTTTAGTTATTATCGTTACGTATTTCCTCCATCAGACTACTTGGCAACCAAAACAGAATAATTATTGCGTTTAAACATTTTTTCATATTAATATTTACTAGCCAAACTTTAAAGGCAAGGAATTCTTATTAGAAAGTTACCATTTCATTACAAAACAAATGTCTTGCTCCGAACAAATCACATAAATTTTCATTTTATACTACCACATTTTTAAACTGTTCTGAAATTGTTATGAAACTAATGATTCCACTATTAAATTAGTACTATTTTAATGAACACACATTTACAGTAAATAATCAACAATCAATTGATAAGAAAACGTCAATGATACACTTTAACCCGACAGTCGATACCTACCACAGAAATAGCTACCTACTTGAATAAAAAGTTTCTTCAAGGAGTATTCATTTCATTCAAAAATTATTTTAAGGTATAATACAAACTACCAACCTGATTTCAGCAAACTCAGGCAGACTACGCATAACTGTTTAGTGGCTGGTAAGAATGATGCTATTAAGGTAAATTACAATAGGAAAGAAACTAATTTGTTTTGACGTAGATTGTCTTCTAAATCGGTGTCATCAACTTCTGCATACAATGCCAAGACCATCAATATTTAGTTCTCGGGAACTAGCCGATATGGGGAAACTGGACAAAGTGGGCGGCGAGCCATAGCTTTATACAGGAAAAAATTGCAGATGTGATTGGAAATCTCCAGCAAGTTGATATGGAGAAGGTACGACAATCATTGTTACGTCGTTGTGTCGCCTGCCGCGAAGTTTAAGGACGACACGTGGAAAATCGCTACCTCAGATGTGTAAATCGTAATGATTTTTATTTTTAATACAAACTTATACCAAACTCAATGTCGGTTTTTTATGTATTATTGACAGCAGATAAAAGTTATCACTTGAAGTGGCAGTTGTGACGTCACGCCATCGCCATAAGACAAAGTAGCGATACATTGCGTGCTGAATTATTTTATAGGAAAAAAAAAGAAATGAGTTAAGAGTTTTTTTCATGCAACATCGGTTCATAGCACTAATGCCTACGTCTGGTTAAAATTTGAGGTAATATTAAAAATACACATTATAACGAATATTAAATTTTTTTTTATACTTTCTCAAAAAAAGTAGTTATAGCTAAAAAACTGTTTGAGTACAGTCAATTTGAAGGTCATCGGGTGTTGTTAGCCTCTTAAGCCCGCTCTACACTCGCGGCGCGAAAGCTCGCGAACGCCCGCGAAAGCCGCGAACCGCGAGTGTAGATGTTGTTCACGCCTTCGCGTTCGCGCTTCGCGCCTTTCCCCGATCAGTGTCGGTTTTTTGGCCCGCGACAAAGGGTACGCGCGGCGCGCGAACACGAACGCAGCTACACTCGCAGTTTTTCGCAGTAGCGTACAAGACATCGTGGGGAACGTCGTCGTCCATTTTCGTTGAAGTCGCGAACAAGACTGCCAAGCTTTGCGAGTGTGGATGGACACAGTTGTGCGTGAACCGCTGCGTAAATGCACGCCGTGAATTTACGGAGCGACTTCGCGCCGCCAGTGTAGAGCGGGCTTTAAGTTAGGCATCGAAGGCACAAACAGATCCATTCGGCAGCCACGTCTGAAAACTATCTATTCAAATTCATTCGCGCTGGTAGCCTGGCGGTCCGAGTCCGACTTTCAATCCGGAGGTCTCTGGTTAAATTCCCGGCTCGTACCACTGAGTTTTTCGGAACTTATGTTCGGAATACCATTTGATATTTACCAGTCGCTTTACGGTTAAGATAAAATATAAAAAAGATAAAAGATATTTATTCTTCAATTTAGGCACATTACAATGCACTTATGAACGTCAGAGAGAAAAAGAAAAACTACCACCGGTTCTAACCCTACACCTCGGACCCGAGAAGTATTATTTATGACCGGCAAGAAACTCGGCGGGACTTATTTTTTCAAAACAGTAATACAGTAATATTATATCTTAAAGATACACAATAATGCGTAGTTCTATAAGGAGACATATCAAAACAGCTTGAGAGATATACAATGTACGTATTGTTTAATTAAAATAAAATAATAATAATAAAATCCAAATCTGATTGCTTCACAAAACGTTTGATATGCTTTCCTATCTGAACTGTGTCATCTAAATCTTAGATGATTTTGTAGTAGTTTCTGGTTTGGGCCATGCATGTTTAAGGAAAATTATATTGTTAAGGAAAACATCTTAAGGAAACCGGACCTAATCCTAACTTGAAAAGGGTTCCAAAACTAAACACAGTTGGGACTACAAACACAAAAACGCAAATACACCTTATAATAAAATACGCTGACCATTTAGTCGCCCAGTGTCCTCATTCTCAAATATCTGTCACGTAAAAATTTAAGCACAGTCAACGCCGAAATGTAATCCACCAAATGAATATAATTTCCGAAACCGCACTAACGTCCGGTTTAAAGCCCACAGATAATCCTATGAAAGCAGGGTTCATTATCATTGGTACAACCATCAACACTTTTAACTGACTATTATAGCCCTTATGCCTTTGAAATAAGGCTTACAGATTGTATAACAGAGCGACATCCTCCGCAGCAAAATTATATAAATTACATATTTGTGTAAACGAGATTTCGATTCAGACACAGGTTGACCTCTTTTTAAATGTCGAATCAGGAAAAGAATTTGCTGGTTTGTATGAGATTGCTTTCTCACGAAATAAATTGCCACTTTTACTCACCGATCAAATAATACAAGGGATAAATAATAATAAATAATCAGCCCAAAAAATGGCCTCACAACTGCAAGAACAACTCGGGTGGTAGAGTCTGACTATTGAAATATTACCCAAATATTTAGCGGGAAATTGAAAAAATCATGGGCTGGTCACACCTTGTGTAGCAGGAATAATAGTTTTGATACTAGAAAATACTTTTGACTTTTCTGCACACGTAAGGTAGGTAGGTAGGTAGGTTTAGGTAAACAGACAGAAGTAAACGAAGTAAACAAGCTTTACAGGGTGTTACAAAGATCTTTTACCGACTGCAACAAGAGAAATACATTCAGAAATTAAATTCCCCAAAACATGCTCAAAAGCAAGTAAAAACAATTTAATAACTATGTACTTGAGTTCCCTATTCAATTGTTTTAATGGATGGTTTTAGTTGGTTTACATACTGTATAGACATGTTTCGCGAAAATATTTATATTTATATTTTTACACAAAATTACTACTGACCAGTCAGTCCACAGATTTCTCCTAAATATTGGTTTTCAGTAAGTAGCTTCTTACGTTCCAATGTTTTGATTGTATTGATATTTTCCAGAATTTCTAGTTTATCCGTTTCTATACACACTTGTCCTGTTTATGAGATTTAGGTATTAATAAATTCACGTACTTAATCAAAGTTATAAGCAAATGTTAGAACCCGTACTTAAAGTATTAAAATATTGATAGAGCTCCAAACTACAAAATTGTTGATGACTTGTAAACATTGCAGTTTTTCGTTATACAACACGCTTCACGTCAACTTCGCATATCGTCGTAATTATTTACGAGCCTAAATAATAGTTTGCGGACCACTCGGTACAGTTATTTTTAATATTATTTAAATTAAACCCCTTATAAACCGTTAACAATTTGAAATAATGAATTTTGACATAAATTGACAACAGACTTTTAGCTTTTTTTTAAATAATAGACAATTGGTGATACAACAAGGAAATATCTGTCAAAAATATTTGGCTAGTCAGACTCTATAACGCAACCCCATTTTTTTTAGTATGAGAAAAACTGGATGTTCGGGTATTACTATACTAAAAAAACCGGCCAAGTGCGAGTCGGACTCGCGCACCGAGGGTTCCGTACAAACCTATAACAAGCAAAAGTTGTAGTATGTTTATTACTAATTTCAATTTAATACCTCTACGCGTTTACGAGGAAAAAGGTAGTAAGTGTAAAATTTAAAAAAATATTTTTTGTATGATTTTACTAAGAATGTCTACTTTTCGTAATTGTTCCTTTGTCTGTGCTACATGAAATTTCTTCGTTCCAAGTTTCAAGTTTCTCAGTTTACGGGAAGTACCCTTTAGGTTTTGAGTTTCTTGCGAGTACACAGTTTCAAAATATGCGACTTAAATTGCTATTTATTTTGATTGCGTTGACATAAAAATTTTGTTTTGCTACATCTGAAAGGACCTATAGCCCTGAGTATTTGACATGAATTTCAATTTAATAGCTCCACGCGTTTACGAGGAAAAGGTAGTAAGTTTAAAATTTAAAAAAATATTTATTGTATGATTTTACTAAAAATGTCTACTTTTCGTAATTTTTCCTTTGTCTGTGCTATATGAAGTTTCTTCAGGCCAAGTTTCAAGTTTCTGAGTTTACGGAAAGTACCCTTTAGGTTTTTAGTTTCTTGCGAGTACTCAGTTTCTAAATATGCGACTTAAATTGCTATTTCTTTTGATTGCGTTGACATAAATGTTTGGTTTTGCTACATCTAAAAGGTCCTATAGCCTTGAGTATTTGACATAAATTTCAATTTAATACCTCCACGCGTTTACGAGGAAAAAGGTAGTAAGTTTAAAATTAAAAAAAATATTTATTGTATGATTTTACTATAAATGTCTATTTTTGGTAATTTTTCCTTTGTTTGTGCTATATGAAGTTTCTTCATGCCAAGTTTCAAGTTTCTGAGTTTACGGAAAGTACCCTTTAGGTTTTGAGATTCTTGCGAGTACTCAGTTTCTAAATATGCGACTTAAATTGCTATTTCTTTTGATTGCGTTGACATAAAAGTTCGGTTTTGCTACATCTGAAAGGTCCTAAAGCCTTGAGTATTTGACATGAATTTTATTTAATACCTCCACGCGCTTACGAGGAAAAAGGTAGTAAGTTTAAAATTTAAAAAAATATTTTTTTTGTATGATTTTACTAAAAATGTCTACTTTTTGTAATTTTTCCATTGTCTATGCTATACGACGTTGCGTCGTGCTAAATTTCAAGGTTCTGAGTTCACGGGAAGTACCCCGTAGGTTTTGCGAGTGCCGAAAAACTGTAAAATTTGCAGCATAAACGACTGTATCTTTTGATTGCGTTGGCTTTTAAGTTTGATTTTTTCACAGCTCCAAGGGACAATAGACCATAGTATTTGATATAGATTTCAGCTTGATAACTCCACGCGTCTCTGAGAAAAATGGTCTTGACAGACAGACAGACAGACAGACAGACAGACAGACAGACAGACAGACAGACGGACAACAAAGTGATCCTATAAGGGTTCCGTTTTTTCCTTTCGAGGTACGGAACCCTAAAAATTGTGGCGTTTTCAAGTCAAGGGTAACGTCATTATAGGTTGTTAATAGATATTATTTCTAAATGTTTTTTTTTATGGCAGTAATACCTTATTGACAGTAACAACTAGCTACTCTTTGCGGACTCTATAGTCGGCAAAGAGTAACTAGAGTCTGACTATTGAAATATTACCCAAATATTTGGCGGAAAATTCAAAAAATGATGGGCTGGTCACACCTTGTGTAGCAGGAATAATAGTTTTGATACTAGAAAATACTTTTGACTTCTGTGCACACGTAAGGTAGGTAGGTAGGTAGGTTTAGGTAAACAGACAGAAGTAAACGAAGTAACCAAGCTTTACCGGGTGTAAGAAAGATCTTTAACCGACTGCAACAAGAGAAATACATTCAGAAATTAAATTCCCCAAAACATGCTCAGAAGCAAGTAAAAACAATTTAATAACTATGTACTTGAGTTCCCTATTCAATTGTTTTAATGGATGGTTTTAGTTGGTTTACACACTGTATAGACATGTTTCGCGAAAATATTTATATTTATATTTTTACATAAAATTACTACTGACAGTCAGTCCACAGATTTCTCCTAAATATTGGTTTTCAGTAAGTAGCTTCTTACGTTCCAATGTTTTGATTGTATTGATATTTTCCAGAACTTCTAGTTTATCCTCAGAGAAATAAACCAATGGAGTGGTAATTGTCAGGCGTCCTCCTCTGCCAAAGGTACAAGACCACTGATCGTAGCGGTTATATAAAACTAGTTGTCGCGCGTCAAACACCATTCAATGAATGTCAGTCAGCGCGGAACGATCTTAGGTAAAAATGCCGAATTGCTGCGTGTTTTTATGTAAGAAAAGATCTGAATTATTTAGTTTACAGAAGGATAACGTTTCTTTTCATCTGTAAGTATAATTACGTCTAAATATCATCAAATAGTGCACGAAATTAGCAAAAATCTAAAAAATATTGTCAATCAAAAAGTGTTGCCACTTAATGGCACCACATCTGCTTTAGGGTAATTTTTAAACTTGACTCTTCATAGTACATTGTACCATCGGGTTCATAATTGCATACCCAATTTACCAATGAATTCATTCATAAATTGGCTATATATTTATGAACACGATTACATCGAGGAACGTAAGTGAAATATTGCAAACAAGAGTAATCGACTCCAGTGCGGCAGAAATACGTCCGCCATTATGTCATTCATTGTCATTGTAGTCCCGTCTCGTTGGCAATATTTTGAGGGTTAAGTTTCGAAAATTCTAAAGTCACTTATTATTGAAGTTGGAAATACAGTGTGTTCATGAGAATCTTTCAGTGCGTTTTGTGTCATATTCAATTGGTGCTATTTTTGTAATTCAATAATTTGAGGTTAACTTTTTAGCTTGCCATAACTTGAGTAAAAGAATATTAGAGTTAGAAAATATAACTGTTTTGTATTTAGAACAGTTTTATTGTTGTACAAAACTAGTTTGTGTCATTTACATCGAGTGCAATTTTATATAGTATGACAACGCTAAAAAACTACGTATAAAAAATTAGAGTTCATAAAATAAGGATTAACTATATCATCACCTCAAAATATGTCAATAAAATCAATATGTGTCAAATTAAGCAATGAAAATTTAAGTTTCTTGGTAATTTCGTATTTTTAAGCTGTTATCGTTTTAATAAATTATTAAAGTCATCAGAATTCACATTCTAATAATTAAAAAGGGATTTTAAAGTAGAATTTCAATTTGTGTCACTTTCATCAATGATATTTCGTCTAAAATTAAACAGAAACAATATTTGCGTTCGGAGGAAATCTTCTTAACTATAGCGCGTGACCTTGATGGTACGCCTGTTCGGCTTACTTCTGTAATGACCACTAGAAGTAGACCCCCGGCTCGCTTCTTAACAAGCTAATCCATGGGTCAACCAGGCGCTGGAATCTTAGCTGTTACGATGTAGGTACTTGCTCACGGAGGCGCGCGCGGGGTGATAAAGCTGACATACTCGACAAAGGAACTGAGCGGAGGAGCGAGTCGCGGGAAGCCGGCGAGTAGGGCAATGAACTCGTGCGTGTCTCGCCAATACGTACCTTTTTGAGCGGTAGCCGCTTTGTTTGTGTTTTGACTAGACTGTTGAGTACATTTTCGAAGATTTCAAGCATCGTGAATTATGGGTAGAAAACGCAACGTAATATTTTTATTTAGTTCTGTTTTATTGGAACGAAGTTCCTTATCGGACGGTTCGCGGATGGGGGGCTAGGCGAAAAAAAGTCACGTGACCGTCACGAAAAAGCATTGAGAAACATGTGAAATGGAATGAAATAAAATATGAAAAATAGAATAAAGTGAAGTGAAAGTGAAAGTGAGAAGTGACAAAATGAAAAAAGTCAAGTTAAAAAATTTCTATAATATCAAAAATTTAAAAAATCTCAAAAATCTCAAAAATCTCAAAAATCTCAAAAATCTCAAAAATCTCAAAAATCTCAAAAATCTCAAAAATCTCAAAAATCTCAAAAATCTCAAAAAATTCAAAAACGACAAAAATTACGAAGAAGTCAAAAATTAAATAATATTACTTCGTCCTAACCGAGTGTTCCTCGACACTAACGTATTTTTTTTTTACTTTTGTTTTATTTTTGTTTTTTCTTTTCGTCTGTATTTTGTTTTTATTTTGTCATTTTGTATTCATTCTGTTTTTATTCCGTTTATTTTGTTTAATTGTATTCTTATATTCTTATATTACTCTTTTTTTTTAATACCACAACGTGGCAAACAAGCATACGGCCCGCCAGATGGTAAGCAGTAGCATATGGATGCCTGGAACACCAGAGGTATCACATGCGCGTTGCCGACCCTTTACAAAAAGGAGGAACAAGTTCAGAGTTCATTACCTCGGCCATTTTTAGGGTTCCGTACCTCGAAAGGAAAAAACGGAACCCTTATTTTGAATTGAGAATTTCGTCAACTCAGTAACTGAACCCATAGCTTAATTGGTAAAGCGATCGAGCCCCGGTTAGGCGTATCGATGCGAGGTTCGAATCCTGCTGGAATGATTATTTTTTCAATGTTTTCAGTGTTTGTATTTGATTGAATAACATACTATTGTATGAGTGGAATGCCCCACTTTAAAAAATATGTAAAATAATTATGTCATATAGCATAGACAATGGAAAAATTACAAAAAGTTGACATTTTTAGTAAAATCATACAAAAACATATTTTTTTAAATTTTAAACTTACTACCTTTTTCCTCGTAAACGCGTAGAGGTATTAAATTGAAATTCATGTCAATTACTCAGGGCTATAGCACCTTTCAGATGTAGCAAAACCAAACTTTTATGTCATCCCAATCAAAAGAAATAGCAATTTAAGTCGCATATTTTGAAACTGAGTACTCGCAAGAAACTCAAAACCTAAAGGGTACTTCGCGTAAACTCAGAAACTTGAAACTTGGCAAGAAGAAACTTCATATAGCACAGATAGAGGAAAAATTACGAAAAGTAGACATTTTTAGTAAAATCATACCAAAAATATTTTTTTTAATTTTAAACTTACTACCTTTTTCTTCGTAAACGCGTAGAGGTATTAAATTGAAATTAGTAATAAACATACTACAACTTTTGCTTGTTATAGGTTTGTACTGAACCCTCGGTGCGCGAGTCCGACTCGCACTTGGCCGGTTTTCTTATTTTAGAGCAAAGTTTTTTAAATAAAACACGCTTATTTTAGCGTATTCTATATGGAAAACTCATAAAAAGTACATGTTATAATGACGTCCCGTCGATGTTTTTTTTTCGAAATCCAAATAATATACAAGTTCAAAGTCCATTATCTCGGCCATTTTTGATTTGAGAGAAAAGTTATAATGACGTCCCGTCGATGTTTTTTTTCAAAATCCAAATAATATACAAGTTCAAAGTCCATTATCTCGGCCATTTTTGATGTTAGAGAAAAGTTTCTTAAGTAAAACATGCTTATTTTAGCGTATTCATAACGGAAAAATCATAAAAAGTACACATTATAATGACGTCTCGATATACAAGTTCAAAGTCCATTATCTCGGCCATTTATGATTATAAAGAAAAGTTTTTCAAATAAAACACACTTATTTTAGCATACTTTATACGGAATAATCATAAAAAGTACACGTTTTAATGAAGTTCCGTCGATGGTTTTTTTTTCGAAGTCCAAATTATAGATACCATTATCTCGGCCATTTTTGATTTTAGAGAAAAGTTTCGTAAGTAAAACACGCTTATTTTAGCATATTCTATATGAAAAAATCATAAAAAGTACATGTTATAATGACGTCCCGTCGATGGATTTTTTTCGAAATCCTAATTATATACATGTTCAACGTCTATTATCTCGGCCATTTTTGATTTTAGAGAAAAGTTTCTCAAATAAAACACGCTTATTTTAGCGTATTCTGTACAGAATAATCATAAAAAGTACACGTTATAATGACGTCCCGTCGATGGTTTTATTTTGAAGTCCAAAATATATACAAGTTCAAAGTCCATTTATCTCGGCCATTTTTTATTTTAGAGAAAAGTTTGTCGAATGAAACACGCTTTTACATATATACAAGTTCAAAGTCCATTATCACGGCCATTTTTTATTTTAGAGAAAAGTTTCTTAAATTAAACAAGCTTATTTTAGCGTATTCTATACGAAAAAAACATAAAAAGTATACGTTATAATGATGTCCCGTCGACGGTTTTTTTTCGAAGTCCAAATGATATACAAGTTCCATGTCCAATCGGCCATTTTCGAGTTTAGAAAAAAATGTTTTTAAAATAAAACACGCTTATTTTAGCGTATTCTATACGGAAAAATCATAAAAAGTTCAGGTTATAATGACGTCCTGTCGATAGTTTTTTTCAAATAAAAATTATATACAAGTTTAAAGTCCATTATCTCGGCCATTTTTTATTTTAGAGAAAAGTTTCTCAAATAAAACAAGCTTATTTTAGCATATTCTATACGAAATATCATAAAAAGTACACGTTATAATAATGACGTCCCGTCGATGGTTTTTTTTCGAAGTCCAAATGATATACAAGTTTCATGTCCAATCGGCCATTTTTTATTTTGGAGAAAAGTTTTTCAAATAAAACATGCTTATTTTAGCGTATTCTATACGGTAAAATCATAAAAAATATGCTATGTAATGATACCCCATCGCTGGTTGTTTTTTCGCAGTCAAAATTATATACAAGTTCAGAGTACATTATCTCGGCCATTTTTGATTTTAGAGAAATGTTACTTGAGTAAAACACGCTTTTTTTAGCGTATTCTATACGGAAAAATCATAAAAAGTACACGTTATAATGACGTCTCGATATGCAAGTTCAAAGTCCATTATCTCGGCCATTTTTGATTATGAAGAAAAGTTTTAAAATAAAACACGCTTATTTTAGCATATTCTATACGGAATAATCATAAAAAGTACTTGTTATAATAACGTCCCGTCAATGGTATTTTTTTTGAAGTCCAAATTATATACAAGTTCAAAGTCCATTGTCTCGGCCATTTTTGATTTTAGAGAAAAGTTTCTCAAGTAAAACACGCTTATTTTAGCGTATTCTATACGGCAAAATCATAAAATGTACACGTTATAATGACGTCCCGTCGATGATTTTTTTTCGAGGTCCAAATTATGTACAAGTTCAAAGTCCATTATCTCGGCCATTTTTGATTTTAGGGAAAAGTTTTTCAAATAAAAGACGCTTATTTTAGCGCATTCTATACGGAACAAATCATTAAAAGTACACGTTATAATAATAACCCCAACGCCATTTTATTTCTCAAGTCCAAATTAGTCCATGTAGTCAATCTTCAAAGTCCGGTAACTTCGATGTTTTTGGGAAAAAAAATGTTTCTTATAAAACTTGCTTATTTTAACACATTCTACAAAATAAAGTATGTGTCATGACACCATTCCAACCAAAATAGTCCAAATTGTACTTAACCTTCAGGGCCCCATAACTACGAAATTATTGAGTTAAAAAAAATGTGTTAAAGAAAAGTTGCTTATTTGTATGTGTTATATACGATAAGTTAATAAAAACAGCCTTATTATGACATCACACTGATGAAAAATTTATTAAGTCCAGCCCGGCCCTTTGCTAGTCCAACCGAGAGGCAGATAACGATATTTCGATTTTCGCGTTTCACGATAGCCACTCTGTAAACAAACCGCCTTGATGCATAAATTACATATTTATTAGTTACAAATTATCTGTGACAATTTGCCAAAATACTGTTTAAATGGTAAACTAGGTTTACCGTGGCACACAGATCCGCCGTTGTAGTCTCTTATGGACTACGTTTACATTAATTATCCTTAACTTACTTAAGTTTTATATTATTGCTTTCTTTACTATGAAAAATAAAGAAGAGCGACTGAAAAATCGCTGTTTGTCTTTGTCGCACTTATTACTACTATTACTATATGTATGCATAGAGTAATAATAGAAAACAAGCCGCTAGGCAGCCTGGTCGGCACATGAACCCCGCCCGCGCCTTACCCTTCCCCGCGCATGCCGTTTACGTAAAACTAGTTTTCATTCTGAAAAATAAAAATAATCCATTGATTATAATGACACAAATGTCAAACATTGTTTCGATACGCTTTTATAAAAATATTGATGCAAACTTTAATAACTTTAATATTTTATTGTACTGTTAACAGGGGTCATACAAGAAAAAAAATTAAAGTAAATAAATATCATTGATTAATATGGCACAAATTTATTCAAATAATATATACCGATATATTAGAAAGCACAGTACCTAATCGATCAACTCTAATTTTATATAGGCTTGTAAAAGTCCACATATATGTGCTGATTGAACGTCAGTATTCCCATTGACGAAAGTGACACAAAATGCGTCCGTGCGTCAGTAACAACTTTGCTGTTACAGTGAAAAAACAATTTTGATCTCTAATTTTCTATTTAACGAATAATGTTAAAAAAAAGAAATGTGTAAGTTTCTGCCTACGCAACAACCTAGGATGACACAAATTATTATTATTAGCTAAGTTGGATGGCCTGAACTCTGTATGCGAATAATAAGCATCTTAAATATTATCGAAACTTCATAATTTATCGGTACGGGTCTATTGTTATACCAGGTTAGGCAATACACTTAAAAGATACTCCGTGGGTTAGGCAGAGACCCATTCGGCATACAGCCATAATTGTAAAGCATTGCTCTGTTAAAAAAGCAGTGTGTCTCTGTGTGTGTGTGTTATTATTAAATTGTTTCTAAACATATTTTTTCGACTTTTAAATTATTCAAATTACATATTGAAAAAATGAAAAGATTAACGTCAGTACTTCAAAGGTAAAACTCATTCACACGCATAGCTATTTAAATTATGTCGAGGACCGCCGAGGCCGGGCAGTAAGGTGGTTTGGAACTCAAAAAACTGACACTATAAGGACAACTCTGGAACATCACGGAATTCGAACCCACGTGTTTAGATTACTGTTCCAATGTGCTTCCAATTACAATAGACGTTCCTCTATCCACCTCAGTGAATTTTTCACTGTAATGAACAATGATGAATCAGTCACTAGCGACATCGTGATGTTCCAGAGTCCTTCGCAGTTGATATTTTGATTGTAATGGGCATCTGTTTCCAATTTGTGTTTTTATTTCTATTATCTCTTCTTCATTTTCTATTATAAATTAAAGTATAACATATTGCTAATGTTTATATCGACATTTATTTTTGTGCTGTCCCATCACTAAAACTTACCTGTTGGTTACAGTGATACCAGAGTCAGAAATTAAAAGTGCCTATTTAAGGGGATAAGTGTGTATACGTACCTTATAATAAAAAAAGTATAATCCATACAAAATTAAAATGCTACATAAAATGTATGGTGAAAATAAAGGAACGAATTAATTTCTAAACAGCATCTACAAGTATATTTCACTTAAGGGGCGCCACACATTAGAGCGGAATTCAGTGCGAAATTCATTACACTAGCTGAAATTTGTCTATTAAAATGGAAATTGGTTTATGGTAGCTGGATTTTTGAGACGATAGATAAATTTCAGCTATTGTGCCGTACAGCTCACATACGCTGAGTTTCTTACGCTGGTTCTTCTCATTTGGGGCTCCTTTCCGAACCAGTAGTAGTTTATTGCCCTTCCCATAATATGGTTTTAAAAAGATTTGAATTCAATACAGTTGTTAAACCAGTGTTTCTGTTATATTTCATTACCGTGCGTCCGTGCGTAATGTGCTATAGGCTAGGTTATCCTTATAGTGTCAGTTTTTTGAGTTCCAAACCACCTTACTGCCCGGCCTCGGCGGTCCTCGACATAATTTAAATAGCTATGCGTGTGAATGAGTTTTACCTTTGAAGTACTGACGTTAATATTTTCAGTTTTTCAATATGTAATTTGAATAATTTAAAAGTCGATAAAAATATGTTTAGAAACAATTTAATAATAACACACACACACAGAGACACACTGCTTTTTTAACAGAGCAATTCTTTACAATTATGGCTGTATGCCGAATGGGTCTCTGCCTAACCCACGGAGTATCTTTTAAGTGTATTGCCTAACCTGGTATAACAATGACAATGAATGACATAATGGCGGACGTATTTCTGCCGCACTGGAGTCGATTACTCTTGTTTGCAATATTTCACTTACCTTCCTCGATGTAATCGTGTTCATAATTATATACCCAATTTATAAATGAATTCATTGGTAAATTGGGTATGCAATTATGAACCCGATGGTACAATGTACTATGAAGAGTCAAGTTTAAAAATTACCCTAATGCAGATGTGGTACCATTAAGTGGGAACACTTTTTGAATGAAAATATTTTTTAGATTTTTGCTAATTTCGTGCACTATTTGATGATATTTAGACGTAATTATACTTACAGATGAAAAGAAACGTTATCCTTCTGTAAACTAAATAATTCAGATCTTTTCTTACATAAAAACACGCAGAAATTCGGCATTTTTACCTCAGATCGTTCCGCGCTGACTGACATTCATTGAATGGCGTTTGACGCGCGACAACTAGTTTTATATAACCGCTACGACCAGTGGTCTTGTACCTTTGGCAGAGGGGGACGCCTGACAGTTACCACTCCATTGGTTTATTTCTCTGAGCATAAAACCTTCGATAATTAAACCAACCGGATGCGAGACGCGCACGAATTTCTATCAGAAAAAGTCTGCCAATTTCGGCGCGGGGGACGAGGAAACGCACACAAATACTGTTAACACTAATGCATTTTCCATTGACGTCGCTACACACGCACACGATAAAATTATCAAACACTAGCATAAAATATACTCACACAAGTACAAACACAGACACAGACAACCTGTCCGTGAGCGAGATAATGTCATCTTTAAGTAAACGTACTAGTGCGAGGAACGCGTCGATAATAATATAGTTAAGTATCGATATTTGTGACGTTTTCAAGTCAAAGGTACATCATTGTTGGTTGTTAATAGAGTTAATTTCTAAATGTATTTTTTTATGGTAACGCCTATTGACAACCGATAATGATGTACCTTTGACTTGAAAACGTCACATTTTATCGTAGATTTATTTATCGTATGCCTACATGTCACTGGATATAGATAGGCATTTCTTCCCTAGGGTAGTGGGAAAGCAGATGATGAAGAAAACCCAGTGAGTGCTGCGAGGTCCAGGTAGGACAGTAGAGCTGCCTAGTTGGAACTCTTTTAGCACCACCCAGGGATAACGTGTAGGGTTGTCTAAGGTGTTTCCTACGGACGCAGAGAAACATTGATCGTAGGTTAGTTATATATTTTTGTTTCTTTACCAAGTGTAAGGTTATCTATTGATAAAATTATAATGTTAAGTTGTGATTAAATATCAAGTTTTTCTACCAGAATATTACTTACAATGTTAGTATTCTACGTAAGTTAGTTTGTCTATTTGTTCAAGACAAATCTTGCAAGCTGATTTAGAATAACTTTTATATTATCAATTTAATATTTTGATGTGTATTTGCTTTTATATTTAGTGGAAAATACTACAAATTGGAAACAAATAACTATTACAATGAAACAATGAACTGCAAAGAACTCTGGAACATCACGGAATTCGAACCCACGTGTTTAGATTACTGTTCCAATGTGCTTCCAATTACACTAGACGTTCCTCTATCCACCTCAGTGAATTTTTCACTGTAATGAACAATGATGAATCAGTCACTAGCGACATCGTGATGTTCCAGAGTCCTTCGCAGTTGATATTTTGATTGTAATGGGCATCTGTTTCCAATTTGTGTTTTTATTTCTATTATCTCTTCTTCATTTTCTATTATAAACAAAAAGTATAACATATTGCTAATGTTAATATCGACATTTATTTTTGTGTTGTCCCATCACTAAATCTTACCTGTTAGGTACAGTGATACCAGAGTCAGAAATTAAAAGTGCCTATTTAAGGGGATAAGTGTGTATACGTACCTTATAATAAATAAAGTATAATCCATACAAAATTAAAATGCTACATAAAATGTATGGTGAAAATAAAGGAACGAATTAATTTCTAAACAGGAATATCGTTATTTCAAGCATCCAAAAGTATATTTCACTTAAGGGGCGCCACACATTACAGCGGAATTCAGTGCGAAATTCATTACACTAGCTGAAATTTGTCTATTAAAACGGAAATTTGTTTATTGAAGCTGGATTTTTGAGACGATTGACAAATTTCAGCTATTGTGCCGTACAGCTCACATACGCTGAGTTTCTTACGCTGGTTCTTCTCATTTGGGGCTCCTTTCCCAACCAGTAGTAGTTTATTGCCCTTCCCATAATACGGTTTTAAAAAGATTTGAATTCAATACAGTTGTTAAACCAGTGTTTCTGTTTTATTTCATTACCGTGCGTCCGTGCGTAATGTGCTATAGGCTTAAATGTGACCTTTTCAAATCAAAGGTACATCATTATCGGTTGTCAATAGGCGTTACCATAAAAAAAAACATTTAGAAATTAACTCTATTAACAACCGACAATGATGACTTTTGACTTGAAAACGTCACAAATATCGATACTTAACTATATTATTATCGACGCGTTCCTCGCACTAGTACGTTAACTTAAAGATGACATTATCTCGTTCACGGACAGGTTGTCTGTGTCTGTGTTTGTACTTGTGTGAGTATATTTTATGCTAGTGTTTGATAATTTTATCGTGTGCGTGTGTAGCGACGTCAATGGAAAATGCATTAGTGTTAACAGTATTTGTGTGCGTTTCCTCGTCCCCCGCGCCGAAATTGGCAGACTTTTCTGATATAAATTAGTGCGCGTCTCGCATCCGGTTGGTTTAATTATCAAAGAGTTTATCCGTTTCTTTACACACTTGTCCTGTTTATGAGATTAATAAATTCACGTACTTAATCAAAGTTATAAGCAAATGTTAGAACTAGTACTTAAAGTGTCAAAATATTGATAGAGCTCCAACCTACAAAATTGTTGACGACTTGTAAACATTGCAGTTTTTCGTTATACAACACGCTTCACGTCAACTTCGCATATCGTCGTAATTATTTACGAGCCTAAATAATAGTTTGCGGACCACTCGGTACAGTTATTTTTAATATTATTTAAAATAAACCCCTTATAAACCGTGAACAAATTGAAATAATGATTAATGACATAAATTGACAAGAGACTTTTAGCTTTTTTTTAAATCATAGACAATTGGTGATACAACAAGGAAATATCTGCCAACAATATTTGGCTAGTCAGACTCTACTTTCTTTGACAGTCTTATTTATTACGGTATAAGACTGGCCGGTTACAAATTTTCACGAGTCATAATTTTAGTAAATCTTGTTTGAGTCTGTACGAGTATCTCCTTTATATTGTTGCTCGAAGAATGTAATGGTATTTACGTATAGTCTTGATTTGAGATACTGGAGATTGTAAATAACAATATATTTTTGGCTTTACTGAAAAAATTTCAAAGTTATTTACTTCGTATTGACATGTGGCAGCTGAATATAAACGATGGTACATAAATCCGCCTCGAAAAGGCAGGCAATTTTTTTCATCAGCGATCCTTTTACATGCAATGGAGACAATATTTACAGTAGCTTTGAAAATGTGAAGCGCATGGTCTAGTTATCTTTTTGATTTTCCGAGGCATGTTTTTTTATTTATATTTCCTGCTGCAATAGGGATGTGACAGATGTTGAATTATGCAATACAATTTAGTTGATAGGATGCAAAATAATCAATACATCCAATTAAAGTAAGAATTTAAAAAATCTACTGAAATGGTACAAAGATTTTAGGTACTGAAATGGTAGAAAGACTTCAAAATTTCACAACTTTTATGATTTTTTAAAGTACGAAATTGAACAATGATACCATCCTATTTTTAGCATTTTACTGTAACATAAATTGAATGGCAACCATATGCATAATCGCAACATTTCACTGTAAAAATAGCAATTTCATATTTTTTTCATACTTTAAACAGGGCGACTATTTGATCGTGACGTCACTTTCGCACATTATTTTGTTGTTTTGAGAAACAAATACAAATCTCGCAGATCATTAAAACATATGTTAAAGGTCTTGCCTTATATTTTGTTTGACGATTTGACTCTGTCAGTAACTAATAGAAACTAAAATTTTTGGAAAACCCTCAAAACGGCTGAACTGATTTCGATTGAAAACCTGCTTTCAGATAAAAAAAAAACGGGGCTCCACACGTTTTTTTATCGATTTTTGAGCAGTTTTGAGTCGATATTCCAACATATGCACTACTGATAGAATTATAAGGCAAACGGCTATCGGTTCTTCAATCTTTTATCTCCATTCTGTGGAGCCGGATTTAGAAAAAAAAGATTGTTATGATTTTTTAAAATATGGTCTAATAAAACACTTTAATTGTTATTCGAGTGCTGTAAAGAATCTTACATATACGAAATTTACATATAAGGGTTCCTCGTTGACGTATCTAAAAACAGTAGAGATTTTAATTTTAAACTAATTACCACAAAAGTTATGACCTAAAAACCATTTTTTTAGCCTAAAATTATTCGACTGTGATGTCAAATATCTCGAAGACAATGAATGTTGAAGTAAATATAGGATATAACTATATTGTTTAAGGCCGTTACTGATAATATGATAAGCTGTCATTAGAAAACTAAGGGATTCAGATCGAAGGTCATTGGCGCCAGGGAGCCCCTGAATTTAGTCTATTTTAGCACTGCGGTGCCACAAAGAGACACACATAGCGATCAAACTTTAATACCCCTCTTTTTGCATTGTGGGTTAAAAATGGCTTTACTCCCGTTCAATAGATGGCGCTCTAGCACCTGACATCGAAAACAGAGGTAAATCCTGAATTTTGAAATAAAACGCGATTTTTATAGACATTGCCACTACCTATATACCTCGAGGTATTATAAATATAGTTCTAACGTTTCGTTCTATTATTTTATTATTTATCACCTTAGAGTATTCAACCTGGAGTAGCCATGTCTGTCATTTTCTATACAAAAAAAAGATTTTTTCGGGAGAGGGGAACGTCAAATGTATGGTTCGTATTACGTAACGTACAAATAGCCACATCAAATAAACGTCAGTCCATACAATAAATGACATATGTATGACCGCCGGTCACGTTTTCGGTAGAGAGGAACGTCTGTCAATGGCGACTCCGATTAGTTGAATGCTCTAAGTTTATCATAAGGTTACTGAACTGAAAGGGGTTAATGAACTCTCTCAATTAATTAACTGTAGTGATTCCTACTGTAATTATGTCCTGTCCATGGATAACACTATCCAGATATTACTGGCAACTCGATATTGCTACTTGTTTATAGCAAAGAGTTTTTTCCGCACTGTTCCACTTTTTTTTCAACTGGTTGAGAAGTCGAAGATTATGTCACAATCACAAAATTATTTCATAAATTTGAACCTACACATGGAGAATACATGTATGTACTTGCCAATAATTTCTAGAGCCAATCGTTAGCGCCAAACGAAAAGTACAAATTAAACTGAATGACATCAGACATGAACACAAAGAGATAATTTCCATACATTACGAAAACATAGATAACCGATTGTCACAGAGCTTGATTAAGCATTAAGCATCCTACATAAGCATTCGTTGTAATCGCAAATTTTCCCACGAGAGTGATTCGTTCTTTGCCATTTCCAATCGTCTTCATTACTTCATTACTCCAAGGGAAAATCAGAACCGTTTTCGTGAGGCATTTTAATACTGAAGACGCTCTATATCTTTTCCGTCGCTGTTTACCACATTATGAAGCATATAATGAACTTTGTAAGCATTAAACTCTATGAGTTTTTTTTATACCACGACGGTGGGAAAGAGGCATACGGTCCGCCTGATGGTAAGCAGCTACCGTAGCCTATGGACGCCTGTGACTTCAGAGGAGTCACATGCGCGTTGCCGACCCTTTACAAAAAGGAGGATTCACTGTGTTGACGGCTGTGTTATTTTACACGAGATTTCAGCACTCAACTTTAGTATTAAGCACGTAGAACTTGTTTATCGTCTAAATGGCTTGTTCCGCATCGCACCGCTGTATACACCCTCGCGAATACAAATAGATTCTTAACATATCGATATAGCTACGTTTACTATTGTCCAAGCTTTCAACTCGCACAAACCAGTATTAAACAACTTTTATCACCGTAGAAACATTCCCAAATCATGATCACGTTTATAATGGTTTATTTTTGGCGATCGTTTGCCTACAGAGAGTACACGGTGAGCATAATAACCCTAGCTTTAGGACTAGTGGTCTTTCAAATACAACCATTTTGAATACGAAATAAGGTCCAAATTGGATTTTATAGCAGATATTGGTCGGAAAAATATGCAGGAAACGTATGAGTTACGAGAATTGGTGAGTTAGGATTGGGATTGTGTTGAATTTTATAGCGATAGATACATAACAGGGTATTGTTTAAGGGGAGCGTCGTCTGAATTTGAATTAGGTTATGACCTGCCTTAAGAGGCTGACAACAGCCGATGACCTTGAGATTGAATTTTTTTAAACTGTTTTCCGCAGTAACTATTTGTTCAGAAAAAGTTAAAAAAAAATTTGTATTCATTGTATTTTGAACTTCGTTAAGTTCGATATACGATTGGACGAAATCGGCTCGGACTTAAACTTAGACTTAAAAACTTCATTATTTTGTATTTTACAACATCGTTTTCTTTGAATTTGGATCGTATCTAAACGTGTTTTAAAGTTAGAATACGGCCCCAAGTCTATAATTTTTCATGTTGTTTACATCCCTGATTTTACCCTCGGCCGTATCCAGATTTTAAAAACTCGATAATAATGGTAAAGATCAGTACCTCTACCACGTGTCAAACAAAGAAGCCCAATTCGAGATTCGTTCACGAATTTGTACATTATTTGTATGGAGAATTTGTACAGAGCCTCTAGCGGTCACTTATAGAACTAAAAATTACTGCCATACCATAAGTTAAATTATCCTTTACGCAATTCGCTGACGAAAGTTCGATTGTTTGTTTCGTTTGTGTAGATTTCAATACTTAACAAAGTAACGTGACGTGACAAACGTCACATCCTTTTTTTTTCGTCCAATTGGACATGCTAAAGCACTAAGCCATACTGCCTCGTCACATTCTTCACACCAACCGAAACAGATTGTATAGGTAAGCCAAAAAGGTTTTACTTCCTAAGTACATTTTATCTGAAGGTAAACCTTCTGTAGACAATATGAGCAGTGAACAATAATAAGCGTAGAAACCGTACTAGCTCTGAAAAATTACCCTACTTTTTGTGGGTGTTTAATATGCTTGCTAGGCCGTAAACCAGGAATAATTTCCGTTGGACATCGTGTCCCAAGCGGTAAATTTTAAGTGGTTAAGGGCGGTAAATAATCAAGCTTCGTGATGGTCAGCTGCGGTTCCTTGAGTGGGTTGAGGAACGGCAGCCATTTTCTCACATAAAATATATATAAAATAAAATTACCATCGCGTCCCAGTTGAAACAAGTGATGGTTTATATGCTATTACAAATAAAATTAAAATCATCAGCCGGCTGTGTAGCACTGAAAAGACCGTAAACTAGTCACATGAATATATGGTATTTAGGGTATCAGCAGACGGTCTTTCTACCTCAATACAGCCGGCTGACGATTCCTGATAATAAGAGCATCAAATACTGACGTTTCACAACCCACCAACGGAGCGACAGCTGACCTACGCGAGTCATCATTATACTTCGTCCTTAACCACTTCAAATATTATCATCGCCTGGGACGCCTTGCGATTGGTCATGAAATTTGTTCCGGCTTACGGTTCATGCCATCGGAGCCGGGAAATACAAGCTATGACAGTAAGCCTTTTTTTTTACCTTATTTAAACGCGCGTGACTTTTAACGCATAAAATGTTATCAACCGACTTCAAGATTTCGAAGGAGGAGGTTCTCAATTCGTCAGGATCTTTATTTTTACAACTTTTTCACCGATTGTTGCTTTTTTTAAACAGGGAAATTACGTATTTCATCATACATATTCAAAGCTAGGAAAAGGGATGAAAACCGTCAGTACTTCATTCATCCATCCATATACTTATGTCGTCGTAGGATATAGGATTACCTAAGAAAACCAAATTGATTAAATTTCAAATGTACAATAACAATACTAGTTTAAAACGTCCTAGAACTACGTCCATATGTAAAGTTAGGTGATTCTTAATTTATTTGGTTATTTTGTCAACATAACAGTTCGACTTTTAGTGATCATAGTGGATCATAGGTTTATTTCTTATTTTATAGGTCTATTGTATAATCACAAAAGGATAAATACCCTTTGGGGATGTTGTTGATTCTCTAAAGTATAGGCAGTGCGCTACTGTGACACATCCCACCTGCGTCGACGCCGACACGTTGGCGAAGTCCTTTAATTTATTTACCAGCAAACAAGCCGGAGCGGCGCCCGACATCCGAAATCACTACAAGACTATTAAATATAGTTGTCGTTCGTCTAACTATTGTTGGTATCGAGGCAATCGTTCCGTGAAGCAAGGGGCACACGGGCAGCCTCACGACCTAACAAACGCACAAGGGAAGCTATAGAGCAAGCCGCCGGCTTTCATACATAACACAACGCAGGATTGCGGCTTTGCCGCTTCTTGCATAATGATGGTTTTATTTCTATTTATAAGTTACATGTACGAGTAATTGTTAGTAGTACTTATAAGTTTCTAGTATGTGAAAATGTTACTTTAAAAGGTTATTTCGCAATAAATAAATCTTTAATATAATTATGTACATTATTATTTCAAAGTGCCCTGTATAAATCTGGATGTTTTTTAAGTCAGCACTATTTTATAGGACTTGGATGCAATAATTCGTAGACTCTCATGTTACGCAGTTGTTACTTCTGAATATAAAATAATACACCTTCCTGGGATAAATAGCTTGCCTTGCCGGTGATAAGTTAGCGGCTACAGCCATGTGTAGCAAACAATCATAAATAAATGATGCACAAGAACCTGTAAAAGATGTTTCAATATTAATTGTTATTTTTCACAGGTTCATTGTAATTATTATGATTGAAAATTAAAGTGGTTATAACTATCATATAAAATTTCAACTACTTACCATTCATTTTAGGTTAGAGTTGGTATTTTTGTGTCGATTTAAAATCAGATTAATTGGCTATTAATACATAAATCTCACAAATATTCAGCAGTGCTTGGGTCTAGATTTCTTTTTTAAAATTATTCTTATTGAAGTGTTGATGTGGATATTTCTATTTCTCATATCGGCTTGAAATTTACCGTTTCGTTTTCCAGTTCCAGTACCTCTACCACGAGTCATTACAGAAAATTCTGAAACCTTTCTGCAGTCGTTAACGAATCAACGGGCTTCGAATAGTTTTCCTTCGGTATCGACAGCAAGAAATTCGAAATCTCTATGCTGACATACATCCGTCTCATAGGTAGAACGAGACGGATGTAGTCAGTGCAGTTTGTTATCGATAGGTTTTATTAAAACGCTACCATAAGACACTAATTTGACATACGTCACCGAAAAATACCGTATCGACTGTAGAAAACTCTTTCACTATCAAATTATAAGGTGAGATGTCAAAACATGGTGAAAGTGAAAACCATTCGTATTTATTGTGTTATATTTATATATTATTAATTGATGAAATAATATCGACAAAGCCTTATATTAAGCATAATTTGTTAAGAAGACTGCATAGTATGATAACTGGCACTGGAAAACGAAACGGTAAATTTCAAGCCGATATGAGAAATAGAAATATCCACATCAACACTTCAATAAGAATAATTTTAAAAAAGAAATCTAGACCCAAGAACTGCTGAATATTTGTGAGATTTATGTATTAATAGTCAATTAATCTGATTTTAAATCGACACAAAAATACCAACTCTAACCTAAAATGAATGGTAAGTAGTTGAAATTTGATTATGATAGTTATAAACACTTTCATCTTCAATCATAATAATTACAATGAAACTGTGGAAAATAACAAATAATATTGAAACATCTTTTACAGGTTCTTGTGCATCATTCATTTCTGATTGATTGCTGTAGCAGCTAACTTATCACCGGCAAGGCAAACTATTTATCCCAGGAAGGTGTATTATTTTATATTCAAGAAGTAACAACTGCGTTTCAGGCCGGCATCTTCGAATTATTGCATCCAAGTACTATAAAATAGTGCTTACTTAAAAGACATCCAGATTTATACCGGGCACTTTGAAATGATAATGTACATAATTATATTAAAGATTTATTTATTGCGAAATAGCCTTTTAAAGTAACATTGTCACAAACTAGAAACTTATAAGTACCACTAACAATTACTCGTACGTGTAACTTATAAATAGAAATAAAACTATCATTATGCAAGAAGCGGCAAAGCCGCAATCCTGCGTTGTGTTATGTATGAAAACCGGCGGCTTGCTGGAGCATCTTTAGCTTCCCTTGTGCGTTTGTTAGGTCGTGAGGCTCCGTGCCCCTTGCTCCACGGATCGATTGCCTCGACACCAAAAATAGTTAGACGAACGACAGCTATATGTAATAGTCTTGAAGTGATTTCGGATGTAAGGCGCCGCTCCGGCTTGTTCGCTGGTAAATAAATTAAAGGACTTGGCCAACGTGTCGGCGTCGACGCAGGTGGGATGTGTAACAATAGCGAACTGCCTATACTTTAGAGAATCAACAACATCCTGAAAGGGTACTTATCCTTTTGTGATTATACAATAGACCCAAATAATAAGAAATAAACCTATGATCCACTATGATCTTGATCACTAAAAGTCGAACTGTCATGTTGACAAAATAACCAAATAAATTAAGAATCACCTAACACTACATATGGTCGTAGTTCTAGGACGTTTTAAACTAGTAGTGTTATTTGTACATTTGACATTTCATCAATTTGGTTTTCTTAGGTAATCCTATATCCTACGACGAAATAAATATATGGATGGATGGATGAAGTACTGACAGTTTTCACCCCTTTTCCTAGCTTTGAATATGTATGACGAAATACGTAATTTCCCTGTTTAAAAAAAAGTTACAATCGGTGAACGTTATGAAAAAATAGTAAAAATAAAGATCCTGACGAATTGAGAACCTCCTCCTTCGAAATCTTCAAGTCGGTTGATAACATTTTATGCGTTAAAAGTCACGCGCGTTTAAATCAGGTAAAAAAAAGGCTTACTGTCATAGCTTGTATTTCAGTAAGCCAGAAACAAATTTCATGACCAATCGCAAGGCGTCCCAGGCGATTATAATTTTTGAAGTGGTTAAGGACGAAGTATAATGATGACTCGCGTAGGTCAGCTGTCGCTCCGTTGGTGGGTTGCGGAACGTCAGTATTTGATGCTCTTATTATCAGGAAAATCGTCAGCCGGCTGATTTGAGGTAGAAAAACCGTCTGCTGATACCCTAAATACCATATATTCATGTGACTAGTTTACGGTTTTTTCAGTGCTATACAGTCGGCTGATGATTTTTATTTTATTTGTAATAGCATATAAATTATCACCTGTTTCAACTGGGACGCGATGGTCATTTTATTTTATATATATTTTATGTGAGAAAATGGCTGCTGTTCCTCAACCCACTCAAGGAACGGCAGCTGACCATCACGAAGCTTGATTATTTACCGCCCTTAACCACTTAAAATTTACCGCTTGGGACACGATGACCAACGGAAATTATTCCTGGTTTACGGCCTAGCAAGCATATTAAACACCCACAAAAAGTATGGTAATTTTTCAGAGCTAGTACGGTTTCTATGCTTATTATTGTTCACTGCTCATATAATTGTCTACAGTTCTAAACCTTCAGATAAAATGTACTTAGGAAGTAAAACCTTTTTGGCTTACCTACAATCTGTTTCGGGTTGGTGTGAAGGATGTGACGTTTGTCACGTCACGTCACTTTGTAAAGTATTGAAATCTACACAAACGAAACAAGCAATCGAACTTTCGTGAGCGAATTGCATAAACGATAATTTAACTTATGGTATGGCAGTAATTTTTAGTTCTATAAGTGACCGCTAGAGGCTCTGCACAAATTCTCCATACAAATAATTTACGAATTCGTGAACGAATCTCGAATTGGGCTTATTTGCATGACTCGTGGTAGAGGTACTGTACCTCTATTACATATAGCTGTCGTTCGTCTAACTATTGTTGGTGTCGAGGCAATCGATCCGTGGAGCAAGGGGCACGGAGCCTCACGACCTAACAAACGCACAAGGGAAGCTAAAGATGCTCCAGCAAGCCGCCGGTTTTCATACATAACACAACGCAGGATTGCGGCTTTGCCGCTTCTTGCATAATGATAGTTTTATTTCTATTTATAAGTTACACGTACGAGTAATTGTTAGTGGTACTTATAAGTTTCTAGTTTGTGACAATGTTACTTTAAAAGGCTATTTCGCAATAAATAAATCTTTAATATAATTATGTACATTATCATTTCAAAGTGCCCGGTATAAATCTGGATGTCTTTTAAGTAAGCACTATTTTATAGTACTTGGATGCAATAATTCGAAGATGCCGGCCTGAAACGCAGTTGTTACTTCTTGAATATAAAATAATACACCTTCCTGGGATAAATAGTTTGCCTTGCCGGTGATAAGTTAGCTGCTACAGCAATCAATCAGAAATGAATGATGCACAAGAACCTGTAAAAGATGTTTCAATATTATTTGTTATTTTTCACAGTTTCATTGTAATTATTATGATTGAAGATGAAAGTGTTTATAACTATCATAATCAAATTTCAACTACTTACCATTCATTTTAGGTTAGAGTTGGTATTTTTGTGTCGATTTAAAATCAGATTAATTGACTATTAATACATAAATCTCACAAATATTCAGCAGTTCTTGGGTCTAGATTTCTTTTTTAAAATTATTCTTATTGAAGTGTTGATGTGGATATTTCTATTTCTCATATCGGCTTGAAATTTACCGTTTCGTTTTCCAGTGCCAGTTATCATACTATGCAGTCTTCTTAACAAATTATGCTTAATATAAGGCTTTGTCGATATTATTTCATCAATTAATAATATATAAATATAACACAATAAATACGAATGGTTTTCACTTTCACCATGTTTTGACATCTCACCTTATAATTTGATAGTGAAAGAGTTTTCTACAGTCGATACGGTATTTTTCGGTGACGTATGTCAAATTAGTGTCTTATGGTAGCGTTTTAATAAAACCTATCGATAACAAACTGCACTGACTACATCCGTCTCGTTCTACCTATGAGACGGATGTATGTCAGCATAGAGATTTCGAATTTCTTGCTGTCGATACCGAAGGAAAACTATTCGAAGCCCGTTGATTCGTTAACGACTGCAGAAAGGTTTCAGAATTTTCTGTAATGACTCGTGGTAGAGGTACAGTTATCATACTATGCAGTCTTATTAACAAATTATGCGTAATATAAGGCTTTGTCGATATTATTTCGTCAACTAATAATATATAAATATAACACAATAAATACGAATGGTTTTCACTTTCACCATGTTTTGACATCTCACCTTATAATTTGATAGTGAAAGAGTTTTCTACAGTCGATACGGTATTTTTCGGTGACGTAAGTCAAATTAGTGTCTTATGGTAACGTTTTAATAAAACCTATCGATAACAAACTGTACTGACCTTCAGTGCGTTAACATGACAGATCACATTCGACGTGCCACATACATCCGTCTCGTTGAAATTGTCTCGGTGAAGTTGAAATGTCAGCGTAGATCGTTTGTATGTGTTGCTGTCGAAACTGAAGGAAAACGATTCGAAGCCCGATTATTCGTTAACGCCTATAGAAAAATATTCAGAATTTTCTACATGACTCGTGGTAGAGGTACTGTTCCCTAACCCAATTGAACCTAGGCTCCGATTCGAAAAATAAACACACACACTGGACAGACACAGCTCCAACCCAACTCAACTCAACGCTATAACGACATTGACATTTGCTATTCTACTAATGGTCTCACATTGGTCTCACATTGGTCACACATTGTACCAATGTTGTACCAATTTTGTACCAATTTGAGACCTGTCTGTCCAGTGTGTGTGTTTATTTTTCGAATCGCGGCCCTAGACTTTGAAGTCTCTTCTCAACAGATTTCGAAGGAGAAGGTTCTCAACTCGTCGGGATTTTGATTTTAGCTTTTTTTATCTGTTTTCACCGATTACTCAAAGACATTTGGAAAGTTATTTTTTTGTTTTAAAGGGCCGCTTGACAGTTGATCCTAATGTCGTCATATCAGACTCGAGGGAAATCTTCAAATATTATAGGTGATTAATCGTTAGAGCTCATGATGGCGACGACGTCTTGAGAAGAGTTTTTTGTTATTTGTTCATTTACGTTTGATAGTGTATTGTGCGGTGATCAACGAACAAGTGTGCAGCTAATGAAAAATTTGTATCAAAACGCGCGTAACCACCCTTTAGTCGAACAAACGGTTATCCGTGGTTCGGCCACCACGTTTTTGTTTGTAGGGAGGCTATCACCTTACAATCAGCAAGGCATCTACCGAACATCAACGTTGCCTACATTTTATTTTATTCAATAAAAAAGTGTAAGACGTTGTCATTGGCAAAATTTCCATTGCTGTGTATAAAGGGAGAAAGCCATTTTATATATTTTTTTAAATTTAAGCATGTGTACCGATAGAATCTTTTGTAATTGCATGTAGTGTTTACCTCCATTTTATTGTACACTTAGCTCTTAGTTATTTACAAATCAAAAGGAGATCGTCAATTTTTGTTAGGCGATTTGCCCCAGGTCATTAAGGTGCGTATAATTATGAAGTAGGTATCAAAACATTCGCCTTAATTTCTAGATCAGGACGGTCATCAAATAATCATGAAATCTAACGGGAAAATTGAGAAATCGGGGATGAAAAAACATGAATGTGATAAGGACATGAATGTGACAATATTTAAAAGCGTACATGTTTATGATTTACAGTATAACACAAAATAACTACCGGTTTTTTAAAGAATACCTACAAAATCTGACATGATAATGAAACGAAAATCATAATAAAATAATAAAAAGTCATATTTTAATCCTGCCGCTGATTTCTTGTATTTGGGTAAACAAAGATAATGACTGTCAAACCATCATTGCTACTATTAACTAAACAATCGTGGAACTTATTACAAAGAGATAAGGTTTAGCTCGTTAGTGCGCTACTACTAGTATCCATGAAGTTATAATTTTAAACTGGAGTATACTCTTGGGCCACAAAGTGAGGCTGAAAGAGAGTAATACAGGGAGCTGCGTATCGTTTTGACTTAGGGAGTTATGTCGTCATTAGACAATAATGCCAGCATGACAACAAGTCAAAATGTCAATGTGTGTCAATTTCGTAACGAGTGCGAGTGAATCACCGCCCCTATAATTAAAAAAATAGAAATAGAAAACGTTTATTCGCGACAACAACAACATGCATACAAACATATTTAATCTAAGGATAATTATCCCCTCTATCGGACCGTTTTTTTTCTAATCACCTATGAACGACTGTTTTGCACGGTAATAAGGTTCATCTGTGGTTAGGGAAAAAGTGCAACAATTACATCCACTTTTCAGGGTTCCGTAGTCAACTAGGAACCCTTATAGTTTCGCCATGTCTGCCCGTCCCTCCGTCCGTCCGCGGATAATCTCAGTGACCGTTAGCACTAGAAAGCTGAAATTTGGTACAAATATGTATATCAATCACGCCGACAAAGTGGTAAAATAAAAAGTGGAAATAAATGTTTTATTAGGGTACCTCCACTATACGTAAAGTGGGGAGTGATTTTTTTTTCATTTCAACCCTAAGGTGTGATATATTGTTGGATGGGTATTTAAAAATGAATAGGGGTTTACTAAAATCATTTTTTGATAATGTAAATATTTTCGGAAATAATCGCTCCAGAAGTTAAAAAAAATGTGTCCCCCCCCCCCTCTAACTTTTGAACCATAACTTTTAAAAATATGAAAAAAATCTCAAAGTATAACTTTATAAAAACTTTCTAGGAAAATTATTTTGAACTTGATAGGTTGAATAGTTTTTGAAAAAAAAATACAAAATAATTTCTGAATTAAGTTTGTAATTTAACCGTATAAGCAGATGTTTATTGTACCTATAATTTCTACAAAATCACAATGAAATGACATGCTTTCAAATAAAGTAAAAACGGTGAAAATCGGTTCACGCAATAAAGAATTATCCCGTAAAAATCATCTTCCATACTTTAAGCTCGCGCGCAATAGTTAACTTAATTTGCCGATAGATGTCGCTGTACGTGGAACGCTCATATCATATCCTACATGGCGGTGTTATTTTAACTCTTAAGTGGGGACACTTACTGTGACGGACGGAAAACTACGGAACCCTACACTGAGCGTGGCCCGACACGCTCTTGGCCGGTTTTATAAATCCATACGAGTACCAGACATTACTAAATTGAAAAAAAAAAATACGTTTCTTTATCGAAAGAGCATGATATAATGCCGTCATAACGCCCTAAGTCAAAATGAGGCGCAGCTCCCTTTCTTTCGGCCCCACTTTGTGGCCGAAGAGTATACTCCAGTTTAAAATTATAACGTCGTGCGACAGACTTGGATGACGGTCACGTCATACATTGACAGTGTCAAACTATAATAATAAACTAGATTAGCAAAGTAAACGTAACTCCTTTCTAAAATCTCTGTTTCGTCTCAGTCCAGGTAAAGTTAACCTTATGTTAATGCTGTAAAGACGTTAACAACTTATTAAGCACTATTTGGATCGCGGAAGGATCAACGAAATTACTTTTTATTTTGTATTTCTAATTCCCGTTTCATTTTCATGAAATATTTTGTCTAGTTTCGTAATAAAATGGGTATTTGCTTAAAATTGCAGAACAAACCTTATACGAGACCATTATCGCTAGTGGGATTGACGGTCCTTCCCACTTTATGTAAACATGCATCAGTGTAACAGTTACTGGTAAACCAATAAAATAAAATAAAAATAAAATAGTAGCCTAATAGAAGTCGGCTCTTTTTTTTGTAAAAAATTATTGTTAAACCGTAATTCTCTAAAAGTAAAAGTTTTGTAGAGTATACCACGTGGTACTTACGTCATTTCATAAACTTAATACCTATTGGAATCACTATTCAGCATATCCACTGTTCATTTCCGGGTCTCGGACAACCATATTTGTATTGTAGTATTGAATGTGTCGACATGTATATCGGTCGAGCGACCATCGGGTATCGTGCCATACGATCCGGTGTTGTTGCAAACGCTTTTCGAACATAGCGAATGTATCAGGAAACCCAGTATGACCACAACCTTACTAAAGTTACAAAAACTATTTAAAGGTATTTACCATGTGTATTTGTTTTGTTGAGTTCCCGATATTACACACACATTATATATGACACACATATTAATACACGTGTATAATACGTGTATAATATGTGTGTCATTTATCATGTTTTCACTTTAGGTACTTCGAAATTGCGAATCTCATCACCAATAAATATACCTACTGGACCCGACTGGGGTCTGCCGTGATAAATATGTTACGTTACATTTCATTGTCCCCCTTCACCAGAACTCACTTGCTCACAGATTAAAATACAAATCAGTAACAGCATTTAAAAAAATACAAAGATTTGAAAAACCCGACTGCGGTATGTCCCCAATTTTTGACACCTTTTTTTTCAATTATGTAGTGTGATACAAAACTGTGTAGAAGGAACATAAATAAATAATAAATAAATAAATATTATAGGACAATCTTACACAAATCGACCTAAGCCCACAGTAAGCTCAATAAGGCTTGTGTTATGGGTACTAGACAACGATATACATAATAGATAAATATGGATAAATACTTAAATACATAGAAAACACCCATAACTCAGGAACAAGTATCTGTGATAAACACACAAATCAATGCCCTGACCAGGATTCGAACCCGGGACCTCCTGCTTCGTAGGCAGGGTCACTACCGACTGGGCTAGGTAGGAGGCCGTTAAATACACCCACAATTGAGAGGAAGCCTATATACATCCCATACAGAGGAAGCCATACATAGCTACCCTTGAAAGACATAACCCTCCTTCGGCATTAAAAATGTATGGTTATACTGGTTACTTCAACACGAATCGAGCTTCTGATACACCAGACTATTAGGGTTAACCGTGATGAATGGTTCATTACATATATTTCATTATACCCCTTCACCAGAATACACTAGCTTACAAACTACAAAATGTACAGCAACATAAAAGTAAAAAAAAAATGTGTCGTAGGCTGAACTACAACATTTTTTACGGAAATATTAATTATATAATGAGCCTATAAGTGTAATATTCTCCTGCTTACACCAAAGTTTTTAATGGGCATTTTCACTTAACTGTGTACCATTAACGACCGGTTAGCAATCGTCACGAAACTGACGGTCAGTGTCAAATCCCATACATTTTGTTAGGAATGTGACGGTTAGACGTTATTGAAACATGACAAAATAAAAATGCCCTTATAGTACTTGCCTTATAATATGACGTAAGACATGTAGAAATTATACGGCAAATAGCTCATCCCCGCCGACCTCTGCTTATAACTAATTCATTTGTATAAGTAAAAAACAAAACAAGTATATTAACTTGCAAGACAAATTATTAAAAAAAAAAAATTATTATCTGACAGGTGAATGTTGATGGTACTGCTTCAAATCGGATACTGTGCTTATAAAGAATTGGATGACACCCAAATATTCATGCAGAGACCGTATAGTTTATATAAAATTAAGCACCATGTAGGTTCACCATAAATTTAAACAGGAGAAGACTTCCTCAAAAATATTGTATTTATTTAATCCTACTAATGTATGGATGTTTGTTCCTCTTTAACGGAAAAAGGGCTTGACGGATTTGGATGAAATTTGGCACACAGGTAGATATTAACATTAAAAGGGACTTAATACTTTTTATAGAGACTTATCTCCCAATCAACTCCTGAAAGGGGTGAAATGAGGGCTCAAATTACGGGGGTACTGAGAGAGACGGCTGGGCTAGAGTTGGAAATATTTCAAAGCTTCTAGTGCCAAAAATTAATTTATAAAACTCCTTAAAAATTTTCGGTAGAAAGTAGCATATTCTGAAAAAAGCTTTGTAAAAGTAAAAGTACCTACAGATGCCGAAAAGAAGCCGAAAAGTAAAAAAAAAGTATGCCAAGGTAGTCTACGCTGTAATGTTTCCTTTGACCTGGTAAAATTGTATCGAATTGCCATACTTGATGCATTATTTGGCGTGTAAACTCAAAGTGGTTGGACTCTAGAATCCGCCGACGTGTGAGCACCCTACTGGTTGCCATGACAGCGCAAACACACGCCTTCCTAAATATTACATCAGCAAAAGTGAAACACTGCTCAAATCAGGGAAAAAGGCCTTGGTAAAATTCACTAGATAAAAATAAATCAAGACAAAAAAAAAGTGTGAGTCGGACTCGCGCACCGAGGGTTCCGTACAAACCTTAAAGGTATTATAGACCTGAGTATTTGATATGAATTTCAATTTAATACCTCTACGCGTTTACGAGGAAAAAGGTAGTAAGTTTAAAATAAAAATAAAAAAAATTGTATGATTTTACTAAAAATTTCTACTTTTCGTAATTTTTCCTTTGTCTGTGCTATATGAAGTTTCTTCGTGCCAAGTTTCTGAGTTTACGGGAAGTACCCTTTAGGTTTTGAGTTTCTTGCGAGTACTCAGTTTCAAAATATGCGATTTAAATTGCTATTTCTTTTGATTGCGTTGACATAAAAATTTGGTTTTGCTACATCTGAAAGGTCCCATAACCCTGAATATTTGACATGAATTTCAATTTAATACCTCCACGCGTTTACGAGGAAAAAGGTAGTAAGTTTAAAATTAAAAAAAATATCTTTTTGTATGATTTTACTAAAAATATCTACTTTTTGTAAATTTTCCATTGTCTATGTTATATGACGTTGCTTCGTGCCAAATTTCAAGTTTTTTAGTTCACGGGAAGTACCCCGTAGGTTTTGCGAGTGCCGAAAAACTCTAAAATTTGCAGCATAAACGACTGTATCTATTGATTGCGTTCTTTTAAGTTTTATTTTTTCACAGCTCTAAGGGACAATAGACCCGAGTATTTGATATAAACTTCAGCTTGATACCTCCACGCGTTCCTGAGAAAAATGGTCTTGACAGACAGACAGACAAACGGACAACAAAGTGATCCTATAAGGGTTCCGTTTTTCCTTTCGAGGTACAGAACCCTAAAAAAGAGCTTATTCCCATCTGCAAGGCCGGAAACGCGCTTGTGACCCCTTTGGTGTTGCGGGCGTCCATGGGCGGTGGTAATTCCTTACCATCAGGCGATTCGTCTACTCGTTTGCCTCCTATTTCATAAAAAAAAAACAGCCGGGGCGAATGTGCCTATAGTCAACAAAATACGACGTCTGGTTGGGCCAACTCAAGCGGAAACGACTTCGCAGAGCTGCTGGATCATCCCAGGAGTTATCTGTAATCGATGCGGGAAGAAATGCCGATCGGCCATTGGTTTAAGTAGTATAAGTACATACTAACCAAAACTATGGGTCTAAAAGTTATCCGAAATAAATAATTGATTTGATTTGATTTGATTATAATTTATATAGTCATCGCAGTCGATATAGGCTGTAGACTAGCTCCTCAAAATGCCTCCTAGACGCTTCAACTATCATCTGCAAAGATACTGTGGCCAATTTGCTTAAGGGCCAGTAGCATCAACCATTTTTGACGGAGTCATATATCAGCGTCACCCGGCAGGGTACTATGAAAATTTCCATACAATAACATTTTACGAACGTTTTAACGGTGACAGACGGTTTGGTGCAGCCTATATAAAGTATTAAGGTAAGGTGGGAAGACAAATATCGGGATAAGTTAAACAGTTGTAAGGTATGCCAATACTGTTTGTCTTACCTTATCTTACCTTAAAGGCTCTTACTGGAAAAAGTGCGGTCAAACTGGAAGGACCTCTAACTCTTTTACGGTTATATAGGCCTTAAGGTTTTGTGCTTAAATCTATTAACTATACGTTGACATTTTTAATTTCTTTTTTAATTAATTCATTTTTTTTACTTATTGAAATTATCCAGATCCAGATTTGTGCCTGCGTCTAAGTTCCACTAAACCGTACAAAACAAATAGAAAGTTTAATGGCGCACCCATACATAAAACTTAATATTGACCCAATTTGAAAAATTGTGTACCTCAATAAAATTTTAGATTATTATCTGGTTACTTCACTGGCTCAGTGACCCAAAGCGGATCTTGGCCTCTGATACAAGAGAACGCCACTCTGCCCCATTCTGCGCCAGTCTGGTAGTCCTGGTACTCTGGTACTTCACGCCAGTCTGGTACTCCGAGGGCAGACATATATTTTGGAGCTTCATGCCTCAAGCGGTCTCTGGGGCGTCCAGATGGGCGTTTTCCACCCATATGCGTAGGTGCCGGGTGTTATCTCGGTATTAAAAAAAATCTGAAATTAGTATATGTCTAATCTAAACAAAATAAGCTAAACTATAAGTGAATGCCTCTCCTACGAAATTAAGGAAGCGTGATTTTTAGACCGTAAGCCAGGAACAAATTACGTTGGTCATCGCGTCCCAGGCGACAACCTGTGAAGTGGTTAAGGGCGATGTGTAATGAAGCCTAGTGAAGGTCAGCTGCCTTTCCGTTGGTGGGTTGAGAAACGGCAGACATTTAATCGATTTAAAAAAAAATGGTCTTCGCCTCCCGATTGAAACTTTGTCAGATGATAGTTTATATCCAATTATAAATATAAAAAATTGTCAGTCAGCTGATACGCAGTGAAAAGACCGTCAGCTAGTCACGTGAACATACGATCTTCAGGGCATCAGCTGACGGTCTTTTCACCTAGATACAGCCGGCTGACCACTTTACATGTTTGTAAGAGCATATAAACTATCATATGACAAATTTTCTATCGTGACGCGATGACAGTTTTTTTTTTCAAGTGATTAAATAGCTACCGTTCCTCAACCCACCAACGGAGCGGCAGCTGACCTTCACGAGGCTTCATTATACATCGCCCTTAACCACTTCATACATTATCGCCTGGGATGCGATTGGTCATGTTTGTTCCTGACTTACGGTCCATTTGTTTCGACATTATTTATCAGTCCAATCTTTTTCGTCCTAGCGTTAGTCCCGGCTTGGGGTCCGCTTGACAACCTAATCCCATAAATTGGCGTAGGCACTATTAAGAAAGCGACTGCCATCTGACATTCCAACCCAGAGGGGAAACTAGATCTTATCGGGTTTAGGTCCTGTTTCCTAACGATGTTTTCCTTCACCGAAAGCGACTGGTAAATATCAAATGATAATTCGTACATAAGTTCCGAAAAAGTCAGTGGTACGAGCCAGAGTTTGAACCCGAGACCTCCGGATTGAAAGTCGGACGTCTTACCGCCAGGCTACAAGCGCTCTAATTAAATAAATTAGTCCGATAATTGCTCTAAACACCATTATTAATTCCTCAGCTTGCTATCAACATATAAGATCGTCTAAATTATTCTATAAATACCTAAATTATTAATCAGTTCAGTTACTTACCTAGCAAACAGAGTGGTTTCATAATTGTTTATGAAACCATTTCATAAATTAGACACTTAATTTAGGTTTGTATTATCATAATTACTACAGTATTACATACATTATTTAGGATTTTACTATCTCCACCATACAGCCGTAGCCGTAGGTTATATGCTGATATAACCCTGAGGGCATAGACTTATGAAACTTATGTACTTGTACAAACAAGTGTAAGCATTATTATTTATAAATACTTTAATTTTTAAGGATACCTACTTTTTATTTAGTATCATCTTAAAAGAGTGTCAGTTGATTAGTTATTCATTGTTGTTAGTTCCCGCCATTTTGAAATGTTATAAATGACTGGTATACAGCTGCGGCCGCCATTCGGAACTTGACCTGATTGTTGTAAAGACGTCTTGAAAATATTATTGTCACATAATGTAATTGATTTACATTTAAGCCTTGTAACAAACGAATAGTGGAAATACTGGTAAAGTACTCGTTTATTTTATTATTCAAGTGATATTCCCTACACAAGGCGTTACAAAAATATTAGTACCTGTTTAAGTTAATAATCGGTACGAGTATTGTTAATTAGGAAATAAGTTTACACCATTATTAATTCCTCAGCTTGCTATCAACATATAAGATCGTCTAAATTATTCTATAAATACCTAAATTATTAATCAGTTCAGTTACTTACCTAGCAAACAGAGTGGTTTCATAATTGTTTATGAAACCATTTCATAAATTAGACACTTAATTTAGGTTTGTATTATCATAATTACTACAGTATTACATACATTATTTAGGATTTTACTATCTCCACCATACAGCCGTAGCCGTAGGTTATATGCTGTTATAACCCTGAGGGCATAGACTTATGAAACTTATGTACTTGTACAAACAAGTGTAAGCATTATTATTTATAAATACTTTAATTTTTAAGGATACCTACTTTTTATTTAGTATCATCTTAAAAGAGTGTCAGTTGATTAGTTATTCATTGTTGTTAGTTCCCGCCATTTTGAAATGTTATAAATGACTGGTATACAGCTGCGGCCGCCATTCGGAACTTGACCTGATTGTTGTAAAGACGTCTTGAAAATATTATTGTCACATAATGTAATTGATTTACATTTAAGCCTTGTAACAAACGAATAGTGGAAATACTGGTAAAGTACTCGTTTATTTTATTATTCAAGTAATATTCCCTACACAAGGCGTTACAAAAATATTAGTACCTGTTTAAGTTAATAATCGGTACGAGTATTGTTCATTAGGAAATAAGTTTTTGGCAAATAAATGTTTTCAACCGACTTCAAGATTTCGAAGGAGAATGTTCTCAATTCGTCGGGATCTTTGTTTTTATGTATGTTTACCGAATTATTCGAAGACGGCTTGACCGATTTGGAAATTATTTTTTTGTTTGAAAGAATATACTTCACAGTGGGTCCTATTGTTACCAGGTCAGGATCTGATGATGGGATCCTGGAGGAATTGAGCGAACTCTTCAATTATCATAGGCCCACCTATAGTGATTTAAGTATTTTTTACGGTACAAAAAAGAACAACTTGTGGGTGGTGGTGGCAATGCAAAAGAATGAACAGAATCAAATACGACTAGATGAAGCTAGATTAGACTTACAAACATAAAACATCCATAACTCACGACCGTACACAAATAAATTCCCTAAATTCTAACCCGGGGCCGTATTCTAACTTTAAAACACGTATAGACACGATCCAACTTCAATATAACTTCAATGCATTAACAACGCAATACAGCTACGGCATAAACATCTGAATCAGAAACATCAGAATTTGCTTGAGAAATATTCCAACGCAACTCCAATACAACTTCAATATTGGTTGATTTTTTGTTGTGTGTTGGAGTTATGTTTAAAATATGTTGTGTTCTTATTGCATTGTTAATGTATTTTAAAATTAGAATCCGGCACCAGGAATCAAATATCTATACGCGTTACGATTTTCCAGCAGAATTACATTAAGGTCGGTTTAAATCACAGATTAATTTAAACAAAATACAAACTCAAAGGAAAGATTATCCTCCAGTGCCGCTTATAACTTTTGTTTCTTCGGATTTAACTTTTATAATATTGATTTTGCTTTTGAATGCAATATTTTAATAAAATTTAAACTGGCATATTTTAATAAATTTAATATCATACACAAATGGATTTCATTCGATATGCCGGCACTATTGTAAATTAGTACACATTCAAATTTAAACACTAAAATGATAAAAAGGAATACAGAAATAGAAAATCATGGAATTGTGCGTGCGGCCATGTTGAGAACAAATGAAATCGCATTTGAAACAAAACAGAGGAATCATATTTTGACCATAGAATATTGACATTACCAGTCTACATGCGAAGCGCTGCTTGAGAAATAAATGAATTAGTTTCACGACGGATGGGTATAATTAGTATTGCGACTAATAAAAAGGAGAAATATAATTCGGACGCGAAAAAAATTTTCCGTCGGCCAAACCTCCATACAAAACCAAAAATTTTTTCATGTGAAAAATTTTTTTTCTTAGTTTATCATAATTATATACATTACGAGACCAATTTTATTACAGAGAGATTAACCCTTAATTTGGCACAAAATATCCATAGTCGTGGGTTCTAGCCTCCGTGATCCTAAGTAGTCTAAAATGTTCTGAGCAAGAAAAAAATACAAAAAGATGGTCATACCTTATGTTCACATTCCCAAATAAAATTTAAAAAAAGATAAAAGATATTTATTCTTCAATTTAGGCACATTACAATGCACTTATGAACGTCAGAGAGAGAAAAAAAAACTACCACCGGTTCTAACCCTACACCTCTGAACCGAGAAGTATTATTTATGACCGGCAAGAAACTCGGCGGAACTTACAATGTACGTATTGTTTAATTAAAATAAAATAATAATAATAAAATCCAAATCTGATTGCTTCACAAAACGTTTGATATGCCTTCCTATCTGAACTGTGTCCTCTAAATGTTAAATGATTTTGTAGTAGTTTCTGGTTTGGGCCATGCATCTTTGTCCGTCATATACAAGGGCTGCTATTTATATATCCGGAAACCGGGATTACAATCTTCTTAAATAGCATATTTGACCTCCATGGTAAAATTTGAACTTTTTTAAGTACTGGCCGGTATATTTTTTCTTTCTTATTAACGCTCGTGTTTTGTTTTTGACGGGTTTTAAATGTCATCTCGCAGCAAGAATGGAACTCACTCGTGAAAATATTCGTGCTATGATTTATTATGATTTTAGGCGTGGTTTAACGCAACAACAGTGCATAGATCAACTAACTTCAACTTTTGGTGATGAAGCCCCATCTAAAACTACTGTGTATCACTGGTTTAGTGAGTTCAATCGTGGACGTAGTATGCTTACGGACGAAGTTAAGGCAGGTCGCCCGAAATCGGTCGTTGTACAACAAAATATCGAGGCTGTGCGAAAACTTATAAGGGACGACCGACATGTTACGTACCGCGAGATAGAGGCGACTCTGGGTATTTCTATGACCAGCATTAATAGCATATTACATAATTATTTGGCTGTAAAAAAAATTTGTTCGCGTTGGATACCCCACAACTTAACAAAAGAGCAAAAAGATGCTCGCGTCGAATGGTGCAATAAAATGTTAAAAAAATATAACCGTGGTGACTCAAAAGCCGTTTATAACATCTATACAGGTGACGAATCCTGGACCTATGCATACGATCCCGAAACGAAGCAACAATCAACGGTATGGGTGTTTCAAAATGAGCCGAACCCTACGAAAGTTACTCGTGCAAAAAGTACATTGAAACAAATGGTGGCCTGCTTCTTCGGTATTAATGGCCATGTAGCTTCAGTGCCACTAGAAAACCGTAGAACGGTTAATTCAGAGTGGTACACGACCATTTGCTTACCGGAAGTGTTTGAACAAATTCGTAAAACTAACCAGCGACGAAGAATCATTCTTCATCATGACAATGCCAGCTGTCATACGTCACGCGAAACAACTCTATTTTTGGAGGGTCAAAATGTGGAATTAACGGGTCATCCGCCGTACAGCCCTGACTTGGCACCCAACGATTTTTATTTATTTCCAAATATAAAGAATAAATTACGCGGTCAACGATTTTCGACCGCTGAAGATGCTGTCGACGCATTCAAACAACACGTTATGGAGGTACCTCAGGCGGAGTGGCAGAAGTGCTTTAAAAATTGGTTCACGCGAATGCAAAAGTGCATAGATCATCAAGGGGAATACTTTGAAAAACAATAAAACCATTTTCAGCCGTGTACGTTTGTTTGTTTTTTTGTTTCCGGATATATAAGTAGCAACCTCGTTAGTCCTCGACCCTGTAATAACCCTTTGACATTAAACTTTTTTTCAAATATTTCTTAAGAGCGGGAAATGATAAATTTAAAGCATCGACGGGTAACTTGCTATAAATGTGAATACCTTGACCAAAAAATGACTTATATGCTTTGCGGATACGACTACTTCTGATAGCAAGCTTGTTTTTATTTCTAGTGTTATAGCTGTGGATGTCAGAAATTTTTTTGAATGTATGTATATTCTTTACAACAAAAATAATATTGTCATAGATATATTGGGAAGCAACAGTTAAAATATTAATTTCTTTAAATAGTTCTCTAACTGATGCACCTGCCTTTAAGTTATACAGAAAGCGGAAGGCTCTTTTTTGTAAAACAAATATAGTCTGTATGTCAGCTGCTTTGCCCAAAACCAGAATACCATATGACATTACACTATGAAATAACTGTGATAAACTAAGCGAGCTGTGTCAATATTCGTTAATTGTCTAATTCTCCTAACGGCATGAGCGGCCGAGCTTAATCGAAGAGCGAGTTTTCTTATATGAGGACTCTATTGTAGATTTTTGTCCAACGTCGAACCAAGGAACACTGCTTTATCTTCTATATCTAAACATTCACCATTCAGGAGAATCTTAGTGTCTACCGGTGCAACGTTTGGCAAGACAAATCTAATACATTTGGTTTTCTTAGCATTGAGTAGCAAATTGTTAATAGTAAACCAGTTCAGTACAGCAGCTAGTATGTTATTGATTACAGTAAAATCGGTAGATTGCCGGTCAACTTGGAAAATTAAAGATGTACCTATATCATCGGCAAACAGAACGATATCACAAAGGTTTTGTACTACACAAGGTAAATCATTTATATAAACCAAAAACAGGAATGGGCCCAAAATAGAACCCTGTGGCACTCCTAATTTTACTAAAGTTCCTCTAGACTGGGTTTTATTTACAACAACTGTTTGTGTTCTGTTGCTAAGATATAAAGACATGAGATTCAAGGCATTTTCTGACAAACCATAATGTTCTAATTTAAGAATGAGGGTTGTATGATCTAAACAATTAAGGGTTAAACGGATCACTACTGTTATTGTTACATCTTGTATAGCTCCAACATACTGCCCGCCAAGAACAGCGTTTTTCCTGCCCGCCATGACATACATATATAAGTACATCTTACCTCTATTTTTATTATTTTTTTATTAGCCTATTTGGTGTTCCACTGCTGGGCAAAGGCCTCCCCTCTTTTCCCCCATTCGACCCTGTTGGTTGACAAATTCGACCACTCTTTACAGAATGCGTCCAAGTCATCCCGCCATCTCTTTTTTGGTTTGCCTCTGCCTCGGTAGCCATCCTGTGGGATCCACTCGGTAGTTTGGCCTATCTTTCCGGATGCATGCGGCAAATGCCCAGTCCCATTTTACTTCTATATATATGCTTAAACAGCATGCATTCATTCATATCTAATGATGATAGTTTCAGGCCGAGAAAAAGATGTAATGATAACTTCTGCAACGGAAATCATTCCTTAGGAGTAGAAACGGGGCAAATGATATCTACATTCTAATTTATGGTTTGCTATTATATTTTATTTAGGCGCGTAAGAATCAAAAGCTAGTGCGCGATAAAAGTAATATGAAGCTGTCACGATAAATAACGATTAATTCATAGGCATATAAAATAAAAAGACGCGGTGCCGTGAAGACCATAGTGAAGACAAAATTGCCGTTGAAAAAGCCGACTTTCTCGTGTTTACGCGCGACACGCACATATACAACTCGTGGACGAGCGGTGATTGTTTCAAACGTCAAAATTAAATGTGTGTGCACGAGATCGCGGCTTATTGTGGAATTACCTACAGTTCTATCTTCGTGGGACCACGTCTTCCTATTTTATATTTCTATGGATTAAATGATAATTTACCTTCAAACTTAACACCCAGTCCATACGACATAAGTCGCTGCGAGCTCTCCATTACCGCATACGCTTACTCAGCTTTGTATGAATAATATACACTACTCATAATAGCATTAATATACTAAATTTCCGACCCACTTGGGGCTCAGATAACTTTGTCAACAACACTTAACAATGGTATTTGTATATTATAGTTTACATTCAACTAGCGGGTCGATAGTGGTTTGTTTTGTCTTGTACATTACGTGTGATGCATGACCTTTTCGGTGACTGTATTTTCAGTATTTTTCTTGCTCAATCAAAAGAACAGTAGATTGTTTGACAAGACGCATTAAGGATATAGTGGGGAAATTCGCAGCCATCAGATAAGTCTCAGTAGCTCAGTTGGTCAGAGCGATAGGCAATATCCCAGACACGCGAGTTCGATTCTTGCCTGTGGCAGTGGATTTTTCTACTTTTCCTTTATTTCTAATCATTGTTTGACAAGGGTCCAAAGTAGGTAGGCCATATTACCACGAGGTTATTCCCGAACGAAGTGAGGAATTATTTAAACAGATACGCACCAAAAAAGTATCTACATATAAGTATCTACGTTCCGATTAACTTTGATATGTGATTTAATATAGTGAAGCGTTCTGATTGGTCAATTTTTTTTTTTGTAAATCATAAATATGTAGGTATACATATTTTCCCTCGAGGCTTAATTCAATTCAATGAGGGTTTCCGCGATCCAGTTTTTCACTAGATGGCAGCACCGTGGCGACAGGTCCAGCTGTCATAATCCACCAATCATGTTTAACCATATATTTTTTGATTGGTGGATTTTGACAGCTACTGCCAAAAAGACCTGTCGTCACGGTGCTGCCATCTAGTGAAAATCTCAATCGCGGAAACCCTCATTCAATCATTTATTTCAGGCTCTATAGGCCCATAGGCATGTTAGTAATACAATAATAACTTATTTCTAGTTGTTAGTGTAATTATCCAATTCAAAGTATATAATTAACAATAACATTTGGCACAGATAAAATAAATTAAATTACAATGTCAAATTAATAAATAGAATGTCAAATTAATAAATTAAATTACCAAACAAATATATAATTATATAAAAATAAAAAATAAAACGTAAAATATAACTCATTACCTATATAATTAATGTATACTTTTTGACACACTTTTTGAGCATGAGAAGTGAAAAATATGTAAGATCGTCCCATAAAATGTATTAATTTCAGTAACATATTGCTGCTAAAGAAAATGCACCTTAATATCAGGGTAAATATGTCGTATATCCGTAAGATGCCAGTTAAGTGCTGCTAAGTGGGGTGAAGCTCAAGTTGACGGGTAAGGGCCGCCATTAATAATTTAGTTGAGAATTGACAGAAATGTAATTTCAGTACATTGACGTTTGAATTTATGACAAAGGTGGACTACAAAATGGCAAGGTTGATCATTTTATACAATATAGTAGTTTATGTAACTGTTACGTAATAAGGCCTAAATAAGTACAGTTGCATACACTGCTTTATCTACACTCATATTATATATCCTAAATGAAGTGTTCGGAAACCATAGAATGACCGCCATTGCGCCGCCATGGCCAACTCGATTGTGCCGGCGGTCGGGGAGGCGCATGCCGTTGGTCAGGAAGGAGCACAGGATTTACATTATGTTATCAAATTCGATGTTCGGAATTTTAAACTCATAACGTATCAATATATGAGCATGTAAAGTTCAAATTACGTTACTGCCATAGATAGAAAGCTTATCATAGTAAAATCGGTTGTGGTAATGCTAGCCATTGCCTACCGTTTTTGAACACGTTTTAGACTTACAATGTGAGTGTAGATAAAGAAAGTTTCTTATTGTGATTACATGCAGGTATATATTTACATTTGCTTTTTTTATGTATAAAGTAGGTTTGAATTCATAATTTTTTAATTATTATTTTGTTTAGTGCGGTTTTGTACAGCCTGGTATGTCTACCAGTTCTAATTCTCTTTCAACTGCTACAATAAAGTATTATACTACTACTACTATTTTAGTTACTTAATGAAATTATACAGCGCTGATGGCCTAGCGGTAAGACGTCTGACTTTCAATCCGGAGAGATTGGATTCAAACCCCGGCTCGTACAGTCAGCATCAAATAGTTAGTAGGAGTGATGTCGCCAAATATATCGTAACACATCCTTACTGCCATACAAATAAAGATCTGTACCGATATATTTGGCGACTTCACTGCTACTAACTATTTGATGCTGACTGTACCATCGCCGATATTGTTAACTGCCCGTCGGTGGACCTTAAGCCTTTTGTAAAAAGGTCCACCGATGTACAGTCAACCAATTTGAATCCTAGGCCACCCTAGAACCTTGTCATAATAGCTAGTTTGGTAGAGAATAGGTTAGGTTACGTATCCACGGGCAACTGTCATTACGACAAGGTTGCCTAGGAATCAAATTGGTTGACCGTACAGTTAAGAGTGTTGCTATTTACCACTGAGTTTTTCGGGCCTTACGTATGAAATACTCATGTTATTTGATATTTACCAGCCGCTTTTAGGTATATAAAGGAAAACATCGCGAGGAAACCGGACCTAATCCCAATAAGGTTAGTTTTCCCTCTGGGTTGGAAGGTCAGATGGTAGTCGATTTCGTAAAAACTAGTTCCTACGCCAATTCATGTGATTAGGTTGCCAAACGGACCCCCCGGCTCAATTGAACCGTGGAAAAAGCTGGAAAAAATGCTAGGAGAATGATGGTGGTATTTAAATTGTCTATAAATATCCTCATACTTACGTCGCAGAAGGGTATAATGACTTGAATAATCCATTTAATTAATAATGAAAAAGATAATTCAGTCAATTTAAAAGTAAAGACCAAAAAAATAACAATTATGAATCACAAAATACTTAGAGCATTCAACCAACCGGAGCGGCCGTTGACAGGCGTTGTTCCCCTCTGCGGAAAACGTATGACCGGCGGTCATGTATGGAGTATAGACGTTTATCTGACCTGGCTATTTGTACGTTACGTACGAATAACCATATATTTGATGTTCCCCTCCCCCGCAGAAATCGTAAGACTTTTTTGTATAGAAAACTACAGACATGGCCGCTACGGTTGGATGGATGCTCTAAGACAAAATAGGATGGCCTTTGTAAGTTTGGGATCACCCAAAGACATTAAGGGGCTGACAACAGCTAAATTCCCTCCTTATCTTTTTCAGCGCGAGTGAAAGAGAAACACTGTGTTACGATTAGTATGGGAGCTCATTGCAAATTTTGCAAAATGTTGAATTAAAAAAAAACTACGCATTCATTGAGAAATATAAAACAACAAAGTTTTTAGTATTAATGCGGTGGAATTTTGTCCTTAGTTACAAACGAATAAGTCAAGAAACTAAAGACATACGACTGTTTCAAGTAAATTTTAAGATGTAACTTTGGAATTATTTTCTATTGAGCCGATTTCGTCCAATCGTGTACTTCTCGGAATTAACGAAGTTCTTCCAAATATAACGTACTAGCCTTTTCCCGCGGCTTCGCCCGCGTACTATAAGTACTCAAAAAGGATGCGATACCCATATTGATTTTCAGACTTTGTTACCACATTTGCCCCTTTTGGGAGTTGAATTTCAAAAAACTTGAAACACGTGTTTACTCATTTATCGTTAGGAATACTCCTGTGAAGTTTCGAATAAAATAGTCCAACAAATCTTGTTTCGCCATACAAACTTTGGACCCCCATTTTACCCCCTTAGGGGGTGAATTTTGAAAAATCCTTTCTTAGTGCTCCCCTAGACCTTATAAGGAACCTATGTGCCAAATTTGAAATCTCTAGACCCAGCGGTTTGGGCTGTGCGTTGATATGTCAGTCAGTCAGTCAGTCAGTCAGTTTCTTCTTTTATATATATAGATAATAAGGTATATTTTTTTTGTTTCACAAAACAAGTAGTTATAGCTAAAAAACTGTTTGAGTAAAGTCAATTTGAAGGTCTTCAGGTGTTTTCAGCATCTTAAGTAAACTAAAATGAGACTGCTAAGTACATAAACCAAACTGTGAATAGTTTCTAGGTCTAAGCCTGACCTAACTCAAACTAAAGGGTGCCAGCCAGCACAAAGTCCATTAAGTAATTAGTTCACTTTTCAAACAAAGACCTGGTCTCTAAGTTCTTGATCCTAGGTTTACGGTAAACTAGAATTTTAGACGAAGCACTCTAGATGGAATATTGAAGTAGCAAGCGGAAACTATTGAGAATTTCTTTAAAGTTATCTAAGGCATTATAATCCGAAAGGCAGTGAAATCCTTTGGACGTTTTTCCGGTTTTAGAGTTCCGTAGCCAAAATGGCAAAAACGGAACCCTTGTAGTTTCGCCATGTCCGTCTGTCCGTCCGTATGTCACAGCCATTTTACTCGGAAACTATTACTGATATACTTCTTCACGTATCTTAATAAAATACCTACATGTATCTAAATAATAATTTTAAACAAAAAAGAACCGACTTCACTTAGCATCCACCTTTCCAAAAGCAAATGCTCGAGATGCTGTAAAAAATACTCAAATCACTATAGGTGTGCCTTTAATAGTTGAAGAGTTCCCTCGATTTCTCTAGGATCCCATCATCAGATCCTGACCTGGTTATAATGGGACCAACTGTGAAGTGTGTGTGTGTGTGTGTGTACTCTTTCAAACAAAAAAATAATTTTCCAAATCCGTCCAGCCGTCTTCGAATAATCGGTGAACATACATAAAAAAAAAAAAACAAAAATAGCAAAAACAAAGATCCCGACGAATTGATAACCTCCTCCTTCGAAATCTTGAAGTCGGTTGAAAAGAATAAAAAAAAAACAATTATCTTTATAACATCGAGATTCTTTGAACATTTTGTGATAAGTTAATATTTTCAGAAAAAAATCGAAAGTTAGTAACCCCCCCTCCCCAAACCGTAAGTCCAAAAATAAAATAAAAATTGAAAAGATGGTCCTTAAATTATTTTATCGGTTCAGCAATTTTTGAGTTATCTCCAAAAAACTTCTTCCATAGTCATCAGATACGACCTTAGTTTGGTTCTTATTTCATTTAAGATAGGGAACCCTCCATTATGCGTCGTCTTACACCTAGTTTTTAGGGTTCCGTAGCAAGAATGGCAAAAACGGAACCATTATAGTTTTGGTCTGTCCGTCCGTCCGTATGTCGCAGCCATTTTACTCGGAAACTAACTATCTAACTATCTATACATATAATAAAGCTGAAGAGGGTCGAAAGTCTGTACATGGAAGATAATCGAAAAAAAGTTGGCTGGGGATACTTAGAATCAATAACAGAACACGTTCAAACAATTTTTAGAATTTTTGTCTGTTTATCTGTTTGTCTGTTTATCTGTTTATCTGTTTGTCTGTTTATTTGACCGCGCATCACGTGAAAACGGCTGAACAGATATCGATGAAATTTTGTATAGAGATAGTTTGAGTCCCGGGAGAGGATAATATATAGTTTTAATCCCGAAAATCAACCCTGGTGGGGGTGAAATGGGGTTGAAAGTTTGTATGGAGAATTTTTAACCGCTGAAACGATTTAGATAGAAATGAGTATGGAGATAATTTGAGTCTCGAGAAACGTCATAGGATAGTTTTCAAACCCTTGTGGAGGTGAAAAGGGGGTTGGAAGTTGGTATGAGGATTTTTTTACCGCTGAACTGATTTAGATGAAAATTGGTATAGAGATAGTATGGGTCTCGAGAAAGGACAAAGGATAGTTTCATCTTGAAAAAAGCCCCCCCCCCCCTTCTTACTTTAGAACCGTAGGTCCAAAAAATAATGGAAGTGAAGCCTGAAAGGTACTTTCAATAAAAACTATTTATCTATACATCTATCACGTGAAAACGGCGGAACGGATTTTGATGAAATTTTGTGGAGAGATAGTTTGAGTCCCGGGAAAGGACAAAGAATAGTTTTCATCCCGAAAATCAACCCTGGAGGGGGTGAAAAGGGGGTTGAAAGTTTGTATGGAGATTTTTTAATAGAAATTAGTATGCAGATAATTTGAGTCCCGAAAAACGACAGAATAGTTTTCATCCCGAAAATAAACCTTTTCACCCCGAAAACGGGGTTGGAAGTTGGTATGACGATTTTTTAACCGCTAAACTGATAAAGATGAAATTTGGTATAGTATGGGCCTCAAGAAAGGACAAATGATAGTTTTCACTCCGAAAATCAACCCAAAAGGGGTGAAAAGAGAGTTGGAAATTTGTATAGGGAATTATTAACCGCAGAATCGATTTATATAAAATTTGGTATGGAGATAACTTGAGCTGGAAAAGGAAATAAAGTAGTTTTATCTCAGAAATTATCCTTTAAGCGGATACAAAAGGGGTGAAAGTTTACATGGGGAAATTTAGATGAAATTTGGTATTGAAATAATTTGTAATTTTTTGGTCAAGGTCAAGGATATTTATAACATGTTACCCGTCGATGCTTTAAATTTACCTTTACCCGCTCTTAAGAAATATTTGAAAATGTCATGAATGTCAAAGGGTTATTGCAGGTTCGAGTATTATATATGACGGACAAAGATGCATGGCCCAAACCAAAAAACTACTACAAAATCATGTAACATTTATAGGACACCGTTTAGGTAGGAAAACATAATTATCAAACGTTTTGTGAAGCAGTCAGATTAGGATTTATTTTTCTTTATAATTAAACAATCGGTAAATTTATATTTCTTAAACAATAAGTCCCGTCGAGTTTCTTTTCGGTCATAATACTTCTTGGGCCAGAGGTGTAGGGTTAGAACCGGTGGTAGTTTTGGAACGAAGTTCCTTATCGGACGGTTCGCGGATGGGGGGCTAGGCGAAAAAAAGTCACGTGACCGTCACGAAAAAGCTTCACGTCACGAAAACGCGACACCCATACGATTGAGAAACATGTAAAATGGAATGAAATAAAAAAAATATAAAATAGAATAAAGTGAAGTGAAGTGAAGTGTACTGAAAGTGAGAAGTGACAAAGTGATAACAGTGAAAAAAAGTCAAGAACGTAAAAGTAAAATTTCAAGTATTTCAAAAATTTCAAAAAATCTAAAAGTTCAAAAATTTCAAAAATTTCAAAAATTTCAAAACTTTCAAATACTTTAAAAATTTCAAATATTAAAAAACTTCAAAAACAACAAAATTTCAAAAACTTCAAAAACTTTAAAATTTCAAAAACTTAAAAATTTCAAGAATTTCAATAAATTTCAATATTTCAAAAATTTCAAAAAATTTAAAAAGTTCAAAAAAATACAAAAAAATTACAACCACAAAATTTACGAAAAAGTCGAAAATGAAATAAAATAAAATACCTAATAATAAAAAAATAATATTTATTATTATTTTTCTCTGACGTTCATTGTAATGTGCTTACCTAGAAGTATGTCATTACCACAATTATTGCAACCAGTAACGTAACATCAGTGTATTATCTGTGACAGTGCGGTAAAAACGTATGATTACCTACGGTAACGTAATGAAAATCCCCCCCCCCCCCCCCCCCGATCGCCGGCACGCATGGTTTCAATGGATTTTTAATATGTGTGTAGGTAAAGCAGTGTATGCTTCTGTACATAATTAGGCCTTATTAGGGACCAGTTACATAAACTACTATTTATCTCTTTTTAGGGTTCCGTAGTCAACTAGGAACCCTTATAGTTTCGCCATGTCCGTCCGTCTGTCCACGGTCTAGCTCAGCTACTGTTCGCACTAGAAAGCTGAAATTTGGTGAGGCCTGATAAGAACTTTCAATAAAAACTATATTGAACAAAATCGGTTCAGCCGTTTTTGCATTATCAGTCAAAATCGCATAGTGAAAGGATGTGCCGGATAGTAAACTGACGTAAGCGCCGCCAAATATCCCTTTATAAACGACCTTTTGAACGGATGTTTCGTAACAGGGCGGCATCTACGAAACTCTACACTGAGCATCGCCCGACATGCTCTTGCCCGTTTTTTTTTTTGCATTGTTATCCCGGAAATCACCCCTTATGGATTACTAATTCCTCAAATAGAAAAAAAATCACAGATTTCGTGCCTCACACGACTATCGAGCACATTGGAAATGAATCTACGGAATTGGAAAAAATATTGTCGCTGAGCGACGAGAAAGTCGGGATAAGGAAAATGTTATAAAATAAAACTACGACGTTGAATGATAATTATTTTATTCTTAGATTAACATAAGTATCCTCGACATAACGCCTGTGAACCAGAGTTGGGCAAAAATTAACGTGATTGAAACTAAAGTTAAAAAACCGGCCAAGAGCGTGTCGGGCCACGCTCAGTGTAGGGTTCCGTAGTCTTCCGTCCGTCACAGTAAGTGTCCCCACTTAAGAGTTAATAACACCGCCATGTAGGATATGATATGAGAGTTCCACGTACAGCGACATCTATCGGCAAATTAAGTAAACTATTGCGCGCGAGCTTAAAGTATGGAAGATGATTTTTATGGAATAATTCTTTATTGCGTGAACCGATTTTCACCGTTTTTACTTTATTTGAAAGCACGTCATTTCATTGTAATTTTGTAGAAATTACAGGTACAATAAACACCTGCTTATACGGTTAAATTACAAACTTAATTCAGAAATTATTATGTAATTTTTTTTCAAAAACTATTCATTCTATCAAGTTCAAAATAATTTTCCTAGAAAGTTTTTATAAAGTTCTACTTTTGAGATTTTTTTCATATTTTTAAAACTTATGGTTCAAAAGTTAGAGGGGGGGGACGCATATTTTTTTACTTCTGGAGCGATTATTTCCGAAAATATTTACATTATCGAAAAATGATTTTAGTAAACCCCTATTCATTTTTAAATACCTATCCAACAATATATCACACGTTAGGGTTGAAATGAAAAAAAAAATCACTCCCCACTTTACATATAGGGGAGGTACCCTAATAAAACCAAATTTTCCACTTTTTATTTTACCACTTTGTCGGCGTGATTGATATACATATTAGTACCAAATTTCAGCTTTCTAGTGCTAATGGTCACTGAGATTATCCGCGGACGGACGGACGGACGGACGGGCAGACATGGCGAAACTATAAGGGTTCCTAGTTGACTACGGAACCCTAAAAATGAGAACGTTACTCATAATCATATGAACATGATTACGAATTCAATCATGAGCTTTCTAATCTGCTTGACCACTGACATGAGTAAATCATGTCGATTTTTAGTTTCACTCATGATTAGCTGAAGTGATTACATTAGTAAGACGGTATGCTTAGTTAAACTAACGTTTAGTTGATTAGATTTTGATTAGATTTTGCGTAGCTACTAGCTCCTTCACTTTTTTCCCTGACGAAACAGAGGCGGTACCTATGTGAGTATAATATACATTTACGATAAATGGCTATTTGTGACAATATTTCTAAAGGTATCATTTGGCGGTTGGCGCTTACGTCTTAAGTTGTATAGTGCAGATTCAATATTGAGCAATAAAAGCGTAAATGCCAGTGGCAAATGTTACCTTTACCAAAATATCGTCAATTTTTTTGTTAGTTTTTGGTATGAGTGTACAAATGAATGCTCCCATTTAACTTTGAAACGGCCTGTTCAGTTTTATTGCAATTTTCGGCTACAGTTAAGGCAGCTATCACACAGCTGCGGTTTTCACGTGCGCTTTTCATTTTCATTCTCATTCTCATTCGCTTTCTCATTCTCGTTCTCATTTTCATTTTCATCTAGGATAATGAAAATATCTACATATGTATCTGGTTCAATATGTGAAATTCAAAACAAACGCCTTATTCAAATAATAATATAAACCAGCTTAAGAACACTCTAATCATACATTCGTCAATCACATTGAACAAGTTAGTTGATTAGCGTTAATTTAGTTTCAATCAGCGCCCGTCGTTAATGATTTACTTACTCATGGCGAAATTACTTGATTGTTTTGTGTTATGATTTAATCAGCGATTATTCAATCAGCGATGATTAGTAATCGATCACCGATTTTAATCAAGTGTGCCCAACTCTGCTGATAACAAACAAATTGAAAAATTTCCACTCGCATATCGAAGTTTAAATAATTGTCGCCGTGGCGCCTAACTATACATATTTCATTTTTAGATTAATAAGCAGGATATAATAATGTTCATAGTACAAGAAAATTATTACATTACAAATCCGTAGTCAACTCGAGAAATGGTAGCCACATAGCTAAATAATTTTTAAGCAAAAAAAAAACCGACTTCTTCAATGGGGGAAGCCGGTGAAGGATTATTGTAAATGGTGCACTCTATACAATGAAATAACTTGCTTAACAAACATAGCGAAGAGGACAAATCGTCAAACGTGAACTATGCGTCGTTGAAGAATTCCTTTCTCATTTTACATTTCACATGTTTATGGCATCAGCCGCAGTCCCACTTCATCAATATGTCACTGTTTTCAATGAATATGCTTGATTTATTGATTTAAATACAAAAATCACTTTATGTATGCCTTTAAGATTTGAGAAGTTTCCTCGATTCCTCCTGGATCCCATCATCAGAACTTAGCTTGACGAAAATTTGTCCTGAGAATCTAACTTGCTTAACAAACATAGCGAAGAGGACAAATCGCCAAACGTGAACTATGCGCCTTTGAAGAGTTCCGCTCTGATCATCATCAGCAGTTCCACTTCATCAAATGTCACTCTTTTGAATGAAAATGCTTGATTCGTTGATAAAAATACAAAAATCACTATGTGTATGCCTTTAAGATTTGAGGAGTTCCCTCGATTCCTCATGTATCCCATCATCAGAACTTGAGCTTGACGAAAATTTGTTCTGACAATCTAACTTGCTTACCAAACACATCGTAGAGGAGAAATCGCCAAACGTGAATTATGCGCCGTTGAAGAGTTCCGTTCTGATCATCATCAGCAGTTCCACTTCATCAAATGTCACTCTTTTGAATGAAAATGCTTGATTTGTTGATAAAAATACAAAAATCACTATGTGTTTGCCTTTAATATTTGAGGAGTTCCCTCGATTCCTCATGGATCCCATCATCAGAACTTGAGCTTGACGAAAATTTGTCCTGACAATCTTACTTGCTTAACAAACACCGATGTGTGTTCGATAAGAGGAGGAATCGCCAAACGTGAACTATGCGTCTTTGAAGAGTTCCCTTCTGATCATCATCAGCAGTTCCGCTTAATCAAATGTCACTGTTTTGAATGAAAATTATTGATTTGTTGATAAAAATCACTACTTCCCTCGATTACCCATGACGGAGTTATGGAGTAACAAACATAAAAAAAAATTGAGAACCTCCTCTTTTGAAATCTTGAAGTCAGTTAAAAAAAAAATGTGAAAAATGTCGTTCTGACTTTTATGAAAAAGGTTAGGCTACAGCACGGCTAGCACATGTTGTGCGCGGGATAGCTCGCGCCTCGAGAGAAAGAATTCGCGGCTCATCCATTTGTGTTTCGATCTGTCATTTTTCTCAATTTTGGTAGCACAAGTTGATGGCTCGAGAAACCAGTTCCATTCGAGAGAGCCATCCCGCGCGCGAGTCATTGAGGGTGGCCATTTATCAATGGAACTAACTTTATTTCTGTGGCAACACTGAATCGGTAAAAAATAATCGAGTACTGAGTGAACAGAAAGCTTTAAAAACGGGACTTCACTAGTCACGATAACTTTGTCTCGTTCTTGCAGTATCATGATTAAAGAGATAGCAAATATACATTTTCAAGTCGAAAATGTCAAAACGTCAAAGTTGTTACATTTTTTCGGCAAGAAACTAACCTATGGTGAACTATTTTAATAATAAATAATTAAAAAAGCATGGAATCGTTTATGAAACGAAAAGTGGGCAAAGCTATTATGTTAAAGCTTCATATTAGCTACAAGCCTGCTGAGGCAAGGCCACGGAAAACGGCAGACGAATGTATACGAGTAAGTACATATAACTTTTCCCTTGCTTTTTATTCACCTCCATGGAAATTACCTAGTCGGTATTTAGTTTGTGTGCGCACACAGTATTGTACCTAATAATATAAACAAATGAGTCCTATAGAAGCAAAGTTAGCAATTTCATCTACAAAAGATGTTGGTGAGACAAAACAGCTTGTTCAATTTGGCTGTGGTTTTCAGCAAGAGCTAAGTGAAACTTAAGCAATAGTTGTTACATAGATTTTAATTACTATTTGAGTATCCTAAAAGATCTATGTCTATTTACAATAAACACTAAAATGTGTAATATTCTTTATAGGTATGGTGTAACCTCAAAGAGACAGCCCGTAATCAAGCTGCTCAGATCCAGGTGACCAAGGAATTAAACAGGAATGCGGCAGTAGTGCCTAAGCTCTCAGCTATCACTTTCAAAATATTAGAATGAATCGGCTGAGAGTGCGCCGTAGGACTCTCAGTGGAGGGTGTAACCGGCGTTGGGGTACTTGATGTAAGTACAAGTTTATTTAATTGAATTAATAAGTAGACAAGCAGATTTACAACTGATGCTGCCGTCTATCCAAAGACCAAGACAAAAAAAGGACTGTCCACTATCCCGTCTAAGCTATGACCGTGCCATAATCGTCCCCATACCGACACATGCAAAACAGTATTCTTTGTATGAATTACTAGGAGGCTTTGCCCAGTTGAACATTCCGGCACTGACCAACACCATAATGTGCCTTGACTTCGCCGTCCAACATTCATGTTGAGAATAGTTTGCCTCTGTCGGGCCAGTCTCTGCTGTGGTCCTAGCGTACAGCCATGATAGAGGCTATGAACGGGCATCATATAATATATATTTAAGCTTACAAAGTTTACTTTATTAATATAGATAGTTAATAACAAGAAGAAATTAAATTAAGAAGTTGTTTGACTGTGTCGGTAACACAAAGATGTCTTAACATTCTATGTTGTAATATTTTCTAAATCCTCATTTACAGATTGAGGAGTTTTGAACTGTGCCCGAAGACCAATGCGCCGGCTGCGCCGTGCCTTCACCGGGCCCCAGTGGCTCAGGGACCCCCCCGCCCCCCCACGCCAGCGCTGGCACCACCACAAGCGGCGTACGTTCCTAAGCGGCTCACCACCACTCACCAATTGCGCAGTTCGCACTGGTCGCATGCATCCAGTCTAAATCTTAAGGGCTTTGTCCTGCAAAAGGATATAAGCATAGCGTGATGGAAGCGGAACGCGAGCGCGGCGTATCAAATAAGGATTTGTCATATTGCAGCGGGATGCGCATGCGACACGCCGCCTTAGCGGTACATTTTCATTGCATTCGGCTCGCGTCCCGCTCACACCCTGTTGCATTGTGGCGAAGCCTTTTTATTTTGCCGTAGATGTACACGGCATACGGGATCTGAATGTATGACATTGTATGTCGCTTTAAAATGATTATGTTATTGACGTTCACTAAATGCCGTTACTATTCACGGTTAATTAAAAGCTTCTGCACACAATAAATATCATAGTTTTAGGTCCCGCAAAACCCTTGTTTTTAATTTTATTTTAGTAAACCGGTTTAGGTCAAGAAGATAACATTTTATTTTTAAAGATAGACAATAGTTTAGATCATATTAAATATACTCATATAGACTCATATCAAAGCCATAAATTAAATTGTACTAGCATAGTGACTTCTTCGATTGAATGTATTTAATTTACTCGGTTTATAGATATAAGATACCGTTTACTCGGTTTTGCAAGTAAAATAAAGTCTGTTTGAAACAATACATGCAAGTTGGAAATAATCCAAAGCGGTCCAGTGCCTAATAAGAGGATATGTATTATGCCAAAATATGTTAAGTTTAATAAATGTTCCTATTATTGGAGATGATATATTGTTTTAATAAAGATTTGATTCATTTAAAATGATAGTTATATTTACTACCTTACTTTACCTGCATATTTGTAGCAAATGCAACTTTTCATAAAATATGTACATACGTACAATGCACTCTTTTTTGGAAAGTCGTAAAATGAAACAGTAGGAAGCGTTACTATGATACTGACAGACAGCACACCCTAAAATCAATGGCAGGAAGTTGATTTGAAAACATTAGTATTTTTCTAGGTAGGTATTTTTCAAGTGTCAATACTTTGTGGGCAATCTTTATAGCACCAGTCGGCAACAGGCGGCCCGCGAGCTTCTTATAAGAGGTCGTCGTTATTGTCAACCGACAATGTGGTAAGTACCTTTTGCCTGATAAAGTCACAAATTATTAACAAAGTGCGGCCCGCGTCAATTTTGTGATTTATAAATTTAACCGCCATGTGTGTCTGCTGTGTATCTGTCTGTGGCACCGTAGCGCTAACACATTTGAACTATTTTGAACCGGTTTAAATGCGGTGTTTTTATTTGATAGCGGGTTTTTCTGGCGAATGATCTTAGGCATGTTATATCAAAATAGGTTCAGCCGTTTCCGCGTTGAGGTTGATTTTTTATTTTATTCATAATAGTTACTAATTTCATAAATTTCGGTAGAAGTAGGACAGGGTTACTTTCGCATCTTTATATATAAAACAAAGTCGTGTCGGTTACACCATTTATAATTCAAGAACGGCTGAACCGATTTTAATGATAATATTTTTTTTAATACCTCGACGGTGGCAAACAAACATACGGCCCACCTGATAGTAAGCAGCTACCATAGCCTATGGACGCTTGCAACCCCAGAGGTGTCTTTTTTGGATTTACCTTTGCCCCGAACAGCAGAATAACTATTAAAATTATGGAGAAAAAAATTGTAGTTGGCGGTACGAAGTTCGCCGGGTCAGCTAGTTTATAATGGACTAAGATCTGGCCACGTCAAATATGACACAATAATGAGAGCAACTAAACCCGTCTAGTTTGATTGCTATACTATCCTTATTGCTAGATTTGGGCATCTGGCAGCTTTGAATTGGTGGAGGTCAGAGTGACAGACTAGCAAAATTTTTGTATTGGAAATTGTAATACCAAAATAGGTAACAACTGCCGAAGTTATAAAGAACAGGGCCTATATTTTAACATTAGACTAAAAAATATTGCGTATTATTACGGAAATAAAAACAGAGGCGACAATCTATGAATTACATTATACGTCGTTTGGCACTACTTTCCCCTAACAAAAATTTTGCAATGATATAATCAAATTATTTATATAATTTCTCACAATATTGCATCAAACCCAGAACTCTAGGATTTATTTTCTTGAACTGCTTTTGCATTCTTTGACCTCCACCACTTCACAGCTGGCAGATGTCCAGATCTAGAAATAAGTATAGTACCTATAGCAAACTGAGTAGAGGGGTTTCGTAGCTCTCATTATTGTCATATATGACGTGGCTAGCTCTCCATCTATAATATTAGTAGAGATTCTGGCAACAAACTGTTAACTACTTACTTATAAAATAAAAGGGCTCTTGTATTCTGTAGGCATAATCACCGATTATTCAAAGACGGCTGCACCAATTTGATTAACTTTTTTTGTTAAAAGAGTATACCTTACAGTCGGTCTCATTATCACCACGTCGGGTTCTGATGATGGGATCCAGGAGAAATCGAGGGAACTCTTCACATAATATAGACACACCTATAGCGATTAAAGTATTTTTCACAGTAGCTGGGCATATTCTTTTGGGAAGGTGAAAGATAAGTGAAGTCGGTACTTTTGTTTAAAATAATTTAATTTAAAGCATATTTTGTTATTATAAGGTGTTGTCATCCGGGTAGTGCCTAACATCCTTCCAAATTTTGGCCATATTATGTCCATATGAGGCTCAGCATCATCCGCTTCTAGACTAAATAGGACGCGTATGCAGCACAGTTACAACTATATGCAACCCGTGTTGCATTCGTTGTGTATCGGCTTTAACCTGCAAATCAAATTTTAAAATGTGGTACCTACTTAATTGTAGTTATTCCTAAATTGAAAACTTTAAAATGTAATGATATGTTAGCCTAAGTATATAATATATATAATAAGTATGTGCCACTGGCATTAGTTTTACGTATCATCGGCGCGTATCTCATTATCTAGATACCCTTTGATTTAACGTTCCGGACGTCTTACTGCCAGAGTACCATCGCTTTTGTACGTAATTTTTCCTTATGCAATAAATTGTTTTGTTGTTATTATTTACTTATTATATGTTACCGTGGGTTAATCCAAAATTAACAAATAGGCCATCTTCAGATAATGCGTAACATGTTTTGCATGGTTTATATTTAGTGTACCTCTAGAGATTGCTTCGGGAGATTACATGATCAACCCAAAAGGATATAGCGACTATGGCAACACTTATCAGATCATACATCTTGCAATGAGGCTTACGATTACCACTCTCAGTTAATAGTGTGGTCGATGGTAACACATTATCATTTTGAAAGCTTTATTATGTAAGTAAATCAGTTCCAGAATTAACGTCTGTGTTAATACCTATTACGAGTACGTTACGATATTTAAATACATTTAACAACAAGGGCATCATGAGTACCCAGAGGTCAGAGGTGGATGTGGATGGCTTGAGCCGCGGTATCTCCGAATCAAATTATCACCAAATGCATAGCGATAGCACAATCTTAGCCGTCGATTTTTGTGTCTGGATTTCTTAAGAAGCCAACCTGAAAAAAATTAAACGTTTTATAACAAGCTGTTATTTTTATGACTGCCTACTTGTTTTTATCCGATTGAGTTGGAATTTAGCATACTTTGGTATCTTACAACTGTAGCAAAACAATATTATAATGCCATCAAGCGTCTTCAACTTAAGTTAGTAGCTCTTATCACAGAGTATATATTATTGAATTGTAGGATAGCTCCTATATTAAATAATTAGAGAAAACTTACTTTTTATTGGGCTAAATCAGTTCAAATTTCGACGCAATGTGCTTCTCGATGGCTTCTCGCAACCCCCTCGGCTCGAAGACAATTTCTCTTATTTTGACGTTCAAACGCGAGGTGTTTTGTCTCCTAAAGTGCACTTGTGCTACGAATTTTGCACCTATCCCGCGTGGAACTGTCAAACAACAAAAATGTGTCGCTTTGACATTTGTTCGCGAGTCAGCGGGTTGTCGCGGGTAAGTTGTGCTACGGATTCACGAGAGAGTCTACGTCGCGCCTTTTCTCGACTGTCGATGAAGTCGCGCCCAACATGTGCTAGCCGTGCTGGGCAGACTCTTAACCCGGTCGTCTTTTTTTTAGGCTTAAATTGAAGCTGACTAAATTGTCCAGAGGAGTTCTTCTCAAATTTTTGATATCATTCTTCGTTTCCAAAATATCGAACGCCAAAATCAAAAATTTTGAAAAAATAAATTTTTTTTTCACTATTCCGGCCATAACTTTTGTTTTTTTTGATTTTCTCGAAAAAATATATTTGCATCTTACAGCTCTCGTAAATATGAGTCTTTTTAGCCATTTTTGAATATCATATCTTTACAACTTTCCCAGTTATAAGGGGATCGCACTTTTTCTTGAAATTGGGGCCTATACTGGAACGAACGAAAAGACATTTCCAATGTCAAAAACATTTCTGCATTTGTGATCCCCCCCCCCCCCCCATTTCAACCGCGCCTGTTCTTACCTTTCATGCTTAGACTGATTTGACGGGAGGATCGATTTGGATGATATTTGCCGTGGACATGAACGTATAAATACAAAAGTGGTCCTGTATCGTTCGATATACACCTACTACTCTATGTCGTTTAAATCATGCCAATAAAAATTAATAGGATAAAAAAAGTATTCATTTTTGAGTGTAGTTTCATTTAGTGGTAATTGTAAAATATTTTACTAGGACTACTGTCCTCTAGCGTATCCATCTGTCAACTTTACTTCAAGTTCCGTCTCCAGGGTAGCGGGAGAGAAATTAGGGGTGAATTAGCCGCTTACTGACACAGACCGAATTTCACGCGGGCGGAGCCGCGGGCACAGCTAGTAAGAAATAGAAATAGAAATATCTTTAAGAAGTATCTTAATAAAATTTAGACATAAAGTTTAGTTTGTATGCCGCTATTTAGTTATGTAGTGAAATTGCAGAAACAAATATTTTCAGGGGGGGCGCTCCATACATGTAACTAAATTTTTAAAAAAATTACCAAATATCAACATGTTGCACATAAATCGAAAGGTCTTTAAAAATAACATACAGGTTTTTTTGAACATTTTGTGATTAAGTGAATAGTTTCAGAAATAATCGCTTCGAAAGTCGGAAAAATATCGTCCCCCCCCCTCTGTAACTTAACTTTTGAATCGTAAGTCCAGAAAATATGAAAAAAATTGAGAAGATGCGCGTGATCATATACTTTCTACAAAAAATATTTTTTACATTATCGGTTTAGCCATATTTGAGTTATTTCCAAAAAACTTCTTCCATAGGCATCAGATACGACCTTTTGGCATTAATCTGGTTCTTATTCCATTAAAGCTACGGAACCCTCCATTATGCGTGGTCCGACACGCACTTGGCCGGTTTTTTTAACCGCCGGCCGGTTCTTCTTAAATCTTAGGATAATACAGGATGATTCATGAGACGTGAGCAGGCTTAACACTACGGATTCAGTTAATAATAAGCTATTGTTTGATATCAGTATTAGTGTGATAAGAGCAAAAAAAAAAATTTTAAGTAAAAATAAAAAGTTTAAAATTAGTTACGACACGCATGGTCACTCTTCAATTAGAATACTCCGTCGCGTACTGATGTTACACATATCACAGAAAAACAAGAGAATATTCTGTCAAATTGATGTCTGGTTACTTTGGAAACATCGTATCTCACTTAATTTGACAATTATTTTTCATAATCAAAGTGCTGTCATGATTGTTAAAGAGGTTTTGATCTTTATGGATTTGTTTATGTAGGGTGACCATGATTACAGGGAACAAAATTTCTACGACACAAAAAGGTAAAAAAAAATTGAAAGGCGTTATTGTTTCATTTAAACATGATGGCGGCCGATTCATTATCGTTAACTAAGTGTGTAGGGTTGTTCCTGCTCACGTCTCATGAATCACCCTGTATATTGGAGCTTAAGGTTTGACTTGGCTAGCTAAGGCTGTAAGTACTTATTTTATTCTTCCGAAAATTTTGTTTTTGGTAGAAACTAACCATTGAACTTAGTGCTCTTCCACGACTGTTTTAGTAAGTACTTAATAATATGAGAACTAGACAACTTAAACGTTAGGCTTCAATATATTATCCTAAGTATTAAGAAGAAATGATATTTCGAATTGTTATAAAATGTTTTATGTTTTTATAAATAAATTTTAGGACTGACGATTGAACTTGGCACCCATTTAGATCTCACTTCTTTTGTCGTTGAAGTCAACAACCATGCCATATTGAACTTGGTTCTCATTTCACATTTATGTTTTTGATGGGATATAATTATTACATGCACAATTTTAGATTTTAAAAAGGTGATCGTAACCCTCATCAATCCAGAAATTGTGAAAAAAAAACTAATATTATTTGGTCCATTATAACTATTATTTGGTTTGTATTTCTTTCCCGGCCTTCACCATTTCAGAAGGGGTTCTTGCATGAAAAATGTATTATAATATTTTTACTTGTAAATAAATTTAATTCTTATGACTAATGCTAATGACGTAACAAAATGACAAATATTGTATTAATTTTAATTTTAAGTTGCAAGAAATAAAAGGCTTTTTATTTTTATTTATTTTTATTATGTCTTTCCCGACCACGGAACAATGATGTTTCGGACCTTTGGCAGGCGTATGTGGAGCCGAAGCCAACGCGCAGAGGCCTTTTCCACAATATAATGAAAAGTAAGAGGTATACTAAGTGGATGCTGCCCCTGCCCGTGTCACGGGACGCACGCAGAGACAGCACCCGCCATGGTGTAAGGACTATTGAGAGTTAATGGAGCCTAAAATATACTGGGCTGTTGGGTGAAAAGTATGGACTAACTACTGCGCCATTGGATGAAGAATCAGACGCCGCCTAATAAAACGGGATCCAATTTTATTTCCGGCAGACGGTGATTTGCCCTCCGCAAGATGGGCGCCCATAAAAAGCGAAAACAAGAAACATATAGCCAACTCGCCACTTAAGTTTACACATCTACCTACCCTTAGGAAAGCAGCTCTAACAACTCCACTCTGGACGGACGGCTAAGGCAAGCCAGAGGCAGGGGATCTGTCCAACGCATCCGACAGGACAGGGCACTCAGGTACGTGGAGTCGCTACTCTCCAACAGCTCGCTACAAGCTGCCCTGCGTTGACTGATTGCGCTGGTGAAAACCAGTGGGCTATGGGGTCGTCACATCCCTACGTCATACTGGATTATTATTACTTTTTCATACCACGACGGTGGCAAACAAGCATACGGCCTGCCTGACGGTAAGCAGCCGTAGCCTATGGACACCTTCATCTCCAACTTCAGAATTCACATACGCGTTGCCTACCCTTTAAGAACTTATACACACCTTTTTTTATGAACCTCATACTGTGTAGACCCTGGGGAAAACCTGCCTAAAGTCGTTTATTTTGTCAGTGAAGCTTTTTACTTAAATATCAACATTTCCTGTATAAGTACCCTGGGGCTTAAAATGTATAAATAAAAGCTCCAATGAGCCTGAGAAATTATTCCAGCTACAGTACACGCCATATTTCTCAGGCCCCGAGCCATACACGTCATAGACAAAAAGTTTGTTCCAACTTTAGATTTAAATTATAGACAGATGCGTTATTCAAGTCATCATCCTCCTTATCCAACACATGGAGGTGGTTGAAAAAAAAGCTCTTGAGTAAGTGTACTAGGGGGCAATTACACAAAAGATTCCTTTGGGTCGAAGTGTATCCATATGGGCCCCCGAATCAAATAAGATAAGATAAGATTATCCTCCTAGTGTTTGGCTCGGCTCTTTTCCACTTAATGGACACTGGAGTCTGCTTATTTAGAAAACTCCTTTTAGCGTTTGTCCCGGTTTTTGCCAAGGTTCAATTGAGCTTAGGATCCGCTTGGCAACCTAATCCCATGAGTTGGCGTAGGCACTAGTTTTACGAAAGCGACTGTCACCTTCCAACCCTGAGGATCCCCTGAGGGTCTGGTATCCACTAGGCCTTGTTGAGATTAGGTCTGGTTTCCTCACGATGTTTTCCTTCACCGAAAAGCGGCTGGTAAACATCACATGATATTTCGTGCATACGTTCCGATGAACTCAATGGTACGAGCTGGAGTTTGAACTCAAAACCTTCGGATTGAAAGTTTGATGTCTTACCTAACTGGGCCGCTTTGAAACCTGACCTCAGAAATAAGTGTGGGCAGTATTTTTACAAAAGCGACTGTCATGTGAGCATTCAACTCTGCAGGGAAACGCCTTGTTGGGTTAAGCTTCAAGTTTTTCACGATGTTTCCTTCACCGAAAAGCGGCTGGTAAATATCAATATATTTCGAACGAAATATCAGTAAGTACTATCAATATGTAATATCAATATATTTCGTACATAAGTTTCGATAAACTCAATGGTACGAGCTGGAGTTTGAAAGGATTGAAAGTTTGACCTCTTACCGAAGCTTGGAAACCTGACCTCAGAAATTAGTGTAGGGACTAAGTTTTGTGTGTGGACAAAAGCGACTGTCTTGTGAAGCATTCAACTGCAGGGAATTGCCTTGTTGGGTTTAGCTCAGTTGTTCACGATGTTTTTGCCTCCACCGAAAAGCGGCTGGTAAATATCAAATGGTACTTTGCACAGAACAAAATATTAACCAAATAGGTAAAAAAAGCAAGTGCCCTCAGAAGTATGAAAATGCGCGTGCCAATTTCTTCAAACAAACTTGAAACCTTAAAGAAAAGAGCGTAATCCCATCGTAAAGGCCGGCAACGCGCTTGTGATCCCCCTGGTGTTGCGGGCGTCGGTTTAAACATTTTGTGATTAAGTGAATATTTTCAGAAATAATCTATTTGAAAGTCAGAAAAATTGTGTCCCCCTCTGTAACCTTAACCGTAAGTCCAAAATATATGAAAAAAAATGATAAGATGCGCCTTATTACATAGTTTCTAAGAAAATTATTTGAACATTATCGGTTCAGCCGTTTTTGAGTTATCTCTAAAAAAAACTTCCATAGGCATCAGATACGACCTTTTGGTATTAGTATGGTTTTTATTCCATTGAAGATTCCATTCCACGGAACTCTCCATAATGCATGGTCCGACACGCACTTGGCCGTTTTTTTTTGTGATAGTTTGTATCAGTGTTTTTGTGACGTTGGTCTTGTTTAGATGAAATTTTATATCAAGAAGATTTTACAGTCAGAATACCGCTCATATCGCTTTATCGTATCTACTTGTAAACTCAATCTAAGTCCTAACTTAGCACCGTCGCGCATGAAGTAATAATTTAATGCTCCGCTGGATTGTTTTGTTTGTCTGCCGGTTTTTGTTTGTGTTTGGATACTTGGTAATTGTGTTAGAATTTACAGCGCTAACTGCGATACAGTTCTACTCGTAACGTGGTCTCGAATGAACTTGTGTGGGCACTTTGTCTTGTTTAAACAAGACGATGTATGACTATACAGGGTGTAATCGTTAAGTGTAGCCAGGCGATTACTCCGTAAATATAAGAGATATTAGAAAATATCTAACGGATATCGAAAATTCGTCACCTAATGAGTAAAATTACATTAATAACTTTTTTTTAATAAAATCCGAACTATCCCAAACATTAACTTCAAACCCTCCCATACATTTAGTACGACGTTCGTTGAAAGACTAGTTTGTACGGTCTAGTCATTTCGCCGTTATCAAATGATTCATGAATTGTTTTATTACAGTTTATTCGTGCAAATAATGAATCTCAAGCAGTTTTATCTCTTACGGCACCGACGTTCTACTTTGAGAGTGAGTCGTTGTAGGTACTAACTAAACTGGGAGCGTTTAAAAAAAGTTATTAATGCAATTTTACTCATTGGGTAACGCACATTCGATATCAGTTTGAAGATTTCTCATATCTCTTATATTTACGGAATAATCGCCTGGCTACACTTAACGATTACATCCTGTATATAATCGTAGAGTTATGAAGAGAGATAGAAAAGTTTCTGGTCTATACGGGGAAATGCTTCAGAAGAATGGCGAATGCAACGCACTTAATTCGATTTTGTCTGCTGGTAGGCTGAAAGCCTGATTAACATACATAGATATATAGCAGTTTCAGTTTCCATTAAAAGTATAACGGCCTCCTAGCCCAGTCGGTAGTGACCCTGCCTATGAAGCAGGAGGTCCCGGGTTCGAATCCTGGTCAGGGCATTTATTTGTATGTTTATCACAGATATTTGTTCCTGGATGTTTTCTATGTATTTAAGTATTTATCCATATTTATCTATTATATATATCGTCGGCTAGTAACCATAACACAAGCCTTATCGAGCTTAATTTATATTATAAACAAGGTATTTATCAAAGTGATCAGGTGATTTAGCTAAGGCATACTGAACATTTTTTTCTATGCCAACCCCGAAATTGGGAAATGCCTAAGCCAATTAGGTGCAATCCAAATTGTATGTCAAACATCTTTCCGCAAAGCTACGCCAGGCTACCAACTCTCTTCGAAGAGTTCGAATTTTTTTTCTCTCAAACATGCGCGGAAATGTTGTGATGTTGTTGAAATAGACTTGTATGATGTCTCGGGTGCCTTATTGATGATTTCATACTACTTTGCAGGCCCGGGCTCCCTCCTATGAAATCCCTAGAGCCGGCGCCCGCCACGCGCTCGTCTCCGCGGATGGGCCGGGCGCTGCCGGTAACTGCCGGGCGGGCGCCGGCCGCACACGGTACCTGAATTTATTCATTTATTTAATCTTTCATGCACAAAAAAAATACAATCACACAACAGGCGGATTTAATGCTATATAGCTTTCTCTACCTGTCAACCTTCGCGCAAACCAGATAAGTTGTAGGCGGTGCAACAACCGAGAAAAAGAAACACATAGAAACAGGACTTAATATATAAATTAATACAATATACAAGCATATACATACATACTTAATATAATATAAATACATACAACATACAATATTAATACATACAAAAACATCCATTTCTTCGGATGAAATGGATGTTTTTGTATGTATTAATATTGTATGTTGTATGTATTTATATTATATTAAGTTTTAAACATCCTGGAGGGCAAGATTGAGGGGAAAAGAGGCAGAGGAAGGCCCAGGCTCACATATCTCAGCCAAATAAAAGAAAAAGTTTCTGTCGTGTCGTACGAGGGAGTTAAAAGGCTGGCCCAGCAAAAAGAAGAGTGGCGATTACTCCACCGACAAGAGCATAGCTCTTAAATACTGATGATGACAAAAACATAGGTATGAAAACAGATGAAACTATACAAAACAGAAACACTAGGAATTATGAGTTCTGCCAGCACAGTACTTGCATAAGTCTTTCGCATTGGCTGACGGTATACCGAGAGATCCCGATTGCAATCAACTTTTAGGCTTTAAGTATTGGGTTTTAGGTCTTATTTCCACGCATTTTCTTGAGAAAAGCAGTATACATGCCTCGACGTGAAAACGGATTCCCGGCCTCGTATCCCTATCCTACTTGGCAGGGAATCCCTATTTTCCCAGCCTCTGCTGTAATGTACTATTATAAAATGATAATCGCTGGCTTAACAATATAAGCGAAGCAGACAGACCAGATTATTCGTCAGATCTTTTAATCTTTCTTACCCGTATATTTTAATCAGTATAATATTACAAACTTTTGAAATTCTAGTCTAATACCGTCTAAAATTAGACTAGATACGCTTACTATTACACACCGCAAGCAAGTGTATGTCTCAGTTTTGACCAGTATACTATAATGTGAAGTTTTCAGTACAAGGCTACTACATTTTTGTTGACGATGCACTATTTATAATTGCGTCTCTACGTCGGTGTCTTATCTAAATTAATAAAACAAATGCGTGACAAAGAGTCTGGCATACAATGTACCTACGGCCCAAGCCTTTGAAGGTAGCGCCTCACTTCAAGCTTCACTTTACTTCACTTATTAATGAAAGGAAAGGAAAGGAAATAAAGGCAGGATATCACTTAGGAATGCCCAAAAATGTCTAATTATGGACGACTTCTTTTATCACTTTATATCTATAATATTATTTATTTTGGCATACCGAAGTGCAAGTTGCGGAAAAGTTCTCGGAAAATTCCAGAAACTTTCATACAAAATATACGAAATTTAAATTAAAAAAATATAAAGTCAATCCCCATAAAAATATGATAAGTTTCCGACAAAGGTGTGGCCATTGTGCCGGTTTTGGCCATTACCAACTTTATTGAGTTATAGAGAAGTTTACAAGTGTATGGTTTATAGTTCAAAAATTATAACAGTGAATTGTGGCAGCACAGATGGCACTGTCATCTGTCATATCAGTTGTTATTCAGTTGTCAGAAGCCATGGAAAAAAGTGGCCAAAACTGGCTCCAGGGCCACTTTCTGACATTTCATTAAAGAAAAAAATAAGATCTAACATCAGAATCTTAACAGCGGAGATTCATATGAATATAGTAATATATTTCCAATGACTCAGTACATAAAGACTATCATGATTCCTTATTTACATGGAATGACGAACGTCTGATAAAAGATATTTATTCTTCAATTTAGGCACATTACAATGCACTTATGGACGTCAGAAAGAGAAAAAAAACTACCACCGGTGGTAACCTCTGAAGCCGAGAAGTATTATGACCGGCAAGAAACTCTGAATAGACATACTCTCCTTAAAGTGACTTAAACCGGGCCATGTGCCCCACGGCCCGCTAGAGTCTCGCATGGGCACGTAATCATGCAGTCCACCATGCCTTTGTTATTATTAGTAGCATGTTAAGCGATATCTATGTTAGCAATAGGAATGTTCAGCGTATCACTCAGACAGATCAAAATAGCTTCTCGGATGAGCTATTGTCCCAGACAGTCGGGATTTACTTCGGAGCTGCTTCGAACTTTCTTGCGAGTAAAGTTGCAGTTTTTTAACAGACTTTAAAAAAGAGGTGGGAGTTGGTCCTACTACCTAGATTCTTATCTAAGTAATGGTTAAGAAAAGGAAAAAAGAGAAGTAACACATTATTTTTATCAATATTTCAGAATAGTTATGCAAGTATATTTTATTTATTTAAACTTTATTGCACGCAACAGAAAAATCTAGAAATGGCGGACTTAATGCTTAAAGGCATTCTCTACCAGACAACCATTGGGCTAAACAGAGATAGCAAAAAGGTGCAGAGAAAAGAAATATAATGGTCGCAGTTAAAGTCATTAAAAGCTTAGCTAAAAAAGAAGGTACTTAATAAATCTACATAAAAATACTAGGAATATACACGGTGAATCTGAGTAATCCGACAGATTTTAACCATAAATTCCTGAGGTCATAAGGAGTAATAAATTATCATATGAACTGAAAACAGATGTCATATACTTCAGAAAAAGTGACCAAACCCTCCGGTGTCCGAGGCCAGATTTGAACTGGCGTCTTCAGCTTTCGCGGCTGACGTCCTGACCACTAGACCACCCGGTCACGGCGGAACTTGACAAATTTTCTCATGTATATGCAATCTCTGAATTTGAAACGGCTAGGCGCCGTTGACCATACTCTAAGGGCATGCGCAGTACGTGCTTGCACCTCCTATCCGAATCACTTACGTAATTCTGGTATAGCGAGAGAGATGGTGCTGCCATCTATGAATCTTGAAGCAAATCAAATTATTTTGTTCAATATTTTTTTTTGATTTGCAATTTTTAAGTAGTTACACTACTATATATAAACTGAAAACAGCTTTCGCGGCAGCCGCGAAAGCTGAAGACGCCAGTTCAAATCTGGCCTCGGACACCGGAGGGTTTGGTCACTTTTTCTGAAGTATATGACATCTGTTTTCAGTTTATATATAGTAGTGTAACTACTTAAAAATTGCAAATCAAAAAAATATTGAACAAAATAATTTGATTTGCTTCAAGATTTATCATATGAATTTAGGTAAATTTCGCCAAAAAATAATATTATTCTTTTTTGCTTTTTTTAATTTTTTTAATGCTTTTGAACATAAAAACAAATGTTATGGTAAAACTGTCGGATAAAATAAATTAGTACATTTTTTCCCGTAAAATATAGTTTACGTAAAGTATTCCTTGGCACTTTGATATCTGCCAATAACATAAAGCTCTAAGTCAATAAGAATGTCTAGACTAGACCCCATAAAGGGTGAAATCGCCATCAAAAAAGCGTTTTGCACTGAGTCACAATAAAAAAATGTTTTTTTATTTAATTGGTAGTAACTCTGAAACTAGGCCAATTCCAGGAAAGTTTATACGACATTTTTGTCTCCAATTATGATCAGGAATTAATGGTTAAAATCTGTCGGGTTACTCAGATTCATCGTGTATATAGATAAATGTATTACTATATATTTATAAATACTATATTGATGGATACTATTCGAATTCTTGCTTTAGCAGGTGCTTACGTAGCATCCGCTTAAAAGCAAACTTGCTTGAGGCTTGGCTTATATTGAGGGGAAGCGAATTCCAGAGACGGATTGCCTGGTGGAAACCAGAGTGGTGAAATGGAATGGAAAGCTTAAAAATTCTGGCAGTACGGCCCGGACGAAGGGCAGGAAGGGGGGGGGGGGGGTATTTTGTTTTTAATTGTAAAATTTTGCCACATTCTTGACGGTTTACCTATCCCTACCCATATAAGTACTTAATAAATACGAAAGTAACTCTGGCTGTTTCTCTGTAATATCTTCCCGTTTAAACCGCTACATAGATAGAGAGCGAAGCCGGATATTTTTTAACTGACATCAAGATTTCGGAAGAAGTTTTTTTTTGTTTTTTATGTACGTTCACCGATTACTCGGAGACTGTTGGACCTATTTGGAAAATTGTGCTGTATTGCATGTGTGTGTCCGCACGCACACAGACGCGACTACATGTAACGTGCCTTAACCAGTAATAAACGAGCATCTATCAGAGCCGGTTGTTTCCATTATCTACTTGTATATACCTCACTGGCGACGATCCGAGTCTTACCCACGTGTTTAAAAAAAAAAACGTTATAATGGCTACTTCTTATATCGGAAATCTTGGTCATTTTGATCATAATTCCCAAGAATGGGAAATACTCAGTAGTCGTATCAAGCAGTTTATCGTTCTGAACAACATTGCAGACGATATGAAACAGGCAGTGCTACTGACACATTTGCAGGATGATACATACCGGCTATTGAAGAACCTGGTGTACCCGATGAAGGTTGAGGAGGTCGGGTACGACAGATTGTTGAAGGTGCTCGATGATCATTTTACTCCGAAGAGGTGTACTTTTGCTGATAAGAGCAAATTCTACGAGGCATCGCGTGACGTGGGGGAAAGTGTCGAGAAGTGGGCGGCAAGGATCAGAGGACTCGCCGTACACTGCGAGTTTGGGAGCTCGCTGGACATGCTGCTGCGGGACAAGTTCGTGCTGGGGCTGCGCGCTGGCAAGGAGCGCGAACGACTGTTCGAGCAGGACGCCACCACGCTTACGCTGGCGAAGGCGATGGAGCTGGCACAGCAGACGGAGTGCGCGCAGAAGGCGTGCGCTGACGCGGTGGCCGTGACCGTGAAGCAGGAGCCGGTGTACCGGGCGGGCGCGCAGCCGTCCGTCGGCCGCCGGGACCCCGACGCGAGGGCCTGCTCGGTGTGCGGTATGAGGAGCCACGATGAGAGTAGGTGCCGTTACAAGACCTACCGGTGCCAGCTGTGTGGTGAAAAGGGACACCTGTGTGTACTTCCAAGAAGCAGTCAAGTGTGGTGTACACATTGTTGAACCGATACAGTTGTCGGCGTTAGAAGAAGAGTGCGATAACTGCAAAGAGTGTAAACTTCTAAGCTTAAGGTACGTTAATTATAAGCCGATATTACTTAATGTATCAATTGACGACCTTGAATTGAACATGGAACTGGACTCGGGCTCCGGTGCTACAATTATTTGTGACAAATTATACAAGAAAATGTTTCCTAATGTCTCCCTATTAAAAACTGACCTAAGAATGTGCCTATATACTGGTCATAAAATAATGCCCCTAGGATTTTTTGTTGCTAACGTCAAGTTCATGACAAAAGAAAGAGATTTAAAAATTTACGTTATAGAAAATGGCGGTCCGCCATTATTGGGACGTGATTTTATGACCAAGTTCAATATGTCATTCACTATGGACGGTGATTTTATTAACAATGTAAACATTAATCAGAGCTCGAGTGAGGTAACAAGTTTGTTACAACAGTTTAGCAATTTATTCGAAGAAGGGTTAGGCAGGTTTAATAAGTTCAAAGTCCACTTGCAGTTGAAAGATAACGTTAAACCTAAGTTTTTCAAACCGCGGTCAGTTCCGTTTGCCCTAAAAAAACGGGTAGAGGAAGAAATCGACCGGCTTGTTGATTTAGGTACACTCGTGCCCGTCAATTTTTCTGAATACGCAACGCCTATCGTGCCCGTTTTGAAGGAAAATGGCAAGGTGAAAATTGCAGGAGATTTCTCGGTCACCTTAAATAAAGACATGGTAATCGACAAGTACCCTATGCCACGCATAGAGGAGGTATTTGCTAAGATAGGTGGTGGTCTGAGTTATACGAAATTGGACCTTAGCAACGCATACAATCAGTTCGTTTTATCCGACAGCTCCCAGGCGCTTACGACCATTAGCACCACGAAAGGTCTGTATAAATATACTAGATTAGTTTATGGGCTCGCAAATGGACCTGCCATTTTTCAACGTGCAATGGAGTCATTGTTGGTAGCTATCGATGGGGTCAGCTGTTGGTTGGACGATGTGTGTATAACGGGACCAACGAACGAGGTCCATTTGGAGCGGTTGCGAGAGGTTTTAACTAGGGTTAGCAATGCAGGTTTAAAATTACAGAAAGAAAAATGTGTTTTCTTTAGCGATAGTGTGACTTATTTAGGCTATGTGATTAATAAAAATGGTTTACAAACGTGTCCAAAAAAGGTGGAGGCTATCTATAACGCACCAAGGCCCACTAATTTAACAGGGGTAAAAAGTTTTTTGGGAGTTGTAAATTACTATCGTAATTTTATACCGAACGCATCGAACATGTTAAGTCCCTTGCACGAGCTACTGCGCGCGGAATCTAAGTGGGAGTGGGGGCGTCCACAGGAGGAAGCCTTTCAGGCGGTAAAAAAGGAGCTAGGCTCCGATCGCGTACTGGCTCATTTTGACCCAGAGGCTCAGCCAGTGCTAAGTGTTGATGCAGGACCGGGGGGCCTAGGTGCTCTTCTAGCACAACGTGACCCGCGCACCGGCGTCGAGCGGCCGATCGCGTTCGCCTCGCGCTCGCTAAATGCAAGTGAGAGGAACTACAGTCAGCTCCAGAAGGAATCCGCAGCGATACTTTTTGGTGTAAAAAAAATTCCACCAATATCTTTACGGTAGGCAAGAACCGTTTATTTTGAAAACAGACCATAGACCCTTGCTGTCCATTTTCGGTAAAAATAACGGTATTCCTGTTATGACCGCGTCCCGGCTACAGCGTTACGCTATTATCTTATCAGCGTACAATTATAAGGTACAGTATATAAGTAGCGCGAATAATCTCGTGGCCGATTTCTTTTCACGCGCGCCGTTGCCTAACAAGGATAACGAGGGAAGTAATGAGGAGCATGATGAGGTGTCTTATTTAAATTTTTTAGACGAAAGTGTGGCTCCCGTGACAGTTGATAAAATAAGGCAAGCCACCGGAAATGACTTGACGTTAAAAAAAGTTTTTAAGTATATGAGTCTCGGATGGCCGCGAAAAATAAATTGTCCATCAATTTCACCTTATTTTAGATGCAAAGCCGACCTACAAATAGATGATGGAATTCTTTTTCGCGGTCACCGCGTGGTTATTCCGACGATATTTCGAGGTCAGCTGTTACGCGAGTTACACAACGGACATTTAGGTATTGTTAAGACGAAAAGCGTCGCGCGCGGTAAGATGTGGTGGCCAAACATTGACGCCGACATCGAGCGCTGGATCGGCTCATGCGCCGCCTGCGTGGCTGTGCGCCCCGCCCCGCCCCGCGCGGCCCCCGCGCCCTGGCCGCGTCCTCCCTCTGCCTGGTACCGGATACACATCGATTACATGTCTATACATCAGAAGGTGTACTTAATTGTCATAGACGCATACAGTAAATGGTTAGAGTGTTTACTAATGGATAAAGGTACTACTACTCGAGCTCTGATATGTAAACTAAAGGAAATATTTTCCAGATATGGCGTACCGAATGTCATAGTATCGGATAATGACGTTAAAATTAATTCTTTCGAATTCAATTCATTTTGTGACATGAATGGCATCCGTTACGTCACGTCTCCAGTTTATCACCCGGCGAGCAATGGTCAAGCCGAGAATTCTGTGAAAACATGTAAAAAGATGATTAAATGTATAGATAAGGGAGATAAATCACAAGTTGAGAATAAATTAATGGGATTGTTATTCGAGTACCGCAATACTCCCCATTGTTCTACAGGTCAAACTCCAGCTAGTTTAATGATGGGTCGTAATTTAAGATCACGGTTGGATCTTGTAGTTCCTGGAGTTAAAAGTAATTCCACTAATGAGATTAATAAAAGTGATAAGGATCCATGTAGAACATTTAACACTAGAACAGTCGCTTATGGGTCTATTGGACCCGGTGACCTTCATAACAGCCAATAATTTTTTTGTTAGGTACCGCGTGATGTTGCCGTTCTGAGTACCTTCCCGCAAAAGTCTCGCGCGTAGGTCCATCACAACGCGAGTCTGTCTGCGCGCCGCGCTCTCGAGCGACGGACGTCTAAGTTGCGTATGGGTCTGCTGGACCTGGTAGCGACCATTTGCGTGCGTAATATTTATACGTCTGGGTCTACTGGACCCGTGAGCGACTAATTACGTAAGTTGTATTTACATTAGCTTAAGTGCTAATTTTTCTAAAGTTTCTCGTTTATTTAGCATTCAAGATGGCCACTTCTAGAGCTCTGTCAGAAAATGAAATCTCAGATTATAGAAATGAAGAAATAGAGAATGTAGACTGTTTCGAAACTGAAGACTGTGTATAAGAAAGTAACCATAATACTGACTATGAACAAGATGATGACAAATATTTGACTATTGAGTTGGAGGATGTTACAGAGGAATGGAATGCCTTACAAGGTGATTTATTTGGGGAGATTTCAGCAGAAAATTCGCAGTCTCAGAGTGTCCTTGACCCATCTCGTTGTGTTCCACTGAATTGAGATATATTGGAGCAACGTCCCGATCTAGATTGCGTCCCAGTATCAATACATCGTCAAGGGTATTTTGTTGGTGCAATAAACGTACTCAATAGAAAATTCAAGAACCTTCGCATAATACTAGAACACGAAGCTACAACATCATACGTGAGCCACCTGGACCGTGTCGCGAAGCAACTAATGTAACAACTCCTGTGGAATGTATACAACTTTTTTTGTGACGAGATGCTTAGTAAAATTGTGTATTATACCAAAATTTACATAACAGACGAAGTGCAACCTGATTTTGAGAGAGAACGAGACTGCAAGCTCAATAAAGTTACAGAAATACAAGCAACTGAATAAAAATATGGATTTTAGATTTTGATAAATTTTTTCATAGTTCGAAGTGTGTTAACTCATAATTTTTTGGTATACATTGTGATCTATTTTTGTGATGTTTGTTAGGGCAATAGTAGCAGTTTAAGAAAATATAAAAAAGAAAACAAAGTACAAAGACGTATTAAAGTTATTAGCATAAGTTATAAAATATATGCAAAAAAGGTTAAAAACGTAGGTATTTTTTGAAATTATAAAAATATTGTGATAATTCGCCATTATTAACTGTTGATTATTATATAATGATTGTTTTATTGCTTATTTTATGAAATTTATACGTATATGCAATATATTTGAATAGTTTTCAATTTAGGGTCACATAATGGACTGGGTCCAGTTGACCCCATAGCGACTAAAAGTGTTCGAAACTAAGGCGCGACTGTTCTAGTGTTAATGTCGGGGATCAGGTATGGGTAAAGTGGTTTGCTGAAAAAAAGGAAATATGGGTTTTAGGCACTATTCGAAATAAAATTGGCTGTCGAATGTTTTTAATTTTTGTGCATAATAAACAGACTATATGTAGACGTCACATAGACCAAATTTTGATGTATAGAGGTGATGATTTTGATGTCATTAATGTAAGTGAGGATGTCGGTGCTGACGTGGACTCGTGGTCACCACCACCGGTCGAGCCGCCGCCAGCACCGGCTGTCCCCGCGCCCCTGGCGGCGCCCGCGTCTCCGTTACCTCCCTCCCCTCGGACTGAAGGTTCTTTACAGGCGGAGATTGTGCAAACGCGGGACACAGTGAGCGATGAGTATGATACAGGTCTCTCTGGGGACTAGGAGGAGGAGGAAGAGGAGAGTGACGGGTCGCGTGCGCCGGCTGTGGAGGTTCCGCCAGTTGCGGAGGTCGCGGCCGCGCCCTCCGTGGCAGCCTCTGCGCGTTTGCCGTCGCTGCCATCGACAACTACTAAACCTAATTTAAGACCTAGAGATAAGACTATTAATTATAAGACGTAATGTTTATAGTTAAGTATTAGTTATTGATGTATTGTTTATTCTATTGGCAGGTCTTGAATTAATGGTGGAGAAATGTGCTGTATTGCATGTGTGTGTCCGCACGCACACAGACGCGACTACATGTAACGTGCCTTAACCAGTAATAAACGAGCATCTATCAGAGCCGGTTGTTTCCATTATCTACTTGTATATACCTCAAAAATTCATTTTATGTTTAAAAGATTATACTTCACAGCCAACTGTGACAATGGGACAAATCCCATTGTCATTAGGTCAGGATCTGATGATGGAACCCTGGAGAAATCGAACGAGCTCTTCAAATATTATAGGCACACCTATAGTGATTTGAGTATTTTATACAGTAGCTCGAACGTTTGCTTTTGGAAAGGTAGCTAAGTAAAGTCGGTTATTTTTTTGTTTAAGTTTTTTATCTTGACCAAACTTATTTGACAGCCTTACCTACTTACTTACTTCCTGCAGCGCTACAACCCTTTGTGGGTCTTGGGCCTCGCAATATTTGACAGACTATACCTACATTATAAAGTAAGAATACCGCTTCTAAAATTTTTGGCCAAATGCGAATTTCTTATGTTTACAATTAAACTGATATCGTGTTATCAATGAGGATTTCCGCGATCGAGTTTTTTACTAGATGGCAGCACCGTGGCGAGGGGTAGCTGTGTCGTAATCATTTTTTAGCGAGGCGAATTCTGCCAATGTCGAGGTGTAGACTTATTATATTAATATATTCATTTTTCATAAAATATAAGCAACGTTGTTCGGTTGAGGCCTTGCTGATTGTAAGGTGATAGCCTCCCTACAAACACGTGGGTGGCCGAGACCCCGGGCAACCGTTTGTTCAACTAAAGTGTGGTTACGCGCGTTTTGAGATTAATTTTTCATTAGCTGCACACTTGTTCGTTAGGTCACTGCACAATAAGCTGTCAATATTACACACTGAACTACGTAAACGATCAAAAAACGAAAAGCTATTCTAAAGACGCCGCAGCCATCTTGAGCTTCAAACGAATTTACCAATAAAAAAATATACATATCATGTTGATGTTAATCATATATTTTTTGATTGGTGAATTTTGACAGCTGCTGTCAAAGAGACATCTCGTCACAGTGCTGCCATCTAGTGAAAATCTCGATTGCGAACCCCTCATTGCGAAACCACTAGTAAATAAAAGCTAAACTATGTATATATATTAGGTAATTTAATGTCCACCTACCCTCGTTAGGCAACAAATTCCTAGCAAAGTGCAGGGTATCATTAAAGGCAATACATCAATTAGATGAACATTCCGAACAATTAAACGCGACGGGTATTGTCCGTCATTTGTGTGGCATAGAGGTGATACTACAGAAAGAACAACGTTTGCGCATAAGTATATTTATTTAAAAACTAACCAGCATTGGTAAAAAATTGGCCAACAAATACATTGAGTAGGTAACATGAGATGAAAATTCTAAAAAATTCTTTGCGTCAAAGGTTATAGTGAAAATCACTAAAAGTCGAATTCTAAGCTACTCTTTGAATCTGTGACAGCTGTCAACCGACAAACATGGCGCACAAAATTTTAGTATATCTACTTAATAAATTAATGAACAAATATTGGGAAATTGATTATTTCAGAAATTATTGTATCGGTGGAGTAAAAGCATAATTTTATGATTATAAAAAGTCTTTTACTTATTTCGTTATGTTTGATTTTTATTTATTTTTTATCGATATCGTGGTGCACCACACTCGCATATAAACAAGATGCACGCACGAGTGATGTGAAACAAGAAGTCAAATTGACATCAATATCATTACAATGTGACACCTCTGGAGTTGCAGACTTCCATAGGCTACGGTAGCTGCTTACCATCAGGCGGGGCATATGCTTGTTTGCCACCGTCGTGGTATAAAAAAAAACTCATTCTGCCTCTCCATGATTCAAAGGTACCTTTGAATCCTGGAATAGTAGTTTTGAGTGTCTGCGCAACGCAGCAATCAAGATATGCCATCAAAAAATTCTAAGGTAAAAACTAAGTTGTATGTAATCTCCGGTACAACCAACGTTAAGACTTAGGCCTGATAGAACAGCTAATGGGCTATCAAATTAAGCAAATTTGGCCCTGTTAAAATTACATATATTGGCCCTTTTTAACCGACTTCAAAATTTTGAAGGAGGAGGTTCTCAATTCGTCGGGATCTTTGTTTTTGCTTTTTTATGTATGATCACCGATTATTCGAAGCCGGCTGGACCGATTTGGAATTATTTTTTTGTTTGAAAGAGTTGCTTTTACTTTACAGTTGGTCCCATTGTAATCAAGTCAGGATCTGATGATGGGATCCTGGAGAAATCGAGGGAACTCTTTATCTATTATAGACACACCTATAGTGATTTGAGTATTTTTTACAGCAGCTCGAGCATTTGCTTTTGGAAAGGTGGAGGTTAAGTGAAGTTGGTTCTTTTTTGTTTAAATTTATATGCTTTACAGTAGTTGAGTAAATTTGCCAATAATTTGATAGCCTTTTCTGTAATAATATGATAATCTGTTCCGTCAGCCCTTTGAGTCTTGACGTTTAACAGTTGGTTTTACGGACGAACTGTTTATTCTAAACATTTACCTCGCAGAGTACAAAGTTTTCAATAGTAAAGGTAAGCCCGTCAGTATATTGCGATAGTTACATCCTTTCACACTCGCAAAATAGTGCGATCTGTTGTATACTCGTGTTAACTGAGTTAGAGTTTGACCGAAAAAACAAGTGTTGTAGAATGTATGATTCCCCTCATATACAAGATATCTCTATACTCCGCTTAGTGCGTTATTTCTTTGAAACCTAAGCTGCCAAAAATAAGGGGCGCGGGAGGAGAACACGCATTGTTCCGTAGGGCGTACGACAGAGTCAGACATCAATAGTTGCCATGGAGACGTACTAAGTTTACTGTCACTTACAATAAATTAGTGTCTCACTATAGGGTGAAATTACTTCGAGCGGGGTAGCGGGGGTCGCCCGGCTATGCGGGGTCTTGGGTTATTTAGTCTATGATTTCCCTATATAAACCACGACACTTTTCTTTCCGGACAAACTCTATCGCTGGCCAGTGGCTTGTCATATACAATCTTCTTGGCTTGCACAATGTGGCCGAAGGGGAGAATTTTACTTGGTGTCACAATGAAACCCGTTGGTCCCGTCCTTACGAAGTAATATAGGTATAGGATAATATAAGTCTATAGCAAAGTATGGCTAACGGTCGGGAAACATATTGTACTTATATTACTATTCTCAACGATTCTTTTAATCTTTTCGGAATATTTTAATACAAATATGGAATTATACCGAACATCCTATCTGTGGCTATTTAATCGCGTCGATAAGCCCACCGCAGGCAATTAATCAATACCCTCGCTATAATTGAAGTGCCGATGAGCGTTCGGCGTTACGCCGCTTTTGATGGTCATGTTAGATACTTATCCTTTGGGCTGGTAGGCTGCCATATAGTCAGAGTAGAAATAGAAATATCTGTATTCGTGACATTAGAGAAAGAACAAATAAATTACAGATAATAGTAGAGTAAGATAAGTGTCACGAAATGGTCTCATCTCAGCATGTTGCTAGCGTTAACCAGCGCTGATCTTTCGAAAAGACCTAAAGTAAGAATAGGTACTAAACAAAACTATGTCATCATGACAAACCAGCGAATCACCATTATCTTTGTAACGCCTGGTATTCTGTACAAGCCTGTACCCGCGACATATCCAAGTAGAGGTCATTAAAAAATTATCAATGTTCTAATTTAGAATTTATACCTTTTTAGGGTTCCGTAGTCAACTAGGAACCCTTATAGTTTTGCCATGTCTGCCCGTCCGTCCGTCCGTCCGTCCGCGGATAATCTCAGTGACCGTTAGCACTAGAAAGGTGAAATTTGGTACTAATATGTATATCAATCACGCCGACAAAGTGGTAAAATAAAAAGTGGAAATTTTATTTTTATTAGGGTACCTCCCCTATACGTAAAGTGGGGAGTGATTTTTTTTTTCATTTCAACCCTAACGTGTGATATATTGTTGGATAGGTATTTAAAAATGAATAGGGGTTTACTGAAATCATTTTTTGATAATATAAATATTTTCAGAAATAATCGCTCCAGAAGTAAAAAAAAATGTGTCCCCCCCCTCTAACTTTTGAACCATAAGTTTTAAAAATATGAAAAAAAATCTCAATGGTAGAACTTTATACAAACTTTCTAGGAAAATTATTTTGATCTTGATAGGGTGAGGTGTCGCGCGCAATAGTTTACTTCATTTGCCGGTAGATGTCACTGTACTTGGAACGCTCATATGGCGGGCTCCTACATGGCGTGTTATTTTAACTCTTAAGTGGGGACACATACTGTGACGGACGGAAAACTACGGAACCCTACACTGAGCGTGGCCCGACACGCTCTTGGCCGGTTTTTTATGGTTTAGGTTGTGCCTTCTCTGTCAGCCTCCAAGTGCCGCAACTATTAAAATTCATACTAAATAGTAGTCCGCCTCGAACTGAGAATTCTCGATTTAATAGCTGACCAGTATAACAAAACCCTAATAAAGAACGTTTTTACAGTGCAAAAAGTGTTCTAGCTCCATAACCCCTTGATCGATCCTGCTTATGTATAAGAACTCTCAAATTATATATATCTATCTTACAACCCCAACAAATTACATGGAGATAATCGTTTTAGCTCAAGATGGCTGCGGCGTCTTTAAAGTAGTATTGTTGTTTCTTGCTGATTTACGTAGTTCAGTGTGTAACTTAGAGAATTCAGCCCGGATGGAGTAGCCATGTCTGTCATTTTCTATACAAAAAAAGTTAGTCAATTTTTGTGAGGGAGGGGAACGTCAAATGTATGGCTCTTCGTGCGTAACGTACAAATAGCTACGTCAGATAATCGTCAGTCCATACATGTGTATGAGCACTGGTCATATGCTTTTGGAGAGGGGAACGCCTGAATGGCGACTCCAGTTAGTTGAATTCTCTAAGGTGTGTAACATTGATAGCTTATTCTGCTGTGACCTAACGAACAGGTGTGCAGCTAATGAAAAAATAGTCTTAAAACGCGCGGAACCACCCTTTAGTTCACGGTTTTCCGGGGTCTCGGCCACCCACGTGTTTGTAGGGAGGCTATCATCTTACAATCAGCAAGGCCTCTACCAAACAACGTTGCCGTGTATTTTATCAATAATTTTAAACAAAAAAGAACTCGATTCAGTTAGCATCCTCACTTTCCAACAGCAAATGCTCGAGCTGCTGTAAAAAATACTGAAATCACTATAGGTGTGCCTGTAATAGTTGTAGAGTTCCCTCGATTTCTCCAGGATCCCATTATCAGATCCTGACCTGGTTACAATGGGACCAACTGCGAAGTATACTCTTTCAAACAAAAAAAGAATAGTCTTTGAATAATCGGTGAACATACATAACAAAAAACAGAAAAAAAAAAGATCGCGACGAATCGATAACCTCCTCCTTCGAAATCTTGAAAAGGTTGAAAAGAAAAAAAAAAGGTGGGTTAACGTTTATCGACATTGGCTAAATTCCCATTGCTCTACAAAGGGCGGAAGCCGTTAAATAAAAAATAAATAAAAAACTAATTTTATAAAGATCAGACCAGAAGACGTTGCTTAAGTTACAGTGAAACTATTCAAAATCAAAAAGCCATCAAAATGCAGGGACATACCGGTAGCCAGCTGAGAGTTCCGTTGTGTCCAAAGTTGTCTGTAAGAACTTCGCTTCGCTACGCTCCCTCGTTCATTAATTGACCAAGCGATAGTAACGGGGCCGTATTCTAACTTTAAAACATATGTATATGAATGTTTGTTGTGTTGGTTGAATTCAACCAATATTGAAGTAGTATAGGAGTTGCGTTGGAATATTTCTCAAGCAAATTCTGCTATTTCTGATTCAGATGCTTATGCCGTAGCTGTATTGCGTTGTTAATGCATTGGAGTTGTATTGAAGTTGGATCGTGTCTATAAGTGTTTTAAATTTAGAATATGGCCCCAGCTCACAGAGCCACTCATATAATTTTGGACAGGTTTCTCAGAAGCTCAGAACACTAAGCCGCATGCAATCTAGACGGAGAGTTGGCCACGTCATATATGACACAATAATGAGAGCAACGAAACCCCTCTAGTCCGTTTGCTATACTATGCTTATTTCTAGATTCGGACATCTGGCAGCTATAAAGTGGTGGAGGTTAATGAATGCAAATAACTTGAAGAAAACAAATCCTAGAGTTCTGGGTTTGATGCGACATTGTTGGAAATTATGTAATTGATGAGATTTTATCATATCCAGAAGTTTCTGTTGGGGGAAAGTAGTGCCAAATAATGTATACTTAAAGCAAATTTTAGTTAGTCGCCTACTGTTTTCGTTTCCGCAATAATAGACAATTGTTTTTAATCTAATGTTAAAATATAGGCCCTGTCCTCTATAAATGACAAAACATTGGCAGTTTTAACCAATTTTAGTATTACTTTATTCCAACTTAAAAACTTTGTTGGTCTGTCACTCTAACCTCCACCCATTAAAAGCTGCCAGATGCCCGGATCTATTTTTTTTTTTATACCACGACGGTGGTATACGGTGCCCGCCTGATGGTAAGCAGCTACCGTAACCTATGGACGCCTGCAACTCCAAAGGAGTCACATGCGCGTTGCCGACCCTTTACAAAAAGGAGGATTCACTGTGTTGACGACTAAAGGAACAAGAAGGTCCCTCATCGTCAACACACTGGGTCCTCTTTGAGCTCTTTGGCAACCTTACTCACCAGCAGGAACACAACACTATGAGTAGGGTCTAATACTATTTGGCTGTGGTTTTCTGTAAGGTGGAAGGTACTTCCCCAGTCGGGCTCTGCTCCAGATTTGAGCGACGACATTCGCTGAACGTGCCCTACCACACTTAGCGAGATGCCATTCGCAGTGCCCATACCTCTCTTTTTGGCGTAGTTTAAGGACATACTCAGGTCCGGACGTAGTTTAAGGACATACCCCGGGTCCAAAAATCTAGCAATAAGGATGTTAAAGCAGTCTAACTAGACATGTTTCATTGCTCTCATTATTGTGTCATATCTGATGTGGCTCTCGAGTCACGCTAAATTTAAACCTAGTTTTTCCGGAATACCGCCGAATATTCATCGCTGTTTTGATTAATGCGGCCTTTAAGAAAACAAAGGGCGGAAGCAATCAACAATGAAGAATTGTTTTGAGAGAATTTCAAAGGATTAACCGGCCGGTTTGAGACGGACAAAAAAGGGTATTTTATAGACTAAATTCAAAAGATCTCGGGGTTTTTTATTTGGAGGAAACGCCGAATTTTCTAACTCTTGAACAGTAAATAAGGATGTTTTTGTTTGAGTCCTTTGTTGTAAAGTTTTGCGAGAATACTGATTTTTTTGTTTTGTCATCGGATAATGTGGTTGACATGCAAAATTTGAGATTGAAAGTATCCTATTGTAAACTTTTAAGGCGATTTAACAAGTCAATGTGGACAACATTATATTATCCGACCAATTATCCTCAGGTTCGGGTTCAAATCCCGATAATTTGTGTGTTTAGAGTTAGTATATTACTCAGAATACAAAGCCTTATTGAGCTTACTAGGTAGATTTATGTAATATTGTCAAATCATATTTATTTATTCAATTATTAAAAAATAGGATAAGGACACCATGAAAATCTAGTCTTCATCCGTATATAAAACGCCTAGTTTTAAAGTCGCACAATGCAATCGAAATGGTCGAAACTGTTCGGAAAGAAAACTCCCGTAGAATTCATGAGTTCCCATATAAACCAGGGCTCGATTCGACATGGCATAACTGACAGTCGCTTGCGAGACAACTATGATATCACACTTTTGTGACAGTTGAAATTTGGGGTGGAATCACTCAAGAGTGAAATCTAAAATGGTGGCCATAGCCCTATGGCATTTTAGAGCGTTTTGTCTATACAAAACGCTCTAGCGAGACCTACTGACAGATTGACAGTTAGGTGTGGACATGTGTGGACAGATGGATATCAGTCTATCCACTAGCGATACAAGTGTGACATCCACGTCTCACAGTTTGGCATGTCGAATCGCGGCCCAGGAGACTTCCCTTTCCGCACAAACTCCTACTCGGTAGCGATGGTCCGCTACAGTGTGTAAGATAATTCAATTAAAAAGGACTTTCTCTGTGAATTCGAAGAATAGAAAGACTCGTAATCCTTAGAAAATCCAGCTCTCTCGTTGAGAAGGATACTGAAGTTTCTGCTTTTAATTAAATATAGTCGAAGCAATGAAAGCGCAAGTGCAAATGTAGTCTTTTCATTGCACAAAGTGTAATTTATTATTTGAACAGATTAGTAGTAGGGGTATTTTTGTCAGAAAAACTAAGTAACAAGGAGTTAAAAATACGAAATGAAACTTTCTAGCTTCAGTCTGTGATAGGCAATATTTTGGCGGGGAATATTGCCTTTGCTAACGTTTTTAATTAGTAGAGGTGGCCGGTAATTATTATTTTGTACCCCTTGCGTTTGAGACTTCTGAGTACTGGGGGTCGGAGGCAATAGCCTTTATTAGGGAAGTGGGATGTCGCATCACAGAGAGGGGGTTCGTACCTGGTGCAAAGGTTGTTCATCGCCATTCAACGTGGTAACGCGGCTAGCGTGATGGGCACCTTTGCGCCGGGGACAACTCGAGGGGGACTTTATGACTACATTTAAGATAGCCTTAAGTTATTTTATTTATTGTGTATTTTGGTACTTTGTCTGTCGACTGTAACACAACAAGAAACAGGGTGCATTGGCGTTAATGTACTACAAATTATCTACGCCAGTTTCATATTCTAACATAAGTTTACACTAAACTGTTTAGCCTATCTATATCGCATTCGTTGGTTGATTGTTTCTAAAATTACCATTTCAATTCGGCAATATTGCTGTAATAGTGGTGGTTGCTTTCTAAATGATAGTGGCCATACATAAAATATTATTCGTGCCAAGGTAGATCGTGCCGGTATTACTTGTGGTTACGCCAACTAAATCCGAGTATAATATAGCACGTGGCAATATTAACTATATAATGTTCTACTCTAGTAGGCAATAGGTATATTGGCAATATTTTCCGCCACATCACTAAAACCAAGTTCGAGTACAGTTGCCATCAAATATATCGAAGGGGCCAAGGTACTCAAAAATATCTAAACATGCACTTTACCGCCTTGAAAATAGAGTCGTTGTTCAGATATTTGTATCCACCTTGGCCGCTCCGATATATCTGATGGCGACTGTACATTAATACTGTCAGATGTAAAAACTTTCTGTTTAATACCTCAAGCGGTTGGAAGTGTTCTTAATTATTTTGTGCGGGTTCAGTTTAATCTCCCGCGGTCACTGACTACTGACGGATTTACGTTTTAATTTCACGAGATTTAGGGTTCTGCGAACATGTTTCAAACAAGGTTAAGAATTTCAAGTTAATTGAGTTATGCTTGGGTAAGGACATCAATAATAAATATAAATAAATAGTATGGTTATCTTACGCAGATCAACTTACGCCCTTACTCACTTACTGTAGTGGCGCAGTGACCCAAAGTGGATCTTGGCCTCCGACACCAAAGATCGCCGGGCTTCTCTGTTCACAGCTGTCTCTGTCCAGCTAACGGCGCCGAGCGCGGTGAGGTCCTTCAGCCCTTAGCTTAAAATTTCAATGATATAACATTCGTGACCACATGAACCCTCACGTCTACTATAATTGTGGCAATGCGGGAAAAGATGTTGAGGTTTTCAGTGGATAAATTCCCTCTCTTGCGATGAGAAATTATGCTTAAATAGTTTATTATATTTTCGGATAGATAAAAAGTAAAAATATACATATTCTTGTAACCGTCCGTTACTATGGAGCAATGCCTTCACCTGGAACTAAACCCAGGGACTTTAGCTTCGTAGTCACTAACTGACTAGGCTGTAGAGGCCTTAACTCTTTCCGTACTGCAGTCCGTTACGCTCGTAGCCGATTCCAGCGTTTTATCGCTTTGTAGCGGAAATTCGCTACTTACAGAGAGCCCGCCTCGCGGGTTCCTGGGTGCTGAAATACAACTACCTCAAACATAACTCCAACACGCACGAAATAATCAACCAATATTGAAGTTGTACTGTAGTTGCATCGGAATAATTTTCAAGCAAATTCTGATATTTGTGATTCACGCATTTAGGCGGTAGCTGTATTGCGTAGTTAATGCGTTGGAGTTTAATTGAAGTTTTGTCGTGACAACACGTGTTTTAAAGTTAGAATACGAAACTACGCTACAAAACTAAGAAGAGATCGTGTTTAAACGTGTTTTAAAGTTTGAATGCGGCCCCTGGGCCGCGATTCGAAAAATAAACACACACACTGGACAGACACAGCTCCAACCCAACTCGACCCAACTCAACGCTATAACGACATTGACATTTGCTATTCGAACAGATATTCATTCAACATTGGTCTCACATTGGTCACACATTGGACCAATGTGAGACCAATGTGTGACCAATGTGAGACAAATGTTGAATGAAAATCTGTTCGAATAGCACACACATTGGACCGATGTGAGACCAATGTGTGACCAATGTGAGACCAATGTTGAATGAAAATCTGTTCGAATAGCAAATGCCAATGTCATTATAGCGTTAAGTTGAGTTGGGTTGAGTTGGGTTGGAGCTGTGTCTGTCCAGTGTGTGTGTTTATTTTTCGAATCGCGGCCCTGGTGCGGAAAGTGTTAAGTATTATGATGGCCTCAAGTAATATTATCGTATAGGCTTTAATACAAAGTGTGGAACCCTCTATTAAAATTATGACTAGTATTTTCCAAGCCCCGGTAAGTCGGCAAAATTTTATTTCTGTGAAAACTTTCAGCGATTATAATAATGGGTTCCTTCATTAGTATCCGTCGTTATTCCAATAGAGTTTATTTCTGATAAAAACTGATAGCGTAAGTACTAACTTTATAGCCTTTGTTAATAATGTTCTAGCGAAAAAAATCGGATTATTCTAACTGTCTTCACATACACGTTTCTTCCTGTTCACGATTCTGCACAATATTAATTCTGCACATTAGCAATTCACCGCATGCGTTTTTCTTCACATTTTTTGAAAATTTCCGTAGCTAAATTGTTTTTTTTTTTTAAGTAAAGGAATCAATAGTTTACAAGTACAAAAACGAATGTATAGTTTATTCACATTCGATGTTTTTATACCAACCCCTTTTTTCAATTTGTGATTCTGCACAATTTTGATTTTCCACTATGGAAACATACCTCATTCGTTTTTCTACACAGTCGTAGGATCTATAGAAATACCTTTTCCCCTATTCACGTTTCTGCATTTACCAATCACATTGGTAGTTAATTGCGACTGTTAGACGCAGGTAAAATAGTATAAATAAATAAATATTATAGGACAATCTTACACAAATTAACCTAGTCACACAGTATGCTCAATAAGGCTTGTGTTGTGGGTACTAGACGACGATATATATAATAGATATACACATATGAATACATTAGAAAACATCCTCTACTCATGAACAAATACCCGAGATAAACACACGAATAAATGCCCTGACCAGGATTAGAACCCGGGACCTCCTGCTTCATAGGCAGAGTGACTACCGACTATGCTAGTATGAACGAGTATCGGGCAGTATACTATAGAGCGACACTAGTTCGTAAGGTATAGTTTGCTCTCTCTAACGCATATCTGCGTCCTTTAGAATTTGACCAAATGTGTAGCCGGGCTTCAGATTGGCCATAGAGTACCTAAGGATTCACTGTATGGATTTGCCGATGTTAGTCAAGTGTGTGTATCAAGTATAAGATTTACAAATTCAAAATAACCATGGCAGTTTCGAAAATACAGGCAACTATCATAGACATAAACAATAGTACATTGTTGTAGAGGCTTGAAAGTAAGCTATAGGTGGATCGAGTTAGTTCGAGGGCCGACCCGCCAGGGGAGGCCCTCGAAGATACGAGTCCACCTATAGCGCTTTCGGCCGAGATATTACATAGTGCTTTTCACGACTACTGTGAGGAAATAAAAAAAACATTTGTCATAATAATATAAATGCTTTAATAGAATATCCAATTCAGTATTCCATTCCCGCCTTTTTACTTTTTTTTTCACTTTCAAGGAGCGTTTTTCTGTTGTTTGCTTCAAACCGACTCATTACTTAGAGGCGTTTTTGATAGAAAACCACAAACGGCTAAAAAAGTAAAAACACCTTAAGGGTGAATAAATGGTTTTGACGTTTCTTTTTTTTTAAACAGGTAGTTGGCCCGATAAACAACCTTATTTTATTTTTGAAACATAAAGTTGTACCAAAAAAGACCTTTTAATGTTATTAATGAATGCAATGACATAACTGGTCAATTTACTTTCCAACTAATAACATTTCATCGCTACAATAACATTGCTGTAGTGGTGGTTCAGGTGCTACAGCAAATGCTTACTTTCCAGCTTGGATTTTGACCATCTTTTGTCACATTTCCGAACAGTAGCGTGAAAAAAGTATAAATCAATGGCAACCATTGTATTGTGTTGCACTTTTGTAAAAAAACTAGATGCAAGACACTCCGTATATATATTTCTGACAATTCTGACCTGTTTTAATAACCTTGAGTGTATAAATGTTGACCATTCTCCGTTTCCTTCCATTCCTCCTTTTTGATAATTATAAAATTATCCCTACACTTGGCAGTATAAATATAACCTCTCGTTATTGAAGTCGGTAGTTATAAATCAAACATGTCCGCAAGTTTCTTACAGCTAACGGCTTTAAAAAATAATTTAGCGTTAAAAAAACGCATTATCTAGGACTGGGTTGCAGCGGGACGTTTGCCAGTGCATGTAAATTGTAGGAGATAAAAATCGCGCTTGCCATGCATAGGATAGCCGTGGGGCCACGAAAACTGATCATCATAAAGGCAATATGTAGGGCTCGGAATCGGTTTAAAAAGAACCCCGAAGTAACACAATGTATTCAATTATTTTATGGCCTTAACGTAGAGCTCAATATTGTATTTAGGTAGTGATTTCATATTATAAGATTTTTCGATTAAATATGAAATAGTAAACGAAAGAACGAAAAAAACCGGTATTTTAATATGGAGAAAATACCGGTTTCCGAGCCCTGGCCATATGTACGCAATACCACAGGATTATTGAAATCTTTTTAGGGTTCCGTAGTCAACTAGGTGTGATAGGCAGATACGCGTATCTACACGTATGAAACGTAGCACACGTAAATCACGTAGATAGCGATTTACAGATATAACACCTCTCCATCTGATAAGGGTTTGCCTCTCATAAGCACGTAGAGTTATAGTATATATATAGTCAAGTATTATAAGAATAAGGGAGTTCAGTTGTGACGAGGGTTGAGTGATGGTACATAAACCATAGTCTTCTAACCTGTGTTTGTGTTGTACCCCTAACTCCCCTAACCGGCGCTCTGCCTATTACATGGCGACCGTGGACATGAATTCTGCGTGAGGTCTACTTTATCACATCGCTGCTGAGGATACAATAAGAAGGCTGCATGAAGATCGAGCCAACCGACCGTGACACCGTGATGCTTGAGGATGCTGCGGGTCTAAAATCAACATGGATGACGACGACAGTGAAGAGGACTGTGAGAACGAGCCGACAGCGTCGAATCACCATTAATGCCGCGGGTACCCAGTAATTTGCCTTATTAATAATTGGAAAACGGAGTCTTATTGATTACCAAAATGAAGAAACCAAAGGAGGTCATCATAGTGACCGCAGACAATATCAACGCTGCTTCATTGGCTTCGACGAGCTTGGAATTGACGGAGGTTCCAGATGGCTGTATGTCTTCAGCTACACGTCCGGTTACGCATTGCTGCCGGCTGCTGGGATCGTCGAGCGAGGTGATTTTTTTTTGGTGTATTTTGTGTGTAATGTAAATTTTGTTATTTTTAATTGTGAATTATTTTATACTTAGTTGACTTTACACATTGATTAGAAGTATTACGTGAACAGTTATTAATAGGAGTTAAGTGTAGGTATTTATTAGTTGAAGATAGAGATTATAGAAAGGAGATGCAGTTGTGGATCTTAAAAATTTCGTTATAAACGGTAAAATTATTTGAGTATTTTTAGGGGTAGAAAAGTTTGATACGGTATCGGAGATGGCCAATTTTAATTTGGGTTTAATTTTGTTTGTGGTAGACGTGGGAATTTTATAGTGGCCATGGGAATATAGGAATAGTAACAAAGGCCGACAGTTTCATTTTTTTAAATGAGTTTTGCGTACGCGAACTATAATTATAATGCGAATCAGCAAGGTCGGGGACGGAAATATTGCGCGAGTAGGCAGAAAGCGATCAATTTCTTTAGGTCATACGAATAGCGGAATGTCAATGTTATTTAGCACGTGACTTGGATAGGTAGAGATTTTTCTCATTTCTAATAATTGAAGTATTTGAACTTACAATACTAGTAGTTATAACTTGGGTAGATAAGGAAATTATCAGAATTAAGTGTAATTATAAACAAATAAATTTACTAAGGATTTGATAATTGAACACGATTTTGACAAGTAAAATCTTTGGATTCGACTTTTTTTGGAGTAAGTAGTTACTTGTACTCGTTTGATCACTCGCTTATCGAGGGTATTAAATAGGACACGACATTGGTAATGCGTCTTTAGAGCTTGGCCAGTCTAGAGTAGTAGATATCATAAAAGGGAGAAGATACAAATTAATAATTTGTTCGATTAAATAATTTATGAATAACACAATTGATTGAAGTAAAAGGCAAATGAATTTCGCGAGTGGGCACAAATCGAATAAAATCACTAGATCAAGCGACGTGATGTCAATGTCGTCGAGTCAGCGGTCTCGGTTTCTGATACAGATAACCAACGTAGTGAGTTAGAATTTTTTTTTGGATAAGGATCATTGTGTGGAGATATTATCTTATAAAGCATAGGTGTAGCATTGATTATGAGCAGGGGACTCTAAGGTTGCGACATCATTCGGGGAAGAAATGGTGGTTGAGAATCGGGTTAGGAGTATCGCGCTCAATAGTTATTCCTGGAAGATGTGTGATGGTTATGTAAACTCTGCAAGGTATATAAGCCACGATTCTCCATGAACGAAGGCACGCTTAGACGTATCGTTACGGGACTTGGTTATGTGGTGCAAAAGGTTGAATATAGTAGAGTAATACTTTTAAAGATGAGCTCAATAAAAATAAAAAAAGGAATAATGTTTTTCGCACGAGACAAAATATGACAAAATAATGAGAAAAGAGACAAAATTAATTACCTAGATTATATATGCATGAACTCAAACTCAAACTCAAACTTTTATTCAGTAAGTAGGCCACAAGGGCACTTTTACACGTCAAAGTAAAAGTGAGAAAAAAATATCAAACTACACCGGTTCTAACCCTACACCTCTGACCCGAGAAGAATTATGTCCGGCAAGAAACTCGGCGGGACTTATTTTTTCAAAACAACAGTACATCAAAACTAAACAATACATATAAGTGCGTTGTTCTAACAGAAAACATATCAAACCTAGGTTAGATTAACCAACAATAGGTTATAGTTTAAGAAAAATTCCAAAGAAAAAAGATGAGTCCTAATCTGACTAATGAAAATGAATTACATACAAGTTTGATATACTTTATTACCTCAACTGTGTCTTCTAAATAAATTTCCAAATTATAATAATCCATCATCAACAGTTAGAAACAAAATAATTTTGAATTTAAATTAAAAAAAAGTAAGTGATTCTAGTATACAATAAACATACTATTTCTAAATTATCCTTACAGATGTATAAGGTCTCCAAGTGTCTTGATCTATATATTCTATATAATAATAAAAAATATGGATAATCAAGCACCGAATGTTGTGTCTAAAGCCAATTAAACAAAAATTAAATATGATCAATAAAAAGTTACGTAAATGTGTTGCCCCAGTTTGCCTAAACAGACTTGTCTCCACAAACAGCACCCGTTCACGAGTATGACGCGTATCTCAGCCATCGCCTCCCTCAACCTTTCTTCGGGAAAGTGGCGACCCGATCAACGATGCCACCATAAGCAGAGCCTTTTAAGCGAGCATGACATGTTCAAGCTGGCGGGCTTTATTAATTAATATAAACTAGCCATGTTTAGTCTGGTGAGAAACAATTTTCTGTGCTCGTATTTTACATGCGTGAACTAAATTACAATATAAAAGTGACATAGAGATGTACATGTCTCTAAGCGTCAGGATCATTAAATATATATCTATACATATAAATATTTGCGAATGCAAGACTTAGAGATGTATAACGTCTCTAAGTGTCCAAATACTAAATAAAAACAAAAAAAAAAAAAAAACGAAAAACAGGTAATACTGGACACTAGTAAAGCTACTTCATAGAGTAATGTACCTAATAATTTATAAATTTGTATTGTACTAACCATATCAAGCTACAGGATTAAAGGCATCGTTATCCTCAATGAATTCCTTTAAAGTATAGTACTCTCTCCTCAACAAATAGCACTTAACATAAGACTTGAATTTATTTAGTGGCAAATTCACTACATCAGCAGGGACTTTGTTATAAAAACGTGTACAGTTCCCAGCAAAAGACGTACGAACCTTACCGAGGCGGTGGCCAGGCTCAGCATGAAAAAACGAAACTTACCGATCGAAAAATGATTCGTGTTATACTAAGTGATTATCAATTGTTACCGACTAGTGGACATGATGGCAGTGTCAATATATATATATTCAAAATGATTAAAAGATTGTCAGAGGCAGAGGTTATGAAGGTGTAAAGATTATAAGTATGTTTTAATTTTGAAATGTATATATAAATATGTGTATATATATATATTGTAAATGGTTGTGGTGAAATGCAATGTTTGTGCTAGAAATAATTAATAATGTAAGTTGAACATTGTTAATTTTAATATAAGAGATTTAGTTAAGGATGTTATAGTAAGTTAAATGTCTTGTATGTATGTAGGTCCATCCAAAAGAAAAAATATTAGGGGTTCAAATTTAGACGTTTTTAAAGATGGGAAAAAAATTTTGGTCATAAGAATAGAGAAAAATTGTATTTTGAATAGTCGTTTTCAGGGGAGGAAACCCCTTACCCTTTCAGGGGAGGGAACCCCTTACCTTTTCAGGGGAGGTGTGATAGGCAGATACGCGTATCTACACGTATGAAACGTAGCACACGTAAATCACGTAGATAGCGATTTACAGATATAACACCTCTCCATCTGATAAGGGTTTGCCTCTCATAAGCACGTAGAGTTATAGTATATATAGTCAAGTATTATAAGAATAAGGGAGTTCAGTTGTGACGAGGGTTGAGTGATGGTACATAAACCATAGTCTTCTAACCTGTGTTTGTGTTGTACCCTTGTAGTTTCGCCATGTCCGTCCGTCCGTCCGTCCGTCCGTCTGCCCGTCTGAGTCTAGCTCAATGACCATTGGCACTAGAAAGCTGAAATTTGGTATCAGTATGTGCATTAATCACGCCGACAAAGTGGTAGAATAAAAACTGATTTTTTTTTATTAGGGTACCTCCCGTAAACATGAAGTGGGGGGGGGGGGTGAATTTTTTTTTGTCCTCACTTGTGCTTAACGCTTTTGAAGCGGTACAGCGGGCGGACTGTTTGATGATATGATAGCTGGGGGGAAATTCAGGACTCTTCCGCGATCAGACATGACCATACTTGCTCTTCCAGTGAGATCAGTGGAAGCAAGCTCAACCTGATCTGAGTAAATAGATATGAATCGACCGGTTCTCTACCTGAGTAAAGCGGTTCTCTGCCTTTTCGCCGGATAACGTTTCCCAAACTGTTTCATTTACAAACTGTGTCATTTGGCATACTGCATTTTTTTCTGAAACTATAAGTATTTCCGGATTGAAAATAGATGTCATATACTTCAGAAAAAGTGACCAAACCCTCCGGTGTCCGAGGCCAGATTTGAACTGGCGTCTTCAGCTTTCGCGGCTGACGTCCTGACCACTAGACCACCCGGTCACGGCGGAACTTGACAAATTTTCTCATGTATATGCAATCTCTGAATTTGAAACGGCTAGGCGCCGTTGACCATACTCTAAGAGCATGCGCAGTACGTGCTTGCACCTCCTATCCGAATCTCTTACGTGATTCTGGTATAGCGAGAGAGATAGTGCTGCCATCTATGAATCTTGAAGCAAATCAAATTATTTTGTTCAATATTTTTTTGATTTGCAATTTTTTAAGTAGTTACACTACTATATATAAACTGAAAATAGATGTCATATACTTCAGAAAAAGTGACCAAACCCTCCGGTGTCCGAGGCCAGATTTGAACTGGCGTCTTCAGCTTTCGCGGCTGACGTCCTGACCACTAGACCACCCGGTCACGGCGGAACTTGACAAATTTTCTCATGTATATGCAATCTCTGAATTTGAAACGGCTAGGCGCCGTTGACCATACTCTAAGGGCATGCGCAGTACGTGCTTGCACCTCCTATCCGAATCTCTTACGTGATTCTGGTATAGCGAGAGAGATAGTGCTGCCATCTATGAATCTTGAAGCAAATCAAATTATTTTGTTCAATATTTTTTTGATTTGCAATGTTTTAAGTAGTTACACTACTATATATAAACTGAAAATAGATGTCATATACTTCAGAAAAAAAAAAAACTATTTCCGGATTGTTATAAAACAAACCTAACCTAACCTATAAGCCATTTTTGCAAACGAATTGACCAGTTTAACAAGACCTAGTAACAAAACTATTTACCCCCTGGTCAATCCCGCTCATATAAGAAGTCTCTTATTAAATTTATCTCTGCTACAATACCAACAAATTTCATGAAAACGTTACTGAAGTTATCGCGGAACCAACATTCAAATTCAAAAAGCCATCGAAACGAACGGACGTCTCAACAGCTAACAGTTATGTTGTGTCCGAAGGTGTCTGTAAGAACTTCGCTTCGCTGCGCTTGCTCGTTAGATTAGAATGTGGCACTAGCTCGCTTCCTTCATGGCCGCACGCAACATACAACTTGCACGATAATCTGTGTTCCACCGTTTTATACGACATTAAGCTGCCCCACCACACAATAAAGCCTAAATTGCCGTGCACTAGAATACGCTTAGGTTCCCTGAGTTAGATTTAACGCCGCCAGTAGACGGAAAACTTCTTGGGACTCCAGTGCTATTCAATTTTCTATTTAGGTCTTGGAATTTGTGGTTATTTGTGTTGAAACTTACATAACAATGGGAAGTGGATTTCGATAGACGACAACCAAATATATGCGACAACCTGGTCAATATCAAATTAAAATTAGAGCAATTATAAAATTGTGTTTTTCGAATAGCCGTGCCGTAACAAAATGTCAAGGAGCTGTTAGCCTAATATGGTCGGATTTTAATCGCCTGTCACCATAGCTGTCACGTTCTAACAAGTATGTAACTGCGAAAGTGATGCATGACGTGATATGCGATAAAATGACAACCATGATAATATAATTATGCGTTCTGGCACAGGAAAGAGATCATTGAGAGATAAGTACTCCACCGACAAACTTGATTCTTGATTTTTTATTATTATTTGGGGATCAATGTTACTCTGCGTCCGTAGAAAACACCTAAGACAACCCTACACGTGATCCCTGGGTGGTGCTAAAAGAGTAACAAACTTGGCAGCTGCACTGTCCCATCTGGACCTCGCAGCACTCACTGGATTTTCATTATCATCCGCTTTCCCACTACTACTACCCTATGGAAGAAATACCTATCTACACATATCCAGTGACATGTAGCCATACGATAAATAAAATTATTATTTGTTATGCCTTCTAATATGTATTATATGATCAGATTAAAGCATAAATCTAAGTTTATTTTTATTAAATACCTTAACACATTCCCAAAAATACCACCTAAACTTCGGTAATTACTCTAACTATTTAAACATACCCTTGCTTAAAAAATATGTATTAAAATTAAAAAATATATAGATCATTAAATATTATAGGACAATCTTACACAAACCGACCTAGTCCCACAGTAAGCTCAATAAGGCTTGTGTTGTGGGTACTAGACGACGATATATATATATAATATAGATATTGATAAATACTTAAATATTTACATAGAAAACATCCATAACTCAGGTACAAATATCTGTGATAAACACACAAATAAATGCCCTTACCAGGTTTCGAACCCGGGACCTCCTGCTTCGTAGGCAGTGTCACTACCGACTGAGCTAGGAGGCCGTTTATCATTGTTTTGTATTATACAATTAATGCGCATTTTTTTGTTATTTCCTTTTTTTTATGATCTCCCATACAATTTAATCGTTAATCGTTACATTCGTTACACAGTGTTTCTCTTTCACTCGCGTTCAAAAATAGACATAAACGAATTTAGCTGTTATCTGCCTCTTAAGAAAAAGTCTACGCTGGCATTGGTCTCACTTAATTATAACAAGAATCCAGCGTAGAAATGCAGCATTCCTTATGGGCAATTTTGCACCGGAAACGGCAGGGAGCGGTTTGTTCGTTTAAATTATTTGTAAATTTGTATACCTATTTTCTATAACTAATAATATTGTTAATCATTAACGAAGGATATAAATAAGTTTAACAATTTAAAAAAAAATGTAGATAGTTATACCTAAATACATATAGCAATGAAAGGACAAGTTTGATTGTACCTGAATAATGTTTCTCCTATTCTATAAACCGGAACACCTTCCTGCTTTTAGCTTCCTTCTTTGATTCGGTCACTCTTAGGTTTCCACATATATTCGCGATGCCACATGCTGTATTACAAAAAATACAAAATACTTATATAAAAGGTAGACAAATAAACTTTAACCACACCATTACAAACTTAAATACATGTCATCTAAATATATATAAAAGAAGAAACTGACTGACTGATTGACTGACTGACTGACTGACATATCAACGCACAGCCCAAACCGCTGGTTCTAGAGATTCCAAATTTGGCACGTAGGTTCCTTATAAGGTCTAGGGATGCACTAAGAAAGGATTTTTCAAAATTCACCCCCTAAGGGGGCAAAATGGGGGTCCAAAATTTGTATGGCGAATCAAGATTTGTTAGACTATTTTATTCGAAACTTCACAGGAGTATTCCTAACGATAAATGAGTAAACACGTGTTTCAGGTTTTTGAAAATTCAACCCCTAAAAGGGGTAAATGTGGTCACAAACTGAAAATCAACATGGGTATCGTATCCTTTTTGAGTACTTATAGTACGCGGGCGAAGCCGCGGGAAAAGGCTAGTATCATATAAGAAGGCAAAAGTGACCAAGGATTCCGGTGCCCAGGGATGGAATCCGATCTTCCTCATTTGCGGCAAACGCCATAACCCCTAGGCTACCCAGTTCCCAACAGCACCCGTCGAGATATTCCTGTGTATATGCAATATTAATTGGCCAATCCTCTAACGTAGACCTGCAAGTGCTCGTATTTATTCTTCCTCTTAGCGTTTGTCTCAGTTTTTTTTGCTCTGTTGAGCCATGGGGTCCACTAGGCAATCTAATCCCAGGAATTGGAGTAGGCACTAGTTTTTACGAAAGCGACTGCCACGTGACCTTTCAACCCAGAGGGGAAACTAGGCCTTGTTGGGATTAGATCCGGTTTCCTGACGATGTTTTCCTTCAACTAAAAGCGACTGGTAAATATCAAATGATATTTCGTAAAGTTCCGTAAAACTCAGTGGTACGAGCCGGGATTTGAACCCGCGACTTTCGGATTGAAAGTCTGACGTCTTACCGCCAGACCTCTAGCGTGTTTTCGCAAGTGCTCGTATTTATTAAAATAATTTGATTTTGTTCTCTAATTTTAAACAAATTCGTTATTAGATAGAAAATAATACCAATTCGATCACCTAAACCTATTAAAACCTATAAACATAAATACAACTGCGATAATAATGTTGCGCACATTAAGCGTAGTACCAATTTTCCAATCAGTGACCAAACGCATTAGAACCATTGAAATTAAGCCTTTCGATTGGATGCGCCTGCATTTTCCACCATTAGATATTACATTCTTTTACAACTACGCCAAATAGATAACAATAAATTTTCTCGCAAATGGAACTAAATAGAAGCCTGAACGATGATAAATTTAGTTATTTACTAAAGTTACCTGATTACGTATGGATTAAAAAGCTGTCACCATTTGTATGCAGATGATTTGCAGTTGTACGCCCAGGCGGACCTGACGGACCTGAGTTCCGCTATATCTACTCTTAATGTTGACCTGGACCACATCGCTGACTGGTCTCGTAGTTTTGGCATTTCTGTTAACCCTTCGAAGTGCCAGGTCATCATCCTGGGTGGCTCGCGGCAACTCATTAAGTTGGAAACTGTTCCCGTTGCGCCGATCATGTTTGATGGCTCGGTGATCCCGGTCTCTAACCAGGTGAAAGATCTCGGCCTTGTCATTAATAGGAATCATTCCTGGAATGAACAACTGTCGGAAATTACTCGTAAGGCTACTGGGACATTACGGACTCGGTATAGATTTAAGAACTTCCTGCCTGTGAGTACCAAGAAGCTGCTTGTGCAGGCCTAAATATTTCCTATTATAGACTATGCTGATGTGTGCACAACCAACATTTCCCAGGCTTCCCTAAACAGGCTAGATCGTATATTAAATAATGGCATACGCTTTATTTTCGGCTTGCGTAAATTCGATCACGTCTCATATTATCGTCACCAACTCCAATGGCTGCCTGTACGTCAACGCAGGACTCTTAGAATTCTCTGTACTCTCTTCTCTATTTTGTTTGATCCCTCTGCTCCAGACTGCCTCAAGTCCAAATTTAGTTTTGTTAACCCCCGTCCGGGGTGTGAACTTCACTCCTCCCGGTCTCTTAAGTTAATAGTACATCCTCCCCATAGCGGTTATCCCTCTTCTTCTTTTACGGTCCAGGCTATTCGTCTCTGGAATGCACTTCCCCCGACAATAAGACAAGCCCCAAGCAAGTTCATCTTCAAACGCTTGCTTCGCATGCATCATACCAGCGTGAATAAGTTCTTCCCCTTTGCGCATATTTATAGATATATATATAGATATGTGTAAATCTCTGTTTGGCCCTATGGTTGACTGGTAGATAATGTCTCTAGGCAATAAGTCCGCCATTTGTACTTATTTTTAATGTGCAATAAAGTTTAAATAAATAAATAAAATTATTCTTTATAGATAGTTACTGTAAATCAATTCGCTTTCAGACGACTTTCACATGTCTTTTTACGTATATATAGGTATCGCCAACAGAGTTGAGGTGAATGATTAAAAACACACTGATTGCTTACAAAGCGAATGAATGGAATGAATGAGTGAAGAGAATGTAAAAGTAATTAAAAGCGCGATATGTGTATTTTCGAAAATAAGGCAATATACCAATAACAAACCTTTATGTATTTAGGTAACTGTTAATTTAAATAAAACTTTTTGAAACCAGGACTTGAATTACTGGTGTTTTCCGGAACCGGTATCGTGGCTTTGAACCATGAACCGGTATAAGACATGCTACCGCTGCTGAGGTACCGGTATCCAGGACTTGAACTACAGGTATTTTCCGGAACAGAAATAGTGGCTTTGAACCATGAACCGGTATAAGACTTGCTACCGCTTTTGAGGTACCGGTATCCAGGGCTTGAATTACAGGTATTTTCCGGAATCGGTATCGAGGCTTTGACCCATAAACCGGTATAAGACTTGGTACCGGTTCCGGTACGGTGAAAGGTGACCATAGGAGCTCTGTAATGAAATGACGCAAACGCATCGAGTTTCATACATCTTGGCGAGTACTTTGTCTCTAGATGGTATCCAGGGTCTTATGATGGATCAGAAAGGTGGCCATAGGAACTCCGTAATCTCATGATGGATGATGGATTAACTTCGAACCGGTATTTTCGATACTAATTTCTGTATTTTTTTACCAGTTCTCTGGAAACGAAATGAAGAAAACTTATAAATATGTAACTGGTATTTTCGTTGCCGGTTTCGGTCTGGAACCTGTATAGGGAACCGGTTTTTTCGGTGCTAATACCGGTATTTTTTCTTTACCGATTCTCTGGAACCGAAATGAACAAAAACTATAAATACCGGTATGTAACAGTTATTTTCGGTACCGGTTTCAAGCCCTGTTTTAAACAGTAAATGTTGCCAGTTTAATTACGAACAATCAATTTTAAAAAACAGTATCATTACGAAAACAAAATTATTTACTTTCGTAAATATTAGTGCCTACGCCAATTCATGGGATTTGGTTGTCTAGGGACCCCACGTTCAGTTGAGCCGTGGCAAAACGCCGGGACAAACGCTAAGAGAATGATGATTAACTGACGAATAATATACTTCAATATCAGAGTAAATACAAAGAAAAAAATAAACCCCACAACAATACATAAACGGCCATTTTGGGTTCCGCTCCTAAATAAGCATCGGACAAAGAAAACAATTAAATGGAAGTACCCTTATTGTGCTTTATAATTAACTCGAGTGTATCAGGAATGTACTACGCGTAACAATAGACCGTCTGTCTGTGTGTCGCTAAGAATACATTTACTATTTATACACACGGCTTGATGGAAGGGAGAGCTAGATATCTGGTTTTATTTCGAAACTTTGATGGTTTGACTCCCTCCTCCTTGCATCGGTTTCCTCCTCACTGAAGGGCGTGGTCATGAAACAGCTTCTCTCTGATGATCTGACGCCATCTTCCTCTATCTGTCGCCGAGTGAAGAGCATCGTGGACTGTATTGTTGAGAGCTGAGCGAATTTGGTCAGACCAGTAGTGCGATTTTTGAATCTCACCAAGTGACTAATTCTCACCGATGTGAGTGATTTCTGAAAGTAAATCACTCACATCGGTGAGAATTAGTCACTTGGTGAGATTCAAAAATCGCATTCCAGCGCATTGGGCTCCTGTATCTTGGCCGTTCACCGTCGACTTTGCCAGTGATGTCCAGTTTCTCGAGGTTATCACTGTCTTTTCATTATCAGGTATTTACTAGTCCAATTCGAACTGAGAACTCGCAATTCATTAAAAAAAGCTGTGATCACACTATCTTGCAAATGTTAGGACCAGTATATCAAAACCCCTATGATAATTGGTTTAGAGCATCCCAGCTCAATACAGTGAAACCTCTGGAGTTACAGGCTTCCATAGGCTACGGTAACTGGTAAGCAGTTATCAGGTGGGCCGTATGTTTGTTTGCCACCGTCGTGGTATAAGTAAAACAATCCTTTGATTGTTTTTGCTCATATTTTAAAAGTATTCACCTCGCCTACGCTTTTACCAAGTCTTGTTTGAATGCTATAAGTTCTTCAACGTACTAAACTTAAAACAATGAGGATATTCATATTCATATTCATTTATTTCGTAAATGCACAGATACAATACACGTCAAAAGAAAAAATAAAACTAAAATTAATACATCTAGATATGGTGTTTTATTACGTTTTATACCCGTTTTCATGTTACTCTGACGACTATTTTAGTTACAGGTTGTCTGGCATGCCTAACATATTTAATTTGGTAGTGGGGGTTTTTAGCGACATAAAAACGCCGAACCTCAAATTTTGATGCACAAGTATAAAATTTGGAACAGTTATTTCTTGTCACTAGACAAGCTGATTCAGATCGGTACCCCAAGGTACCCCCCCTTCTGGCGCCGGGGTGGGGGGGTTAAAATACCACTCCACCCGGCTTCATTCAAAAAATTCTAACTGTTCACGTTTAGCTAATAGGTCAAGTTTGGTATCAATTTCGGATAAAACGACCATGTAGAATTCGTTTCTGGTATTAAAAAATGCAATTTACTCAGTAAAATTTTAAAAAATATATGAAAATCGAAAATCTTAACTAAAATTTTTATATTCCAGTCATCATCAATATTAATTTGCTAGTTTTTTCATACACTAAAAATAAAATATTAAAGCATATTTCATGTAGATTAAAGAAAATATAATATTTAATAACCATTACTAACAGCAAAACGGCATTAAAACAAATTGCGTCGTGCGTCGTGACATTATTTTTACCGCCGTCGGCATCCGCAGTCAAAATATCCAAATAACGCACTGTAGATAGGTACCATGTAAACTTGCTATTTATTGAAATCGATTATATACATAACAAAGCTCAATAAACGGATCTCTAAGTCCCTTACCCGTGATTTGCGCCAATTCAATACAAATCGTATTGAAGAGGCCATTGAGCAGAATAAGGGCTCTAAAGTTTTCTCAAGAGATTTGTCTATTTGGCAGAGCCAGCTCGTCAAATTAAAAACTGAGGATGGTAGAATTGTTTCATCCAGACCCGAGCTTCTGGGGGAGATAGAGGACTTTTATGGACAGCTATACACATCACCTAGCAGACCTGAAGTTGATCTGGCGGAAGACCCTAGAGCTAGACTGACCCGACATTATACCGAAGACATCCCGGACATCAGCCTGTACGAGATTAGAATGGCTCTTAAACAGCTCAAAAACAATAAGGCACCTGGTGAAGACGGAATTACAGCCGAACTTCTGAAGGCGGGTGGTAAACCGGTCCTTATGGCCCTTCAGAAGTTGTTCGACTCCGTTTTACTAGAAGGGAGAACGCCGAAGGCATGGAACAGAGGTGTGGTGGTATTGTTCTTCAAAAAGGGTGATAACGCGTTACTGAAGAACTATCGACCCATTTCACTTCTGAGCCATGTCTATAAGCTGTTTTCAAGAGTCATTCGTCACAGCCGTCTCTCACGCAGGCTAGATGAGTTCCAGCCTCCCGAACAAGCCGGTTTCCTAAGAGGCTTTAGTACCGTAGACCACATCCATACGCTCCGTCAGGTTATACAGAAGACTGAGGAGTATAACCTGCCCCTCGGCTTAGCGTTCGTGGACTACGAGAAAGCCTTCGACTCGATCGAAACCTGGGCTGTACTACAATCTCTCCAGAGGTGCCAAGTGGACTACCGCTGTATCGAAGTGCTGAAGTGTTTGTACGAGAACGCCACTATGTCAGTCCGACTCCAGGACCAAAACTCGAAGCCTATTCCGTTGCAGCGGGGAGTCATGCAAGGAGATGTTATTTCTCCTAAACTGTTTACCGCTGCACTGGAGGATGTTTTCAAGACTCTGGACTGGAGAAGGCTAGGCATCAACATAAACGGCGAGTACATCACTCACCTTCGGTTTGCAGACGATATAGTAGTCTTGGCTGAGACCATGGAGGATTTGAGTACGATGCTCTATGACCTCAGTAAAGCCTCCGAGCGAGTTGGTCTAAAGATGAACATGGATAAGACGAAGATCATGTCAAATACCCATGTAGCACCAACTCCCATTACAATCGGAGACTTAACACTCGAAGTTGTGGACGATTATAGATACTTAGGGTATACTGTCCAGTTAGGTAGATCCAACTTCGAGAAAGAGGTCAATCGACGAATCCGACTCGGTTGGGCAGCGTTCGGGAAGCTACGGCACATCTTTTTGTCCAATATTCCGCAGTGTCTTAAGACGAAAGTCTTTGACCAGTGTGTGTTGCCAGTGATGACATATGGTACTGAAACGTGGTCGCTTACAATGGGCCTCATAAGAAAGCTCAGTCACCCAAAGGGCAATGGAGAGGGCTATGGTTGGAGTCTCTCTGCGTGATCGCATCAGAAATGAGACCATCCGCAGCAGAACCAAAGTGACCGATATAGCCCTCCGAATCGCTAAACTAAAGTGGCAGTGGGCGGGGCACATTGCTCGTAGAACCGATGGCCGTTGGGGCGGAAAGGTTCTCGAGTGGCGACCACGAACCGGAAGGCGCAGCGTGGGTAGACCCCCGCAAGGTGGACTGATGACCTGGTGAAGGTCGCGGGAGTCCGCTGGATGCGGGTGGCGCAGGACCGGTCATTGTGGCACTCTTTGGGGGAGGCCTATGTCCAGTAGTGGACGTCTTTCGGCTGATATGATGATGATGATGATGATATAACAAAGATAAAAACCGTACCTGAAGGAATGTAGCATTCCGTCAGAAAAAGGACTTTTAATATAGGATTTGAGTGCGCAACCTCTTTTCCTTGTGCTAAAATAAGCCAATTTGTAATAAGAATAAAAAAAAATTGGTTGTTTGTAAAGTAGGTTTACGATCGAGATGTTTACGTGATAACGTCTAACCGCTCGTGAGGATTCCGCGTGACAAGTTTCACGGAATGACTGGCAGCGCTCGAGATGAGACGGGAGATCGGTCCGTCTCTCTCTCGTTATACCTGCGATCGCGCTCGTGAGGTTTTGGTGTGACACAAGTTTCTGAACATGTCACCCGACTAAAACGATTTTAAAGACGTTATCACGTCAAAACCGTTACTTATTAAAATTTAAGAAATGTGGACTTCTGTTAAAAATGTAACGTAGAAAGATTGGTGCTTATATTTGTATAATAGTATTGCTTAGCGTCAGTCATTATATATCTTCAATAAGTCGCTTACCTGTCATACAAAATCATCACATATTTTTGGAGAATGCTATTGGCTTCTGCTATTGCTCCATCTTGAAGTAGTTTAAATACTTGTGTGGCCGGGTTGAAGGCGTTCCGACCTTCAAAGGCACTTTTCTTAACTCTTCCATTAAATAAGGATACTGTGTCGCATCCAGTGAAAGCATGGAACACGGGCAAGACTGACGCTTTGTCAGGGCCTCTCAGAAACAAAATAGAGTTTAGTTTGCGGAATGTATAAACTATGAAATAATGTATGGCTATTATAACAAAATACTCTTACCTAATATAGAGTGGCATGCGATAAAATTGTAGTTTTTCCCTGTGCCAATATGAACAATACCTATAGTTGAAGTAAGCGACCTATTGAAGAGTTCAGGTTTCAACATGTAGTTGAAATTTAAACGTTTTTAATTTTCCTCATATTATTGCAGGCCGAGTCTCTGCTCAACACTAAATGAATGCCGGAAGTACTTCTTCTTCTTCTTCTACCTAGCGTTATCCCGGCTATTGCCAGGGTCCACTTTCTTGCTCGCTTTCTTCCACTTTGCACGGTCCTGGGCATCTTCTTTTACGAGCCCGTTTTCACTCATGTCGTCCTCCACGACATTCAGCCAGCGCTTCTTTGGTCTTCCGCGACCGCGTCGCGGGCTGTTCAGGGCTAGATCAAGGCATATGATCCCTATGTAGTCTGGTGGCCTGCGAGAGATGTGACCGAACCAACAAAGGCGACATTCTTGGAGCTTCTCTGCTACGTCACGAACTGCGAGGCTGCCGCGTATGTACTCATTACGAATGCGATCAGCACGTGTAACGTCGCACATCCACCGCAGCATCTTCATTTCTGTAACTCGAAGCTCCTGAATATGCCTTCCACGAACCGGCCACGTCTCGCTTCCGTATATTAAGACCGGTCGGATGATGCACTTGTACACTAGCCCCTTCAGTCTTAGCGGAATTCTGCGATTGCAGATGACTCCTGTGACCTCTCGCTATTTAGACCAAGCTGCGCTGATTCGGGCTCGGATGTCGTGGTCAATGGACCCGGACTCATGCAGTACGGATCCCAGGTACTTAAACTTGTCCGTTTTCACGGTAAGTTCGTTCCCTATTTTGATAGGAACGGGATCAGTACTTCCACAGGCCGTGTATTCGGTCTTAGAGACATTTAGCTTTAGACCACCGCTCCCTAGCGATCCCTTCCATAGGTTCACCTTTCGCTCTAGTTCCTGTTTGTCCTCGTCCGTCAGTGCAATGTCATCTGCATACATGAGCAGCCACGGCGGCGGGTCCTGGATTTCCGCCGTAACAGCATCAAGCACAACACTAAACAGAAAAGGACTAAAGGCCGAGCCTTGGTGCACGCCAACTGTGATCGGGAAGGGTTTAGTGTCGCCAACAGCGGTCCTCACTAGAAAAACCGAATTACGGTACATATCCCGGATAATGTCAGTATAGACTTGTGGCACGTTCTTCACCTTTAGTGCCCACCAGATTATTTGACGAGGGATGCAATCGAAAGCATTTTGCAGGTCAAGAAATGCCATGTAAAGTGGCCTAATGCCGGAAATACTTTTATACGAAAAAAGATCGTCAGCTGGAGAATATACCACCAATAGAAACAGCCCTATATCAGCATTTACTACGTGTAGTGTACATTTGAATAAATGTACCCAGCTACTCGTATGTCTTTGTGGAGGGCACTATGATGAAATTGATGAAACACAAAATGTATAATTAAATACTTAAATTGTAGTTAACTCTCTCATTATTTTTATATGTTTTATTTTGCGTTTCTTGTTAAAGTGTGACTGTCCACAATCTGTGAACGACGCTTCCGAAGTTACTTTGGCCATATAATGAGAAGCGAGGACGAAAGTTTGGAAAGATTAATCGTTGTTGGCAATACTGAAGGCAAAAGGTCACGGGGCCGTTCACCAGCAAGATGGACTGACCAACTCAAAGGTGAGGAACCCTCTCAGAAGTTCTACGATGTGGTAAGGAAAGCGATGGACCGAAATCGATGGCGAGAGTGTGTTCGTGCCAATCGTGCCCGAACAAAACCCACCAAACACGATCATTTGTCATGATGGATGCGACCAAGAAGAAGAATGCGTTTCTTGAGAATACGCGGAAAATATATAATGACTGACGCTAAGCAATACTATTATACAAATATAAGCACCAATCTTTCTACGTTACCTTTTTAACGGAAGTCCACATTTCTTAAACTTAAATAAGTAACGGTTTTTTATTCTTATTATAAATTGTCTTATTTTAGCACAAGGAAAAAAGGTTGCGTACTCAAATCCTATACTAAAAGTCCCTTTTCTGACGGAATGTCACTTTCCTTCAGGTACGGTTTTTATCTTTGTTATATAAATAATCGATTTCAATAAATAACAAATTTGCATGCTACCTATCCACAGTGCGTTATTTGGATATTTTGACCGCGGATGCCGACGGCGGTAAAAATAATTTCACGACGCGCGACGCAATTTTTTTTTAATGCCATTTACTGTTAGTAAAGGTTCTCAAATGTTATATTTTTTTGAATCTAGCAAATTAATATATATGATGACTGGAATACGAAAAATTTAGTTGAGATTTTCGATTTTCGTATGTTTTTTTAAATATTACTGAGTAAATTGCATTTTTTAATACCAGAAACGAACTCTACGTGGTCGTTTTATCCGAAATTGATACCAAACTTGACCTATTAACTAAACGTGAACAGTTAGAATTTTTTGAATGAAGCCGGGTGGAGTGGTATTTTATCCCCCCCACGCCGGTGCCAGAAGGGGGGGTACCTTGGGGTACCGATCTTAATCAGCTTGTCTGGGGACAAGAAACAACTGTGCCAAATTTAATACTTGTGCATCAAAATTTGAGGTTGTGCACTTAAGACCCATACTATGGCCCAAAAACCTCTTCATCAGGCTTATCAAACGAGCGAGCACACTGAAGTGACGTTCTTACAGACAACTTCGAATACAACGGAACTGTCAGCTGACTACCGCCGTCTCTGCACTTTGTTGACTTTTTAAATTTAAATTCCGTGATAACTTTAGTAAAGTTATTCTGATCTTTATGAAATTGGTTGAGGTTGTAGCAGAGATAAATATAATTCGATAGTTCTTAAATGAGTAGTACCGATCAAGAGGTTATGGAGCAATAAGGTGCAAAAACGACCTTCATAAGGGTCTTTTTATATTGGTCTACACGTTTTCAAGTAAATTGCGGGTTCTCAGTTTGACGCGGACTACTAGTTATGAAGCTTATTACGTTTCTTTGCTACTGACTTGGTGCCGTATTCTAATTTTAAAATACATAAACAATACATTAAACACACAATCTGCCCTTAACATAACTCCAAGACACAACAAATAATCAACAAGTTGTATTGGAGTAGCGTCGGAATAATTCTCAAGCAAATTTTTATATTTCTGATTCAGACGTTGAGGCGTTTGCTGGGCCGCGATTCGAAAAATACACACACACACTGGACAGACACAGCTCCAACCCAACTCAACTCAACGCTATAACGACATTGACATTTGCTCGAATGAACAGATTTTAATTCAACATTGGTCTCACATTGGTCACACATTGGTCACACATTGGTCTCACATTGGTACAACATTGGTACAATCTGATTCTGAAATCTGAAAATCTGTTCGAATAGCAAATGTCAATAAGCAGTTAAGCATAGGAGTTGTATTGAAGTAGGATCGTGTCTAAACGTATTTTAAAGTTAGAATACGGCGCTTGGTCTATATAAGATTTGCCAACCACATGGTCAATGTGTCACAAATATAAATAGGCATCGTATGGCGCCGGCTGTATCACTCCCGTCTAAAATATTCTGCCCGATACATTACTACTAATTAAGAAATGCTCCGAATACTCGTAAACTCTAAATAAAGTGGGATCTGCGTTAAACAGGATTATGTACGTTAGACGGAGATTAAAAGGTTTTTATTGCGGGTTCAAGTTTAAGTGGGGAAACGGTTTAAAATCTTTACGGCAGTCTATCAAAATAAGTAACGTAATATTAGTTAGTAAGCTGGGTCCACAATGTTCAAAATAAAGGAAAAATAGAAAAAACACAGGGGTTGTGATACATATAACATAGCAGGGCCACGATTCGAAAAATAACCACACACACTGAACAGACACAGCTCCAACCCAACTCAACTCAACATTGGTCACACATTGGTCACACATGGTACCAATGTTGTACCAATGTGAGACCAATGTTAGACCAATGTTGAATGAAAATCTGTTCGAATAGCAAATGTCAATGTCGTTATAGCGTTGAGTTGAGTTGGGTTGAGTTGGTTTGGAACTGTGTCTGTCCAGTGTCTGTGTTTATTTTTCGAATCGCGGCCCTGATGCATAAAAAATAGTGGGGCTAGGTCCATTTCATTTCATATACTTAAATAAATAAATATTATTGGACAATCTTACACAAATCGACCTAGGCCCACAGTAAGCTCAATAAGTCTTGTGTTATGGGTACTAGACGACTATATACGAGCCCCAATGCAAATGAGTTCGTCTAGCAGGTAAAAAATGTACTAACCTTACTTTAACCTAAAAATTCAGGATGACAGCGATGTTTAGAAGATCATGTAATATAAAAACAATATAGAAAATGAATAATACTTTATGTATCGAATGAAAAAAATTACAATTTTCCACAGTGATAAAAAAAAACATTGTTTTGCCAAATGAGGTATTCGCAAAAAAGTTCGTCTTCGGTTTAGCCGATGCATTATAGACCGTCTACCACTTGGTGGTATCACCTTTTGCATCCAAAACGGCTTTGATCCTGAGCGGCATTGAATCTACCAACTTTCTACACTCTTCGGTGGTTATTTCATTCCAGACACAGGTAAGTTTCTCCTTAAGATCAGCTTTAGATCTAGAAGGGTCCTTTAGCAGCCTTTTCTTCATTTTCCACCACAAAGTTTCTATGGGAGACAAGTCCGGGCTGCTGGACGACCATGGCTTGAAAGGGATTTTTTTGGACTTCAGCCACGCCATCGTTGTCTTCGCGGTATGGCATGCAGCACTGTCTTGTTGAAAAGTAAATGCATTTTTATATTTTAACTGCCGTATAGACGGCAGCAAACTCTCTTGCAGGATGCTTTGGTATTTCTCGGCATTGACGGTTCCATCTATAAATTGCAGACGGTCCACGCCCTGTGCCGGCATACAGCCCCAAATCATTAAAGAACTTCACCTTTCGCTTGAGGCAGTCTTTATGAAATGCCTCTCCTTTTTCCCGAATGACTTTACTTCGTTCGTCACCAACTGTGACTTCAAATTTGGATTCATCACTCCATATTATTTTTCGCCACTGATTAACAGTCCAGTTTTTGTATTTATTAGCGAATTTCAATCTGTTGGTTTTCTGTTTTTTAGTAACGGTTTCTCTTTAGCAGTGTAAAAACTATAGCCCATTCTCTTCATTACTCTCTTGCAGGTATCGACTGAAATGTTTTTTTTAATAGCGTCCCGCCACAATACGGTAAGTTCTCCTGCTCTTGCACGACGATTTTTCTTGATAATCTTCTTCATCATGCTGTTTTCTGCCTTGGAGGTTATTCGTCGACGGCCAGATTTCTTTAAACAGGACATTGTTCCATGTTTTCGGTGATGCTCGATAATCGTTTGAATTGTAGATCGTGGCAACGACATCTCCTTGGATATTTGGTAAGCAGATTTGCCGTTATTGTTACAGGAAATTATAATTTTCCGCACTTTTTCAGTCACTGGTTTACCTCGCACCATCTCGATAGAATAATGATTATAAAGTAATGAAAATTTGCACTGCAATTGCGTTTTTATATAGCCATCTGTCATTTTAGATGACAGAGAATATTCTATATTCAATTTGAAATATAATTAAATAAACTTCTTAAAAAACAGTTTTTATCTTATATAGACGACCTATTTTGCCTAAAATATGAACTAGACGTAATTTTTTGGCTTGCTTAATGTTAACTTTACGATACAATTACTCTAAATTAAATAACATTATTACACTTTGCACAACGCAACATTAAACTACTTTCAATGGCTTTGTATGTAGCGTATTCCGTTAATCATCAGAGTCAATGCGGATTTAAATAGCAGTCTTTAAAAAATATCGTATTTTTAAGTGTGACTAGACGATCTAATATGCATTGGGGCTCGTATATAATAGATAAATATGGATAAATACTTAAATATATAGAAAACATCCATAACTCAGGAACAAATATCTGTGATAAACACACAAATAAATGCCCTGACCAGGATTCGAACCCGGGACCTCCTACTTCGTAGGCAGGGTTACTACCGACTGGGCTAGGAGACCGTTAATACTTACCTATTTATATTTATTAGTTTAATGCCTTTTTATCACTTTACTTTACAACTCTTTTTAAGTGATGCAATAAAAAAACTTATCGATAAAACTTAATTAAACTAACAATATGCTAAATAAGTCTAAAAACCTAAACTAAAATTATGAATATTATGATTCACCCCGTGGCATGTTGCTGCTATATAGATGATGGATTTATAGTTGGTATAAATAAATGCAAAAGTAACTCTGCCTGTCTGTGTGTTACTTTTCATGCTCGAACTCTTGAACCGATTTACCAAACATTTTAAATTTAAAAGGGCCATATTTTAACTTTAAAACACGTTTAGACACGGTTCCGTATTCTAATTTTAAAAAACATAAACAATACATTAAAAACAATCTTTTCAAGCAGTATTTTAAGCAAGTACTCCAACACACAACCAATATTGGAGTTGCGTCGGAATAATTTTCAAGCAAATTCTGACATTTCTGATTCAGACATTTAGGTGCTAGCTGTATTGCGTAGTTAATGCATTAGAGTTGTATTGAACTAGGATCGTGACTAAACGTGTTTTAAAGTTAGAATACGACTCCAAATCCAAGTTCAATAAAACTCCAGTACATTAATGACGCAATACAGCTAACGCTTATACGCCTGAATAAGCAATGTCAGAATTTGCTTGAAAATTATCCTATGCAACTCCAATACAACTTCAATATTGTTTGATTATTCTTTGTGTGTTTGAGTTATGTTGAGATGAGTTGTGTTTTTAATGTATTGTTATTTAAAAATTAGAATACCTTCAGTATTGGGCAAGGATGATTAAGACATGCATTGACAATGCCTATACAAAATCGCGTTCCTCGAACCTTCAGGCTATACGTCTGCTTTCAGTACTAAGTGCCACAGCGCCATCTGTTGAGTCTGGAGTCGAGTTATTCAGTCAGCGTTAATCGCCAAACAAAATATTAGAAACTAGTATTTATTTATTTAATCTTAATTGCACTAAATAAGATGGTACAAATGGCGGACTTAATGCCATAAGGCATTCTCTACCAGTCAACCAATGGGCTTAACAGAATAGTTAAGTAGGAATTTAGTGTTTGTGGTGACCGATAAACAAAACTAGCAGTAAGGGAACGCGATTTTGTTTAGGCATTTTCAACACACCTGCTCGTAACGAGGTTCTTATTCCACCGCTTTTATGCTCATAATCCTAAATATTAAACACTCGTGCATTTCACAATAATTATCGAACTAGTGCAATAATTTAATAATACGATCAAGTGACGTTTGTCCTCTAGTACCAAGTTGTATGTACGCAGACGACGCGTTGTAATTTAGTCGGGTATTACCTTTACTTTTTTTTGACTCTTTAGGAGTTTGCATTCTAAAAAAGTGAAAAAAAAAGTAAATATATCTAAAATATACACATTTACGATAGAATACAAATTATACAATCCTGAGTGAAAAAGAATCATTTCAACTTATTATACTACTCGTAATACACAATAAATTATGTTTTAAACACGAATTGTCTGTTTTAATATTGGCTGTTTGGCAGAATACGTCCGCGCCTTTGCCTCAAGCAGCACGCACTACCAAAAAAGAAAATTGCGCGCCATTTATAAGTTAACCTCAAATCATTGTTTATTTGTTAGATTTTTCTCGTTGTGTTTTATTAATTTAAACAAATAAGACAACTTTAGCGTTAATTTAACCTCTGGATATATTTCAAAATTGTGATACATACTAGTAAAACGTTATCATAAAAATCTAGTGAGCAATACGTAAGAAAAAAATACTATAAGTAATTTATTGCACAATAAATGTGAAGTCTTTAATTTTATGAAATGATTTGAAAAAGAGTTCCAGATAGTCAATAACATCACAAAAAGGTTAGTTAAATTTAAATATCTTAGGTTCGTAAGTACCTCTATCCTGTAAACATTCTGACAATTAATGTATTTATCAAAAGTTATTAATTACACTATTCTGTTATTTCCTCGCAAGTGTGTTGAAAAACGTCGTATGAAACGCGTGTGCTTGCTCATTACATAGCTCAGATCCCTTAGCGCACTCGCATGCGTTCGTGCGCACAATATCGCTTCGTATGTAATGATCAACTTAGCACACTTGTATCATAATGTACTAATTCAATCCATGTCTTAATCATCCTTGGTATTGGGTCAGAAGAATAATAGATAAGGACATCGTATACAATAAGAATTGAAAAACGCGTTGCTATTCAAATAATCTGAATATAAGCTAGACGCTATCTTTGCTTTCAACGTCTCGTATGTAGGTTAAGCCCTAGAATAAAATAAATGAGTCTAGATACCGGAGGGGAGATTCCTAAAACGTTTGTATGTCATGGTATTGAATTGATATCTTGTCTCGCTCTCATACATGAAATAAGTACGTAAGAACATTAGCGATTTAAAGAAGTTAAGCCTATTGAAAGTATATATCATGGGTATGAAATACATGAGTATCTTATTTATATTTTTTTGACACAAGCTTATTCAAATTAATTTCATTTTTGATGTGACTCGCAATGCATTTCAATCGGACCTATTTCAGATTATTTTTAAGAGGCTAACAAAATAGCCGATGACTTTTAATTTACGTTACGTAAGAGTTTTGAAAAAAAAAAACTATTTTCATTGGAAAAGTTAGAAATTATTTTTTAATTTGAAATCCGTTGCTGTATTGGTTCTACAGAAAATAATTCCGAAGTTGTTTAAAACAGCTCTAAACAGCTTTATATCTTTGGTTTTTTTACGTCCTCGTCGGTCGTTAATTATGAAAACAAATTCAACAATCGTTTTTTTTTTTAGATTTTGTATTGAACATTCATCCTACATCTCTTTCACTCCCGTTCAAGAAAGATCTGAAAGTAGCTGTTGTCTTCCTCTTAAAGTTCGAACTATCTAGCAGCATGGCTCTCAATCCAATACAAAATTGGTTTTAGCAGCCGTAGAATCGTTTCTCGATCGGATCGCGTAGATGTGAATCTACACGATATTTCCGCATCCGACCAGGAAACGTGGTTCCACTCATGGGCCGCGATTCGAAAAATAAACATACACACTGGACAGACACAGCTCCAATCCAACTCAACCCAACCCAACTCAACGCTATAACGACATCGACATTTGCTATTCGAACAGAAATTTTCATTCAACATTGGTGTCACATTGGTCACACATTGGTTACACATTGTACCAATGTTGTACCAATGTTGTGCCAATGTTGTACCAATGTGTGACCAATGTGAGACCAATGTGAGACCAATGTTGAATGAAAATCTGTTCGAATAGTAAATGTCAATGTCGTTATAGCATTGAGTTGAGTTGGGTTGGAGCTATGTCTGTCCAGTGTGTGTGTGTTTATTTTTCGAATCGCGGCCATGGACTTATAAAATATAGGGACCTAATGCCGAGAAGACCAAATTTTGATTCTATCATAAGCTGATTTCCTCGTGTTTACGTGTAAGTGTAACACGCACATACATACATACAAATCATTGACCAGCGGTGATAAGTTCAAACGCTACAAGTGAGTGTTTTTTTATAACAAGACGGTGGCAAATAAGCACACGACCCGCCTGATAAGCAGTTATCGTAGCCTGTGGACGCCTGCAATACCAGAGGATTCACATGCGCGTTGCCTACCCTTTAAGAAACTATACGCTCCTTTTTTGAAGAACAAGTTACAAGTAACAAAGGCGAAAAAGTGATTTTATGTTTGTATTAAATTTATACTGCACCGGTTGTCATGTTACTGACATTGTGATCGAGTTTTCTGATCAAGTTGATCAGGATTTAGGGACAGTGTTTTAGCTGTCACGCCATTTCTCCCTATACTTTAGATTTCTATGGTGTAAAATTGATGTCTGGTTACTATGGAAACGCCGTATCTCACTTAATTTAACAATTTTTTTTCATAATTAAAGTGTTCTGTCAAAATTCTTAAAGAGGTTTTATCTTTATTGGTTTGTTTGTGTAAGGTGACTATGATTACAGATAATAAAATTTATAAGTAGGTGAAAAAAATAGAAAGGCGTTTTTGTTTCACTTAAACATGATGGCGATGGCGGCTGATTCATTAGCGTGTACTAATTAATTGTGTAGGGTTGTTTCTGCTCACGTCTCGTGAATCATTTTGTATACAATGATGTAAAAGATTCTAGTTTCATTGTTGTGGACTCCACAGCAATGAAACTAGAAACTTTTACAAATATCTTAGGTATTCATTATTATACTATATTAATAGTTTATAAAATCATCATCATCATCAATTGAACTGTTAGTTTTATCTCGTCCTTGGTATTCACTACCATGAGATACGCGGCAGCGGCAAAAAAAACTAACCACCAATTTAAGAGGCCTTATCAAAGTACCATGCACAGGTGTTTTTTACAAAGAACCAATATTACTTATGCTTCTTTGGTTATCCCGCGATAATATAACTTATTCAATTAAGCTTAGATCCTAAAACAGGTAAACTGCTAGTTGACTTGGGTAACTTTGAGATTAGCGTACAGGTAATAAAATAAAATGCAGATTTTACGACACCCTTTGGTGCAAACGTGTTGATTTCCAAATCATAATGGCCACCTATTTTAAGCTCTATGTGGTTGTAATAAAGTCAACACATCTGTATAAACACAAGACCTTAAGCGGCACGATTTTAAGAGGATTTACTTAATCTACAGTACAGTAAATGGTCCCTTTTGTTTTGACGCCACGCGGCCTAATTTCACTGTGATACTTATAGGTAGAAGGAACTTTCAATATAATTTTTAAAAAAACATGCCTAAGATATAGAATATCCTATTGAGTTTTAATATGGCTTCAGTTTTCCACTTAGTCGGTCAGTTGGATACTACAGTCTTCCCGAGTTAATCTTACCATTTTAAAATAGTGTTAGTTGTTTTGTTAATAGTTTTTTTGTTTTGTTGGTTTTTGTTGTTATAAAATTGTTATGATTGCATGTCAACGAGCTACCCAGAAGAATATAAAAAAATTGTAAAAAAAAAAACAATTTAACTGGTAAGTAGCATTCATACCAATTTATTGACTACTAATACAAATCAAGATAATGTTGAGTGTATTTAGTAATAATGGATAATCATGTTATGAGTACATCATTTATAATGTATATAGTGACATAATTTAGTGTCCAAAATAATAAATTACCTGTTTTCAGATATAAAATGATTCGAAATGGAAAGAAATGGTTGATAATTATATAAAGGACCGTTCTGTTACCTCTGATGACACCGTTAATCAATTCATTGTATTCAACACAATTTATTAGTAAATGGTAGTAATCAATTCATAATAGGACATGTTTGTTGTGGTGTTCTGCCTTTTCGCCGAACTTTTTTATAACGTTTCATTTGGTAGAATTGTTTTAAAGCTGATTATTATAATGACTCAAAACTTCTGGGATACTTATCATTTGTCAAATCTATCACTAGGCCAAGCAACTATTAAAAGAATAACGTTTCGTTAGTAAGTATATTAACAACATAAATGTCATATGTGACGGACTCCAGTTAGGTGAGACGACGAGCGAAGCGAAGAGGAGCGTGTTAGATCTACCGTGAGCAAACAGTGCACAAAGCCGAGCGAGCGAAGCGAGCGTGCCGCCGTAACGACTTTTTAATATAAAAATATCCTAAACAATAAGTCTAATGAATAAACTATTGTATTCAAATAATAATAACTACCTGTATATAATTTGCCCACAGTGAAAATGGCATCCTTACGAAATGAATATTACGCAAACTAAACCATTCTATACTCGAAAGGCGGCATATAGAAAAGTGACTTTATAAAAACAGGCCAAACGTACAGTTGGTAACTGAGAGAAATAAAACAAAATCTTTTGATAAGTTGGCACATGATTATTCCGCGATGTGAAATAAAAGTTTGTTGGGAACTGATAATCGGCAACACAATTTTCAGCGTTAATTGAGAGAACCGTTCGTTGTACTAGGGTAAATAAATCGGGGATAAAATGTCCAAATAATATTTATACTACAGCTGCTATGCATTGTAAGTTTCAAATTATTTTTCTTGCCCGGATTTGAATACCTAACCAAACCGTCCTAACCGCCGCCGCAGACCACTATCTAATTTTAATCAAATATAGTGTTTTTTTATCAATAAACAACTAATACAAAGAGCTCAAAGAGGACCCAGTGTGTTGACGACGAGGGACCATCTTGTTCCTTTAGCCGTCAACACAGTAAATCCTCCTTTTGAAAAGGGTCGGCAACGCGCATGTGACACCTCATTAGTTGCAGGCATCCATAGGCTACGGTAGCAGCTTACCATCAGGCGGGCCGTATGCTTGTTTGCCACCGTCGTGGCATAAAAATAATAATTACCTAAACCTTTATTTTAAAGAACGGAAGACACTATTAATTCAATGAAATAAGTATTGAGTATAACGAAGTAATATTTATATTGCTAAAACGGCAGAATTGTTATTTTAATACAGGTAATTCATCCTTTATCTATTGAAAACAAACCTGTGCTTCTACCTGCGTGGAAAAAAGGTTCGTTCAAATTAACCGTTAACTAAATTTCAACTCTATGGACTCGCAATAAGATTCAACATGACTAAAATTCCCTAAGCTACCACATGTATTCATTAGTAGCTCTTAAACGTCTCGAGTCGTATCTCTGCCACTCGTCAAGGACGTTTCGAGATCCGCGTGTATTTAAGGAACGTTGCTTCGGCTACCCGTTTACTCGTGGAAACGGATCTTAATTACACGTTTCTTTATTACACGTGGGAAACGGGCCAGAAAACCGTGTTCGTGTTACTCAGAAACGGATCTTGGAAACGGGTACCCGAAACCCGGAATCGACCGCGAGCCCTAGTTACAAACCATATGCTGGGTTGTAACTTACAACCCAGCATATGGTTTCCCTATCAGATAGGGTTTTTCAAATGCGATTAAGCTATTTTAAACTCTGTGACCAATACATTTGGCTTATTTATTATTCGAGCACCCTACGAGCTAAGCGCTGCCGGTATGGCGGCACGAGCGAGCCTGCAGACAAACAAGAACCTTTTTGCGTATATTTTCGTACTTACGCCTTTGATCTAGACGCTATTATTGCTTGTTAGTGCGCTAAAAGATCGCTGTGCGGCGCCGGTGTTTTTGTTTTTGCCATTCGAACGTGACGGCTAGTGTCGATTGAATCTTAAACCCAGGCTTATAGGAACCAAAATCAAATGCATATTGTAAAGTGTTAAAATATATAATTTTGTGTTATTCTAGTTATAATACTTTGTTTCAATGGCTCCAGCAAAATGTGACGCCGTTCACCGATACTTCTAGTATAATGAAACGATCAATATCAGTCAGTGTTGAACACTCAAGAATAAAATCATTATTTGAAAAAAATATCGTAAGAATAACCTTATGTTGATTGTATTCCCGTTAAAATGATTCAAAATAATTTCGTCGGGACTAATTCATATGCGAGAAAATGTAATAAAAATAATTGATTCTTAACAGAATTATTTAATCATGCTTTTTATTTTAAATAATGTTCCGCGTATAAGAATGTAATCTGGGTTTTTCGGTGTAAGAAAACATCGTGTGGAAACTGGACCTAATGCCAATAAGGCGTAGTTTCCCTTATGCCCAGCAAGTTATATCTGTTTTAAAATCCAAGGTAGGCAGATATACTCTTTTCACTTCTCATACTTGTAAAGTTCAACTTTAAATCGTGCGTGGACGATATAAAATCGCATTTAAAGCTCTAGGGCATAAAGTAAAATTTTCTTCTAAGACCAAGAATGTGGCTCAACAGTTAAACAGAGTCAAAATATATTGCACAATTTAATTGAGCTGTAACATTTCGTAGAATACTGAAACTTGTTATTTTATTATATTCTTGCTATAATTATAGAAATAGAAATAGAAATAGAAAGAATTTATTCGCGACAACAACAACATGCATACAAACATATTTAATCTAAGGACTAATTATATGGTTGCCACGAAATGGTCCCGACTCAGCATGGTGCTAGCCTGGTAGGCCAGCGCTCGTCTTCCGCCGAGGCCACACGTGAGTGATGTCACGGAGCATGACACAACAATGACGAATCACAATTACATGACAATTACAATAAAAATAATTAAATTTGTAAACAGGAAGAGCATAAAAATTTAATAATGATAGAAAAATAGCCACAGTTTGCGCAAATTATTGCGATGCAATTCTTTTTTTTTTTTATCATGAACGCTACCGCGATTGTTGGCAACATTTATCGTTGACATTGCTGACAGCGTCAAGGATATTATATTCTCTTTGGTCACGTCACAGCGAGCAAAACATATTTCATACTAGCCAAAATAAAACAAAATAGTAGTTAAATTCTTGCTTATAGGAGCAAAAACAACATGAACTTGTGCAGAAACTAATTACAAGAAGTTAATCAATAGTTTAACAACAATAAACGAGAATGAGAAACTTTTGACGTGGATACAAATCATATAAATTACATTACACTAACATAATACAAAACAAGAAAAAAAGAGACAGTCTGGGTATGCATGGCAATGCAGATAGGACATTACATGACATTATTTAATATATTATTATTATTTAATTATTATTATATTATTATTATTTAATTTATTATTATTTAATTTATTATTATTTAATTATTTGTATTGCGTGTTTTCTATATATTATAGTGTAACCCTCGTCCATAAAACCCATTTTACACTCGACTTTATATCAATCCTCGCTCGCAAGCTCGCTCGAATGGATAAACGCCTCGCGTAAAATCGTACGTTTTATGCACTTGTTGTACAATCTACTATTATAATATAATAAAAATAAAATAAAAATGATATAATAATGAAATAAAAATTAAATGAAAATGAAATAAAAATGACATAAAAATGAAAATAAAATGAAAATAAAATGAAAATAAAATGAAAATAAAATGAAAATAAAATGAAAATAAAATAAAAATAAAATGAAAATAAAATGAAAATAAAATGAAAATAAAATGAAAGTAAAATGAAAGTAAAATGAAAGTAAAATGAAAATAAAATGAAAATAAAATGAAAATAAAATGAAAATAAAATGAAAATAAAATGAAAATAAAATGAAAATAAAATGAAAATAAAATGAAAATAAAATGAAAATAAAATGAAAATAAAATGAAAATAAAATGAAAATAAAATGAAAATAAAATGAAAATAAAATGAAAATAAAATGAAAATAAAATGAAAATAAAATGAAAATAAAATGAAAATAAAATGAAAATAAAATAAGATGAAAATAAGATGAAAATAAGATGAAAATAAGATGAAAATAAGATGAAAATAAGATGAAAATAAGATGAAAATAAAATGAAAATAAAATGAAAATAAAATGAAAATAAAATGAAAATAAAATGAAAATAAAATGAAAATAAAATGAAAATAAAATGAAAATAAAATGAAAATAAAATGAAAATAAAATGAAAATAAAATGAAAATAAAATGAAAATAAAATGAAAATCAAATGAAAATAAAATGAAAACAAAATGAAAACAAAATGAAAATAAAATGAAAATAAAATGAAAATAAAATGAAAATTGACTCTCTCTTTGTCGAAGCCGATACAGCGGCCTTAAGACCACCCTCAGTTCTTAGAACAATTGAATCTAAAGTTTTTGAGGGTGATCTTAGGGGGGCAGTTCGTCTGTGTGGTGTCTGTGTCGAACGACAGTGTGGCGCCTTCCAATCCCGAAACTCTAGCTAGTTTATTGTCAAAGCACCCTACTCCATCTAGGCCGCTGAATTTACCGCCTGAGCCAGACAGATCTAGCCCTGCTCTATCTGTCAACCCAGACGAAGTTGCTGCGGCCCTAGGCTCATTTAATAACAGCTCTGCCGCAGGACTGGATGGCATCCGCCCATCACACCTGAAAGAGCTTACTTCTTGCAATTGGAAGTGTTTTTCGCCGCCTGACTGCCAAGCTCGGTTGCCTTGCTATGCGGGAAGAAATGGCGTCGTATTTGCAGCCTTGCCAACTCGGGTTTGGTACCAAACTAGGCTGCGAGGCTGCCATCTACGCTACCAGAGCTTTTGCGATCGACCCGAGTAACGCAGACTGCGTGGTGGTTAAGCTCGATATTAAAAATGCATTCAACTCACTGGAACGCGATGCCCTACTAACTGAAGTCGTGAAAAAGTGCCTAAACTCTACCCTTTTTTTGTACCAGGCTTATTCAACCCCTACAAAGCTCTTTTATAACGAATCCCTCATACTATCTCAGGTCGGCGCGCAGCAGGGAGACCCGCTTGGCCCCCTAATCTTTAGCCTTACCATCCACAAAGCCATTACAGTTCCTGAATCTCCATTGAACGTATGGTACCTCGACGATGGCACTCTCGGGGGCAAGCCAGAAGAAGTCAAACAAGACCTACTCACGCTTCTTCCACTCCTAAAGCAACTTGGACTCGAAATTAATTCCAACAAATGCGAGTTCTTTCCTTGCAGCGAAAACTCCCGATCATCATTTTCTTCATTCAGTGCCTTTCTCCCTGGACTCCTTTGAGTTTGAGTGAGAGGAGCTCTTTAGCTGTCCCCTCAAAATTTAAACCTCCTTGGTTCTCCTATCTTTCCCGAAGCAATCCCCGAAGCCTTTAAGGTAAGAGTAGAGCTTCTTCTTCTGGCCAAGGAAAGGCTTCAAATCCTCTCAGCACACATTGCGCTTACTCTACTACGATCCTGCTTTGCTGTTCCTAAAGTTACATATTTTCTCCGAACCGTACCGGCCTGGCTACACCCCGAACACATTAACTCCTTCGACCGTGCACTGAAGGAGACAGCTGAATGCATTCTAAACGTTTCCCTGAACTCAGAACAATGAGACCAGGCATCTCTACCCATTCGGAGCGGTGGCCTGGGTCTGCATCGCGCCAGGGATGTTAGTCTACCGGCCTTCTTGTCGTCGGCGGCTGGGGTTTCTGAACTTGTCTCTAAAATTTTATCATTGATGGAGACAAGCTTTTTATACCATACGCCTCTGACGCCCAGTCGGCCTGGAAAGCTTTCAACCCGACTGCGCCCTTACCCGAACCGATTTATCAAAGCTCTTGGGACAACGTAGGCATAAAGCGGTGTTTTGATTACCTGCTGGCAAATGCTGTCGATGTGAACAGGGCGCGACTAAACGCAGATGCAAGACCTGACAGCGGTGCCTGGTTACACGCTCTCCCGTGTCCCAGTATAGGCACTTTACTAGACAATGACTCACTGCGGGTGGCTGTTGCTCTCCGTCTGGGCTGCGATGTGTGTCAACCCCACTTATGCATCTGCGGTTCCATGGTGGAGAGCAACGGCCTTTACGCACTGAGCTGTTGCCGATGCGCGGGGAGGTTCCCACGGCACCACGCCCTAAATGATATCATCCGTAGGGCGCTAGTGTCAGTGAACATCCCCTCTACGCAAGAACCGCCTGGCCTCAGCCGGACAGATGGCAAAAGACCAGACGGTTTGACACTGGTGCCGTGGGAAAAAGGGAAGTGCCTGTTGTGGGACGCAACATGCGTAAGCATCTTTGCCGCCTCGCACCTAGCCCACACAATGCGGATGGCTGGCGCAGCCGCTGAGCTGGCTGCCATACACAAAAGGCAAAAGTATTCGGCGCTCAATAATTACATCTTTGTTCCACTTGCCGTCGAAACATCGGGTGTATGGTGCGAGGAGGCAAAATTGTTTCTCAGGGAAGTGGGACGCCACCTGAGAGATAGGGGCCTTGACCCCCGCTCCGAATCGTTCCTTGTGCAGCAGCTATCCATCGCGGTTCAACGCGGCAACGCAGTGAGCGTGATGGGTACCTTTGCGCCTGGGACGACACGGGGTGGGCTTTTCGATTAGGTTTTTAGTTTTTATACCTTCATTTTTATTTCCGTGTTCAATTTTAGATTTATTTAGGTTTAAATTATTTTCTTTTAGTATTGTAATTTTAGTTCTTTTAAATTTTAGATAGGTTGTTTATTTAAGATTAGTTTTTATATATTTTAAGTTTACTGTTAATGCACCAATTTAAAGAGCTCTTAAATAACTGAACTGGTTTTTCATAAACTCAAAAAAAAGAAAATAAAATGAAAAAAAAATGAAAATAAATTAAAAATTTAATGAAAATAAAATGAAAATTAAATGAAAATAAAATGAAAATAAAATGAAAATAAAATGAAAATAAAATGAAAATAAAATGAAAATAAAAAAATAAAACGAAAATAAAATGAAAATAAAATGAAAATAAACTGAAAATAAAATGAAAATAAAATGAAAATAAATGAAAATTAAATTAAAATTAAATTAAAATTAAACTAAAATTAAATTAAAATTAAATTAAAATTAAATTAAAATTAAATTAAAATTAAATTAAAATTAAATTAAAATTAAATTAAAATTAAATTAAAATTAAATTAAAATTAAATTAAAATTAAATTAAAATTAAATTAAAATTAAATTAAAATTAAATTAAAATTAAATTAAAATTAAATTAAAATTAAATTAAAATTAAATTAAAATTAAATTAAAATTAAATTAAAATTAAATTAAAATTAAATTAAAATTAAATTAAAATTAAATTAAAATTAAATTAAAATTAAATTAAAATTAAATTAAAATTAAATTAAAATTAAATTAAAATTAAATTAAAATTAAATTAAAATTAAATTAAAATTAAATTAAAATTAAATTAAAATTAAATTAAAATTAAATTAAAATTAAATTAAAATTAAATTAAAATTAAATTAAAATTAAATTAAAATTAAATTAAAATTAAATTAAAATTAAATTAAAATTAAATTAAAATTAAATTAAAATTAAATTAAAATTAAATTAAAATTAAATTAAAATTAAATTAAAATTAAATTAAAATTAAATTAAAATTAAATTAAAATTAAATTAAAATTAAATTAAAATTAAATTAAAATTAAATTAAAATTAAATTAAAATTAAATTAAAATTAAATTAAAATTAAATTAAAATTAAATTAAAATTAAATTAAAATTAAATTAAAATTAAATTAAAATTAAATTAAAATTAAATTAAAATTAAATTAAAATTAAATTAAAATTAAATTAAAATTAAATTAAAATTAAATTAAAATTAAATTAAAATTAAATTAAAATTAAATTAAAATTAAATTAAAATTAAATTAAAATTAAATTAAAATTAAATTAAAATTAAATTAAAATTAAATTAAAATTAAATTAAAATTAAATTAAAATTAAATTAAAATTAAATTAAAATTAAATTAAAATTAAATTAAAATTAAATTAAAATTAAATTAAAATTAAATTAAAATTAAATTAAAATTAAATTAAAATTAAATTAAAATTAAATTAAAATTAAATTAAAATTAAATTAAAATTAAATTAAAATTAAATTAAAATTAAATTAAAATTAAATTAAAATTAAATTAAAATTAAATTAAAATTAATTAAAATTAAATTAAAATTAAATTAAAATTAAATTAAAATTAAATTAAAATTAAATTAAAATTAAATTAAAATTAAATTAAAATTAAATTAAAATTAAATTAAAATTAAATTAAAATTAAATTAAAATTAAATTAAAATTAAATTAAAATTAAATTAAAATTAAATTAAAATTAAATTAAAATTAAATTAAAATTAAATTAAAATTAAATTAAAATTAAATTAAAATTAAATTAAAATTAAATTAAAATTAAATTAAAATTAAATTAAAATTAAATTAAAATTAAATTAAAATTAAATTAAAATTAAATTAAAATTAAATTAAAATTAAATTAAAATTAAATTAAAATTAAATTAAAATTAAATTAAAATTAAATTAAAATTAAATTAAAATTAAATTAAAATTAAATTAAAATTAAATTAAAATTAAATTAAAATTAAATTAAAATTAAATTAAAATTAAATTAAAATTAAATTAAAATTAAATTAAAATTAAATTAAAATTAAATTAAAATTAAATTAAAATTAAATTAAAATTAAATTAAAATTAAATTAAAATTAAATTAAAATTAAATTAAAATTAAATTAAAATTAAATTAAAATTAAATTAAAATTAAATTAAAATTAAATTAAAATTAAATTAAAATTAAATTAAAATTAAATTAAAATTAAATTAAAATTAAATTAAAATTAAATTAAAATTAAATTAAAATTAAATTAAAATTTAATTAAAATTAAATTAAAATTTAATTAAAATTAAATTAAAATTAAATTAAAATTAAATTAAAATTAAATTAAAATTAAATTAAAATTAAATTAAAATTAAATTAAAATTAAATTAAAATTAAATTAAAATTAAATTAAACATAAATTAAAATTAAATTAAAATTAAATTAAAATTAAATTAAAATTAAATTAAAATTAAATTAAAATTAAATTAAAATTAAATTAAAATTAAATTAAAATTAAATTAAAATTAAATTAAAATTAAATTAAAATTAAATTAAAATTAAATTAAAATTAAATTAAAATTAAATTAAAATTAAATTAAAATTAAATTAAAATTAAATTAAAATTAAATTAAAATTAAATTAAAATTAAATTAAAATTAAATTAAAATTAAATTAAAATTAAATTAAAATTAAATTAAAATTAAATTAAAATTAAATTAAAATTAAATTAAAATTAAATTAAAATTAAATTAAAATTAAATTAAAATTAAATTAAAATTAAATTAAAATTAAATTAAAATTAAATTAAAATTAAATTAAAATTAAATTAAAATTAAATTAAAATTAAATTAAAATTAAATTAAAATTAAATTAAAATTAAATTAAAATTAAATTAAAATTAAATTAAAATTAAATTAAAATTAAATTAAAATTAAATTAAAATTTAATTAAAATTAAATTAAAATTAAATTAAAATTAAATTAAAATTAAATTAAAATTAAATTAAAATTAAATTAAAATTAAATTAAAATTAAATTAAAATTAAATTAAAATTAAATTAAAATTAAATTAAAATTAAATTAAAATTAAATTAAAATTAAATTAAAATTAAATTAAAATTAAATTAAAATTAAATTAAAATTAAATTAAAATTAAATTAAAATTAAATTAAAATTAAATTAAAATTAAATTAAAATTAAATTAAAATTAAATTAAAATTAAATTAAAATTAAATTAAAATTAAATTAAAATTAAATTAAAATTAAATTAAAATTAAAATGAAAATAAAATGAAAATAAAATGAAAATAAAATGAAAATAAAATGAAAATAAAATGAAAATAAAATGAAAATAAAATGAAAATAAAATGAAAATAAAATGAAAATAAAATGAAAATAAAATGAAAATAAAATGAAAATAAAATGAAAATAAAATGAAAATAAAATGAAAATAAAATGAAAATAAAATGAAAATAAAATGGAAATAAAATGGAAATAAAATGGAAATAAATGAAAATAAAATGAAAGTAAAATGAAAATGAAATGAAAATAAAATGAAAATAAAATGAAAATAAAATAAAAATAAAATGAAAATAAAATGAAAATAAAACGAAAATAAAATGAAAATAAAATGAAAAAAATAAAAAATTAAATGACAATAAAATGAAAACAAAAAAAATGAAAAAAATAATTGTATACTGAAAATAAAATGAATATAAAATGAAAGAATATATATATATATATATATATATATATATACACGGTGAATCTGAGTAACCCGACAGATTTTAACCATAAATTTCTGATAATTGACTGGCTGAGACTAAAATTTCGTATAAACTTTTCTGGAATTAGCCGAGTTTCAGAGTTCTTCTTCTTTGTCGTTACACTCTTTACAGAGTGGTCGTGGCCAAAATGTACTAATTTATTTAATTCGACAGTTTTACCAATAAAATTTATGTTTTTATGTTCAAAATCATATTTAAAAAATCCAAAAAAAGAAAAAAAATTTTTTTTGGCGAAATCGACCTAAATTCATATCCTTTTGACCTCAGGAATTTATGGTTGAAATCTGTCGGGTTACTCAGATTCGACGTGTATAATAATAATAATAAAGAAACCTGTCCACCTTGAATTTTAAAACAGACATAATTTATACACCCCGAATAATTAACCGAAAATAACTACCATAACGATTTTTCTGTAAAAAGTATATAACCGCCATCTTGGATTATAAAACAGAAATTATTTTCGAAATCTACATCCCCTAATTATAAATATTATTTGAAACGGGGTATTAACCTCGCACCCGAAATATCGGATGCCAAATAACGCTAATATACATGGTAAATACCCCTTTTCAAATAATATTTATAATGTGAATGACCATGTGGGCTTAAAATCGTATATCCCATAATTATCTGAAAACGACTACCAATCCCTACGCCAATTCATGGGATTAGGTTGCCAAGCGGACCACAGGCTCAACTGAGCCGTGGCAAAAGCCGGGACAAACGCTAGGAGGATGAATGTATTAGTTTGTGTCAAATCGATTTGAATATGAATAAAAATTGTGTTTTTATTCTTATTAAAAATAATTATTGCCCAACTCATCACTACGTGCGAACTATGCAAAAATAACAGAAATTATTTAATTTAAAGTTGTGTACGCGAGCAGAGGACTGGACTGTGAGTATGACTTTTCCAGAATGAATAAACGACAGCAAATCTTATATTCACTCAAATTGTTCCGCCGCCACCTCTCCTGTTCCATTTCAAATGAGAAAGATAGAACCGCCTGCCTGCGTGGAAAAGAGACAGGAAAAGGGTAGCCCTATGCTATCATAGCCATCGTATAGCGTATCATACCCTATGGTAAGCGGTAAATATTAAAGCTATCTTTACCCCATTCGACTCGGAAACCACATTGAAAAGTGTTAAGCCTATTCAAAATGATTTCCATATCGATAGGGTAACCCAATGATAGGGTAACCCTATCATTAGGGTAAGACATTACTAGGGTTACCCTATCGAAACGATTAATCAAATGAAGGGGTTTTCCGGTCCCTGCTCCTGTCCGACATGTACCCTTTCTATTTTCAACCGACATCAAGATTTCGGAGGAGGTTCTAATTCGTCGGTATCTTTGTTAACCGATTATACGGAGACGGATGGACCGACTTGAAAAATTATTTTTTTTAAAGAGTCCTATTGTTATAGGTCAGGATCTGATAATGGGTTTCTGGAGAAATCGAGGGAACTCTTCAACTATTATAGGCACATCTATAGTGATTTGAGGATTTTTAACAGTAGCTCAGGCATTTGCTTTTGGAGAGGTGGAGGCTAAGTGAAGTCAGCTGTTTTTTGTTTAAAATTATTAATAATCAACAGTCATACTTTCATCATTTTCACAAACTTTTATTTACTTTTCACCTGTTTATTTGCATGTCTATAATCAAATCTTTCAAGTAAAAGGAGATCGTCAATTTTTGTTAGGCGATTTGCCCCAGCTCATTAAGGTGTGTATAATTATGAAATAGGTATCAAAACATTCGCCTTAATTTCTAGATTAGGACGTTCATAAAATAATCATGAAATCTAACGGGAAAATTGAGAAATCGGGGATGAAAAAACATGAATGTGATATGGATAATATTTAAAAGCGTACATGTTTATGATTTACAGTATAACACAAAATAACTACCGGTTTTTTAAAGAATATCTACAAAATCTGACATGATAATGAAACGAAAATCATAATAAAATATTAAAAAGTCATATTTTGATCCTGCCGCTGATTTCTTGTATTTGGGTAAACAAAGATAATGACTGTCAAACCATCATTGCTACTATTAACTAAGCAATCGTAGAACTTATTACAAAGAGATAAGGTTTAGCTCGTTACTGCGCTACTCCTAGTATCCATGAAGTTATAATTTTAAACTGGAGTATACTCTTGGGCCACAAAGTGAGGCCGAAAGAGAGAGTAATACAGGGAGCTGCGTATCGTTTTGACTTAAGGAGTTATGAAGTCATTAGGCAATAATGCCAGCATGACAACAAGTCAAAATGTCAATGTGTGTCAATTTCGTAACGAGTGCGAGTGAGGCACCGCCCACATAATTATCCCCTCTATCGGACCGTTTTTTTTCTAATCACCTATGAACGACTGGGGGATTAATGTTACTCTGCGTCCGTAGGAAACACCTTTGACAACCCTAAACGTGATCCCTGGGTGGTGCTAAAAGAGTAACAAACTTGGCAGCTGCACTGTCCCATCTGGACCTCGCAGCAATCACTGGATTTTCTTCATCTTCTGTTTTCCCACTACTACTACCCCAGGGCAGGGAATAAATGCCTATCTAATAGTTAGTATCTACTTATATATCCAGTGATATATGGCCATACGATAAAAAAAAATGAACAACTGGTTTGCACGGTAATAAGGTTCATCTGTGGTTAGGGAAAAAGTGCAACAATTAAATCCACTTTTTATAAATCCATACGAGTATCAGACATTACAAAATGGAGAAAAAAAAATGCGTTTCGTTATCGAAAGAATATGATATAATGCCGTCATAACGCCCTAAGTCAAAAGGAGACGCAGCTCCCTTTCTTTCGGCCCCACTTTGTGGCCGAAGAGTACACTCCAGTTTAAAATTATAACTTCATGCGGCAGACTTGGATGACGGTGACGTCATACATTGACAGTGTCAAACTAGAATAATAAACTAGATTAGCAAAGTAAACGTAACTCCTTTCTAAAAATGTCTGTTTCGTCTCAGTCCAGGTAAAGTTCACCTTATGTCAATGCTGTAAAGACGTTAACAACTTATTAAGCACTATTTGGATCGCGGAAGGATCAACGAAATTACTTTTTATTTTGTATTTCTAATTCCCGTTTCATTTTCATGAAATATTTTGTCTAGTTTCGTAATAAAATGGGTATTTTCTTAAAATTGCAGAACAAACCTTATTGGTCAGACCATTATCGCTAGTGGGCCTGGAATTGACGGTCTCCTTTGACCCAGTTTCAGTTTTCCAATTCAGCTGATATTTGGTATGCTTGCATAAATTGGATGAAAATGCAATATTATTACGACATGGAGCTGATCTGATAATGGAGCTGGAAGGTGGCTGTAGGAACTCCTCAACGACTCAACATTATCCTTTTGTGTTTGGGCTCGTTGCATTCATCTTGGTGAGCAATGAGGGATTGTATAAAGAAAACTACAGACAGCTATAAAATCTTAACTCAAAAATTAAATATAAAAAAAAACTTATTCAGCGTCCGTTTCGGCTTATTTTACTTAACATCTGCCTTTAATACAATACAATATACTTTATTGCACCACACAAAGAAAAAGAAAAACAGAAACAGATTTAACAAAGTAAATAGTGGCAACAGCAGGCATGTTTAATTAAACCTTTACTCAAATAGTAGACTAAAAGTAGCTCAGGTTTATCAGAAATCGATCCACTGGTACATTTAAAGCCTCATGGTCAGAGGCACGCTGCAGAACCATTTTAAAAGCAAGGAGAGGTCTAAAGTAATTTATAATGGCTTATAATTTTCCGGGTATCTAAATCATGAATCGGCAACTTTTCTAAGGCATATAATAATATAAATTGGCCGTGAATTAATATTTTAGCGACAATTTTTTTTATAAGCCTCAAACATGTGGCATCATATTATTCAAAAACGGCAGCAATATATCGCTGACCAAAAAATTAACCGGGAACTTGAAATAATAGGTTGGCAACAAAAATATTAACATGGCATCTATTATTCAAAGCAGGCTTGGTTTAAATATTTGTTGCCAGCTATTTGTTTCTACCTAATTAACCATTTTTTGGGTATCAATTGCTGGTATTATTTTAATTACGGGAGCACTAAAATTTCAGGAAACTGGAATATTGTTAAGGTTCCGTACCAAAATGGTTTAAGAGTAAGCATGTACTACTCTGTCTTGCCACGATATCTATATGCTCCGAAATTGCTAGATCGATTGAGCTGAAATTTTGTAGGTTGTACTCGTATGTCTCCTGTTGCTTTAAGGGGGTAATTAAGAAAATTAAATAAAATGTTTTGCAAACCATAGGGTAGTTGTTAGTTACCATCAGGCGGGCCGTATTCTTGTTTGCCACCGTCGTGGTATAAAAAAATTGTCTGCGCGACGCTTATGCATGTTGGTTAGGTAATGGTCGATTTCCACATTATGAATCTTCCGTGGCAATAAATATTTAAAAAAATTAAAATTTTGAGTAATTTGTATATTTAAATAAGCCTAGGAAGATTTAGGTGCGAAGACGAGCAAAGGAACAAGGAGCTTAACTGTGATTAAAAGTTAAAGTTCAGTGTATTTGTCATAAAAAAATTTCTAACAAAAATATATGATAAAATTTTTTATCTATGTGGAACCCGTAGCTTCAGCTTTAAGTAATACCTACTTCCAAAAGGTAGGCACATGACTACTATCTGGGTATAATCAAATAATTTCATTGAATATTTTTGTCGTTTATTTTGTAGTAGAAACACTACTACATATACATTATACAACTTGTTTTTTTTAACGTCAATAAACAACAGGTAATGATCATTATAAATTGCAATATGTTTTTTTCTTTTCCTTTAAAACTTAAGAAGGTGTTGTCTGTGTAGATGTAAGATAGGCGACTGTACCTCTTTTTTTTTCACAATAGAAAATTAACGATCCATTTCGCCCATGTATTTTTTTTCAGTCCTATGAGGGAAATCTACGACTTTTTTAATCCTAAAAAAAAGGAAGTATAGGTAGGTGTTTAGGTAATACCTACACAAAACGCACTCTTCATATTTTCTATTAAATAGGTAGGTAGGTATTCAGGTAATACCTACACAAAACGCACCCTTCATATTTTCTACTCACTAGGTAGGTAGGTATTTAGTTAATACCTACACAAAACGCACCCTTCATATTTTCTATTCACTAGGTTGGTAGGTATTTAGGTAATACCTACACAAAACGCACCCTTCAGATTTTCTATTCACTAGGTAGGTAGGTATTTAGGTAATACCTACACAAAAGTCACCAATCATTATGCTCTATTAACTAGGTGGGTATTTTGGTAATACTATACAAAAGACACCTTTAATTTTTTCTAAATCATATGTGGCATATGAATTTTGGTTCTAGATATCTGACTATAGATACTTACTTACCTACCAATTCATAGACCCTAGTAACTTTTTAAGAATCCATTTTATCTTATAATTACAGCTTGTGTAACGTTGCCCGTTGTACTAATATTGAATATGTAATTCACTTTAATTGCTTCCAAAATATTTTAAAAGTACCTTATTTTTAATTTAATAGGTAATCGTTTTCGATAAAAAAAAGGCTTCTTAAAATGCTTCCCAGTTATAAATTCAGTTTTCAATATAATTATTTGATACCTGCCTATAGTTAAACAATGGCTATTAAGACATTAAAAAACAGCCCATATTGAAATAATGTACGGCCCCAAATTAGTCGCCAACCTATTAATTTTGGTACCCATTTTTATTTTTTATAGCTACCCAAATTCAATTATTTAGCAGCCTGGTTAAATACATGCCATTTATAATATCCAATGAACATCCTGTATCTAAGACAAGTAAAATAAAAAAAAGTGCAGTAAAGCATAATACTATTACAATAAACGTTGTATACAGATAGCCAGAGACTATTATGAAACCTCATTCAGAAAAGTATATTATAGAAGAGCGGCCATGCCCCAAACTAGGTTAGGATGCCTACGGTCCAGCCGGAAGTTTGATACTTCAAGCGAACGAGACACAGATTACATATACCTGAAGCGGACGGGCCATTTTATTTAATATTGTACATTCCACTTTTTTTATTTGGGAAATTTTAGGTGATTTTGACTCACAATCACGAGCTCTTTTGACTTGATTAGGACAAAAAATGTGTCCCGAGTTTTTTTTCTATTTCGTTACCATTTTCCCATAGATTTCTTATGGCGGTAAGGGAATGGAAGTAACAAAAAGTATATGAAATTTTCGGGACTCTTTTTGTGTCCTACTAAGATCGAAAGAGCTCGTGATTCTAAGCAGGGACCGGAAAACCCCTTCATTTGATTAATCGTTTCGATATGGTAACCCTATTAAATTCTTACCCTAATGATAGGGTTACCCTATCGATATAGATATCGATAGGGTAACCCAATGATGATAGGGTTACCCTATCATTGGGTTACCCTATCGATAATAAATGATTTCCATCATTTTGAATAGGCTTAACCCTTTTCAATGTGGTTTCCAAGTCGAATGGGGTAAAGATAGCTTTAATATTTACCGCTTACCCTATCATAGGGCTACCCTTTTCCTGTCTCTTTTCCACGCAGGCAGGCTATCTTTCTCATTTGCAATGGAACAGGAGAGGTGGCGGCGGAACAAATTGAGTGAATATAAGATTTGCTGTCGTTTATTCATTCTGGAAAAGCCACACTCACAGTCCAGTCCACTGCTCGCGTACACAACTTTAAATTAAATAATTTCTGTTAAAGAAATGTGTCTTACCTTCAGTTTATGTTTGCATAGTTCGCACGTACTGATGAGTTGGGCAATAATTATTAAAATAAAATAAATAAAAACACAATTTTTATTCATATTGATTTGACACAAACCAATACATTCATCCTCCTAGCGTTTGTCCCCGGCTCAGTTGAGCCTGTGGTCCGCTTGGCAACCTAATCCCATGAATTGGCGTAGGGATTGGTAGTCGGTTTCAGCTAATTGTGGGATATACGATTTTAAGCTCACATGGTCATTCACATTTAAAATATTATTTGAAACGGGGTAGTTACCATGTATATTAGCGTTATTGGGCATCCGATATTTCGGGTACGAGGTAAATACCCCGTTTCAAATAATATTTATAATTAGGGGATTTAGATTTCTAAAATAATTTCTGTTTTATAATCCAAGATGGCGGTTATATACTTTTTACAGAAAAACCGTCATGGTAGTTATTTTCGGTTAATTATTCGGGGTGTATAAATTATATCTGTTTTAAAATTCAAGATGGACTGGTTTCTTATTATTATTATTATTATACACGGTGAATCTGAGTAACCCGACAGATTTTAACCATAAATTCCTGAGGTCATAAGGAGTAATAAATGTTATATGAATTTAGATCATTTCGCCAAAAAAAAAATTTTTTCTTATTTGGATTTTTTAAATATGATTTTGAACGTAAAAACATAAATGTTATTGGTAACACTGTCGAATTAAATAAATTAGTACATTTTGGCTACGACCACTCTGTAAAGAGTGTAACGACAAAGAAGAAGAACTCTGAAACTAAGCTAATTCCAGAAAAGTTTATACGACATTTTAGTCTCAGTCAGTTATTTATCAGTCAATTATCCGGAATTTATGGTTAAAATCCCCGACAGTAAGTAACCCGACAGGGTTACTCAGATTCACCGTGTATATATATATTTTTTTCATTTTATATTCAGTTTATTTTCAGTTTATATTTTTTCAGTTTTTTTTCGTTTTTTGTTTGTCATTTCGTTTTCATTTCATTTTCATTTCATTTTCATTTCATTTTCATTTCATTTTCATTTCATTTTCATTTCATTTTCATTTCATTTTCATTTCATTTTCATTTCATTTTCATTTCATTTTCATTTCATTTTCATTTCATTTTCATTTCATTTTCATTTCATTTTCATTTCATTTTCATTTCATTTTCATTTCATTTTCATTTCATTTTCATTTCATTTTCATTTCATTTTCATTTCATTTTCATTTCATTTTCATTTCATTTTCATTTCATTTTCATTTCATTTTCATTTCATTTTCATTTCATTTTCATTTCATTTTCATTTCATTTTCATTTCATTTTCATTTCATTTTCATTTCATTTTCATTTCATTTTCATTTCATTTTCATTTCATTTTCATTTCATTTTCATTTCATTTTCATTTCATTTTCATTTCATTTTCATTTCATTTTCATTTCATTTTCATTTCATTTTCATTTCATTTTCATTTCATTTTCATTTCATTTTCATTTCATTTTCATTTCATTTTCATTTCATTTTCATTTCATTTTCATTTCATTTTCATTTCATTTTCATTTCATTTTCATTTCATTTTCATTTCATTTTCATTTCATTTTCATTTCATTTTCATTTCATTTTCATTTCATTTTCATTTCATTTTCATTTCATTTTCATTTCATTTTCATTTCATTTTCATTTCATTTTCATTTCATTTTCATTTCATTTTCATTTCATTTTCATTTCATTTTCATTTCATTTTCATTTCATTTTCATTTCATTTTCATTTCATTTTCATTTCATTTTCATTTCATTTTCATTTCATTTTCATTTCATTTTCATTTCATTTTCATTTCATTTTCATTTCATTTTCATTTCATTTTCATTTCATTTTCATTTCATTTTCATTTCATTTTCATTTCATTTTCATTTCATTTTCATTTCATTTTCATTTCATTTTCATTTCATTTTCATTTCATTTTCATTTCATTTTCATTTCATTTTCATTTCATTTTCATTTCATTTTCATTTCATTTTCATTTCATTTTCATTTCATTTTCATTTCATTTTCATTTCATTTTCATTTCATTTTCATTTCATTTTCATTTCATTTTCATTTCATTTTCATTTCATTTTCATTTCATTTTCATTTCATTTTCATTTCATTTTCATTTCATTTTCATTTCATTTTCATTTCATTTTCATTTCATTTTCATTTCATTTTCATTTCATTTTCATTTCATTTTCATTTCATTTTCATTTCATTTTCATTTCATTTTCATTTCATTTTCATTTCATTTTCATTTCATTTTCATTTCATTTTCATTTCATTTTCATTTCATTTTCATTTCATTTTCATTTCATTTTCATTTCATTTTCATTTCATTTTCATTTCATTTTCATTTCATTTTCATTTCATTTTCATTTCATTTTCATTTCATTTTCATTTCATTTTCATTTCATTTTCATTTCATTTTCATTTCATTTTCATTTCATTTTCATTTCATTTTCATTTCATTTTCATTTCATTTTCATTTCATTTTCATTTCATTTTCATTTCATTTTCATTTCATTTTCATTTCATTTTCATTTCATTTTCATTTCATTTTCATTTCATTTTCATTTCATTTTCATTTCATTTTCATTTCATTTTCATTTCATTTTCATTTCATTTTCATTTCATTTTCATTTCATTTTCATTTCATTTTCATTTCATTTTCATTTCATTTTCATTTCATTTTCATTTCATTTTCATTTCATTTTCATTTCATTTTCATTTCATTTTCATTTCATTTTCATTTCATTTTCATTTCATTTTCATTTCATTTTCATTTCATTTTCATTTCATTTTCATTTCATTTTCATTTCATTTTCATTTCATTTTCATTTCATTTTCATTTCATTTTCATTTCATTTTCATTTCATTTTCATTTCATTTTCATTTCATTTTCATTTCATTTTCATTTCATTTTCATTTCATTTTCATTTCATTTTCATTTCATTTTCATTTCATTTTCATTTCATTTTCATTTCATTTTCATTTCATTTTCATTTCATTTTCATTTCATTTTCATTTCATTTTCATTTCATTTTCATTTCATTTTCATTTCATTTTCATTTCATTTTCATTTCATTTTCATTTCATTTTCATTTCATTTTCATTTCATTTTCATTTCATTTTCATTTCATTTTCATTTCATTTTCATTTCATTTTCATTTCATTTTCATTTCATTTTCATTTCATTTTCATTTCATTTTCATTTCATTTTCATTTCATTTTCATTTCATTTTCATTTCATTTTCATTTCATTTTCATTTCATTTTCATTTCATTTTCATTTCATTTTCATTTCATTTTCATTTCATTTTCATTTCATTTTCATTTCATTTTCATTTCATTTTCATTTCATTTTCATTTCATTTTCATTTCATTTTCATTTCATTTTCATTTCATTTTCATTTCATTTTCATTTCATTTTCATTTCATTTTCATTTCATTTTCATTTCATTTTCATTTCATTTTCATTTCATTTTCATTTCATTTTCATTTCATTTTCATTTCATTTTCATTTCATTTTCATTTCATTTTCATTTCATTTTCATTTCATTTTCATTTCATTTTCATTTCATTTTCATTTCATTTTCATTTCATTTTCATTTCATTTTCATTTCATTTTCATTTCATTTTCATTTCATTTTCATTTCATTTTCATTTCATTTTCATTTCATTTTCATTTCATTTTCATTTCATTTTCATTTCATTTTCATTTCATTTTCATTTCATTTTCATTTCATTTTCATTTCATTTTCATTTCATTTTCATTTCATTTTCATTTCATTTTCATTTCATTTTCATTTCATTTTCATTTCATTTTCATTTCATTTTCATTTCATTTTCATTTCATTTTCATTTCATTTTCATTTCATTTTCATTTCATTTTCATTTCATTTTCATTTCATTTTCATTTCATTTTCATTTCATTTTCATTTCATTTTCATTTCATTTTCATTTCATTTTCATTTCATTTTCATTTCATTTTCATTTCATTTTCATTTCATTTTCATTTCATTTTCATTTCATTTTCATTTCATTTTCATTTCATTTTCATTTCATTTTCATTTCATTTTCATTTCATTTTCATTTCATTTTCATTTCATTTTCATTTCATTTTCATTTCATTTTCATTTCATTTTCATTTCATTTTCATTTCATTTTCATTTCATTTTCATTTCATTTTCATTTCATTTTCATTTCATTTTCATTTCATTTTCATTTCATTTTCATTTCATTTTCATTTCATTTTCATTTCATTTTCATTTCATTTTCATTTCATTTTCATTTCATTTTCATTTCATTTTCATTTCATTTTCATTTCATTTTCATTTCATTTTCATTTCATTTTCATTTCATTTTCATTTCATTTTCATTTCATTTTCATTTCATTTTCATTTCATTTTCATTTCATTTTCATTTCATTTTCATTTCATTTTCATTTCATTTTCATTTCATTTTCATTTCATTTTCATTTCATTTTCATTTCATTTTCATTTCATTTTCATTTCATTTTCATTTCATTTTCATTTCATTTTCATTTCATTTTCATTTCATTTTCATTTCATTTTCATTTCATTTTCATTTCATTTTCATTTCATTTTCATTTCATTTTCATTTCATTTTCATTTCATTTTCATTTCATTTTCATTTCATTTTCATTTCATTTTCATTTCATTTTCATTTCATTTTCATTTCATTTTCATTTCATTTTCATTTCATTTTCATTTCATTTTCATTTCATTTTCATTTCATTTTCATTTCATTTTCATTTCATTTTCATTTCATTTTCATTTCATTTTCATTTCATTTTCATTTCATTTTCATTTCATTTTCATTTCATTTTCATTTCATTTTCATTTCATTTTCATTTCATTTTCATTTCATTTTCATTTCATTTTCATTTCATTTTCATTTCATTTTCATTTCATTTTCATTTCATTTTCATTTCATTTTCATTTCATTTTCATTTCATTTTCATTTCATTTTCATTTCATTTTCATTTCATTTTCATTTCATTTTCATTTCATTTTCATTTCATTTTCATTTCATTTTCATTTCATTTTCATTTCATTTTCATTTCATTTTCATTTCATTTTCATTTCATTTTCATTTCATTTTCATTTCATTTTCATTTCATTTTCATTTCATTTTCATTTCATTTTCATTTCATTTTCATTTCATTTTCATTTCATTTTCATTTCATTTTCATTTCATTTTCATTTCATTTTCATTTCATTTTCATTTCATTTTCATTTCATTTTCATTTCATTTTCATTTCATTTTCATTTCATTTTCATTTCATTTTCATTTCATTTTCATTTCATTTTCATTTCATTTTCATTTCATTTTCATTTCATTTTCATTTCATTTTCATTTCATTTTCATTTCATTTTCATTTCATTTTCATTTCATTTTCATTTCATTTTCATTTCATTTTCATTTCATTTTCATTTCATTTTCATTTCATTTTCATTTCATTTTCATTTCATTTTCATTTCATTTTCATTTCATTTTCATTTCATTTTCATTTCATTTTCATTTCATTTTCATTTCATTTTCATTTCATTTTCATTTCATTTTCATTTCATTTTCATTTCATTTTCATTTCATTTTCATTTCATTTTCATTTCATTTTCATTTCATTTTCATTTCATTTTCATTTCATTTTCATTTCATTTTCATTTCATTTTCATTTCATTTTCATTTCATTTTCATTTCATTTTCATTTCATTTTCATTTCATTTTCATTTCATTTTCATTTCATTTTCATTTCATTTTCATTTCATTTTCATTTCATTTTCATTTCATTTTCATTTCATTTTCATTTCATTTTCATTTCATTTTCATTTCATTTTCATTTCATTTTCATTTCATTTTCATTTCATTTTCATTTCATTTTCATTTCATTTTCATTTCATTTTCATTTCATTTTCATTTCATTTTCATTTCATTTTCATTTCATTTTCATTTCATTTTCATTTCATTTTCATTTCATTTTCATTTCATTTTCATTTCATTTTCATTTCATTTTCATTTCATTTTCATTTCATTTTCATTTCATTTTCATTTCATTTTCATTTCATTTTCATTTCATTTTCATTTCATTTTCATTTCATTTTCATTTCATTTTCATTTCATTTTCATTTCATTTTCATTTCATTTTCATTTCATTTTCATTTCATTTTCATTTCATTTTCATTTCATTTTCATTTCATTTTCATTTCATTTTCATTTCATTTTCATTTCATTTTCATTTCATTTTCATTTCATTTTCATTTCATTTTCATTTCATTTTCATTTCATTTTCATTTCATTTTCATTTCATTTTCATTTCATTTTCATTTCATTTTCATTTCATTTTCATTTCATTTTCATTTCATTTTCATTTCATTTTCATTTCATTTTCATTTCATTTTCATTTCATTTTCATTTCATTTTCATTTCATTTTCATTTCATTTTCATTTCATTTTCATTTCATTTTCATTTCATTTTCATTTCATTTTCATTTCATTTTCATTTCATTTTCATTTCATTTTCATTTCATTTTCATTTCATTTTCATTTCATTTTCATTTCATTTTCATTTCATTTTCATTTCATTTTCATTTCATTTCCATTTCATTTTCATTTCATTTTCATTTCATTTTCATTTCATTTTCATTTCATTTTCATATCATTTTCATTTCATTTCCATTTCATTTTCATTTCATTTTCATTTCATTTTCATTTCATTTTCATTTCATTTTCATTTCATTTTCATTTCGTTTTCATTTCGTTTTCATTTCGTTTTCATTTCGTTTTCATTTCGTTTTCATTTCGTTTTCATTTCGTTTTCATTTCGTTTTCATTTCGTTTTCATTTCGTTTTCATTTCGTTTCCATTTCGTTTCCATTTCGTTTCCATTTCGTTTCCATTTCGTTTCCATTTCGTTTCCATTTCGTTTCCATTTCGTTTCCATTTCGTTTCCATTTCGTTTCCATTCCGTTTTCATTCCGTTTTCATTCCGTTTTCATTCCGTTTTCATTCCGTTTTCATTCCGTTTTCATTCCGTTTTCATTCCGTTTTCATTCCGTTTTCATTCCGTTTTCATTCCGTTTTCATTCCGTTTTCATTTCGTTTTCATTCCGTTTTCATTCCATTCCATTTTCATTTCGCTTTTATTTCACTTTTATTTCACTTTTATTTCACTTTTATTCCAGTTTTATTTCATTTTGATTTAATTATAATTTTATTTTTATTTCATTTTTATTTCATTTTTATTCCATTTTTATTCCATTTTTATTCCATTTTTATTCCATTTATATTTCATTTTCATTTCATTTTGATTTAATTTTTATTATATTATAATATTACATTGTACAACAAGTGCATAAAACGTACGATTTTACGCGAGGCGTTTATCCGTCCGAGCGGGCTTGCGAGGAAATTATTTATCGGTAATCGTAAAACAATTTCAAGTTGTAACAAAAATATAACAATGAAAACAAATATGGTTCCCACCAATTAATTTTTTGATACGTTTTTTTTGAATTTTCAACATGTGAATTTAGTAATTTTGTGCCAAGTCATCAAAACATTTCGGGGCATTTCTAAACTATTATAAACTCCTATTTTATTTGATTTCATTTATTTAATTATAGAAAACACGCAATTCAAATAATTATAGCAAGAATATAATAAAAGAACATGTTTCAGTATTCTACGAAATTTTACTGCTCAATTAAATTATGCAATATATTTTGACTCTGTTTGGCTGTTGAGCCACATTCTTGGTCTTAAAAGAAAATTTTACTTTATGCCCTAGAGCTTAAAATGCGATTTTATATCGTCCACGCACGATTTAAAGTCGAACTTTACGAGCATGAGAAGTGAAAAGAGTATATCTGCCTACCTTAGATTTTAAAACAGATATAACTTTTGCTGGGCATAAGGGAAACTACGCCTTATTGGGATTAGGTCCAGTTTTCACACGATGTTTTCTTACACCGAAAAACCCAGATTACATTCTTATACGCGGAACAGTATTAAAATAAAAAGCATGATTAAATAATTCTGTTAAGAATCAATTATTTTTATTACATTTTCTCGCATATGAATTAGTCCCGACGAAATTATTTTGAATCATTTTAACGGGAATACAATCAACATAAGTTTATTCTTATGATATTTTTTTCAAATAATGATTTTATTCTTGAGTGTCCAACATTGACTGATATTGATCGTTTCATTATACTAGAAATATCGGTGAACGACGTCACATTTTGCTGGAGCCATTGAAACAAAGTACTACCTACAACTAGAATAACACAAAATGATATATTTTAACACTTCACAATATGCATTTGATTTTGGTTCCTATAAGCCTGGGTCTAAGATTCAATCGACACGAGCCGTCAAGTTCGAATGGCAAAAACAAAAACACCGGCACCACACAACGATCCTTAGCGCACTAACAAGGTATAATAGCGTCTAGATCAAAGGCGTAAGTACGAAAACATACGCAAAAAGATTCTTGTTTGTCTGTAGGCTCGCTCGTGCCGCCATACCGGCAGCGCTTAGCTCGTAGGGTGCTCGAATAATAAATAAGCCAAATGTATTGGTCACAGAGTTTAAAATAGATTAATCGCATTTGAAAAACCCTATCTGATAGGGAAACCATATGCTGGGTTGTAACCACTTACCCGAATTAACTGTATTGATATGGTTAGCCTTTCGTTCGGGTAAGTCAAACGATACGCTTACAGAATTGATAGGGTTTTTAAAAACAACTCTATCAAATACCCCATCTAATACCCCTTTATTGGTTACCGGTTCCGGTCCCTGATTCTAAGTCGATATCTTTTAAAACTTTCTAAAATAAAGTGAAGGGTAAAAATTTGAATAAAATGGCCCAGATACGTCACTGTAGCTAACTACAATAGGATGCCTATAGTAAGCGAGGTTCTTAAGATACATGTTACATAGACCTCACGTACTCACGTAGAAATACCACACGATAGTTTATCTTAACAAACTTAGTAAGTCGAGGCGAGCTTTGTCAGCTGCAGATTACAAAGACAGGGGGCAGATATGCCACTTACATAAACGTTTTCATTGAATAATAAAAACACAAACAATAGATAAACAAACAAACGGACGGCTAGTATTTCTCCCGTTTCGTGGTTTAAGTTACGTTCTTTAGTTATTATAATATCTTAAATGGCATGTGCCTACTGCATAAAGCGTTTGTATTTAGGTATTTTTACTATGTATCTCTAGTGAAAGACAAGGGTCATTACATTACCCTGCCATAACGTCGCTCATCTTTGCATTGTCGCCTAAAAAAACATTGAATATTTTACAATCAACCAATAGAATACAAACGCGTTGTCCATACATTTAATAAAAATATAATAATTTAGTTTGAGTAAATATGTATGTACCATCGGTTTAATCTGAGAGTGAAATAAGAACGCTATTTTTTTTCATATACCACGACGGTGGCAAACAAGCATACGGCCCGCCTGATGGTAAGCAGCTACTGTAACCTATGGATACCTGCAACTCCAGAGGTGTCACATGCGCGTTGCCGACGCTTTACAAAAAAGGACGACTCACTACTGTGTTGACGGCTAAAGGAACAAGAGGGTTCCTCATCGTCAACACACTGGGTCCTCTTTGAGCTCTTTGGTAACCTTACTCACCAGCAGGAACACAACATTATGAGTAGGGTCTAGTGCTATTTGGCTGTAGTGGAGGTGGAGGCACTTCCCCAGTCTCATTGTGTATTTTAGGGTACAGTTTAAATCCTGGGCACGGCACCAAAATGTTACATCCCAATCAATCAATCAACCTAATCAATTCAAAGTCATAAAAACGCATATCACATAATAATAAAAAAATATGCAATGAAAAATACAGTAAGATAAATTACAAATATACTTAATACCTAATAACAATCACAAATTAAAGCAAAATACCTACTTAAATATACCAAATGTCATAATTTTAAATTAAATTAGTATATTTTTTAATTAATTTAGAATAATAAAGATACAATACCGGCACAAAACCATAATGAATAAAAATATATACACAGTTACAGCTAAAATTCATCTTTCAAAAATTCCTTTACGGTATAGTATACTTTTTCTGATAAAAATTCATTAGATTTGCAACATACACGATGCCCAACCTTCCCTTTAGAACTTATGGCAATCCGTAAACGTAAAATTTTATATATCCTGTGCAGCCAGCACATACGAGTATTATAAGATAATTGTCAAAAGAATCAAATACACCAACACACAAAATGTCCGTTTTATCGTTCACATAAGCCGGTGGCCAGAGGAATTAAAATTAATTCGAATATCGAGCGGCCAACAGTCGTAAAGGATAATAATTGTCGATAACCGCAGGCAATATGGCCGCCGGTATGGCGGCCGTAAACGGATACTGAATTTTGACGGAGTCGTTGTTTGGATATTCTCGCTTCAAAAATGCGTGGAAATGGAAATATATTATTGTCAGTGTGATATTCCAGTTGAAAAATTGTGTATTTAATTAATTAGACAAATACACGAATAATGTATAATAGTCATTACATACATGTCAATATACAAAAAAAGTTTTTTTGTAGGTGATTTAGCGAAACGTGTTGGCAATAGTGGCAAAGGTTTACCATACAAAATTGCCGGCCTCGCAAAGTGATTTAAGCTGCACGTAACATTCCGCAGCATGCTATAATTTTATAGGTTATTATTGGTTTTTAGGCTATACATATTTTCTCTAAGAAAAACACTATAATTACTTACCTGGCTGAGTCGGAAATAGACAATGACTTGAAGCGTTAAGCCATTTGTTTATTTTAATGGTGCTTTAAAATGTATGAAAATGAATTAATTTAGCAACAAATCTGTCATTAAAATAACAGATTTGTTGGCATCACATTTGATTTTGCGCTGATAGATAAATCGACTGGGCGTATTGGGTCAATCGAAATCTCATTTTATGTAGTATTTATGTTAGTATATTAAGTATATTATGCGACTCTCACAGTTTTTATTCAACTCCATTTTTTACGTAGGTAGGTTTTTAACTATTCTCAAACTCCTGCCAGTTTTACTTATTTTTAGTAATTTTATTGCTTTTATTCATGCAATATAATATTTTTATATTCAGAAACAGTTTTAAACTAGCAAAGATATTAGCATAATCATCATCATCATCATAATTTTAAGAGCCTGGCTCTTGTCGGTGGAGTAATCGCCATTGTTTTCTGTTCTCCGCTAATTCTTTTAGCTATTGATACGTCATGACGTTGGCTTTTTCTTTGGCCTGATCTAGAAACGCACGTCTTGGTCTTCCTCGGTCTCTTCGTTTCGGTATTCTCCCTTCAATAATAGTTTTTATGTAATCGTCATGACAATCGTCGTATCAGGTGCCCCAACATATTTCCTCTTCTGTTTTCAATCGTTTTAAGCAGGCATCTGTTCTCTCCTACCAAGTTCAGTACTTCTTCGTTCGTTCTTCTCTCTCTCCAGCTTATTCCTTCCATTCTTCTCCATATCCACATTTCAAATGCGCCTAATCTTTCCCTATCACGCTGGGTTAATGTCCATGTCTCGCAACCGTATAACGCTATACTCCAGACGTAGGTCTTTATAAATCGTTTTCTGTTGTTACGTGATATCTTTGCTTTAAATATGTGTTTTTTGGAGTTAAAAGCTTTTTTGGCCATAGCTATACGTGTGATGATATCCTTAGTATATCTGGAGTCGCTAGTTATGATGCTACCTAAGTATTTAAATTTATTTACTTGTTCTATGGCAGTATTTCTAATTTATATGGGAGCTATTTTGGGTATGCGTTTGGATGCAATCAAAGTTTTTGTTTTGTTTGTATTAATTTTAAGTCCAAATTCTGTGAATACATTATCCATTTCCATTAAAAGTTGTTCTAGTTGTGTGGAATTTTCTGCTATTGCTGCTATGTCATCTGCAAATCTGACGAAATTAAATAACTTCCCGTTAATTGTAACGCCTCCCTTTCCAGAACCTACAATTTTTGCTATGGCAGTTTCAATGAAAATATTAAAAATGATTGGCGAGAGTGGGCAACCCTGCCTTACACCTTGTCTTATTTTTGCCTTTCCTTTTTCCTGTCCTATTTCCACTATAGTTTCCTGTTCCTTATATAATGCATGTATAATTTGTCTGTCTCTATAATCTATAACTATTGTTTTCATGATGTTTGCCATTTTTAACCAGTCTATTTTGTCGAAAGCTTTCTCTAAATCGATGAACGCTATGTGGGTGTCGAGGCCAACGTCCATTCTTCTGTCTATAATAAGCCGTAGAGCAAGAACAGCCTCCCTGATACCTTTATTCTGCCTGAACCCATATTGATCTGGCCCTAGATAACTTTCGGCTATCGGTCTTATTCTATTTTGTACTATTTTCAATAGTATTTTAGAGGCTTGAGATATTAGGCTTAAGGTCCTATGCTCTTCGCATTTCAGTGTAGTTAGTTTCTTAGGTAATGTAATTGTTCTACTTATTTTAAAATCTTTCGGAACATCTCCAGTGCTGTACATATCCTTAACTTATTGTAAATATTTCGTCTTTCATGGAATTACATTCTAATTTGTTTATAAGTTCAATGTATATTTGATCATCTCCTGCTGCTTTACCATTCTGAATACTATTTACTGCTCTATCAAATTCTTCTCTAATAATTACTGGACCTAATCTATCTGCATCTACTTCTGTTACCGGTTCTAAATCATTCTCTGTTAAGCCATTACCCTCATATAGTTTTTCTATATATTGCGTCCAACGCTTCAAAATATCCACATTGTTTATTAAAATTTTACCGTCTTCATCCATTATCGTAGCACTTTTTGTCTTATGATGCATTCCAAGGTCTCTAACTATCCTGTAGGCTTTGTCTACTTTACCTCTCTTTATACAATTTTCTATACTTTTACATGCCTCTTCGACGTCTGTAGCTCTTACCTTTCTGCACTTTAACGTAATTTTATTCGTAAGATATTTATATTGTTTTATACTTTCGTCTTCTCTTCTATTTCTGAGTTTCTTCCTTCTTTCAATCATCAAATCCATTATTTCTGTAGTCAACCATTTCTTCCTCGGTTTAATTTTTTCTTTACCCAACGTTTTCTCAGCACTAGTCTTAATTATATCCCTTAAGTTATTCCATCTCTTTTCTATACTTATACTATCTATATCATCTTTTACATCTTTCCTATATTGTTCTAATTTAAATCCTACCTTATTACTATATTGCACTCTATAATTGCTATCTGTTTTCTTAAGCTTACTGAGATCAATTTTCTTTGGTCTATTATTTCTTTTTGTGGTTTTACTTGTGAAGTTGAACATGCTAATTAGAAGATTGTGATCTGTGTTGACGTCTGCGCCGGGCAGTGTTTTACATGAACTGATTTGTTGGTAATGTATCTGTTTAGTCATAATGAAATCTAATTGATATCTGCCAATGTCCCCTGGCATTTTCCAAGTATAAAGCCGTCGTTTAGGTTGTGTAAAAGTTGTGTTTGCTATAAACAAATTGTTTTCTTGGCAGAACTGCACTAGTCTATTTCCTCTGTTATTTCTTTTTCCTAGACCAAATTTACCAACTATATTGTCCTCCGATCCTTCTCCTACGACCGCATTAAAATCTCCCATCAAAATTAATATATCTTTTTCTTTAACTGCATCTAGTATTGTGTCAATATGGTTATACATCTCTTCTATGTCATCATCAGAATAACTACTGGTTGGCATATATACTTGGACGATTATTATATTATCCGGGCTATTGGTTAGTTTTATTGCTGTTATTCTATCGCTATAATGTACTGTATTTTCTACTTTCATACACCATTTTTTGTTTAAGACTATAGCTGTACCGTTGACTCCTTGCTGATCTCCTGTATATATTACCCTAAAATCTTCACTCCAATAATCTCCGCTTCCTTCCCATCTTACCTCACTTAGTCCTAGTATATCTATATTCAGTCTACTCATCTCTGATTTTAATTCTTCTAGCTTGCCTGGCGGGAGCATAGTTCTCACATTCCAGGTTCCAATTTTTCAACATTTCGGATGCTGACGACCGAGCCAGCCTTACTCCTGGCCCTGCCGGACTCAGACCGCCACGGAATGTTACGTCGTGGAAGCCCGTTGTCAAGAACGTTATTTATTACTTGTGACATACCCATTACTCCATATCGGGAAATCATTTATGTGGTGGTTTCTCCACTTGCCTTCCACATCGCAGTGTAATGGCCGGTTTGACCCGCCCACTACTATTTGATCAAAAGCCCTATCGGAACCCGCTTCCTCGGCCTCTTGTCAATACTGATATAGCTGCTGCTCTACATCAGGGGAATGCCTATTTGATGGCAGCATTTACTCGCCATGTCGCAAGGTCGTTATAAGATTCATGTAGCTTTTATTAGGAAGTCCGTCCCACCGTCTAGCCTACTACACCCTGATAACCTTGCTGCTTCTTGATCGGGGACTGTTTATTCGTTATATTCACAGCTAACCATCATATCTAATGGCCGTTCATGATCCGTCACCTGTGACCCCGTTGGTAGCCTGTAGCTCAGCCCCAACTCATTAGCATACTATAATCTTAAATTTAAACTATCATTTTGGCGACACGACGAACGATTTCCTGTTGCGTGACCGCTGTGTAGAATTCAGCACATTCCCTGGGAGCCACCAAAACACCACAAAAACTAAGAAAAGTTTGTTTTTTATTGCGTAGACTAAAATGACATTTCATGTGTTACTTGTTTTACGTCTTATAAATAGTAATGTGCTACAAAGGGTACTAACCGAAAATAAACTAAAATCAACAAACGTAACAAATAAAGGACATATGGTACTGAAAAGTGGTCGCTTACAATGGGCCTCATAAGAAAGCTCAAAGTCACCCAAAGGGCAATGGAGAGGGCTATGATTGGAGTCTCTCTGCGTGATCGCATCAGAAATGAGGCCATCCGCAGCAGAACCAAAGTAACCGATATAGCCCTCCGAATCCCTAAACTAAAGTGGCAGTGGGCGGGGCACATTGCTCGTAGAACCGATGGCCGTTGGGGCGGAAAGGTTCTCGAGTGGCGACCACGAACCGGAAGGCGCAGCGTGGGTCTACCCACGCTGCGCCTTCTGGTTCGTGGTCGCCACTACCCTTGCGCCACCTTGCGGGGGGTCTACCCCCCGCAAGGTGGACTGATGACCTGGTGAAGGTCGCGGGAGTCCGCTGGAAGCGGGTGGCGCAGGACCGGTCATTGTGGCACTCTTTGGGGGAGGCCTATGTCCAGCAGTGGACGTCTTTCGGCTGATATGATGATGATGATGATGAACAAATAAAGTGAACAATAACGACAGTAGAAAACGCACTGAATACATACGATCACTATACGAGTTAAGTAATGAATACGGAAACCAAAATGGCGTTGTAATTGTTTTAAAATTACGTCGGGTCAGCATGTAATTGTTTTAAATGTTTTAGTGTCCAATAAGATATATTTATTAATTATTTTTTCCGTTTAATATTAACACAATAAGAATTATGGATCTAAAATTAATTAAATTTTTATCGGGTACTCACTCGCAAACCAAAATCAAAGATCAGCACTGTTTGTTTTAAGCTGGTCACATTATTTCTACGTTTTCAATATTTGTGGTTGTCATTTTAGTCTACGGAATAAAAAAAGAAACTTTACAATTGTATATTTATTCACCTGTATTTTTACTTCTACAGATTTCTTAACTGTAGACGACACGCATGTCTCTCTTTGCTTAGCGCGTCCATGGACTATGATACCCATAACGGGCCGTTAAGGTGACGGGTATCGCGGTTGACGACTGCATTTTGCGTTTTTATAATCGCAGCTTCCGCTTCTGCCATCTAGTATACTTGAGATGAACTATGACAATTCAATGTTGACATGTTTAAATAGTCAAGCAATCGCGGTCTTTTACAGTAAGATGGCGCTTTGATAATGATTCCATTTTATGTGTACTTACTTAATTAAAGTTACTATTGTATGTAGGTAATCAATGACGAAATAATTAAAGTTACCTATAATATAAAACTACTTGACCAACGCACGCCATTACCTACAGTATCATAATCGCACAATTATAATGTTTTATTCTAAATATCCAAAATAAGCATTCATCATGGCGGTTATATTTCTATGTGTCAAGTACGTGTCAAGTCTTTCAAAATAAAAGTTCAAATAAAATGTACTTAACTGAAGATAATATTATTTGTAACTAATTTGTTTTATGTCCTCTTCTGCTCTGAAAAATCCAGGTTTTTAGTATCTATAACGAAATTAGAGATGGTCAAAATCGCTTTCAATGAGGACGGTAAAGTGCGTTGGGATAAGACCGCATCGGGAGAACATCGGATAATTCAATTACCTATCTGGAAAATTATCCTTTAGTTGCAAATACAAACCACACATCCTCCAACACTATTGTGTACCTGTACCTAGTTGCATTTTGATATAATGGCGATACCGATTTTTTCAGGTACATTCACATTTTACTTAAATGTTTCTTCCGGTAGGTATGCTTAATAAAAACGACTGTTGGTTAAGTGAAAAGTTTAAAAAACCGGCCAAGTGCGTGTCGGACCACGCATAGGAGGGTTCCGTACCTTCAATGGAATAAGAACCAAACTAATAGCAAAAGGTCGTATCTGATGCCTATGGAAGAAGTTTTTTGGAAATAACTCAAAAATGGCTAAACCGATAATGTTCAAAACAATTTTCGTAGCAAGTATATAATAAGGCGCATCTCCTCAATTTTTTTCATTATTTTTGGACTTACGGTTCAAAAGTTACAGGGGGGGCTACAAAATTTTTCTGACTTTCGAAGCGATTATATCAAAAAATATTTACTTAATCACAAAATGATCAAAAAAACTTCAATATTATTTTTAAAGACCTATCGATTGATGTATCACATGTTGATATTTGGTAAAAACAATTTTTTTGAAATTTAGATACATGTATGGAGCGCCCCCCCTTAAAATATATTTTTTTTAAATTTAAATACATAACTAAGTAGCGGCATACAGAATACACCTTATGTGTAAATTTTATTCAGATACGTCGTATAGTTTCCGAGTAAAATGGCTGTGACATACGGACGGGCAGACATACAGACAGACGTGACGAATCCATAAGGGTTCCGTTTTTTGCCATTTGGCTACGGAACCCTAAAAATAACTTATTCTTTATTTGACGATCTCCTAGCCCTGTCGGTAGTGACCCTGCCTACGAAGCAGGAGGTCCCGGGTTCGAATCCTGGTCAGGGCATTTATTTGTGTGTTGATCGCAGCTATTTGTTCCTGAGTTATGGATGTTTTCTTTGTATTTAAGTATTTATCCATATTTATCTATTATATATATCGTCGTCTAATACCCATAACACAAGCCTTATTGAGCTTACTGTGGGCCTAGGTCGATTAGTGTAAGATTGTCGTATAATATTTATTTATTATTTATAGTAAATGTATGGAAAATATTTAATTTGTGGCTTTTTAGTACATTACCTAATAATAGGAAACTATTAGAAACGATAGGAATGGAATCGATTGGCATAAAAAAGCAGCATGTGAAAAATAAAAAAAAACAATTTTCATATAGTATGGGAAAAGTTTTTCTCAATTTGTGGCTTTTCTAGCCGCAAATTATTTTTGATCCCATACAAGAATGGGATCGATTGGCATCAAAAAGAAGTTTACCAAATGTGACCTCATCTCGCATCCTGTATGTTTTTTTCCAAAATCCGTAGAAGACCTTCCCTCAATTTCAAATTAATGAAGATTGATTAATTTGAAATTGAGGGAAGGTCTTCTAAGACCATTTTCGCGTTGCAGCGAGGGATCTGGTAGCTGCCCCCACTGACCCAAAAAGAAATTGAACTTGTATATTATTTCAAATTATCGAAGTTACAAGTAAAAGTAGTTAAGATAAAAGTAATTGCAATTACAAATTATATGTAATCGGGAATACTACTGACATGTAATCTCAATTACAAACAATTTCAATTACTTAATATAATTGATTTTCATGTAATTTAATTAGCAATTTAATTCATTACAAAAGTAGGTACCATCTAATAAATTACGCCCAACACTGAATAAACATCAGGTTCAAGAGGGTAGTATGGAGGATGTATGCTATCTGCTGCCGAAGTCGCGCATACATGTGATCTTTATAGACAAAAAAGTTTCGTTCTATAAATTCAATTGTTTGTCACAAAAAATGGTTTGATTTGTTTTTGCGTGGCATTTAAGACTGGATCCAATTAATTGTTGCTGTGAACATTTTTTAAACTGGTACCTAGTTGGTTACTAGGAACAGGTTTAGACACGGGTATGTTATGTCCAAAAGGGAGGTGGGCACTCCGAATGTTATCTCGCTAACTGTGGTAAGGCACAGTTCAGCGAATGTTATCACGCTCAAATCTGGACCTGGCTCAGAGCTCGACTGGGGAAGTACCTTACAGAAAACCATAGCTAAAAAGCAAATAACTTAATTCAACCTAAAGTTTAAGATTAATTTTTTAACATGTTTTAACCATTTTCATTTATATACCATAAGTATTTATTACTAAAAAAATTGACAAATATAAAAGCGTTTGTCGTCTCACATAAGAATTATAAATTGAAATTACACAAAAGAATTAAAAACACGAAAAGTCAGCACGAGTAAGTTAATAACATATAATAGCTTTTGCCCGCGGCTTCGCTCGCGTTAAATTCGGGGTAACAAACCATACAAACTTTCACCCCCCATTTTAGGGAAGTGGGGGGTTAGAAAGAGACAAAAAGTAGCCTATGTCACTCTCCATCCCTTCAACTATCTCCATTTAAAAAATCACTTCAATTCGTTGCCCCGTTTTGCCGTGAAAGACGGACAAACAAAGAAACAAACACACACATACACTTTCCCATTTATAATATTAGTATGGATTAGTTGTATCGTGTCGTGTATAGGGTCGTCACGGTTTTTTGGGTACATTTTTGGGTTAGTTTTGGTTAATTGCCATCTATTTCAAAAGTTTTATCATATCAAAATCCATTACAATATTAAAATACTAGCTTTTACCCGCGACTTCGTCTGCGCGAAATTAACATGAGCCATATGGAATTACATAATAAAACGCAAAATAAAAGTTACTAGTTAGTCAAATCTAAGAGCAAATATAAAACTAGCACGTATGCTATTTCAAGTCAACAGAGAGCAACAATTCCGTATAAACTTCCATTCCGTTTTCATCCCCTTATACATACCAAATTTCATCTAAATCAGTTGAGCGGTTTAAGCGTGAAGAGTTAACAGACAGACACACTATAATATTAGTATGGATACGTATTATATCTCTTCAAGTAGGGTGGGGAAAAAAAAAGAATTATAGCCAAAAGCGTTTTTTAAAATTTTTAAATTTTTAAACATCTTGCTTCAAAGGTTTGAAACATCTTGTCTTTCCACTCTCAATATTTTTAACTCACTCGTTTTTGAAAAGTTTGAGAAAATGCTGAAAGGTTGACATTAACATAATAAAGGCGGTTTATAATTATATCTATTATTTGAAACCGTGCATAGGGTGGTTATACTAGTTTCCCGTCCGGGTTGCCGTCCACCTGATTAAACTGCTACAAATTTATTGGACTAAGAGCTGGCCACGTCAGATATGACACAATAATGAGAGCAATGAAACCTGACTATTGTGTCATATCTGACGTGGCCAGCTCTCCGTCTACATGGAAAAAACTTTTTGAGGTCAAATTTGCCATTGATAATAATTATTTATTCTTTAATTGATATTTTAATTATAAGCTTTTATTTCAAAAACTTGAATATCAATATATCAATAAGTATGGACGGAAAACTGACACATACTCCACTTTTACAAAAAATGTTTTATTATAAAAAAACCTTTCGAGTATGATTTATTCTCGTATAATATTAATCTAAACAAGACCATATAAGCTCTAGAACGATAAGTAAGGGCACTTCAAAATTTATTATTGCATTACAAAGCTGGCAAAATCGATAAGTGGAAGACTAGCACCTAAAAACTTACTAATAGTACATTTTATTCAATAGTCCAATCTTAAGTAGAAGGAGTAGATTTTGAAAATTTATACAGGAAAAACAGCTTAGGTACACTTCATACTGATTTGAAACAAGGATTAATATTTCGAGAAATTTTTACAAAGGTAAAGCATAAAAGTCAGCCCTGAAAGCTGACCAACTAGTTCAAAAATGGTCCGGTCTTACCCCATCGTACCTTACTTATTGTTTTTTTCATTTTAGGGATTGTGAGAAATTATATTGGTATATATACTTATACGATTAAATTAATTCCATATCTACTTACCTACCTAATAATAATATTAATAATTCACCATATCTTTTAAATCGTACGAAAACGAACATGCAATAAACCATGGCGTGGCGCGACCAGACATCGCAGAGTGCCGGGACAGCCGAGCCGATTGTTTCTTTCTTATTCCATAGTAAAGAGAGAGATATACAACCTAACACGATGATGTGGACAAATCACTGACAAATGCACGAATGTGTTTCAACTTCAAGCGCATTTGATTGTATTCAATGTATCCGTCATTCATCATTATCAGAGCTCGGATTTTTCACGGCAAAACAAAACACTAGCGTAATTTAGCCAGTGCTTGAAATATTATTTTATCGACACCTATCGAGTCTTACTAGAGTATATGACAGGTATTGCCTCAGTACATTTTTTCTTTTTTTATTCGATGGTACACCTATCAGTGTGAATGTCAAAATTTAAAAACTAACAAACGTGCGAAAATTTCGAAAAACAGGAGACTTACTAGAGCTCAAAATCAATATTTTTGACCAGTCTAAGGTGACCTACTGGGGGTTAGAAGGTTGTGCATTAATTACCGGACATCCTGTATAAGTAATAAAATACCTTTTCATTTTAGCTTTGCCATAGTCGAGCAACAAAGAGGTAGGTCTGCATGTACAACTTAGAACGAAGTAACTATACCACCTCATTTAAAATGATAGAAACGACTGCAAATTTCATCTCACATGACATATGACATTCACACTTTAACTGTCATTTCATTACGTATAAAACGTAAATTGCATCTAGGTATTATTTATTTCGCAACGCATTGAATCCGACGTGTTGGATATACGTATAATAACTTAATATTGCAAGGTATCAATTAATACAAAAATGAGTAATGTACAAGATCGGATCAAAACGTGGATTGAAAATCACCCTGAGTTAGTCTATAATGAAGTGACCTCCACTATATACTGCTCTATGTGCGATATGCATCTAAAACTGAAGAAATGCAATATTGAGAATCATGTGAAAAGCAATCGCCACAATTACCGTTCGGGGCAACCAAATAGGAAACATCAATTTTATTTCGATTTAATTATTTTTCTTATTTCATGCAACATACCATGGGCAACAGTCAACAACAATAATTTTCGTCATTTTTTTAACAAGTATTTATGTTGCGACTGCTCTATGACTTCTTTACCGGACGAATCGACCCTGCGAAAAATTTATTTAAATCTCGTGTACAAAAAAACTATACAGGGTATAAGAGAGGTAAACAAAACCAATTATTTGTGGATATCTATAGACGAAACACCAGATTTCATGGGAAAATGTGTGACAAACGTGGTGATTCGGTCTTTGCAAAAAAATTGTTCTAAGCAATTTTATCTTTTGGGGTCGAAGGTTTAAGAGAAGGTAAATGGGGAAACAATAGCAAACCTAATAATAAACCAATTAAAATTTTTGTTTCAAAATTCTTTCAATGATAACGTAAACAATTTGCTTTTACTTTGCACAGATAGTGCCGCATATATGCTTAAAGCCGGTCGTATTTTAAAAGCATCGTTTCCTCGTATGAAACACATTACGTGTTTAGCTCATGGTCTGCACCGGGTTGCCGAAGAAGTGCGAGATAATTTCAAAGGTGTGGATGGGTTGATATCGAATGTCAAAAAGATATTCCTAAAATCTCCAGAGCGTGTACGCCTTTTTAAGGCAAAATATCCGTCCATTCCCCTACCTCCCGAGCCAATTATCACCAGATGGGGAACTTGGATATCTGCTGCGGTATATTACGCTCAATACTATGAGCAAATACGTGATGTCGTCTCCATACTTGCTAATGACTCGGCAGCTATAAGAGCTGCAAAAAAATGTTTTCAAACACGCAAACTACGACCGGAGTTAAATTTCATTCGCGACAACTACGAAGTAATAGCCTCTTCAATAGAACAATTGCAATGTTCGACTTTATCCATTGCGGAATCCTTCCTCATTCTGGATACTGTTCGTTACTACGTAAACTGGAGTAAACTTTTACCAGTGATACGTAAATTTGAAGCCGTGCTCGAACGAAATCCTGATTACGAAATTTTCTAGAATTTTTTAAAAGAGACATATCTGAAAATATTACCCGAACTGATAATGAATTCTATAAATTTGCTCCCTTGACGTCAACTGAAGTTGAACGTACAAGTTGAACGTACATTTAGTGTACATAAATGGATTTATAGTGATAAACGCAACTGTTTACTCCCAGAGAATGTTGAAAAGATAATGATCATCTACTCCAATCACTATTACCCAAATAAAATGTCTTGTGCTGCTGTGTGTACTGACGTAGATTTTGAAGAAGAAATTGCGTCTGTTTCTAATATATAGTAACTTTATACAAATGTTTTTATTAGTTTTATTACATATTAATTTTATTTGGTGACTTTTATTTCTTCTAGTTCTGAATTATCGATATCGATAAAATAATATTTCAAGCACTGGCTAAATTACGCTAGTGTTTTGTTTTGCCGTGAAAAATCCGAGCTCTGATCATTATATATAATAAAACTAAGTTGAGAAAATGTGCGTGCCGATAAAACTTAAAAAGGAGTCCCAGCACGATAAAGGGACTTATATAGTGTGATAGCCCTTTATTCCCCCTCGAACAAGAAAGTACCCGTTTTAACCTAAAGGGTGTGTCTTTAAAGATATAAGGGCTTTTCCAACCCTTCAACTCGGAAAGTAAGTGTAGTGGCGCCATCTGTTGTCGAGTAGTTGAACTTCATTCATTGTCCAAAGTGGCGCCATCTGTTGTCGAATAGTTGAATTTCATTCATTGTACACAATATGGACTTAAACGAACGATTATTCCCAAACTTTCTCGAATATCCTAGCGCCAACTTTCTCGAATATCCTAGAGCCTAGCTTTCTGAATATATAAGAGCCCGGTGTCACCCGCCAGAGTTAGTTTGATTTGAACAGCGAAACAAGCGATTTCGAAACGAAAAAGAAAGAAATTATCTGTGTGTGAGCCTTTATTTTGAAGTATCACGTGTGAGTATTTTTAATAGTGTGTTTAATTAATTCTCGATTTCGAAGCGAAGAAGAAAAAAGTTATCTGTGAGCCTTTATTGTGAAATATCAAATGTGAGTATTTTTAATAGTGTATTTAATTAATTCTAATGGTTTTTTTATTTATTTTCTTTTAATTGTAATTTCCTTAACTTTCAAGTAGTCGCGCGGCGTTGAATCGATGCCTTCTATATACTTTGGCCGTAAACAAAATATCGCGCGACCGCTTGAAGATTAAATATTTTTTTTTCTTTGTCTCAACGTGCTCCACGTTTACGTAACAATATATTTGTCTATAAAATGTTCATTTAATTTATATTTTACAGAATACAATGCCTAGACGTAAAAGAGGTGGAGATCTTGCCAGTTCTGCAGCGAAACGGCGGAAACAAAAAGAAAATCGAAGAAATGAAACGGAAGAAGAGCGCAAAGCACGTTTACAAAATCAACGAACCAGAATGAGCACCCTGAGAAGCGGAAAAAGCGAAGAAAGAAAAGAAAATAAAAGTATTGAAGAATCGAGCATTTTAATAGATAATCTAACAAAGGAAGCATTCCACTACGAACCGACGAACAAATATTACGATCATAAATATGTTGTGATCGGAAAAATGAATAACATTTGCCACGCGAAAAAATTCAGTAAAGAAACACCAGGTCTCTGTTGCATGAATGGAAAAATTCGATTACCACCACTGGAAGCACCTCCACAGGAATTTCTACATTACATGACCGGGGAAACACCAGAATCAAAACACTTTCTTCAAAATATAAGATCATACAACTCCTGCTTTCAAATGACTTCTTTCGGTGTTACTTCGACTGACACTAATAGAGACAAATTTGAATATGTATTTTCAATTCAAGGGCAAATTTATCACAAAATTGGATCGCTACTACCAATGCCTAACGATGACTATAAATTTCTGCAAGTATATTTCATCGGAAATGAAGAAAACGAAATTGATCAACGATGTACAAATTTTATTGGATTGAAACGCGAAATAATCCAAGATGTACAGAGGATCTTACACAAATACAATCAACTGATTTACATATTCAAAACAACACTAGACCGCATGATTTCTGATGACTATAAAATTGTAATTCGAGCCGATAAAAGACCACGTGGAGAACACGAACGTAGATTTAATGCACCTCAGATAGATGAAGTCGCCATCGTAATTGTGGACAATGAAAATACAAGCCGTGACATAATTGTACAACGAAGAAGAAAAGGACTACAACGCATTGCAGAGACACACCGTTCATATGATGCTCTTCAATATCCGTTAATATTTCTGCACGGAGAGGATGGTTATCATTTCAATATAAAACAAATTCATCCTAAAACAGGCATAGAAACAAACAAAAAAGGCACTTCCAAGGAGTTCTATGCTTACCGCTTAATGATCAGAGACAATGAAATATACAATCACATTCTCAACACTCGCCGTTTATTCCAACAATTTCTGGTAGATATGTACGCAAAAATAGAAGCAGAACGGATGCTTTACATAAGACTGAATCAGAATAAACTACGCACAGAAGAATACATCCACCTTCGAGATGCGATCATAAATGACGGCAATATTGACGATATTGGAACAATGGTAATCTTACCCTCATCATACATAGGAAGTCCAAGACATATGCACGAATATACTCAAGATGCCATGACCTACGTAAGAAAATATGGACGACCTGATCTCTTCATAACATTTACATGCAACTCATCATGGCCAGAAATCATAGAACAACTAAAATACGGACAAACCTCCATGGATCGACACGACATGATAGCCCGAGTTTTTCGACAAAAACAAATAAGATTTATTGAAGTCATCACAAAATACCACATCTTTGGAACCGTTAGATGCTGGATGTATACAATCGAGTGGCAAAAACGAGGATTACCTCACTCACACAATCTCATATGGCTACACGATAAAATTTATCCCACGGATATCGACAAAATCATCCAAGCTGAATTTCTCAATCCACAAAATGATCCGGAACTATACAACATAGTAGTGAAAAACATGATTCACGGACCATGTGGACCATTAAACTTCAATGCGCCCTGCATGAGTGATGGAAAATGTACAAAAAAATATCCAAAACCATACTTGGACGATACAAAAACTGAAGATGACGGCTATCCCAAATATAGAAGACGATCACCGAAAAACGGTGGCTTCACAGCAAAAATACGAATACAAGGCAGAGACGAACTGGAAATAGATAATCAATGGGTAGTACCATATAACCCACTACTTTCCAAAATGTTCCAAGCACACATAAACGTTGAATATTGCAATTCAGTAAAATCTATTAAATATAAATGAAATGTAAGTACGTAAACAAAGGTAGTGATATGGCAGTATTTCAAATAGTCCAAAATAGCGAACAAAATAATAGAAATGATGAAATCCTCATGTACCAAATGGGAAGATACATCAACAGTAACGAAGCAGCGTGGAGGATTTTTAGTTTTCCCATACACGAACGCGAACCAGCTGTGCAACATCTAGCAGTACATTTGGAGAATGGACAGAGAGTTTATTTCACAAAAGACTCGGCTAGAAAAATTGCAAGCGAACCACCTCAGAACACAACATTAACAGCTTTTTTCCAACTTTGCCAAACGGATACATTCGCAAAGACGTTTCTGTATGTCGACGTCCCTATTTATTATACGTGGGACAAAACAAGGAAAATTTTTCAACGACGAAAACAAGGAATGCCAGAAGAGGGTCATCCAGAAATAATGAAAACTAACGCAATAGGTCGAGTATACACTGTACATCCAAACAATGCCGAATGTTTCTATCTCCGAATGTTGTTACACGAAATACGGGGACCAACAAGTTTCACAGATCTCAGGACTATTGACGGCTACATATGCCAGACTTACAGAGAAGCATGTCAACGTTTAGGATTATTGGAAAACGATAACCACTGGGAATTAACACTACAAGAAGCCACACTCACAGCTTCAGCTGAACAAATTCGAGAGTTATTCGCCATAATTCTAACAACATGTAACCCATCAAACCCAAAACAGCTATGGCACTCTTTCAAAAGGAATATGAGTGATGATATATTGTACCAAATCCGACAAGCTAATCCAGAACTGACTATAGAATTCAATGACGACATCTTCAATGAAACACTCATTCGCTTAGAAGATAAATGTTTAGCAATAAATAACCAGACCTTAGTAGAAATTGGAATGCCAGCACCACAAAGAAATACTTTCAGTGTGCTAAACTACGAAATTACAAAGGAAAAAAGCTACAACGTCAATGAACTACTTGAATACATTGCTCACAACAAACCACTCCTCAATGACAATCAAAAAAATTTTACAACGTTATAATGAACCGAATAAATAACAACACTGGTGGAATTATTTACTTGGACGCACCAGGAGGCACCGGTAAAACGTTTCTAATAAATCTAATACTGGCGGAAATACGTGCTGAAAAACACATCGCACTGGCACTAGCATCATCCGGCATTGCAGCCACACTTATGGAAGGAGGACGAACTGCCCATTCTGCCTTACAACTACCGTTGAATATAGCCGAACAACAATTCCCGGTATGTAAAATCTCAGGAACATCTGGACGGGGTCAACTTCTAAAACATGCTAAAATTATCTTCTGGGATGAATGCACCATGGCCCATAAAAATCACTAGAAGCCATGGACAGAACATTACAAGAATTGCGAAAAAACTCTGAAATGATGGGAGGAGCTCTACTCATACTCTCAGGAGATTTTCGACAAACACTTCCAGTTATTCCCAAATCAACATCAGCAGACGAGATCAATGCATGCTTAAAAAAGTCACATCTCTGGCCGCAAGTACAAATACTGCAATTAACAAAAAACATGAGGGTTGAAATATCAAAAGATGAAACAACAGCACATTTTGCTAAAATACTTTTACAAATAGGCGAAGGCACATATCCTACTGACCAAACGACCGGCCTCATTGAACTCAATAGTGATTTCTGTAACATAGCCACTACTGAAAACGAACTAATCGACAAAATTTATCCAAATATTATTCAGAACTATACCAACGTAGAGTGGTTATTTCAAAGAGCAATTTTGGCCACTAAAAATAATATTGTTGACGATATCAATTTTAATATTCTAAAGAAAATACCTGGTGAAGAGAAAGTATATAAATCGATCGACACGATGGTATCCATTGAAGAAAGTGTCAACTTTCCTACTGAATTTCTAAACTCTTTACAAGTACCAGGAATGCCATTACACTGCCTTCGTCTGAAAATTGGATCTCCAATCATACTACTCAGAAATCTCAACTCCCCAAAACTATGTAATGGAACGAGGATGATCGTAAAACAGCTATCGAATAATGTCATTGAAGCTGAACTTATTTCTGGAAAGAACAAAGGACACACAGTATTTATACCTAGAATACCACTGATCTCTTCTGAATTGCCATTTCAATTTAAAAGATTGCAGTTTCCAATTAAATTAGCCTTTAGTTTTACAATTAACAAAGCGCAAGGGCAAACTTTGAAATATTGTGGCATCAACCTCAAAGAATCCTGCTTCTCTCACGGTCAGCTATATGTAGCTTGTTCAAGAGTAGGAAGTTCGAAAAATTTATATATATATACCCCGGACAATAAAATGAAAAATGTTGTTTATAAACAAGTAGTGTAAATAATGAGAAAATGTAAATACATGTAAATATAGAAATTGTTTTCAAAATATATTTTTTACTTTTTACGTCATAGTATGTTTTTTTATTTCATCTACCACGTAATCTCATATCAACTCCCGAGCGAAGCCGGGTATCATAGCTAGTATCATAATATAGATCTAGCTTGCAACAGCGCAAAGCAAGATGCGAAATGAGCAAATGAGAGTAAGCTGGCAACGTCGCCTCGGATGGAAACTGCTCGAACAAACGCACTCTTGTAATATAAATTATGGTAAAAACATGGAAGAAGCCGTCTATGGTAAAAAGTACCCATACCCACTGTAAAAATTGAATAATGAATTAGTCTCTTTAATAAGTTGGTAGTTTAAATATATTGGGTAAAAAAGTCAACATAAAAAGATTAAACTAACTACTAACTTGACTATAGTATGATTTGACTTTTTTTTTGTCCAAAAATACCTATAAATCGAAATTGGGAAAGGATTGAAAATATAAATGAGAAATGAGATAAAAAAATAAACAAAAAAGTTAACATCAGCCTGGATTTGAACTCGGACATATCTACTTAGTAAGCAAGCGTACTATAACCTAAGCTATGTGGAACGAATTTCCGCACTCAAAATTACTAATCATATTACTCAAATTTGACACATGAAACATGTCTCTGGCTGCAATAGAATAAACGCCTATAAGTTTTATTGCAGCAATTGCATAGTTCTGATTATTACAGGCTCTACAAGGTTTTGCGTCTAAAACCTTTATTAAGCGCTTAATACGACTATAGTTATCGGTAGAACATTAGTAATGTGCTAAGAAGTAATTATGTTTAATTTCGCAACATAGAATTATTTCTGACCGAAATAAAACTTGCGACAAGTTTTCTCCAAAACAGTTTCATAACGATGATATATATACCTAATTATGTTAAACAAGACCAAGCACGTATCGGTAGACCGAACCCAACTATATGCCCCTACAGAAAATGTAACATACATGCTCCAACGTGGTTTGTTTTCTTCAAAAACCTTGCACGAAAACACCTCGATTTGACGTGTTTGCATATATCGTCGCCTTAACCAACATGCGAGCCGTATACGTGCCAAAACATATGAGAAAAGTCAATAATTCTCTTTAGCTCATAAATCGACCTGCCCATTCCCACAGTTTGACATCCAACTCTACAAAGTGGCACAGCCATTAGAAAGTTCCCAACCAGAACATTAAGCTGTAACATTTCCAAAATAGCCGACAGTGGGCGGTAAATCTCGCTGGCACTAATAAAGTGGATGGACAGACAAATGCCCCGTATATATAAACCGGCAATTTACATTCTTTGTCTCTCGGGGCGGTTATTTTTGAGTTTATAAGTAATTTCGTGTGAATCATGAAAGGTGATTTGTGTTCACACTAATTTCGATAAATGGGAATGAAAAAATACTAAGTATAGGTACTGAAATAAACTTTCGTTTATGTTAGTATTGTGTACTACACTAAAAATCTACAGATTATAATCGAGCGAGCGAGCACAGCGAAGCGAAGTTCTTACGGACAACATCGGACAAAACAAAACTGTTAGCTGGCTACAGGGACGTCCATAGATTTCTATGACTTTAGTTTTGAATGTTTGTTCCACGATAACTTTAGTAAAGTAGTACATGTTTGTTGTTTTTGTAGCGATAAATATAATTAGAGAGTTCTTATATGACCTGGATTGACGAGGGGGTTCTGAAATCAGAACGCCTAAAAGGGTTTTGTTAAGGGGTTTTGTCATACTGTTCAACTCGTTTGCGAGAATTTCGAGTTCTTAGTTCGGGGCGGACTAACTAAATAGGGATTTCCAATAAGGACGGGTCGATTTCAAAATGCAATAAAACAGGCTATGTGTAATATATTACTTACTTTTTAGTTTTATTTCAAACGCCGATATGTCATTTTTTGTGAAATATGACATCGCTCAAATGCCCGCTTTGGCTTCTTCTGGCAGCCCATATTCTAAAAGACCAATTTTTAATGACGCTGCCGCACAGATCAGCGATGGCTTGGGGTATACTGATTTCAAGGACATCCGTGCATTTGACCCTTCTTGACTTTTTTGTAAGGTTTTCTGAAATCGCGCAGGTCTACTCAAACAAGCCACAATCCACGAATGCTCTTCAAATCAATAAAACCCAAGCCATCGTGGTGACTTAAGCGTTCATCTGCTTTAAAAATCTTTAAGTCAATAGAATTTTTGAATAAGCTACAATGAAAATCCGGCCTTTTAAAACTAAATAGTAACTATTTTAGAGTTGGTCCTCTACAGCATGTAACAAAAATAGTGGTGATCCGTTTAAGGGCATAATCGTTATCATATTGCGACTAAGGAAAAGTAGTAAAAAACATTTTTGGGAAAAACAATTTTTTTTTGCGTGAAATATTATTTTTCTTAGTTTGTCAATTATACCCTTTAATGGATCAACGTCATTTTTGTTACAACTTGTATTCAAACTGCTTCATTATGGCACATAATCCCTTGGCAGAGTATGATGTTCAGTTGTAAAAAACTACAACAGACCCTTCGAATAACATCACCCTCAAGAGAGGGTGACTAAGAAGTCAGTTGGATAAAACAGTACGATAATCTACAAAAGACTAGATCCAGGTAATTTCCGGTCTCGAAGGGCGTAGCTTTTCTAGGACAACGATTTATTTCCGGCGTTTTTTTATTTATTTATTGAATAAGACATATATATATATATATATAATGAATATGACAGAGCTGTCAACTCTAATCGTATAATCGCGGTTCAGTTAACGGCCTCCTAGCCTAGTCGGTAGTGACCCTGCCTATGAAGCAGGAGGTCCCGGGTTCGAATCCTGGTAAGAGCATTTATTGGTGCGTTTATCACAGATATTTGTTCCTAAGTAATGGATGTTTTCTATATATTCAAGTATTTAAATGTACACGGAAAAAAATAGCCTACTAAGATGCATTTTAACTTAGTTGTTAATAAAATATTTGGAATAATAATAAATTTATTTACTATATCTAACTATATGATAACTTTTACTAAGTGCTCTTAGCTTCAACAGACAAGATCTTTTTATGCGTGTTACATTAAATAAGATCTTCGTTGGAGCAAACGTGTATTTTTTTCAGTGTATATATCTAGTATATCGTCGCCTAGTAACCACAACACAAGCCTTATTGAGCTTACCGTGGGACTAGGTTGATATGTGTAAGATTGTCCTATAGTATTTATTATTATTATTTGTATGTCTTTCCCGACCACGGAACAATTGTGTTCCGGACTTTTGGGAGGCATATGCGGAGCCGAAGCCAACGCGCAGAGGCCCTTTCGACAATGTAATGAAAAGTGAGGGGTACACTAAGCGGATGCTGCCCCTACCCGTGTCATGGGACGCACGCAGAGACAGCACCCGCCATGGTGACTATTGAGAGTTAATGGACTCTAAAATGTACTAGGCTATTGTGTGAAAAGTATGGACTAACTACTGGGCTATTGAATGAAGAACCGGACGCCTGTCTAATAAAACGGTATCCAATTTTATTTCCGGCAGACGGTGACTCGCCCGCCGCAAGATGGGCCCCCGTAAAAAGCGACATCAAAGATGGCTCAAGGGCAACACCGGTGCGTGGGCTGTGAGGTTGCCGAGAGGTGAGTCTGCGGTAGCCAGATCTCGGTAATGCGTTCAGCAGGCCGCCGGCGTTATGATATTTTACACTTCCAACCTGGAGCATAGGTCCCTCTCTTGCGACTCCACTCTGGCCGGCCAGTTAAGGCAAGCACAGAGGCGAGAGCCAGATCGAAAGGGCCCTCTGGAATAGGGGTCCGCGGTGTCGCCACTCACCGTCAGCTCGCCACAAGCTGCCCCCGCGGGCTTATTATTATTATTTATTCGTTATACATGTAATTGCATTGTTGTCCTGTAAGGCACTGCATTATTCCACCCTCAGTTTCACTCAATGGAATTAAATTATTATATTACTAAGTGTTCAGATTACATTTGTATGTAATAACGGTATGTAATGTAAGTACCTGATAGTATTACGCACTCAAGGCGATAAAAAAAAGAACGGCTCGGAACACGGGTATTTGTAGCGGGTTTGAACCGAAGGTCAGGTGAGGTGAGGATCATAATCATAAACAAGCAATCTTATTAAGATGTAAATAGATTAAGTTGATATGTTATTACTATTTTCTGTACCACCAAATAAACAATTTTCTCTTTATGCCTGCTTTATTACCGCCCTTGGTGCGTACACAATCTTCTCGTGAGTGTGAAGTGAGATTTGCCGCTGCGCGAGCGGGCGGTAAAACTCATTTACCGCCCGGGGAGACGTAAAGTATCTTACATGCTTTTCCATATTAGGTATAACCTATGTTTAATTTCATCTGAAAACATTCAGCTCGTTTTTGAAAATTCCTAATTTGTAATATTTTACTAGGATTATTGAAATCAATATACTGTTAAACTAATTTGTCTACAAAGAATTCAAGTTTTACGATTGAGTCCCGTCGAGAATTCTCAATTCTTTAAATATATTGTCGAACGCACTCAATTCCAATAATAGATGCACATTATTCACTGTCTTTGGGGACAGACAGACGGACAAAGTACATCTCCAATTAGATATACAACAAACATAACGATGGAGGAAGAATGTGGTCAAGTGTGAGTTGGTTATTTGTTTCAAGTTCCGTAAAGTTATGCTACTACCGTCCTCATTCTCAATAGGCATGATCAATTTTTCTCATGTATTTGATCCTCACAACAAAACGAATCGATTGATACCAATCAATCGATTCGTTTTGTTGTGAGGATCAAATATCTATATGGGGCCGATTGCGTTCAGAAATGAGACTTAAAATCCGAGATTTGCATTTGTTTCTCAAAACGCTCCTAACAAAATGACGTGCAAAAGCGACGTCACGATCATATAATCGCCCTGTTCAAAGTATGGAAAAATTATGAAGTGGCTATTTTTACAGTGAAATGTTGCGTTTATGTATATAGTTGCCGCACAATTTATTTTACCAGTAAAATGTTAAAAATCGATTGGTATCATTGTTTTATTAAATTTCCTACTTAAAAAAAGTCGTAAAATTTTGAAATTTTGATATAAACTTATATACTTAGATGTCATATACAAAGGAAAATCGGAAAGGAAAAGGAAATTTTGATATATTTTAATCATTTCAATAGATTTTTATTATTTTCACTTTATTTTGATATTTTGATCATTTTGCATCCTATCGACTAAATATTATTGCATAGTTCAAGATGTGTCATCATACCTATTCTAAGGCTACGGCCACATTATCGTGGATTCATATTCATATTCATTTTATTCAAAATATTCTCAATATTTACATGTCAAATAGGGATATACAATAATTAAAATAATCATAATCCTATTGGTAAGTATAACTTATTAATCTTATTATATACTAATTAACTAATTAAGTATAGTAATATTTTATACAGCTTTATATTTTAACTTTTTAAAAAATCATCGAATCTATAAAATGTGTGCTCGAGAAGCAAATTCTTTAGGCTTTTCTTAACACAAGCAAGCGAGGGAGTTGAGGTGATAGTGTCGATTCGTGTTATATCTCTCTATACATACTTCCATATCCATACTAATATTATAAATGGGAAAGTGTATGTGTGTGTTTGTTTGCTTGTTTGTTTGTCCGTCTTTCACGGCAAAACGGGGCGACGAATTGACGTGATTTTTTAAGTGGAGATAGTTGAAGGGATGGAGAGTGACATAGGCTACTTTTTGTCTCTTTCTAACTCCCCACTTCCCTAAAATGGGGGGGTGGTAGTTTGTATGGAGCATTCCGCGGGCAATCAGGAAAGGGGAACCGTGTTACCCCGAATTTAACGCGAGCGAAGCCGCGGGCAAAAGCTAGTTTACTATAAAATAAGAAAGAGTTGCAACAAGAACATTCGGCTGAATGAGCGAATTGTGTGAAATGTAGCGAATTAATTAATTATTATGTTAACAGTAGTTGTAATATTAGTGACCATGTTTTTACTCTTTTTTATATTTTTTCTATTTTAGACTTTAAAATTAGGTGTACAGTCGACGTCAAAAATATGTTTACATTTTTACACCTTACTCCTTTGTAATAAGGTGCAAAAATGTAAACATATCTTTGACGTCGACTGTACCTAGTACAAATAGGTATTTTTTGCTTTAGCTATCGACTGATTTCATCAAATGAATACAAAACCTATAAACAATAGTATGTCTTTCATTTTTACGTACGAAACCACCTTTATACTTACCAATATGGCGATTTTCAACAAACGTCAATAATATACTGTGACATACCATCAGGGGAGGTTCGCATTTACAATATTAATAAATATAATAAGGATTTCAAGGTAAAATTAAACGGTACCATTAATTTCGGTTTGAGTTTTATTTTTAATCAATCTTTATTTTATTAGACCTGTAATCTCGCTGCAAAGCTCCGTGACACCGTCAACGACCAGTTGTAACTGGTGCAACACGATCCCAGGCGCGTGCCATACCGGTATCGCGTGCATTATTTTATTCAGGTCCAAATTTTCGTACCTAAAGTCACCCTGGAAAAAAAAACAGATAAAGATGGCTTCTTTTAAGATTGACTACGACAGACAGACGAACTTATAATCTTAAAAGGATGAAATGTAGCAGCCTAATCGTTGCACCGTCAGCTTAAAACGAACAATATTAAGCAATCAAGTTTTCACTTAAAACGCTTTAAGCTAATACTTTTATATAACTCTACAAAGGAATAACGGCAATTCTAACCAATGCCGCTTAAACTGGTAAACAAGAGGCTTCACAAAAGGAGCAATCGGTACCGCTTTTCGGTAAAAAAACGGTACCGAAACCGAGAACTCGGATCTCGCCTTACAAATTCAGTACCGGAAACATGGAATGTCTTTATATAAGGTGCTAACAAATTAGTCACGGATATTTTAAGAGATAAAACATTACATTAAAACAATTAACTTTTAACTGTAATTAAGGAGCCTTTGTATATATTTTTTTGGTTTTCATTTACCGAACAAAAAAAAATATATAATTAATTTTTAAAATAACCATCCCCTATAATGTACCTGTCAAGATGTTTAACACTGTCTGTCATGTCACGTCAAAAGTTATTTTTTCTTAAATGTCATTATGATTCGGGTCTAAAGAGGTCTCATTAATTATCTTATTTACAGGGTGTTTTAACGTAGAAAATTTGTTACTTACCTAGTTTTCTCCAAAAAAACAACACAAAATATATGATGTTTCATACTTAAATATACTCCGAGAACCGAGTACTATCAGCGGTAAAAATATCCTTGACTAATTTGTTAGCACCTTATATAAAGCTTCAATTAGGCGGTGCCAAAACTTGATCACAATTTTATATGACTGACGTATAATGAAAATCTATCGTTTAAATTCCGGAATGTGACAAAAATTGCACACAAGTTCTGGACCACCATTCACTTGGGTGATAGTTTAAGAGGACTCTATTGCCTAGGTAATTAGGGTGACGGCTAATAACTAGAGCTACCAAAAGCAATTGAGTCGGTAATAGGGAAGATGCAGCTATAATATTTATTTACCATTATTTTGTGATCAAAATGTTGGAAAAACATAAAATAATAGCTATTGAAACATATTAATAATAGCTAAGTATTGAAACGTTTTTACTTTAGTTTATACGAATTTCAAACAATAATTATTTCATTTATTCATTGTGAACCATGGCTCGCAAGGAATTAATGATATGAAAAAACCATTACGGTTTGAAGTTAGGCGAAACGGTCTTTTAACCCACCAATCAGTCTGGTGGCGTCACTCCTGTTATAAAAACTAATGGGGTTGGCAACGGTCAACGGTTTGGCCAGATAGGATGTACATGTCACTAGTTTTGTTCTATGGGATTTGGCTTAAAGGGATCAACAAAAAACCAAGAATTTGGCACTGTTGGTAGGTTTGACAGGGACGGACCAAGGACGACCAAATATGGCGAGTGATACACATGAGTGACGTCACAGGAACTGTAGACGCGTTTACGCGAAAATTTAAATTGTCAGTTTGTAACAGCAATTTTTTAACTATAAATGTAGTATTTTCATTTTTTTATTACACTCGTGGTCTGTTCTACGTGCAATTCTTTCAAATGAAAGCATAAATGAAAATATTGCATCTTGCCTTAGATTTAAACTGAACTGACTTTTTGGAGCATGCAGTTCCTCGTCGAGATATTTACAAATTTGAGGAGAGTCTGCTTCTCCACTACTACTACCCCAGAGAAGAATTGCCTATCTATATCCAGTGACCTGAAGCCATACGATAAAAATAGTATTTTATACAATCGTGACATAATTAAGAACTTTTCAGTCGAGTACCGTGTTTAGGCCACGAAGCTTGCTGAGTGGCCTAAGTAAGGTACGAGATTGAAAAGCTTGATTATGTCACTATTTTATACAATACTTTTTCTACGAGTGCTCAATATAGGCAAGCCGGTAAGAATTGAGTTCGGCGAAAGACCTGCTGCCTCTAAACAATAGAGTAACTTCAATCTCCCGGCAGATCGTGCCCGTTCCTGTGTACCATCGTTGGCGATGTCACAAAATGCAACCATAAAAGCTCTATCGGAAAGTATGCGCTAGTAGTTCGGTCTACACAATCTCAATTCAAGCATTAAGCCAGTCGCCGAGTAGAAAAAAAAGTTTTACAGTAAACTATGTATATATGTGTATTTAGAACATTACCTTGAAAATTGACATTGACATTGTGTAGAAAATGTTCTAATAACACTAAATTAACCCTTTGACCGCCAAAGACGTCAAATCACCCTCAGCGCCAGCACGTGATATCACGTCCAAAATAAAATCGGTTTGCCTTGTGCTGCGTGACGCGCGCGCTGGCGCTGAGGGCACGATTTTTCCGTCCGATGCTTGGCGGTCAAAGGATAAAATATAATAAAAACTTACATTCTTAAATGGAATAGGTGCGGTAATAATGCTGTTCCCACTCAAATACCGTCGGCCATTCACAATGTTCAGCTTGTACTTGAATATTACCGTGATCCTCTTGCTGTATGGAGGATTCGGTTTTTTACATTCTTCTGCGTTCTCCAAAACCACCTCGAAATTCTGTAAAAATTGATAAAAACCCGTTATTTTACTTAAAAGTCTCATCATCGGAAGACCATAAAGATTTGGTGTAGATACTAGCTTATAGGTCAGAAACATGCCATTAATATAAACGACTCAACGCGACTTTTAAATAAACCTGTTTGTCGTCGGCCAAACTGGTTTTCCCAAGCCAATTTAACTTTGGTCTAAAAAGAAAATTAAGGGGCTGACAACAGCTAAATTCCCTCCCTATCTTTTTCAGCGCAAGTGAAAGAGAAGCACTGTGTTACGATTAGTATGGGAGCTCATTGCAAATTTAGCAAAATGATGAATTTAAAAAAAACTGCGTATTAATTGAGAAATATAAAACAACATTGTTTTTAGTATTAGTGCGGTGGAATTTTGTCCTTAGTTACAAACATATAAGTCAAGAAACTAAAGACATACGAATGTGGAAAGCAAATTTTAAGATGTAACTTTGGTATTATTTTCTATCAAGCCGATTTCGTCCAATCGTGTATCAGAATTAACGAAGTTCTACTAAATATAACGAATAATAACATATATTTTTTTTAGTTTCTCAAAACAAGTAGTTATAGCTAAAAAACTGTTTAAGTAAAGTCAATTTGAAGGTGAAGGTCTTAAGGGTGAAGATGAAAAATAATCTGTCAAAATTGTCCAAACCAAATAATTAAATGATTTCATTGAAATAAGTACCTAATTCTATGATCAATTCAATGTTATTTAGAACGGCACACTTGTAACCGCGATCCTCTGGCTTTATTGTAAGTATCGCTTTTTTCGTAGCTCTGTAGCCAAAATGGCAGAAATGTACCCTATAGATGGCTGTATTTTGAACCCAAACTAATCAACTTTTTCTATAGTACCGACCTCAAAATTTTTAAAATTCGACCTAATTCTAAGTTAAAGCCTACATTTTTCCCATTTACACATTGATAAGTGCCAATTGCGAGTTCATACATTTGTTACTAAACACAAGTAAAAAATGTATGGACTCGCCCTTAACACTAATTAATGTGTAAATACATATTAAAAAAGTCGAAATACATACGGTTAGAATTCATACGCTCAAAATACCTAAATTCAAATAACATACTGTATCAAATCACCTAAAGTTGTTTGTCACTGATTGCTTAACTCTTGGAATACATAATGGTCAAAATATATAACAGTTAGTATTCATAATGATTATTAGTCCGTATGGTTTTTTGGTATACTTAAGTATATAGGAACCCTAAACATGAAATAAATAATACCTAGTCAATATACCTACATAACGTCCTAAATGTAGGTATACTGATTTTTACTAATAAGCACATTTGGAAATTGTAATAAGAACCAACAAAGTTTTTATGTTGGAAAAAAGTAATATAAAAATAGGTGCAAACTGCCAAAGTTGTGTTTTTTATAGAGGACAGGGCCTATATTTTAACATTAGATTAAAAACCATTGTCTATTATTACGGAAACAAAAACAGTAGGCGACTAACTAAAAATTGCATTATGCATAATTTGGCACTACTTTCCCCAACAGAAACTTCTGGCTATGATATAATCTAATTGATTACATGATTTCCCATAATATTGAATCAAACCCAGAACTCTAGAATTTGTTTTCTTCAAGTTATTTTCATTATTTAACCTCCACCACTTTACAGCTGCCAGATGTCCGGATCTAGAAATAAGCATAGTATAGCAAATTAACTAGAGGGGTTTCGTTGCTCTCATTATTGTGTCATATCTGACGTGGCCAGCTCTTCGTCTATTAGGTTACTTACATTTCTCCCCTTTAAAGCAGCACAATATATTAAATAAGCGAATATTACTAAGATCGCAAGTACGCTCCGTGTTTGAAACATGTTTTCAACGTTTTGGCATTCAAATTGTAGTTATTATATTTGGTACTAGTTTGAATAGTAGGTACTGATGCTATCTCATAGTTCTGGCAATTCAAAATAAACGTCAATTATTTTGTTGATTAAAACCTAAATTATGGCCATTTATATTCATATCAATTTTAATCGGAACAAATTTACTAATACTAATAAAAAGAACAAACAACGCTCTACTTGTACAATACAGTAACATTACAGTACAATAAGGGAACTCGTTGAAAATTTTGCAAAATGATGAATTAAAATAAACTACGCATTAATTGAGAATATAAAATAACGAAGTTTTTAGTATTACCGCGGTGGAATTTTGTCCTTAGTAACAGACGTATAAGTCAAGAAACTAAAGACACACAACTGTTTAAAGCAAATTTTAAGATGTAACTTTGGAATTATTTTTTATCAAGCCGATTTCGTCCGTCGTGTATCGGAATTAACGAAGTTCTTCCAAATATAACGAATAATAACATATATATTTTTTAGTTTCTCAAAAAAAGTAGTTATAACTATAAAATCTGTTTGGATAAAGTCAATTTGAAGGTCATCGGGTGTTGTCAGTCTCTTAAGGCATTGTGGCTCCGACTCCATGCGCTAGTGCCACAATACAATACTTATTTATTTTAGTGTTTTGTTTTTAATTTACTTATAATATTTTATAAGCCTTGTTTGTATAATGTAAGTAACCCTGATGGACGTTTGTCTGAAATATAAATATTTTTTATTATCCTACAACGTGGCAGACGCTCTATGGGTATGTGAAAACAGTGAAAACAGGCTATGTGTAATATATTACTTACATTTTAGTTTTATTTCAAAGGCCGATATGCCTTTTTTTGTGAAATATGACATCGCTCAAATGCCCGCTTTGGCTTCTTCTGGTAGCCCATAGCCCATAGCCCATATCAGCGATGGCTTGGGGTATACTGATTTCAAGGACATCCGTGCATTTGACCCCTCTTGACTTTTTTGTGAGGTTTTCTGAAATCGCAGGTCTACTCAAACAAGCCGCAATCCACGAATGCCCTTAACATCAATAAAACCCAAGCCATCGTGGTGATTTAAGCGTTCATCTGCTTTAAAAATCTTTAAGTCAATAGAATTTTTGAATAAGCTATAATGAAAATCCGGCCTTTTAAAACTAAATAGTAACTATTTTAGAGTTGGTCCTCTACAGCATGTAACAAAAATAGTGGTGATCCGTTTAAGGGCATAATCGTTATCGTATTGCGACTAAGGAAAAGTAGTAGAAAACATTTTTGGGACGCATTTTTTTTGTATAGGACACGTCATACAAAAACAATATTTTTTTGCGTGAAATATTATTTATCTACACTCATATTGTAAGTTCTCTAAAACGTGTTCGAAAACGGTAGGCAATGGCTAGCATTACCATGACCGATTTTATTATGATAAGCTTTTTATCTGTAGGCAGTAATGTAATTTTAACTTTTCATGCTCAAATATTGATGTGCAATGAGTTTTGATAACATAATGTACACCTGCACCCTCCCGCGCATCCGCCGACAGCCCGACACGCGCCTCCCCGACCGCCGGCTCAATCGAGTTGGCCATGGCGGTGCAATGAATGGCGGCCATTCTATGGTTTCCGAATACGGCATTTTGGATAAATAATATGAGTGTAGATAAAGCAATGTATGCAACTGTACGTAATTAGGCCTTAAAACGTAACAGTTACATAAACTACTATTTTCTTAGTTTGTCAATTATACCCTTTAATGGATCAACGTCATTTTTGTTACACCTTGTATTCAAACTGCTTCATTATGGCACATAATCCCTTGGCAGAGTATGATGTTCAGTTGTAAAAAACTACAACACACCCTTTGAATAACATCACCGTCTCTTAGTCAGTTGGATAAAACAGTACGATAAACAAAAGACTAAATCCAGGTAATTTCCAGTCTCGAAGGGCTATGCTTTTCTAGGAAGACGGTTTATTTCCGGCGTTTTTTTATTTATAAATTGAATAAGGCATATATATACAATGAATATGGCAGAGCTTTCAACTCTTATCCTTTGAAGCACCCTGCCTATGAAGCAGGAGGTCTCGGGTTCGAATCCTGGTCATGGAATTTATTTGTGTGTTTATCACGGGTTCCTGAGTTATCGATGTTTTTTATGCCTATAAGTATTTATATGTATATATGTATTATTTATATCGTCGCCTACTACCCACATCACAAGCCTTATTAAGCTTACTGTGGGACTGTAGGTTATTGATATGTGTAAGATTTTCCTATTATATTTATTATTATTTGTATCTCCTTTGAGAATCACGGGCCTTTATATCCCGGTCTTTTGGTAGGCTTGCGTGGGGATTAGACGTTTGCGCCGCGCCGACGTGGCATAGCCGCGCCGTGGGACCCACGCCGCCGCCGCCGCCGCGGATTTCAAAATCCACGCCGTTGGCCAAAATTGTAGAATTCGGCAAAAATTAGCCAATGACAATTACCAATGAAGGAATGTCAGTTGAAAATTTAACAACGTATATTGACGAATTAAACCTAGAAAACATCTACACATTGAAATAGTTTGGGTTTGGTCAATTCCTTCTCTTTCGGGAGATTAATAAATGAGTATGATTTAACCGCTCTCCTAACAAATATAATAATAAATCTGCCATCAAAATTGTAAACGCATGGCTTCTTGCAGTTTTAATTGCATGGGTGCAGTGATTTGGGTACACGATCTTGCAGGGGGAGGGCCTCTTAGTCTTGTGCCTTCAAATTTCCCGTCATGATGATCCTCTCCAGGTTATCCGAGGAGCGTCGAGAGAGGTGTCCGAAGTATGTGGTCCTGGCACGTCGTAGACAACCAGCGTTTTATGCGTAGCTCCTCTAGTATGGACTGATTAGTACGCATCGCAGTCCAAGTTGGCCGTAAAAGCCCTCGCCAACACCACATCTCAAACGCGTCGATACGGCTTTTCAGATCTGTCTTGATAGTCCAAGTTTCAGAACCGTATAGGAAAATTGTAAACACCAGGGAACGCATAAGTCCAACTTTAGTCTGCCTCTGTATGCCGCGATCTCTCCAGATCCTATCTAACTGAGTCATAGCACCCTTCGCTATATGAAACCTCCGGATGATTTCACGTTCACACCTACCATCGCTAGATAAAAGTGAGCCGAGGTAGGTGAAGGCGCTGACGCATTCTAGGTCTTTCAGTGCTAGGCTTCGTGGTGGAGACTGTTTCCGGTGCACGAACATTAACTTGGTTTTGGCATGGTTGACGTGAAGTCCTAATTCAATGGTCTCCGCTTCTATTCGCCGAAACAAAAGACACATCTCCTCCTCATTGGAAGCCAAGAGCGTTGTGTCGTCAACATAGCGTAGGTTGCTGATCGTTTTGCCGCCAATTGTTATGTCACCGTCCCAGTTCTCGGTGACCTTACGTAAGGTATTCGCCGTAGATTTTAAAGAGCTTCGGATACAATATACAGCCCGTAGCCTTACTCCTCTTTCCGACTTGAACTGGTCCGACAAGGTGTTCTCGATGCGCACTCTGGCAGTACTTTCGGCGTACAAGATCTAAATAAGGTGAGCTAAATGAGCAGGGACACCCATCTCCAGGAGCACGTACAGCATGGTTTTCCATCTAACACAGTCGAATGCTTTGGCGTAATCTATGAAGCATAGGACTAATGGTTTGGTCCATTCACGACATCTTTCGATGATATGGCGCACGATGAAAATCTGCTCCCGTGTCCCTCGCCCAGACACAAAGCCAGCCTGCTCTGCAAGTATTTGCCGCTCCAGGAACTTTGTCAATCGCGAATTCATGATGTAAAGAAATACTTTACTGGCATGCGATATAATAGACAAAGTTCTATATTTGTCACATTTTAGCGTCGAGCCTTTTTTATGGAGAGGTATAACCATGGATTCAGTCCAGTCTCTCGGCCACTGGCCAGTTATCCACACTTTGCAGCAAATCTGGCGTAAGAACTGTGTACCTTCGCCACCTAGATTCTTTAGGAGACTAGCGCATATAACATCAGTACCGACGGCATTAACTTTCAGACATCTGATAGCGTCTTCTACGTCGGAAATAAATATGTCCGGCTCTAGGATACACAGCGTCATTACGCACTAAAAAATGTTCCAGAAGTTCTCGATATAGTTGTTCCGAATAGTCTATCCACTGTACCAACTCGCGACTTATGCAAATTTCACTTCCACCCCGCGAGCATATAGCTCTGACGTCTCCCCTCTGGACGGCCTATTAAGGCAAGCCAGAGCCGACAGTCCTGCGGGTCCCCTTGGGGTCCACTCCGACCGACGAAGATACGCCGGAGACGGAGACCCATGACCGACTCTCTGGACCACTCGGGTTCGCGGGGTCGTCATCGTCACTCCCCGACAGTTCGCAACAAGCTGCCCCACATTATTATTATTAATACATGTAATGTTGGTGTCTTGTAATGCAGGGCCTTATTCCACCGTCAATTTCATTCAATGGAATAAAATTATTATATTACACTAGCGACCCCCCGGCTCCCCACGGGATAAAAATAGTTATTGTGGGTTATCCCTAAGATATAGTTATATACCATCACAGACTTTTTTGTAGACTTTTCTAAAATATGTACAATACTGTAATACATTGTTTTGATCTATCTCGTAGGATTCAGCCAGCGTTTGCAATCTATACATATAATAAAGCTGAAGAGGGTCGAAAGTCTGTACATGTAAGATAATCGAAAAAAAGTTGGCTGGGGATACTTAGAATCGATAACAGAACACGTTCCAACAATTTTTAGAAATTTTGTCTGTTTATCTGTTTGTCTGTTTATCTGTTTATCTGTTTGTCTGTTTATTTGACCGCGCATCACGTGAAAACGGCTGAACGGATTTCGATGAAATTTTGTATAGTGATAGTTTGAGTCCCGGGAAAGGATAATATATAGTTTTAATCCCAAAAATCAACCCTGGTGGGGGTGAAAATGGGGTTGAAAGTTTGTATGGAGAATTTTTAACCGCTGAAACGATTTAGATAGAAATGAGTATGGAGATAATTTGAGTCGCGAGAAACGTCATAGGATAGTTTTCAAACTCTTGTAGGGGTGACAAGGGGGTTGGAAGTTGGTATGAGGATATTTTTACCGCTGAACAGATTTAGATGAAAACTGGTATAGAGATAGTATGGGTCTCGAGAAAGGACAAAGGATAGTTTCATCTTGAAAAAAGCCCCCCCCCCCCCATCTTACTTCAGAACCGTACGCCCAAAAAATTTAAAAAAATTATGGAAGTGAGGCCTGAAAGGTACTTTCAATAAAAACTATCTATCTATACATCTATCACGTGAAAACGGTTGAACGGATTTTGATGAAATTTTGTGTAGATATTGAGTCCCGGGAAAGGACAAAGAATAGTTTTCATCCCGAAAATCAACCCTGGAGGGGGTGAAAAGGGGGTTGAAAGTTTGTATGGAGATTTTTAATAGAATTTAGTATGCAGATAATTTGAGTCCCGAGGAACGACAGAATAGTTTTCATCCCGAAAATAAACCCTTTCAGCCCGAAAAGGGGGTTGGAAGTTGGTATGACGATTTTTTAACAGCTGAACTGATAAAGATGAAATTTGGTATAGTATGGGTCTCAAGAAAGGACGAATGATAGTTTTCACTCCGAAAATCAACCCTAAAGGGGTGAAAAGAGAGTTGGAAATTTGTATAGGGAATTATTACCGCAGAATCGATTTAGATAAAATTTGGTATGGAGATAATTAATTAAAAAAGGAAATAAAATAGTTTTATCTCGGAAATTATCCTTTAAGCGGATACAATTGTGAAAGTTTACATGGGGAAGAAACAACCAATAACCGCTGTACGTATTTAGATGAAATTTGGTATTTATATAATTTGTATACTCCCCCCCCCCCCCCCCGACCGCCGGCACGCATGGTTTCAGTGGATTTTTAATATGTGTGAAGGTAAAGCAGTATATGCTTCTGTACGTAATTGGGCCTTATTACGTAACAGTTACATAAACTACTATTTATCTCTTTTTAGGGTTCCGTAGTCAACTAGGAACCCTTATAGTTTCGCCATGTCCGTCCGTCTGTACACGGTCTAACTCAGTTACTGTTCGCACTAGAAAGCTGAAATTTGGTAAGGCCTGATAAGAACAAAAGGGGTGAAAGTTTACATGGGGAAGAAACAACCAATAACCGCTGTACGTATTTAGATGAAATTTGGTATTTAAATAATTTGTAATTTTTTGGTCAAGGTGTTCATATTTATAAAATGTTACCCGTCGATGCTTTAAATTCACCTTTACCCGCTCTTAAGAAATATTTGAAAATGTCATGAATGTCAAAGGGTTATTGCAGGTTCGAGTATTATATATGACGGACAAAGATGCATGCCAAAAAAACTACTACATACATTACATACATTTATAGGACACCGTTTAGGTAGGAAAACATATCAAACGTTTTGTGAAGCAGTCAGATTAGGATTTATTTTTCTTTATAATTAAACAATAGGTACATTATCTGTCTCTCAAGCTGTTTTGATATGTCTTCTTGAAGAACACATTACGCATTATTTTGTATCTTTAAGATCTAATAATGTATTACTGTTTTGAAAAAAAAAATAAGTCCCGTCGAGTATCTTTTCGGTCATAATACTTCTTGGGCCAGAGAAGTAGGGTTAGAACCGTTGGTAGTTTTGGAACGAAGTTGCTTATTGGACGGTTCGCGGATGGCGGGGGCTAGGTGAAAAAAAGTCACGTGACCGTCACGAAAAAGCGTTACGTCACGAAAACGCGACACCCATACGATTGAGAAACATATAAAATGGAATGAAATAAAAGAGAACCTAAAAGTAAAAAAAATTTTAAAATTTTAAAAATTTAAAAATTTCAAAAATTACAAAAATTTCAAAAAAATACAAAGAAAATTAAAACCATACAATTTACGAAAAAGTCAAAAATAAAATAAAATAAAATAACATAACTTCGTTCCAACAGAGTGTTCCACGACACTCACGTATTTTATTTTTCTCTGACGTTCATTAACAGTGCATTGTAATGTGCTTACCTTGAAGTATGTACCACAATTATTGCAACCAGTAACGTAACATCAGTGTATTATCTGGTAACGTAATGAAAATCCGCCCCTCCCCCCCCCCCTCCCCCCGACCGCCGGCACGCATAGTTTCAGTAGATTTTTAATATGTGTGTAGGTAAAGCAGTGTATGCTTCTGTACATAATTAGGCCTTATTACGTAACACTTACATAAACTATTATTTATCTCTTTTTAGGGTTCCGTAGTCAACTAGGAACCCTTATAGTTTCGCCATGTCCGTCCGTCTCTCCACGGTCTAGCTCAGTTACTGTTCGCACTAGAAAGCTGAAATTTGGTGAGCCTGATAAGAACTTTCAATAAAAACTATCTATACATATAATAAAGCTGAAGAGGGTCGAAAGTCTGTACATGGAAGATAATCGATAAAACGTTGGCTGGGGATACTTAGAATCGATAACAGAACACGTTCCAACAATTTTTAGAATTTTTGTCTGTTTATCTGTTTGTCTGTTTATCTGTTTATCTGTTTATCTGTTTGTCTGTTTATTTGACCGCGCATCACGTGAAAACGGCTGAACGGATTTCGATGAAATTTTGTATAGAGATAGTTTGAGTCCCGGGAAAGGATAATATATAGTTTAAATCCCGAAAATCAACCTTGGTGGGGGTGAAAATGGGGTTGAAAGTTTGTATGGAGAATTTTTAACCGCTGAAACGATTTAGATAGAAATGAGTATGGAGATAATTTGAGTCTCGAGAAACGTCATAGGATAGTTTTCAAACCCTTGTTGTGGGGGTGAAAAGCGGGTTGGAAGTTGGTATGAGGATTTTTTTACCGCTGAACAGATTTATATGAAAATTGGTATAGAGATAGTATGGGTCTCGAGAAAGGACAAAGGATAGTTTCATCTTGAACCCCCCCCCCCCCCCCACCTTACTTTAGAACCGTAGGTCCAAAAAATTTGAAAAAAATAATGGAAGTGAAGCCTGAAAGGTACTTTCAATAAAAACTATCTATCTGTACATCTATCACGTGAAAACGGCTGAACGGATTTTGATGAAATTTTGTGTAGAGATAGTTTGAGTCCCGGGAAAGTACAAAGAATAATTTTCATCCCGAAAATCAACCCTGGAGGGGGTGAAAAGGGGGTTGAAAGTTTGTATGGAGATTTTTTAATACAAATTAGTATGCAGATAATTTGAGTCCCTAGAAACGACAGAATAGTTTTCATCCCGAAAATAAACCCTTTCACGCCGAAAAGGGGGTAGGAAGTTGGTATGACGATTTTTTAACCGCTGAACTGATAAAGATGAAATTTGGTATAGTATGGGTCTCAAGAAAGGACAAAATGATAGTTTTCACTCCGAAAATCAACCCTAAAGGGGTGAAAAGAGAGTTGGAAATTTGTATAGGGAATTATTAACCGCAGAATCGATTTAGATAAAATTTGGTATGGAGATAATTAATTAAAAAAGGAAATAAAATTGTTTTATCTCGGAAATTATCCTTTAAACGGATACAAAAGGGGTGAAAGTTTACATGGGGAAGAAACAACCAATAACCGCTGTCCGTATTTAGATGAAATTTGGTATTTAAATAATTTGTAATTTTTTGGTCAAGGTGTTCATATTTATAACATGTTACCCGTCGATGCTTTAAATTTACTTTTACCCCCTCTTAAGAAATATTTGAAAATATCATGAATGTTAAAGGGTTATTGCAGGTTCGAGTATTATATATGACGGACAAAGATGCATGGCCCAAACCAAACATCTATAGGACACCGTTTAGGTAGGAAAACATATCGAACGTTTTGTGAAGCAGTCAGATTAGGATTTATTTTTCTTTATAATTAAACAATAGGTACATTATCTGTCTCTCAAGCTGTTTTGATATGTCTTCTTGAAGAACTACGCATTATTTTGTATCTTTAAGATCTAATAATGTATTACTGTTTTGAAAAAAACATAAGTCCCGTCGAGTATCTTTTCAGTCATAATACTTCTTGGGCCAGAGGTGTAGGGTTAGAACCGGTGGTAGTTTTGGAACGAAGTTCCTTATTGGACGGTTCGCGGATGGGGGGCTAGGTGAAAAAAAGTCACGTGACGTCACGAAAAAGCGTCACGTCACGAAAACGCGACACCCATACGATTGAGAAACATGTAAAATGGAATGAAATAAAAAATATTTAAAATAGAATAAAGTGAAGTGAAGTGCATTGTAGTGAAAGTGAGAAGTTACAAAGTGATAAAAGTGAAAAAAGTCGAGAACCTAAAAGTAAAAAATGTCAAAAATGGCAATATTTCTAAATTTCAAAAATTTCAAGTTTCAAAAATTTCAAAAAATTTCAAAATTTCAAAAATTTAAATTTTTTTAAAAATTTCGAAAATTTCAAAAATATCAAAAATATCAAAAATTTCAAAAATTTCAAAAATTTCAAAAATTTCAAAAATTTCAAAAATTTCAAAAATTTCAAAAATTTCAAAAATTTCCAAAATTTCCAAAATTTCAAGAAATTCAAAAATTTTAAAAATTTCAAAAATTTCAAAAATTTCAAAAATTTCAAAAATTTCAAAAATTTCAAAAATTTCAAAAATTTCAAAAATTTCAAAAATTTCAAAAATTTCAAAAATTTTAAAAATTTCAAAAAATTCAATAATTTCATAAAAATACAAAAAAAATTAAAACCACAAAATTTACGAAAAAGTCAAAAATTAAATAACAACTTCGTTCCAACAGAGTGTTCCACGACACTCACGTATTTTATTTTTCTCTGACGTTCATTAGTGCATTGTAATGTGCTTACCTTGAAGTATGTAATTACCACAATTATTGCAACCAGTAACGTAACATCAGTGTATGAAAATTAATTACCTACGGTAACGTAATCAAATTCCGCCCCTCCCCCCCCCCGGCCCCCGGCACGCATGGTGTCAGTGGATTTTTAATATGTGTGTAGGTAAATCAGTGTATGCTTCTGCACATAATTAGGCCTTTTTACGTAACAGTTACGTAAACTACTATTTATCTCTTTTTAGGGTTCCGTAGTCAACTAGGAACCCTTATAGTTTCGCCATGTCCGTCCGTCTGTCCGCGGTCTAGCTCAGTTACTGTTCGCACTAGAAAGCTGAAATTTAATGATAAGAACTTTCAATAAAAACTATATTGAATAAAATCGGTTCAGCCGTTTTTGAATTATCAGTCAAAATCGCATAGTGAAAGGATGTGCCGGATAGTAGACTGATGTAAGCGCCGCTAAATATCTCTTAATAAACGACCGTTTGAACGGATGTTTCGTAACAGGGCGGCATTTACGAAACTACACTGAGCATCGCCCGACATGCTCTTGGCCGGTTTTTTTTGCATTGTTATCCCGGAAATCACCCCTTAAGGATTACTAATTCCTCAAATAGAAAAAAAACATGTCTGCATTTGTGACACCCCCCCCCCCCCCCATTTCAACCGCGCCTGTTCTTACCTTTCATGCATAGACTGATGTGACGGGAGGATCGATTTGGATGATATTTGCCGTGGCCATCGACGTATAAATACAAAAGTGGTCCTGTATCGTCCGATATACACCTACTATTCTATGTCGTTTAAATCATGCCAATAAAAATTAATAGGATAAATCCATCTGTCAACTTTACTTCAAGTTCCGCCTCCAGGGTAGCGGGAGAGAAATTAGGGGTGAATTAGCCGCTTACTGACACAGACCAAATTCCACGCGGGCGGAGCCGCGGGCACAGCTAGTAAATAAATAAATTATACTTATGATATGAACCTTCCTCTTAAATCACTCTATCTATTTTTAAAAAACGCATCAAAATCCGTTGCGTAGTTTTAAATATCTAAGCATACATAGGGACAGACAGACAGCGGAAAGGGACTTCGTTTTATACTATGTAGTGAGATATGTGTTCCGATTACATTTGTATATAATGCCGGTATAAAATAAATAATAATAAATAAATATTTGGGGACAATATTACACAAATCAACCTAGTCCCAAACTAAGCAAAGCTTGTACTATGGGTACTAGGCGACGATATACATACTTATATAGATAAATATATACTTAGATACGTGATAAACACACAAATAAATGCCCTTACCAGGATTTGAACCCGGGACCTCCTGCTTCATAGGCAGGGTCACTACCGACTGGGCTAGGAGGCCGTTGATGTAATGTAAGTAGGTACTTACCTGTTAGTACATTGCATTACGCACTCAAGGCCGTACAATAAAGGACGGCTCGGAACGCGGGTATTTGTGACCCGAACCGAAGTTTAGGTGAGGTGAGAATCATAATCATATACAAACGATATTAGGCCTTCTTTATTACTGCCCTTGGTGTGTAAACAATCTTCTCGTGGGTGTGATGTGAGATATGCGCACGCGGGCTACCGCCCGCAAATGCCGCCTGCAAGTTAGGAATTTTATAAATCAGATATCGGATTGGTAAATCTTAATTATCGCCCGGAGTGACGTAAAGTATCTTACATCCTTTTCCATATTAGTTATAACCTAAGCCAAATTTCATTTTATATGAAGAAGAAACAAACATATAAAATTCCTAAATTGCAATATTTTACTAGGATTATTGAAATCAATATACTGTTAAACTATATTGTGTTATTAATTTGTCTAAAAAGAATTTAACTTTGACGATTGAGTCCTGTCGAGAATTCTCAATTCTTAGAATATATTGTAGAAACGCACTCAATTCTAATAATAGATGAACATTATTCACTGTCTTTGGGGACAGACAGACGGACAAAGTACATATCCAATTACAAACATACGATGGAGGAAGAATGTGGTCAAGTGTAAGTTGGTTATTTATTTCAAGTTCCGTAAAGTTATGCTACTACCGTCCTCATTCTCAATAGGCATGATGAATTTTTCTCATGTATTTGATCCTCACAACAAAACGAATCGATTGATTGGTATCAAGTATCTATATGGGGCCCATTGCGTTGAAGCAACATAAAGATCAGAAATGAGACTAAAAGTCCGAGATTTGCATTTGTTTCTCAAAACGCTCCTAACAAAATGACGTGCAAAAGCGACGTCACGATCATATAGTCGCCCTGTTCAAAGTATGGAAAAAATATGAAATTGCTATTTTTACAGTGAAATGTTGCGTTTATGTATATGGTTGCAATACAATTTATTTTACAGTAAAATGTAAAAAATCGAATGGTGTCATTGTTTTATTAAATTTCGTACTTTAAAAAAATCGCAAAATTTTGAAATTTTGATATCTTTGAATTTCAATAGATTTTTATTATTTTCACTTTATTTGGATGTTATGATCATTTTGCATCCTATCAACTAAATTGCATTGCATAGTTCAAGATGTGTCATCAATGTCATCATCCCTATTATAAGGCTACGGCCATATTATCGGGGATTCATATTCATATTCATTTTATTCATAATATTTTCAATATTATATGTCGAATAGGGATATACAATAATTAAAATAATCATTATCCTATTTTATTATTATTGGTAAGTATAACTTACTTTATACTAATGAACTAATTAAGTAGGTATAGTAATATTTTATATTTTAACTTTTAAAAAAATCATCGAATCTATAAAATGTGTGCTCGAGATGCCAATTCTTTAGCCTTTTCTTAACACAAGCAAGCGAGGGAGTTGAGGTGATGGTGACGGCCGAATATTCATGTTATATCTCTCCCTTTACCATAAAATAAGAAAGAGACGCAACACGAAGATTCGGCTGAATGAGCGAAGTGTGGCCCCAGGGTCACTCGAATATACCATGGTAATATAAGTGAACATGTTTTTACTCTTTTATGTATTTTTTTTGTTTCAGACTTTATAATTAAGTGTACAGTCGACGTCAAATATATGATTTAGATTTAGACTTATTGATTCTCTCAATAATATTACATTACATTATAGTACCTAAGTAATATAAGTATGAATACATACTGAGATCGTCAAAATACATCAAAATAACATTTTCAATACAAATTATGTCAAATAATTTAAAAGTAACAATTGAATTTACAATAGGTTGTTTACATTTTTATATTTTATGTTTACATTTTGACACCTTACTCCTTTGTAATAAGGTGCAAAAATGTAAACATATCTTTGACGTCGACTGTACCTAATTCATATAGGTAATTTTTGTTTTGCTTTAGCTGTCGACTGATTTCATCAAATGAATACAAATCCTATAAACAATAGTCTGTCTTTCATTTTTACGTACGAAACGACCTTTATACTTAACAATATGGCGATTTTCTTCAAACCTCAATAATCTACTGTGACACGCCATCAGGGGAGCTTCGCATTTACAATATTAACAAAGATAATAAGGATTTCAAGGTAAAATAAAACGGTACTATTAATTTTAGTTTGAATTAAATTTTTAATCAATCTTTATTTTATTAGACCTGTAATCTCGCTGCAAAACTCCGTGACACCGTCAACGACAAGTTGTAACTGGTGCAACACGATCCCAGGTGCATGCCATACCGGTATCGCGTGCATTATTTTATTCAGGTCCAAATTTTCGTACTTAAAGTTACCCTGAAAAAAAAAAACAGATGGCCTCTTTTAAGGTTGACTACGACGGACAGACGAACGTATAATTAAAAGGGTGAAATGTAGCAGCCTAATCGTTGCACCGTCAAATTAAAACAAACAATATTAAGCAATCAAGTTTTCACTTTAATCTTCACTCTACACTCTACAAAGGAATAACGGCAATTCTAACCATTGCCGTTTAAACTGGTAAACAAGACGCTTCACAAAAGGAGCAATCGGTACCGCTTTTCGGTAAAAAACGGTACCGAAACCGAGAACTGGGATCTCGCCTTACGAATTCAATACCGGAAACATGGAATGTCTTTATATAAAGCTTCAGTTAGGCGATGCCAAAACTTGATCACAATTTTATATGACTACTGACGTATAATGAAAAACTATTGATTAAATTCCGGAATGTGACAAAAATTGCACACAAGTTCTGGACCACCATTCACTTGGGTGATAGTTTAAGAGGACTCTATTGTCTAGGTAATTAGGGTGACGGCTAATAACTAGAACTACCTAAAGCAAGTGAGTCGGTTATAGGGAAGATGCAGCTATAATATTTATTTACCATTATTGTGTGATCAAAATGTTGAAAAAACATAAAATAATAGCTATTGAAACATATTAGTACTTAGCTAAGTATTGAAACGTTTTTACTTTAGTTTATACGAATTTCAAACAATAATTATTTCATTTATTCATTTCATTTATTAACATTTACATTACCAACAAAAAACCATTACGATTTGAAGTTATGTGAAACGAAACGTGTTTTAACCCACCAATCAGTCTGGTGACGTCACTCCTGTTATGAAAACTAATGGGGTTGGCAACGGTCAACTAGCTTTGTTATATGGGATTTGGCTTAAAGGGATCAACAAAAAACCAAGAATTTCACACTGTTGGTAGGTTTGACAGGGACGGACCAAGGACGACCAAATATGGCGAATGATACACATGAGTGACGTCACAGGAACTATAGATGCATTTAGGCGATAAAATTTAAATTGTCAGTTTGTAACAGCAATTTTTTAACTATAAATGTAGTATTTTCATTTTTTTATTACACTCGTGGTCTGTTCTACGTGCAATTCTTTTAAATGAAAGTATAAATGAAAATATTGCATCTTGCATTAGATTTAAATTGAACTGACTTTTTGGAGCATGCAGTTCCTCGTCGAGACGCTGATATTTACAAATTTGAGGAGGGTCTTTGCGAAGATGTTATGGCAGGAAACTTCCGAGACCTGCGTCTTGACCGTGCGCCTCCCTGCCTTGTCGACTGCGAATGTTCTTCCGCTAAACTATGTATATAAAAAAAGCAGGCTATACTAACTGGCAAAACATAAAAGTTCTCTTTCACACTTGCACAGGCGTAGAAAGAGTGAAGGAGACAGCGTTATTGCCTTAGTCGTTAGTTAGTTTTGCGGTTAGTGTAAGAATATTGTGTTTGATCGAAAAAGCATGAAATGTCATTGTGGCATTATGTTAATTTTTTTCGACGATGGCACACAAGCATACGGCCCGCCTGATGGTAAGTAGCTACCATAGTATATGAATGCCTACAATTCCACGGGTATAACATACATAATTTGGTATGCCATTAAGAAGCCAACAAAATTGTTTATCTTCGTAACAAATGTCACACTCAAAAATTTGAAAACAACAGAGATAGGAAGGTTTTAAATTTAGATGTTTCATTGTTCGACAACTGACCCTACGCATTGCCGACTCTTTAATATAAAAGAGGATCCACTGTTTTACCAGCTATAGGGATAAGAAGTTCACTGCATCCTCTGAGTTCTCTAGCACTTAAGTCTGGCAACCTTACTCACCAGCGGCTTAATATTTGTCCTGTGGTCTCAGTCTTACAGTAAACTATGTATGTGTGTATTTAGAACATTATGTCTTGAAAATGTTCTAATAACGCTAACCCTTTGACCGCCAGATCGCGTGCATGGAAAGACGTGCACTCAGCGCCAGCACGTGATATGACGTCCAAAATACAACCGGTTTGCCTTGCGTGACACGCGCGCTGGCACTGAGGGCACGTCTTTTTTGACCTATGCCTGGCGGTCAAAGGGTAAAATAGAATAAAATCTTACATTCGTAAATGGAATAGGTGCGGTAATAATGCTGTTCCCACTCAAATACCGTCGGCCATCCATAATGTTCAGCTTGTACTTGGATATTAACGTGAACCTCTTGGTGTATGTAGGACTCGGCTTTTTACATTCTTCTGCGTTTTCCAAAACCACCTCGAAACTCTGTAAAAATTGATGATAAACCATTATCGACCGATTTCAAGATGTCGAAGGAGGAGGTTATCAATTCATCGGGATCTTTGTTTTTGCTATTTTTTTTAATGTATATTCACCGATTATTCGAAGACGGCTGGACCGATTTGGAAAATTATTTTTTTGATTGAAAGAGTAATCGGTGAACAAACATAAAAAAAATAGTAAAACAAATCGCCGACGAATGGAGAAACTTCGAAATCTTGAAGTCGGTTGAAAATGAACCCTGTAGGTGGCTGTATTTTCAACCTAATTTAAATATCTTTCTCTATAGTATCGACCTTGAACTTTAAAATAATCGGTCAAGTTCTAAGAAACAGCCGAAATTTTTTCGCGATTTCAGAGTTAAGGCCTATTTGTTTAGTGTTAAGTGCGAACTCATACATTTGTTACTAAACACAAGTAGAAAATGTATGGACTTGCTCTTAACACTAATAAATGTGTAAATGGGCCTTAACTCTGAAATCGCGAAAAATTTTTGGCTGTCTTAGAATTAGGCCGACTTTTGAAAAGTTTGAGGTCGGTACTATAGAAAAAGTTGATTAGTTTGGGTTGAAAATACAGCCATCTATGGCTTTAAATCCCATAGTAAAAGTTGTTCAGTTTGGCGTATCTACCTAATTACGAGTATTACGCGCAATACTCAATGGGAAACACACTGTATTACTTACCTTTTTTCCTTTTAAAGCAGCACAATATATTAAATAAGCGAATATTACTAAGATCGCAAGTACGCTCCGTGTTTGAAACATGTTTTCAACTTTTTGCATTCAAATTGTAGGTATTATAATTGGTACTAGTTTGAATAGTAGGTAGGTCAGTACCTACCAGTATAGTATCAGTATACTATCACACACTTATAGTTCTGGCAATTCAAATGAAACGTCAATTATTTTGTTGATTCAAACCTAAATTATGGCTATTTATATTCATATCAATTTTAATCGGTACAACTCAAGGATGAAAAAGACGGAAAATCCCTATACAAAATCGCGTTCCTCGAACCTTCAGGCTATACGTCTGTTTTCGGTATTGACCACAGCGCCATCTGTTGAGTCTGGAGTCGTGTTATTCTGTCAGCATTAATCGCCAAACAAAATATTAGAAACTAGAATTTATTTGTTTAATCTTAATTGCACAAAATAAGATGGTACAAATGGCGGACTTAATGCCATAAGGCATTCTCTACCAGTCAACCAATGGGCTTAACAGAAAGGTTAAATAGAATTTTAGTGTTTGTGGTGACCGATAGATGACGCTAGTGCTTTAGCCTGAAATAAGGGAACGCTATTTTGTAAAGGCATTGTCAATCCATGTCTCAATCATCCTTGGTACAAATTTACTAATACTAATAAAAAGAACAAACAACGCTCTACTTGTACAATACAACAATGTTTAAAGAGTTCTAGTGGGGCTGCCTCGGTACTGTAGTGCGTCTGGAATGTTTTCTGAAGCCAGCATTGATGTCTTCCAGGACATCATGCGAATGAGGTGTGCCTCGACCCTCAGTAGGATTAGGGACAGCCCCAATAGAAAACTGGACTGTATCATAGAGGTGGGACAGTACACTTTTAAGGCATTGGCTCCGCCTCCGTGCGCCAGCGCCACAATACAAAAGGGCCATCGATTAATGTTGTATTTTATTTATTTAGCTTTTAAGCTTGTGTAATTATAATTAAGTGTTTTTTTATTTACTTATTATATTTTATAAGCCTTGTTTGTATAATGTAACTAACCCTGATGGACGTTTGTCTAAAATACATATATTTCGTTATTATTATCCCACAACGTGGCAGACGCTCCTTTCAAGATCCTTTTAATTTGGGTTGCCATGACAACATACAATTAATATTAGTATTGTATTATTATTAATATCTTGCCTATACAGAACCCTAATATAATCGATTAGTTCCCGCCACGATCGTTACAGCTGGTCGCGCGCGCATGCCACGCATGCGTATTTGAACACGATTTATTTATCGATACGACGACAGCTACAAAATAAGAATAGTTTAAAATGACTATTGTTACAAGGATCAGTATTTACTTACACTTCATGATAATAATATATTTTATCTACACTCATACTGTAAGTACTCTAAAATGCGTTCAAAAACCGTAGACAATGACAAGCATTACAACAAACAAACGATTTAACTATGATAAGTTTCTTATCTGCGGCAGTAACGTAATTTTAACTATGCATGCTCAAATATTGTTAAGCAATGAGTTTCAAATTTGGAACATCGAATTTGATAACATAATGTTACCGCCATGGCCAACTCGATTGGTCCCGCGCGAGCGCCGGCACAATCGAGTTGGCCATGACGGTACTATGGCGGTCATTCTATGGTTTCCGAACAATTAATTTAATATATATAATATGAGTGTAGATAAAGCAGTGTATGCAACTGTACGTAATTAGGCCTTAAAACACTCGTGTGATCTTATTATGAAATTCGCCTGCGGCTCGTTTCATAAAACCACACTCATGTTTTAAGGACCCTTATTCCGTAACAGTTACATAAACTACTAATACTTATTTATCTACAAGAATGATTACTTTGTATTTGGGAAACATGTTACTATAATTATAATAGTATTTAATTCTTTAACAATAATTAGCGCTCTGAACCTTTTTTTATGGCGCCTCCAATTTGCAATTTGCCAACGGGCGATAATATGCTAATCCCACAGACCAATAATAAACTTAGAGACTATAGTCTACGTTGTAGTTGTAGTACGTTGTAGTTAATTAGTTTAGTAAGACATTACCTACTTGTTTATTTCACATAATATGTAACATTAAATTGAAGTCACTTTAATTCATAATGCGGTCTCGCAGTACCTAAGCTAAGTATTATTATTTCCATCAAAAAGACATGTAAAAAAAACCGGCCAAGTGCGTGTCGGACCACGCATAATGGAGGGTTCCGTAGCTTTAATGGAATAAGAACCACATTAATGCTAAAATGTCGTATCTGATGCCTATGGAAAAAGTTATTTGAAAATAACTCAAAAATGAATTAACCTATAATGTTCGAACTAATTTTCGTAGAAATTATATGATAACGCGCATTTCAAATTTTTTCATATTTTTTGGACTTACGGTTCAAAAGTTACAGGGGGGGTGTCACGTAGCGCCGTCTAGTAAGAGCCGGTGGAACTATGTGATTAATTATTTTATTTGATGATAGTATTAATTTGTAATTATTAAAGAACATTTTATTTCGATAGTATGTAAAATAAAATAATTATATTATTATTATACAATACAAAATCTCGTTCCGTTTTATTGTGTAATAAAACCTACATGTTTAGTTTGAAGCTAACTGGAATGGAGCGAAAATATTCGAAATTCAAATGATTAAAAAAAAAGAAAATGGGAAAAAGAAAAGAAGATGGATACAAGAGAAAAACGTAAACTGGATTCTATCAAATATATTAGAAAATAATTACATTTTGGATCTTTAATGATTTACTTAAGCTATTAAGCTTGTGCTGCACATCGCTGCTGTTTGTTTCGGCTGATTTGTAAGTATTTTTGTCTGTGTAGCGAGTTTTCACTCAACGCCGCCATGACCGTGTTTGTTTGAGATTTTTATTTGAGTTCATTGATCTTTCCAGGTCAAGCCAGTTAAGAAAATGGTTTTCCTTTGCGGGAAGTCTTTGTAAAAGGAAGAATCGATCCCCGAACGGGGCAAGGTTTTTTTGGATGACTTCTCCAACGGAGATTCGGGGCCTGGAAGGTCTTCGCTACGAGTTCCAAATGCTTAGTGTATGTTGCTACTGATTTTCCCGTAAGTATTACTGCGGGTCAGCTTATGGTGTTTAAGATTATCATAAGCTGTTGTGCAAAAGCTAGATGATCATTATATTCTAATTTTTTCAGGTCATTCGTCTCAAAAGACTGGGGGAAATGCAGTTAAAATTTATGTTTTGTCTTCAGTGACAGGTACGTGTTGGCCCTTAAGTTTGCAGTAGTCTTGGACCTGTAGGTATCCTTTTAACGTTACCATTGCTTTTTAAAATGATTTGAATATCATAATAAAGGATGAGGTCTGATGGACAGTTTTGTTTGACATAGTTAATGCACAGGTTCTAATACATATTATTTAATATCTTCAAATAAACTTAATTTAATTTAACAATGATGGTGGTTTATCCTATAATGTAAAACTAGACATTAACGAACCAATAGCTCTCCGGATAACAGCTGAGCTAGTTGTTAGTATATTTTAGGGTGTATTAGCAGACTGAAAGAAGTAATAAATAATTACCAAGTGGAGACTGTGTTTTCTTTCATTTATTTATACCCCTTAGTATTATGTAACCAGACGGGATCATTTATATATGACGGAGGGGTGTCAGGAATATCCGTGGGCATTGGTTTATCCATGTTGATAAAATTAAAATAACACTTGATTTCAATTAAGGGGAATGTATTTAGCACAATCACAATTTAAAATCAACAAAACGTCTTAAATAGGGACGGATGCAAATCGATTACAATTCCAAGTAATAAGCCTTCAGGAATAACGCTTCAGAAATAACGCTTCAGGGAAACGTGGCGTATTCAGTACGAGGCTAACGTTCGCTCGCTATGGCGTTCCGAATCAGAATGACGCTGCGCGGGAGTGTCAGCCCCCACCACAGGCATGAACGAATGATTAACGAATGAAACTATTCGCAATCTGACTGACAGGTTCTCCAACCTAACAACAATAATGCCAGCCTCGTACCGACTACACCCAAGTTAACAACTTGACGTTTCCGTTTCCGTTACTAAATCTTTATTGCTGTCAAATTATTTCGGTAAACTGCCACCGGAAGCGCAAGTGGCGCAGCGCGACGACACGGCCATCATGACATTTCACACGTCCTCGTGTGAGTCATCTGAAAGTGGAAAAATCACGTGCACAGTAAATGTGTTTCTTTTTGCTCGGCTAATCTGACCAATTATGCGGTCGGGGTAGATAAAAAAAGGGTCACCAAAGACAGTCTTTTCAATCGATCTACATCGCAATTGCAATTGTACAAATGTACTGTGTCTAAATTACACTCGTTAAGTCCATAATGCTCACAATGACCACCATCATTATGAATTCATGACCGGACCACCATCTGATCATCTTGCAATGCTACACCTAGCAACGCCTAGCAACTCCAGATTCTACACCTAGCAACTGAGTCACAACGGCCACCCTCATCTGGTGACCATACAAACAACTGCCTTCATCCGGCAACGGTTCCAGTCGATGACACAGACCAAACGCACGCCACCACATGTGGCCGCACTGCAACGGGAAATCTATGCCCGGTATTTTACGCCTACGTCTACGCTTGGCAAGTGAAACCTGATAGACCGTAACTGAGCATTATGAACTGCACGATCACACATTTTAATCATTACAACTACTATAAACAGTCTTTGGGACTTCAAGATGAATCGGTCACATCAGTAACATCATCGGTCACATCAATATCTAGTTCAGGGGAATTTAGAATTCAATTTTAAAAATAAACATCAACTTCAAAGTAAGTTCAGCTTGACTCTTCAAACACCATATTTAAATCAAAACAAATACTTCGAAATACTTGTAACAAGTTGCCAGTTTCTTGGAAATACAGTCAGTCCTTTGACTCTAAAAATATGTGAGCTTTCTTATGAAAAACCCAGTCCGTTAGGACGCTTTCAGTCTATCGAAAGCTTATTTTTCACAGCAAAAGACAAAAAAATTCAAAATAAGATAAAAATCCAACTTTACTGACTAACTAAGTATGACCGATCAAAACCATACTAAATCATTTTCCATTTTATCAAGAATTCTAAAAAGAAGCTCAAAAATCCCAACGAAATGAGAACTGCACACCGTATTAACAACTGCGTTTTCACACGTGTTGACGTCTGTGCATCGAAGCGAACATCGATACCAGTCATCGCTGCTCACACAGGGAGCTTCTGTCACGCCATCCGCGACACGGAGGCGCCAACCAGCTGCAGGGAGGCTGTTTTTCACCACAGCGGACTGGAAACATAAAATTGTGTGGCATCAGTTTCATCATGTAAGCTAAACAAAAATGTTATCATATTTGCTACCACAGTGAAAACAAACTGCATATTTCCAAGGTACAGGGAGCTTTATAATGTTTGAAAATTTTATTAAATCCATTTGAATCGATTGTGATTTTGTTTATTAACCAACTTGTATTTCAGATAAAAATTAACTTTCCATTTTATTTAAACAAAAGCGAAACTTTAAACCAGGAATGTCAAAGGCGTCAAAACTATGACTCATTATGTGCTTCAGTCATTATTCTCAGACTCAAAGTTCAAGTCAAAATATAGTGATTGGAACGAAACCTGTCCCTGTTTTTTTTTTCACTGCACTGAAGACTCAGCACTGCTTCTTTGCTGCTCAAATGCCAGCAAGTCGTGTAGGCTCAGGTGACAGGCGAACTCCCTCCAAGGCTCCACCATACCAGTGGCCGCTTACTGGCCAGAGTATTGTCCATTGTAGCACACTGTAACATATTTTTTACACGCGTAGCACATGTTTGCACCTTATGCTCAAATAGGAATCTAGTATTTTACTACAATTTGGTAATGGACAATATTTTAATCGCAATTAGTTTACCACACTACGTTCTAGGATATGTGATCTTATAATCAGACGACGTATCAGCAAGCAGGGACCTTAAAATTCAAGCTTTAGTTTCACTTCTAATGAAAATTTTGTTTACTCCATAAAACTTTACATACGAGCAGTCAAAATTACATAAAGTAATCACACTAATCGGTCATCACAACCAAACAACAAAATGAGTGGAACTCACCAGGTTTTTTCACCGAGAGGAAGACACATAACCTTACTAGTACCAGTACGTGTCTATTGACGACACAATCCAAAACCACGCCACGGGGTTTTGCATGCGGGACATGAAGTCTACCATCGCAGACGTGTCGTGTTTGCCACGTAACGCTCTATGTGGGCAGTGACCACGCCTATCACATTTGAAGGACTTCACATTGCTGCTAAATCCAGGCCGACTTCTTTTAGGATCATGGCCAGTAGAATCTTCGCTCGGTAGTGCCTTGCGTTTCAGGAAAGACACGGGTTTAAGTTCCTGTTGCAGTTGGTTGCGGTCCTTAATGTCGGTTGTAAAAGATAACCTCTGAACACGTGGTTCGTTCTGAGAAATGTGTGCTAACACAGTCGCTATAGCAATCTGCTCCGTCGAAATCCCGTTCCATCTTGACATGATTGAAGTCATGAGCGAGGCAGCATAAGCGGTAAGGTATTCACTTTCTTTTGACTTACTGCCATGCAAATTTATCAAAAATGATGCTGGTGTTTCACGGCTGTCGTACCTCGTTATAAAAAGGTCCTTGAAGTTGCTCCACGTCATGCCAGGGAAGGATACTGTTGATAGCCACGTGGACGCGTTTCCTTTCAACGCCCGGCTGAGAGCGATCATCAACGGTACGCCATCTTGTTGTTGATCACTGATGCACATGTCGGCGGTAGCTATCCAAGCACGTGCGTCGATATCCTTCTTGCTAGGATCAAAATCCGGTAAACGTATTTCACTTGAAGTCGCTGGTTCTTTCATGGCTTTCACTAGCGCAAGGAAATTGCGATTCTGTTGTTCGAGTAACATTCGCCATTTTTTATCATCACTCGCGCTTGCCAAAAAGTTACGTTGTGCGACGCGGGGAGATCCCACTTCTGATGACGGAGGGGTGTCAGGAATATCCGTGGGCATTGGTTTATCCGTGTTGATAAAATTAAAATAACACTTGATTTCAATTAAGGGGAATGTATTTAGCACAATCACAATTTAAAATCAACAAAACGTTTTAAATAGGGACGAATGCGAATCGATTACAATTCCAAGTAATAAGCCTTCAGGAATAACGCTTCAGGAATAACGCTTCAGGGAAACGTGGCGTATTCAGTACGAGGCTAACGTTCGCTCGCTATGGCGTTCCGAATCAGAATGACGCTGCGCGGGAGTATCAGCCCCCACCACAGGCATGAACGAATGATTAACGAATGAAACTATTCGCAATCTGACTGACAGGTTCTCCAACCTAACAACAATAATGCCAGCCTCGTACCGACTACACCCAAGTTAACAACTTGACGTTTCCGTTTCCGTTACTAAATCTTTATTGCTGTCAAATTAGTTCGGTAAACTGCCACCGGAAGCGCAAGTGGCGCAGCACGACGACATATAGGTATTTTTTATAAATATAGGTTACAGGGGGAAACACCATTTTTCCGACTTTCGAAGCTATTATTTCTGAAAATATTCACTTTAATACAAAATGTTCAAATAAACCTCAATGTTATTTTTAAAGATCTATCGATTGATGTGCAACATGTTGATATTTGTAATTTTTTTTTAATTTAGTTTCTGTATGAAAAAGGGGGGCGCCCCTTGAAAATATTTTTTTCTGCAATTTCATTACATAACTAAATAGCGGCATACAAAATAAACCTCATGTCTACATTTTATTAAGATACTTCTTATAGTTTCCGAGTAAAATGGCTGTGACATACGGACGGACGGACAGACGGACATGACGAAACTCACGAAACTATAAGGGTTCCGTTTTTGCCATTTTGTCTACGGAACCCTAAAAACTAAGTTTATAATTTTATACTCCCCATTGTAAACTTACAATCAAACAAGCTAGCCTATACATAATTTAATCGGTTTCTTTGTTGCGCTCGTCGATCGTTTTGCGCAACAAGAACATTCGGCTGAATGCGCAAAGTATGGCGGCGGGGTTACTCGAAAATACATGATAAATACCCCGTTTTACAGTATTTGTGATATTATTGACCATGTATTTACTCTTTTTCTATTTTTTTCTAATTTAGATTATAAAATTAGGTAGTTTGTTTAAAGTTTGGTGTACCAAATTGAAATAGGTATTTTTTGTTTTGTTTTAGTTGTGTTTTCGACTGATTTCATAAAATAATTACAAAAGCTATAAGCTAGTACGTCTTTTATTTTCACGTACGAAACGACCTTTATACTTACATAACAATATGGCGGCTGTTAAACTTCCATCAGACGTCAATAATCTACTGTGACATACCATGACGGGAGCTTTGCGTTTACAATATTAATAAAGATAATAAGGATTTCAAGGTAAAATTTAACGGTACCATTAATTTCAGTTTAAATTTAATTTTTAATCTATCTTTATTTTATTAGACCTGTAATCTCGCAGCAAAACTCCGTGACACCGTCAACGACCAGTTGTAATTGGTGCAACACGATCCCAGGCGCGTGCCATGCCGGTATCGCGTGCATTATTTTATTCAGGTCCAAATTTTCGTACCTAAAGATACCCTGAAAAAAAAAGATAGCCTCTTTTAAGATTGACTACGACAGACAAACGAACGTGTAATCTTAAAAGGATGAAATGTAGCAGCCTAATCGTTGCACCATCAGCTTAAAACAAACAATATTAAGCAATCAAGTTTTCACTTGATTGCTTAATATTACTACAATACAACTACAAAACAAAACTAAATGACATTTTGAGCTGTTATGACTGCGCGAACATAGTTGGGTTTCCGACCCGTGTATGCGCGGAGAGTGCCACCTCCATTGACTGCGGTATAATACCTCAGAGTTGTGACGTTACCGCTGCACCTATACAAACACCTGTAAGTGACCATAACGCGCAGTTGTTTACGTTATCGATGAAACATTTGTACCGCGAGAAACCGAACCTTTTTGTTGAATGTAGGCTTATTAATGATTATTCGATTTATTTATTTTACTGTGACATTGAAAATTACGATCGGAATTTTATTTACAGAAATGACATGGATATTAATAACAAGTTTGGTAAATTAATTCATACTTTGACATACTATATTGACATTCATTTTCCGATGAAAAGAGTGCGGTTAAAAAATAAATCAAATGTTCCATGGATGACTGATGAGATTACACAATACATAAAAAAATTTAATGACCTTTCCCACTTTAGGCAACAATATCCAGATGATGAAAGCATTTTAAACGGTATTAATTATTATTCTAATCTTATAAAAAGCAAAGTTTTAGAAGCTAGGAAGGACTTCACCGAAAAAAGATTGAAAAAAGTAATAATCCCTCAAAAGAAATATGGAAGGTCATTAAGGAAGAAACTTCGTCATCACAAGATAAAAAGGACATTAGCCTGAATAATAATAACTCAATTGTACGAAAAGCTGAGGTACCTGATTACCTCAACTCGCACTTTCTCAATATTGCGTCAAAGTTCAATATAGGAATAAATGAGCCACTTGCGATGAGGTGTTTAAATGAACATCTACAGGCAGCCGATGTCTACACCATCGAGCTACCTACTGTTAGACGCACTGACCTTGATCGCGTTCTTAGATCATTGTTGAAAAGCCGCAACACGCTAGACATATACGACATTTCAGTTAATATCTTACTGTCGATCTGGCCTGCGGTATCGGAAATTTTAGTCGCCCTCATAAATGAAATGTTTTTACAAGGAGTCTACCCCAGCATACTGAAATGTACCCGAGTATGCCCGGTCTACAAATGTAAGGGTGACAGACCATCAGTTGACAACTATAGGCCAATATCGATAGTACCCACTGTTTCTAAAATCATAGAATCTATTTTACCACACCACATAATGAACCATCTCGAAACTGACCTACTGACTGACCGACAATTTGCCTACAGGAAGCAGATGTCCACCACGACAGCAGCGTACCACATGGTTAACAGCACCACCACTAGAATTGATATAAAAAACAAAACTGCTGGTATATTCTGCGATTTGTCGAAGGCTTTCGATGTTATAAATCATGATCTCTTGATAAAGAAGCAAAAAAGGGACGTGGTAGTGATCTCTTGAAATCATTCTTAGAAAATAGAACTCAGACCGTAGAAGTTATGGTGAACGGAAAACGAATGAGATCAGGCACTGGTACCGTGACAGTTGGGATTCCACAAGGAGCGGCACTGGGCAATATACTCTTCCTAGCATTCATAAATGATCTACCATCTGCTGTGACGGAAGGTCAGATCATACTATTTGCCGATGACACAACAGTGGTAGTGAGTGCACCATCATACGTGGAGCTCAACGAAAAAATCGCAACCGCATATGATCAACTAAATACATGGTTCTCTGCAAATGGTTTGATACTTAATGTGGCAAAATCGAACATTGTGATGTTCTCTGGCAGGTCCGTTCCTGGCGTGAGTATAGATTGTCCTATCCCGAGAAGCGACAACTGTAAATTTCTTGGCTTCACTATAGACCATACCCTAAGCTGGAAACCTCACGTAGACTCTTTGTGTAGTAGGCTGGGAGGTGCAGTGTTTGCACTACGCAAACTAAAACCCCTAGTCTCTCAAAGTACACTAAGGAAGGCATACTTCTCGGGCTTCCACTCGCTGATGACCTATGGCTCTATTCTGTGGGGTAACTCCACCAATGTGGATAGGGTGATGTGCATGCAGAGACAAGCACTACGTGCTATGCTCGGCATGAACTATCGGCAGTCTTGCAGGACTTTGTTTGTTAAACACAAAATTATGACGCATTACTCGCATTACCTCTTCGAAGTCATTATGTCCACACGTAGACATTTGTCAGACTTTAAGCGAGTGGAAGTGGTAGGCAAGTGCCTCCGTAGTACAGGAAAACTGCGCTCAGTACCCCGTCGTACAGTGCTGCATTCGAAAAATCCACGCGTAATAGGACCGACGTACTATGAAAACCTACCAGACGAGCTAAAGAACGAGCGTTGCGATGAAACATTTAGGCGTAGATTAAAGAACCATTTATTGGAAAAGGAATTTTACTCAGTAACCGAATATTATTAAGTTATTAAATAATTATTTATCAATTATATTTGTTTGTATTAATTACTATTTTTGACATTGCATTAGTGACTTTATAATGATTTGTACTGTATTAAAAAAAAATGTATTACTTCTGACATTATTATTAATTTTATTTGACATTTATTGGAACCTACATTCAGGTAGGTATATAATTTGTTTTTATCGATTTCCTTCTTTCTTTGACAAAAAATGTTGGTAATGTTACAAACCTTATATTTGTATTTTGTGTCTGTCATTGTAATTATAATGTTTAATATGGATATTATTTACATTTTTAACGATCGCTATACGAACACTAGTATAAACTTTAACGTATTATATGAAAGGAGATCGTCAATTTTTGTTAGGCGATTTGCCCCAGCTCATTAAGGTGCGTATAATTATGAAGTAGGTATCAAAACATTCGCCTTAATTTCTAGATCAAGACGGTCATAAAATAATCATGAAATCTAACGGGAAAATTGAGAAATCGGGGTTGAAAAAACATGAATGTGATAAGGACAATATTTAAAAGCGTACATGTTTATGATTTACAGTATAACACAAAATAACTACCGGTTTTTTAAAGAATATCTACAAAATCTGACATGATAATGAAACGAAAATCATAATAAAATAATAAAAAGTCATATTTTGATCCTGCCGCTGATTTCTTGTATTTGGGTAAACAAAGATAATGACTGTCAAACCATCATTACTACTATTAACTAAACAATCGTAGAACTTATTACAAAGAGATAAGGTAGTGGAATAATTTAATAATCCGATCAAGTGACGTTTGTACTCTAGTACCAAGTTGTACGTACGCAGACGAATCGTTGTAATTTAGTCGGGTATTACCTTTACTTTTTTTTAACTCTTTATGAGTTTACATTCTAAAAAAGTAAAAAAAAGTAAATATATTAAAAATATACACATTTACGATAGAATACAAATTATACAATCCTGATTGTGAATAAGAATCATTTCAACTTATTATATTACTCGTAATACACAATAAATTACTCTGTTAGTGCGCTACTACTAGTATCCATGAAGTTATAATTTTAAACTGGAGTATACTCTTGGGCCACAAAGTGAGGCCGAAAGAGAGTAATACAGGGAGCTGCGTATCGTTTTGACTTAGGGAGTTATGTCGTCATTAGGCAATAATGCCAGCATGACGATGATGAAGTCAAAATGTCAATGTGTGTCAATTTCGTAACGAGTGCGAGTGAGGCACCGCCCCCATAATTAAAAAAATAGAAATAGAAAACATTTATTCGCGACAACAACAACATGCATACAAATATATTTAATCTAAGGATAATTATCCCCTCTATCGGACCGTTTTTTTTCTAATCACCTATGAACGACTGTTTTGCACGGTAATAGGGTTCATCTGTGGTTAGGGAAAAAGTGCAACAATTACATCCACTTTTTATAAATCCATACGAGTATCAGACATTACTAAATTGAAAAAAAAATGGGTTTTGGTATCGAAAGAGCATGATATAATGCCGCCATAATGCCCTAAGTCAAAATGAGACGCAGCTCCCTTTCTTTCGGCCCCACTTTGTGGCCGAAGAGTATACTCCAGTTTAAAATTATAACTTCATGCGGCAGCCTTGGATGACGGTGACGTCATACATTGACAGTGTCAAACTAGAATAATAAACTAGATTAGCAAAGTAAACGTAACTCCTTTCTAAAAATGTCTGTTTCGTCTCAGTCCAGGTACTCGTAAAGTTAACCTTATGTCAATGCTGTAAAGACGTTAACAACTTATTAAGCACTATTTGGATGGCGGAAGGATCAACGAAATTACTTTTTATTTTGTATTTCTAATTCCCTTTTCATGAAATATTTTGTCTAGTTTCGTAATAAAATGGGTATTTGCTTAAAATTGCAGAACAAACCTTATACGAGACCATTATCGCTAGTGGGCCTGTAATTGACGGTCTCCTTTGTATAGTGAGATAATAAAACTAAACTAAACTAAACACTTTAAACGCCTTAAGCTATTACTTTTAAATCACTCTACAAAGGAAGAACGGCAATCCCAACCACTCTCGTTTAAACTGGTAGACAAAATGCTTCACAAAAGGAGCAATCGGTACCGGTTTTCGGTAAAAAACGGTACCGAAACCGAGAACTGCGATCTCGCCGTACAAATTCAGTACCGGAAGCATGGAATTATGTCTTTATATAAAGCTTTAAATAGGCGGTGCCAAAATTTGATCACGATTTTATATGGTGAAACTTCAGGTGATCACACATTGTGCAAGACATCAAGCAGTGGTTCTATTTAATAAGCTCCCCATTGACTTAAAGGTCCTTACGGATTGGTTATTGTTTAAATGTAGGTTAAAATCGCTACTGTTGCTATAGCATTGAAGAAATATTCACTGATTCACTCTGTACAAGTTCGTAGCTATAAGATAGTATTAGGTATGTTAATTTAAACTGACTGTTTTTTTTGTAATATTTTTTAGGAATATTTTATGCATGTGCCCAGTTTTTAAGAAAACATTTCTTTTTCTAACTCAATTTAATATTGTTATAGAATAAATAAACAAAATAAACAAATAAACTGACCAATAATGAAATTCTATCGTTTAAATTCCGGAATGTGACAAAAATTGCACACAAGTTCTGGACCACCAATCACTTGGGTGATAGTTTAAGAGAACTCTATTGCCTAGGTAATTAGGGTGACGGCTGATAACTAGAGCTACCAAAAGCAAGAGAGTCGGTAATAGGGAAGATGCAGCTATAATATTTACCATTATTTTGTGATCAAAATTAAAAAAAGAACATAAAATAATAGCTATTGAAACATTAATAATAGCTAAGTATTGAAACGTTTTTACTTACGTTTTTACTAGTTTATACGAATTTCAAACAATAATTACGATTTGAAGTTATGTGAAACGGATCGTGTGTCAATCCACCAATCTGTGTCTGGTGACGTCACTCCTGTTATGAAAACTAATGGGGTTGGCAACTGTCAACGGTTTGGCCAGATGGGATGTACCTGTCACTAGTTTTGTTCTATTGGATTTGGCTTAACACATTCCCTGTGCATGCATCATATGTGTAGCATTTTAGGGTACATATGATACGTGCATGCACCACTAATGATGCACGACCCCATATAAACTTAAAGCATTGCCAAAATTTACACGTGTGAGTTAGGTCTTTTTTATTTGCATGCACATACTGGCTATGAACCTTTTGACAAAAAACACGTGCGTCCGAAGATTAAAGATTAAAATTGCAGTAACAACTGCAAGGGACATTAGATCAGCCGTCATTTTTTTATACCAGAAACAAGTCTTGCGTGCCGGCGAATTGTAGCTTGCCAGCTGATCAGCTATAGCAATGCCTTTCTTGCCGCGATTGTTATCTAATACAATCTTGGGTTTCATGACTGGCCTGAATCCAGTGGACATTGCCATTTGATGATCGTGGCATGTTGATAAAACCAAAACATCACGCTGGTCTTTCCATTTCAGCACAGTCATGCAATAATTTTGACGGGCAGCTATTTCACCTTTCTTTAGTGGAGCATTTACTACTTCCGGGGGAAGATTTCGACTCTTTTTCCGGAGAGTGCCACAGAAATCAGTTTTATGATGCTTTAAATATCTGGCTAGAGGCACACTTGTGTAATAATTATCAGTTACCTGCCTTCGTTTAGTACCTCTTGAGCTATACTAATAACCACTGAACCTGGTTTGTCCAAACCTTCCATAACTTCATCCTTTACCAGAGTAGACTTTGTAGCTCCAGGTATAGGCTCAACTGTACAATATGTGACATCGAGTTCAGGCTTCAAATTTTTTTTGTAGCTTCTTTTCGCCAAAAGACAACTCCTCACCAAATTTTAAGTTGCGGAAACGCTTGGTTTGCGAGATAAAAAATAATCAAAGTTCCATATAAAATCCCAATTTTACACCGCCATGACACAATAATTTGCGTTTCGTTAAACGTGTTGAGAAAAACTAAAACGTGATGATTTGTTTTATGTTCAGTTTTTACATAAATACAGTTTTTTCGACTTATTTGTGTACAATAATAGTTAGATGATATTTATTCAACGATTCCATTAATTTATTAGCATTATTTTGTGGAAATTTGTTGATTAATAATTATCAAAAATGGTAAGATTTTACTAAAACGCGTAAAACAAAACGCAAATAGAATTGGCGGGGTCTGTGGGCGGGGGATAAGACATGACACTTTGTAGGAACTTTTTAGGTTAGTTCAAAGTAGTTTCAGACAGACTCTAAGGCAGGTCGGTGTAGGTACGACGACGAGCGAAGCGAGGAGGAGTGTTAGGTAGAACTGCGACCCTACAGCGCGCGAGCCGAGCGAGCGAAGCGAGCGTGCCGCGGCAGCGGCCGGCGAAGCGCCAGAACCTAACACTATCACATTCCCCCCTCTTCTCTGCAAAATATTGTGTCATGGCGGTGTAAAATCGGGATTTTATATGGAACTTTGATTATTTTTATTTCGCAAACCAAGCGTTTCCGCAACTTAAAATTTGGTGAGGAGTTGTCTTTTGGCGAGTAGAAGCTACAAAAAAAATATGAAGCCTGAACTCGATATCACATATTGTACAGTCCTTCCCAGGTATAGCCTGTGTCAGTACATAATTTGTATATTTTGAAGCCATATTTGTCACTCTTCTGGGGGTTGTATGTGCGTATGTTTAACCTTCCTCGAAAGCCAACCATTGTCTCATCTACGGCGATTACTTCTCCAGGAGTAAATATTTTTCGACAGTTATGAATCACTTTATTTATAAGTGGTTTTATTTTGAAAAGTCGTCCAATCTGCGCACTTCTATTGTCAGCAAAATGCCAACATCTCAGAATAAGACAGAATCTGTCATACGTCATTGAAATTTCGTGAAGAAGTGGATGGTAATTTAGTCTTTGATAAATATAAAGGGAATAGATATGGTACCAGGCGCACGATCGTGTGCCATCAAATATAGGTTCCGGCACCTATATTGAATGATTCGTGTCATGGCCGCCGAAGAGCGTGCTTTCAAGTATAACGACTAAAATACCCGTAAATCATGCCAAATTGTGCCTTTTTTGAATGATTTAATAGCTCAAAACATATAAACAAATCTCACGGAATAACTTTTCATTCGTAAGTACTGTTTTAAATACGCAAACATAATTTTTTAACAAAATTTATCAAAAACATTTTTGTTATTGAGTAAATAGGCAGTACCCACGCGTGAAACACGTATGTCCGAGTGTTATGCCCATTTGGGTAGCGTTAACAAATAATATGCTGATAAAAATTCATTTTTATTTCATTCTGTTCTCATAGTGCTTGAAACCGTTACCAAGCTAAACGTATGTACAAATTATTTATGTATAGAATTGCTATCGTTATGTAATTTTTTATTATTTATACTTCTAAACTAGAGCATGTTGCATGACAATTTGTGAATTTGTAATATTTGCTGAATGTAGGGTATTTGCCTTCACAATACACCCGATCAAAATGTATTTTTTAAGGATATTTTACGTCATTTTACTATGAAATAACAACTTTTTGAAATAACTCAAAAAACGCTCAAATAACTCAATAGTTTTTCAACATAGTTTTAATTAAAAGTAATTATTAGGCTCTAGAATTTTCCCATATTAAAAAGTTAGAAGGATTTTTGGATTATATCCGCGAGTTTCGATCGGGACGCGATGACCATTTTTTTTAATTGATTATATCGCTGCCGTTCCTCAACCCACCAACGGAGAGGCAGCTTAACCACTTGACAAGTTATCTCCTGGGACGCGATGACCAATAAAATTTGTTCCTGGCTTACGGTCTATAGAGACTTATTACTTAAGCCTAATAGGTATTATAAATTATTTTTTTACTTGATACATATGTAAATGAGAAAACATGCATACCTATAGTTTTCTAGTCTAGACATAAATTTCTATTTACATGTCAAAACCTTTTAAGCAATTATCTTTAATACCAGAGAATAAATACGTTTCTAGAAAATATAATTCGTCAGGTGACAACCAAAACTCAGTAATTGCAATAAAATTATTAAACTAAAATCAATCTTGTTTTCTTACCAATATGGTTCATTACGGCTATAAACTTGGGGTAGTAATTAGTGAGTTTTGGGTGCTACCCGATTAATGTAAGCAATTATCTTTAATACCCGAATTACCCGGTAATGAAAACGTTTCTAGAAAGTATATTACTTAAATTTCTAACAGTTTTATTTGCTCATGCTCCTTTAGCCGTGAACACAGTGAATCCTCCTTTTTGTAAAGGGTCGGCAACGCACATGTGACACCTCTGGAGTTGCAGGCGTCCATAGGCTACGGGTAGGTAGGCGGGCCGTATGCTTGTTTGCCACCGTCGTGGTATTAAAAAGTTTTATTTGCTAACGCTACCTACGAAATTAGGCACTAGCGCTGATTCCCGAGACTTACAACGCGTTCAGGATAAGTGAATCTTTTTTACCATTATAACTATAGGTCGGAGGTCACACCTTTACATTGGTTGTTTTGAGTCGTGCGCGAGGTAGGCGATGGAAATTAAAGTACTAGGACCACACGGATCATTCGCAGTTTCTGCGTAGTGCAATATAACCGTCGCTTACCATACGCGTCTCTTTTGACTAACCATTATTGCATTAAAAAGAGAAACCTCTAGATCCGTAACATCTACGCGTAAACATAGATGCCTTTATACTGGTTTTTTGAGACGATCGTTCGTTACCTATTTCGTTGAACACTGGAATATACGACTAGAGCACGAGAAGTTTAGAACTAGAGATTTATTCATATTTAAAAAAAATTGTATGCTATTGATTCGACATTAAATTTTCTATCTCGGTCCATCTTGCCCGCTTTCATATTGATGCGATAAGGACTTACAACGATTAATATCAATTTAATATGTTAATTTTTTCAAACCCAAATGACTCTCTTGTTACTTCTATACGTCATTGTTAGAAATATGACCATCTTGCTTACACTACTGTAAATTATATTAGTTGGTCTCTGTCACACTTTGTGCAATGCGCAAAATATGGAAATCTCGCTTACACGCCATTGTTAAGTATATTGGTGTATCTCTTTTACCCCTGATGCACATGTACATTATAGCATTTATAGCAGTGTGTAAGCATTTACAAGTGTGTGGGTGCCGGAACACATTTCAGTTTTGTCAGCTATGAACGTCAGGTATCTTCCTCTTTTTACTTTAATCAAAGAATATAGTCTACTTTTTTTCCAGTAGCACTCAGTGGTTGGAAATTGCAGTTACGCCTGTCAATAAATACACACCAATAAATTTTCTTATTTGGTTTCAAGTTACATCCTTCCATCGTTTAAGGCGAGAATTTTGTTTTAACGTACTTTCTTGCAATAATTTTGCTGCATAAATGTTGGTCTGGCTAGTCATCAAACCAATTATTTCGTTATCAATAATTGAACAAAATATAGTCCATACATCGGAATCAGCTGAAAAATATTGAATTTGTCTCTTTAGCTGGTCAAAACCAGTAAAGACTTCCTTTTCCAATGGCAATATGTTAGAAGTCCAAGCAGAAGGCAACCGGTTACTTTAATTCAGCTGTAGACGGTATTATATCCTGCTCCATTTGCAACAATTCAGGTTCTTGCTGAGATAACTGAATTTCTTGTACTGGCAACACTAATGTTTGTTTAATCTGTGTTGATTGTCGGTCGTCGGACGTCAAATTTGATACTGGCAACACACATTCTGTATTTTCAAAAATAGCAGCAAACCTGGCTCAGGCGACGACATACTAGGCTCTTGCAAAACAACGGATTCTTCATTTGCTACCAAATCATCTTCTAAATAATCACGATTAATAAAATGTCTTATGCCTTCAATCGTCTCTGTTTCAGATTCAGGTGGATTTAACTCACCGGACACGTTAGAATCCTCCAAATCCTCCAAATCGTCCATGAAGTAGTCTTCTCCATCACTCTCTTCTAAAATCTTCCAGATTTCTTCATAAGTATATTGCGAAATCGGCTTACCGCGTGATTTTGAGAGTTTCATGATTCACAGCCACTTTATCAAAAACACTATAATAAGTAACGCTATGCAATATCTGAACACTGGCTATTTCTAAATAACTAAAATTCAATATAAAAACTTTTATAAAACTTTTTCTTCCTTAGTATGGCACAGGCTAGAGTACACCACAGATAATCAATCGAGAGAAACGTCAAATTGCCTTAAAGCGTGCATGAATGACATGCAATGCACTGAGCAGTGAGCTAGCACGTCACATTGCATCACATTGTGGGCACCAGTTTAGAAGCTCATACGTGTATGCATCACATGTGGGGCACTCGGAAAAATGGGAAAATAGGAAAATAGGAAAAACGGTCTTCATGAATATCTTTTTTATGCCTAAATATAAACATACATACTGTAAAAAAAGTATTTACAAAAACCAAATTGCACGTGAGGCTAAGTACTCAATTTCTGGTTCCTAGGTACACAGGGAACGTGTAGGGATCAACAAAAAAACAAGAATTTGACACTGTTGGTAGGTTTAACAGAGACGAAGCAAGGATGACCAAATATGGCGAGTGATACACATGAGTGACGTCACAGGAACTGTAGATCCGTTTCGGCGCGAAAATTTAAATTGTCAGTTTGTAACAGCGATTTTTTAACTATACATGTAGTATTTTCATTTTTTTATTACACTCGTGGTCTGTTCTACGTGCAATTCTTTCAAATGAAAGCATAAATGAAAATATTGCATCTTGTCTTAGGTTTAAATTGAACTCACTTTTTGGAGCATGCAATTCCTCGTCGAGATGCTGATATTTACAAATTTGAGGAGAGCCTTTGCGAAGATGTTTTGGCAGGATACTTCCGAGACCTGCATCTTGACCGTTCGCCTCCCTGCCTTGTCGACTGCGAATGTTCTTCCGCTAAACTATTAAAAAAAAAAGCAGGCTATACTAACTGGCAAAACATAAAAGTTCTCTTTCACACTTGCACAGCCGTAGAAAGAGTGAAGGAGACAGCGTTATTGCCTTAGTCGCTAGTTAGTTTTGCGGTTAGTGTAAGAATATTGTGTTTGATCCAAAAAGCATGAAATGTCATTGTGGCATTATGTTAATTTTTTTCGACGATGGCACACAAGCATACGGCCCGCCTGATGGTAAGTAGCTACCATAGTATATGAATGCCTACAATTACACGGGTATACATACATAATTTGGTATGCCATTAAGAAGCCAACAAAATTGTTTATCTTCGTACCAAATGTCACACTCGAAACTTTGAAAACAACAGAGATAGGAAGGTTTTAAATTTAGATGTTTCATTATTCGACAACTGACCCTACGCATTGCCGACTCTTTAATATAAAAGAGGATCCACTGTTTTACCAGCTATAGGGATAAGAAGTTCACTGCATCCTCTGAGTTCTCTGGTACTTAAGTCTGGCAACCTTACTCACCAGCGGCTTCATATTTGTTCTGTGGTATCAGTCTTACAGTAAACTATGTATGTGTGTATTTAGAACATTATGTCTTGAAAATGTTCTAATAACACTAACCCTTTGACCGCCTAATCGCATGCACGTGATATCACGTCCAAAATACAACCGGTTTGCCTTGCGTGACGCGCGCGCTGGCGCTGAGGGCACGTAATTTTTGACCGATGCCTAGCGGTCAAAGGATAAAATAGAATAAAAACTTACATTCTTAAATGGAATAGGTGCGGTAATAATGCTGTTCCCACTCAAATACCGTCGGCCATCCATAATGTTCAGCTTGTACTTGGATATTAACGTGAACCTTTTGGTGTATGGAGGATTCGGCTTTTTACATTCTTCTGCGTTCTCCAAAACCACCTCGAAACTCTGTAAAAATTGATGATAAACCATTATCAACCGATTTCAAAATTTCGAAGGAGGAGGTTATCAATTCGTCGGGATCTTTGTTTTTGCTATTTTTTTTAATGTATGTTCACCGATTATTCGAAGACGGCTGGACCGATTTGGAAATATTTTTTTTATTGAAAGAGTATACTTCACAGTTGGCCCCATTGTAAATTGGTCAGAATCTGTTAATGGGATCCTGGAGAAATCGAGGGAATTCTTCAACTATTATAGGCACATCTACAGTGATTTGAGTATTTTTTACAGCAGCTCGAGCACTTGCTTTTGGAAAGGTGGAAGCTAAGTGAAGTCGGTTCTTTTTTGTTTAAAATTATTTTACTTTAAAGTCTCATCATCGGAAGAAACTTGGAAAAGCCTTTGGCCTGGCTTCTTACCACGTCCTAAGGGAGCCTGGGGTCTGGTTAGTATTCTAACCAGAAAGATTTGGCGTAGACACAAGTTTATATGCCAAAAACATGTCTTTAATGCAAGACGCAACCAGATTTAAATAAACCGGTTTGTCGTCGGCTAAACTGGTTTTCCCAAACCAATTTAACTTTGGTCTAAAATAGAAAATTAAGGGTGAAGATGAAAAATAATCTGTCAAAAACAACTTACCCAACCATAATAATGGTTTCATTGAAATACCTAATTATTTGATCAATTCAATGTTATTTAGAACGACACACTTGTAAACCGCAATCCTCTGGCTTTATTGTAAGTATCGCTTTTTTGTAGCCCTGTTGCCAAACTGGCAATAATTTTGAACAAAAAAGAACCGATTTAACTTAGACTCCACCTTTCCAAAAGGAAATGCCCGAACTACTGTAAAAAATATTTAAGTCACTATATGTGTGCCTATAATATTTCAAGAGTTCCCTCGATTTCTCCAAGATCCCATAATCAGATCCTGACCTTGTTACAATGGGACCAACTGTGAAGTAACTCTTTCAAACAAAAAAATAGTTTTCCAAATCGGTCCAGCCGTCTACGAATAATCGGTGAACAAACATAAAAAAAATATTAAAAACAAATCTCCGACGAATGGAGAACCTTCGAAATCTTGAAGTCGGTTGAAAATTAACCCTGTAGATGGCTGGATTTTCAACCCAAACTAATCAACTTTTTCTACCGACCTCAAACTTTTCAAAAGTCGGTCTAATTCTAAGAAACAGCCAATATTTTTTCGCGATTTCAGAGTTAAGGCCCATTTACACATTGATTAATGTTAAGTGCGAGTTCATACATTTGTTACTAAACACGAGTAGAAAATGTATGGACTCGCTCTTAACACTAATCAATTTGTAAATGGGCCTTAACTCTGAAATCGCGAAAAAATGTTGGCTGTTTCTTAGAATTAGACCGACTTTTGAAAAGTTTGAGGTCGGTACTATAGAAAAAGTTGATTAGTTTGGGTTGGAAATACAGCCATCTACTCGTATGGTTTTAAATCCCATAGTAAAAGTTGTTCAGTTTGGCGTATCTACCTAATTATTACGCGCAATACTCAATGGGAAACACACTGTATTACTTACCTTTCTTCCTTTTAAAGCAGCACAATATATTAAATAAGCGAATATTACTAAGATCGCAAGTACGCTCCGTGTTTGAAACATGTTTTCAACTTTTTGGCATTCAAATTGTAGTTATTATGTTTCGTACTAGTTTGAATAGTAGGTACTGATGCTGTCTCATAGTTCTGGCAATTCAAATGAAACGTCAATTATTTTGTTCATTCATACCTAAATTATGGCTATACACTTATATTCATATCAATTTTAATCCGTACAAATTTACTAATACTAATAAAAAGAACAAACAACGCTCTACTTGTACAATACAACAATGTTTAAAGGGTTCTAGTGGGGCTGCCTCGGGCCTATATTCTTACTTTAAAACACGTATAAAAACGATCCAACTTCTATACAACTCCAATGCATTAACAACGCAATACAGCTACCGCATAAACATCTGAATCAGAAATATCTGAATTTGCTTCAGAAATATTCCAACGCAACTTCCATACAACTTCAATATTGGTTGAAGATTGGTAGATCATTTGTTGTGTGTTGGAGTTATGTTTGAGATAGATTTTGTTGTTATTGTATTGTTAATGTATTTTAAAATTAGAATCCGGCACTCGGTATTGTAGTGTGTCTGGAATGTTTGCTGAAGCCAGCATTGATGGCTTCCAGGACATCATGCGAAAGAGGTGTGCCTCGACCCTCGGTAGGATCAGGGACAGCCTCAAATTCAATGGAATCCTGGACTGTATCATAGAGGTGGGACAGTCCACTGTTAAGGCATTGGCTCCGCCTCCATGCGCCAGTGCCACAATACAAAACGGCCATCGATTAATTTTATTTATTTAGCTTTTAATTTTGTGCAATTATAATTTAACGATTTTTTTTTAAATTTACTAATAATATTTTTTAAAGCCTTCTTTGTATAATATAACTATACTAGCTTTTTCCCGCGGCTTCGCCCGCGTACTAAAAGTACTAAAAAGGAGGTTCTCAGTTAGACATACGAGTTTGTATGTAGGAATGTATGTTTGTCCGCGATCATCTTGCGTTTCGCTGAACTGATTTAGAAGCGGTTTTCGGAAAAGTATTCGTTACATTCTGAAGGTTTCGGTATACCACATTTTGAAGACGGCGGTTCCCTCATTTTTTATTTTAAAGAAATTATTGCAATAATTGTTTAATTGTTACGCCATCAACGACTTACTACTGAGAGATTATGATTAATACAGATTTCTACTCTTGAATAGAAGCTTTTTCCCGCGACTTCATTTGCGTGGAATTAGTAATCCACCCTCCTTTTTACCCGCTTAAGGAATGACTTCTGGGATAACAACTATTATATATCCTTCCCCAGAACGCAAAATATCTCCATACCAAATCATCTAAATAGGTTCAACGGTTATTAATTTCCCATACAAACTTTCAACCCCCGTTTCACCCCCTAGAGGGTTGATTTTCGAGATAAAAACTATCCTATATTGTTTACCGCGACTCAATCTATATAATATGTATCAAGTTTCATTTCAATCGTCTGTTCAGCGGTTAATAATTCGCCATACAAACTACCAACATGTTTTCTACCCCTCTAAGATTGATTTTCGGCTTAAAAAATATTCTATATTGTTTCCTGGGACTCAAACTATATCCACAACAAAATTATCTAAATCGGTTCGCGGTAAAAAAATCTCCATACAAACCTCCAACCCCCACTTCACCCCCTTAAAGATTGATTTTCGAGATAAAAACTGTCCCATGTCGTTTCCCGGTACACAAACTATCTCAATACCAAGTTTCATCTAAATTGGTTCAACGTTTAAAAATTCCCCATACAAACTATCAACCCCCATTTCACCCCCTTAAGTGTTGATTTCGTAATCAGCGACCCGATAAACCATAGAAACAATACCCATGTTGATATTTAAATTTTGTCACCACATTTCCCCTTTATGGGTTGAATTCTCAAAAAAGCTGAAACTCTTGTTTTCTCATTTATCGTTAGGAATACTCCTGTAAAGTTTCGAATAAAATAGTTGAACTAATCTCGTTTCCCAAACAAACTTTGAACCCCATATCCCTCCTTACGAGGTAAATTTTTAAAAATTATTTCTAAGTGCATCCCTATGCCTTATAAGGAGCCTACGTACCACATTTGGAATCTCTAGAACCAGCGGTTTGGGCTGTGCGTTGATATGTCAGTCAGTTTCTTCTTTTATATATTTAGAAGAAGATTGCAATTTGGCACAAATACTTTCAAGAATTTTCATGTCCACAATATTAAATTTTAAAATCGATGCCATTTTCTTAATTAACGTCCCAAAAAATTACAAAAACGACACCCATATGGATATTTAGACATTTCAAACCCATTGTACCCTAACAGGGGAGAGGGTATTACACGTCCGCCACGTCGGATTTTAAAATCGTTGTTGTTTTCGTAATCAACGACCCGATAAACCGTAGAAACAATACCCATGTTGATTTTCAGAATTTTTGACCACATTTCCCCGTTTTAGGGGTTGATTTCTCAAATACCTGCAACACGTATTTACTCATTTATTTTTAGGAATACTTCTGTGAAGTTTCGAATAAAATAGACTAACTAATCTTGTTTCCCCATACAAACTTTGGACCCCCATTTCACCCCCTTAGGGGATGAATTTTGAAAAATCCTTTCTTAGTGCACCCCTAGACCTTATAAGGAACCTACGTGCCAAATTTGGAATCTCTAGAACCAGCGGTTTGGACTGTGAGTTGATAGATCACTATGTCAGTCAGTCAGTCAGTCAGTCACCTTTGAGTTATATATATATATATATATATAGATATATATATATTTTTTATTATCCTACCACGTGGAAGACGCTCCATTCAAGATCCTTTTAATTTGGGTTGCCATGACAACATACAATTAATGTTAGTATGACATTATTATGAATATCTTGCCTATCCTCGTCTTGCCCATTGTCCTTTTTGAATCACATAATGTACTTCACACGTCCTGCCCAAGCTTAAGAAAATAAAGATTGTAATTCTGCCCAGTGTTAATTTAAAATCACATATTTGAAATCCGCGCCTAAAATTCGCAGTTGCCTCCATATTGCAATTTTACTACTTACACCTGATTGGTCAGAAGGTTTTGAATGGTGGGGCCTCCATTTTGGATCACATAGATAAAATACCTTTCGCCAGTGTCAGCCCACGTGGTCAAGATGACACGACGTCCGCGAAGAGGTAAGAGTAATCCGTTTTTATTTAAGTAATCACAGGTTTTTACGGACCAAACTGTTATAAAATCTTAAGTTTAATAGTTAGATAAACTAAATATGGTGTTATTTTATTAAAAAATCCTTTATTTATATTATTTACAAATGCGAAATCATATTATGTCCTTCTTGATTCCCATCGGGCAGATTTGCTTAATGATTTTTGTTTTTGCTATAGGTTTGAGGGACATCGATATCGAGGATTTACTTCAAAATTCAGACATCGGGGACATGGTATCATCAGACGATGACTGTGGAGATCCATCGTATACCCCAGAACGAGAACGGCAGTTGGTATGCGACAGTGATTCTTCGGAATCTGGACCAGAAAACAATATTTCGACTGGATCTGGAGAAAGCAACCTCGAGATAACAGTACGAGAAAATTCTACAGGTCAGGCACGTAGGCGAGCTCGTGGACAATCCCGTGGACGATCCCGTGGACGATCACGTGCAGGTACTCGCGGTCAATCTCTCTGAATTATTATTATAAACAATAAAGATGATTATACGTATCTACAAAGTTTTATTTAAATGTGCCCGATGTCCTTTAAAATTGACAAACAGAATACAGATGATTTAGGCAATACTGCCCAATGTCCTTTTAAATGAACAAAAGATATTGACATATTTCCCGTGAAAATCAGTAAAGTACAATGTATTAGAACCCGGAAAAATAAATAAAAAAATACATTTCGTGTATAAGTCGAAAAAGTAATCGTAAGTTGTTCTGGGCAGAAACGCTTAAAAATATATTGCCCATTAAGAAGGACATTGGGCATAATTGGCAAGTTAAGAATTATAGGTCTGGGCAGGACAAGGCTATACAGAACCCTAATAGAATCGATTAGTCCCCGCCACGATCGTTACAGTTGGTCACGCGCGGATGTCACGCATGCGTATTTGAAGACGATTTATTTATCGATACGACGACAGCTCCAAAATAATAATAGTTTAATATGACTATTGTTACAAGGATCAGTATTAATGATAATAATATATTATATAATTTATATTTATCTACAAGAATGATTTACCCCAGTTACACTTGTATTTTGAAATACATATACATGTCTCTAGGTTTAGCGGTCTGAAACTTTTTTAATGGCGCCTCCAATTTTTGGTTTGCCAATGGGAGATAAGACGCTAATCCCTTTCAGACCAACAATAAACCTATAGACTATACCTAAGTTGTAATTATTTATTTTAGTGAGACATTACTTATTTATTTCACATCATATGAACACTAATTTGAAGTCACTTTAATAGGGATGATGACACAATATGTTGAATTATGCAATCCAATTTAGTTGATGCAGAATTACCTATATGTCCAAATAAAGTAAAAACTAAAAAAATCTATTGAAATGGTTCAAAGATGTCATGCTTCAAAATTAAAAAAAAAAATTTAAAGTACGAAATAAACAAAAAAGATGATACCATTCGATTTTTAACATTTTACTGTTAAATAAATTGTATGATAACCATATACCTAAACGCAAAATTTCACTGTAAAAATAGCAATTTCATAATTTTTCCATACTTTAAACAGGGCGACTATATGATCGCGTGACGTCACTTTTGCACATCATTTTGTTAGGATCGTTTCGAGAAACAAATGCAAATCTCAGACTTTAAGTCTAATTTCTGACTTTTGTGTTGCTTTAACGCAATAGGGAAGATGCAGCTATTTACCATTATTTCATAATCAAAATTTTGAAATACCATAAAATAAAAGCAATTAAAACGTTTTTACTTTAATTTATACTCATTTCAAACAATAATTACGATTTGAAGTAATGTGAAACGGAACGTATTTTAATCCACCAATCATCGTCTGGTAACGTCACTCCTGTTTTGACAACTATGGATGTTATAGTAAAAGATGACAATCTCATATGATGGAATTTAACGCCTTTTGACGTACACTTTTGCAACATACAGATTGTCATCCTTACCTTCTAGGGGAGCCGGGGGCTTGTTGTAACATTTTGTGGAAGAAAGCATATAATAAGAAAAGTATAGAATATTTTTTGAATGTGAAATAATGTTTTAAAAGATTAACTATTTGTCTATCTTTTCAGTAAGTCAAATGTTATAAATTGTTATTAATGTTTAAACTAGAGCTGTTTTAAAAAAAAAAGTCGCTTGTTACGACTTACCCCGTTTTTGGGACTAGTTGTAACAGCCATGGGGCATGTAGTAACAATAAAACTCTCATTTAATTTCTTTTAGTTTTAAAGTATTTATTAATGTTTTACAAATATTTGATACTTAAGACAACATTCAGAAAAAAATCCATAAAAAAAAAGTACTTCAATTGGAAAAAACTTAACAATACCATGTTTCTTAATTATTCAACTTAAAATCTCAAATATGTCTTTTTAAAAGTAATTAGGCATCTTAATCTCACAGCTATTTGTGATGAAAAATAGTCAGACGTTCTGAACGGAATCATAGATCAGTTATATATATATATATATATAAAAAATACTTATATTTATATATATTATATATATACTACATATAACTGCAATATGGTATGAATTTCATATACAAAATAAGTAAGTACTGATAGATGAATAAAGAAAAATTATTCAGTCTTCAACTGAATCACATTTTAAACATATAAACGAAATAATGTCTCTCGTCGCACATCTCACGTGAGCCCACATTTTACAATGAAAAATAAAGCGGGGTAAGTTGTAACATGTTACAACTAACCCCACGGTTTCGTTACAAATTGCCCCAAGGTGCCTTTTCTTGCAAACACTAGGATTACTAAAAACTTACATAAAAGTATCAAAAATAAAAACTACTAACATCAACTAGAACTAATTCTTTAAAATGTTTGATAAATATACTAATAATATTCAAATAAAGAAATGCCAAAACACAACTATTTCCGGATACGATATTTTACAATAACTGACAAAACCGACCCGCGTGCACACGTCCTCTCACCGAGTCGTCAGACAGGCCACTGGCAGTTCCTATGCAATAGACCACGTTTTAAATAACGCATAAAGTTAAAAATCCTGTGAAAATATTTTCATCTACTAGGAAAAAATTGAGTGTTACTACTTACCCCTGTTACATTAAGCCCCAAGCTCCCCTACCATCCATAGAACCAAGGATGAACAAATATCACGACTATGGCGAGTGACACTGACATACATGAGTGACATCACAGGGACTGTAGCTCCGTTTAGGCGCGAAAAGTCAGTTTGTAACAGCAATTTTGTACTATAAATTATAGTGTTTTCATTTTTTAATACACTCGTGGTGTATTCTACGTGCAATTCTTTCAAATTAAAGCAAAAATAAAAATATTGCATGTTGCCTATTGGCCGCATATACTTAGACATTTGACCCTCACAACAAAACGAATCGATTGATACCATACATGAAAAAAATTCACCATGCCTATTCATAATAAAATCTCGCAGTAGGCTTTGTCTAGGCTGCCTATGAAGCCGGAGGTCCCGGGTTTGAATCCTGGTCTGGGCATTTATTTGTGTGTTCATCACGGATATTTGTTCCTGAGTTATGGATGTTTTCTATGTCTTTAAGTATCTATATATTATATATATCGTCGCTTAGTACCCACAACACAAGCCTTATTGAGCTTACTGTGGGACTAGGTTGATTTGTGTAAGATTGTCCCATAATATTTATTTATTTTATTTGTATCTGAAGGTCACCTTCACCAGCTGTCTGTATAAATATCAACTAGTAGGTCAGTGCATAGATTTGTTCGTTGTTTTTTTATAAAACAATTTTTTTCCACCAGAAAGACATCTAAAAAAACTAGGATTATATTTTTTTACTCCACGTACAATCAAACGGTTTCATTAATTTCATAAGAAAATATATTTGTAATAATGATAATTCATATTGAAAGGACCAAGGGTTGCCCCCCATCTATCGACGCGGATTCGGCAAAATCCGGTGGAAAAAAAGCTTTATGTCCACGCAATAAGAGCGAAAAAGACGTCGACGCGTCGGCTGGCGTCGGCCGAGCCGATCGGAGCCGAACCGTACCTTGTTAGATTTTGCCGAGTCCGCGTCGATAGATGTCATCTGTATATATACTCTACTTTACTCTGTATGTATGTCTGTGTATATATACCCTTTTTCTTGCAAAATAAATGATTTGATTGATTGATTGATTGATGGGGGGAAACCCTTATGGTGCTTAAGGCGCTTCCTTTGTAGGTCCTTGTACAGATTAAATATATTTTCAAACAATAAAGCCGTAAGTGCCGGCCGTCATAAAAGCCCTTCATCGATTTTTATCTTATTTGAACTGCAATTTCAGCACAGAATTCTGTGTTTCCGTCAACGACCAGTTGTAGCTGATGCAGCAGATTTCCTGGCTCGTGCCATGCGGGCAACGCGTGCATAATCTTATTGAGGTCCAGATTATCGTATCGAAAGAAACCCTGAAAAAAAAACACTATTTACTTTTATACCCCCGACACCATAGAGACATAAGTAAGCATAGAAAGCTCACTCCATTGGCAGATACTACAGACACATATACAGACAGCTACAGTCTAAGAACTTTTTGAGGCTCGAAGTCTGAAGCGCCATCTGAACGAGAGCAACCCAAAGATACCCAAAATGTACGAGGAAATGGCATCTGCGCTGCAGCGCCTTCCAGTAACGAGTAGGGTACCGTAGTAACTAGACTGTCCCGCTCTATGAAATATATTATATACTCTTTTCAATTGGTTATTTATTAGCCTGAAAGCTTGTCATTATGAAGGCTAGATGACTAATGGGACTGAGGGAGGAGGGAGGAGGGAGGCAGGGACCTTGAATACCGCGTTTTACAATCGGAGCCCTATTAATGCCTGGGCCCACTCCTCGCTCAGTCCCTTAGGCACTGGTCCCACCAAGAGCGAGTAAGCGAGTAAAGTTAAGCGAGTAGCATTACGTTGCGGTTTGTTGAGGTATAGAGTGATCGATCGACGTTTCAAGGCCCGCGATGTAATGCTACTCGCTTAACTTTACTCGCTTACTCGCCGCCGGTGGGACGAGTGCCTTAGTCGTCTAGCCTTCATAAGCTAGTAAACAGTTGTATGCCATCACTCTAAATGTCATCAGGTTATAATAAAGGGTAAGTAATAGAACGTATACGAATTTATGCTATATTGATAGTAACATATAAATTCAATTTATATAATTTCAATTTGTGTAACGTGCATGAAGTATAATGTACAAATTGAATAATAACAAAATATATAATTTACTAATGTATAATGAACTTCAAAATAATATCGTTTACGATAATGATAATGTAGTATAACGTTGAAATAATCTAATGTTCAAAACAGATATCATACATAAATTATAAACGCCTACCACTTTTAATTGGAAATGACTCTTGTAACTGATATTTATTGCGAAATTATTTTATGCATAATGTGTGTGGGTAAGGTGACAAATTTAATGAGCATTTCTTGTCTGTTATAAAATTACAATTTAGTTTGAGTTTACTGTGATTGAAGCAAAAGCTTTAAAAATGTTGTAAAAGTATATAATAAAACCTATGTTTAACATTTTTTTTAATAAACGATTTTTTTTTGTTGAATGTACTAAATTGTTTTTTTCTTAAACCCTTCCCTATAACCTAACCAACTTTCCTGGTAGCAGTTTTCTTTTTGTAGGGGGACGCAGTTCTAACCTAACCTAACCTACTTTCTGGGTAGTATTTTTTTTTGTGGGGGTCACAGTTCTAACCTAACCTAACCCACTTTTCTGGTTGCAGTTTTCTTTTTGTGGGGGTCGCAGTTCTAACCTAACCTAACCTACTGTCCTGGTAGCAGTTTTCTTTTTGTGGGGGTCACAGTTCTAACCTAACCTAACCCACTTTTCTGGTAGCAGTTTTCTTTTTGTGGGGATCGCAGTTCTAACCTAACCTAACCTAGATTGTTATTTCAGATGTTAGTCGATATTTTAACTATTATACGTAACTATTATTATGCAAAACGGAATTCGTCTATATATACGTTAGACTAAACAACGGTATGTATAATGTACGTTATATTATTTTTGAATTATACTAATTGAAAATAGACATTTCATACATTATACCTAACGTTAGTATACTTTTTGAACATTTGTAAACTGAAATTATACCAAAAGTGCGTATTCATTATGTTACGCACCCTATAATAAAAGGGGATAATGTATGCTTTTAGTTTAGACCACAGATAACCTCAACATAGATTATAAGTTCAACTCGAGGTCACCACACATCAGCGCTCCCGTACTAATTTAGTATGAGAGCGCAACCACTCATTTCATTTGAGTTAAGAGTCCGGTAATAGCAGTTTATGTAACTGTTACGTAATAAGGCCTAATTACATACAGTTGCATACACTGCTTTATCTACACTCATATTATTTATTCTAAATGCCGTATTCGGAAACCATAGAATGGCCGCCATTGCACCGCCATGGCCAACTCGATTGTGCCGGCGCACAGTGGCCGGCGCGCCTAAGTAAGCGGCCATGATTAATTTGATTCTTACTTATCTTGTTTTCTGGTAACAAATACTATTAAAATACTATTTACCACTAGTAAAGTTCAATGAAACACGTATTTAGGTATATTGCATGCTAAATTTAATAAAAACTATGAAACAAAATAGGTACAAAAACATTGTGTTTATGTAAAAAAAAACTTAAAAATACCTTAAAAGTATATGATTATTACTATTCCTTAAACTAGACATTTACTATTTCTTAAACATAACAGGCCTTACAATATAAATAATAAATATACATTTAAAATAATTCATGTAAAACAAATATCAATAAAAACAATAAGTGCATATAAAAATTAAATGATACATAAATTCAAACATTAAATTCTATGTTATTCAGTAACATCTAATAAACTTAAAACTTCAATAGAGAGAGTAGATTTTTTTTTTCGGGGCAACTTTCTACTGGAGTCGACAAATGGATCTGAATTCATCAGAAGCCTGTGAATAAGATCTTTGTTAGTGAGATCCCGAGACATTTTCCGTGTGTGGTTGCGTCGAAAGATCTTTATATTTTAGTTCATTGACTCTGCAGCCTCTTCGGACAATTCAACTATATTTAGGAACTAAGGCGTTTTCTATAACTATAGCATCATATACGAGCACTTTATATACAGAAGATGCTAAAGGATACCAATCGTATATCTTCATCAGTTCTTTCGCCGTTTCTGTAGCATACTCGTCAAATTTATTTATTTATATTTATTTTATATCCAGATCATATGCACTCCAAAATAGTTTCACACCTTTCTATCAGGTTCTGTTGTATACCGGTGATTTCAGCGGATAGCGGATTGTTGATCGGATTCCACGTTCAAGGTATTTTTGGTTAACGTACATGTTTTAAGGAGATTATAACTTTGCAACTCGTTGAACCATTCGGAATGTTTCATTAGAACTTTAGATTTGGTGCTCGAACACGGGTGCGTAACATAATGAATACGCACTTTTGGTATAATTTCAGTTTACAAACGTTCAAAAAGTATACTAACGTTAGGTATAATGTATTAAATGTCTATTTTCAGTTAGTATAATTCAAAAATAATATAACGTACATTATACATACCGTTGTTTAGTCTAACGTACATATAGACGAATTCCGTTTTGCATAATAATAGTTACGTATAATAGTTAAAATATCGACTAACATCTGAAATAACAATCTAGATTAGGTTAGGTTAGAACTGCGACCCCCACAAAAAGAAAACTGTTACCAGAAAAGTGGGTTAGGTTAGGTTAGAACTGTGACCCCCACAAAAATAAAACTGCTACCAGGACAGTAGGTTAGGGTAGGTTAGAACTGCGACCCCCACAAAAAGAAAACTGCAACCAGAAAAGTGGGTTAGGTTAGGTTAGAACTGTGACCCCCACAAAAAGGAAACTGCTACCAGGACAGTTGGTTAGGTTAGGTTAGAACTGCGACCCCCACAAAAAGAAAACTGCTACCAGGAAAGTAGGTTAGGTTAGGTTAGAACTGCGACCCCCCACAAAAAGAAAACTGCTACCAGGAAAGTGGGTTAGGTTAGGCTAGAACTGTGACCCCCACAAAAAAATAACTGCTACCAGGAAAGTGGGTTAGGTTAGGTTAGAACTGCGACCCCCACAAAGAGAAAACTGCTACCAGGAAAGTAGGATAGGTTAGGTTAGAACTGCGACCCCCACAAAAAGAAAACTGCTACCAGGAAAGTGGGTTAGGTTAGGTTGGAACTGTGACCACCCACAAAAAAATACTACCCAGAAAGTAGGTTAGGTTAGGTTAGAACTGTGTGGTTAGGTAGAAAAAGAAAACAATTAAAAGTTGTAGGCGTTTATAATTTATGTATGATATCTGTTTTGAACATTAGATTATTTCAACATTATACTACATTATCATTATCGTAAACGATATTATTTGTGAAGTTCATTATACATTAGTCAATTATATATTTTGTTATTATTCAATTTGTACATTATACTTCATGCACGTTATACAAATTGAAATTATATAAATTGAATTTATATGTTACTATCAATATAGCATAAATTTGTATACGTTCTATTACTTACCCCTCGAACACGATTTCGAAAAAAAACACAATTCGTTCGCAAATGTACTGAATGACTATTTCTAAGTTGCTAGTATTCACGTTATCTGCATATGGGACCATTTCAATCAAATGTTGTATCACTTGGCGACGCCTTTCTACATGTGAACCACTCTTAGACAGCCACAGTTCAAATACAAATCCCCTTGTAAATGATCCGACGTACATATCATCTGAAAAAAATAAAAATAAATGGTTAATATTGTAACGTAATATTTTCGTAGTACCGCTACGCGTAGGCCCACTTAGGCGTAGCAGGATTCTAAATACTAAAGTGGCATTATGAGGCAAACAAAGTTGTATGTCTATTAATCTACAAATATCAAGCTTTCAAATGAAGGTAATTTTATCCTTCAGCGAGTTTAATAACATAACTAAAACTTTCATTAAAAAAAATATTCTTATAATGTTTCGCATGTAAGTTAGTCATGGCGTAGTCCCGTTATTATTACTATATATTACATGTACAGAACAAAATCTATATGTAAAACAAAATAACGTACCTGATTCTTGTAGATCCATAATACTAATAATCACTAAAATACCAACTTTCACAGGAATTCACTACTAATGACCGATCGCTTAATGAGTCGCTGATAAGGGAGCGAGAGGGTGATATGGTCACTTTCGAGGTTCGTAAGAGAATGAAAATAGTTAATAATCCAAGACCTATTTATACCGGATTGGAGTACATTTATAGGTGAATAATAAATAATCATTGGATATTTAAAAATGACACATGCATTTTTTTAAATTATGACCTAAGGCCAGGCCACTGCGGCGGTCACGCGGGCGCGTGTCGGCGGCCGCGCGGGAGCGTGCAGGTGTACAATGGCGTTCATAATTGCATGGACACCACTAGGTCGACTTTCGCATGCGGCCGCTCGCGCTCTGATTGTATGGGTTGTTCAGATACCAAACTAGATGGCGCTGCTATCGAAATGCATTAAATAAATAAAAAAATTGATAAATATTACTGACCAAACAATATTACTTAATAAATCATTAAGACGAAATCTGTAGTAACTTATTCTAATTTTAGGTAGTGTCTACCAGTTGCACAACTTTTATAATTAATACCTAGTTTAAGGTAGTTTTGACTTCTTAGCTTAGCATTCATAGGTCAATAAAAATCGATGGCTCGGTCAGGCGGCAACAGCGGCACGACGACGACAGCGGACGAAATCTGTAGTAACTTATTCTAATTTTAGGTAGTGTCGACCAGTTGCACAACTTTTATAATTAATACCTAGTTTAAGGTAGTTTTGACTTCTTAGCTTAGCATTCATAGGTCAATAAAAATCGATGGCTCGGTCAGGCGGCAACAGCGGCACTTAGCTTAGTGTAGTGCTACCTACCCTTTTTAACCGGAGATTTAATCTGGCACAATATGGCGATTCTGTTGAATGCCTATATGCTTGTGTAATTTTCTTGAAAAAGTATATGCGAAGCTGAAATTGGTAAAGGCCGGTAAATTTTTGTGCCGGTTGGCAATAATGACGATTGCCATTTCGACAACCTTCATAATGGGTCCCTTCTAGATTTACTTCCACATTTAATTAGATTGTGTTTATTAAGGGATGAACGTTAAAGGAATTGAAACATTTAAAAAATAAAAAAACTTGTTTTTCTTTTTCCTTTATTTATATATTACTTACTTACGGCCAATTTTAATTTTAATGAAATAAATTATTATTTTAAAAGTGTTTCACTCGATGAAATGTTCCAGAAAGTTGAACTTTAATGCACATTAGGTTGAAAGAATTAGCTTAGCTTAACTAAGCTAACTAGCTAATAGACACGGTAAACTATAGGTAGATAAAAATACTGTTATGTAAAACAACCTTTTGACAGAATTTGCTACATAAATTAGGCCGTAAACTTGAATAAAACAAAACTGTTAGTCCTAAAACAAGGCAATTACCTTACATTTTATTGAGGTTTAAGCTTAAGTAACGTTTCCGAAAACGGAAAAGGATTGAAGCTTCACCACAATAAAAAAAACAGTAGGTTACCTATTAGCTACCATAATAGAGGATCGGACTGTTAGGTATCAAAAGTAACCATTCATACTTATTAACAACTGAAACAAACAAACGGAAATTCAGTGAACATAGCTTACACAATTATTACCTACGACTTTGCTTTCGAGAACAATTTATTGAAAATATGACTTTGAATCGAAACATATTCAATAATTATCGTATTATAATTAGATACGAATTACGGATAATTAGGATCGGCATCAATATATACCAATAAGTATATATATATGAATAAAAAGCCACACACCAATCCGAAAATCCGATCCTCTACCTAAGTATATCTAATTTTATAAACCAGCTGAGGCCGCGAATATGTTATAATACCTACTTAAGTTATGCATCTATATATAACATAAACCACAGAACTGTACTGCAATTTGCAAGGAGAAATTTTCAGTAGGTATTTAATATAGGCAGTCAACATGTTAGGTATATAAGTTTGAATTTTTACTGTTGTCTCACATTATTAAGCATTATTTATTTATCTTATTTATTAATACTACCTAAGGTCAGTGTCAATAGAAGAGTAAAATGAAGTAAACCAATGGCTGAATTTCTAAGCAAAAAGAGTATTTGACACATGACAGAATATTATTAAAGAACCCCGTTTTCACTGAAATATACGTAATTAACAGACTTTTTTTTTAATAATGTAAAGATTACGTTTAAAGTGCGTAAGTGCGAAGCAATGAAGGTAAATGTGTTTGTTTACATTATTTTACTTTTCTATTGACACCGACCTTACTTACCTACTTTAACTAGCGTTTCGATAAAAGCCACCTCAAAGTAACATAGATTTATCAAATCAATAAAATACGTTGAAATTAAGCACTAAACCGGGTTCACCAAACGTTTTGTTTTATGATTGCCCTAATATTTAGTACAGCCTCCTCCGTTATCAATAACTGCTTGTAAGCGGGAAGGCATCGATGAAATAAGATTTTGACAGAAATCTGAACCACGAACACTATCCTATATTTTCATGCAATGTGCTTTCAGCGCTTTCGGGGTCCTTTCATTTTGATTATCCTAGCGTTGCACTTTCTCGGGGGAGCCTCACCCCTAGAGAACGCGTCCCAGGTGGCGGATAGGGAAACGCTCGGCAGATATGCAGGGTAGGGGTGAAATAAAATAGCCCCCGCGGACCAAACAGGCCGGAGAAGATAAACTTCGTCAACAAACCCCCGAAATAGAGCTGCCGTGAGGTAATCGCGGAAAAGGTCGTTTCGGAGCTGCAGCTGGGCAGCAGGTTGCAGTAGAGATGGCAGCGGATGAACCTCCAAGTGGAGGTCAACGGTGGCGCTCACACCCAGTCAGAGGGTAGACTGCCTTAGCGTCAGGCGGCAGCCGGCTGTAAAACTTATAGCCAAATCAACCTCCTCCGAATATACACATGAAAAGTTCACATAGGAAAATGCGATTAAATGCTAGGGCGTCCCCCGCAAGCGACGGTACAAATGGCGATACTACAAATGCAAATCCAAGGGCGAAGAAACATGCTAGGGCGTCCCCCGTAAGCGACGACACTCTAGACAAAGGGAAAACCTCGCCTACAGCATGTACCACACTGCGACTGGCTACTTGGAACGTCGGCACATTAACCGGGAAAACCGCCGAACTATCTGAAACACTAAAAAGAAGGCACATTAACGTCTGCTGTCTGCAGGAAACTAGGTGGAAGGGCGCCAAAGCAAGAGATATCGGACACGGATTCAAACTCTTTTATTATGGAACCTCAAACCAAAGGAACGGAGTAGCCATCGCAGTTGACAAGCATTTTACACCCAGGGTTATCAATGTAGACCGGCGCACTGACCGTATTATGTCCATTAAACTCGCAATGGATGGACAGCCACCGTTAAACATCATTGCTGCTTACGCCCCTCAAAATGGATGCAACGAAACCGAGCACGAGCAATTCTGGGATAATCTTGAAGCTCAGATGCAAGAAATTTCTTCCCAAGAAAGTACAATCCTCGGAGCAGACCTAAACGGACATGTGGGGGAAACCAACACAGATTACCCGAAACAGCATGGTGGACATGGGTTTGGCTCGGCAAACAGAAGGGGTCTATCTATACTACAATTTGCTAGTTCACATGATATGGCCATCGTTAACACCCACTTCCAAAAGAAAGCTGAGCACCTTATTACTTACAAATCTGGAAACCACTCAACACAAATTGATTACATCTTGGCAAATAGATCGATTCTCAAATACTTCAAAGACTGTAAAGTCATACCGGGAGAGGCGCTCACCGGGCAACATAGACTACTAGTTTCGTGCCACAAACTTCACAAGCCACACCGCATAGAACAGGACAGAACCCCGCGAATCAAATGGTGCAAATTACGAACACCCAAAGGTTCAGAGCTTGTTGATTCGCTATCACTATACCTGAAGGAAGACCTGGAAAAGGAGAAAACAACAGTAAACAGCAGATGGGACAACTTTGAAGGCACATGTAAGGCCCAAGCAACTGCCTTTCTAGGAGTAGCGAAAGGCGCCTACAAGGACAAGCAGGATACCAACTGGTGGAACCGCGACGTCAAAGAGATCGTCAAAAGCAAAAGAGCCTGCTTCAAAGTATGGCAAAACACTAGGTCCGAGGCAGACAAGCAACTCTACCTAGCTGCAAAACAGGCGGCAAGAAGGACTGTAGCTCAAGCTAAAGCCGCAGACAATCAGCGACTGTACGACCACCTAGAAAAAGCCTCCTATGACTATGAAATCTACAAAATAGCAAAGCGCCGTCTAGTTTCCTCTCAGGACTTTAAAAACATCAAATTTATCAAAGACGAACAGAACAACCTCTTGGTATCTAACACGGAAATCACAAACAGGTGGCAGTCATACTTTGGCGCCCTGCTAAATGAGGAGTTCCCCAGCCAAGATTTCGAACGTCTTCCAGCAGCTGCGGGGCTCATTGGTGTCTTCTCTCGGTCCGAAATTAAAGTAGCCATCGGGAACATGAAAAATAACAAGTCCCCTGGACCAGATGGAGTACCAGCCGATTTATGGAAAATGATGGGAGACGTTGCGGTAGTGTGGCTTACGAACCTATTCAACGACATAATAGTTTCAGGCAAAATCCCTGACTCGTGGAGACACAGCTTTCTTATACCTATCTACAAAAACAAAGGCGATGTTGAATCTTGCTCAAGCTACAGAGGAATAACACTCACTTCCCACACTCTAAAAATATGGGAACAGGCTCTAAAATACAAACTCAAAGAATTGATTACCGTTACACCGAACCAGTTTGGATTTACCAAGGGAAAAAGAACTACAGATGCTATCCAAACCTTGAGAATTTTGACGGAAAAATACAGATCTCTTAAAAAGAACTTGTTTATGACATTTTTGGACCTAGAAAAGGCTTTTGATAGAGTTCCACGTCGTCTAGTATGGCAAGCTTTAAGAAGCCAAAACGTACCTGAATTGTACATAAACCTAATACAGGACATGTATACTGATGTCAAAACCTCAATTCGTAGTCCAGCAGGCACTAGCAAACCTATCCCAGTGAAAGTAGGCGTGCAACAGGGCTCTGCATTAAGTCCTCTCATATTTATTACCGTGATGGACTATCTTACCCGAAGCATCCAGGGAAAAGTGCCATGGTGCCTAATGTACGCCGACGACATTGTGCTGGTGGCCGAATCACTCGAGGATCTACAACAAACCACAAATCGTTGGAGGCATGCTCTTGAAGACAACGGCTTAAAAATCAGTCGAACAAAGTCAGAGTATATGAGATTCCAATTTGGAAGCCCCTGCGACTCGACACTCTTCATAGATAATACTCCGGTACCCTTAGTAAATAAGTTCAAATATCTTGGCTCTATCTTGGATGAAAATGCCTGTTGCGATGCAGACATAACGCATAGAGTGAATGCTGGCTGGCTAAAATGGCGATCGTTATCAGGAGTTCTTTGCGACCGTAGAGTGCCGATCAAAACTAAAGGGAAAGTCTATAAGACTTGCGTCAGACCCGTCATGCTCTACGGAGCAGAGTGCTGGACCTCTAAGCAAATACATGAAGCCAAACTTCACTCTACGGAGATGAAAATGTTGAGGTGGGCAGGGGGGGTGACCAGATTGGACAGAATCAGGAACGAGTTTGTAAGAGGCAGCTTTAAAGTCGCACCAATCCCCGAAAAACTACGCGAAACCCAATTGCGTTGGTATGGACATGTCATGCGCCGGGACAACGATCACCCAGTTAAAATCGCTTTAAATATTGACACAGGAAAACAACCCCAAGGACGCCCAAAGGCTACTTGGTGGAGAAACCTTCAAAGACTATCTGAAAAAATTCCAGCAAACCCTTGTGACAGAGCTGACTGGCGGAAAAATATTCGGAGGGCCGACCCCAATTGAAATGGGAAGAGGCACGGAGAAAGAAGAAGCACTATAAAATCCCATAAATTTTCTATAGGGTTTAAATCCGGTGATCTGGCAGGCCAGGGAATGATCTTGATGAAATTTTTGTGTTTTTAAACTACTCTTTCACACTACGCGAGCGGTGTATTGGGCCATCATCTTGCAAAAACAATACCAACGGAAATTCAGTCTCTGGGTACACATTTCGAACTGTAGGCATCAGGGTATATTCCAACACGTCCACGTAATCCACTATTCGCGCGGCTTGGTATTCTGATAAGTTCTCCCGGACCGGCTGCAGTCATCCAACCCCACATTTTCACTGTGATACGAAACGATTCCATGTCGGGCAAGACATGCTCGTTGTCATATCGCGTATTATTTCGACGCCACAAAGACAGGCGTCGTCGTTGACTGGATTTAAGTCTTTTCGTTAGTAGAGATGGCATTAGTCCAGTCGTTGTCTCGAACTGTGTGAGCAAACTGTAACTTTGCTGTTTTATGTGCAACTGTCAACAAAGGTTAACGGCGTGTCTGCGATGATGGAGTCCCTCGTTATGAAGGGCACGACGACCCGTGAGCGCGCTTGTGCCAAACAAACCCGCATAGTGCCTTGTAGGCCTAAAGCCATATTCCTCATATTCCCGTACCAACAACGGACGTTCCTGTGTGTCAATGAGGCTTGGTCTACCAGTTTTATTGCTAGTGTAACAAAGATCCTCCTCCTTGGAATCGTCCTACCCATAAAGTAACAGTTTTCCTCTGAAACAATAAACATTTTTTTTATCATAATTGACGTATAATACCTATATGTAGACATTTTTAATGAGGAAAAGAAGTAAAAAAAACTACTTACGTTTACACCGGTTTCTCTAGCTATTTCTGATATATTATAGCCTTCATTATGCAATTCAATTATTCGCGATCTTAATAACAAGTCAATATTGCTTCAAGAACTCATTTTGTTTTCATAATTGATAATATAAACTGAGCAATGATTTCAGACGTATAACGCAACGAACAAAAGAAGAAGCAATCGGTCAGGTAATAGAAAAACATTTAGTATGGTATTTAGAAATCTTAGATCTACCCTCTTTCATTTACTTGACATATTACTAACAAAAATAAAGCGTGTCGCAAATGAACAGTACCCAAATTTTGGTATGCAAATTTGACGCTTGTTTCAATCTAATAAAACTCTAATTCCATTGGCATATTTTACGGATTTAGTTCAATAATGACAAGCTTGATATGCATGGTCTCAAATAGTAATGAATTTCACCGGCATTATTAATAGTGCTTTGGTCCAGTGGCTGGCGCATGCGAGTTGAACGCAAGAGTGTCTGGGTTCAAATCCCCGCCAATAATTATGAGATTTTGTGTTTTTAATGTCTTGGAATGAAAGGGCATTCCGTGGCGCCATCCAATACGGTAAATACAGATAATTCCGATGTGGATTCTGAATAGCTGGATGGACGATTGAAATGAAATAATAACAGTGAGAAAAAAAAACAAGAATTGTTTTCAACTTCCAAAACCGATTAATATATCGTTGAAATATTGAATTAAGCAAAATGGGCAAACAAAGTTTGTAAATATAAACTGGACAATATTTTTTTTTATTTTTAACTGCATTCCACGCCATCTAGTAACAGCTTACTGTACTAGTAAGATTTACAGATAGGCGTAATAGCCTTATTACACAAAGAACGCATAGATGGCGTCTAATTTAGCTTCAAAAGATTCTGTTGCTGAATTGGGTATGCACTTTTGAACGCGAGTGTACATTATGTTATCAGAACTCACATCAATATTTGAGCATGTAAATTTAAAATTACGTTACTGCCACAGATAAAAAGCTTATCATAGTAAAATCGGTTGTGGTAATGCTAGCCATACAATGGGCCTCATAAGAAAGCTCAAAGTCACCCAAAGGGCAATGGAGAGGGCTATGGTTGGAGTCACTCTGCGTGATCGCATCAGAAATGAGGCCATCCGCAGCAGAACCAAAGTAACCGATATAGCCCTCCGAATCGCTAAACTAAAGTGGCGGTGGGCGGGGCACATTGCTCGTAGAACCGATGGCCGTTGGGGCGGAAAGGTTCTCGAGTGGCGACCACGAACCGGAAGGCGCAGCATGGGTAGACCCCCCGCAAGGTGGACTGATGACCGAGTGAGGGTCGCGGGAGTCCGCTGGATGCGGGTGGCGCAGGACCGGTCATTGTGGCACTCTTTGGGGGAGACCTATGTCCAGCAGTGGACGTCTTTCGGCTGATATGATGATGATGATGATGATAAATGCTAGCCATTGCCTAGCGTTTTCGAACACGTTTTCGAAGACTTACAATGTGAGTGTAGATAAAAAACTTTATCTACACTCACATTGTAAGTTCTCTAAAACGGTATGCAATGGCTATCATTACCACAACCGATGTTACTATGATAACCTTTTTATCTGTGGCAGTAACGTAATTTTAACTTTACATGCTCATATATTGATACGTTATGATTTTCAAATTCCGAACATCGAATTTGATAACATAATGTAAATCCTGTGCTCCTTCCTGACCAACGGCACGCGCCTCCCCGACCGCCGGCACAATCGAGTTGGCCATGGCGGTGCAATGTGCGGTGCATGGCGGTCGTTCTATGGTTTCCGAACACTTTATTTTGGATATATAATATGAGTGTAGATAAAGCAGTGTATGCAACTGTACGTAATTAGGCCTTATTACGTAACAATTACATACACTACTATTTTCGATTTAGCTCAACTTTTCGATACTATTTTACAGTAACTAATAAGACTTTGTTACAGTTTGCAACTTTTATGGTAATATGTTTCATTTATAAATAATTCACCTTAATCTCGCAGCTGTTTCGTGATTTTTGCTTGGAGAGGTGAAGAAAGAGTAAGATTTTTATTGATTAAAATTGTGTTAAAATAGTATGTAAAATATATAAATACGTTGGAAAATAAGTCGTTTAAAGAATAAGTGGAATCCAACAGTTTTTTTCATTTTCATACATATTTTTTAAGCAAATATGTTTACCTAGAAAATTTTTAAGAAAAATTGCCGAAGTTTAGGTGGTATTTTTGGGAATGTATTAAAGTATTTCATACAAATTTTGATATAAACTTGGCTTTATGCTTTAATCAGATAATATAAAACAATTGGAGGGCAAGACAAATAATAATAACTAATCAAGCGACAAGTTAGCACGAATCAACGTCTTTACTAAACAAGCTCTGCAAGAATAAAGTTTTAGTGTATTAAATAATAATAAATGTGGACCAAAAGTATTTTTTGCAATAACAAGACTTCAAGCTATCTTCTTAAATGCAATTCATGTGCTTTATTTCATTATTAGCGATTTTGGTTTTCAAATCGTTACCGGACTCTTACCGTTTTTGATCATTACTCATGTGAATTAAAAATATCCACAAAAATCTAGTTATAGGCACCTGGATTGTTATACTACCAAATGGTATAGAATACTATTGAGATGTGCTGTTCGAATCGTACAAATTAACGAATCAAATTGCGCTTATGTGTGGTGACCCCGTGGTGCTCCTTGTAAGTGCTTAATGATGAGTAGTCTGTGTAGTCTGTGGTTTAGACAGATCGATAGTAGCGGCAAATCGTGGACGTTTATGTACACTCGCGTTCAAAAGTGCATACCCAATTCAGCAACAGAATCGTTTGAAGCTAAATTAGACGCCATCTATGCGTTCTTTGTGTAATAAGGCTATTACGACTATCTGTAAATCTTACTAGTACCGTAAGCTGTTACTAGATGGCGTTGAATGCAATTAAAAATAAAAAAAATATTGTCCAGTTTATATTTACAAACTTTGTTTGCCCATTTTGCTTAATTCAATATTTCAACGATACATTAATCGGTTTTGGAAGTTGAAAACAATTCTTGTTTTTTTCTCTCACTGTTATTTCATTTCAATCGTCCATCCAGCTATTCAGAATCCACATCGGAATTCTCTGTATTTACCGTATTAAATGGCGTCACGGAATGCCCTTTCATTCCAAGACATTAAAAACACAAAATCTCATAATTATTGGCGGGGATTTGAACCCGGATACTCTTGCGTTCAACTCGCATGCGCCAGCCACTGGACCAAAGCACTATTATTAACGCCGGTGAAATTCATTACTAGTTGAGATCATGCATATCAAGCTTGTCATTATTGAACTAAATCCGTAAAACATGTCAATGGAATTAGAGTTTTATTAGAATGAAATAAACGTCAAATTTGCATACCAAAATTTGGGTACTGTTAATTTGCGACACGCTTTATTTTTGTTAGTAATGTGTCAAGTAAATGAAAGAGGGTAGATCTAAGTTTTCTAAATACCATACTAAATGTTTTTCTATTACCTGACCGATTGCTTCTTCTTTTGTTCGTTGCGTTATACGTCTGAAATCATTGCTCAGTTTATATTATCAATTATTAAAACAAAATGAGTTCTTGAAGCAATATTGACTTGAATTGCATAATGAAGGCTATAATAATATATCAGAGATAGCTAGAGAAACCGGTGTAAACGTAAGTAGTTTTTTTTACTTCTTTTCCTCATTAAAAAAATGTCTACATATATTATACGTCAATTATGATAAAAAAAATGTTTATTGTTTCAGAGGAAAACTGTTACTTTATGGGTAGGACGATTCCAAGGAGGAGGATCTTTGTTACACTAGCAATAAAACTGGTAGACCAAGCCTCATTGACACACAGGAACGTCCGTTGTTGGTACGGGAATATGAGGAATATGGCTTTAGGCCTACAAGGCACTATGCGGGTTTGTTTGGCACAAGCGCACTCACGGGTCGTCGTGCCCTTCATAACGAGGGACTCCATCATCGCAGACACGCCGTTAACCTTTGTTGACAGTTGCACATAAAACAGCAAAGTTACAGTTTGCTCACACAGTTCGAGACAACGACTGGACTAATGCCATCTCTACTAACGAAAAGACTTTTAAATCCAGTCAACAAGGACGCCTGTCTTTGTGGCGTCGAAATAATACGCGATATGACATCGAGCATGTCTTGCCCGACATGGAATCGGGTCGTATCACAGTCAACATGTGGGATTGGATGACTACAGCCGGTCCGGAAGAACTTGTCAGAATACCAAGCCGCGCGAATAGTGACAACTGGACGGTGGACGTGTTGGAATAGACCCTGATGCCTACAGTTCGAAATGTGTACCCAGAGACTGAATTTCCGTTGGTATTGTTTTTGCAAGATGATTGCCCAATACACCGCTCGCGTAGTGTGAAGGAGTGGTTTAAAAAACACAAAAATGACATCAAGGTCATTCCCTGCTGACACTGACCTTAGGTAGTATTAATAAATAAGATAAATAAATAATGCTTAATAATGTGAGACAACAGTAAAAATTCAAACTTATATACCTATACCTATGTTGACTACCTATATTAATTACCTACTGAAAATTTCGCCTTGCAAATTGCAGTGAAGTTCTGTGGTTTATGTTACCTATAGATAAGCAAGTATTTATTATCAATGCAAAACTTAAGTAGGTATTATAACATATTAGCGGCCTCAGCTGGTTCATAAAATAAGATATAGGTAGAGGATCGGACTCTCGGATTAGTGTGTGGCTTTTTATTCGTATATACTTATTGGTATATATTGATGCCGATCCTGATTATCCGTAAATAAGTATCTAATTATGATACGATAATTATTGAATATGTTTCGATTCAAAGTCATATTTTCAATAAATTGTTGTCGAAATCAAAGTCGTAATAGTTGTGTAATCTATGTTCACTGAATTTCCGTTTGTTTGTTTCAGTTGCTAATAAGTATGAATGGTTACTTTTGATAATAGTCCGATCCTCTATTATGGTAGTTAATAGGTAATCCTTGAGGTAACCTTCACCTGAGGTAACCTGAAGGTGAAGCTTCAATCCTTTTCCGTTTTCGGAAATGTTACTTAAGCTTAAACCTCAATAAAATGTAAGGTAATTGCCTTGTTGTAGCACTAACAGTTTTGTTTTATTCTAGTTTATGGCCTAATTTATGTAGCTAATTCTGTCAAAAGGTTGTTTTACATAACAGTATTTCTTTCTAGTTTACCGTGTCAATGAGCTAACTAAGCTAAGCTAATTCTTTCAACCTAATGTGCTTTAAAGTTCAACTCGATGGAACATTTTAAGGCTATATCGAGTGAAATATTTTAAAAATAATAATTTATTTCATTAAGATTGGCTGTAAGTAAGTAATATATAAATAAAGGAAAATGTTTTTTATTTTTTAAAAGTTTCAATTCCTTTAACGTTCATTCCCTTAATAAACACAATCTAATTAAATGTGGAAGTAAATCTAGAAGGGGCCCATTATGCAAGTTGTCGACAAGGCAATCGTCATTATTGCCAACCGGCACAACAGGCCTTTACCAATTTCAGCTTCGCATATGCTTTTTCAAGAAAATTACACAAGCATATAGGCATTCAACTGAATCGCCATATTGTGCCAGATTAAATCTCCGGTTAAAAAGGGTAGGTAGCACTACACTAAGCTAACTGCCGCTGCTGCCGCCTGACCGAGCCATCGATTTTTATTGACCTATGAATGCTAAGCTAAGAAGTCAAAACTACCTTAAACTAGGTAATTATAAAAGTTGTGCGACTGGTCGACACTACACAAAATTACATTGTTACTACAGATTTCCTCTTAATGATTTATTAAGTAATATTATTTTGTCAATAATATTTACCAAATTTTTATTTTATTTAATGCATTTCGCTAGCAGCGCCATCTAGTTTGGTATTTGAACAACCCATACAATCAGAGCGCAAGCGGCCGCATACGAAAGTCGACCTAGAGGTGGCGATGCAATTATGAACGCCATTGTACGTAAGTACGTACAGAAAAAAATAAGTCCCGCCGAGTTTCTTGCCGGTCATAATACTTCTCAGGTCAGAGGTGTAGGGTTAGAAGCGGTGGTAGTTTTTTTTTTCTCTGACGTTCATAAGTGCATTGTAATATGCCTAAATTGAAAAATAAATATCTTTTTATCAATACTGCCAGCTGCAGTGTTTACAAACGGAGTCTTGTTGACTTGGTCTCTCCGACGATAATATCAGTTTGCAGTTTAGACACCAAATCTTCTGTCTCTTGTTTTTCTGGAAACGTCTACCATTTTTACACAGCTGTCACCAATCTTTCTATAATTATTTTCATTCGACGCATTAAATTGTTGTTAAAACCGAAGAGCGAGGGCCGGTTACAGTACTGGTTATTCTTACAAAACCGGCCAAGTATGTGTCGGACCACGCATAATGCAGGGTTCCGTTTCCTTACCTTCAATGGAATAAGAACTAAACTAGTGCCAAAAGGTCGTATCTGATCCCTATGGAAGAAATTATTTGGATATAACTCAAAAATGTCTGAACCGACAATGTTCAAAATAATTTTCCTAGTAAGTATGTAACAGGGCGCATCTTCTCAATTTGTTTTCATATTTTTTGGACTTACGGTTCAAAAGTTACAATTTTTGAGTTTCGATGCGATTATTTCTGAAAATATTCACTTAATCACAAAATTTTCAAGGAAACCTCGATGTACTTTTTAAAGACCTACCGATTGACGTCAAACATGTTGATATTTGGTAAAAAAAAATATTTTTTATTTAGTTACATGTATGGAGCACCCCCCCTAAAATATTTTTTTCTGCAATTTAAATACATAACTCAATAGCGGCATACAAAATACACCGTATGCCTAAATTTTATTATAATAAGTCTAACAGTTTTTAATTAAAATGGCTGTGACATACGTACGGACGGACGGACATGACGAAACTATAAGGGGTCCGTTTTTCCCAATTTGGCTACGGGACCCTAAAAACGGTACCTTAACTAAGAATTTCTGGTTCTGGCCATACAAATTCGGCACCAAAAGTACTTCTAAGCGCGACCGAAAGGGCGGTGGTCGCCTGCTGTCCATAGTGCTAATGCCTTAAAACTAACCTTTTGGAGCATGCAACTCTTCGTCGAAAAGCTGACGTTTGTGAACCTGATGATGGTCTTTGCGAAGATGTTGTGGCAGGACACTTGCGAGATCTGCATCTTGACCGCACGCCTACCCGCCTTGTCGACTGAAAACGTTCTTGCACTAAACTTGAAAAAAAAAAGCATTTTTATATAAACTTATATAGATGTCATATACAAAGGAAAAAGTGACCTAGGACTCATAGGCTTTATGATTTATATAGTAGTGTGTCTACTTAAAATAAACAAATCAAAATATTTATTAAAAATAATTTGATTTGTTCTTCAGTCATTTTTAAATAAGCAATTTCATTCAGTATTTTTTCTTGATCCTCAATTAAGCTAATACCTACTGAATAGATTTGGGTACAACATAGCACATGGTGGAGCTACTTAAACATATCTGTCTGTGCCTTAAAAAAATTTAAAAGTAAGATGGCAAACTAAAATTCAGGGCTGTCATTTACTTAGTCGAACGAGGGGAGCGTAAGCGAAGTGAAGAACTTACAAACAACTTCGGCTACTGTGACGTCTCGGCATTTCGATGGCTTTTTGATTTTGAAGGTTTGTTCCGCGATAACTTTAGTAACGTTTTTTTGATCTTTATGAAATTTGTTGGGGTTGTAGCAAAGATACATGTAATTTGAGAGTTCGTATATGAGCAGGATCGATCAAGGGGTTGTGGAACTTTCAAAGTTCTCCATGGTTTCGGCTGTGTCCCAGCTGTTTTCTGTTAAGGTTACAGCCTCTAGGCAACGTAAGCTATTTATTTATTTAGAACACTAAGGTTTTGACAGATTCTAGTAAGACTAAATTAAGATAACTAGTAGTCCGCCTCGAATTGAGAACTGACGATTTACTTTCAAACGAATTGACCAATGTAACAAGACCCTTGTGAAGACCGCTTTTGCGCCTTCTAGCTCCATAATCCCGTCATAGATCCTGCTCAAGTTAAAGAGCAATAAATTCCCTCAAAGTTACCTGACAAACCAGACTTTAAGGCCTAATATCAACGAAGATACAACGCATAATCCAGGAACCTTGTCGCCTGAAAGTACGGGGTACTGTGCGTCAAATCGCCAAAATCTAAAAAAAGTCTGATTTTTCGTTTTTTGACGAAATTGCGTTCGGCGCTCGATGTCACAAACTTGGATTATTTATTGGGCCAACATCACAAACAAGTCTGAAAAAAATCAGATCTACCGGATTTGACGCACACGATGATTGTAATGTTACTGGATTAGCAACAAAGTTAGACAAACTTTATTAAAATGTAGAATGTACTATTACTATTTTTGTAGGTACTCTATATGTAATTTTGTTAATCAATAAGCAATATTAAAAAAGGCTTCCGTAAAAACTAGATCTCTTCCAGACGACCTTTGGGTATATTATTTTCCGTTAAGCTGACACATATCATGATACTTCAAAATTTATAACTTTTCAGAATTGCTAAAAAAAATTGGTTCTTTCGCCATATTGGAATCTCAACAATAAATTGGCTGTATCTTCGTTAATATTTGACCTGGAAATCTGGTATGACAGCTTCTTTCAGGAAATTTGTTGCTCTTTAACCTTGCCATACAAGCTGTTCACAAAAAGTGCTTAGTTTATGATATATAAGCGAAAAACTGAAAAATATTGGAGTTTTTGTCCCCCCTGCAAGTTCCACAGGGTCCTCGAGGTCGAAAACTTAAGAGAGTCTTCTAAATATTCCCTCAAACAACCTGTTAAAGTTCCGTTGAGTTCGGATTACTTTCCAGGTGAAATGTACATATCTACTGGGCTATCGTTCTAAAAATAGAAACTTACATTCATAAATGGAGTAGGTGCAGTAATAATGCTGGTTCCACTTAAATAGCGCCGGCCATCCACAATGTTCAGCATGTACTTGGTTATGAAAGTGAACTTCTTAGCATATGAAGGACTCGGCTTTTTACATTCTTCTACGTTTTCCAAAACCACCTCGAAACTCTGTAAGTATTTTTTGCTTGGTTTAGTTAAATAGTCGTTTTTTAGGTTAGGAACGCTTGTAAAAATGGTATCTTTACGCCCTTTTAACTGATTTTATCTCGATAACTAAGCCACTTATAGGAAAATAGACCAGATAGGTCGATTCACCTTCATCCGGACATTACAGTATCAGAAAATGTCAATTTCGAGAAAATGTCGAAAAGTCGCTTTTTACACTAGGACGGCAGTACTTATACTACATGTATAAGTAGTAGATCATAGAGAATCGAACTCTTTAGTGCGTCAGTCGGGCTATATACGTGCATTGTCATTCAATATTCCAACCAAATAAAGATTAACCGTTATTTTACGTAAGTAAATACATATACTAGTTAATTATATATAAGCTGTATAGGTTAATAATTAAAGTTGATATAATGCTAAATGATCAATATATCCATAATAAACTAAAAATTAAAAAATTCTATTGCGATGGTTCAAAGATAACAGATGTTATAATAATAATAATAATAATAATAATAAATACTCTCTGCTCGAGTCAAGTTTCCGGACGCTGAACGTGCACCTAGGACCGCCGGGGGTGTCCCCGCATGGCAGGTGCGGATCGAGCGTCGTATCAACTCATTTAGGACTCTCATTGCAAAGCTGATCTGCTTCAGGGGGGGCAATAACCGCCCCCGAGTAATGCGCTTTGTGCACCAGGCGTTCGCGGGGACGGATATCGAGCCCCGCGACTACATGGCCAACGTCGTAGAGCGCATCGACTTTCTGAAGCAGAAAGTTTATGCATGGGCAAGCCGTATTCGCCATTACAGAGAGCGTGTGGACCGATTCAAGCAGAATCGTCTTTTCCAAAGTGACCAAAGGAAGGTATACCGAAGGTGGGAGGAAACCGACCCCCGTGTGTCCGACGTGCGACTGCCGGATGCTACTGCCATGACTAATTTCTGGCGTAGCATCTGGTCAGCGCCCGTTGAACACACGGAGGGCGAGTGGATGAGTGTTGTTGAACGTGAGTGCGAGTCCATCGAACCAATGGGAGCTATCACCATCAGCCCCGACGACGTAAGTTGCGCGATCCGTACGGCCCAGAACTGGAAAAGTCCTGGCCCGGATGGGTTGCACAACTTCTGGCTAAAATGGTTTCGGTGCTCGCACTCGCGGCTGGCAACGCAATTTCAACAAGCCCTTGAACTTGGCTCCCTCCCGCCTTCCTTAACAACTGGTGTAACCTTCCTGCTCTATAAGTCCGGTAGTACCACGGAAGCGAAGAACTACCGACCCATCACGTGCTTGCCTACGCTCTACAAGCTTCTTACATCCATTTTGAGAGCAAAAATAAACGCGCACATGGTCGCAAACAACATTTTGGTCTCCGCTCAAAATGGATGTAGGGTTGGGTCCCGTGGTACTAAAGAGCTCCTCCTCATAGACATGACCATTTACCAACGAGTCCGGCGGAACAGGGGGGCCCTCTCGGCCGCTTGGATTGACTACAAGAAGGCCTATGATTCGGTGCCTCATTCATGGCTGGAGAGGATCTTAGAGCTGTATAAAATTGATGCAGCTTTAAGGTCCCTCCTTGGCGCGTGTGTGAGGCAGTGGACCACAGTCCTTCGTCAACCAGGAGGCGGGGATGACCCCCCTGGCCCGCAGGACTTTATAAGGATCGAGCGAGGAATATTTCAGGGCGACAGTCTGAGTCCCCTGTGGTTCTGCCTAGCTCTAAATCCGCTCAGCAATCTGCTGAAGGATTCAGGGCTAGGTTGCCGGCTTCGGAGAGAGGGTGAAGTCATATCTCACCTTGTGTACATGGACGATCTCAAGTTATTTGCACCAAATAATCGAGACTTGTTGGAACTACTGAAGACCACTAAAGTGTTCAGTAGTTCCATCAAGATGGAGTTTGGTGTTGATAAATGTGCGGTTATGCATGTACAGCGGGGGAAAGTAGTAAATTCAACAAATATACAGCTTTCTGAGACAATGACGTTCAGATCTATCTCTGAATCAGAAACCTACAAATACCTTGGTATGTCACAGTCTTTGGGCATTGAGGATGTGGGTATTAAACAGGCGTTGAAGGAGCGCTTCTTTGGTCGGCTGACAAAAGTACTTAATAGTCTTCTGTCAGGTGGCAACAAGGTGCGCGCCTTCAATGCCTGGGTAATGCCCCTACTCACATACACCTTTGGCATACTAAGGTGGACACAGACCGAGCTGGATGCCCTGGATCGGAGAGTCCGTCTATTGCTCACCACACACCGTATGCTTCACCCACGCTCGTCTGTTATGAGATTGTACATCCCACGGAAGTGTGGAGGTCGCGGCTTTTTAAACGCCAAAAATCTCCACAACCGTGAGGTGTACAATCTCAGGAATTATTTCCTTAACAACGAGTGTGAGATGCATCGTGATGTGGTGGCAGTAGATAAGGGTCTCACGCCGCTCTCCTTGGCAAACAAGAACTGGTGCAAACCTGTGGTGCTAAGCACCGAGGATCGCAGGGCGGTATGGAAGAGCAAGGAGCTACACGGGCGGTTCTACAGGGCCCTAACGGGACCCGACGTAGACCTGCTCGCGTCGGTGAACTGGTTACGATTCGGGGACCTCTTCGGAGAAACCGAAGGTTTTGCCTGTGCAATTGCGGACGAAGTTATCATGACGAATAACTACTGGAAATATATCCTGAAGGACGGTACGGTCGACATTTGTCGGGCATGCCGCCGTCCCGGAGAGTCACTCAGGCATATCATCTCCGGTTGTTCTCATCTTGCTAACGGCGAGTACTTGCACAGACATAACCTCGTAGCCAGGATTATACACCAGCAGCTTGCTCTCCTATACGGTCTTGTGGACCACGAAGTGCCGTACTACAAGTACACACCTGCACCAGTTCTCGAAAATGGTCGTGCCATGCTCTATTGGGATCGATCTATTATCACGGACAGGACTATTGTAGCCAATAGGCCTGATATCGTGGTAATAGATCGACCGCAACGCCGGGCCATGCTCGTCGACATCACCGTCCCATGTGACGAGAACCTCGTGAAGGCCGAGAAGGACAAGTCCAGCAAGTACCTAGACTTGGCTCACGAGGTAACCGCCATGTGGGAGGTCGATTCGGCGATCATTGTGCCGATAGTTGTCTCTGCGAACGGTCTCATAGCGAAGAGTCTCGACCAACATCTTGAGAGACTTTCGCTACGGGGTTGTGGTTGGATTAAGGGTCAGATTCAGAAGGCGGTAATCTTGGACACGGCGCGCATAGTCCGAAGGTTCCTCACTCTGCGGCCCTAACCACCGGCAGCCTGGGCCCTGCTCCGTTGCCGGCGGCACCCTAGTTTAGGTTTTTTATAATGCTTTTATTGTTTTTATATGTTTTAGATGTATTTTTATATTTTACTTTTATAAAAATATTGTAAAAACCCTAAACTAAGAAGAAAAATAAATAAAGAGTATAATAAATACTCTTTATTGCACACCTCATACAGTTACAAGCACAAATTTTACAATTAGATAAATTTAGGTAGAGGTAACAACAGGCGGTCTTATCGCTAATGAGCGATTTCTTCCAGACAACCTTTAAAGTTTAAATACGTCTGTTTAGACACTATCCAAATTTAATACAACTCCAATACATTAACTACCCAATACAGCTAGCGCCTAAATGTTTGAATCAAAAATATGTAAGTATCATAATTTGCTTGAAAATTGTTCCGATGTAACATGTATACAACTTCAATATTGGTTGATTATTTCTTGTGTGTTGGAGTTATGTTTGAGATAGATTGTGTTTTTAATGTATTTTAAAATTAGAATACGGCACAAAGTTAATATTCAGAGCAATGACGCGTAGTTTCAGTGACCCTCTGTGGCAATATTTTTGCAAAACATTTTATTGCACGTATTCCAATTTGACAAATTTCTCGTTTGAAGGGGTGGCCACATAGGGATGAAATTTCATAGGAGTCAATTTCAAATTGGGTCAGTTCGGGTTGCACAGGGCGGTTCCTCATCACTTCAGGAGCTTAAATACCGCGAGCCATCCGGTTGCCTCGCGGTCACTGAAACTACGCGTCATTGCCTTAACTATAATAGTTCGGCGCTCGTGCGCCCGAAGATGGCTGACGTAGCCGATCTTCGAAGTGAACCCCCGTGCACATTGAGGGCATTGTGAGGACACCAGCCAGGTAGTAGTAGTGTATGGTAGCAGGCTGGCGTGTTTTCAGCTCGTCGCGTCTATACGCTATCATCGAGGTCAATGTCAGTTTATAACAGAATTTTAACTAAAGTAGTTTTTCCTAGGCCAAATTGGTTTTCCCAATTCAATATCAAATTACGGCTTACATTTCATCATTTTCATTAATATATAAGTTAATCTTTTCGACTTATTCCGAAATGAAATATCTGGGAAAATGAAAAGGGAAAGAAATAAATGTCTGGGATTGTCCTGGCGCAAATTGATCGAAAACCTATGTGGCGTAAGCCAAACTAATTTATATTTTTGGCTGATGAGTAATTCAATTGGTATAAAAGGTAGACGTCCAAGTGATCGTCACTACACCTGTAGATACCCATACAGACAGTCAACGTCAAAAATATGTAAAGCCTGACCAGAAATATATGATCATGCGCCATGTTGCGGAATTTCATTGGAACTAATTTCTTACACTGGCAATCATTTTAGTGACAGGATAATTATGCATGTGTGAGTGCATGATAGGCTGTCACTGTCATTGTGGTGGTTTACTTGAATAATAATAAAGTGTTGAATATTAAATAATAAACGACAAAAAAATCCCAAAATTATCCATAGTTCAGAGCGAAACATTGTAAATAGTGTATATAATAAACCGTTGTAAATAATACGCTCGGGAAATAAAACTATTTAAATGTGAAAAATTTTCAAATAATATCAGAGCTGATAGGTAAACAAATCAAGATGTCACCATACCATAGAGAATGATATGGAATAATACGCTCTATGATTATACTGAACTGTTGCCATATAAATGAGAGTAATAGCGCCCTCCTGACTACTAGTATAGATAATTATGATTTTTAATTACTATCGCTTTTGTTTTTAAAACATCATTTCTGCATTTTATTCAGTTTTAAATGTCATATTCGAGCGCTCGAATCTCAAAAATCACCCCCCAGAACGTCTACACTTTGTAAACTGAAATCCTCGTTTTAGGGATCCGTAGCCAATTGTAAAAACTCACCCTAAAAGATTTATACCATGACATGATGGTGACAAACAAGCATACCTACGCCCGCCTGAAGGTAAACAGCTACCGTAGCCTATTGATCCTGCAACTCCAGAGGCGACACATGCGCGTTACTCACCTTTTTCCCTTTCAAAGCAGCACAGTATAACAAATAAACGCATGTTACGAAGATCACAAGGACGCACCGTGTTTGAAACATGTTTTGTTTGTGATGAAAATGGCATACAATTAACTAGTTTTGAATAGTACTGATAAAATTTACCTAGATCAAGATCATGACAATTATTTATCATAATCAAACATAATCATGGCATTTTATATGTATTTTATTTATCTCATCCATCAATGAAAAAAAAACAGCCAAGTGCGAGTAATAATAGTGTCACTACGGGTCCAAATTCTGGTCCTTCGTTGATGTACATATATGTTTATTATGATCGTTTCTTCCTAAATAATGGTATGTTCTATAAATTTAAGCTTATGCTAGTAGTTTAAGTAACAATACAATCCGCGGATGCATCCGTCTATGTGTAGAGTTAGCATAATATTTATTTACATAGGTATATATAATTTATATACAATTGCATATCATAAATCGTCGATCTGGCACAGATTTCCATATAATCGGTGAACATACATTAAAAAACCGGCCAAGTGCGTGTCGGACCACGCATAATGGAGGGTTCCGTAGCTTCAATGGAATAAGAACCAGACTAATGCCAAAAGGTCGTATCTGATGCCCATGAAAGAAGTTTTTAGAAAATAACTCAAAAATGGCTAGACCTATAATGTTCAAAATAATTTTCCTAAAAAGTTTATCATAATGCGCATCTTCTCAAATTTTTTCATAATTTTTGGTCTTACGGTTCAAAAGTTACAGGGGGGGACGCTATTTTTCCGACTTTCGAAGCGATTATTTCCGAAAATATTTCCATTATCAAAAAATTATTCTACTAAACCCTTATTCATTTTTGAATACCTATCCAACAATATATCACACGTTAGGGTTGGAATGAAAAAAAAACACTCCCCACATTACGTATAGGGGAGGTACCCTAATAAAACATTTTTTTCCACTTTTTATTTTTCCACTTTGTCGGCGTGATTGATATACATATCAGTACCAAATTCCAGCTTTCTAGTGCTAACGGTTACTAAGATTATCCGCGGACGGACGGACGGACGGACAGACATGGCGAAACTATAAGGGTTCCTAGTTGACTACGGAACCCTAAAAAAATAGCAAAAAAAAACAAAGATACCGACAAATTGATAAATTAAAATTTGAAATCTTGAAAAAGGTTGAAAAATTAAACTTGCGTCTTAAATTTGAGCTCATTTGATGCTACGCTATGATTTCAACATTTGTAATAATCTCATACAAATGAATGAACCTAACTAACCCTAAAATCAAAATTTTATGAGTTATAAATAATAAGTCAATACAATAGCTTAATTATACATAATCATACACAAATAAAATAATCAATAAACATACATATGTTACATACACAGAGTAAATAAAAATAAAGATGAAAATAAACTAATAAAAATACAGTCAGCAAACATTTGTGTATTAATTAGTGTAATTTTTTTATTTATATTGTTGATTGTCAAAAAAAAAAAAGAAATAAAAAATCCAGATAGGCATTATTGATTAGATTCATTTTTAGGGTTCCGTAGTCAACTAGGAACCCTTATAGTTTCGCCATGTCTGCCCGTCCGTCCGTCCGTCCGTCCGTCCGCGGATAATCTCAGTGACCGTTAGCACTAGAAAGCTGAAATTTGGTACTAATATGTATATCAATCACGCCGACAAAGTGGTAAAATAAAAAGTGGAATTTTTTTTTTTATTAGGGTACCTCCCCTATACGTAAAGTGGGGAGTGATTTTTTTTTTCATTTCAACCCTAACGTGTGATATATTGTTGGATAGGTATTTAAAAATGAATAGGGGTTTACTAAAATCATTTTTCGATAATGTAAATATTTTCGGAAATAATCGCTCCAGAAGTAAAAAAATATGCGTCCCCCCCCCTCTAACTTTTGAACCATAAGTTTTAAAAATATGAAAAAAATCTCAAAAGTAGAACTTCATAAAAACTTTCTAGGAAAATTATTTTGAACTTGATAGGATGAATAGTTTTTGAAAAAAAAATTCAAAATAATTTCTGTACTAAGTTTGTAATTTAACCGTATAAGCAGGTGTTTATTGTAACTGTAATTTGTACAAAATTACAATGAAATGACGTGCTTTCAAATAAAGTAAAAACGGTGAAAATCGGTTCACGCAATAAAGAATTATTCCATAAAAATCATCTTCCGTACTTTAAGCTCGCGCGCAATAGTTTACTTAATTTGCCGATATATGTCGCTGTACGTGGAACTCTCATATCATATCCTACATGGCGGTGTTATTAACTCTAAAGTGGGGACACTTACTGTGACGGACGGAAAACTACGGAACCCTACACTGAGCGTGGCCCGACACGCTCTTGGCCGGTTTTATACTGCAGAATTGTGTCATTCCTAGCGACCTCTTTTTGAGAGGGAGACCTCGTTTATGTTTAATTGTTCTCAAATTAGGTGTGAACATCTTTTATAAGTATTGAAAGTAAAAGGACCTTGTGGAGACAAAAAAACAAAATATTATATAAAAAAAAATTCGCAAAATGTACCTAAACTCTTCTAAAGTAATTCCTTCTTTTGGCCTCACCCAGGAATGCGTGGTTAAAATATTTGGTTTCCTTTCAAGCACATTATAGTTATTTAGTATCGTTAAAAAAGGTTCTTTTTGAACCCAAATAAAATCGATTAGTCCCCGCCACGATCGTTACAGCTGGTCGCGCGCATACCGCGCATGCGCATTCGAACAGTTATTTATCGATACGACGACAGCAGAGACAAATAAGACGAGCTTAAAATAACTACTGTTAATTTTAACAGGGCTGTATTTTAGACTTTAAACAATTAGTTTGGTGGCGTCTATGCGATGATTTATAAAAATACGATAAAGGTATCATATTTTTAGGTAGTCGAACGAGCGGAGCGTAAGCGAAGTGGAGTTCTTACAATCAACTTCTGGCTACTGGGACGTCTCGGCATTTCAATAGTTTTTTTGATTTTGAGAGTTTGTTCTGCGATAACTTGTGTAACGTTTTTCTGATCTTCATGAAATTTGATGGGGTTGTAGCAGAGATACATATAATTTGAATTCATGTGGTGCACAATAAAGAATATTTATTATTATTATTATTAATTTGAGAGATCGTATATGAGCAGGATCGATCAAGGGGTCATGGAGCTAGAAGGCGCGAAAAATCATCATATGGGTCTTGTTATATTGGTCATCACGTTTGCAAGGAAATCGCGAGTTCTCAGTTCAAGGCGGACTACTAGTTAGTTAGTTTTACTGGGCATTTTTCCCAAGTCGTCACCCAGCGTGCCTATTTTGCGTGAAAACGGGCATGCTGGCGCTACTCTAACCACCCCAGCTCCTCCACGAACCTCAGCAAAGCAATTATGTTGCTTACCACGTCGTGTAAGGTGCTTAGAGACCCCAGGTGCTTAAGTTCTGTATACTTCTACCTGTTTGCAATCCAGCAGAATGTGTTTAGTTGTTCCCTCCGCCTCCATCTATGCATGCACGGCACAGGGGGCTGTCTGTCCTATTTATCTATTATTAAAGAGGTGTTTGTTGATTGTAATATGTCCTGTTATCAACCCTATTATTTTGCGTAGTAGGTGTCTCGGTGTCCTCAGGAGTACAGGAGTAATATACGATTCCTTTATAATTACGGTGGCGTGCAGCGTTTAGGCTTCTCTGACTCATAATGGCGTTTGCAACTCCATTAGAGATTCATTTCTGTGACTACCGAAGGTAAGCGTCTGTTAAACGGTTGCCAACGGTCCAAGGTCACCCTGACCTTGGTTGGTGGTTCATACAATTTTGCTGGCAACAACTGTCTACACGGTCCGTCCGGACTCCGGGAAAAGGTACAAACCTTTTCCCGGAATCTCCTCGGTTCTGGCTCACTATCGTATCATCGAGACCAGATATGTGTTCTTTTAAATTAATTGAGTTTAAAACTAAAGCGTGTGCCAGACGGCATAAAATAAGCCCCTCCGACAGAGCGACCTTGGTTTGTGGCCTTGTGGCCACAAACGATTGCACGACGTAGTATTTTTTTTACTTTTTATGTACGTTCCTTAGTTTTGTCACAGACGCCCTCTGCTGATTTTGATATGATGAAAATAATAGGTATTCTTGTCTAGCATGTAATACAAATAGAACCCATAGTTAAACCAGGAGCACTATTCAAACTTTAACACTTTGATTAGTTACAGAATTGTTTTCATATTTATATAGATACTTTTGTCATCAAAATAACAATGTTTCACGTATTGTTTGTATAAGCATTTTTTAATATCTGATTGACATAATTTTGGTAAGAAGAAAAGGATTTGAACAAGCCTAACGTAGATTTGACAGGTACGATTCTGTTCAATCATCCTCCTAGCGTTTGTCCCAGGTTAAATTAAGGCTCAATTGATTTTGGGGTCGGCGCAGCAACCAAATACCATGAATTGACGTACATAGGTACTAGTTTTTATGAAAACGACTGCCGCTGATTAGCAACTAAAATTCTTATTTCCCATTTCTTATTTATAACCGATGCCATGTTTTCCTTCGCCCAAAAGCCTATCTACGAGTTAATGTTATATCCTAATATCCTATATCTTACCTAAGTTCCGATACAATTCACCGTTACCTGCGATCCGGGGTTTGAACCAGACCGGGGTTTGAAAGTCAGACGCTTTACTGATATAAAGATAAAATATATTTATTCTTTAATTCAGGGATATTACAATGCACTTATGAACGTCAGCGACATAAGAAAACTACTACTGGATCTAACCCTACACCTAGAACCCGAGAAGTATTATGACCGGCAAGAAACTCGGCAGGACTTATTTTTTTCAAAACAGTAATACATTAAATCTTAAGATTACTCAATAATGCGTCATCTTCCAAAAGCCATATAATGCTAAATAACCTATTTTTTAATAGTAGTTATAATATTAATGGCCATGTTAGCTTGAAATCATGTAATTTACAAAACTGTTCAATTATAATTTCATATTAAAATCAATTAATTTTTTTTTTTCGAATAGGCTTCCAGGGTGCGAATACAGGCGCCGGCCAAGCATGATGCGCGAACAATGACTTCCTTTTGTTCCCCGAGTTCATTGTCCACGTGCACGCAACGGTTTTATGCTAGAGCTTGTCGTCAGTATACCTACATATACCGTGATCCTATTGTAGGTGTCAGTAAGGTCAATTGCAAATGTCTTGTACCTTTATATAATAACTTCTTAAATTTCTGAAGAAAAAAAAAGATTAAAGTTATGTATTCCTCAATTTAGCCACATTACAATGCACTTATGAACGTCAGAGAAAAAAAAACGATCGGTCTAACCCTACACCTCTGACCCGAGAAGTATTATGACCGGCAAGAAACTCAGCGGGACTTATTTTTTCAAAACAGTAATACATTAGATCTTAAAGATACACAATAATGCGTAGTTTTATAAGAAGACATATCAAAACAGCTTGAGAGACAGACAATGTACCTATTGTTTAAATAAAATAAAATGTAATGAAATAATAATAATAAAATCCAAATCTGATTGCTTCACAAAACGTTTGATATGCTTTCCTATCTGAACTGTGTCCTCTAAATGTTAAATGATTTTGTAGTAGTTTCTGGTCATCATATCAGCCGAAAGACGTCCACTGCTGAACATAGGCCTCTCCCAAAGAGTGCCACAATGACCGGTCCTGCGCCACCCGCATCCAGCGGACTCCCGCGACCTTTACCAGGTCATCAGTCCACCTTATGGGTCTACTCACGCTGCGCCTTCCGGTTCGTGGTCGCCACTCGAAAACCTTTCCGCCCCAACGGTCATCGGTTCGGATTTTCTGAGTAACGTTACAAAAATTAGCCATACATTTAAAGATACTTAAAGATAAATCTTGAAGCAAATCAAATTATTTTATTAAATTATCTGGCCTCGGACACCGGAGGGTTTGGTCACTTTTTCTGAAGTATATGACATATATTTTCATACTTAAAGATAATTTATTTATTATTACAAGGCATAGTAAATTGAAATCACAAACACCTACAACAATTATTAATATTATTTGAAACGGGTTATTTACCATGTATATTAGTGTTTACGAGCACCCGATATTTCGGTGCAGTTGCATGCACCATCATCACGGAGTAACTAACGAACAAGAATCACAGCATATATACGAAAATTGTATTTATTTATTTATTTAAACTTTATTGCACAGTATAAAATATACAGTTACAAAAGACGGACCTAATGCCGTAAGGCATTCTCTACCAGTCAACCTTTAGGTCAAACAGAAAAGCATCATTGGTGCAGGGTATGTAAAGAACAGAACTAATAACTAAAATAGCAATAACGTTACCAAATATAAAGAAGCATAAATTACTGTCATTTATATGGCAACATTTCAGTATAGCCAAAAAGTATATTATTGTTTATGGTATAGTGAGATCTTGATTTGTTTACCTGTCAGCTCTGTTGTCAATGTTGAAATGTTTTGAAGCAAAATAGCTTCATTTCCCGAGCGTTTTATTTCCCGCAGTTCATTTAAACATTATTAACAATGTTTCGCTCTAGACTACGAATAGTTTTGGGCAAGTTTTATTGATTTATTATTTAATATTCAACACTTTATTATTTAAGTGAACCGCCACAATGACATTGACAACAATGACAACCTATCATTAAAATTATTGCCAGTGTAAGAAATTAGTTCCAATGTATTTCCGCAACATGGTGCATGATCATATACTGGTCAGGCTTTAAATACAATATTAGTTACTAGGTATTTTGGTACAATAGTACCACTTCCTAGGTATTACTACCACTCTTCACACAATTTATCGTTGTGTACCTATATCAGTCATGCAACCCTAGAATTACACTCAAGTAAACATATTATTTGATTAACATTCCTACATGCAATACACAACTTATTAATGAACACACAGAATCGGAATTCGTAATAAACACAGAAATAACGCTCTTAATCGCTTCAGGTTAAGCTCTCAATTCGCGTAATAAGCCATATGTATCGTGTCAATTCCAACAACTACTTATAGACCAAGAGCTAACCCCATAAAATGGGGCACAATTTCGAGGGGAAAAAGACCCTTTTAGTTTGCAACACTATCCTTATAACTAGATCCGGGCATCTGACAGCTCTTTAGGTGGTTATAATGACAGGCTAGCAAAACTCTTCAGTTGGGAAATAGGAATTAAAAATATTAAGATAAAAAACATATGCGTATTAATGCGCAAACAAAAATAGAAGACGACAAATATGGATAATATTACACGTCACTTGACAAGTAATGTCAAGTGACGTATAATATTATTCATACTTGTAACCCCGACAGAAACGCCTGGCAATTATATATTCTAAAATAAAACAATTAGAAACGGATTTTATCGCGTGTACTGAGCTTAAATTACATCCCGACGTTTCGAACACTTTACAGCGTTCGTGGTCAACTGGTCGACTGAGGAAAAATATACAATTACCTCCGTTCAAAAACTAGCACAATATGCAAACCTACCCACATATTAAATATTTAACAAATTTAGTGTTTGCACATGCCAGAGGGGCCTTTATAAAAAACAAATTATTTATTATTACAAAACAAATTATTAAACAAATTATTTTTATAATTATAATTTTTTTTTTTTATTAGTATTAAATTATTATTAGTGTCCACACTGTCCACCATTATGGTCTCACAGTCCTATGTCTAGCTTGCTCTTTAACCAAATGAATAACTGGATCCCAAGCTGGTGGTACCGAAAAACCATCCTCTCTGTTGAAATTTGGATATTTTTTAATCTCGATTGCCTCTCGCAACATCCGGGGAATGTATCGTTTCTTCTTGACGAGGATTTGCGGTTTGTCAAATTTAACTGAGTGGTTGGGCCTATCCATGACATGCTCACAGACTTGGTCGACGGTGCTTTACATCGGCTATATGTTCCTTTACCCGAGTAGAGATGCTCCGCTTAGTCTGGCCTACATATGATAGACCACATTCACATTCCAGCCTGTAGACCCCTGCACTGTAGAGGAGTAGCCGACTTCACTGACCTCAGGAACTGTGACATATTCTTCATTGGCTTAAAGTAAGTTTTGATAGAAGGACGTTTCAAGATGTTGCCAATCCTGTCAGTGACTCCTCGGACAAAAGGCAAGATGGCAGGCCGGCGCTCAACTGTAGGAATCTTCATCCGAGCCTTCTGATTGAGCCGTGGAATCTTGAGCCCGTTCGCTTGAAGTGCATCCTTGGCATGCCGGAGTTCCGTCGCCAGGTGCTGCTCATCACATATCCTCTGGGCTCTCTGAAACAAAGACTTGCCTACAGTAGCTAGCTGACTGGGGTGGTGGTGTGATCTACCATTCAAATATCTATTTGTATGTGTAGGTTTCCTATATACAGTGCGGCCTAAGGTATTATCGGGGTTTCTCAATACTAGTACATCTAAGAAAGGTAGTGAACAATTATTTTCCAATTCCATGGTAAACTTAATCTTACTATGAATGGAATTGAGGTGGTCAAGGAAAACTGAAACACTACTTTTAGGTAATATAGTAAAATTATCATCTACGTATCTTTTGAAAATCTTCGGCTGCACGGGAGCCAATGAGAGCGCCCTCTCCTCAAAGTCCTCCATAAAGATGTCAGCGACTACTGGAGATACCGGGGACCCCATGGCTACACCGTCGACTTGCAGGTAGAATTAATTGTTCCATAGTAGATATCCTGATGTAAGGCAGTGTTCCAAGAGCTTAGGATATTCTTCAGACATGTTCTGCTCACACAACCTCTTCTTCACAATTTCAATGCAGTCTTGTACCGGTAGACTCGTAAAGAGTGACTGGACATCGAAACTGACCATGATCTCGTCATCAGTTAATGTAAGGTCTCTAATGTCACTGATGAAATGGTAAGAATCCTTATGTATGTGTTCTAGTATTACCCCGTAAAGACGAAAGGACTCCTGCTAAGTATTGAGCCAATTTGTAAGTTGGAGCATCAATTTGACTCACTATTGGACGTAGCGGGGCACCCGCCTTGTGTATCTTCGGTAACCCATACAATTTAGGAGGCACCGGGCAATCAGGAACCAAACCTGCAACATCTAGATTAAGGGATTCGCAGTATTCACCAATTAGGTCTTTAGTACATTTTAAGACTTTCGCAGTAGGATCTTTTTTGACATGTTTATAGGTTGTGCTGTCCGCCAACAGATTCTCAATCTTCTGGTTGTAATCGGTGGTGTCAAGTACAACCGTCACATTACCCTTATCAGCTCGAAGTATGGTAAGGTCTGGATTTTCTGGTAAAGGAACATATAGCCGATGTAAAGCACCGTCGACCAAGGTCAGCAGTCTGTGAGAATGTCATGGATAGGCCCAACCACTCAGTTAAATTTGACAAACCGCAAATCCTCGTCAAGGAGAAACGATACATTCCCCGGATGTTGCGAGAGGCAATCGAGATTAAAAAATATCCAAATTTCAACAGAGAGGATGGTTTTTCGGTACCACCAGCTTGGGATCCAGTTATTCATTTGGTTAAGGAGCAAGCTAATCATAGGACTGTGAGACCATAATGGTGGACAGTGTGGACACTAATAATAATTTAATACTAATAAAAAAAAAAAAAAAAAAAAAAAATAATAAAAATAATTTGTTTAATAATTTGTTTTGTAATAATAAATAATTTGTTTTTTATAAAGGCCCCTCTGGCATGTGCAAACACTAAATTTGTTAAATATTTAATATGTGGGTAGGTTTGCATATTGTGATAGTTTTTGAACGGAGGTAATTGTATATTTTTCCTCAGTCGACCCGTTGACCACGAACGCTGTAAAGTGTTCGAAACGTCGGGATGTAATTTAAGCTCAGTACACGCGATAAAATCCGTTTTTAATTGTTTTATTTCATGAATAACTATCGCGGCAACCGAAGACAATATTATATATTCTAATTAAATACATAAGTAATTACTTACCTTTAATACTAAATCAAACTTCTGACTCTATGAATTGTATTCTCCAAGTGGTTCCCATTTCTCTGACCTCCACCACTGAACGGCTGTCAGATGCCCATATCTATTATATAGGGAAAGTGTAGCAAACTGCAACCCAGGGACCGTTTCCTTTACGGTATAGTAAGCCGTACGGCAGCGCTATAGAATATCGATGCCTTTATGTTTATAAAGGTAGAACAATACCGGTTGAAATATAAAATAACGATATCGCTATTTTTCGATACGGTACTTATACCGTTGTTATAACGATATCCAACCGTAATTATTTCGATAACGAAATTTACGATCGTGGCTATTACGAAGTAGATACACCCAGATTCAAAATTGCATGGACAATTGATGAATAAATTCATGCTCGCGGCGATAAGGAAACTGAGCGGCGGTGCAGAACAGAACGCGGAGCGCGGGGAGCCGCCAGGTAGCGTATACGAGTACTTCAAGCTCAAACGATACCTTTAAATGAAAATGGTTGACACATCGAAAAAAATAACGGTATCGTTATATTTACCAAAAACATACCGTAACAAACAGTAACGTATGCGGAATGAAATCTGGACAACATTCAATTTCTTATTAAATAAATATAACATAGTTATTTTTATAATCTTTCATAATAATCTTTAATAATGTATTTAATCACATTAAACGCCAGAGTAAGTTTACCCCAATGCAAGGTTTCAAACGAAAGTTGTGGTACTTTATGTCCATCGCTGTCGACAACAACAATGTACAGATTTTTTAAGATCTAAATTTATCTTCCATCGGATAACTTTTTAAGGAAGCTTCGTATACTTGACATTTTTCACATTCTTGATTTCAGATTATTGGTGTTCTCAAAATAATAGTTACCTTGCCACGAATTTCCATTTTAAACAACATAATATTAGTCATTCAAAAAATACAAAAATGAAAAAAACACCTGTTTTTACATTTTTTTACCAAACGACGTGGCCGTATTTTCGATATTTTTTTTTTTAAGTTTTGGAGACGATGGGCATAACTTTTCTTAATTGTTAACTGATACCTCTATGTCTTCAAGATATTTTTACCAAACGTTTTACATTTTTTTACCAAACGACGTGGCCGTATTTTCGATATTATTTTTTTAATTTTTGGAGACGATGGGCGTAACTTTTCTTAATTGTTAACTGATACCTATATGTCTTCAAGATATTTTAAAACAGTTTATCTGCCACATTTGAATGACTTCCTGAGTTCTCTATAAGATTTTGTGACTCTGTGGGCTGTCATTTTTTTTAATCGATCTCTCTCAGCAAGCTAGCTAATGCTGGAATGTTTCCCGGAACCAGGCTTTCTTGTGGCAATTTTTGTAAAGAAAAAGAACGCAAAAATATTATAAATTGCTCTTTAGCTCTATCCCATTTTCACAAAATTTTCCACGGTCTTCGCTTTCAGCCATAGGGAATTAATACTGTAAAAATTACATACTGTTTCGCGACATTGTTCTCCTCAATTAACCATAATTTTAAGATAAAGAATCCAATGCCCATTAAATTGTACGGGATTAATTAACAGATGTATAAGCTTTCAATTGGCATTCATATACAATTCGAGTTTATTTCTTTACTTACTTTTTACGTCTTCAAAACTTTGTCCAGATTTCATTCCGCATACGTTATAAGTTATAACGTCATACCGTTTTAGAAGGGTACTTATATTTTTCCGACATGCACTCCTGCTGCAACCCACGTTGCTCTCAAAACTGTCATATTTTCTGGGGTTAACTCTCCGTTCATTAGTTATACCCTGATGCGTATCCAAACGCTGATCCGGCATGTGAGCAAGCCAGCGCTATGCAAGTGTATAGCATTATCCCGCTCGCACACCGCAATATCGTTTGGATACACAATCTAACGTGAAAACCGTTTAAATTGAGACAAATGCAGTATAGGATATGAAACGTCACTTCACACGTAAGTAAATTACTCACTCAAACCGCAACATTCACGATATATGAGCAGCATTCGTCTCTGGCAAACTAATATATTTCAAGTGTTAATCAAATTGAAACCAAAGTTGATTAACATAGAGTTGAATTTAGATCGAGAACGCAAATTATGCCGACATGTACATATTAGTTCGTGTAACAATCATTCCATACAGTCGCAAATGTTGTAAGCGTCATATTGAATACATGTATGTAAAATGAAAATCATATATCTATATATCGTCCATGTCAAGAGAAAATGAATATGGCTGGCTGACAACTGCATTTTTAGGCAAAAAAAGCATTTGACACCATGACAAAATATTATTAAAGAAATTCGTTTGCAATTTAAATAAGTCAACCTTCTTATCTTAACGGATATTTGTACTGAAACCGCTGTTGTTCTTTAAAAGTTCGTGATTGCGATGGATTGAAGGGAAATGATTTAGTTATTTTTTTTATTCCACGTCGGTCGCAAACAAGCATACGGCCCGCCTGATGGTAAGCAGCTACCGTAGCCAATGGACGCCTGTAACTCCAGAAGTGTCACATGCGCGTTCCAGATCCTTTACAAAAAGGAGGATTCACTGTGTTGACGGCTAAAGGAACAAGAGGGTCCCTCGTTGTCAACACCTGGGTCCTCTTTGAGCTTTTTGGCAAGCTTACTCACCAGCAGGAACACAATACTATGAGTAGGGTTTAGTGCTATTTGGCTGTGGTTTTATGTAAGGTGGAGGTAATTCCCCAGTCGGGCTCTGCTCCAGATTTGGGCGAGAAAGACATACCCGTGTCCGGACGTAGTTTAAGTACATACCCGTGTCCGGACGTAGTTTAAGGATATACGGTATATATACCCGTGTTCGGACATAGTTTAAGGACATACCTGGGTCCGAAGTTATTTACATTTCTATTGACACCGACCTTATATGACATTTTAATACTTTTAAACATACATATTTACCCTACCCTAGTCATAGTGTTGTGTTCCTGCTGGTGAGTAAGGATGCCAAAGAGCTTAAAGAAGACCCATTGTGTTGACGACGAGGGACCCTTGTTCCTTTAGTCATATATTTGATGTTTGATGTTTGTTGTTCTGTCGTGGCATCACCAAGTGGGCCCTACGGAAGACCAGCGCTAGCTGACACACTAACTAGTATTTTGCTGAGCAGGCTTGCTTTTTCGTGGTGCTACACCAATATGTCTTTATTTTATTTGTATGTAATATTGTGTACGTCATGAATAAATATCTTGAAGCTTGAAACTTATATTTGGTAGGTTGTTGAACCTGCCCACAAAATTTCGAAACAAAATTCGAAATTATTTTCGCCCAAGCTAAAGCGTAGCCAATTCGCTTATTTCACTCTCTTGGTCAGTTAATATTTTATTAATTTTGAACAGTTTAAATTAAACAGCGAGGCCATAATTACGAAAAACGTTCTCAGTAACTCCGTCATGTAAGGAGCATTCGCGCTCAAACAAAATAGGCTGAATGATTAAAGTTAATACATCACTGTCGGTGCGTGGCCGCGTCTGATGGATTATGTTCGCAAACTGTTTTATTCCCAAAAGTCTCAACAGATTATGTCAGCGGTGTCACTTTCTAATAAACGCTTTAGTAATTAGTTATTTTCCCATATTTTATTTAACTTTCTCTGTTTGAACAAGTCCTGAGTATGTAAGATGGATAACAATACAATTATTTTAATAAAAAGTTAGTTTCAAATATAAAATATTTGAAAAAAATATATGGACATGTACGGTGACCAGGCAGAATCGAGAATAACCTTCAACTCTTTTTACTTATTTTATTATATCATAATCGTTTTGATTTGGACTTTACAAAGTTAACACGTTCCCCGTCTTGTGTATATTTTTGATGACTAATTCATGCTTACCGACTTCTAGAGAAACCGATATATCAATCTAAGCAACGCACGTAAGCAAAATAAATCATGAAGAGCAGTTTAACGTAATGTTTACACGATATATGAATGCATGTACATGGCTAATTAATACATTTGAATTATCAGTGAAAATTTCAATGGTTTCATGGAAAAGCGCTGATACTGTACTTGATAAAACAGATAGCTACTAGGACAGAAAAGTTCCTTAGTGTAGGCTTCAAACTGAAGGATGTGAAGTAAAAAAGGACTCCAAAAAGTTGGACTATAGTAGTATCTTCAATTGTGTATGTACTCAATTAAAAATACTACATTACACGATTTCATGAATTACACGATTACACGATTTCTTATATGAAAGGATCGCTCGCGATCCTTTCATATAAGTAACGCAACACGCTTCGTTATATATTTTTAGGGTGGCCTAGTATCTTTTGGCATATAAAATCTCAAATCGACTTTCAGCTGATATGATATGGACCCGGGTATGTCCTCAAAACTACGTCCAGATACCGGTATGTCCTTAAACTACGTCCAAAAGAGAGGTATGGGTGGTAGGGCACGGCACAGCACAGCGAATGTCATTTCGCTCAAATCTGGAGCAGAGCCCAACTGGGGAAGTACTCCACCTTACAGAAAACAGCCAAATAGCACTAGACCGTACTCATAGTGTTGTGTTCCTGCTGGTAAGTAAGGTTGCCAAAGAGCTCATAGAGGACCCAGTGTGTTGACGATGAGGGATGATGACCCTCTTGTTCCTTTAGCCGTCAACACAGTGAATCCTCCTTTTTGTAAAAGGTCGGCAACGCGTATGTGACACCTCTGGCGTTGCAGGCGTCCATAGGCTACGGTGGCTGCTTACCATCAGGCTGGACGTATGCTTGTTTGCCACCATCGTGGTATCATTTTTTTATTCTAAGTGAACTAGCTTGTAAAAAACTTCTGTGTATGTAAACATATGAAGTAAAAAGTTTTGCATCGATGCATGGCTCCCATGTAACCGAAAAAGTTTTTCGTGAAAATATTATACTTACTGTAGATAGGTACTTTGTTTACTACGGGAACATGATAAACGCATTTTGGAAACAAGTTAACTGACAATTTTTTGTGGTACTCACTTTTATTGATTGTACCTCCTGTACTATGCACGTCTAAACGTCAATACCTAGGGATACATGCATAGATCTGCCTGCCAGATCTATCTGGCGGATATGCCCGGCGGACAGATCCGTCAATAAATATGGCGCTATACATATCTGTCCGCAGACACATCCGTATCCAATTCCCGCCACACATTGACGGATTTACCCGTCGGACAGATCCATCGATAAATATGGCGCTTTACAGATCTGTCGGTAGACACAACCGTATCCCATTCCCGCCGTACATTGACATTTTCCCGTCGGACAGATCCGTCAATAAATATGGCGCTATACAGTCCGTATCCAATTCCCGCCATACGTTGACGCATTTGCCCATCGGGACATCCACCAGACAGATCCGGCGGACAGATGTGCGCGTGTATCATATGCTGGATATGGGTTTGCCTTGGCCGGCTGAAAATATTTACAGACGTCAGCATAGGTTGTTTACCAATCGGGGGGGGGGGGTGAAGTGCTAACGACACGGATGGAAACGCCGGTCGGATTTTTAAAGTTTACAGTACCTACTTACAGAAAAAGTATCCCAGAAGGCGAACGTTTACCAAATTAATATTACCGACTGGCCCGAGGAGGGCGCTCCAAGGGTGCACTTTGAGCCCGCTTGTGACGCGTTAGAGGTGAAGCGCAGAGGAAGAGGAGTGCCGTTATTTGCGGTGAGCCGTTCTCCCTATCCTCTGCGGCCGAGGTGGGATCGCAGGGGGAGAGGCGTAATGGTATTACGGTGCGCCACTCTCCCTACCCCCTGCGACCTTGGCGGGGCCATTCCACTGAAACGGCGTCGGTGGGGCTGCAGAAGAGAAGTGCCGGTGATAAGGTGCGCCGTTCTTCCTATCTTCTGCAGCCAAGATGTGGTTGGCGGCGAAGCCATAGACCTGATCCGCCGCTGGGTACCGGTAAATCTTCTTGCACCCATGTCTTCCACGTGGCAGGCTCTGGGGGGTCCGTCACATCACAGAATGTAGGCCGTCGAGGAAGGCGCGCCCTAGCATCTGGTGGGCCTAGCGTGGTGGACCTTCAGGCAACCGCGCAGAGGAGCCGCTCACGATCAGCTGCCGCCGGTGGGGTCGCGGATGTAAAAGCGTTCCTGTGCGCGCCAACGAAGCGGCATATGGGGGGTTTTTGGGTGGGTAGTGGGCCTCATTAGCCTATACGGGAGTCCCACATTACCACTCGGGTATGTGTAACGCATTTCGCCCCCTAAACAAAACAAGTTAAACCGCATACCTGTTATTCGCATATTTTTATTCAGCATACTAACTTTTTGGTTTTTTTTTTATTTAGGGCGAAATGCGTTACGCATATATTACTCGAGTGCGGGGGGTGGCCCGAATCATCATTCTTCCAAATGAAACTATGGGAAAAATAGTGTTTGGGAAGTGATAATTTGCCATACAAACATCGGCCATATATTAGTAAACCGATCATTTTGAACACTTGACTACTATACTTCTGCTGCCGACTTCGCAACGTACTGTAGTCTCTTGAGACAACAATAATAAAAAGATCTTTCGAGGCAAATAATACTGGACTTGAATTCGTTTTTATAAGGAAACGTAATAAAGTTGCAAGCCACCGGGGGATATGGACGAAGCAATTTTGAAATACTTCTCGAAGTCAGCAATTCAGTCGCTCAAAACTACGTGAATACCAAACTTTTCGCTTTATCCCGGACGACAGTTACACCGTGCCGCATATTCCAACATTCCAAGCACACCATTGGTCAACCTTACGTCTATCTGCTTCACTATCTTTCGAGTATGCAAGAGCGATAGAGAGGGAGATAATGATATTTAGATTTTCAACGTTCGCGGTAGGTCACTACTTTGTGTGACGATAAATGTATATCGCTCTCATCTATAGCCGCTGCTCACCGCTGTCGCCGCCCGTCGCGCGAAGTCTCAGGCGATATTTTTTTGTTTTGCATAAAACATTTTTTGTTTTTAAAATCAGATTCATGGTTTATAAAATCTCGTCTTGATTTCTCAAAGCAGCCACTTGCACACTGAGCTATTGCTAAAACATTGCTAATTTGGACGTAACTTTTGGTTCCTTTGTGCACATTAGTCAATGTTCAGTTAAAACATAATGAGTATGGGTGTTTTATTGAAATCGAGACACATTTTGTGTTTGGTTACAAATTATAATCCTCCATATTAAGTAGGTACCTATTTGTATCACAACTGACAACTTACATCACTTGGTGGAACGTCAATGGGCAAACAGACATTCATCTTAATATTAAAGTTTGAAATTCCACCTAGTTACAAATTAATGAGTTAAATATGTCATCAATGACTCGAATATCGTGAATTCAACATTAAAAGTTGCTAAGTGAAGTTGCTAAGCCAGCAAGTACAAAATAACCACGTGGTTTTGTTCTCTAAGCATTATAATCGTATAAAAAATTGTTTTGACGCGCTAACTAGTCGTACTTCTGGAGGCTTATTCATATTTCGTCGCTTCATTGAAAGACATACATTTTGTAGTATATTTAATCTACTGGCAACCAATGCACGCTTGTTATATATATTTATAAAAAAGTACCTGTATTGAAAACTCTTATCTCAGGTGGCGGCTGCCATTGACAATTAATATCATCAAAATTTAGTAAAAACCTAGGTCAGATTTTGCAACAAAGCGGAAAATATTGTCTCAAAAAAGTTACGTATAAACATGTGATAATTATCACGCATCGCACATACGTAGATTTGACCGATTTAGGCGGCCATAAGACGAAATATTGAAAAACACCACGTGGATGTACAACTGACTTCCTTATCTTCCTGACATTCCAGGGCGCCCATCCCCACCACTTTCGACTCATTAGATAAGGTTTGCGCTAATTACCAGGTCATCAAAATAAGGTTGTCACTTGCAGTGTACGTAACTGTTCGCGATCCCTTCAATTTACTCAGTGTTATAAATTGCACCAAAAAAAAAACGGTTTGGTCTAGTGCAGTGAAAAAATGGATTTCAATAATTCAGGTAAGAATATAATACTTTTATATGAAAGTATGATATTTTGTATTATTTTACTGTATCTTACTAGCATTCAAAAGGAACACCTTTTTTGTGCGACTTTTCCTACATTTAAAATTTAAAAAGCTATTTTGAAATATTTCCAAGAAAAAATGGATATGACAATAGTTTGGGCACATCTTTAGATTTATATAAACATTAATTGCCTGTGCTCTAACGTGCGCCTTTCAAAATTAGAGTCAATCGAAGTTGTTCGGGTATAATCAGAAAAAAACTGTACATATTTTTATTTGTAGTAATTTTTTGTTTTTTATTGTTATAGATTCCTCCAATGCCGCTGGTATTAAAGTAGTGACTCGCATATATTTGTATGAGAAGATGAAAGACCAGGATTACCCAAGTTTTAGTGAAAAACTTAACAATTTAGAAAATTACCTTGTGGAGTATTATGGGCACAGTGAAGAGAGTAAAAAAAGCCTCAAGCATAAGTTTTCACAGATTAACGCACAAATGAAAGATAAATGGACAAAATCACAAAGAAGTGAAGAAAAGTTCCTGAAAAATAATCAGACTTGGTTAGAAGGAACATTTGAAATTCCAATTGAGAAATCCGATCGGCAAAGACAAGGACGTCCATGTAAATCATTCGAGGATTCGAGTTAACGAACCAAAAGAAGGAAAACGGAAGAGATTCGTACAACGGTAGACGATGAAATCATAGTTCATGCGGCACAAGTAATATTACAAACAGAAGGAAAAAGAAATGCATCAAAAGTGCTCAGAGCAATAACAAACTGTCCAGAGCAAGCCACCAAATTCAGGAAATCCTGTTCTAAGGAATGTGAAACAATAGCGCCACTGACCCCTTTTGAGGCCCTTAAGATGTTTGTAGAAGCTGACCTTCGAGAGAATTGAGAATACAAGTAGAAGATTTTAACATTGAAAATGTTTTTTCGATCGCTCTGGTAGGGCCCCATTTTCGCTGAAAGTGTGTTTGCCCCGTGGTATATAGTGGTTTAGGGCCATGAGGACGTATGATAGCTCAAAAGACGCAGAATTTGAATCGCTTTCAGATGGTGAAAAAATTTTTTGTAAAAGTCGAAAACTTTTTTCGACACTGAAAAAAAACAAAAAAAAAACCTTGATTTTTTAACACCTTTCCTCGGAATATCTTCGCTATCTCGTGAACGAGGTCAAAAATCAAAAAACTGAGAGAGACGCCTAGAGATATTGAGACGGGGAATATTTTATGTCTAATACTTTTTTTGTGGGAGTGATAGGGGGGGCGGTATGCTCCCCCTTAGCGGCGCGTGGAGCGTCGCCGTGCGGTATTACTCGGGCGTCATAGCCCTGTGGAACTCCGCAGCTTTGAAATACGAAAATTTATTAGGGCTTAATAGACGCGAAAAATTAAGGGCTTTAGGGTAGTATAAACAAATTTTGGAAAAGTCGATTATTTCTTTAAAAAAAAAAAAAAAAAACTATGTTTTAGACGAAGATCTATTAGGACTTAATAGACGCGGAAAATTAAGGGCTTTAGGATAGTATAAACAAATTTTGGAAAATTCGATATTTCTTTTGGAAAATTAAATAAATCAAAAAAATCTATGTTTTATAACATATTTTTTAACAACGGAAACAATTATTCTAATAAGTACATAGCTAGCACACATAAAGATGTGCCGTTCTCGAGAACATTTCCGAACGAGAGAATGTTGCGATAAAGTTCTCGAGAACGTTCTCTGTGACGAGAATTTCCGAGAAAGTACATCAAATCTGCACAAATTCAGATTTTTTTATTTTATGTTAATCTTCCTAAAGGTGTTTGAAAGATATTCACGATCATTGTAAACCGAAAAAATTATTCTAAGTGCAAAAATTTCTGCTATCTCGGGAAATTTCCGAGAACGTTCTCGGGAACGTTCTCACGAGAACATTCTCGAGAACTTTCTCGCATATTTCTTTGTACTTTTATTGGAAGAGGACTCATTTATTTCTTCATATATACATATATTGTCTTTTCTTTTCTTCATAATTTTACCATATATGTTAATTGATACTGGTACAGCAATTTTGTCTCCAATTGAGATTATTAACATTAAAAAAGCTTAATTCTCTTTGCTCCGGAGAATGTTCTCGGAAATGTTCTCGACTAAGTTTTATGTGACTACTAGCTTTTGCCCGCGGCTTCGCTCGCGTTAAATTCGGGGTAACACGGTTATCCTTTCCTGATTTAAAACACAGAAGAGAACTCGGAACAGAATAAACCGCAGAACCGCACACAAATAGTTCGCATACCAATTTTTAGCTTTTTACCTTGAAAATTGCGGAATGCTTCATACAAACTTCCACCCCCCATTTTAGGGAAGTGGGGGGTGGAAGTATACTATAAAATAAAAATAAAATTAAAATAAAATTAAAATTATAATAAAATTAAAATAAAATTAAAATAAAATTAAAATAAAATTAAAATAAAATTAAAATAAAATTAAAATAAAATTAAAATAAAATTAACATAAAATAAAAATAAAATAAAATTACAATAAAATTAATATAAAATTAAAATAAAATTAAAATTAAATTAATTAAAATTAAAATAAAATTAAAATAAAATTAAAATAAAATTAAAATAAAATAAAAATAAAATAAAAATAAAATAAAAACAAAATAAAAATAATTTTAAAATAAAATTAAAATAAAATTAAAATAAAATTAAAATAAAATAAAATGAAATGAAAATGAAATGAAAATGAAATGAAAATGAAATGAAAATGAAATGAAAATGAAATGAAAATGAAATGAAAATGAAATGAAAATGAAATGAAAATGAAATGAAAATGAAATGAAAATGAAATGAAAATGAAATGAAAATGAAATGAAAATGAAATGAAAATGAAATGAAAATGAAATGAAAATGAAATGAAAATGAAATGAAAATGAAATGAAAATGAAATGAAAATGAAATGAAAATGAAATGAAAATGAAATGAAAATGAAATGAAAATGAAATGAAAATGAAATGAAAATGAAATGAAAATGAAATGAAAATGAAATGAAAATGAAATGAAAATGAAATGAAAATGAAATGAAAATGAAATGAAAATGAAATGAAAATGAAATGAAAATGAAATGAAAATGAAATGAAAATGAAATGAAAATGAAATGAAAATGAAATGAAAATGAAATGAAAATGAAATGAAAATGAAATGAAAATGAAATGAAAATGAAATGAAAATGAAATGAAAATGAAATGAAAATGAAATGAAAATGAAATGAAAATGAAATGAAAATGAAATGAAAATGAAATGAAAATGAAATGAAAATGAAATGAAAATGAAATGAAAATGAAATGAAAATGAAATGAAAATGAAATGAAAATGAAATGAAAATGAAATGAAAATGAAATGAAAATGAAATGAAAATGAAATGAAAATGAAATGAAAATGAAATGAAAATGAAATGAAAATGAAATGAAAATGAAATGAAAATGAAATGAAAATGAAATGAAAATGAAATGAAAATGAAATGAAAATGAAATGAAAATGAAATGAAAATGAAATGAAAATGAAATGAAAATGAAATGAAAATGAAATGAAAATGAAATGAAAATGAAATGAAAATGAAATGAAAATGAAATGAAAATGAAATGAAAATGAAATGAAAATGAAATGAAAATGAAATGAAAATGAAATGAAATGAAATGAAAATGAAATGAAAATGAAATGAAAATGAAATGAAAATGAAATGAAAATGAAATGAAAATGAAATGAAAATGAAATGAAAATGAAATGAAAATGAAATGAAAATGAAATGAAAATGAAATGAAAATGAAATGAAAATGAAATGAAAATGAAATGAAAATGAAATGAAAATGAAATGAAAATGAAATGAAAATGAAATGAAAATGAAATGAAAATGAAATGAAAATGAAATGAAAATGAAATGAAAAATGAAATGAAAATGAAATGAAAATGAAATGAAAATGAAATGAAATGAAATGAAAATGAAATGAAATGAAATGAAAATGAAATGAAAATGAAATGAAAATGAAATGAAAATGAAATGAAAATGAAATGAAAATGAAATGAAAATGAAATGAAAATGAAATGAAAATGAAATGAAAATGAAATGAAAATGAAATGAAATGAAATGAAAATGAAATGAAAATGAAATGAAAATGAAATGAAAATGAAATGAAAATGAAATGAAAATGAAATGAAAATGAAATGAAAATGAAATGAAAATGAAATGAAAATGAAATGAAAATGAAATGAAAATGAAATGAAAATGAAATGAAAATGAAATGAAAATGAAATGAAAATGAAATGAAAATGAAATGAAAATGAAATGAAATGAAATGAAAATGAAATGAAAATGAAATGAAAATGAAATGAAATGAAATGAAAATGAAATGAAAATGAAATGAAAATGAAATGAAAATGAAATGAAAATGAAATGAAAATGAAATGAAAATGAAATGAAAATGAAATGAAAATGAAATGAAAATGAAATGAAAATGAAATGAAAATGAAATGAAAATGAAATGAAAATGAAATGAAAATGAAATGAAAATGAAATGAAAATGAAATGAAAATGAAATGAAAATGAAATGAAAATGAAATGAAAATGAAATGAAAATGAAATGAAAATGAAATGAAAATGAATGAAAATGAAATGAAAATGAAATGAAAATGAAATGAAAATGAAATGAAAATGAAATGAAAATGAAATGAAAATGAAATGAAAATGAAATGAAAATGAAATGAAAATGAAATGAAAATGAAATGAAAATGAAATGAAAATGAAATGAAAATGAAATGAAAATGAAATGAAAATGAAATGAAAATGAAATGAAAATGAAATGAAAATGAAATGAAATGAATGAAATGAAATGAAATGAAATGAAAATGAAATGAAAATGAAATGAAAATGAAATGAAAATGAAATGAAAATGAAATGAAAATGAAATGAAAATGAAATGAAAATGAAATGAAATGAAATGAAAATGAAATGAAAATGAAATGAAAATGAAATGAAAATGAAATGAAAATGAAATGAAAATGAAATGAAAATGAAATGAAAATGAAATGAAATGAAATGAAATGAAATGAAAATGAAATGAAAATGAAATGAAATGAAATGAAAATGAAATGAAAATGAAATGAAAATGAATGAAAATGAAATGAAAATGAAATGAAAATGAAATGAAAATGAAATGAAAATGAAATGAAAATGAAATGAAAATGAAATGAAAATGAAATGAAATGAAATGAAAATGAAATGAAAATGAAATGAAAATGAAATGAAATTGAAATGAAAATGAAATGAAAATGAAATGAAAATGAAATGAAAATGAAATGAAAATGAAATGAAAATGAAATGAAATGAAATGAAATGAAATGAAAATGAAATGAAATGAAATGAAATTGAAATGAAAATGAAATGAAAATGAAATGAAAATGAAATGAAAATGAAATGAAATGAAATTGAAATGAAATGAAAATGAAATGAAAATGAAATGAAAATGAAATGAAAATGAAATGAAAATGAAATGAAAATGAAATGAAAATGAAATGAAAATGAAATGAAAATGAAATGAAATTGAAATGAAAATGAAATGAAAATGAATGAAAATGAAATGAAAATGAAATGAAATGAATGAAAATGAAATGAAAATGAAATGAAAATGAAATGAAAATGAAATGAAAATGAAATGAAATGAAATGAAATGAAATGAAAATGAAATGAAAATGAAATGAAAATGAAATGAAAATGAAATGAAATGAAATGAAATGAAATGAAAATGAATGAAAATGAAATGAAAATGAAATGAAAATGAAATGAAAATGAAATGAAAATGAAATGAAAATGAAATGAAAATGAAATGAAAATGAATGAAATGAAATGAAAATGAATGAAAATGAAATGAAAATGAAATGAAAATGAAATGAAAATGAAATGAAAATGAATGAAAATGAAATGAAAATGAAATGAAATGAAATGAAAATGAAATGAAATGAAATGAAATGAAATGAAATGAAATGAAAATGAAATGAAATGAACTGAAAATGAAATGAAAATGAAATGAAAATGAAATGAAAATGAAATGAAAATGAAATGAAAATGAAATGAAAATGAAATGAAAATGAATGAAAATGAATGAAATGAATGAAAATGAAATGAAATGAAATGAAATGAATGAAAATGAAATGAAAATGAAATGAAAATGAAATGAAATGAAATGAAAATGAAATGAAAATGAATGAAAATGAAATGAAATGAAATGAAATGAAATGAAAATGAAATGAAATGAAATGAAAATGAATGAAATGAAATGAAAATGAAATGAAATTGAAATGAAAATGAAATGAAAATGAAATGAAATGAAATGAAAATGAAATGAAATGAAATGAAATGAAATGAAAATGAAATGAAAATGAAATGAAAATGAAATGAAAATGAAATGAAATGAAATGAAAATGAAATGAAAATGAAATGAAAATGAAATGAAAATGAAATGAAAATGAAATGAAAATGAATGAAAATGAAATGAAAATGAAATGAAAATGAAATGAAAATGAAATGAAAATGAAATGAAAATGAAATGAAAATGAAATGAAAATGAAATGAAATGAATGAAATGAAATGAAAATGAAATGAAAATGAAATGAAAATGAAATGAAAATGAAATGAAATGAATGAAAATGAAATGAAAATGAAATGAAAATGAATGAAAATGAAATGAAAATGAAATGAAAATGAAATGAAAATGAAATGAAATGAAAATGAAATGAAATGAAATGAAAATGAAATGAAATGAAAATGAATGAAAATGAAATGAAAATGAAATGAAAATGAATGAAATGAAATGAAAATGAAATGAAAATGAAATGAAATGAATGAAATGAATGAAATGAATGAAAATGAAATGAAAATGAATGAAAATGAAATGAAAATGAAATGAAAATGAAATGAAATGAATGAAAATGAATGAAAATGAAATGAAAATGAAATGAAATGAAATGAATAATGAAATGAAAATGAAATGAAAATGAAATGAAATGAAATGAAAATGAAATGAAAATGAAATGAAAATGAAATGAAAATGAAATGAAAATGAAATGAAAATGAAATGAAAATGAAATGAAAATGAAATGAAAATGAAATGAAAATGAAATGAAAATGAAATGAAAATGAAATGAAAATGAAATGAAAATGAAATGAAAATGAAATGAAAATGAAATGAAAATGAAATGAAAATGAAATGAAAATGAAATGAAAATGAAATGAAAATGAAATGAAAATGAAATGAAAATGAAATGAAAATGAAATGAAAATGAAATGAAAATGAAATGAAAATGAAATGAAAATGAAATGAAAATGAAATGAAAATGAAATGAAAATGAAATGAAAATGAAATGAAAATGAAATGAAAATGAAATGAAAATGAAATGAAAATGAAATGAAAATGAAATGAAAATGAAATGAAAATGAAATGAAAATGAAATGAAAATGAAATGAAAATGAAATGAAAATGAAATGAAAATGAAATGAAAATGAAATGAAAATGAAATGAAAATGAAATGAAAATGAAATGAAAATGAAATGAAAATGAAATGAAAATGAAATGAAAATGAAATGAAAATGAAATGAAAATGAAATGAAAATGAAATGAAAATGAAATGAAAATGAAATGAAAATGAAATGAAAATGAAATGAAAATGAAATGAAAATGAAATGAAAATGAAATGAAAATGAAATGAAAATGAAATGAAAATGAAATGAAAATGAAATGAAAATGAAATGAAAATGAAATGAAAATGAAATGAAAATGAAATGAAAATGAAATGAAAATGAAATGAAAATGAAATGAAAATGAAATGAAAATGAAATGAAAATGAAATGAAAATGAAATGAAAATGAAATGAAAATGAAATGAAAATGAAATGAAAATGAAATGAAAATAATGAAAATGAAATGAAAATGAAATGAAAATGAAATGAAAATGAAATGAAAATGAAATGAAAATGAAATGAAAATGAAATGAAAATGAAATGAAAATGAAATGAAAATGAAATGAAAATGAAATGAAAATGAAATGAAAATGAAATGAAAATGAAATGAAAATGAAATGAAAATGAAATGAAAATGAAATGAAAATGAAATGAAAATGAAATGAAAATGAAATGAAAATGAAATGAAAATGAAATGAAAATGAAATGAAAATGAAATGAAAATGAAATGAAAATGAAATGAAAATGAAATGAAAATGAAATGAAAATGAAATGAAAATGAAATGAAAATGAAATGAAAATGAAATGAAAATGAAATGAAAATGAAATGAAAATGAAATGAAAATGAAATGAAAATGAAATGAAAATGAAATGAAAATGAAATGAAAATGAAATGAAAATGAAATGAAAATGAAATGAAAATGAAATGAAAATGAAATGAAAATGAAATGAAAATGAAATGAAAATGAAATGAAAATGAAATGAAAATGAAATGAAAATGAAATGAAAATGAAATGAAAATGAAATGAAAATGAAATGAAAATGAAATGAAAATGAAATGAAAATGAAATGAAAATGAAATGAAAATGAAATGAAAATGAAATGAAAATGAAATGAAAATGAAATGAAAATGAAATGAAAATGAAATGAAAATGAAATGAAAATGAAATGAAAATGAAATGAAAATGAAATGAAAATGAAATGAAAATGAAATGAAAATGAAATGAAAATGAAATGAAAATGAAATGAAAATGAAATGAAAATGAAATGAAAATGAAATGAAAATGAAATGAAAATGAAATGAAAATGAAATGAAAATGAAATGAAAATGAAATGAAAATGAAATGAAAATGAAATGAAAATGAAATGAAAATGAAATGAAAATGAAATGAAAATGAAATGAAAATGAAATGAAAATGAAATGAAAATGAAATGAAAATGAAATGAAAATGAAATGAAAATGAAATGAAAATGAAATGAAAATGAAATGAAAATGAAATGAAAATGAAATGAAAATGAAATGAAAATGAAATGAAAATGAAATGAAAATGAAATGAAAATGAAATGAAAATGAAATGAAAATGAAATGAAAATGAAATGAAAATGAAATGAAAATGAAATGAAAATGAAATGAAAATGAAATGAAAATGAAATGAAAATGAAATGAAAATGAAATGAAAATGAAATGAAAATGAAATGAAAATGAAATGAAAATGAAATGAAAATGAAATGAAAATGAAATGAAAATGAAATGAAAATGAAATGAAAATGAAATGAAAATGAAATGAAAATGAAATGAAAATGAAATGAAAATGAAATGAAAATGAAATGAAAATGAAATGAAAATGAAATGAAAATGAAATGAAAATGAAATGAAAATGAAATGAAAATGAAATGAAAATGAAATGAAAATGAAATGAAAATGAAATGAAAATGAAATGAAAATGAAATGAAAATGAAATGAAAATGAAATGAAAATGAAATGAAAATGAAATGAAAATGAAATGAAAATGAAATGAAAATGAAATGAAAATGAAATGAAAATGAAATGAAAATGAAATGAAAATGAAATGAAAATGAAATGAAAATGAAATGAAAATGAAATGAAAATGAAATGAAAATGAAATGAAAATGAAATGAAAATGAAATGAAAATGAAATGAAAATGAAATGAAAATGAAATGAAAATGAAATGAAAATGAAATGAAAATGAAATGAAAATGAAATGAAAATGAAATGAAAATGAAATGAAAATGAAATGAAAATGAAATGAAAATGAAATGAAAATGAAATGAAAATGAAATGAAAATGAAATGAAAATGAAATGAAAATGAAATGAAAATGAAATGAAAATGAAATGAAAATGAAATGAAAATGAAATGAAAATGAAATGAAAATGAAATGAAAATGAAATGAAAATGAAATGAAAATGAAATGAAAATGAAATGAAAATGAAATGAAAATGAAATGAAAATGAAATGAAAATGAAATGAAAATGAAATGAAAATGAAATGAAAATGAAATGAAAATGAAATGAAAATGAAATGAAAATGAAATGAAAATGAAATGAAAATGAAATGAAAATGAAATGAAAATGAAATGAAAATGAAATGAAAATGAAATGAAAATGAAATGAAAATGAAATGAAAATGAAATGAAAATGAAATGAAAATGAAATGAAAATGAAATGAAAATGAAATGAAAATGAAATGAAAATGAAATGAAAATGAAATGAAAATGAAATGAAAATGAAATGAAAATGAAATGAAAATGAAATGAAAATGAAATGAAAATGAAATGAAAATGAAATGAAAATGAAATGAAAATGAAATGAAAATGAAATGAAAATGAAATGAAAATGAAATGAAAATGAAATGAAAATGAAATGAAAATGAAATGAAAATGAAATGAAAATGAAATGAAAATGAAATGAAAATGAAATGAAAATGAAATGAAAATGAAATGAAAATGAAATGAAAATGAAATGAAATGAAATGAAATGAAAATGAAATGAAAATGAAATGAAAATGAAATGAAAATGAAATGAAAATGAAATGAAAATGAAATGAAAATGAAATGAAAATGAAATGAAAATGAAATGAAAATGAAATGAAAATGAAATGAAAATGAAATGAAAATGAAATGAAAATGAAATGAAAATGAAATGAAAATGAAATGAAAATGAAATGAAATGAAATGGAAATGAAATGGAAATGAAATGGAAATGAAATGGAAATGAAATGGAAATGAAATGGAAATGAAATGGAAATGAAATGGAAATGAAATGGAAATGAAATGGAAATGAAATGGAAATGAAATGGAAATGAAATGGAAATGAAATGGAAATGAAATGGAAATGAAATGGAAATGAAATGGAAATGAAATGGAAATGAAATGGAAATGAAATGGAAATGAAATGGAAATGAAATGGAAATGAAATGGAAATGAAATGGAAATGAAATGGAAATGAAATGGAAATGAAATGGAAATGAAATGGAAATGAAATGGAAATGAAATGGAAATGAAATGGAAATGAAATGGAAATGAAATGGAAATGAAATGGAAATGAAATGGAAATGAAATGGAAATGAAATGGAAATGAAATGGAAATGAAATGGAAATGAAATGGAAATGAAATGGAAATGAAATGGAAATGAAATGGAAATGAAATGGAAATGAAATGGAAATGAAATGGAAATGAAATGGAAATGAAATGGAAATGAAATGGAAATGAAATGGAAATGAATGGAAATGAAATGGAAATGAAATGGAAATGAAATGGAAATGAAATGGAAATGAAATGGAAATGAAATGGAAATGAAATGGAAATGAAATGGAAATGAAATGGAAATGAAATGGAAATGAAATGGAAATGAAATGGAAATGAAATGGAAATGAAATGGAAATGAAATGGAAATGAAATGGAAATGAAATGGAAATGAAATGGAAATGAAATGGAAATGAAATGAAATGAAATGAAAATGAAATGAAAATGAAATGAAAATGAAATGAAAATGAAATGAAAATGAAATGAAAATGAAATGAAAATGAAATGAAAATGAAATGAAAATGAAATGAAAATGAAATGAAAATGAAATGAAAATGAAATGAAAATGAAATGAAAATGAAATGAAAATGAAATGAAAATGAAATGAAAATGAAATGAAAATGAAATGAAAATGAAATGAAAATGAAATGAAAATGAAATGAAAATGAAATGAAAATGAAATGAAAATGAAATGAAAATGAAATGAAAATGAAATGAAAATGAAATGAAAATGAAATGAAAATGAAATGAAAATGAAATGAAAATGAAATGAAAATGAAATGAAAATGAAATGAAAATGAAATGAAAATGAAATGAAAATGAAATGAAAATGAAATGAAAATGAAATGAAAATGAAATGAAAATGAAATGAAAATGAAATGAAAATGAAATGAAAATGAAATGAAAATGAAATGAAAATGAAATGAAAATGAAATGAAAATGAAATGAAAATGAAACGAAAATGAAACGAAAATGAAACGAAAATGAAACGAAAATGAAACGAAAATGAAACGAAAATGAAACGAAAATGAAACGAAAATGAAACGAAAATAAAACGAAACTAAAATAAAAATAAAACGAAAATAAAATAAAATTAAAATTAAATTAAAATAAAATTAAAATAAAATTAAAATAAAATTAAAATAAAATTAAAATTAAATTAAATGAAATGAAAATGAAATGAAAATGAAATGAAAATGAAATGAAAATGAAATGAAAATGAAATGAAAATGAAATGAAAATAAAATGAAAATAAAATGAAAATGAAATGAAAATGAAATGAAAATGAAACGAAAATGAAACGAAAATGAAACGAAAATGAAACGAAAATGAAACGAAAATGAAACGAAAATGAAACGAAAATGAAACGAAAATGAAATGAAAATGAAATGAAAATAAAATGAAAATGAAATGAAAATGAAATGAAAATGAAACGAAAATGAAACGAAAATGAAACGAAAATGAAACGAAAATGAAACGAAAATGAAACGAAAATGAAACGAAAATGAAACGAAAATGAAACGAAAATGAAACGAAAATGAAACGAAAATGAAACGAAAATGAAACGAAAATAAAACGAAACTAAAATAAAAATAAAACGAAAATAAAATAAAATTAAAATTAAATTAAAATAAAATTAAAATAAAATTAAAATAAAATTAAAATAAAATTAAAATTAAATTAAATGAAATGAAAATGAAATGAAAATGAAATGAAAATGAAATGAAAATGAAATGAAAATGAAATGAAAATGAAATGAAAATAAAATGAAAATAAAATGAAAATGAAATGAAAATGAAATGAAAATAAAATGAAAATAAAATGAAAATAAAATGAAAATAAAATGAAAATAAAATGAAAATAAAATGAAAATAAAATGAAAATAAAATGAACATAAAATGAAAATAAAATGAAAATAAAATGAAAATAAAATGAACATAAAATGAAAATAAAATGAAAATAAAATATACATAAAATATAAATAAAATATAAGTAAAATGAAAATAAGTACTTGCTTAAAATGAAAAATTCACACTGAAAATGTAGAATGTGAATTAAAATAAGTTAACTCTTTACCGGGCAAGACTGAAAAAATCCTCATCGCCAACCCTAAAAATTCCTATAGTCCTAAAAATTCTGTACAAAAAAAAATTCAAAAAGCTGATGTTACAGGCAATCTTTTTTGAGACCGCTGCCGTATAAAGGGTTAAAGTGCGCTCAACAAGTTTTGATAAACCTTGCTTAAAATTGATTACTAATAGGTTGTTTGAAATGGCATTCCATGCTTTCTTATTATTCTATGGCCCACGCCATCTCGTTTACCTTGCTGTATCGCTTCATATATGTATAGGTCGTATATTGCTGGCCTAATATTACATGGTTCTATGTTAGATTTTGAGGATAGTTAAATTTAGACTTTCAATAGAGGTTCAAATTTCAATTCGATTAAAGTAAAACATGCAACCCTGTAATATTGGGCAAACGACATTAAAGCGCGCTTGACATACGGAGTTATACACTATACATACAGCAAGTAGGTCTAAAGTGTTCTAAACATAATAATTCACTTATCATGATGTTTATTTTCACTCCACTTTGACATCTATTAATAAATAATGATAACATTGGCACGTGTCTAAGACTTAAAAAAAAGCGCCGTGACGATGCGCTCGAGTCGCTCGACCCGCGCAAAGTAAGAAACAGCCATCACAGCATTTTGCCATTGAAAATTGAACCGTATTTCATCTACAGCGGCTTCGATCATTTCGAAGCGCGCGAACATCGAGCGCGTGGATTCGGAGGAATGTGTGCTTTATGAACAAGGTAGACGATTTAAATTAGCACGCAGTATGCTAAAAGGGAAGCCCTTATACACCGTGTTTTTTTTGTTTTCCGTTAAATTAGACAGGTTACTAGGGACGTTAATAGAAGTTGCCTGGTATATAGCTTTTTGTTAAATTCGAAAAAAAATTTTTTTTTAGTTTTCATACATAATTAATATATTTCACAATGTAAAAGGTCCTTTAGAGTTAACCAAGAGTTAGTGTCAAGTATGTCAAAGCTTGAATTTCATCCATGACAGCACATGCCAAAAAACAGCTTAGTGGTAGTTTGATTGCTTATGAAGTGAGAGGTCGTGGGTTCAAATCCCAATAACGGACCATTTATTTTGGTTTTTTTTTTGTCATGAAGAGTAATTAATTTATTTTGGTTACACTTTATTCACCTTGTTTCTTAGGTTAGGGCTTCTACAACATTTTTATGAATGTAAAATACAAAAGTACATCTAAAATATGCACACACACAAAAACAACTTGAATTGTCTTTCGGCTGACATGATGATGATGATGACATAAAATATTTGAAAAAACCTAGCCTAAATGTTGTTTAAATTATTAATGTGTTTTTAGGGTTCCGTAGTCAACTAGGAACCCTTAAGGTACGAGTTGGCCGCCGACCGCACGCTTCGTGAGGCGGCGACGTGTCGCGGCGACCCTACTGGTTTGTATGTATCTCTATGAAACTCCATTCGTAGCCAGCGACATGAAGCCGGGCGACGCGTCACCGAGCGGCCGGCGCGGCGACGTGAAGCCCGACCGCAGATCAGTAGTGTATCAGTAGTGTCGCCGACGCCGAAGCTACGATACGTCATGCAGTCGGGTTCCAAATCACGACCGCAGCTTCATGAGGCGGCGACGTGAGGGGGCGACGTGTCGCGGCGACACGTCGCCGCCTCACGAAGCGTGCGGTCGGCGGCCAACTCGTACCTTTATAGTTTCGCCATGTCTGTCCGTCCGTCCGTCCGTCCGTCCGTCCGTCCGTCCGTCCGTCCGTCCGTCCGTCCGCGGATAATCTCAGTGACCGTTAGCACTAGAAAGCTGAAATTTGGTACTAATCATAATCACGCCGACAAAGTGGTAAAATAAAAAGTGGAAAAAAATGTTTTAATAGGGTACCTCCCCTATACGTAAAGTGGGGAGTGATTTTTTTTTTCATTTCAACTCTAACGTGTGATATATTGTTGGATAGGTATTTAAAAATGAATAGGGGCTTACTACAAAAAATTTTTGATAATGTAAATATTTTCGGAATTAATCGCTCCAGAAGTTAAAAAAAATGTGTCCCCCCCCCTCTAACTTTTGAACCATAAGTTTTAAAAATATGAAAAAAATCTCAAATGTAGAACTTTATAAAAACTTTCTAGGAAAATTATTTTGAAGTTGATAGGTTGAATAGTTTTTGAAAAAAATGACAAAACTACGGAACCCTACACTGAGCGTGGCCCGACACGCTCTTGGCCGGTTATTTTTTATTGTTTGCCCGTTAGAAGCACCGTCCACAATTTCTCTGCTTTGTCTTAAAGGTTGACTGGTAGAGAATGTTTTAATGCATTAAGTCCGCCTGATGTATTTAAGGTTTTCTTTTGTGCCGTAAAGTTTAAATAAATAACCTAGAGTACCGCCGGCAACGGGGCAGGGCCAAGGTTGCCGGTGGTTAACGCCGCGGAGAGAGGAACTACAAGACTGTGGGCGCCGTATCCAGAATTACCGCCTTCTGCATCTGACCATTGATCCAACCACAACTCGTAGCGAGAACCTCTTGAGAAGTTGGTGGAGACTCTTTCTGATAATCCTAACTAAAATCATGATTGTGTGGCCTTTTTAAGAAAGGAATCAAAATCTAAATTATTTAAGTTGTTTAGACCTTACAGTTTCATAGACAGACACACAGAATGAAACTTGTGCTTATGTGTTTGTTTACACATGGTATATCTATGCATTTAGGATTTAAAATATTTAACAGGTTTTCTGATTTCTAATTGTTACAATAAAAGTGACTTTTACAAATGAATACATTTTATTTGATTTTTTAAGTAAACAATAATAATATTAAATAATGTTTAAAACTCAAATTATCTCCATTTCAATAAACAAAACAATGAACTTTCGACGTATCTCACCAATAATATTAATCAAATTTAATAACAGTTTCACATGTTTTATTAAAAAGACATCAGAAAATAGCACACACCCGGATTGTCTGTTGCTGAACAACATTTTATCAGGTATTTCATTTTATCAACGAACCAACACTATTTGTAAGACGACAAAGTTGAATATCGGAAAAATATTTTTGTGAATGCAGCGACATATTGTAAACTGTTAAAATCTCTTATCTAAACTCATTATCTCTATCTTCAGCCTATCTGCATCCACTAATACAGCATGGTGCACTCGCAAAAATACAAGTAGGTATTCAAAACCTATTGCAATAAGAGAAAAAATACTAATTACTACAGAGAGTTCAAGAAATAACAGTGGTTTTAGTGTAAATGTTGTTCAAAATGGCCACCATCATACTCTAAACATACATTTAACCGAGTTCGTATCTGGCGATTTAAGTTGACATGAGTAGCTCGCATGTCATCGGCTGCTTCTTGTATCCTCTGTAGTAAGATTTCTCGGGTTGCAACAGGTTTAGAATACACTCGGTCTTTTAAAGTGCCCCACACATAAAAATCAAGGGGCGTTAGGTCGGGAGACCTGGCAGGCCAAGCAAGTGTTGGGCTGCCGCGTCCTATCCAACGCCCGGGAAACTGTTCATCTAAATACTGGCGTACAAGACGTGCAAAGTGTGGAGGTGCCCCATCGTGCTGTATCCAATGTGCACGCAGTGTTTCCAACGGCAAATTTTCAAAAAAAATTAAGTCGTGAAGAGACCGTAGAAACTGCAAATAATTTTCACCACTAAGCCTTGCGGGAATTTCGACCGAATGAGCTGATTGTTTAATATCCCTGCCCACATGTTAACGGAGAACTCGTGCTGAAAGGAAGTTTCCCGGGTAAGTTTCGGGTTGAACTCGGACCAATGGTGAGTATTTTTTGAGTTTACAATTCCCGCTCTTGTAAATTGTGCCTCATCCATCCATAATATTTTACCGACTAACTCTGGATCTTGTACTAAAAGTTCGTTGGTCCGTTGACAAAATGCTATGCGTGAAAAATTATCGTGCGGCAAAAGGCCCTGCACCTTTCGAAAATGGTACGGATGTAGACCATACCGCTTCCACAAATTCCAAACTTTATTGTGAGAGACGTCGAAAATACGCCCCACGCGCCTTGTAGAGAGGGTCGGGTCTTCGATTATGGTGTTCATAATCCCGATTTCGGTTTGTACGTCAAGGTTTATGTCCCGTTCATGGGGTATCGGTGGTAAACCCTGTTCACTGAGACGTCTATGCACCTGTAAAGATTGCAATAATAATTAGAACCCACATCAAACCATAAGAGAAATAAAGAGAATAGGTTGTAACAATACTTGTAAAAAGTATCTTAGTAATGAGAAGTTAAAAACGAACAATACTAACGTTAATAAATGTATGAGGATCAGGGATTCGTCGATTAGGGTATCGGTGTCGGTATTCTCTTGCTGCTTCAGCAGCATTGCCGTTACAGAAGCCGTACACGAAATGAATGTCGGCAATCTCTCTAGGAGGATAATTTAAAGGCATTTTTTGTTGGAGATGCACAACTTAATGTTACAATACCAATTTTTTCAATATTATGACATTTATGACAAAAATGAAGTTGAAGTGACACCTAATAAAAGACAAAGTAAGTAACGTTCAACGAACTCACCTTAATCACCTCCTTGTAGCGGATAGCCATGAATGGAAAACTCTTTACTGAAGAAATTAAAAATAATGATAATGCTATAAAGAAATTAAGAACCTTTTACACTACTTCAGTGATTAACTTTATAAATTAAATATCTCAGAAATAAGAAGAGTTAAAACACTAGTTACTTAGACAAATTAACTTTAATTGACCTAAATAATCTTCCCTTAAAGTTAACGGAATACAAAAAAAACACGGTGTATAAGGCTAACACTTATAAGCGATATGTAAGGTTTGGTGAGCGGATGATAAGGGTTTCGTAAGGGTATTGGGATAGCGGTGCTAGCCTTTATATAAGGGCTTTAAAAGCAATATGAAAGGGTATCGTCGGGGAAAGGGTATGGTTAGTTAAGCCTTATGCAAAACCCATACAAAACCCTTTATAAGGGATAGCGGGCCGGTCCCTGAAATGAAATGTACGTTAAATACTGTATTTGAGTTTTGTGACAAATGTACGGTGACGGCAAATAAAAATATATTACAAATATGATTTTCTTTATTTTTTTTTCATTGATAATCTATAATAGCTAGGTTCATTTTCAATGCCCTTTCAAGTCGTGTAGAGCTCGAGATCTGTGAATTTTTTGAAAACACCGAATTGGCTGCCGATATTTTAGGGACTAATCATGAATTAATTCAGAGGTGCAAAGTAATTTTGGAAGTGATTTCAAGTGGACACAATATTGATGTTCCAAAATACAATGCATATGCCCGAGACACAGCAAATCTCTACGTTGAGGAATATGGTTGGCACCCTATGACTCCGACAATGCACAAGATTTTGTTGCATGGTGCAGCCATAATCGAAAACGCATTATTTCCGATTGGACAACTGTCTGAGGAGGCGGCAGAAGCCCGAAATAAGCATTTCCGGTCATATAGACTTAAATACCCAAGAAAGTTTTCGAGAGAAGAGTGCAATCTCGACATATGTAACAGACTCTTGCTTACTTCGGATCCTCTTGTGAGCAGCATGAGGACTAATAAAAAAAGTCACATAAAGCGTTTTCAAGAGAAGCAAGAACTGTTGCTGCCTGGCAGTATTTGACATATATACGAAAATGTGTATTAATATTATATTATATTGTATGCTTTTATTTATTTATGTATTTTTTTGTAATGTAGAAACGTTTTTTCAATAAAATCATTATATTTTCTTGCATTTTTATGAAAATATTGTTATATTGTATTATTTTTGATGATGATGATGATGATTTTTATAATAATAAATGTTTTCATGAATATATATCATATTTTTACTATATACCTCTATTTAAACAAAATAAGAAACAAAAATATTTTTGGCCGCCTAAAACGGTCATATCTACGTATGTGCATCGGTGTAACAGGAGGCCGCCTTAAAGCTCGATTCGCGAGTCAATTTCGCTGAGCCGAGTCGCGAGCCATCGCCGATTATATTTATACCGTAAATTTATACTGTACCGCTATTATACCGGACCAAATGTGTACCTACCTTAAACACTGTTTTGGTGCGCATGGTAGAAATAAATAAATAAAAGAGCGCAGGATTGCGCAAGCATGGGCAGCTTTCGGCGCGAACAAAGCAGTTTTCCAGTCCAAGAAGATTAATAACCATCTAAAAACCAATGTTTTCAACCAGTGTGTCTTGCCCGTCTTCCTTTATGGGATGGAAACCTCCACGTTGACAAAAAAATCTGCCGAAAAGCTTCGTGTTGCATAAAAAGCAATGGAGTGGTTAATGCTCGGAATAACGCTAATGCACCGAAAAAGAAACGAATGGATCAGACGAGTCACAAAACTCAAAGACGTGGTGGATGAGATTGGACATAGGAAGTGGAGATGGGCAGGACACATTGCCAGGATGGACAACACCCGCTGGGCGAGACGCACCCTCAATTGGAAACCCGCTAACACACGCGGTCGTGGCAAACCACCAATGAGATGAAAGGACGACATCTGTCAACAGGCTGGCGAGAATTGGATGCAGATAGCAATGGATCGAGAAATTCGAGAAGCGTGGAAGTATGGAGAGGAGGCCTATGTACGAAGACGGGCGCTGTAAAGGCTGCTATAGATAGATAGATAATGATCTTGTAAAAGTCATCTACTTCTCATCAAAATGATTCCAACAAACCCAAAAAACAATTTGGGTTATCACAACATTAACCTTTGGTTTATCACATTACAGAATTCTTATGATCACCTTCGGTTTACATGATCAAACTAGCTCGATGGTACCAAAATATTGTATTGTCATCCAGGGCCGGATTAAGGGTAGAGCGAGTGGAGCGGCCGCTCTAGGCGCCGGATCGCAAGGGGGGCGCCAAAATGGCAAATGAGGAAAACAAGTTTTAAAAGACGCGAGTGTGGCGCGGGCGAAAAATATGTACGCTTGGAGTTGCGAGTTCGTTCAGTTCACGGGTTTCGGTAAAACGACTTAAGAATAGTGTAATTAACCTTTTTATATATATATATTTTTGGTATTTTTGTTATTTAACAATTTTTTTAGGCGCGACTCGGTGCTTTTAATCTTGAAAGGCGCAAAATAAAGGCGCAGAAAAAGTTACGTTCTTTGTAATTTTCTAAGGGATTGGGTTTATTAGGATTACATTTTGTTTAAATCGCTGCTTTTGATTGATGAAATATAGAGTAATTAAGGCGCCGGCAACGTAACGATCTTTATAATTTTCTAAGCAATTGGGTATATCATGATTAAAATTATTTATTGTTTTTTAAATCGCTGCTTTTAGTTTAGAAAGGCGCGAAAAAAAGCCTGACAAAGGCGCCGAAAAAGCAACGTACTTTATAATTTTCTAAGCGATTGGGTAACCCAATTTGGGTATATCAGGATTTTCCATTTTATGATGATCTCATATGATGTTTTTTATTATCTACTAGCTTTTGCCACGACTTCATCCGTGTAGGATTCACATTCGCCATAAGGAATCAATAAAGGCTTGGTCAGACAGACGCGTTTTATTAGCGGGGAGCGACGCGAGCGTGATGAGAGCGCGACGCGAGCGTGATAGAAGTGCAATGGGAGCGCGGCGCGAGCGCGATGGAAGCGCGCTGCAAGCGCGATGCAAGCGCGATCCGCGAAGTCATACGCAACACAGCACAGGTTGTGTTGTGAGGAGTCCATGGACTAGGAAAAACTTATCGACTTAGTGAAAAAGTAACGCATGTTTGTATGACCTACAAAATAAAAATTATAAAAATATGCTACTAAAAAATCTTGCGTGGAAGAAAATGTAGGCCGGAAGTTAAACTCGGATGGCACGTATAGATATTTTATTTGTAATTTGTTTATTATATGTTGTAGTCCTCAGCCAAATAGTAATAATTAAAATCTGATAGCGCGTCTGGGTACAGTCGCCATCTATTATTGGACACTCAATAAAATAATCATTTTTTAATAAAAAATCTTAAGAATAAGCTCATGCCGATTTTATTCCCGTTAAAATTATATCGTAAAAAATCTTGCGTGGAAGAAAATGTAGGCCGGAAGTTAAACTCGGATGGCACGTATAGATATTTTATTTGTAATTTGTTTATTATATGTTGTAGTCCTCAGCCAAATAGTAATAATTAAAATCTGATAGCGCGTCTGGGTACAGTCGCCATCTATTATTGGACACTCAATAATATAATCATTTTTTAATAAAAAATCTTAAGAATAAGCTCATGCCGATTTTATTCCCGTTAAAATTATTCAAAATATTGTATTAGCCGAATACTATTACAATGTCTATTTTTGAGAAAAAAAGGATAGCCGCCATTTAAAAATTTAAAACAAACATAATTTTCGAAACCTACACTCCCTAATTAGCGGAAAATTACTACCATGACGATTTTTCAGAAATAAGTGTATAACCGCGATCTTGAATATTAAAACAGACATAATTTTCGAAGCCTACATAATACGCGAATATTTTAATAATAATTAAATTTAAAAAATTGTCTGATTATGTCGATTTGATTCTGCCACAATCCTCACCCAAATCATGTACTTACATGAACATGTTAATGCCGTTATTTTGTTGAAATCTATTTATGTATTTAGGTATGAGTTTGATAATACTGATAATTCAAATCAAAGGGGCTCTTAAGACAGCCGGCGCTTAGCCCTTTTTACTTGAAAATTATATTAAATCTGACTACTTAACCCTAAAAATGCACAGCTGCACCTGTATACTTACATGATAAATCATTTGATAGGTCTTTAGAAATAAATGAAATTATTAAATGAAAGCTGTTTGATTGAAAGCGCGGCGCTGGAGGGCCACGAGCGTGATGCTGGCGCGATGCGAGCGTGATGCTGGCGCGATACGAGCGCGATGCGCGCTTCCTGCTGGCGTCCGCCGGCGCCGCTCGCATCGCGCTCCGCTCGCGCTTCGGTCGCGCCCCGCTACAGCCACGCTAACAAAACGCGTCTGTCTGACCAAGCCTTAAAACGCCGAATAATTTATCGCACATGCTATTTTAAGTCAACACTGAACAACAATTTTAGACAAACTTCCACCCCCTTTAAGCGATGATTTTTGTGATAAAAACTATCCTATGTCTTTTCTCGGGACTCAAAATATGTTCATACCAAATTTTATCTAAATCGGTTCAGCGGTTTAAGCGTGAAGAGGTAACAGACAGACAGGCACACTTTCGCATTTATTACGGATTTTTTAAATCGCTGCTTTTGATCTTGAAAGGCGCGAAATAAAGCCCGATAAATCCTCGCTCACATCTGGTGGAAATTCGCCTTCGCTTAGATAAGACGCGCTTCTAATGCGCTTCAACAAAGTTTTTTCCTATTGTTGAGTACCTATTAAACTAAGGGCCGGTTGCACCAAAGCGTATGTTAACGTCAACGTCATCGTTAAAAAATTCTTGTATGAAAAGTTTGTCAGTTTTCAATGAGTTGACAGCTCCGTCGCCATATTTTACGTTAATCAGTTCGTTAGGTATGCCTGGTGCAACCCACCCTAAGTATTAATGTTCAAGAAACTTGATGTACATTTCTTAATTGATGTAATTTTACAAAATGTTTTTAAATGGCTGTGGTTGTGTGGTATAAACGTTGATGTTCAAGAACATTGTTATTTCATTTTCATTACTAACGAAGGGCGCCAAAACCCGATTTCGCTCTACCCTGATCGAGGGCTCGGGCCGGCGCTGTTGTCATCCATTACGACATTAGGAACGAGGTTAGGTTAATTAGCTCTCGCACGTAAAAAAAACTTATTTTATCTTATCTTATTTGATTCGCAGGCCCATATGGATACACTTCGACCCAAAGTGATCCTTTGTGTAATTGCCCCCTAGATAGCTCAAGAGCTTTTTCAACCATCTCCATGTGTTGGTTAATGGAGCTCAAGGGCAGTGCTTTGAGTTCCTCTGGATCTGGATAGCCAGTTCCAAAGTCTTTCATTCTCTGTCTGGCTAGACCGTCACATTCACACATTAAAAGTGTTTCATTGTTTCTTCCTCTTCGCCACACATTCTACAATCAGTGTTTTTTTAAACTTAATCTAGGTATATATATAAAAGAAGAAACTGACTGACTGACTGACTGACTGACTGACTGACTGACTGACTGACTGACTGACTGACTGACTGACTGACTGACTGACTGACTGACTGACTGACTGACTGACTGACTGACTGACTGACTGACTGACTGACTGACTGACTGACTGACTGACTGACTGACTGACTGACTGACTGACTGACTGACTGACTGACTGACTGACTGACTGACTGACTGACTGACTGACTGACTGACTGACTGACTGACTGACTGACTGACTGACTGACTGACTGACTGACTGACTGACTGACTGACTGACTGACTGACTGACTGACTGACTGACTGACTGACTGACTGACTGACTGACTGACTGACTGACTGACTGACTGACTGACTGACTGACTGACTGACTGACTGACTGACTGACTGACTGACTGACTGACTGACTGACTGACTGACTGACTGACTGACTGACTGACTGACTGACTGACTGACTGACTGACTGACTGACTGACTGACTGACTGACTGACTGACTGACTGACTGACTGACTGACTGACTGACTGACTGACTGACTGACTGACTGACTGACTGACTGACTGACTGACTGACTGACTGACTGACTGACTGACTGACTGACTGACTGACTGACTGACTGACTGACTGACTGACTGACTGACTGACTGACTGACTGACTGACTGACTGACTGACTGACTGACTGACTGACTGACTGACTGACTGACTGACTGACTGACTGACTGACTGACTGACTGACTGACTGACTGACTGACTGACTGACTGACTGACTGACTGACTGACTGACTGACTGACTGACTGACTGACTGACTGACTGACTGACTGACTGACTGACTGACTGACTGACTGACTGACTGACTGACTGACTGACTGACTGACTGACTGACTGACTGACTGATTGATTGACTGACATATCCACGCACAGCCCAAACCGCTGGGTTTAGATATTTCATATTTGGCACATAGGTTCCTTATAAGGTCTAGGGGAGCACTAAGAATTGATTTTTCAAAATTCACCCCCTAAGGGGGTAAAATGGGGGTCCAAAGATTGTATGGCAAAACAAGATTTGTTAGACTATTTTAATCGAAACTTCACAGGAGTATTGCTAACGATAAATGAGTAAACACGTGTTTCAGGTTTTTTGAAATTCAACCCCCAAAAGGGGCAAATGTGGTCACAAAGTCTGAAAATCAACATGGGTATCGTATCCTTTTTGAGTACTTATAGTACGCGGGCGAAGCCGCGGGAAAAGGCTAGTATTGTAATAAATAGTTCAGGCAACGCGCGTGTGACTCGACTGAATCAAGCGCCCGTAAGATTCCACTGATATGCCCGTAATCAAGCCACACGCACATTTTCCACCATCGTAGTATAAAAATAAAAAATTCAAAGAACGTGATAGGTAAAATGATGTATGTGGCGTTAAAAAAACATTTTAAACGCGTGTCGAACAAAGATTAGAATTTTCGATTCAAATTTTATTCGTTCTGTTTTTTCATTTCGTACCTGCCTCAATCACTCATGCAATTATAAACCTCGGGACGTGACATTTTTGTTAAAAAAAGAAGGTCCCATATTTATTTTACTTTATCCAATGCTCGTCTCGACGTATCTGAGCAAGTAGATTTAAATTTGTGTAAACGCTTGTCGTTAAATTGTTTTAAATATAGTTATCCTTTTTAAGTATAAAAGTGGTGATTTTCAAAAATGATGTCTTTAGATGAAGTTATTAAAGTTTAAACTTATATAGATGTCATATGAAAAAAAAAAGATTTTAACTACCTCATATGATGTTTTTTCTTTAGTTTTTATTAACCCTTAATAGGACAGAGCATCAATTTTCTGCAAATGAGAAAATGGAGTTGATTTATAGTTAATTGTAGCATCTAGATTCAGAATAAATATGTAAAAAATTAAGGGGGTAAGTGGAAGGGGGTGATTTCCGGTGGGAAATTATTTCCCCTTGTTCAATGTGCACATTGCGAAAAATCGTTCTACCCTTGATGAATTTTTATTGTGTTTTCTGTATTTTAACTTTTTTTCAATATTGAAGTAAAAATAAAAGAGAATAATTTGCAAACAAAGTATAATCATATTAATGTAGAAACAAAACGTTAACTTTCGTAGAACCATAGTATTCATTGGTATAGTAATAGAGCCTCTTATTTTCATACTTATGAAATAATGCTATAAAATTAAATATTATTTATCTCTTGAAACACTTAATAAGGAAATACCGGTTAAAACTTAGTTAAAAATACAAGTAAAAAGTAACAATTAGAGTCCGAAACAAGTTGCATTTTACCTTTTCAAGTAACTGTCAACTGATATTGAAAGAAACCACGCTTAAAAAGCACCGAAGAAAAAACCGTAGTATGACTTGAGCCATTTATTTACAAAATAACATACTCGTATAAGTACATCTATCACAAATTAAAATTCTTAAAAAACATGTTTAAACGATGTCAGAGAGTAGCAAAAGGAGTTTCTAACATCCTCCCACTTTTTGGGATCAAATCTCAAAACTCTTGGTCGGGCTGCACTTCGAGCGGGTACAGGCGCTGAAACGCTCGCGTGTATTCTCCGTCGGCTGTGCCGATGAAAGTTTCTATAATCCTCCCTAAAGGCCACTTAATACGCTTTGCGTCAGTCTCTATCAAAACTACATGAATGAGCATTCCCAAGTACTCGTTTCTGAACCGTTCCCTTAAGTCTTCCCTCAGCTTATGCAGATACCTAAGTCGCCTGTTCAGGTCCGTGGTCGAGCTGATCCAGGTCCGGAGTTCGCTTGAAGGAAGCCCTTGTGTGAAGCAGGCCGGAGTAATAGGCTTTAGCTTATCGGAATTGTCCGCGATATACGTTAGAAGCCGCTGATTTATCAGAGCCTCACAATCAAGAAGCAAGGTCAGCAGTTCTTCATAGGTCACGGTCTTCTGGCCCAAGTTTCGCCTCAGGAGTTCCTTGAGGGAACGTATCAAGCGCTCCCACCAACCACCCCACCATGGCGCGGCAGGAGGACTGAACTTCCACTTAATGCTTCTGACGCTGGAATAAGCCGCAATCTCTTGCTAGTCTAAACTCTTCAGAAGATTATCAGCGCCATGGAAGTTTGTACCATTATCCGTGTAAATTGTGTCGACTCTTCCACGTCTTGTGATAAATCTTCGTCTTAAGGCCATGAGAAAGGCTTCTGTCGTCAGCGATTTAGTCAACTCCAGATGCACTGCGCGGTAAACTGCACACGTGAATAAAATTATCCACACCTTCCCTCCCGACCGTAGAAAAAGAGGACTGGTTAGATCTATACCTGTCACTTTAATAGCAGCAGCCGGTTTTGTCCTGTCACGGTCGCCAGATGAAAGAAACCACGCTTAAAAAGCACCGAAGGAAAACCCGTAGTATGACTTGAGCCATTTATTTACAAAGTAACATACATCTATCACAAATAAAAATTCTTAAAAAACATATTTAAAGGATGTCAGAGAGTAGCAAAAGGAGTTTCTAACCATTGAGTAATAGGAGATGACATCCCTAAGAAATTATTTGTCCCATGAGTTGTAGTGAAAATCACTAAAAGTCTGACATTGGCTGTTAGACTACTGACATGATTACACGCAGGTGTCAATATTTTTTAAAAATCAAATACTAAACGTAAACGCTTTTTGCATGATAACAAACTGTAAAAATAATTCTAAAAATAGTAATAAAAGCCATGGAATTACGTTTCATAGGTAACTTAAGTGCAAAGATTGGTGTTACACTAATTTAAAATATTAATGTTGGCGTTGTGACGCCATATTCCTTGGCGCACAGATTAATGTCGCAGAAGTAACAACATATGTGCCTACACTTAATTTACCTATATTATTGTTTAATAGTACTCAGCATAAACATATTTACGTAATAAACATGTTTTAGATAGGTACGTTAGGCAATGTTTAGTTCATTAAACATATTTTTATTTTACAACGAGGGCGAATTTGCTAAAATTGTTAATGCGAGTAAAATATATAGCAAATTTTTTTACGATTTCAATTTAAAACTTAAATATCTAAATATCACCCATGTTATACATACTTACACAATGTTTTATTTCATCCGTGCGAGGAAATCAATGTCATTTTAAGTAAATATCAAGGATCATTAACCCTCAAAGTTCGTATTTAAAGGCACTTTCGGCAAAAATAGTATTTTTCTCCATTCGTTCCTTAAACGGGTAAGGAGCAAAATAAACATTAGATACAAATAAAACAATTATTTAGTTAATTACATTTCCTTACAAAATGTGTTTAGGCAGAATATGAATTTTGTCAAAACAGTGTCACGTCTGTTTTGTTAAAGCTACTCTTTAATTCAGTGACAGCTGTCAACCGCCAAACATGGGGCACAAAATTTGTTCTAGATAGCTCATCTAGTAGAATTACATAATACATCAATGTTTCTAACAGATATTTTGTTTTTTAAGTATCTATTCATTCTATAACCTTAATTAGTTATCTTATGCTTAGGCATTATATGGTGAGTCTAAAAAGATTTCATAATAAGTATTATAAATCAGCATAACATTATTATATCATACTACAAGTCAAAGACAAGATTCACAGAAAATATGCGTTAAAAAGTTATGATTGTGTACTAAAATTTAAAAAAATAATATCGATAAATGTTTTTATTATCAAAATAATCATGAAAATATGTAATTGTGTTGTATATTTTACTAAAAACATATAAGAGAAATTTGAAATGTGATTTCATTGATGTCTTAAATGAACAAAGGGAATTACTTTCCCACTTGCACTCTACAACTTCAAGAGTCATTTGTTGGACAAAGCGATAGTTTCAAACGCTATTTTATATGCTAAATAACATACAATATACCTAATTTTACATAACTGATATCAAAATCCTCTTACCTGATTTTTTTCTTATGAATCCGGTCGCACTTCGCCGACGAACACCGTTTTTACGAATTTGGCACCACCTTTGACTTTGACACTGACGTTTGCTGACAGATGAAGTTTGATTAAAAAGTGTTGCCAGAAAAATGAATCTAATATTTACCAAAACTGTAAAACTGTATGGTAAGCTTTGTTAAGTGTTACCATTTAAAAAATTACATCAATTTTATACGGATAGACAAAGTGGGAAATAATATCCCCTTGTACTAATAAGGGGTTTGTACGAATAGCCGTTGGTGGCGGTAGCCCAGCGGTAAGACGTGTATTTCAATCCGAACGTCAAGAGATAGAACCTCGGCTCGTAATTAAGCTTCTCTAAACCTTTGTACGGAATATCTTTAATAATTATAATGAATTACAGGATATGTAGAAACACGTCGTTACTACATTGAGCCATGATAAAACCCCGGGATAAACGCTTGAAAGACACCGATCAAAAAAACCTAGGGATACACAATCAGCCCAAAAAAATGGCCCCACAATGGTACCGTAAGAACGACTCGGGCGGTACTTTCTTTGACAGTCTTATTACGGTATAAGACTGGCCGGTTACAAATTTTCAGGAGCCATATTTTCAGTAAATCTTGTTTGAATCTGTACCTCCTTTACATTGTTGCTCGAAGTTGAAAGATAATTAAGTTTGTAAATACATTAGCGTGACATTTTTACCACGTTAAATTAGTATGAAAAAAATATTATAAGCGTAAGTATTTAAAAAAATAATGTTTTTTATAAACGTTACTATTAATTACTAAAGCCTTTAATCAATAAAAGTCGAACGATGATTTACAAATATTTCTTTTACAAAAGCATTGAAATACACTGACATCTGCCTGTTCTACAGTTTGACGCGATACATGTTCACGGTTTATCAATTTGATCTGTCAACAAATCGGCATTCAGAATCCCAATAATTTTATTTTGATATGATATTACTCTCTATCCATAGCGGTCGCACTATAGAAAAAGCGCAATCACAGAAGTTGAAATTAAAAAAAAAATCTTAGTTTTGATAATTAAATGTTTCCGTTGTCAATTCCTTTGTCCATTTCCATTGCCCACGATGAAAATTTCTAAATCATAGACTTATTCGGCGCTCAACTAACTATATATCGTAAGAATAAATGTCAAATCAATAACAGATTTACAAAATCTGAAAGCGAATGCATGTCGGCCATGTGTTACTAATTCTGTCAACAATTACAGCGGGAATTTTTGATTCGAAGTGGCGATGTGAAAAATGGCCCCGCCCCGGACTGTCCTGCCCCGTGTTCGTAAATCACTACGACAAAATCTAAAACATCAGTAAAGGCAATGATATTTACTATGGATCGGATACTCTAACAAAATGAGCAGAAAAAATACTTTCAGAGTTATTTCATAACCTAGCAACGATTCTGTTATGTTTATCTATCTATATTTCTCAATCTATATTTGACAATCATTACATCTTTGTCACTGTCATTGTTAGAAAATTACAGTTTGTAAGATCTCACGCGGGTGACTTATTGGCACGTCCGCATCTCACGCTGGCCGGAGCGCGACTAGCGACAATTGTTTGAATTCACTCATTTCAAGTGCTTCACTTTTGGAGCGTACCTACATAACCCATCTCTCATTACTCATTATTATATATCATAGAGTAGAAGCACAGAACCTTAGTATAAAGGTGTCTATACATGGCGCGATTGGGCTTCAGCACGACGCCGCAACATGTCAAAGTCAAGTCGCCTCTACTTGAAGTCTCATTTCACACACATTTTTGACCGATAATAACAGTTTACCTGGTAGTTTATAAATATATCCTATTGATGATCAGTCGATTCATATGCAACATGTTGATATTCGCACAAAAATATTTATTTGACCTTTGGTTACAACTTACATGTAAAAATTTTTTTTTCAACGATTTAAAATACAAAAACAACCAAGTAGCGGCACACTATACACGCCTTTAGTTAAATTTTAATCAATATACGATTAATAGTTAACAAGTAAGGCTGCGTTTCTACCAGAGATGAACGAGGATGCGTTGTGAGGATGCGTTAAATTAGCTGTGACATAAGGACAGGCGGACTTGACAAAAGGGGTTCCGTTTTAGCCATTTTCATATAAACCCTCATTATATACCACGATCGAGATTTTTACTAGATGGCAGCACCGTGGCGAGAGGTCTAGCTGTCATAATCAATTTTGATTGGTGGATTTTGACAGCTGCTGTCAAAAAGACCTCTCGTCACGGTGCTGCCATCTGGTGAAAAACTCGATGGAAAATACCGCAATTATGAAAAGTTAAACTTCTGCGCCTTTATTCACACTGCTAACTTGCTGTGGACTCGTATAAATTCCCGTGACGTCACATAAAACATTAACACCGGACACACACGCCGATTCCGTCTCTATTATAATGGTCGAAGCCATAAATTACCGTGCACTAGCGCCGACGGGTATAAAAGATTGATTCGACACTGGACTCATGAGTTGTGATGTAATTATTATGTGTCATTTTAAAGATTTATTGGAAGTTATTATTAATTACTATATTCTAGAGAGTGCTGCCGGTACTCGTTTTCTGCACAAATCCAAAACGGAAATCCTAAATCAGGAACAGGAGTAGTTATTCGCTTCTAGGCTTTATGCCAGGACAGAATAACAGCGTTGCAAATTATGGGATCAACTTGCAATTCCGCAACATTATACTGAGCCTGAGCCTTTTCTTTATCGCGCACATTGCTGAACACATTGTGAACTTCTGTAGTTACCTATATTCGACTAGTGTTTAACTTTAGGTATGCATTACTCAACCTCTGTTTTTTATGTTCTGTAGTGTGTGCTTTATTGAATAACATTTATGTCTGTCTATCTACTATATTTCCTGCACAAAATAGAATATGGGTAAGACGTCCGACTTTCAGTCCGGAAGTCTCGGGTTCAAACCCTGGTACCTACCTCTACCACTGAGTGTTTCCGGAACTTGAGTACAAAATATAATTTGATACCAGTCGCTTTTAGTTTTAGTTCTATCTTTTTTAGTTTAGTTTTACTTCCGCGTTGGAAGGTGGGATAGGCAGTCGATTTTGTAACACCGAATGTCCATTTTCTATGATCGCCATTTCACGGAATACGGTTGCCGACCAATCAGGACTCAATTTAGTCTTGGATAAAAAACGATGAATAGGTACGCAAATAGGTTACCGAAACGGAAAGATAGGATCAAATGAATTACAAGCACAAAACCTAAAGATCTGAAGAAAAAAGGAGAGGACTTAAAGCATTTAACAAAAAAAAACTATTATTTATCTGAACATCAAAAATCGATTGACTTCACACTTACCTCAATTCCACAAAAACTTCTTGACAGTAGGAGTCAAGTTGACTGTTATTTTCTAAACCTTACATTCAAAACTTCTCATCACATCCCCAAAACAAACCAAACCATACTAAAAAACAGAAACTTCTAAACCTCTTTTCAACCCAACCTTATCATTCAAAATCGAATTCTAATACAATTATCCAAGGTATTTATTACGATAGCAAAGTTGTGAAGATATGACATTAAGAACACGCGCTCGGAAGCCAACCTTCGTCATGAGCCGTCAGTGCCCATCTGAATCTCATCTGGAATTACGTTGATTATTCATTGTGATGGCGTATCCAATGATGCGGGTCCATGAGGATGATTGTCCTTCATTACTGTATCCATTATTTCTATATTACGTGTTGGATACATTGAGTAACAGGAGACATCCTTAAGATTTTTTTTGTCCCAAAAGTTGTAGTGAAACTTACTACAAGTCTATACTACTCTTTGATTCAGTCATAGCTGTCAATCGCCAAACATAACGCACAAAATTTGTTCCAGATGTCAAATCTAGTAGAATAATTATTTTACATTTTTTTTAAAGTGGGTATTCCACTCATACATTAGTATGTTATTCAATCAAATACAAACATTGAAAACATTGAAAAAATAATCAACCCAGTTGGACTTGAACCAACATCGATACGCCTTACCGGGGGGCTCGATATCGAGTAAGGCGTATCGATGTTGGTTCAAGTCCAACTGGGTTGATTAATTTTTCAATGTTTTCAATGTTTGTATTTGATTGAATAACATTCTAGTAGAATACATAATAAATCAATGGTTATATCAACTATTACAATTAAAAAGTTAGGCATAGACATTTTTCTACCAAATGAAGGTTTCCGCGATCGAGATGTTCACTAGATGGCAGCACCGTGACGACTCACCTAGTAGCTAATAGTCGGCAGAAATATAGCACAATCTGGACCTCGGAAGCCGACCATCACTCAACTCTTTTTTGGGGGGTAGCCACCGCTTAATCTCGTGGCTAGGCAGTTTGACCTAAAAAACAATCGTGCCAAGCGGCGACACCTGAACACAAAATTGCAGACTCATAGCTCTTAGCATCCCCACTATATCTGCTATAACGCAGGTTAGGTATATAACGCAGGTTTTTTTTAATATTCATTATTCAACATGTCACAATGTTTTCGCTCACCAATAGAGCCATCGAAACAATGTAATTTCGCCTCTCAATTAACTCTGTATATGTAAATTGTAAATATTTACACAGCCACAAAGCAACCAAATTGCCCATCACCAACGACCGATTTCATAAATAATTAATTACTATCAGATCAGTAATTATATCAAAATATATTCCAAATTTAGTAAATTGTACGCTAAGTATAATTCTGCGACCTCAAAGCACTACATTTAATTATACGGTGGTTACTCTTGGTGCATTTAATTTTGTTACCACAATTGCAATTTTGGTGCCATGTTTTGTTATTTTCCCGTATTGTATACACGGTGCTCGTGAGGAGCCTAAATAATTTTGCCAGCGTATTCCTGATCATAATTGGAGACTAAAATTTCGTATAAACTTTTCTGGAATTGGCCTAGTTTCAGAGTTACTACCAATTAAATAAAAAAACATTTTTTCATTGTGACTCAGTGCAAAACGCTTTTTTGATGGCGATTTCACCCTTTATGGTGTGTAGTCTAGACATTCTTATTAAAAGATATGAAGGAGTACTTTACGTAAGCTATTTTTGACGAAAAAAAATGTAAGTACTAATTTATTTTAATCGACAGTTTTACCAATAACATTTATGTTGTTATGTTTAAAGGCATTAAAAAAATTGAAAAAACCGCACCGGCGCCGGATGCGGAAACCGCAACAGTGTGAAAGCCACCTAAGGCTTGTAATGTGTTGAGGGTATTAGACGACTATGTGTATAATGGATAGATATTAATTAATACTTAAATGCATAGAAAATATCCATAACCAAGGTACCTACACATATCAATTACCCATAGACTAGGGTTTGCTCCCGGTACTCGTTTTCTATACAAATCCAGTACCGGAACCGGGAATTCCCGGTTCCCGCCATACAAAATCAGAACCGGGAGCATTCCCTAAATGAGACCACCTGCTTCGTAGGCAAGGGTCACTACAGACTATACTAAGAGGCTGTTCATAACTCTTATATTTTGTTTAATGTGGTTGGTCTGAATACGGCCCCTGATCGAATTTAAAATTCGTTTTATAACCGTAATTACCTGCGTTTACGCCTAAAAGCGAATTTTCATTATTAATTCAGTGAAAATGAATTTAATTAAATAAAACATGGCATGGCGTAATTTTTGACACTACGGCAGAAACGTTGATGCATAATAGTAATCATCATCATCATCCTCCTAGTGTTTGTCCCGGCTTGGGGTCCATCGTCACCCGGTCGCAATGGATCTCAAAAGTACACTGAAACTAAATGAATTGTGAATTATTGGGGCAATGCGTCTTTCGAGGGCTGGACGCACGAGCCGCACGAGGCTTAAAACGTGTTAGGTGCACCGAACACCAGCTCTGGGCACAGAGGCCTTTGTCACTTTTTCCTTTGCATATGACATCTATTTACCAATGTTTTCATCCTAAGTTGCATAAAACCTTGCCACAACGACCAAGTTAAACAGTTTCCTTTCTTTACATTCTTTAAAAATACACAATTGATACACTCCATTATTATTTCCCTAAAAAACAACATGGAAACCTGAAATAAACCTGAAAATGTCTATCTGCCGCGCACATTACTTCCCATGAATAATGCAGAATGGACTAATCTTCGGATCTGTCTGTTCGTTCTCATTGGCAGTACGAGTGTGACGGATTCTAAAATAACCAGGGTAACGTGGCCTCTAAAAATGAGTAGGTTGAATAGATTCCTTACTGATTAACACTGAGGGTTGGTTGCACCCATAGACTAATTAACCCAAGACCCCGCATAGCGACCCCCGCTGCCAGGCTTGAGGTAATTTCACTCTACAGTGAGATACTTATTATTGGAAGTGACAGTAAATGTCGTACGTCTCCATGGCAACCATTAATGTCTGACACTCTCGTATGCCCCACGGAACAATAGCGCGTTCCCTGTTCCCCTCCCGCACCCCTTCTTTTTGGCAGCTTAGGTTTCAAAGAACTAACGCGTTAAGCGGAGTATAGAGATATCTTGTATATGGTTGCACCAAACGTCTATCACAGTTAAATCTTCTGTCAAATCTTTATCTACCAATATATATAATAATCTTTGTCTTACCGATTTCTCTCAGTTGCTTAAACACTGAAAAAAATACATGTTTGCTCCAACGAAGATCTTATTTAATGTAACACGCATCTTGACTGCATATGAGCCCAATAAGATCTTGTCCGTTGAAGCTAAGAGCACTTAGCAAAGTTATCATATAGTTAGATATAGTAAATAAATATATTATTATTCCAAACATTTTATTAGCAACTAAGATAAAATACATCTTAGTTGGACTTAATTTTTTTCAGTGAAGATTAGCTGAAAGAGATCCCTTAAAGGGATAAGTTCGCCTTTGTACACACTCAATATATTTTTGTTGGTCATGTAGGTACTTGTTTTGTGCAATGAAGTGTTTTACTAATAATTGTATATAATAATAATTAGATAAGCCTTTATTTCCCATTACACCTAAATTACATAACATGTATATCTTAAACTAAGTTATTTTAGTGAGTAACGTTTAAAAAAGTTAACAATATAGATATAAGCTATACTTCGTTTTTTTTTCAGATTACAAATTGAGTAAACATAGAAACAGTAGTTGCCAACCTGTTCTAAATGTTCAATTTAAACACACTGCAAGTACACGAACAAACGATTAGTTAACATGATTAAGGGTTCACATTTGTGAAAAAATAATAACAATTTGCAGATTGAATAATCCAACACAACAATAAAAACACAATTTCGTTTTGATTATCACGTTAGAGACACGTGAAAATTGAAAAACTGACAGTGACGCACGTACGTTCTAAAACAGAAACTTAACGTCTAGTTTTTTATCATATTCACGAAAATTATTTAATTGACAATGCACTTATTAAAACTGAAGAACGTAAAAAAATATTATTAATAAATATTTTGATTTGTTTATTTTAAGTAGACACACTACTATATAAATTACCTATAAACTTATATAAATGTCATATACAAAGGAAAAAAAGTGACCTAGGCCTCCGGTGGTCAGGGCTGGGATCGGACCAGCGTCTTCTGCATTCGCGGCAGACGCCTTAACCACTTGGCCACCCAGGTCACAGCAGCACCGGTCGAATTTTCCCGTGTATATGCAATCTTTGTAATTGCTCAGGCGCATAATGGACTCATAATGTTCTACCTTAGATGATTGCCTAAACTGCGCCTGAGCATTTACAAAGATTGCATATAATGCATATACACGGGAAAATTCGACCGGTGCTGCTGTGACCCGGGTGGCCAAGTGGTTAAGGCGTCTGCCGCGAATGCAGAAGACGCTAGTTCGATCCCGGCCCTGGGCACCGGAGGCCTATATCACTTTTTCCTTTGTATATGACATTATATAAGTTTATGCACTTATTAAAAAAATATCGTAAATAAAAGTTCTTATATAATGCTAAATAATAAAATAATTGTCTTAGGTGATGGTAAAAGATTTGGTGGACTATGAGGTGGCTTTTGTTGTTGTAGAGTGGCAACTCGGGCCTGCCTCTGATTGCTCCATAACCCTCCAAACAAACGCCCAATAACAGAACAAGCAAATACCTTTACTTAAATAAGAATCACAATAAGCTTTAAACATTAAAAACTATCCAGGTATGGGTGAGAGATACTAATGAATTTTTATTTTTTTTATTCTATTTATCTATATTTTATGTAGGTAGTAGATATATTTCTATTATTTTAAACGGATCCCTTTTGTAGGGTATGGGCCTCCTCCAGATTCTTGCACTTGCTTCTATCTTGTGCTACTATAAACCAATCTATGCCTGTTATTTTTGCAATGTCGTCTACCCATCTTTGCCGTGGATGTCCAATATTCCTTTTCCCACTACTACTACTAAAACGTTTGCAAAATTTTATTGTATGGAAATTTTCATATTTTCATAATTTTTTTTTTTTTTCTTCTTCATGCATGAAGAAGCATGAAGTAAGCAGCAGAATCTTGTCAAGCTTTACGTGTGTTAAACAAGTAATGATTACGGATATCCATACATACTCGTACATACAAAACATACACATCACAGTTTGACATGTCGAATATGGGTCCAGTTTGCACCCGTTTTAAACTCGCTAACACTCTGTAAGCCATTCAAATCACATATTTGAGCGGTTTTTAATGCCCGAGCTGTCTCAAATACCTAATCGCTACTTTCTGAGAAAACAAATTTCGTTTTAAATGAACGCTTTGGGGTATTTATATGTTAATAATGTTATAAAAGTTCAATGGCAGGGACAATTGTTTTTTATGAAAATTAATGTATGGAACCGATTTTGTAAAGTAGTACTGTGAATCTTGAAGGGCTTGAGGGGTGATTTTTGAGATTCGAGCGCTCGAATATGACATTTAAAACTCTGAATAAAATGAAGAAATGATGTTTTAAAAATAACAGCGATAGTAATTAAAAATAATGATTATTTATACTAGTAATTTCATGCGTAAATAATGGCGACAAACTTTTGTGTGCGATTATATTCGATTCGAGGTTAAATTCTTTGAATTCGAGCGCTCGATTGTCAAAAATCGCCCCCTTGGTCACTTTTTCTGAAGGATATGACATCTATTTTCAGTTTATAGTACTGTGAACTTATATAGATCTGATGTCATATACAAAGGAAAAAGTGACCTAGGCTGCGAATGCAGAAGACGCTGGTTCAATCCCAGCCCTGGGCACCGGAGGCCTAGGTCACTTTTTCCTTTGTATATGACATCTATGTATATAAGTTTATAATGTATATAGTAGTGTCTACTTAAAATAAACAAATCAAAATACCTATTTATTAAAATAATTTAATTTGTTCTTCAGTAGTATTACTGTGAATTCAACTCCAAAATCCGGCCAAGAGCGTGTCAGGCTATGTTAGGGTATGGAAGAAGAAAGTCAGTTACGGAAACAAAACAAATCGGTTAATTGGAGGTCCGTACCAAAATAGTAAAAATTTACCCTTATTTTTTTCTTTACAAATCAATTGTATCAACAAGTCTGAAAAAAAGACATGAAGTTTTTTTTTGACGGCTGACAAAAAATTACGATGTACGAGCCTAATACTTATCTAAACAAGACGTATTAAATAAATACTTAGAACTGTATAATACAACCATAGATCGATTAATATTTTCTCGTAGTACGATGTCTCAATCATAACAAAACAAACATGACTTGTTCCTCGTAAAAAACTTCTAAATCCGCACTTAAGTATCTTAAAGCTATTTATCATAAACCCTTATACAACGTAATCTAGGCAAGTTTACGAGCGCCCTAAGATATTTACACCCTTAATAAAGATCGTCAGCTATAAAGATTCGGCTGTAGATCGCTTAATTTAAAATGTCCTCAAGGCTTGAAGTGGGTTTATAGGATATTTTCTAAGGCCAATAAAAATATTACTAAAAACGCGACTTCGCTGGGACAAAATGAAATGAAATGAATGAAATGAAAATGTTTTATTCCAGAATAAATTCCATATGTGTACAAATGTAATTAAAATTTTATTAAAGTAAAATAAAACATTAAATACAATAAATACTATAATAATAATAAAATGAAAATGACGGTTTAAGAGGAATTTCCTCCCACGAACGCTGCGGCTGTGGAATGAACTCCCAAAGGTTTTCCCAGCGGGCTACACAGTATGAGGTTCTTAAAAATGGAGTGTATAGGTTCCTAAAGGGTAGGCAACGCGCATATGAATCCTCTAGGGTTGCAGGCGTCCATAGCCTACGGTAATTTAACTGCTTACCATCAGATGGGCAGTATGCTTGTTTGCCACCGTCGTGGTATTTAAAAAAAAGAGCACTGGCGTTTCGAGAACGACAGTCGTAGTCCCGGAGAAAAACTAGCTGAATCTTCGGTGTTTCTAAATAGTGTGCTCGTAGATCAGTATGGCTTTATTCGGTAGAGAACTTGTTTTTTAGGGTTCCGTACCCAAACGGTAAAGACGGGACACTATTACTAAGACTCCGCTGTCCGTCTGGCCGTCTGTCACTGTCACCAGGCTGTATCTCATGATTCTCATGAACCGTGATAGTTAGGCAGTTGAAATTATCACAGATGATGTATTTCTGTTGCCCCTATAACACTAGATACTAAAAAATATAATAAACTAAATATTTAAGGTGGCTCCCATACAACAGACATGATTTATTTGCCGTTTCTATCTGTCACCAGGCCGTTCTCATGAACCGTGATAGTTAGACAGTTGACATTTTCATAGATGATGTATTTATGTTGCTTCTATAACAACAAAAATACTAAGAAACAGAATGAAATAAATATTTAAGGGGGCTCCCACACAACAGACATGATTTTTTTACCGTTTTTATCTGTCACCAGGCTGTATCTCATGAACCGTGATAGTTAGACAGTTGAAATTTTCACAGATGATGTATTTCTGTTGCCGCTATAACAAAAAATACTAAAAAATGGAATAAAATAATTATTTAAGGGGGCTCCCATACAACAGACATGATTTTTTTGCCGTTTTTATAGATAATGGTACGGAACCCTTCGTGTGCGAGTCCAACTCGCAGTTGGCCGGTTTTTGTAAAGTGGTAACTGTATTTTACAAATAGCCAACACTGTTGACCAAAGAGTGGTAAAACACGTTGTGTCTAATTCTTCATTAGCTAAACACTTGTTCCTTATTACTGAACAATAAGCTATCAATATCAGTGTTAACAGTTATCTGCAAGTTAACTGTCAATTATTATCAAATTCCTATAAATATTACGCCATTCAAATATTTTGTAATTTAGACGCAAGCTGGGTTCAAAATTCAACAACAAAACGTATGCTTCTATAACGTATTAATTGCAGCATAGTTAATAAATGAAAGAAGAGCGATCCTGAGAACTATCGACGTTAGACGCGGAAAAATTATTGGCCATTTGATACGACTCGATCAATTCTTCAAAACTATTTTAGAAGGAAGGACAGAACGCAAGAGAGTTGGAGGCAAACCCAGACGCAGCTACATGGACCAAGTGAAGGAAAAAGTAGGAGCCGTCTCGTATCAAAAGGTCAAGGAACTGGCGCAGGATAGGGATAGATGGAGAATACTCCATCGAGAAGAGAATAACTCTTAAGATGATGATGATGAGTTAATTAATACTTATAAAGCCTGTGACATGACATGACACGGTAAAGTTGGATGCAATACAATTCCTGTCAAACACATTAGTTTTAATTGATCCACGCAACTATGACTGCGGTTTGCGATGCTCTTGGGACTGCCTAGATACTGCAGTGCATCAGGCATGTTTGCAACGAGGTTTGTATTTCAGGGGGGGGATTGCCCCTGTTGCCCCCCCCCCCCCTTGAAATGCAAACCTCGTATACTACGGGGCCCATAGGTGCGGACCGCGAGAATTTTTTGTGAACGAAATCCTGGATCCGCGCCTGACAACAGCATTCTGAGCTTAGACTGTCCCTTTGCAAGCTGTGGAACAGTCTACACGTCAACTTTCACTTCAAAATATTATTACGCATTTTCACTTTTTTATATTAATTTGTTGTTGTTGAACGTGTTTATTGAACAAATTCAATTATATATTTTTCACGCATGTTCTCAATTACATTTCTACATACAATATTATCAAAAACAGTTTGACAATAGATCATTCATTACATATAAAATTATAGAAAAGATTGACGCCTCATTTTTAAGGTACCATACCAAGGTGTCACATGCGCGTTGCCGATCCTTAAATACAAAGATCAATTTACTATATTGACGGCTAAAGAAAAGCAGAAGACAATGAACAATTTTCCTACATTAAAAAATATAAACAAATAATAGTAATACACATGTTACAAATAAAACGCGTACACTGGTGGCCACACAATTGCCCAATTTAATTCACTTGTAGTTCCCAGTGTAATCCTCGCTCAGCCCACAAAGTCCCGTATTAGCATAATTCATGGGACCATAGATCAGAGAAAAATCCCCTTTAACAAGTGCTCCGAGTAACGAACTGCTCTCTCGGGGCTTGCTAGTGATGGGCCTTCCGGTTTCTAGTCCTGGAAATATTGCCATAGGGCCTAAGGCTTTGGCAATTCTATAAGTTGCCCAATTTAATTCACTTGTAGTTACCAGTGTAATCCTCGCTCAGCCCACAAAGTCCCGTATTAGCATGATGAATGGGACCATAGATCAGAGAAAAATCCCCTTTAACAAGTGCTCCGAGTAACGAACTGCTCTCTCGGGGCTTGCTAATGATGGGCCGTCCGGTTCCTAGTCCCGGAAATATTGCCATAAGGCCTAAGGCTTTGGCAATTCTAGAAGATCATAGAAACATTAGAAGTGTTTTGAGCGGCAAGCGCGAATGTAAGACCGGGTCTCATTTCTGACTTTTGTGTTACTTTATCGCAATTAGTCCTATGTCAATATTCAATCCTTATAACAAAACAAATCGATTGATCATTTAATAATCCCCAGTAACGAAGTGCTGAGTACAAGTAGTTTTTTTAAATTTCTGTATGCAGATTTTCTTGTGCCTAAAATTGATTACGTGGTTCCTAAGAACAGATCTTTGTATGTATCATAGTTACAGACTTGCCCATACTGACCGATCTAAATATTCAGATAAAAATGCTTCAAGCTTAGCTCAGGCCACCACGTACTAAAATACATAACTTTTTACCGTGCATTGCCCTACATAAGCCGAATTCTGCTACCCTATGAGGTAGGGTTGCCTACGGTCTACTTTTGGTCTAATACTGGAAAAAATATAACTGGCGGTAATATTCAGGACATGGAATGTGAAATTGTTAAATCCCGCATAATATTTTGTCCAGGTGCTATTTCACCAGGCCCCGTGCATTTGAGACTAGTAACTGCCGCAGAAAATTTTAATGGGCACATTATAAATGAGTTTATACATAAATTGTTCATGTGATTTTGCAGCTGGTTGTATATTAAAAACTTTTCACGAGCAATATACCCAGAAAATATGCTGTAGCCTACCTACTTGGCAGGAAAGTATTGCCTTATTTCCCGCAACTTACAACATCACTTGGCCACGGGGAACAAAATAATGAGAGGAATAGTTTGTTAAGCTTAGGCATGTAGAAAATGTTCTAGCACTATATTACGGCAAACTAGTATCTGTCAGCAACTTCATAAAATTCATTAAACCAGTAAGCTGTTGGGAACAAAATAGTATAGTATTTTATACAATTGTGACATAATAAGAGCTTTTCAGTCGAGTGCCGTGTTTAAGCCATGAAGCTTGCTGAGTGGCTTAAGCAAGGTACGAGATTGAAAAGCTTAATTATGTCACTATTGAATACAATACTTTTTCTACGTGTACTCAAAATAGTCGGTAAGAATTGAGGTCGACGAATGCGTTACAATCTGCTACCTCTATATACTTTAGTAACTTCAATCTCCCGGTGGATTGTCCGCCGCCCCCGACTCGAGCACCTGAGTGATCTATAATATTGTATAAAAAAAAATCCATTTAGATTAAAAGTATGCGCTATTAAATAGTAGCTAGTATTGTAGTCGACGAGTAGAAATAGTAGATTGTTTGACAAGAGTCTATTTTTCCGAACGAAGTGAGGGAAAATTGTTTGAGTGCTAATATGGCTCTTAGACCAGAGTATCACATACTATTTTTCACTAAGATTGCGCACTATTTACGCACAATTACTAATCTAAGGTGAAAAAAAAGATTGTTTAACTTGACGGTCTTTTTATTTTTTTAACTGGGTTGACATAGATACAAAATACACGGTGCCCGTGAGCATTGCGAGAGACTTTAACAGTGTATTCATGATCATATTTAGAGAACAAAATATCCTTTAAACTTTTCCGAAATTCGCCATAGTTTCAGAGTAAATACTACTTACAAAAAATTGCATTTTGAATTGTTTCTCAGTGTAAAATGATTTTTTGATGGCGATCTCACCGGTATGGGGCATAGTCTAGACATCTCTTATTGACTGATATCAAAGACCTAAGAAACACTTTTCATGGACTAGTTTTTACGAGAAAAAATGTAGCAATTTACTTTTTCCGTTACTTTTTTCTAATGACATTTACTTTTTATGTAGAACAGCATTCCAAAAAACTGAAAAAAAAAATAAAAATAAAAATTTTTTTTGGCGTTTTACAACAAAAGTCATATAATGTTTTTTCATTCTTTTGACCTCAGAAATGCGTGGTTAAAATCTCTCGCAATGCTCACGGGCACGTTGTATAAACACCGCGAATAAATGTCACAGACGACGGTATAATTAGCGCTTCAATGCGCTTTCAACAGATTTAAATCTTTTTTCAATGATTGTGAAGTAGGAACTAAAAAAAACCTCATGTTTTGAAAAATGAATTGCGTTTCCTGATTGGTCGATTTTAACATTGCTGTATTCTGGTTGGTTGATTGATACTAAATGCAATGTTTTTTTGAGGAAATAAATTACTGAAACTGTATACGCACCAAAAAATAATCCAGCGTTCCGATTAACTTCGATATGTGTTGTGATTGTTAGATTTAATTTGGTGAAGTGTTCTGATTGGTCAATTTAAAATGTTATGTAATTCATAAATATGTATACATATTTGCCCTAGAGGCTTAGTCCGCCTTGGTAAGAATAATATGACACACTTTTTGAGCATGAGAAGTGAAAAAATAATATTTCGTCTTGCCTGAGAAGCTGAAAGCCCTGGGTTCTTAATACTGGTGGCATTTATTTGTGTGATGAGCACGATTTTTCCCCTGTTATGATAATTGATTGTATTTAAATCTATTCATAATATCGTTGTCTAGCTACATAACAAGCATTCTTGAGCTTACTGTGGATCTAGGTTGATTTTTGTAAAAAAAATCCATTTGTCCCGGCTTTTTGCCACGTCTGTATCGATCCTGGGGTCCACTCGGCAACCTAATCCCAGGAATTGGCGTAGGCACTAGTTTTTACGAAAGCGACTGCCATCTGATCTTCCAACCCAGAGGAGAAATGCCTTGTTGGCATTAGCTCCGGTTTCCTCATGATGTTTTCCTTCACCGAAAAGCGACTAGTAAATATCAAATGATATTTCGTACATAAGTTCCCGAAAACTCAGTGGTACGAGCCCGAGCCCGAGACCCCCGGATTGAAAGACCGACGTCTTACTGCCAGACCACCAGCGCTTCTTTAAAAATTGTCCCATAATTATTATCACACTATTCACTCTCATCTGGAAAGCTACTAACGAGCTTAGCAGCAAGGTGTCAGACTCTAGATCCGGAGGTCTCGGGTCCAAACCACGTCTCGTACCAGATTTTTATCGGAATTTATGTATAAAATGGGGCAAGAGCCCCATCATGCAATAAAAGAGGCCTGGGCTCAGCAGTGGTACGTATAAGCGAAAATATTATAAGAGTACTTTAATTGTCACCTCCACTCCATCCGTCGGTGGCCAAAGGGGCGGGTAACCGGAAAAGTCCGGAAAAAGTCCGGACATTGCTAAATTACCCCGGCGTATGTAGAACATTTTAGCACATTCGTATTCAGGCTACTATTTTTAATACAGTTGCGTCTAGTTTAATGGGAAAACAAGCTTCGGCACAGTTGAAAAATCTACTTTTTTTAAATACCACAATGGTGGCAAACAAGCATACGGTCCGCCTGATGGTAAGCTGCTACCGTAGCCTATGGACGCCTGCAACTACAAAGGTGTCAGATGCGCGTTGCCGAAATTTAAAAAAAGGAGGATTCAGTGTCGACGGCTAAAGGAACAAGAGTGTCCCTCATCGTCAATAGACTGGGTCCTAGCTCTTCGAGCTCTTTAGCAGCATTACAGCAGGAACACAACACTATGAGTAGGGTCTAGTGCTATTTGGCTGTGGTTTTCTGTAAGGTGGAGGTACTTCTCCAGCCGGGAACTGCTCCAGATTTGAGCGAGATGACATTCGCTGTGCTGTGCCCTACCACACATAGCGAGATGACATTCGCAGTACCCATACCTCTCTTTTGGACGTAGTTTAAGGACGTACCCGTGTCCGGATGTAGTTTAAGGATATTACCGGGTCCTGTATATACTTAAGGGTATATACAGAATGAAATATTAATCACTGTTCATATTGAGGAAGGTGATTAGGTAGGCAATACGCACAACTTGAACTATTAGGCCAAAATCGAAATACCAAAAAAAAATTACGTTTTGGGATTTGGTTTCATAGTAAAAGTTTTTCAGTAAGATGATATATGAATAATGATAAGGTTATTTTCACTTCCTCTATCAAGTGGGCAGTGGATGGGACTGGCACGGGACCGAAGAGAGTGGGGTAACAAAGGAGAGACCTATACTCAGTAGTGGTTGGATACGGGCTGAATAGATAGATACATAGAAGGATAAAACTACCTATGAAGAAAAAGCTCGCTGAAATTTCGAAATATAATATACGATTTTAAGCTCACATGGTCATTAACATTATAAATATTAACTCCGTGACTCCGTGATGATGTTGCACGCAACTGCGCCGAAATATCGGGTACTCGAAAACGTTAAATATACCCCGCTTCAAATAATATTAATAATGTCGAAATATAATGTCCCAATTTCAGGACACTGGGTCGTTATTCCACTTGTCTTAAAAATAGATTGGGCCTTACGAGCAAAACATCAATTTCAAGGTTATCAGCAGTTAACACCACCTTAATAAAACGAATGTACTAAAACGTAGGTAAACTTCATTCGTAAATAAGGGTCCCTTCTAAAGGGTTTTTATCAGCCCGGGACAAATCAGATTAGCCCTGTAGCCACGAAATTTACTGATAATTGGGTAGCCCTAACCGCCGGCCCACTTAAAGGGTTAAAGGCCTTTAGATTGTGTCCTACGTGATTTAATAACCGACTACGAAGAGGAATATGGTTTTAATTTAACACATTTCATCATCATTTATTTAAGAGCCTGGCTCTTGTTGGTGGAGTTACCGCCATTCATCTCGCCTCTCCGCAATTGTTTTAAGGTCCTGATACGACACTACATTATCCTTTTCTTTCGCCTGAGTCATAAACGCCCGTCTAGGATAAAAAGTAAAACGACAACTTCAGTTGTACCTATCAAGTTTTTCGGAACTTATGTCCGTGTTCTATTCCGAAAGAAGTGGACTGTGTTTTAAACTATAAATTACGCGAAATGTACGAAAAAACGATATGCTAAAGTCAAGTAAAGTATGAGGTTGCTATGCAGTTCGAAGGTTGATATTGAGCTAATGTGTCGTGTAAATAGGAGTTACCTTACAATCCGGGGCTGCGGTCGGCAGAACCGTAGGTCGTTGTTGAAGACTGGTGGCTCGAGTTGAGAGAGTATCCCGTCGCTTGCTAAAGTCTACTTCAAAACCGTTACCTCAAGTCGTCCAACTTAGACCTCGGTTTATACACGGTTGTCTTCGGCTGGCTCCGGATTACACATACACGACACGAGTGCAACTAGATCGCGAGAGAGAAGGTAGTGGTGCTTTTTCGGTTTATAGTGCGAAAATGGTAACTGTGTCTACGGACGACGTACGAATGGACACACGATCGTTCGCTAACTGACTGGAGAACCAGTCATTTCGAAAATGCTACGGCAACGCGGTGTTGCCATACTACACGCAAGAAAACATATAAAAAATACAAGAGCTAAACTAAACATTCTGCCTGCCCAAAATACGTTAGTATTTTGATTAGACGAAAAAATAGAAACACGAAATGTCAATAGAATTAAAACTACTTAAACGAAAACTGGACGACAGGGTCATAGTGGAGAGCTGAGAAATTGAGCTACTTCAATCAAGAGAAGCTCGAGTGGGGCGTCTGCCCGCCCTCAAATGACACACCACGAGAGCGAGAACGAGAGTTGCTACGGTGACGGGAGTCTGGGCAGTCTTCCGGACGATAGCGATAACTAAATGCAGAGCGAAGATGTGAAAATGGAAAGGACGAAAGAAGTGTGAGAACGAGAATGGGAACGAGAGCGATGACGAGAGTGAGAGCAACGATGACAGTGAACACGAGAGTGGGAACGAGCGCGAGGACGATGGTGAGAGCGAGAACAAGGTGTGGGTTTGAGAGCGAGCGAGAACGAGAACGATGGCCGGCGCTAGGCCGAGGGCGAGTACGCGAGAGAGAACCGGAGTGAGAGCGAGAATCAGAACTCGGGCGAGAACAAGAGCGAGATTTGGAGCGAGAACAAGAGTGAGGGCGAGTACGAGAGCGAGATTCGGAGCGAGAACAAGAGTGAGGGCGAGAACGAGAGCGAGGGCGAGAACGAGAGCGAGGGCGAGAACGAGAGCGAGGGCGAGAACGAGAGCGAGGGCGTGAACGAGATATGGAGCGAGGGCGAGAACGAGAGATGGAGCGAGGGCGAGAACGAGAGCGTGTGCGAGAACAAGAGCGAGAAGTACAGCTGTCCAGAAGGAGGCTAGGGTGAGAATGACAAGAGGAGCGATAAGCGTCTGCCGTCGACACGCCAGCATCACCCATCAGGACCCAACCAAACACGGTATTGAGGGCAATAGCTTGTCCTGGATCCCCGTGGACCAAACCAGGACGCAACGATGAAGCGAGAACGTTAACGCTAAGAAGCAGGTCTACAGGGCCCGGAGTGTGCCACGAGGGGTCAGCTAAATCCAAATCCCTAATATGGTGCCATGAAGACACGTCAACATGCTCAGAGGGGGTATCTGGACAAATCTTTGGTAGCAGGTAAGCCTCCAACGAGAAGGTACCGCTAGGATCTCCACTCTTAGGCACGACATTAATGGACAAAGTTCCACCCGGCTGAGACAGGGACTCACCGATGCCAGTCACTGCATGTTCCCCATAATCTATGTGAAGACCAAGCTTCTTAGCACATGCCTCACTCACAAAATTACAAGCGCTAGCGCCATCAAGCAAAGCCCTAACTGGAACGAAGTCCCCTTGGGCATCCTTCATCAGCACTCTAGCTGTCTTAAACAACGAAGGAGCCGCCATGTTATTCGCCACCATAACCAGTGGGTTCGGAGTATCTAACTGCTGCTTTGAGTTTTCCACATCTACAATTGGGAGTACAGGCATTCTTGCATCCCTAAAGTGCAGAAGGGTGTGATGTGAAAAACTGCACTCTCCGCACCGCTGCTCTGATTTGCAGGACTTTAATGAGTGACCGCAGGACAGACACAAAATGCATAACCTCCTCCTCTCACCTCTTTAACAAATTTGAATCGAGTAGCGGGGTCATAACCCAAGAAGGTCGGACAAGAAGCAATATCATGAGCCTCACTACATACTACACACATTGACCCAGCCACAACCAGAGCCACTTTTGCCTTACCAACAGGCCTATCAGTACTTGCCTGGCTTACACTAGCTGCAGACCCGGCAGACCCAGCGGCGTTCAAAGCCCGGTGTCTTTTCTCAATAAATTCTTCTTACTAAGTTCTGGAATTTCATCCGAGTTATGTTCAAGCTCAAACTGCTCCTTGGTGCTCCTGTCCAGCTTCGACCATAACAATTGAACTAGCATAAAGTTCTTATCCGGCAAACCAAAACTTTTCAAAATTGACAAATTTTCATTGAATACTTGCTGTACTCTCAGTAAGTCACTTGCCCGGGACGGTTTAACGGGCTCACACTTGTAGAGGTCCATAGGGTCCTCTAAGTATGAAAATTAGCAAAATGACTTTAAAGGCTAATAGAGCTTCATTGGTAAGCTTTTACATGATATTTCCATGAGTAAAGTTCATGAAAAAATGAAAATAAATGATTCACATAATATGTATGAGGGTGGAGGTTCACCTTATTACATATTGGTTTTATTTTAGTATGTAAGAAAAGATCAAGTTAATGATCTGACAAAGGAAATAAAATATATGGAAATATATAAGCATCATGTGTTTTATTAGCAACCATACATACCAGAACTTATATAATAAGCTATGACCACTGCTCTCAGGAAATGAGAATATTTGAAAAATATAAAACTTGAAATGTTTACAAGGATTTCTCAGTTTTTGATAACTTATATTATGTTTAGTTGTTATATTGATATTATTGCTTATTTTTACATTATTGCATAAGCAATTAATAACATACAGTTTTGTTAAAAATTGTTCACCGTTGATTGGCAAGATTTTGAAACATTCATGATCTTGGTCGATTAATTATGTATTTTACATAGTTGTATTTTAGATAGAAATAATGGTTATTATTATTATTATTATTTGGGTATTTCAAATGGCATTATGACCATAGGTGGCATTCATATGTAAATTATATATGCAGCTTGTGTAGATATTTAATGTATGTTTTAGTTTTCACAGGAACACAGGCTATGAATAACAACTTAACAGGATAAGTATGCAACATTTTGGGGAATTATAATCTGAAATATCCGTTTGTACTATTTGCAGTGGACAAACAGTAATTTGGTTACCGCACTAGATTTGTCACAAAGTTTTAGCAATCTTGAGATGGATTCCTTCAATAAGGGATGTATTATTAGGTAAAATAAAACTCATAAAATAGCAGGAGGTTGTATATAAAGTATGTTCTAGAAATATTTACTTCATTCGTAAGATATGTGTGAAAATTAGGATAAAAAGCGAATTTCCTGATAAAAGTTATATTGGTATTTTACAGAGTAAATACGCAGTAAATCCGATAGGATCTTGTCATAATATATGCAGAAAAATTATCCTCATCATAAATTATATAAATTCAGCTTAGGAAATACTTATTTTGTTTGAATTAAAGAAAATCGCTTTCTTAGAGGTTAGGTTTTCCAAAAAGGGTAGGGCGCTCATAGGAACTTGTTTCTTATAGAAGTATGTAGCGTAGGGATCTTAAGAATCAAATTGGTATACAAAGATATATTGGCATTTTACGGGGAAAATAGACATTAATACTTACAGGGGCTTATTAAATCATACGCGGGGCTAATGTTTTCATCTATTTTCATATAAATTTTCATTGGAAATTGCATAATTGGATAGATATTCAAGAAAAACATTCCCTATGGGAGGTAGGTGATTATCGAACTAGGTCACTTAAGTATAGGAATTTGGTCTTTAAAATAGTATGAACTAAAGGATCAATAAGGTTCAAATTGGCTTAAATCAATCTAACCAAGCTACCACAAGGCGGACGTTTCGAACCTCTCTGACGTCACGGGGGTAGTTAGCGTTTATATACGTAATTTTGATGCTATATAAGGGAAGGGCGTACCGTAGGGATTGATTTTGCCTCCGACCAGAGATCTACGAGCACTTGGCCTCCAACCTTTGACTCCGACCGGATCTACAAGCACTTCGCCTTCGGACTACGGGACTTCACCTGACTTCTGCCGCTGAATAGAGCTACAAGCACCGAGGCCCCGCCCTGAGCTGCCAATAGGACCAGCAAAAGAAGTCTAATTTGGTGAGGCAAAATTTATTCACTTTAATGATAAATTTTATTTCTTTTCTGTGTATTCTCTTTAGGTCTCGGAGTTGAGTAAGTGCTTTTAATTAACTGTTATATTATGAACATTTAACCTTATTACTGTGGTCCTTGCATTTAATTTATGTGAAATTTGGTTGAATTATTATATGCAATATATATATGCGTACGGAATTTAACGGAGCATGCGGAAACATTTTACGAATTTAACGAAATAGGTATGGATGTGTCTATCCCATTTTTGCGTATGCGTTATATTTTTATACGGTTGCGGAATGCGTTATATCTCTATACGTTTTGTGGATGCGTTTTTCCTATATCCTTTATGTCGTATGCGTTATAATTTTATATGTTTTGCGAATTTTATTGCGGAATGCGTGATATTTTTATATTTTGCGGTTGCGGCATATGAATTTAATTGAGTATATATTAAGACTTTTACCCTATTTTGGGAACGATTTTTAGCGTGTTTTACGTACCTGATTTATGAATTTAAAAGAGTGTGTCCTCTATTATACTTACGGTTCATATGCTTTGGTATATAAGCATTGACTTGAACTGAAGTAATTATTACTTGTGTGATTGTAACATTATTTATGTATGACAGTATAACCGACATTAACCATTGAACGATTATGTTCATTCTTCATAACCACTACCTTGATCCTTCTATGAAGTGTCATTTATATAACTGAAATTATTTATTACTTTTGAGCTGAAATAAGGCATCTGACTATGTACCAACATTGAGTAGTAAAACAAAAATATTATGAAAATTTTAACCATGTTCTCTGACATAGTGAGACTTGTATTTTATCACCATTCACAATAATTAATGAATAAATATTATTATCTTGTTGGAAATACAATTATTGGCAAAGAGAAAGCCACTATAATAAAGTATTGAATTTCAACTGAGAGATTGAGTCGTGCTGGAGTGAGTAATGGGAATCTATATCAACTACAACTGAACTAAAATAGTTCATAAGTTAATTCAGGCTTTCAACTCAATAGTGTACATCATCTGTAAAATTTTATAATTAGATGAAGAGTTTGGTAGTTAGAACCAATGCCACACTCTACGTACTATACTATTTGCTTATCCTTGAAGTTTGAATTAGCATAACTGCCTAACACGACATATTTCTATGATTTATTTCGGCATGACCACAGTCACTTTGGTTGAATTTTAGGTTTAATTTTGATTTAATTAATTAGCTAGGCATTTCAGAGGTTTTCTTGGCGTTTCTTTCCTCTGGTGTGTAGGTTACGAAACGTTGGTAGCTTCACTTAATAAAGTCATTCATAGACAAAAAAAAAAAATTATAATAATGATTAGACAGGATCTTAGACAGTGTACCTCACCGCACGAACTACAGGCGTGTGTATTTGGGAAAAGAAACCCCTATCACACATTAGCTACCCTTCCGAACTTTGTTTAAAATAAATAAATAATTTTTCTAAGAAAATAATTTAATTGTATAATTATTGTCTGTATTCGTTAACACTGTCGCTTTTAGGGCGTAGGGGATAAATAAAAAAAACCATATTTGCTTATAGTTAAAAAATATTCAAATAAGACAAGAGTTAATTTCATTCTCAAAACAAAATTTTACAGATTAATTGTCTAGCATTAATCTTTACCACAAATGGTTGGGAAGAATTTGTCTATATGGAAACTACCGAATAGCCTTTTCTTTTACAGATATCCGGACACCATTCTACAGCTTTACCACTAACTTTCCCGCATCAACAGCTTGAACTTATAACCAAATATTTAATTTACTAATTAATTTTATATACCTATTTACTTAATGTCTTTTCGTTGTAAAGTACCATTTATAGGAAATAAAGTTTAAAATAAATATCCTTGTTTTTGTTTCAACAACCTCTCTATTAGTCTCCTAAAAATTATCGGGTTACTACATAACTAGGGATCTACTACTAAACTTTCACGAGCCATTGTTAGGAAAAACCGCTGGAATTGTCTGACAAATCATGTTTATATAGGAAATTAGATTATTGGGGTTGTAGTACTTAACGCACCCTGCGTTATGTAGTGTTCCTTTCAGGAGGTAAGTATGTATAGTCATCAGAGCTTTGGGAAAGTTTTAGTATTACGGGGTTTCAGATGGGGTAGAGGGTTTCCTTCATAGAGAGCCACTTTGGCTTTCTTCAGCTTTCTAAGTTTTCAGTAAAGTTGTACCTTCCTTTAGTAGCTTCCAATAGCTTCTACTTGTAGCTTGTAGGGTAAAGAAAGAAAGTTTAATTTATGAACGCTAGTCGCGTTCTCTTCAGTTAATAGCCGTGACCAGGATTAGAATCATACATTTTAATATTTAGACATGATTTGGTTGGATAATTCAAGCGGTTTCCGTTGCTGACCGTGTTAATGGATATGGAGACTGATATTGTTGTTGGAACAATAAAAAATATATACGCGGAGGGCAGAGGGAAGCATTCTTAAATCATATTGTTACCTTAGGCGCGAATTGTTGGGTAAACTTTGTAGGCACATTAAATCAATGTACATCACGAAACACTTAAAAAAACATAATTGCATCACTTCACTGGTGCTCGAAAGCATCATTTCCACACACTTTTTTAAGCAGTTCACGCGTTTTAAAATCACTAGATCTATCAATAACATAACCACGAAAACTTTGTTTTGACTATCTGACAGCCATGTTAATACTGACTGTCACTGGCGTTACGTTTCGATTCTATGTGTTCTAACAATGTTTTATTTTGCAAATTGTAAAAATAATTAGTATTTCACTATATAATTAACGTATTATTATTCTCATTCAATGAACAATGAGACATTTTTAATAATATCTAGTGGTTCAAAAGGCGGGAAATTCAAAGTACCAATACTTTTGGTAAAAATATGACTCAGTCTAGGTCCATAATTTTAATATTCATTCCTATTTCATGAGATATCAATCATTTTAAAGTATATTGTAGTTAACATGTAGCCTGTTTCAGGAGGGGAAAATCAACGGTTATTAGTAGATACATAACAATAGAGATAGGTTCATTTATTAAAAGTAATACCTAAGAAATGATCACTGGGGTGGGGTTGATTTAGTAAGGGTGCCACGCTTAATAAAGCTACATGTTTATTTCTTGTTTAATAAATAATAACAAAAGAAAAGTAGTATCAGCATGATCATAGTGCAGCCTAGTACTGATCGATCACTCACATAACACAAAATCAGTGTCTGTTGACAAATATGAGTTGCCACAAGTAGAAAACTATTTCGGTGACCGAACCCTCAATAAAAGATCACCGTATTATCTAAATAACCTACCGTATAAGATAAGACACCAGCTGGACAAATTGAAATTTATAAAACAGCTTTAGAAATATCTACTAGATACACTTGAGTGACACCGGTATCACAAACAGCATATCGCTAAGTGTGCCAATAAATAACATTAGCATAACAGTAGAATAACTAGTTAACAACTATCTCACTTACAGATAAACCGCGGAAACAGTTCTGCAGGACACTGTATAAATGAATGTATATTTTCGAATAAGCTATCTATCTAATCTATTTATCAGTAATCTCACTTACTTCTCCATCTGGAGAACCTTTATCAAGCAAATGTATTATATTATGGCAGGATAATAAACTTAGGCCACAGAATAGTTAATAGTATTTCATCTTAGGTAAAGTAGGGTAACCTAGGATATATATTTATTTACACATACCAGTTCCAAGCAATGTTCTCTTATCAAACGACATTCAAGTTTCGAAAGAGGATTCCTCAATTCGTCGGGATCCTTGTCTTTGCTATTATTTGAGATCATCAACTTGATAGTTTGCACACTGCATTTGATGTTTCGGTGATTTGAAAGGCTTATTTGTCTCATGTATGCTTATCTTACAAATTGAAATCATTATTTGACGTAGACAGTTTTAGAGTAATATTTAAAAACCAGCCAAGTAGTGAGTACAGCCACAAGTACTTAAAGTTAACATATCTCACAAAAGTTTAAGGCTTATTTGTCTCATGTATGCTTATCTTACAAATTGAAATCATTATTTGACGTAGACAGTTTTAGAGTAATATTTAAAAACCAGCCAAGTAGTGAGTACAGCCACAAGTACTTAAAGTTAACATATCTCACAAAATTTTAAGGCTTATTTGTCTCATGTATGCTTATCTTACAAATTGAAATCATTATTTGACGTAGACAGTTTTAGAGTAATATTTAAAAACCAGCCAAGTAGTGAGTACAGCCACAAGTACTTAAAGTTAACATATCTCACAAAAGTTTAAATATTTAAAGGGTTTAGCAATGATAAGGATGTTATTTACATGTAAGGTATTCACATTAAAACAACATTACCTAGCTAGTATTAGATATAATTGCTTATATATACTGATTAACTTAATAAAATCAAAATAAAATCATTATTTTGAAAAGTTGCCACGTTCGAAAGCATATAGGTACTATAAATGCTTGCATGTGAATCCTCTGGGGTTACGGGCGTCCATAGGCTATGGTAATTGCTTACCATAAGGCGGGTCGTATGCTTGTTTGCCACCGTCGTGGTATAAATGATACTTAGTGGCTAACTTAAGAGACTAAGGTTAAAATAGGAATAGTGTGTAGATATTCCAGTCTGTCTTCCACGGTGATAGGAAGGTGGACCGCGTTAATCGATGATGAGACTGAAGTCGCTTTGTAATTATTCCGGAACTCTGAAAATTTATTAAAATAAAAACGTTACTAGTGTCTGAACATGGAGATAATTTAAATGGTTATTTGATTTCCAAACGTTTTACTTTAAAAAAAAGTAAGTAAGTAAGTTTGTTATTGCTTCCAAGTACATAGGTAAATCGTTAAGAAAGTATTCTAATTTTAAATGGGAACTCATATCATTATTCTAGCAATGGCGTGGCATTACAAGTAACGGGTAGTCAATAGGATGACTAAAGTTAGGGCCTAGGGTTCGTTTGAACCTGATTCTTTGTGTAGGTGTCTATACAAAATTGTAAAGCACCGGGTATTGACGGTATTGGATCTATGGACCTTAAGCCCATAGCTGATAAAATCTCATCTGCTATAGCCCATCTCATAAATAGTAGCTTAGCCTTTGGTTTGTATCCTGACGAGCTTAAAACAGGATTAGTTCGCCCAATTTTCAAGGGCGGTGACAAGAAAAATTGCACAAATTACAGGCCTATTACAATGCTTCCTACCATAGACAAAATAGTAGAAAAATATATCAGTAGCCAGATACATACATTTTACAATACTCATAATGTCCTCTCTGAAAATCAGTTTGGTTTTCAGCCAAAAAAAAGTACCACAATGCTGTTGTCCAGATTTTCAGACGAGATTAATCAACACCTTAATGATAAAAAACATGTCCTCGTTGTATTCATTGACTACAGCAAGGCATTCGACACGCTGCAGCATGGTGCGCTAATACAGAGGTTAGAGGATACCGGTATTCGAGGGCAACTCTTAAAGTGGTGCACGGATTACTTACGTAATAGGTCGTATCATGTCGAAGTGGGGGATGCTTTCAGCGACAAGGTACTAGTGGAAGAGGGTACGGCACAGGGGTCTGTGCTTGGCCCGCTCCACTACCTAACATACGTGAATGACATGAACAACTGTGTCCAAAATTGTAGTGTCTATCAGTTTGCAGATGACACGTGCCTTGTAGCTGCAGATAATGACATAAAGCTAGCTGAAAGAAACCTGCAGAATGATTTCGACCTCGTGTGTATGTGGTCACATGATGCAGGCCTGGTTCTAAATGCAAGTAAAACGAAACTTTTACATATCCACTCTAGCCAATCGAGAACGGTACGCGATGTCCGCATTTTAGGACATAGTCATGACTGTCTGCACTCCACAGGATTCGGCCTAGGTACTTGCAGATGTACACATTTAGAACAAGTGTCGAGTCAAAAGTATTTAGGTATGATTATTGACAATCGTTTTAACTGGGATGAACATATTAACCTGGTATGTACTAGACTAAGGGCAGTTATGGCAAAAATGTATATCTTGCGAAATAGAATACCGTTTAATTTCCGACTAGATATTTACAATGCGCTTGTCGAAAGTATAATCTCCTACGGCCTTAGTAGTTACGGTCGTACCTTTAAGTCTTATCTCGACAAAATATACAACTTACAGGTGCGACTACTTAAGCTTGTAGTACCTTACAATATTAAAATCAGCCGAAAATCGGATAGGGATCTCTTTAGTATGTGTAAAGTGTTACCAGTACACACTAAGTTTAGTTATCAAATGTTAAAAGAACAGTACTTTAGAACCGAAATACAGCATTTAATCGACCATCCCAAAACAACTAGACAAGTGACAAATCGCATGCTAAGGAAACCCCAATTCGATAACTTTTACGGACGACGAACATCGCAATATATCCTGCCAGATCTAATAAACAAACTCCCTACTGAATGGAAGGCTAACATTACACCCCACAATATTTCCATGTACCTTAAAAGAGAAATTCTGAAGCAGTTGGAAGAGGTGTAACGTTGGGTGTACAGATATATATGCGCGTGTGTGTGTGTGTGTGTGTGTGTGTGTGTGTGTGTGTGTGTGTGTGTGTGTGTGTGTGTGTGTATGTTTGTGTGTTTGTGTATGTCAAAAATAATATATGTATAAATTATCAAAAGTTGTTCTCGTACATAGTTGGAGCATCCTGTACTAGGCGAGGGCAGACCGGTCCCGCTAGCGCGACCGGCTCACTAAACAAAAGAATAAGGAAAAAGTTATCAGCGCCCGATGCAATGGTTTTTACTGCGTACCCTTAATTTTAAATTGATTATAAGTAGTTATGTAGTATGTAACAAAAAATGCAAAAATTGAATTATATAAATTACTGCGGAATCGGTATCGAGACAAACCACACCGGTTTACCGATACTCTTGTATAAAAGTGTTATTGTATTGTTAATTACCTTCATAAATAAATAAATAATAAAGAATACCAAAATTAGGACCAGTAATTTGGCCATAGAACTTTATTTCATGAAGGTTTGTCAGTATGTACATGTAGGGCTGATTTCAAAAAAATATTTTAGAAGTCATCATCATCATCAGCATGACGTTAATAGTAGATACTTACACACATGTGTAGGCATGCATGCATATACAGCCATAGGTTTTAATTTTATTATTAGGAAGAGATTCTATACTCACTTGTTTTCCGTTGTGAAGCGCGTAGAAGAGATGCGAGGAGCCAGGGGTAGACTGGAAGCTCTCAGGGTATTGCAGAAATTAGCCTGAAATTAGTTTAAGTAGGAATGTTGTTAGTGTGAACTTACATGTATGTCATATACAAAGAAAAAAAAGGTGATCTAGGTTTCTGGTGCCCGAAACTAGCGTCGTACTAGTCTTCTGCATTCAGAGTTTCAGTGTGATCTATCTTAGAATAGGGAGATTTTAAAATATAGCTGTCTTAGTACTTAATGTAAGAAAAAAAATTATCCATTGTTTAGGTAACGGGGCGTTAAAAGTCTCACTACATTTTTTCTCAATAATTTCATTTTTATGATAAGCTTTTCTTTGCCAACTGTACTCTTATACAATCTCTAACTACAAAAGTATAACAAGCCCAAACACAACAGGATAAAATTGGATAGTTGAGGAGTTCTTATAGCCACCTGTCAGCCCCATCATCAGATCAGTTCCATGTCATCATAATATTGCATTGTCACGTGACATACATAGGCGTGGAAAATTTCAGCTCAATTGGAAACAGGGAAGGGGGTCAAAGTTCAGTTTCAAAATTTGATTACAGACAGCGGGACGGGTAAAACAAAAATTCTCAAAAGTTGATACTAGAATGTTTGTACTATATGGAGTAGCTGCAATTTAGGTAGTTCATTGTAATAATTAATTTACTAACAAAGAATAAAGGCTAATTACCTGGAGTAAGAGTCGGAAATCTTGAGGGCAGTCCATTGTCAGACAGGTTAACGGTGTATCGCGGGGCTGGATTCACTGAAATACATAAAGTAGTTTATATAGTAGGCTATTAAATAATAAAAATATTCTTTGTATGTAGTTAAGACTATGATTCATTTCATAGGGAGTGTACATATTTCAGAAACAACATAATAAACATAACCTACAAAAAAATATATATATGATTAGTTATCGGTCTAAAATGCGGGGGGCAGCATTTTCTTTTGATTAAATGCTTTAGTATAGATAATTAAAAATGTTGGGTTAAACATGTACTTACATTTAATTCCGGAGAAACACACGTTGCTTAGGCAGCTGTAGTTGAAGTCGTAGAAGTAGGGTCAGTTTGTCGTGGAATCTAGCATTTTTTAAATTCCAAGCTCCTTCCTTTCATGTAGACATGTTCTCTTGTCAACCTGTAATTAAAATAACTTAATGAAATGACCGAGATAGAGTAACATTGTAGAGATAAAGTAACTTTAGTAACCTTGTAGGTACACACGTCATATATAAGTTTTGACGGGACAAAACATTGTTTCCTTTTAGATATTTATTTAAAAACAAAAGGTATACGGTTGTAAAATAAACTGAATTGGATAGATAGTCCACTTTTAAACAAAATAATGCGTACTTACTTGATATTTTACTGTAATTCAAGGCCATTTGATCCGCTACATTTTACGTCATAAGTTTGAAGGACTTTAAACACTGCATAGCTTCCTTGAATGATTGATTATTGCGTAGTAACTTGTAGGTTTTCCATTGTAATCTGGTTTTATCCACAACATAATAGGTGTAGATATTCATCAACAGATATAATCTAGAAACAAGACAACTTCATGAAACGTAGAAAAAATGGCGCCGGTATTTACTAACAAAATTTTGAACTCGTAAACACATCTCCATCATTCGAACTACTTAAACCACTGTTGATTAAATATGTCGGTTAACACTTACTTCTTTCACTTAGGTACTTTTGCTATTGATTTACTTAATAAACGGACACATATAAGGAAATTAGGAATCAGAAAACCGGAGTCGAAACGTGTCACATTAAAACACCGGTCGGCCATTGCTATATTCACGCTATACTTGTGAAAATTTTGAACGGCTCTGATTGGTTGGTAGGGACGGCTGTGAGCTCAGAGCGGTGTTGCCATTTAAATTAAAAACTACCGAGCGCGTTCGTAAATTAGTAAAATCCTTGGGAAAAATAAATTATTTATTTCTTTTTATTTATTGGAACAAAAATAAGATTTAAATGCACATAGTACTTAAAACGAACTAATTTTGTAAACAGACACACACTAATATACTTTCGGGTTCAATTTAATAGTAGCATTGATATGTTTGTGGTAGAATTTTACTTTAAAAATATACAAAGTAGTATAATAAGTTAGCAGAGTAGTAACGTTATTGGTATCATTCCACGGCTAAAGAAAATATTTGATAGTCACTGATAACATTAGTGTCTTTATGTCTGAAGGCCCTGTTACACTTTACTTTTTTTTAGTGTCCTAACTAGCATCCTTATTAGGATCCTAACTAGTTTTCATAGTAAATTTACTTGCTGAATGCGGTTACACTGGACTAAATTTAGAAACTAAATCGTTTAGGAAGCTAACTAGGATAAGTGTAACAAGCCTTTTAGAGTAAAAATAAGCGTCATCGTCTCATCGTACATTCAGCTTTTATTTAGCGTTTACGTGAGTTAGGACGGTATTTGTGTTAATTAAACCTACAAATACGATACGTAATTATGTCAAGTTAAGAATTGGAATAAAAAAGGGGGTCCATACACAAATTTGCAACAACAAATTCAGAAAAAATTGTGTGTTATGTTGGCCATAGTGAGAACTACCGATTTTTTCCTTCAATATGATATTAATTTTAGACTCTAAATAAATAAATAAAAAATTGCTTTTACAGATTTTACTAGGTTTTGGAAATAGTTTATGTAAGGGTCGCAAGGGGTCGTTTTTACTAATACGAACTAGCCAACAATGTTCTTACATCAGATGGTTTTAAAATTATAATTTTGTTTTAACAATTAGCAGGCAGGAGGTTCTTCAAAGTGTCACTAGATGTCACTGTTCTTAGCGTAAACTAGCGAACGATGTTTTCTTGAAGAATGCTTTAAGATTTTTCGATATTACAATAATTATTCAGTTTCAGTTCAACTACTCGTCACTAGATGTCACTGTTCTTAGCGTAAACTAGCGAACGATGTTTTCTTGTAGAATGCTTTTAGATTTTTCGATATTACAATAATTATTCAGATTTAGTTCAACTACTCGTCACTAGATGTCACTGTTACTAGCGTAAACTAGCGAACGATGTTTTCTTGTAGAATGCTTATAGATTTTTCGATATTACAATAATTATTCAGTTTTAGTTCAACTACTCATCACTAGATGTCACTGTTACAAGCGTAAACTAGCGAACGATGTTTTCTTGTAGAATCCTTATAGATTTTATCCGTCACATAATTATAATTGGCTTTTAGTTCAATCACTTGTCACTAGATGACGTTGTTACAGCTAGGAACGGGTGAATGACTTGTTGTCGTAAATTTTATAGGATAGGAGACAATTTCATACGTAAACTTTTCGGTTCCGAGATCATGATATATTGTCAGTAGAGTAGTTAAAAGGAACATTTGCTGATAATATAAAAATAAATCGAACTATAGATGTCGAGACGCGAGTCGATACTCCGAGCAGGTATACAAACGTACATATATGAATTTTTTCTTAGTTTAGAATTAAGTGGGCAGTTATAGAATTGCGTTGAATTAGGGGTTTTGATAATACGTAAGCGCCATCTACGTTAAAGTACATTGCGGGTATGGTATACATCTTGGATTTGACTTAGCGTTGTTATTACTTGTCTTAGACGTTTTTTTATCTAGTAGAAACAAGTAAATAAATAAAGAGTGTAGTTTAAACAAGTAAGAGGGGAAAATAGATAACGAGGGATATTGGGGAAATACAAGTACACCGAGTTGTTCTAATATGTAGAGTTATGCAACACAGTAGTCAAAATTTCGGAAATTTAAGTTTTTTACGCGGGTTTAATAAATAAGTGAGGTTCTTGGTTTAGTACAATTACAATAATTTTTATACTTATTAAAATTATAACTGAAATTATATAGATTTTTAAGTTCTAATAATTTTAGTTCAGGTAATGGTAGTAGCTGGGCCTATAGTTTTATAGTCCTGGTTACGAGGTTTTGAAAAGGTATTGTAGTAACTAGAGTTGTAGTTCTATTTTATGATTCTGCAATTTTGGTTATGAAGTAATTACTATTATTCACTTAATGTATAGGGGGGACAAAATTGAGTTTAGGGAATAATTTCTTTTTCATATGAACATATTCAAAAATGACTTTGGGTTTTTGAACAAATACAGATTACTAAGCTAGGAAGGGGGACTCAGAGAGATGACAGACGAGAGATTTACTATGACATGTCAAACGAAAACGTATCGTTTGTTTGACTGATTGAGAGAAAGAGTTAGCGTAGGGTTTGTTTAAGAACACAAAGTCAAGATTATGGTCAGCGGATATTGTTGTTTCTAAGTTGAGCTTAAGGGGGGGGGGGGTTCTTGAAGGGATTACAATGATCGTTGTCAAAGGAATCTTGGTGTTATGTTAATTTTATACATACCAGTTCTCGGTATCTTTCTTTGACAATGAGACACTATACACGTTGGAAAATCTAGTTTCACACACCCTTTTGTTCAGATATAAGGTAGATCAGTGACTGAATGATTTTGAGTATTTCGAAATTGTAATTATTGATCTGTTTTTGTTTGAATAGAGGACATCACGCCATAAAAAGTAGTATTGGTTGGTTTGGAGATGGTTGTAGACTGGCTATCGGTACTTGGGGATACTATTGGGGGAAGTTATAAAAGAGTAAAGGGATAGTCATCCTGACGAAGGCTTCTCTTGTCCCTTCATAAGGCCAGGACAAAGTTGGTTTTCGCGTTTTGTTTGATCTCAAGGAAAGAATCTTGATTGATACAATACATATGAATGGGCAATGGGAGTTTCTATTAGAGATTGTAAGACCTCACAAACCTTGCACTTCCGTCAGGGCGGAAATTCTGGCTTTTTACCAATTCTGACTCAAGAATCTGAGAAATCACAAGATCTATGATTATCTTGGAATCAATTGATTACTGCTGAATAATGGTCACTTTTACATATCACACTATAAAAAAAAAATTTGCTTTGTTTGATGATACTGTCAACTTTTTGATTGATGGTTAGTCAAATGGGGTGAAATAACACTGGGAGGGTGAAATATCAATATCTGTGTCTTTATTGGGTTACGATGCAATCTCTGCTTCAAGTACAAATGTCCTTTCCGCGTCAATTCCATCGGAGGGCAGAGCTGTAGAGGTCCATAGGGTCCTCTAAGTATGAAAATTAGCAAAATGACTTTAAAGGCTAATAAAGCTTCATTGGTAAGCTTTTACATGATATTTTCATGAGTAAAGTTCATGAAAAAATGAAAATAAATGATTCACATAGTATGTATGAGGGTGGAGGTTCACCTTATTACATATTGGTTTTATTTTAGTATGTAAGAAAAGATCAAGTTAATGATCTGACAAAGGAAATAAAATATATGGAAATATATAAGCATCATGTGTTTTATTAGCAACCATACATACCAGAACTTATATAATAAGCTATGATCACTGCTCTCAGGAAATGAGAATATTTGAAAAATATAAAACTTGAAATGTTTACTAGGATTTCTCACAGTTTTTGATAACTTATATTATGTTTAGTTGTAATTATATTTATATTATTGCTTATTTTTACATTATTGCATAAGCAATTGATAACATGCAGTTTTGTTAAAAATTGTTCACCGTTGATTGGCAAGATTTTGAAACATTCATGATCTTGGTCTTTTAATTATGTATTTTACATAGTTGTATTTTAGATAGAAATAATGGTTATTATTATTATTATTTGGGTATTTCAAATGGCATTATGACCATAGGTGGCATTCATATGTAAATTATATATGCAGCTTGTGTAGATATTGAATGTATGTTTTAGTTTTCACAGGAACACAGGCTATGAATAACAACTTAACAGGATAAGTATGCAACATTTTGGGGAATTATAATCTGAAATATCCGTTTGTACTATTTGCAGTGGACAAACAGTAATTTGGTTACCGCACTAGATTTGTCACAAAGTTTTAGCAATCTTGAGATGGATTCCTTCAATAAGGGATGTATTATTAGGTAAAATAGTAGTTTATGTAACTGTTACGTAATAAGGGTCCTTAAAACATGAGTGTGGTTTTATGAAATGAGCCGCAGGCGAATTTCATAATAAGATCACACGAGTGTTTTAAAGCCTAATTACGTACAGTTGCATACACTGCTTTATCTACTCATATTATTTATTCTAAATGCCTTATTTGGAAACCATAGAATGGCCGCCATTGCACCGCCACCATGGCCAACTCTCGTGTGCCGGCGGTCGCGCGGGCGCGTGTCGGGTTGTCGGCGGATCCCCGGGAGGGTGCAGGTGTACATTATGTTATCAAAACTCATAGCACATCAATAATTGAGCATGAAAAGTTAAAATTACGTTACTGCTACGGATAAAAAGCTTATCATAGTAAAATCGGTCGTGGTAATGCTAGCCATTGCCTACCGTTTTCGAACACGTTTTAGAGAACTTACAATATGAGTGTAGATAAAACTCATAAAATAGCAGGAGGTTGTATATAAAGTATGTTCTAGAAATATTTACTTCATTCGTAAGATATGTGCTAGGTACAAGAATATATGATTTACTAAAGACATTTTATGACATAGTACAAACTGTTAGTAACATAGAGAGGTTCTTTTACCCATTTAGAAATTAGTATTTTGATTGCAAATTGCTTTATCATCAGTTTCTTATAATTTCATATTATTCTCATTGTAAGTATACCTAGGGAAGGGAATGACCGACAACTGAGAATATTGTTCGTTAAGTAATGATGAAAATTGATACTTTTTATAGGATTTTCGAGATGAAATGTAGTTTATTGTATAGAATAAATGTATTATTGATAATTTATTCAATAACAAAAAGTAGTACCTAATCATATTTTAGCTTTGTCTGAAAATTTGTCCAAATGGAGAGGTTATGTTTTTAATTTGTTAATTATTGTTATAAATCGATACTTAAATTAAAGGGAAAGTAATTAAAGTTATATTGTAGGAAGTATATTAACGAAATTGAATGAATTAAGCGTGAAAAAGCTAAGAACTTACTTTTTCATCCAAAATCGATTTTTGGGAATATTATGTAAAAACTCGTATTATGAAGTTAAATAACGGAGATAAATAAAGTTGGGAGCTTTGTTTTTATAAAACATAAAGATTTCAATTCAATAAAGCGCTAAAATAGACAAATTTTATGATCGAAAATTGTCGTAAAATAATTGTAAGTATTTTAAAATTACTGATGTTTGATGGAATTCTAGGCTAGTTTTAGCTTATAAACGTGTGATAAACACAATTTTGATCAAAACAAATAAAGGAAATTGATGAAAATTAGGATAAAAAGCGAATTTCCTGTTAAAAGTTATATTGGTATTTTACAGAGTAAATACGCAGTAAATCCGATAGGATCTTGTCATAATATATGCAGAAAAATTATCCTCATCATAAATTATATAAATTCAGCTTAGGAAATACTTATTTTGTTTGAATTAAAGAAAATCGCTTTCTTAGAGGTTAGGTTTTCCAAAAAGGGTAGGGCGCTCATAGGAACTTGTTTCTTATAGAAGTATGTAGCGTAGGGATCTTAAGAATCAAATTGGTATACAAAGATATATTGGCATTTTACGGGGAAAATAGACATTAATACTTACATGGGGCTTATTAAATCATACGCGGGGCTAATGTTTTCATCTATTTTCATATAAATTTTCATTGGAAATTGCATAATTGGATAGATATTCAAGAAAAACATTCCCTATGGGAGGTAGGTGATTATCGAACTAGGTCACTTAAGTATAGGAATTTGGTCTTTAAAATAGTATGAACTAAAGGATCAATAAGGTTCAAATTGGCTTAAATCAATCTAACCAAGCTACCACAAGGCGGACGTTTCGAACCTCTCTGACGTCACGGGGGTAGTTAGCGTTTATATACGTAATTTTGATGCTATATAAGGGAAGGGCGTACCGTAGGGATTGATTTTGCCTCCGACCAGAGATCTACGAGCACTTGGCCTCCAACCTTTGACTCCGACCGGATCTACAAGCACTTCGCCTTCGGACTACGGGACTTCACCTGACTTCTGCCGCTGAATAGAGCTACAAGCACCGAGGCCCCGCCCTGAGCTGCCAATAGGACCAGCAAAAGAAGTCTAATTTGGTGAGGCAAAATTTATTCACTTTAATGATAAATTTTATTTCTTTTCTGTGTATTCTCTTTAGGTCTCGGAGTTGAGTAAGTGCTTTTAATTAACTGTTATATTATGAACATTTAACCTTATTACTGTGGTCCTTGCATTTAATTTATGTGAAATTTGGTTGAATTATTATATGCAATATATATATGCGTACGGAATTTAACGGAGCATGCGGAAACATTTTACGAATTTAACGAAATAGGTATGGATGTGTCTATCCCATTTTTGCGTATGCGTTATATTTTTATACGGTTGCGGAATGCGTTATATCTCTATACGTTTTGTGGATGCGTTTTTCCTATATCCTTTATGTCGTATGCGTTATAATTTTATATGTTTTGCGAATTTTATTGCGGAATGCGTGATATTTTTATATTTTGCGGTTGCGGCATATGAATTTAATTGAGTATATATTAAGACTTTTACCCTATTTTGGGAACGATTTTTAGCGTGTTTTACGTACCTGATTTATGAATTTAAAAGAGTGTGTCCTCTATTATACTTACGGTTCATATGCTTTGGTATATAAGCATTGACTTGAACTGAAGTAATTATTACTTGTGTGATTGTAACATTATTTATGTATGACAGTATAACCGACATTAACCATTGAACGATTATGTTCATTCTTCATAACCACTACCTTGATCCTTCTATGAAGTGTCATTTATATAACTGAAATTATTTATTACTTTTGAGCTGAAATAAGGCATCTGACTATGTACCAACATTGAGTAGTAAAACAAAAATATTATGAAAATTTTAACCATGTTCTCTGACATAGTGAGACTTGTATTTTATCACCATTCACAATAATTAATGAATAAATATTATTATCTTGTTGGAAATACAATTATTGGCAAAGAGAAAGCCACTATAATAAAGTATTGAATTTCAACTGAGAGATTGAGTCGTGCTGGAGTGAGTAATGGGAATCTATATCAACTACAACTGAACTAAAATAGTTCATAAGTTAATTCAGGCTTTCAACTCAATAGTGTACATCATCTGTAAAATTTTATAATTAGATGAAGAGTTTGGTAGTTAGAACCAATGCCACACTCTACGTACTATACTATTTGCTTATCCTTGAAGTTTGAATTAGCATAACTGCCTAACACGACATATTTCTATGATTTATTTCGGCATGACCACAGTCACTTTGGTTGAATTTTAGGTTTAATTTTGATTTAATTAATTAGCTAGGCATTTCAGAGGTTTTCTTGGCGTTTCTTTCCTCTGGTGTGTAGGTTACGAAACGTTGGTAGCTTCACTTAATAAAGTCATTCATAGACAAAAAAAAAAAATTATAATAATGATTAGACAGGATCTTAGACAGTGTACCTCACCGCACGAACTACAGGCGTGTGTATTTGGGAAAAGAAACCCCTATCACACATTAGCTACCCTTCCGAACTTTGTTTAAAATAAATAAATAATTTTTCTAAGAAAATAATTTAATTGTATAATTATTGTCTGTATTCGTTAACACTGTCACTTTTAGGGCGTAGGGGATAAATAAAAAAAAACATATTTGCTTATAGTTAAAAAATATTCAAATAAGACAAGAGTTAATTTCATTCTCAAAACAAAAATTTACAGATTAATTGTCTAGCATTAATCTTTACCACAAATGGTTGGGAAGAATTTATCTATATGGAAACTACCGAATAGCCTTTTCTTTTACAGATATCCGGACACCATTCTACAGCTTTACCACTAACTTTCCCGCATCAACAGCTTGAACTTATAACCAAATATTTAATTTACTCATTAATTTTATATACCTATTTACTTAATGTCTTTTCGTTGGAAAGTACCATTTATAGGAAATAAAGTTTAAAATAAATATCCTTGTTTTTGTTTCAACAACCTCTCTATCAGTCTCCTAAAAATTATCGGGTTACTACATAACTAGGGATCTACTACTAAACTTTCACGAGCCATTGTTAGAAAAAACCGCTGGAATTGTCTGACAAATCATGTTTATATAGAAAATTAGATTATTAGGGTTGTAGTACTTAACGCACCCTGCGTTGTGTAGTGTTCCTTTCAGGAGGTAAGTATGTATAGTCATCAAGCTTAGGGAAAGTTTTAGTATTACGGGGTTTCAGATGGGGTAGAGGGTTTCCTTCATAGAGAGCCACTTTGGATTTCTTCAGCTTTCTAAGTTTTCAGTAAAGTTGTACCTTCCTTTAGTAGCTTCCAATAGCTTCTACTTGTAGCTTGTAGAGTAAAGAAAGAAAGTTTAATTTATGAACGCTAGTCGCGTTCTCTTCACACTGCACAAGCTTCTCATAGTAAGTTGTTGCTATCACCCTAGTCTTGTTGTAGTGCTTATAGAGCAAACTATATGCTACCAAATAATTTTCATTAGTGACAGGATAATTTTTTATGAGATCATATGCTTCATTTTGGACACTAGATAATAAATAGTGCAACTTCTCTACAGGAGCTATATCGCTACGTTTATGCACTAAAGCGTTAAATAATTGAATAAACGATATCCAGTTCCCCACTTTCGAGTCAAATGTTCTTATTTGTATCTTTGGTAATTTAGGTAATACTGGTAGGGGCGCTACCGAAATGCCAGAACTGCCAACAACAGGCTTGGAAATGGATAACAAACGAGCTCTTACTGCTCTTAACTTCGCGTCAAACATCGACGTGTAAGAGCATATCTCGCGGTGGTCGCTTGGCGGAGCGCTACTCAAAATCCTTACCTGTGCTTCGTGAAAGCCCTTAGCTATGGAAGATAACTCAGCCTCTGTGCATAACGCTAGATCCTCGTCAGACAACATCTGCAAATGCTCTATCCACATGACCTCATAATTTCGTGCAACTAATATCGGATCCGCGTCTGCCCCTGAGTTCGACGACTTATCCCCATGTCCCATTTTGTAACCAAAGGAAAACAAACACTACAATGCAATTATCCACAAGATAAAACAAGAAATTAAACTATAAAATTACCTAACCAAACAATAACAAAGTCGAAGTCTACGTGACAGCTGACAGTGACACTTGACAGGTATGATAATGTTGCCAGCGGTATTAAAAAATAACAGACGAACGAATGATTTCAACGACAGTCAAAAGCACCACTAATCAAACAACCTTCCCACTTCTTACACTCAACAATTTATAATAACTACCCTAAATTTCTCCAACGAAACTAACGATGACAAAATGAATTTCAACAAGTGACTATGCGAAAACAAACGACAAACCAAAGGTCACTTATCAAAATATACGGTTCGAAAGACCAAAAATGTTCTATTCCCAAAGAAGTGGACTGTGTTTTAATCTATAAATTACGCGAAATGTACGAAAAAACGATATGCTAAAGTAGGAAGGTTGCTATGCAGTTCGAAGGTTGATATTGAGCTAATGTGTCGTGTAAATAGGAGTTACCTTACAATCCGGGGCTGCGGTCGGCAGAACCGTAGGTCGTTGTTGAAGACTGGTGGCTCGAGTTGAGAGAGTATCCCGTCGCTTGCTAAAGTCTACTTCAAAACCGTTACCTCAAGTCGTCCAACTTAGACCTCGGTTTATACACGGTTGTCTTCGGCTGGCTCCGGATTACACATACACGACACGGGTGCAACTAGATCGCGAGAGAGATGGTAGTGGTGCTTTTTCGGTTTTTAGTGCGAAAATGGTAACTGTGTCTACGGACGACGTACGAATGGACACACGATCGTTCGCTAACTGACTGGAAAAGCAGTCATTTCGAAAATGCTACGGCAACGCGGTGTTGCCATACTACACGCAAGAAAACATATAAAAAATACAAGAGCTAAACTAAACAGTCCGTTAAAATATCATTTTATATTTTACCAGTCGTATTTCGAAAAGGAACTTAGTTTCAATTGTTGGAATTAGGTTGCCGAGCGGACTCGAGACTATTGAGGACAATTCTAAATAAATCTTAAATTAGAATTTATTTAATATGATATGTAAAATCTATAATTATAAAATTTAAACTACTTAAGGTACATATGGGAGAACTTGTCACAGTCATCTTTAAACGTAGGTCATTCGTAACAATGGTGACAGCAGAGTGCCAACTTTTGGGTATTAGGATGTCGAGAACTTTTACTTTACTTATTATTAGGTCGCTGAGTAGATTTTGATTTCATCATAATCATCATTCATGTCATTACTACTAGGTGGTCCAGTAAGAAAATGTACCTATTCAATTTTTCACCTTATAGAGTTGTAATAAGGTTGTAAGGTACATTCGAGTTCTCAGATACCTGTACGGACGTTGTTCACTGTGTGTATTATAAACACGACCTTAAACCCATATAAATTAGGTTGTGTTCATATATTTTTGAACGTCCGTGTGACAGATATTGGAAAACTCGACTGTACAGTCGCCATCAAATATATCGGAGCGGCCAAGGTGCCCAACAATATCTGAACATGCACTTTATCGCCTTGACAATGGAGGCGTAGAGATATTTGTGACCACCTTAGCCGCTCCGATATATCTGATGGCGACTGTACCAACATATCCTGGTAAAAAGTGTTTACAACCAAACTTCCGCTTGCTTATATTAGTAGGGGAAACTGTTCTACCTTGGACAGCTTTTTATTTTCGATTTTTAGAGCTGGGCAGCTCGCCAAATGTGTGATTTTCTAAAAATTGATTATTAAGCTACATTTTTTTTTTTTTTTTTATACCACGACGGTGGCAAACAAGCATACGGCCCGCCTGGTGGTAAGCAGTTACCGTAGCCTATGGACGCCTGCAACCCCAGAGGATTTACATGCGCGTTGCCTACCCTTTAGGAACCTATACACTCCTTTTTTGAAGAACCTCATACTGTAGCCCACTGGGAAAACCTCGGCAGGGAGTTCATTCCACAGCCGCAGCGTTCGTGGGAGGAAATTCCTCTTAAATCGTACTGTGCGCGACCCATTGGGCTCCAGGGTGTGGGGATGAACACCCTGCCGGCGGCGAGCGGTGCGGTGATAAAAAGCTGCCGTGGGCATCATATCAAACAGTTCTTCAGAGCACAACCCATTGTACAAGCGATAGAACACGCATAAGGAGGCAAAGTCCCTCCTAAGACTCAAAGGTTCAATATCGCTCGTGAGTTTGGGATCGTCGACGATCCGCACAGCGCGCCTTTGCACCGAGTCAAAGGGCCCAAGCTGGTATCCAGGTGCTCCCGCCCAAAGGTGACAACAGTACTCCATGTGGGGTCTGACTTGCGACTTGTATAGGAGCAGTCTCTGCCCCGGAGTGAAGTATCGCCTCGCTCTATTGAGCACACCGAGCTTTTTGGATGCCAGCTTGGCCTTCGCTTCAAGGTGACTACGGAATCGGACGTCACTGGAAATGTCCACACCGAGGATCCCAATACTCTCTGACATTGTAAGGGTTGTGCCTTGGAACTGAGGGGCCACAGTAAATGGGGTTTTCTTAGCGGTGAACGCGCAAACTTGTGTCTTTGTGGGGTTGAATCTGACTAAGTTGTCCTGACCCCACACCGAGACTCCAGAAAGAGTATTCTCGATATCGGACACAAGTTTTTCACGACTCTCTACCACAACGGATCGAGGGATATTGGCACGGCCCGTGTAACAAGCATCCCCAGTACTGTCGTCCGCATAACAATGAATGTCGCCGATAGACAACATATCATTGATATGCAGCAAAAACAGCGTTGGGGATAGCACGGAGCCTTGCGGGACACCAGCGTTAATGCCCATGCTTTCGGAGCAACTTCCGTCGACTACGGCTCGTATGCTCCTGCCGGACAAAAAGCTGGCAACCCATCTGCACAATCCCTCGGGCAGGCCGTAAGCTGGCAACTTCGACAGAAGACCTCGATGCCAGACCCGATCGAACGCCTTAGCTATATCAAGGCTGACTGCCAAGGCCTCTCCCTGACTCTCTATGGCTGAAGCCCAGCGGTGAGTGAGATACACTAGAAGGTCACCAGACGAGCGACCGTGGCGAAAGCCATACTGGCGATCACTGACCAGGTCGTGCTCTTCTAGGTATCCCAGGAGCTTTGCATTGATTATGCGCTCCATAACCTTAGAGAGAAGGGAGGTTATAGCGATAGGCCTGTAATTCGACGGGTCCGAACTGTCGCCCTTTTTAGGCACAGGGTGCACGAGGGCAGTCTTCCATGAAGACGGCACTTGCCCTTTGTGGTAAGAGAGTGTGAAAAGACGCGTTAGCACGGGACACAACTCAGGAGCACACCGTTTGAGCACAACTGCTGGTATGCCGTCTGGCCCGCTCGACTTGTGAACGTTTAATGATAGCAGCTCCCGCCGGACATCACTTTGCTTGATGGTAATTTCCGGCATCGAGGACGCGCACCATGGGATGGAAGGCGGTACGGTGCTGCCATAATCGTTCAGGGTCGAGTTCGAGGCGAAAAGAGTACCAAGAAGATCGGCTTTCTCTTTTGCACTATGGGCCAGATTACCATCAGCAGTTCGCAGTGGTGGTAAAGACGACCGACAAAAGTTTCCCTCGGCAGCTTTAGCGAGTGACCAGAAGGCACGACTCCCGGTGGGGTAGCCCGCTAGCTTCTCACCAATTCTGCCGACGAAATCGAATTTGGCTCTGGCAATGGTTGTTTTACTGGACCTCGAGGCAGCGTTTAATTTGCGTTTCACATCAGATACGTTGGGATCCTTATCAGTAACGGCCTTGGTCCAAGTCCTGTAAGCAGCCTGCTTGCGAATTGTAGCTTCTCTACAGGACCGATTAAACCAAGGTCGTTTCTTTGCTCCTGCAGCTACTACCGAGTTGGGAATGAAGCAATCCATTCCCGCCAGTATAGTCTCGGTGACTTCGGTGACATTATTCCACATATAAAAGAAACGATACCATTTTTACATTAAAAAATGTAAGTAATTTATGGTAGTGATAAGTAGATATAACATAGCCATAAGTAGGTATAAGTACATACTAACCATACTAAAAACTATGAGTCTAAAAGTTACTCGAATAAATAAATTATTTGTCTTATTATTTCATTATTACTGGTTTTGGCAAGATAGGCTGTTAGAAAAAAAAGAAAATTTGTCCAAGGTACACCCCTGATGTACCTTGGACATTCACAGACACTCCTTTGGGTAGGCCGTTTGGAGAATAAAACCATACAATTATGTTCTTTTTTATAAGCATATGCATTAAATAAAGTGAACTAATTGTTCGTAATATTTTGTAATTGAGAATGATACTTAATAATACTTTTTAGCGTTTAAAATTATGATTATTTATGATGGAGCACAAAGTCGCCAACATTACATGCTGTAAGAAAGAAAGAAATAAAATACATTTAATAACGTCACACCAGTTAAATTAACAAAGGCATATCAACAAAAATTATAGACGCTAATAGGAACCCCCACTCAGCATAATGCCACAGCAAGCCACGGCGCTGATTTTCAGTGGGGACCTAACTTATAACTAACGCACTTCACGCTGTAACGTACTTCATGTGGTATAATGAACGCAACAGCATACATTATAAACAACATTTCACCCACGTACTTTTTTTAAGTATGTCTAAGGTACAACAAATACTATGTGTCCAAGGTACAATGTAGCTTCATTATTACTTTCCAAGCTTCGTAACTAAACTTTAATTTCACAAAAGGATTAGCTATAATTACCTACCATTTAGTAGTTGATTTAGATAAAAATAGCCCACATAGGTATTAAATTGCTTGAATATTGTTAAATGAAAGAACAATAAGCGAAAACCAAAATCGACAATATTTACTTTTAGTGGCGAAATTCCTGTTTTTCCATTTTTTAAGTAAATTTTTCAATCAAAGGGTAAAAGTGGCATACACAATATTTTAAAAGAACCAATGGGTTTCGAGAAAAAGTCAACTGACCTAGGTAAATCTATGTCCAAGGTAGAACAGTCTCCCCTACTTGTTTACGGCATAAAAGTTTCGCCACATTGTAGTAAATATTCGTAAAACTGTGCTCGTAACCAACACGATATTTCAAAATACGTAAAAATACGCAAATAAGTATAATAGACTAAGAGTTGGCCACGTCAGATATGACACAATAATGAGAGCAATTAAATCCGTCTAGTAAGATTGAAATACTACCCTTATTGCTAGATCCGGGCATCTGGCAGCTTTTAATGGGTGGAGGTCAGAGTGACAGGCTAGCAAAGTTTTTGAATTGGATAATAGTAATTATTTTTGCATGTTTTTTAAAGTGGGGCATTCCACTCATACAATAGGTTGTTATTAAATCAAATACAAACATTGAGAACATTGAAAAAATAATCAACCCAGCAGGACTTGAACCTGCATCGATACGCCTTGCCCCGATCAAGCCCCGGCAAGGCGTATCGATGCAGGTTCAAGTCCTGCTGGGTTGATTATTTTTTCAATGTTCTCAATGTTTGTATTTGATTTAATAACAACCTATTGGATAATAGTAATACCAAAATAGGTAAAAACTGCCAAAGTTGTCTCAGTTATAAAGGACAGGGCCTATGTTTTGACATTAGAACAAAAAATATGCATGTTATTTCGGAAGCGGAAACAGTAGGCGACAAACTATGAATTACATTGTACGTCGTTTTGGACTACTTTCCCCCATCAGAAAGTTTTGGCAATGATAATACTGTATCAAAACCAGAACTCTAGGATTTGTATTCTTAAAGTGGTTTGCATTCATTGAGTAACAGGAGATGACATCCCTAAGAAATTATTTGTCCCATGAGTTGTAGTGAAAATCACTAAAAGTCTGACATTGGCTGTTAGACCACTGACATGATTACACGCAGGTATCAATATTTGAAAAGGCTTTTTGCATGATAACAAACTGTAAAAATAATTCTAAAAATAGTAATAAAAGCCATGGAATTACGTTTCATAGGTAAGTAAATGCAAAGATTGGTGTTACACTAATTTAAAATATTAATGTTGGCGTTGCGACGCCATATTCCTTGGCGCACAGATTAATGTCGCAGAAGTAACAACATATGTGCCTACACTTGATTTACCTACATTATTGTTTAATAGTACTCAGCATAAACATATTTACGTAATAAACATGTTTTAGATAGGTACGTTAGGTAATGTTTAGTTCATTAAACATATTTTTATTTTACAACGAGGGCGAATTTGCTAAAATTGTTAACGCGATATTGTCTTCGGTTGCCGCGATAGTTATTCATGAAATAAAACAATTAAAAACGGATTTTATCGCGTGTAAAGTGTTTGAAACGTCGGGATGTAATTTAAACTCAATACACGCGATAAAATCCGTTTTTAATTGTTTTATTTGTTAACGCGAGTAAAATATTTACCATAAATTTTTATGATTTCAATTTTAAACTTAAATATCTAAATATCACCTATGTTATACATACTTACACAATGTTTTATTTCATCCGTGCGAGGAAATCAATGTCATTTTAAGTAAATATCAAGGATCATTAACCCTCAAAGTTCGTATTTAAAGGCACTTGTCGGCAAAAATAGTATTTTTCTCCATTCGTTCCTTAAACTCTAGGGTAAGGAGCCAAATAAACATTAGATACAAATAAAATAATTATTTAGTTAATTACATTTCCTTACAAAATGTGTTTAGACAGAATATGAATTTTGTCAAAACAGTGTCACGTCTGTTTTGTTAAAAAGTCTCTTTGATTCAGTGACAGCTGTCAACCGCCAAACATGGGGCACAAAATTTGTTATAGATAGCTCATCTAGTAGAATACATAATACATCAATGTTTGCATTATTTGACCTCCACCACTTTACTGCCAGATGTCCGGATTATACTATAGCAAAATAACGAGAGGGGTTTCGTCGCTCTCGTTATTGTGTCATATCTGACGTGGCTAGCTCTCCGTCTATAACAGGTTGGCATTAATTAACTAGCACGTTATAGTACCGCGGAATAGCAAAGTAATATTATTGTTGTTGATTTCAACTTTTTAAAACTGAAAACAAATAAGCGAATAAGTTAATATTTCGAACTGCTTTTAGTTTGTTCGTTAACTACTCGACTTCGTTAACTACTAATAAACTACTCGAGGTAAAACTACAGGAACGAGTGTATGTATACGTACTAAAAAGATTAAAATATATGGAGTTTGCATATACAGTCAACCAATTTGATTACTAGGCCACTCTAGAACCTTGTCACAATAGCTAGTTTGGTAGCGAACGGGTTACGTTTATACGTATCCACGGGCAACTGTCAGTACGACAAGGTTCTACAGTGGCCTAGGAATCAAATTGGTTGACCGTACCTACAATGTAGAAAAGTTCTTATGTTTGTGTTGCTATTGAGAACTATTTAAAGAAATTAATATTTTAACTGTTGCTTCCCAATATATCTACGACAATATTATTTTTGTTGTAAAGAATATACATACATTCAAAAAAAATTCTGACATCCACAGCTATAACACTAGAAATAAAAACAAGCTTGCTATCAGAAGTAGTCGTATCCGCAAAGCATATAAGTCATTTTTGGTCAAGGTATTCACATTTATAACAAGTTACCCGTCGATGCTTTAAATTTATCATTTCCCGCTCTTAAGAAATATTTGAAAAAAAGTTTAATGTCAAAGGGTTATTACAGGGTCGAGGACTATATGACGGACAAAGATGCATGGCCCAAACCAGAAAATACTACAAAATCATTTAACATTTAGAGGACACAGTTCAGATAGGAAAGCATATCAAACGTTTTGTGAAGCAATCAGATTTGGATTTTATTATTATTATTTTATTTTAATTAAACAATACGTACATTGTATGTCTCTCAAGCTGTTTTGATATGCCTTCTTATAGAACTACGCATTATTGTATATCTTTAAGATGTAATATTACTGTATTACTGTTTTGAAAAAATAAGTCCCGCCGAGTTTCTTGCCGGTCATAAATAATGCTTCTCGGGTCAGAGGTGTAGGGTTAGAACCGGAGGTAGTTTTTTTTTTCTCTCTGACGTTCATAAGTGCATTGTAATGTGCCTAAATTGAAGAATAAATATCTTTTATCTTTTTTATCTTTAATTGTATTTTAATTTTCGTTTTATAATGGGCAAACTGAACTAAAGATTATTTTATTTTATCAACATCGCCGAATTTGTGTGGCACAGGAATTTTTCGCTAAATCCGATTTGAAAAGTCCTCCAATTCAATTTAAAAAATCTGTCATTCATTTCATTTAATCTTTATCACTTTGACCTACAGCCGGGTCTGGATATAAAATAATTACGGCCGAAAATTAATAAAATGCTGGCCCTCCATTACGGGATGATTTCCGTGTGATGCCTCCTTTCAGGCTCACAATCAGGGCTTAGTAATTAATTTTATAAATGTTATCTAAAGAGAAGCGGGTGACATAGATTACATCAGCCTAGCCACTATTTTTCATCATTAAAATAAAATAGCTGAAAATCAAAAAAATCTAAAACTTACCAAACCAAATCGGGGCACCTTGGCAGGATGCCTATCACGGAGGCAGCATTGTATTGCGAACGTAATTCTTTGTGAGAAAAAGCACGCGACTTTCACCTGTTGCCTCTTTTAAGCGTTTACTAATAAACTACTCGTGGAGCCCAAGCGCACCCTTGCCCTAAGGTCCTAGTGTCTCGACGCCAAATGGAGAGATCTCATATTGGGCGCCGAAACAACTGTGTAAACCTTGAGGCATACCCAGGCGTCCGCCGCTTCTCCCGCTTTTCATCATATTTTTTTCTCACGAACACGAAAAAAAATGGGCGGATGTCGGAAGGGAAATATTGGTTAAGTTTTTTTAATCAAAGCAGAGAAATTTTGAAGAGAGTTCGGTCCAGAGTACCGTAAACCTTAAACTATATATGAGAAATATTATAAAAGTAACCGAACCGAAAGAAAATAATATGCCTTGAGATGTCCAAATTACCGGTTCCAAAATGTTGATGAATTGATGAAATCTAGATAAAAATACTAGAATAAATAGTTATCATCAAGCTCTATTAACTCATAAAACTAAATCCAATGAATGCTGCAGAAAGAAATAAATCATGCATCAAATGTGATTTTGCCCATTGGTTTTAAAAAGTAATAATGACTCAAAGAGCGACTTTCCGGTTGGGTGTGGTAAAAAGGCAATTTTTATTTTGAAAATGGAATTCCTTAATCCCGATAGAAATGTGAAGTGTTCCCGAATTATAACCATTATCTTCTTATCTTATTCAGCCTATTTGAGGGTTCCAACTGCTGCGCAAAGGCCTCTCCCGTGGATCTCGATGACTATTTTCCGCTTCCTCCGGCCAGCTGTTAAGAAAGGTGTCCAAGTCATCCCGCCATCTCCGCTTAGGCCTATCTCGCGCCCCGTTACCAGTATCCACCGGTATCCACAAAATTGTGGATAAAATTGTGGTGGTTAGTATTAACCCATGTAAAAAATATTTAGAGGATATTAATTCGTTCAATAATATGGTCAGTCTGTTCTAAGCTGGATATTCACGGACAGGTTTTAGCAGTTCTGGTAATTAGTCAAGCCGTGAATGAGATGCCAGTGAATAGGGCGAGATAGTGCCCGGCTACTTGGTACGGTAAATAAGAGGGTTCTGGTTCTATTGATGTATTAGCTTTATAGGTAAATATATAGGACGGTTGAGAATACATATGGACTTGTAAACATACGAGTATACAACTTATGTCAAGTAAGTATATTTTATTTTGGAAATAAATAAAAGTAAATTTAACAATTTTTCAGCTTTAATTAAACTTACAAGAATGTCGGAATCCTTTAAATTGCCAATGAATTTCGAGCATTAAATGAATGAATGAATAAATGAATGCATTTATTTCGAGTAACTGTGACTCATACATGTTGTTAGTTAACTTAAAAAACTAATCCTTAGCGACTAGGTTTATTAAAATATTCAAATGATTGAGTACAATCAAATTAAACGATTCCAAAAGACTATCAATTTTGTAACAAGTTTCTGAAATTATTGTATTTATACTTCAGCGTAGTTTAACTGTGATAAAACCTCAAGGATCAGTAGTCGGAAAACTCGTGAGCAATAAAGGTTTAAAATCATAGATTTTTTAAAGATTACAACACCAGCTACACGTCACTTTGCTTATTTATCCTCATTAGTTCCTCTGGTCTGCTTCCCGCTGTTCTGTTCTGGAGCTCCGATTTTTTTTTCGTATGGCTACATGTCACTGGATATAGATAGGCATTTATTCCCTGGGGTAGTGGGAAAAATATAATCTTATTGTAATAAGCGACTTCAAGCTGTAGTAGGAGAAGGCAAAGATGAAAATGCTGTAGGAGAACACGGATTGGGAAAACGGAACGAAAGAGGAAGTAGACTGGTGCAATTTTGCAAAGAGTATAGCTTAACCATAGTAAACACACAATTCCAACACCCCAAAAGGAGGCTCTACACGTGGAAAATGCCTGGAGATCTAGCAAGATATCAGCTAGATTATATATTGATCAAGGATAAGTATAAAAGTTGGATAACAAATTGCAAAACATTTCCAGGAGCTGATCTGAATACTGATCATAATTTATTAATGAGTAAAGTAGACATGCAAGCAAATAAAACAGGAAGAAAACAGAAAACCAAAGAAATCGATATCAGTATCCTAAGGAATAGAGATAAGGAAAACAATAGAAAAGTGCAATGTAGTAATAGTATAGGTGACAAATTAAGAATATATAAAGAAAATAATTTAAACAATAATAGTAATATACCAAATAATGATAATAATGTTAATATAAATGAAAAATGGGATAGTATCAAAGAGATTATTATATCAAGTGCACAAGAACACTTGGGAAAAGATAAAATGAAACCTAGGAAGAAATGGCTGAATGCTGAAATTATTGACTTGATGATAGAAAGAAGAAAATACCGTAATAAGGAAAACCCAAACAGCAAAAGGAAATATAAAAGATTGACTAATAGAATAACGACAAGATGCAGAGAATGTAAGGAAAAAGAGGTCCAAGAAGATTGTGATCGCATCGATCACTGTATGAAAGGGGCAAAAATAGACAGGGCATACAATATCATAGGAAGACTTGCTAAGAAACATACAACTAAATCCACTACTATATTAGATGAGCAAGGAAAATTACTAGTAGATAATAGAGAAGTAATGGAAAGATGGAGAAGATACATAGAACAGTTATATAAGGGAGATGGTCTCACTGATGAAGATATTGAAGATATTTCTGAAATAGAGACAGAGGACTTGGGCCCAGAGCTGATCAGAGAGGAGTTCAATTTAGCCTTAGAAAATATTAGTAATGGAAAGGCGACGGGATGCGATGAATTACATATAGAACTCATCAAATACTCTAACAATGAGATGTTAATTGACGAGGTATTCGAGATAACAAAAATTATGTACAACACTGGACAAATTCCAAACGACTTTAGAAAAACAAAGACGGTCACCCTACCCAAAAAAGTTAATATTGTTAAGTGTGAAGAATATAGAACAATCAGTCTAGTGTCACAAGCCTCTAATATTATACTGAAAATAATACAAAATAGGATAAGAAATAAAATAGAATGGAATCTGGGGGAAGATCAGTACGGTTTTAGTAAAAACAAGGGTACAAGGGAAGCTATATTGGCATTAAGATTAATAATAGACAGAATATTAGATGTAGGGTTAGACACATACATAGCTTTTGTAGACCTAGAAAAAGCTTTTGATAGCGTTGACTGGAGGAAAATGTTAAAGAAACTCAAAGAAATAGGGCTGGATTACAGGGACAGAAGATTCATATACAATCTATATAAAGCACAAGAAACAATGATAAAAATAGGAGAAGAGACAGGAAAAGCTAAGATAAGGAAAGGGGTAAGACAAGGTTGCTCACTCTTTCCATTAATTTTCATAGAATCAGCCATTAAGAAAATTGAAGAACAAACAGACATAGGAGTAAAATTTAATGGATATAATATAAAATTCGTAAGATTTGCGGATGATATAGCGGCAATAGAAGAATCAAATAAAGATTTAGAGACATTATTAAGTTTAATGGATAAAGTGTTTAAAGAATTCGCACTGAAGATAAATGTAAATAAGACCAAGATTTTAGTTACGTCAAAAAAAGAAAACCAGTCCTTGTCACAAATTTCACTAAATGGATCAACGGTAGAAAAGGTTAAATCCTTTAGATATTTAGGAAGCGTCATCACCGCCGACTCTAGGTGTACGCCCGATATAAAAGCCAAGATAGCAATGGCCAAACAAGCATTTCATAATAAAAAAAACCTACTAACTTCAAACATATCCAAAAACACAAAGAAGAAATTTGTAAAAACATATATATGGAGCATAGCACTTTACGGCAGCGAGACATGGACACTGACACAGAGGGATTGGAGTATACTTGAGGCGTTTGAAATGTGGTGTTGGAGGCGGATGGAGAGGATTAGCTGGACTGAGAGAGTGACGAACGAAGAAGTGCTGGAAAGAGTGGAGGAAAAGAGGCAGTTGATGGATAGCATATAGTCGAGAAGAGGGAGGATGATGGGCCACCTCATACGACATGACAACTTCATACAGAAGATAGTTGAAGGAAAAATGGAAGGAAAGCGAGGAAGGGGAAGACCCTTAGAATTAATTATATAGACCAAATTAAAAATAATGTTAAGGTCAGGTCGTACCAAGAGATCAAAGAGGAGGCCTGGGACCGAAGCAAATGGAGAGCCCACTTTGAGTTGCACCAACAAGAGCATGGCTCTTAAGTGTTTGATGACCGTAAGTTATAATAGTATACCCTCAATGTTTTTAGTTCTTTTGCTGATTTCATGCATTATAAACATTTATTTTTAAGTATGTATAAGTTCTCATGTAAGCGAATTATAATATTCTTAGTGCGAATAAATGATCTTAAACCTAATATAAATGAGAATAATAGCGCCCTCTTGACAATAATCAAATATTTCTGGTCAGGCTTTACATGGGTAGTTTTTTCAATCCGATGGTCGTACCACTCAGTTTTTCGGTACGTATGTACGAAACGAAATGTCATTTGATATTTACCAGTCGCTTTTCGGCGAAGGAAAACATCGTGAGGAAACCGGATCTAATCCTAAGAAGGCCTAGTTGCCCCTCTGGGTTAAAAGGTCAGATGGCAGTCGCTTTCGTAAAAACTAGTACCTAATTCCTGCGATTAGGTTTCCGAGCGGACCCCAGGCTTAATAGAGCAAAAAGCTGGGACTAATGCTAGGAGGAAGGGAAGGGGTAGTTTTTTCATTCGTTATTTACGTTCTTCTTTTAATTGTTTGTGTTAAATATAACTTTATTTAAATTTTTGTCTTCAGTTTGTGTTATCTGTCGTGGCATCACCAAGTGGGCCTAACCAGCGCTTCGTGGTGGTGGTGCTACACCAATACGTTATTGATTTGTTTGTATGTAAATTTTTATGTAATATTGTGTACGTCATGAATAAATATCTTGAATCTTGAATAATATTTATTGTTTCATAAAATTATATTTTTTATTTGTATCTAAAAAATGTAAAACTTAACTAAGTTATTTGGGCTGATCGAAATTCGGACGTTACTAAAATAGTAAAAGGCAACAATTACATATTAATTTCATGACGTTTTTGTTCACGGTTTTAATTATTATTAATCTGTCGGATCTGCCTGGCGGATAAGCCAGGTGGACAGATTCGTCAATAAATGGCGCTATCCTGTTTGCAGACACATTCGTGTCTAATTTTCCGCAATATATCCGTCGGGCACAGATTCAGAGACAGATATGTGGGTGTGTCCTAACCAATTAATTCGTCTTTTGTTTTTGTGCTGCGTCACTTCATCACTCATTCGACATATTGAAGAAAGAAATGCAAATAACGCAACTAACAACAAAACACGGAATGCCGGGTAACAGGGCGGATATGTCATACTACAGAACTACATATTTGAGCGCTTATGTGTTGCTTATGCAGCGCACGTCTGTACACATCAATGTGTTCATGAGTTCTTAGGGCTCTGACATCAATTATTTTTCAAGTTTCTGCTGCCGTAAATAACAATTTGATAATAATACACCGACATTTTGTATCGTTTTATCTACACACTGCCAACCTGACTGATAACCTACTAATCTCCTACCACTCAGTCGCCGCGGGGTGAGGTAATTCCAACCGGCCGGGGCGTAGCGTGGCCATTCTGTATGTTCTGTACTATTATTTATTCTGTGGCCGGGGTTACCAATTAGGCAGCAACCTTTCCAAGACGATTACGGACTGATTACACAACACCGAGATAAGACCGTTAACGGTTTACGGGGGACCGTAAAACGAAGGGGTCGTCCATTCATTACGTCACATAAAAATGTACGATTTTATGTTCACATTACAACTATTATTGTAATCATTATTTGTATATCCTTCCCGAACACGGAACAATTCTTGCTTTTATTGCTAACTATACTTTTCTTTGTACAATCCCTAACTGCTCACCAGGACGAATGCAACGAGCCCAAACACAATGGGATAATGTTGAGGAGTTGACAAGTTCCTATGGCCACCTTCCAGCTCCGTTATCGGACCAGCTCCATGTCATCATAATATTGCATCGTCACGCGATATAAATATGCGTGCAAAATTCTAGGCTACATTATAAATAAAATTACTAGTAGCCTCGAACTCAGAACTCGCGATTTCCTTGCAAACGAGATGACCAATATAACATGAACCTTGTGATGATTTTTTTCGCGCCTTGTAGTTCCATGACCCCTAGGTTGATCCCGCTCATATACTAACTCTCAAATTATATGTATTTCTGCTACAATCCCGACAAATTTAATAAAAATCAGAAAAACGTTACTAAAGTTATCGCGGAACAAACTCTCAAAATCAAACAGCCATCGAAATGCCGAGACGTCCCAGTAGCCAGAAGTTGTTTGTAAGAACTTGCTTTGCTTACGCTCCGCTCGTGCGATTATTTTTAAGTAATATGTTAACAAACCGGACCTAATCCCGATAAGGCCTAGTTTCCCCTTTGGGTTAGAAGCCTACTCATGGGATTAGGTTATCAAACGGATCCCAAGCCGGGACAAACGCTAGGAGAAAGAAGAAGGTAATATGTTAACAAATTAGGTAATCATGAAATTGGTGTACGTAATCTGTGGATGAACTCTAAGGGGAATGAACTTAAGGATACGTATTCCTCGATGAGGTTACGTGGTTATTTGGGATAGAGATACATGAAATCGTAAGGGGGAAATCAGAAATTTGTTTTTTTGGACTGTAGGTATAAAATTGTGGTGTTTTAAGTCAAATGTACATTGTCGGTTGTTAATAAAGTTTATTTCTAAATGATTTTTTATAGCAGCAACGCCTTTTTGATAACCGACAATGATGTACCTTTGACTTGAAATTATTACAATTATGCTTTAGAAGTTTTTAGGTATAAACATTGTCATCCTTGCATCCGGGAAGGAATCAAATACCTACAGTCATTCATCCTTCTAGTGTTTGTCCAAGCTACTGCCACGGTTCAATTGAGCCTGCAGTCCGTTTGGCGACCAAATCCCATGAATTGGAGTATACACTAGTTTTAACGAAACCGACTCTACCTGTCAACCCAGAGGCGAAACTAGTAGTGGCCCTTGTAGCAGAAAAACTACAATGAAATAAAATTACATTTATATTCTGTCAGTGTACGAAAGACAGCTTCATTCAATCGCGCGTTGTTCAAGTAATACTATTGGGTCTCGCATAATACTCCTTTATGCACAATCGCGCGTAGTTCAGGTGGGTCATTTATAAGCGGGTCTCGCATAATACTCATGTATTTCAAATTCTGATCTGCAGATCGTGCGTAAAATCAAACTTAACGCACGATTTGCAGCTACATAAACTAAACTTTTTGAGCAATTGTATAAAAAAAATGTTTTTGTATGGGATACGTCGTTTCAGCCGACTAACCCTCCATCCATACTAATATTATAAATGGGAAAGTGTATGTGTGTGTTTGTTTGTTTGTCCGTCTTTCACGGCAAAACGGGGCGACGAATTGACGTGATTTTTTAAGTGGAGATAGTTGAAGGGATGGAGAGTGACATAGGCTTCTTTTTGTCTCTTTCTAACCCCCCACTTCCCTAAAATGGTGGGTGGAAGTATGTATGGAGCATTCCGGGGGCAATCAGGAAAGGGGAACCGTATTACCCCGAATTTAACGCGAGCGAAGCCGCGGGAAAAAGCTAGTACAAAATATTTTTTATTTTCGCGAGATTTTTTTTTTCTTATTTTCATAATAAGAATAGGATACGAATTATGCCCTTAAAGGATTACCAGTATGTTTGTTACACCCTGTATGAAAAATAAGAAGGATGAGTAGATAAATAATGTCATTATTACTGACAGTGTCTGGTGCCTTTCTGGAATTTAATATAACAGTCTAATAATCAAGTATCAATCAATTTATTTGTAATAAACTTAAGTAAAGGTGCGACCACACCGCTGCTTAAAAAACGGCTACGTTACGGAATCGCAGTGACGCATCGTATCCGCACCGTTTTAATCGCATGCCCTCCACACCGCTGCTTAAAATACGGCGACGTTACGGAATCGCAGTGACGTATCGTATCCGTACCGTTTTTATCGCATGCCCTCCACACCGCTGCTCGAAATACGCAGACGCAACGTGTACGCCGTGACGTGCCCCCTACTAAATATTTTGACGCAGCTCAATGTCTGCGTATTTCAAGCAGCGGTGTGGAGAGCATGCGTTACAATCGTGACGTTTACGGCACGTCATTCCGATTCCGTACCGTCAGCGTATTTTGAGCAGCGGTGTGGAGGGCATGCGATTAAAACGATACGAATACGATGCGTCACTGCGATTCCGTAGCGTCACCGTATTTTAAGCAGCGGTGTGGTCGCACCTTTAATCGTAATCTTATATAATTGAAGATAATTCGAGTTATTTGATAATTAAGTTACGAATTAACAATTTCATTCCCAATAAATATAATCCGAGTATTAATTTAAGTTAACAGTCTCAACGATGGGCACCTTGGTTCGGGTTCGTTTGGCAACCCTACCCAAAGAATTGGCAAAGGCATATTTTTAGCACGTAAGTAACTGTCACCTGTCCAACCCTGACGGGAAACTAGGCCCCGTTGGGATTAGGTCCGGTTTCCTCCCCTTGTTTTTCTTCTCCGACAAACAATTGGTAATTATGAATTGATACCTATTTCGTACATAAGTTCCAATTAATTAATTGGAACGAGCCGGGGTCTGATTCCGAGAACTGTTAGAAGTCTTACCGCCAAGCTAGCAACTTCACAACCATTTTATAGAATTTCCTGCGAAACTCTAACTGGTAGAAATTTTAAGTGAAAACATTTTACACCTTTATGTGTAGGTACTTACTCAGACTTAAAGTTTCTCTGTAATTCTTGTTCCAACAAGCAAACTTTCAGTTTTTCTCACAAAAAGTATTTCATAATAAAATGTACCTAACGCCATGTTTTCTACTTAAAAACAGGTATTTCTGTTGTTTTAAAATACGGCCGGTAAAAGCAGAGAAATGGGATGACAAAGAATGCTTGTCAACGATCAAAAGTGTGGCAAAAAAATGAAATCCATGTATGTGTCTAAATTGTCTATGTGAGCGTAAAATAGTGATGCCAATTACAACAGGTTAATTATCTATCGGTATTTGACTTTCTTATCGATACGTTCTAAAGGCCTCTACAGACGTAAGCGACTAGTCAAAGTAGTCAACTGTGACGTCAATTGACATCCCCACTACCAACTTGACATTTCATTTCACGCACATTTTCTACTAATATTATTACATTACCTAATAGTTAATATAGTCTGGCCAGCCAACGAACGCAGTAGCAATGTACAGCGAACAAAAGTATGACAACACTAAGAATCAGTGAAAAAAGCAGCAATGATCATCAAATTTTATGTTTTTAATTTTAGGTGGTTTTTCCGCCCCTTTCATTAGGGTACATTTACGGTGTGTAAAAAGGAGACGGATATATTTCGTCGGATCTGTCATCAACTGCAATAGATAATCTGGTTGAGGCAATTGACATATGGCTTAAAGATGAATTTAAATTTAATTGGGAACGTTGCAGGAGTTCTATCTCACTCGCGCTTAAGATGTGAGAGTGAAATACACTCGAAACAAATTCAATATGAATTGAAATGTTCGTCATGAAATACGGTGTCTCATCACAAAGGGTTGCCACATGTACGTATTTTGAATTTGCCGCGCGTTTCTACTGACAGAAATGGTTTGCCAGACTATAACTAATATGTTTTTTCTAAGCAAATTATATTATTTAGTATAAAAAAATGAAAATATTCAAAAATATTTATTATTAAATTAAAAATATTAAATAAACAAAATTATTTCCTAAAATAATTTCAAATATTTCATAAAACGGAAAACGTAATTTCAAGTCGCCAGTCGAATGCGCATTCGATTGATCGCACGACCATTTTGACAGCTGACCTCTTATTCCAACTATATTTCTATCTCGTTCTAATCGTTTGACTAGTCGCTTGTAGGCGCGGCACACACTTGAGCGGAATCTAGCCCAGCTATCATAAATAAAAATCAGTCGCAGCATAAAAGTCGGAAATTTATTTACAGGAGCTGATTTTTTGTATGGAGCCCATGTATAATATTCAGCCCGATTTCCGTTTTCGGCTGCTTTTTGACTATGGTAGCGAATTCCGCTAAATGTGTTGAGCGCCTTATTTGAATGAAATAATACAAGTACTGCAAGGTAAAAAAAAATCTTTAATAATAAAAAAAAACCGTTTAAAACTGGATATAATAAGAACCTAATTTAATCTTCTTACGTAATGACGTAATGTGAATATAAGATTAATTTATTCATTGGATTTTTTGAAGCAATAATTATAATTTTCATATTGAACAGTTATCGATGTAAGTCCCTAAAACGTTTTGTCAATCCCTAGCGTCGAATAAATGTTTCGGTTTTTACACAAGATAATCATGAATATTAACTATTATGATAAAATATTGGCACACATTATAAGAAACACTAATAATTAATTGTATCTAGTAAATACTTACACGATTTATTTTGCTATTGTGATAAAATATTGTTTCAAAGACATCGATCGGAATATCATTTAAACCTGTGAAATGAGTAATTACTTGGGTTTTTCCTATGAGTAATAGTCCAATCTGGAACACAACACGACACCATGTTTCTCCTTTTTCATCCCAAGTTATTTTATTCACGATTGTTTTATATTTTCCACGCTAAAATATGAGCTGCCACGACGTGGGTACGTAAGCTAACTACCTAAATTCAAAAGCTGTCACTCCTTCAAAATGATTGTGTGTCTCTTTTGCACTCGTGGAATGTTCATATACGTGTTGGCTTCTCTTTTGCGCACTTCGTTTATCTTTTAGCGGCAAGCGCCATTTTATACCTATGGGTAAAAGTAGAATAGTGTTTTTAACTGGCTTCAAAAAGGAGCACTAACATTTATAAATATATATTTATACATGTCATATTTAAACTAACTGCTGATGATCCCAACCATTGCTAGATAATTATAGTCTCCATTTCTTCCTGTCGCTGTCGGTTGCTTTGTGGAAAGGTTCTTTTAGCTACCGAATCACTGCGTTAATTTTAATTACTAATTAATGTAATCATTTAGAGGCGTTCCTGTCCGTGATCAAAGAATGTGAGCTATTGTGCCGGTCACTGACAAGCCTCAGTGAAACAATTGTATTTCGGGATCTTCCTTTAATCTGGTCGCCACTGGGAGAAGTTCAACTGGATTGCTAGGCTAAATCACAACAGAACACTAAAATTGTATTAGGTGACGTGGCTCTCACACTTGTCTCGCTATGTCGTCAGCTTCACCATGTTTTTCTGGTATACTGAGCCGGTGAGTTTACTGACTAGAGAATACGAATGACGTAAATATGTTAACGGACACGCAGATACTATACGTAGACACGGCCTGGACGTTGATGGTGTGAGCTGACGATATCACCTTTGATTACTCCTACGGCCTATGAGCCTCCCGTGATTATCCATCTGGTATCTCGGGCTAAATAGTCGCCTCCACCTTCCCTTACAGCGACCCCGTTCCTCACACTATGGTTACCCTGAGTTCATAACCATTGACAACTCACTGGGATCAAAGATCTCTCTGAGCACTGATACACGCTGGTAAATAACACAAGACACATGATCATCATAATAACACAGTAAGAAAGTCCATGAACTGATATGAGTAGAAAGATAAATATTAAAGCGCTCACCATTGATTTGTTCGCGCGCAACCTTCTCTCCTCCCGTCGTCCCTGTATCTACCCTACAACCCCTCTCCAAAAAATCCGTCCATACTAAAAGCGATATTGAGGTCGAACGTGACTGCTACCGCCATCTATCCAAAAAACCGGCAAGCACGAACTGCTTCGCGATGTTCGCGACACTCCCGCCCCTTAAGAAAAATAAAATTATAGGAACATTGAAATCAGATCAGTTTAATCAGTATCAGTAAACAATTGAATCAATAAATATGTAATGTGAACTCTATTGTGAATAGCCACAGATAAGCAATGCGCATGTGCGAGCCATAGGACTAGGTATGATGTTTGACCTTAGAAGATTGTATCACTCTTGCGCTTTGCGCCCGGTTAGCTCCAGTGACAGTTTGAGATTTGCGGAGTTAACATTATCATAAAATGGATTCGAAACACCATTTTGTGTCATGAATAGTTGCAATAATTAAAGAAAATGCGGGATGGTAACATATCTTCTTCTAAGTCGTGCACTCTTGGCAGAGTAGTCGTGGTCATGTCTCGGTCGAGTCCTTTGCCACCACTTCCCTGGTGATGCGACGCCATGTAGCTCTATGAGATGTACGATTCAGAGGCGAATTCTACGAAACTCGTGTCATGTTTCTAGGTCCTATTTTCGGTTTAGGCTGAGGGTGGTCTATCAGTTTCAAAGTATCATGACAAAAGTTCCACAAATACTCGTTATTAATATTACTGCTGATTGATTATGATTATCAGATTCGTGATTATTCAGATTATCTCATCGAAATATCTATAAAAGTATCGACCTGTGCCCCAACGCTATTAGCACAGATATCTGACAGCTAAGATAATTATTTGTCAAATATTCTGACACGGTCGATTCCTATACAAACCATAGACAAGCGCGCCTCTATCCTAAGAGCAACTAACGCACTAAAGAGGTTGGTGCTCTGTGTGAATAACAATGTAGCTGAGCTGTCCATTCTCGAACCTTTTTTCTTGCCCTTTCCGCTGAGAGTAGGGATGGCCTTGTGAAACTGAGACAAGCTATCGCGTCCCTCTGAGACTGGTCTTAGCGAATACCGATGGCTGTGCTGATCTGATCAAAGTAGGATCCCTAGACTGGTCTGAGCGTTCAGCAGTGCCTGTGTTGAGCTGATTACAAGCACGACCCGTAAACTGTTCTGAGCGTTTACTGAGGTCTGGGCTGAGCTGAGTAGGATCAAACTATTCTGAGCGTTTACTGAGGTCTGGGCTGAGCTGAGTAGGATCAAACTGTTCTGAGCGTTCACTGAGGTCTGGGCTGAGCTGAGTAGGATTAAATTGTTCTGAGCGTTTACTAAGGTTACACTGACTGAGGTCTGAGCTGAGCTGAGCAGGATTACCGTCGCGGTTTAGTAAATTAGAAGTAACCTGTGTGGACTGAGTGTGATTCTTGTAAACTAATCGGTATATTTCTAGGATGACCATTTACTAATGTTAGGATTTATACTTCACGTTAAAACCTGTCCCTTGTACGTCAACATTCATATGACTAAGTAATGTGATGATTCTTCAATTTAATCTTTTATAAGTTAACCAAATTAGCATCTATCAATCATAGTGCTATATCAAATATCAACCCGTTCAGAATATCTAGTTCTATCAATCATAGTGCTATATCAAATATCAACCCGTTCAGAATATCTAGTTCTTCAAAGAACAATTTTAAGAGGAATTAGTAATACTCTATTAATTACTACTATAACAGCTAGGCTTAGCTTTCAAGGATTCAATGTACCACAACAAATGTACTTCGGTATTAAACGCGGAATGTCTAAAACTTTAAATGCATTATCCTTTAACTCTTTTGACTTCACAGTCTTAATTTCTGGCATAATGTTTTATGTACTTGCTAATGCCAAAATGTACAATGTCCTCTTTTAAATGTACCTATTGTCTGTACTTTAACTACGACTTTATTCTTATTGTACTGGTTCTTACAACTGGATGGCTATCTATATATAATACTGTCGAGATCATCTGTTTGTTACTTGTATGTGCTCGACAGCCCTCCCCAATAAACGAATAAAAAGGGCCGTTTACGTAAATTTCAAGTCATACTCTAATAATTTACAATGATAATGGGAAGGGTTCTGATAGTTGTACATAACCTGTATATAACCAAGACCAAAGTGTTATTGAACTCTGAACTATAAACAATTAATTTCGATTGTTTTTCTAGCGTGGTATCAAAAAATCGCTTGTTTAACCAAGTTACATCCCCGTAGAGAATCATCCTTCTACATTGTACATACCTACTGCCTGTACTCCGTTTACATATACAATGTGAAGGTATTCAAAGTTCAGTAACTAATTCACGACTTCTTTTAACTCAACAAGCGAAGTACGATCATACCTAGTACCCGTGTGATACCACTAGACTGGGCTGAACAAGGTATGGGATCAAAACCCTACATATCATTTAGCAACCATATCGTCAGTTGAAAAAAACCGGCCAAGAGCGTGTCGGGCCACGCTCAGTGTAGGGTTCCGTAGTTTTCTGTCCGTCACAGTAAGTGTCCCCACTTAAGAGTTAATAACACCGCCATGTAGGATATGATATGAGAGTTCCACGTACAGCGACATCTATCGGCAAATTAAGTAAACTATTGCGCGCGAGCTTAAAGTATGGAAGATGATTTTTATGGAATAATTCTTTATTGCGTGAACCGATTTTCACCGTTTTTACTTTATTTGAAAGCACGTCATTTCATTGTAATTTTGTAGAAATTACAGGTACAATAAACACCTGCTTATACGGTTAAATTACAAACTTAGTTCAGAAATTATTTTGTAATTTTTTTTCAAAAACTATTTATCCTATCAAGTTCAAAATAATTTTCCTAGAAAGTTTTTATAAATTTCTACTTTTGAGATTTTTTTCATATTTTTAAAACTTATGGTTCAAAAGTTAGAGGGGGGGGGACGCATATTTTTTTACTTCTGGAGCGATTATTTCCGAAAATATTTACATTATCGAAAAATGATTTTAGTAAACCCCTGTTCATTTTTAAATACCTATCCAACAATATATCACACGTTAGGGTTGAAATGAAAAAAAAAATCACTCCCCACTTTACGTATAGGGGAGGTACCCTAATAAAAAAAAAATTCCACTTTTTATTTTACTACTTTGTCGGCGTGATTGATATACATATTAGTACCAAATTTCAGCTTTCTAGTGCTAACGGTCACTGAGATTATCCGCGGACGGACGGACGGACGGACGGGCAGACATGGCGAAACTATAAGGGTTCCTAGTTGACTACGGAACCCTAAAAAGGTGATTTTTTTTCAAACCATTTTTGTAGTCAAACACTGTAGTACGTATATCGTAAGCGTGAGCTGAGATTATGATATTTGAATTCGTTTTTATGGCCAAGAACTTATCCACCGCTAACAAAGTAGTTTTTCAATTATTTTGGTAGGTACTTATTTTGTGACACCATTATTATGTGTGCGTTTTTATTATAACTGTGGTCCAATTTATTTCCAATATCAACTACTTCTCGACGGTAACCTATCGATCTTCCGAAACTGACTTGTCCGATTTTCACTTGTCCGAAAACAGTTCCCCGAATTTTTAAAATCCATCTGCTTTGTTTACCATACTTACGAAACGCCGCTGGTTTGTTTCCCCGAATTAACGTTTTCCCGAAACTCAATAGCCCGAAGAACGTTTGCCAACTTTATTGTTTGACAACTGATTTGTTACCCCACTTTTCATAATTCCGATGCTACGTTACACCTAAATTTCATTTCCCCTAATATCATTACACCGAATGCCATAAAAAAAATTGCAACAGATTTTATTAATTATTCCCGGCATTTGGAAATTTGTTGCTTGTCGCTTTTTTGTGTTATGATTTGGTTTTTGCGACTCTCGTGCTAGAACAGTGGGTTAAGTAGGTTACAACTGCGACTCCGCGGAAAAAAACTGGCACGAAAAGTGGGTTAGGTTAGGTTAGAACTGCGACCCCGCGGAAACAAACTGGCGCTAGAAAAGTGGGTTAGGTTAGGTTAGAACTGCGACCCCGCGGAAAGAAACTGGCACTAGAAAAGTGGGTTAGGTTAGGTTAGAACTGCGACCCCGCGGAAACAAACTGGCGCTAGAAAAGTGGGTTAGGTTAGGTTAGAACTGCGACCCCGCGGAAACAAACTGGCACTAGAAAAGTGGGTTAGGTTAGGTTACAATTGCGACCCCGCGGAGACAAACTGGCGCTAGAAAAGTGGGTTAGGTTAGGTTAGAACTGCGACCCCGCGGAAACAAACTGGCGCTAGAAAAGTGGGTTAGGTTAGGTTAGAACTGCGACCCCGCGGAAACAAACTGGCACTAGAAAAGTGGGTTAGGTTAGGTTAGAATTGCGACCCCGCGGAGACAAACTGGCGCTAGAAAAGTGGGTTAGGTTAGGTTAGAACTGCGACCCCGCGGAAACAAACTGGCGCTAGAAAAGTGGGTTAGGTTAGGTTAGAACTGCGACCCCGCGGAAACAAACTGGCACTAGAAAAGTGGGTTAGGTTAGGTTAGAACTGCGACCCCGCGGAGACAAACTGGCGCTAGAAAAGTGGGTTAGGTTAGGTTAGAACTGCGACCCCGCGGAGACAAACTGGCGCTAGAAAAGTGGGTTAGGTTAGGTTAGAACTGCGACCCTGCGGAAAAAACTGTTACTCTAGTAGATGGGTAAATAAAACTATAAGTGCATTTTTTAAATTTTATTAGCAAAATCAATATTATGCTGATTGTTAAATTAAGAAATCAATTATATTTAAATAATTTTACTCATTTCTTTCAGGAATTTAACCTCACTTAAATCTTTTTTTTCTCCATAATTATTTGGATTTTCTCTTCTTTGCACAAGTATTTCTTTCGTTTCTTCTCTGGTGGGGTCCCGCATATCATTTTATCAATATCGGAAGCATTAATAATAGTTTCTTTGATCAATTCATTGACAAGTAAATAAAAACCTGGTTTTTTCTTATCTATGATTTGATTTATATGGTGGTGCCAAGCTTCAGCTGAGTTCTGAGTTCTCGGGAACCCTAATTGATTGACGGTATCGCAACTCCAATATTCTGGCATGTACTTTGCAGGGCTAGTGCACGTACCACTTACGTAGTTTTCCTCGAACCAAGTGGCTATTGTTTTTGCATCACCTATAAAAAAAGGGTTTTATTAGACACATGTTATAAAAAAACCATTGTGTAGCATTTTAAGTAAGTTATTAAAGTACTAACTTTGTAACGTTTCTAACAGCTTGTAAAAGTACAGAGGAATTTCTGTATCAGGCAGGAAACTTAATGCAAGTAAACATTTTACTTCATTTTTGAATACGATGTCCCTTGCGTATCGCTTGGCGAAGCCGTGTTCTTGAACTTGCCGGTATATAATTTGGCCAAGATGGAAATGGCATTCATGAAGCTGAACATGTTCATAATTACACCGTAAGCTTTTAATAGCCGCCTTTTCAAAGTCCAGTATACATACTTTTGGATTAAAAGTTAAATCGTTTTCCGTGCCATATTCGTTTAATAACTCAAACATAACACCTTTTGTTTTTGTGCGTGCATAATGCGAACAACAAAGGATATGTCTTGTATTTATTATTTGTAATGGATATGTTTCCATGGATGGTATATAATTGCTGAAAAATGGAAGGCACAATTTTGAATGTGCCGTCCATAATCCAAAAATCAGCGTCCTGTAATAGTTTCATCATGTTATTAGTTGACAATAGTACAATACGGTGATCTCTATCATAAATTTGATCTTTTAAGACAAAGTTATTGTTTTTAATTTGGGTATTTTTTATGTCAATTTCAAATAATATATCACTTGGTTCCTTAATTTTAGGAAGTTTCACCTTAGCTCTGTAAATCACTTGCTTCAATGCTGATTTAGATGGTAAATTGTCCAAAACTTCGTCACTGCATGAACTTTGTTGGTTATGTAGTATTTGACACACTTTTAATCCCGTTTTTTTGGCATCTTCCTTAACGCTTTGCATGAATTCTGACATTTCCTTGCGCAATGGATTTGGCTCGTGGTTGTGTTCATCTGGCAATTTTTGAATATCATGCAATTTGTCATTAGCTACGTTTGGTGTACTCACTGTTGAAACTTTGCACTTGTAAATCTTATCCCGTCGAAACTCACAAACCCAATAAAAACGATTGTTATTGATTTTGTTCCTTTCAAAAGTATAACCCTCGAAATATAGTTTCAACCCTCCCCTATTAGATTTAAATAGCTCCCCGTATTTATGTGCCATTTTATATAAACCCACACTGCAATTGTAACCTTTCTGATAAAATAAACAAATGACAAGATTGGGTTGACAATTTTATTAACTTACCCACCCAATTAATAACATTAACGCCTACGCAAATTACATTGCAAACTCATGCGATTCGATGTTTTGACACAGCGGAAAAGTAATATTTCGGAAGTAAAACTTTACGCCAAATAAATTAGTTGGCAAATGAAACTTCGGGATTTCAATAAGTGGCGATTCGAATCATAAGCGAAATGAAATTGCGACGAAATAAAAATAGGGGACATAATAATATGGGAAACGTAATTTCGGGCAAACAATAATTACGCGAAGTGGAAAAAAGGGAAACGTTTTCGGGCTAATAATATTCGGAGTAACGAATTTCGACATTATGATAGGTAACCCTTCTCGACACTAAATTTCATACACATACCGTAAATATCCGTTTGCATGTTGGTACATACACCTACTTATTATTGTACCTTTATAGAATCAATCAATATACGTGGGTATTTAGAGTCGCACGGTGTTTTCCTAAAAACACTTTCAAGAATTAATTTATGATTGATTTTAATAGTATTTAAGTACCTATCCTATATTCATACATTTTCACGCGGCTACCTGCATTATCAGACTATCACACCTTTATGGTCATCTTTATTTATTAAACGTTGCTTGCAACTGAGATATATACATCTACCACTTAGGCTTGACGGACTGATTATTATTATTTATAAGCAGGCAGGCAGTTGTACAACTGATTTTGCCTGTATCCAGTTAACACGACAAATGATCAATGGCGAGTAATATATAAGTGCTTATCTAATCTGTTTTTGAATTGGTTGACATTTTGAGCTGATACCACATCCTCTGGTACTTTATTCTAGGCCCATACCACTCGGTTGCTCAGGAAGTGTCTTTATGGGTTACTGTGGGACCTTTGGCTGTCTAATTTCAAGTGATAGCCTCTCAGACGGGTGCTGTTATTGCGCTTGAACATCTTGTGAAATTCTTTGAGGTCATAGTGCCAGGATAATATATCTATTACCCCCACGAAACCACATTTTAAGTTCAACACCAAGTATATTGAACTAATCCCTTTCGTGCGTGCAATTCCCTTGAATCATCATTGATTATCTAAATACCAAAACCCTGTTCGTTATGATGTTGTGAAAATGAAAGGAAAACGTTCGAACATGAGATGTACTTTATAGGCGTTCTAATTACCGGTTACTCAAAATAGTAATATTTTGAAGTGACAGACTAAATCACTACTCGCGTGACCAACTTAGAATGATCTTTGTTAGGATAGATAGTTTCGATAAGCTTCGTACGTACCCTTTTATATTTTGATAGTCTGAGCGTCTTTTCTATGGACTACGGTCATCACCATTTATTAACCAACATCCTTACGGTGTTACAAGGTGGTATGCATCCTGGCATATAGTAGGTGGATTTAAATTTTTTTTCTATTATTCAAAGAATTTAACCTACGGTCACACGTTCAAACACAAGACTAGATTTTATTTTATTTTAACGATTTAATTTCAATAGGTATTTTTGTATTATATATATTTCGAATACCTCTTCTCCCGGAGTTCTCGTTTGGGTCCGGACCCGATCGGACGTATTCTCTTGAGCGTCCCAAAACAAAAGGCAACTAACATGTGCAACGGTCTTTGTCGAAAAGTCGCATGTACCGAAATCCCGCCGCGCGCGATCATGTGCCTAATCGCCTTGGCTTACGGGCGGCCGCGCATTTGCGCGTCCACGTCGCAGGCAAGCCGAACGCAACTACGTCGCCGCATCTGCAACCCTGTACCTCCTGCTCGACCTGCTGAGCTTTGAGATGCAGCAAGTAATACCTACTTCGAAGCCACGCTAATATCCGTGATGTGATTTGGTGAGATCGTTCCATTACGCTAATTGCATGAAAAATATTTTTCTTTTCCTTTTTTAATCTCTCGTTGCCGCCGGGTGTAGGCATATATAGCTGTACACTGACACCCTGCTTGTATAACTAACGGTACGGTAATTAAACCACTGGTTAAGGTCCCGATTAATATTAATATCTTGAAGTGTTTATATAATTAGGTAACGGCAATAAAATCACAGTTAAATCTAATATCAATGTCGCTTACCATCGCTAGCTCGTGTCACGCTTTAATTCTCCCAAAAATACTGATAATACAACATAGGTAGGCACTATATCAAGTAGGTATGGTAACTTAGTAATTTAACTCCTAAGAGACAACACCCCAAATATTTGAATGATTTTGTTAATTCAGGTCTCAATAACGGATGATAAAAGACGTAACTGTTGCTAATAAGAAAGCCCATTCATTTTAATTTAACTATTTTATTTATTCTACACAGCTATGGAAGCACAACTACGCGCGTAGGTAATCATTTTTTTATACCCACTCCACTTGAAACATGTGCAGAATTGCCCAACGGTTCCAATGTGATACTACAAAGAAATAAGAGAAAGGACAAGGGCCAACTATAAAAAAGATGGACCAGCAAATAACATTTGTTTCCAAACAAACACTACCCAGTGATTAAGAAAAGGTCAGCTATGATACATAGAGTATGTACTCTAGATAGAGTAAGTACATCCGATAAATATTTCGAGGGTTGGAATTATTTATTACTACTTACTACGTTCCAACGCAGGTACCTAATCAACGAGCAGGTAAGCAAGGAGAAGGCGCAACCAAAACCTATGGTGATTATTTTATTAAAACGAATATATTATATTATGTAGGTAATATATAGCCAACATGAAGTCGAGCCCACCAATGGGTACTTGAAAATGGGCATTAGGTAGCTGGAGCTCTAAGTACAGATAAGAGTATAAGTTTAAGGTAAAATTAAGAGTCTATTGCTAATTAACGGCATTTTGACACCTATACTTAGACTAACATTTCAAGAATTTGGCCCTTCGTGAAACTGAAACCGTTCTCAACATAATTACAAAAAATGGTCTATCTAGAGGCATACTATTTAAGTGACTGTGTCTTTATTTTAAGTTTCATCGAGTTTATTTCGTGCAGTGTTTTAGTTCTAATAATTATGTTATGAGTGAATAAGTGATATGTATATGTATTACATGACCTTGTGCCTAAGTGAATAGTGGTTATGTTTGGCCATAGATATTACTGTTACATCATTTAGAATAGATAAAACGTGTTTGTTAGCAGAATCGCTACACAATTGTGTTTCTTGTATAGTGCCCAGTTTATCGCGACCCGTCGAGATGGTCCAAAACCCACTACTTTACCAACCTATTTAAACTCGACAACAACAAAACCCGAAAAAAAAGATTGGAAGAGTCAAGTGTCAGACGCTGGCCAATTCCTACATTATCAACACAAAAAAAACGTGACTCTCAAGCGAATTGCATATATAGTCAGTCAACATACTAGTATGTAACGTTGATTCTGCTATTAAAACTACAGAGTGCTAATAAACGTCAAACTCATACATAGGCAAGGAGGATCTATGCCACTTCATATAGTGGACAAGATAGACGAACCACCATAAGAAATGGACCCTTCTTCAAGCACGGAACCTGCAATAGTGCAATTTAATACAAGTGACAGTCTTTAAATATCGACCAGTATTTATACAGTGCTTTGGTTATAATTTAAATAAGTTTGTGCATAAAGAGTACATGACTTATGTCTAGTAAATAGTGTTAAACCGCAGTTTTGTTTGATGTTCGGTGATTACTTTTAGATTACATTTAGAGTCGAGAAATGATTGTAAAAGGACAAGTGACAAGCCGTTAACTAAACATACAATGTCTCCAAGTTATCTCACAACCATGAGGTATCGATCGACGCAATGGATAACCTTTGAAATATCGCACACGACTGCGTTACAAAAAAAGTCAAACCAAAGACATCGACCAATCAACAATCAAACGCACCTACATTCCAAGCTCTCCTAGTACCCTTCGACAGGGATGTAAGGAACGAAGAATGTTATCGACTTCGTATCCGTCAGTGATTCAGCACATCACAGAAAACCGACAAGTAAAAGACAGACAAGTAGCGAAGACAAAGAACATCAACTAGCAGCACTTCATCAACGCTCATCCCACTTCAACTTAACCCGTCATTCCTCGCCTCCTATATTGGCTTCAGGCTGCATAGCCGGTCGATTGTGGGTTACTGCCGCGTGTGGTAACTCGTCCTTCCCCATCCCAGAGCGTGCCTCCTCAAAAATGTGTGCCCCCCGGTATGCCGGTTTGTCCGGAGCAGGCATGTCCCTGGCTGGTGGTGCCTATGTTCATGTTCATGTTGTATTTCGAATACCTCTTCTCCCTCTTCTACTCGCGTTGTGGGAAATGGAGACAAGTAACAGTATACATACTATTCATATTTAATTTCTGAATATTACGTGTCAAGGTCAAACCAGATTGTCACAATGACCTGCCCTTTCTGAGTTACGCAGAAAATATAATCTTACTTAATTATAAAATATCATTCCAGCCAACACTTCACTTCAATATGAACTATGCTTGTTGCTATGATGGGAAATAACGAATCGTCCGTAGTTAAACTCTTGTTATGTATTTGCATTTACACTATACGCTAATAATTTGTCTATATCACGGTATTTATTAACTACTTCTTGCTTTCCAAACGTCATTTAAGTACAAACTTAAATATATAACATATTTAGTTTAAGGTTTTCACCGCAAACAGATAGTCAAACACGATTGGCAACTCTGTTTAAATGACATACGTTAGCATTATACAAATTTTCACAAAGTGGCCAATTTAAAGCTTATTATTGCTACCCCAAGGTTGTCTGGAAGAGATCGCTCTCTAGCGATAAGACCGCCTGTTGACTGCCTCTACTTTTAATCTGTGTACTGTACTGTTCTATTTTATTGAGGTGTGCAATAAAGAATATTTGTATTTGTATTATTGGCACTCGTACTTGTGCCTCATCATCATCATTTCAGCTGAAAGACGTTCAATGCTGGATAAAAGCCTCCCCAAGGATCTCCACAACGAACGGTCATTCGCCGCCCTTAACCAGCTGTTTCCCGCGACTCAAACCAGATCGTCGGTCCACCTAGTCTGGGGCTTCCCACACTGCGTATTCCGGTACGCGGTTACCACTCAAGAACCTTTCTGCCCCATCGGCCATTGGTTCTGCAAGCAATGTGGCCCGCCCACTGCCACTTAAGTCTGGCAACTCTCTGAGCTATGTCTGAGCTGTGTTTACTTGTGCCTACATGTAGCCATATAGGTACTAACAGTAGGTACCCGAACGATTTTTAGTAAATGTCAAAACACTCGAAACATTGATTATCAGTTACCAAAGTTAATGGTAGTTATTAGGACATCTCTAACCATGTTCTTTTAACTTAAATCGTTTATAACAAAACCAAATGAATCATCAACTGGTTAATATTTGGTTCTCAGTTAAGTTTTCTAAAACCAACGGGAGATAACGAACAAAGTCTTTAAATTTACCCGTATCATATCATGCACCTACTCGTATAGGCACGGATCTTACATTGAGATTTAACTTGTGAGCACCTTGTAAATGTATCATGAAATATTTTAACTTCTACAAACTTATATTTGCAGATTTATACAAATATGGATAAAATGCTTCAATTACACAAAATCATGGTACAAATTATGCCATGTAGGTAAAGTACCCCAAATCAAATAGAATGAGAAAGTGGTGGGTAGAACGCAAGATTTGCGTATCTGTTTACGTCGCATTACCTCAACTTATGATAACCTATTATTCGTCACATTTAATGTTCTTTGTTTAGTTTTAACTTTATTATTTATGTTTCATCTTTATTCAAGATATTTATATTTTAAGTAAAGCATAAATAACACGTGCTACATGCACTGCGTACACTATGTTAAGAGTAATTTCAGTTACATCAAGTCAAGAACTGGACCGTTTCGTAAATACACTGAATTTCGGTTTATGTAAGGTTCCTTGCAATAGGTGCACTGATAAGTAAGACACATGGTGGAATATATGTCCATTTGTACACATGTGGGACATATCAAGCACTCGTATGAGATGAGCGTATTAACCACTAAGTTATGTTACACTACAATAAATATTTCCAAATGATCATTAGTATCATTACTCAAATATAGTATTCCATAAAGTCAATACGAACTACGAAACTTGAATTTGGACACCATTGACATAAAAATTTATTTTTATTACTCTGTTGTTTTGTTTTATGTCTATCCTTCTTAACTAAGTTTAATTTATCACATGATTATTTCGTGTCAAGGAAACACAACAAAATAAAACATCAATGACAACGACTTTTAAGTTTCCAATTAACCATTTGATTCTAAATGCAGGCCTGGATTTCTTTTAGTAAAGGTATTGTTTGGCAATTACCTAACCGGCTCAAAAAGAAGACAATATACTTCTTCTTATGCGTGTTTATGCGTGACGCATCACATTTGTAGTTCAAACCTGATGTATAGCATTTAAGTAAATCATTTGTCGTGCAATGCACTTTATACATACATTAGGTATCTTCTAAATATATAAAAGAAGAAACTGACTGACTGACTGACTGATTGACTGATTGACTGACTGACTGACTGACTGACTGACTGACATATCAACGCACAGCCCTAACCACTGGTTCTAGAGATTCCAAATTTGGCATGTAGGTTCCTTATAAGGTCTAGGGATGCACTAAGAAAGGATTTTTCAAAATTCACTCCCTAAGGGGGTAAAATGGGGGTCCAAAGTTTGTATGGCGAATCAAGACTTGTTAGACTATTTTAATCGAAACTTCACAGGAGCATTCCTAACGATAAATGAGTAAACACGTGTTTCAGGTTTTTTGAAAATTTAACCCCCAAAAGGGGCAAATGTGGTCACAAAGTCTGAAAATCAACATGGGTAATTATCCTTTTGAGTACTTAAAGTACGCGGGCGAAGCCGTGGGAAAAGGCTAGTGCCAAATAAATGGAGAGTCGACGAGACTCGAACTTAACTCAAATTAAACTCTGCTTTATTTATATATTTTTAATACCACGACGGTAGCAACGAAGCATACTGTCCGCCTGATGTTAAGCAGTTACGTACATGTTAAAAGCATAAATACAATTCGATAGGTTTTTGATTAGTTTTTAGCATCATACACTGTAATGACAAGTAAATGTGCATACTATTTCTCTTAGCATCGTCTCGGTGTTCATAGAGTAAGGTGTTCTAATCTAGGGTCACTAATTCTTATTTTATTGCATCAAAGATGAAGATTACAATTTACAGTAGACACGGAGTTATGACAGACAGATGCGTTATTTATTTTTCTCAAACATGCTCGGAAATGTTCCTGTTACGTTAGTAATTAGAGACCAGTAGGGACTCTATTCCAAGGCAGGTTCAGCGCGACGTACGTAAAGGATTTTCATACAACATTAAATCACTCAGCCAGTAACTGAAGCACTAAACAAGTAATTTTATTTCCTTACATGTTTGAGAAAAGCACTATACATGCTTCGACCGTAATCAGCTTACCTGGCTTCGTATTGTAGCCGTCCTCGTCTTCGACTCGGACGGCTACTAAATACTCAGCCAGGAAAGCTTACTTACTGGTCTCTGCAGTAATGTACTATTAAATCTTTCATCCGCCTAAATTCAAGACATCCTTTATTTGCCGATATCATTTTCAATGGTGTTAACAACGTATAACGTATCTGATCCCTACAGGAGCACACATGCCTACTACGAGGTCAATTTGTACTCTTTACGAACAATAATAAAACGGATTATGAGTCTGATTTCTATTCACTTATGTACATTTTATAATTATCGTTTTTTCACAATAATTTCTCACGATTGCGATAATGATTGACGTTTTCCTTGTGATTTGTGCTTATCTTAACTAACAGCGCCCAGTCCAATGAAAGGAAAACGACTGCACCTATGCTCAATATACTTTTGAGTTAGCCTTCTCTTCAAACTTAATATTACTAGTTTAACCATAGTAGCGTTCCGTGGATACTTTTAAGGAGTAGCTCATACCGATGACGTTAGTCATTTTTATCTCACAAACTCGAAGTCGTCCTATAATGGTTATTTATCTCCGCCAAAGTAAAATAAATATCTCAGTTTTGCCATAGTAATTTGGTTTATTGTCTTATCATTACTATAAGGCCACGGACTATCTTTGGAATGTTACACCAGAGAAATGGACTTCAAATATTGATAAGATTTGTTTAACGAGCCAACTTCGAAATTATACGTCTGAATTACGCTCAATTTTTTTTTACGATAACCTTTTATAGCTCAGTTTGAAGCTCAACTCGAACAAGAATGTCTTTAGATTCACCATGTAATTGCCCGTTGCTTATTTCTCAAAACTTTCAAGTAAATTCTGAGGCAATTTGGAAAATATCATTTAAACACGAATGACTCTTCAAACTTTCGCCTTAACTACATGTTTTATTATGTACAAAGTTACTAGAACTATATTTACACTACAACATGAAACAGTAATTACGGCCGCTGACTGAGACGACGCTACCATGAATGTTTCCTATAGCCTGAACTTGGGCTGAAGTAAATGCTTGCTTGCTTATTTGACTCTGTTTTGCCTTTAATTTTCTCAACAATCTTAAAACTGAAACTGACCTTTCAGTTGATACGTTTATGTATTATATTGTGTAGCTATACCCGACAAGTATCAACCGACACAGTGCTACTTTCAATTTAGCTGACTGAAATATGGCACGGATGGATCTAACCAATCCCAGCACATCACCACCATGTCGTCAGCTTCACCATGTTTTTCTGGTATACTGAGCCGATGAGTTTACTGACTAGAGAATACGAATGATGTAAATATGTTAACGGACACGCAGATACTATACGTAGACACGGCCTGGACGTTGATGGTGTGAGCTGACGATATCTCCTTTGATTACTCCTACGGCCTATGAGCCTCCCGTGATTATCCATCTGGTATCTCGGGCTAAATAGTCGCCTCCACCTTCCCTTACAGCGACCCCGTTCCTCACACTATGGTTACCCTGAGTTCATAACCATTGACAACTCACTGGGATCAAAGATCTCTCTGAGCACTGATACACGCTGGTAAATAACACAAGACACATGATCATCATAATAACACAGTAAGAAAGTCCATGAACTGATACGAGTAGAAAGATAAATATTAAAGCGCTCACCATTGATTTGTTCGCGCGCAACCTTCTCTCCTCCCGTCGTCCCTGTATCTACCCTACAACCCCTCTCCAAAAAATCCGTCCATACTAAAAGCGATATTGAGGTCGAACGTGACTGCTACCGCCATCTATCCGAAAAACCGGCAAGCACGAACTGCTTCGCGATGTTCGCGACACGCTAGGTGATAGAGTGAAATCCATCTGTCCACACGTGTCCACACCTAACTGTGAATCTGTCAGTAGGTCTCGCTAGAGCGTTTTGTCTATGGCTATGGCCACCATTTTAGATGTCACTCTTAAGTGATTCCACCCCAAATTTCAATGTCACAAAAGTGTGATCTCATAGTTGTGTCGCTAGCTACTGTCAGTGATGCCATGTCGAATTAAGGCACTGGTTAGGAATAACGAGGCGAATCAACATTTAGTTTGACACTAATCTGTCCACAACATTTAAACTGCGTTCGAAAATTTCGGTATTAAATAATATACAAGATGTAAAAAAACTACTGGTGATCTGTTTAAGGACGTGTTTGGTATCGTATTATTAGTACGGAAAACTGAGAAAAATATTTTTCTCTCTATATTTTTCTTGCAAAAAAAATGGTTTTGTATGGAGGGTTGGCCGGCTGGGACGACGTGCCCCATACCAACAAAAAAAAATGTGTCGCGTCCAAAAAAAAATTTTTTACTTTTTCTTAGTCGCAATAAGATACCGATTATGCCCTTAAACGGATGACCAGTATTATTGTTACACCCTGTATTACTCCTTTGTGTTAATAGTTACGTTGAACCAAGCGGTTTTGCTCTCTGATAGAGCTAAAACTTCAGACAAATATTAAATTGGAAACGTGATTTCTTGGTAACTCCAGAGACATTTTAGTAACGCCAGAGACGTGAAATGCAGTACTCAAATTTTAACTTGAATCACCAAACAAAAGAAGAGAAAACATATAAAAAATTTATATACGGTGATTGTGCTTTCATCCACTCTTGTCAGTTTTCCGTCCATACTTATTTATATATTTATCTTCAAGTTTTTCCCAAAATATAAGCTTAAAATTAAAAAAATCTACTAAAGAATAAACTATAAATATAAACTATGTTGACCTTAACAAGTTTTTCCTATTTATTTGCAGCAGTATAATTAATTAAGCAGTTAAATAAATTAGCACAATTACCCTACATAGTTTGGATTTAAAGAGAAGCGAACCCTATTTAAAACCATAGAATCGAGATGAGGAATTATGATAGGTCACTTGATACGACACGATGATCTCATTAATAAGGTAATAGAGACTATTTATAACGGGATTTTTACGATGTTTATTTGTTTGGTTGAGTTTCCGAATTTTCCGATATTTCGGAACAGTTGCATGCGCCATGCCATTATCACGCAAACTCAACGAAACAAATACACACGGTAAATACCCCGTTTTATATAGTTTTTTGTAATGTTTATGATTATGACCATGTTAGCTTAAAATCGTATACAATAGAGGGTAGAATACAAAAAAACCGGCCAAGAGCGTGTCGGGCCACGCTCAGTGTAGGGTTCCGTAGTTTTCCGTCCGTCACGGTAAGTGTCCCCACTTAAGAGTTAAAAAAATATTTTGGATTTTTTTTTCAAAACTTAATTTGAAAGCACATAATTTCATTGTGATTTTGTAGAAATTACAGGTACAATAAACACCTGCTTATACGGTTAAATTACAAACTTAATTCAGAAATTATTTTGTATTTTTTTTTTCAAAACTATTCAACCTATCCAGTTCAAAATATTTTTCCTAGAAAGTTTTTATAAAGTTCTACTTATGAGTTTTTTTTTTCATATTTTTAAAACGTATGGTTCAAAAGTTAGAGGGGGAGGGACACATTTTTTTACTTCTGGAGCGATTATTTCCGAAAATATTTACATTATCAAAAAATGATATTACTAAACCCCTATTCATTTTTAAATACCTATCCAACAATATATCACACGTTAGGGTTGAAATGAAAAAAAAAATCACTTCCCATTTTACGTATAGGGGAGGTACCCTAAAAAACATTTTATCCACTTTTTATTTTACCACTTTGTCGGCGTGATTGATATACATACATATTAGTACCAAATTTCAGCTTTCTAGTGCTAACGGTCACCCTAAAAAGCGTCGAGGAAAAGGAAAGCCAAGGAGAAGTTACAAGGATAAAAAAGAAGATATGTAGAGTCGTATCAGGTGAAAGAACTTGCATTAAAAAGAAAAGACAAGAGAATCATACCGACAAAAGAAGCTCTTAAATTCAAAAAGAATAGAAATAGTTTTTGGTACCTACGAGTATTTACAGCTCGACTTTTGTTGAAATTAACTACCTATACCTTTAGTAAACTAGATAAGGATAGATTCCTCGCATTGTGCATTAACTACACAGATCATTGTTGAGATAATTTACTTGTCCATAATAAATAATGTGAAAGCAGTAAATATATACAGGAACAGAGATAACGATCGTGTAGGACAAAAACATGTCAGGTGCCCGGATCTGGAAATAAGGATAGTACATAGCAAACTAATAAGAGCATAAGCCTTAGCTGTACAAAGAGGTAACGCGGCCAGCTTAGAGAATTCAACCAACCGGAGTCGCTGTTGACAGGCGTTCTTCTCTACCGAAAACATATGACCAGTGGTCATACACGTGTATGGACTGACGTTTAGCTGACGTGGCTATTTGTACGTTACGTTCGAATAGCCATACATTTGACGTTCCCCTCCCCCGCAAAAATCGGCAGACTTTTATTTTATACAAAAAGACAGCCATCCCAAGTAACACATCAAAGCAGTATAACGGCCGTCTTACAGCATATCTGTATGCTTTTAGCATTTTGAGTTCGTTTTATAGTAGCATTATAAACGTTTATAGTGCTGATATAAGTCTTAAATGGGCACAAATTACCCAGCTTGAGATCCTATACAGGTCATTTAATAGCATTACAGGCGCATTATGTCTGCGCTATTAGCATTATCGTTGTCATGGAAAGTGCCAATCGCAATAAAGAAGCATTAGTACGCTCTATTAAGTTGCCAACCGCATTAAAGAAGCATTAATACGGCCAAAAGGCTGCTAATCGCAGTAAAGAAGCATTAGTACGCTCGATTAAGTTGCCAATCGCAATACAAAAACATTATACTAGCATAAGAGTGTAGTAAAATAAACCTTACGTCAATGCAAAAACGTCTCTAATACCGACGGAACAAATGTTATAATACAATGAACGTTGTGATTTAACTACTTTGTCTCGCAATATAAAATGGACGAAGACGGTACAAAATACTGAATGAGTGACACGTCATATTTGTTTACATCGTAAGAAAATTTATAAAAGTTTTTGACTCTTTTACTTTATTATATCCTTCAAATATTACTGCGCAATGTAGTTTACTGTAAATGTGTATATAAGTTTCATTGAAAATTTTCACGCGCCTTTGATTTATTATGGTTTTGCTATAAAATATTATAAAAAGATATGCGTCAAATAAACAAAACCATTGTGTAATCCTCGTACAGAACGAGGTTTGCATTATTAACATAATAGTGTTGGTTGAGCAGTCTTAAATTAAGTTATTTCATTATTATATAGGTATTTTCCTTGTATAAATAGGTCCGCATGATTTTATTTTTAGGTTATAAATTATTTACAAAATGGCGTTGGTCTATATAGACGGAGAGCTAGCCACGTCAGATATGACACAATAATGAGAGCAACCAAACCCCTCGAGTCAGTTTGGTATACTATGCTTATTTCTAGATCTGGACATCTGGCTGCTTTAAAGTGGTGGAGGTCAAAGAATGCAAACCATTTCAAGAAAGCAAATCCTAGAGATCTGGGTTTGATGCAATATTATGAGAAACTATACAAATACTATACAATATTAAGAGAAATTATACAAAAGTTTATGTTGGGGGAAAGTAGTGCCAAACGGTGTATAATATAGTTCATAGTTTGTCGCCTACTGTTTTTGTAATGTAATGTAAAATGTAAAAACTCTTTATTGTACAAAAACCAGTCAAAACAATACAATAATAGGAAAACGTAAGTACAAAGGCGAACTTATCCCTTTAAGGGATCTCTTCCAGTTAACCTTTGAGTGAATGAGAGAAGAGGTAGACAAATGCGGCAACATGTACAACAAGGTACGAGAAAGGTAGATACTATAGATACATATATACAAAAGTTATAGGAAAAGTATATATATGTCTATTAAACCAGAGAGGAGTGAGGATTTTGTTTCCGTAATAATACACAATATTTTTTGGTCTAACGTTTTTTATCGATTTTTGACCAGTTTTGAGTCGATATTCCAACATATTCACTACAGATAGAATTATAAAGCAAACGACTATCGGTTCTTGAATCTTTTATCTCCATTCTGTAGAGCCGGATCTTGAAATAAATGAGCCGTTATTTTTTTATATTTTTAAAATATGGTCTAAAAAACACTTTTATCGATATTCGAATGGTGTAAAGAATCTTACATATACGTAATCTACATATTAGGGTTCCTCTTTGATGTCTCTAAAAACTGTAGAGAGATTTTAATTTTTAACTAATTAACACAAAATTTATGACCATAAAACCACTTTTTTAGCCTAAACCGGTTCGACTTTGATGTCAAATATATCGAAGACAAATGAATATTGAAGTAAATATAGGCTACTATATTGTTTAAAGCCGTTACTGATAATATGATAAGCTATATAAATCATTAGAAAACTAAGGGAATCAGATCTCAGGTCGTTGGCGCCAGGGAGCCCCTTAAAATATAGGCCCTGTCCTTTATAACTGAGACAACTTCGGCAGTTTTTACCTAGTTTGGTATTACTATTTTCCAATTATAACATTTTGCTAGTCTGTCACTGTGACCTCCACATATTAAAAGCTGCCAGATGCCAGGATCTAGCAATAAGAATAGTATAGCAATCTAACCAGACGGGTTTTGTTGCTCTCATTATTGTGTCATATCTGACGTGGCTAGCTCTTAGTCCAATAGCAGCTTAGTGACCCTTAAAAAAGCTTATTAATGCCTACAGCATTACACGTGAATAATTATGCTATCAAACAACATTAAGCATTATTTATTTATCAACAAATCTGGTACACTATACATTAAAATCTACCTATAAAACTAGATAAATCTAAAAACTACAAACTAGGTAAGGTCGCCGACGTCCGACCCTTGCGGAAGGGTTCCCATAATGCTGGCTGCGTTCCCTCTTTGGACTGCTATACCTACCCGTTGTGCAAGGAACGAGCCAGCTCTACGGTCCCCGGTGACCTCAACTAGTTTTTTTGATAACTCTGTCACAAGTTTCCGGGCGCTTGAGCACCGCGGCCCTAGAGTTTCGACAGCGAAAGCCACGAACATATGCTGATTTGCAAGAGCGATATATTTGCGGTGTTTCGCCGCCTCGGCCACTGCAGCCGCCCCGCCATCTCTCAGTGAAGTCGTGGAGACATGGGACGGCGCTAGGGTGTCCACACATGTGGCATCCCAAATAAGGGGTCGTCCCAGTCTCCACGCTACTAGAGTCATGCCGTCGGGCCTCTTGCCATCGTCACGCACGAGACCAGGGGGTTCAAGAACCGCTGGTACGTTGACGCTGACAAAGGCCCGGCGGATGATGTCGTTTAGGCAGGCGTGGCGGGACAGGCGGCCGGCGCTCTTAATGCATGAAAGGCCGTGGTGCCCAAAGCTGTCAACCGTAGCTCCGCAGCGGCAACGATGGGGTGAGACTATGTCCGCGCCCAAACGGAGTCCGAGAGCCAACCTGAGGTGTGAGGTGTTGTTATCCAAAAGTGTGCCGAAATTGGATTATGGCAGGGCATGTAACCAGGAACCGGACTCCCTTTCAGACACGGCTAGCAGTCGGGCTTTTTCTTGGCTAGTTGAGCAGGTATTTACCAGGTGGGAATGGACTTGGGTGCAGATGGGTTGGTCCCAGATTCTCTGAACTGCTTTATTTATGGGTGGATCTATACCTGGGCAGGCAATTTTCCATGCATCTTCTGCCTCGGATAAGTACGCAACCTCGAAACCACGGAGTGGTGGACTAAGAATCTTGCCGACGAGGGGGAGCGTGCTATGTACCGAGGACAGAAATGCAGGCAGGGCGATACTAGATGTTTGGCGTATACCAAGTCCTCCGATTCTGACAGGTAGTTTGGCATGAAGGAATTGTCTGTCACTTATTTTAATATTTAGAATTTTTTCCAGCTGAATGGTATGGAGTCGATGGATTAATATAACATATATAAATAATATGTAAATTTAGGGACAAACAAGCAGAAGCGTAGAATGAAAATAGCCATATGAGAGTTGATTTCGAGAAGGCGTTCCGAAAAATGATTCATTTTCGAATTGATGAATTCTGGTATTGATTCCTCGAAAACGGGTGCACCTAGGAGGTGAAGCGAGTCTTTTTGTAAGATTTTTATGCCCGGGCAGACGTTTTCGAAATCATGCTGAATTTGTGATTTGTTTGTAGTGGCCGAATCTATATAAAGTTCGCATTTGTTTGTGTTCAGCTCTAGACCTATGGATTTAAATCGATTTATGATAGATGAAAGGTCGTTGAGAACCGAATACGCATCACCTCCCAGGCTACCGTCGTCGAGGTACCAAACGTTAAATTTGCTAGTAAGTGCCGAAATAATAGGATGAATGGTGAGGCTGAAAATGGCCGGCCCGAGTAGATCACCCTGTTGGCAGCCAACAGATGAAAGGATAGTGTTTTCTTTGTAGGAAAGATTTGTAGGTGCGCTGTAGCATTGCCATATGTATTGGTAGATGCCAGGACAATATTTTTGGATTTCTGCTAACAGGGCACCTCTATCTATTTGGTTAAACGCGTTTTTAACGTCTACTTTAAGGAGTACCTGACCTTCAGGGCTATGTAAGAAGGTTCGACAAGCGTGGACGGCTGCCTCGCAGCCGCCTTTGGTACCGAAGCCTAATTGGATTGGTTGGAATTTTTTTGTAGGTCCGAAATGATATATTTACAGCAGATTTTGGAAGCAAGTCTCCGAAAGGATGAGCCAACGGCGATAGGCCTGAGTCCGCCGTCTTTATTTTTTAGAGCGCAAAGATTAGCGCTGTAGAGGGTTGGTACTATGACGGGGTTTACCTTGCCTGAAAGCATCAGGTTTACAAGACGGGTTATACTTGAGAGTAAGTTGTTATTTTGGCCTCCGGGCATACCTGTAGTAAGATCTTTAAGATGCTGTGGTGTTAACCCGTCCAGTCCGCCCGCTGAGCCGTTCTTGAATGAAGCAATCGCTACTTGGACGGCATCTTCAGAGCATTGCAGTGGGGCAGTCATTTTGATTTTGTTAAAAAAAAAAGCATTATATACTATAATTATTTTTACATGATTTTTAAAGTGGGGCACTCCACTCATACAATAGTATGTTGTGTAAAAGCGTCGGCGGGAAGGGTATCTAACTCTGGTAGTTAGCACCTAGATGTCGCTTACGGCTGCTATAAAGTCGATGTAAAAATAAATGCAAAAAGGTGATTGAAGGCATTGAGAATTTCGTCAACTCAGTAACTGAACCCATAGCTTAATTGGTAAAGCGATCGAGCCCCGGTAAGGCGTATCGATGCCAGGTTCAAGTCCGGCTGGGTTGATTATTTTTTCAATGTTTTCAGTGTTTGTATTTGATTAAATAACATACTATTGTATGAGTGGAGTGCCCCACTTTAAAAATCATGTAAAAATAATTATGAGTTGATAGCAGCGCCATCTATGATTTCCGTTGTGACACTTGTAAAAGCGTCGGCGGGAAGGGTATCTAACTCTGGTAGTTAGCACCTAGATGTCGCTTACGGCTGCTATAAAGTCGATGTAAAAATAAATGCAAAAAGGTGATTGAAGGCATTGAGAATTTCGTCAACTCAGTAACTGAACCCATAGCTTAATTGGTAAAGCGATCGAGCCCCGGTAAGGCGTATCGATGCCAGGTTCAAGTCCGGCTGGGTTGATTATTTTTTCAATGTTTTCAGTGTTTGTATTTGATTAAATAACATTATATACTACTTAAAATTGCTATTGTAGACCCTAAGTCACTAAAACAGCTAAAAGCTGTATAGGGGCTGTTCATAAATTACGTCATCAATTGTTGATGATTTTTTCCCCCCCTCCTCCTAAAATCATTCAACCGTCCCCCTGCCAAATTAAGTGAGGTAATTAAAAAAAATGCGTTTTTAGCTTAATTGTAAAATAAAAAAACTATTTAGTAGATAATATTTTATAGCATTAAAAGTTTATAGAAAGTCAATTAGACATACGAATTTCATTCCTTTTTTTACACATTGAAGCACTTTTTAAAGATGCGAGAGATGATGTGATCTTCGGAATGACCGCCCCCCTCCTACTTCATGCTATCATCATCCGATGTGCAGACCCTCCCCCCCCCGTTTGAAATGACGTAATTTATGAACAGCCCCTCATAGTGAATTACTTGGCTTTATAATGGTTTATATTATTGCTATTATACACCATTAGGAATGTATTACCTACTTATAAATGCTATTGTACACCCTAAGGCATTAAAAATAGCTGAAAGCTGTATAGCGTATTTACGTTTTTTTTTTTTTTTTTTTATACCACGACGGTGGCAAACAAGCATACGGCCCGCCTGATGGTAAGCAGCTACCGTAACCTATGGACGCCTGCAACTCCAAAGGAGTCACATGCGCGTTGCCGACCCTTTACAAAAAGGAGGATTCACTGTGGTGACGACGTGGCATTATAATGGCTAATGTTCATGCTCTTAAACAGCATTAAGCATTTATTTATGCTATTGTAGAACCTAAGGCACTAAACCACACCGAAACATTAGGTAGCAAACCAAAACGCAATTGTACAGCATTCAGCTGTACAGTTGCATTTTAGTTCGCTGCACTAAAACTAAAGGCTTTAAAAAAGCATTTACATATGCCATTATACAGCTTAAAGCATTATATAATGCTATTGTAGAACCTAAAGCACTTAAGTGCTTTTAATAGCTGAAAGCTGTCCAGTTGCGTTGTGGTTTGCTGCACTAAAGCTAAAGGCTTTACAAAAGCATTTAGATATGCCATTATACAACCGCTATACAGCTCAAAGCATCATATAATGCGTCAAGTTGCTCGGTGAACGTATATAAGAGATTATACGGTCCTTAAATTCTAAATAAGTTAACTATTCATATGTTATAATGCTTCCTGTGTTACTTGGGATGGCTACTCCACAGGTTGAATTCTCTATGGCGGCCAGCGTAATGGGAACCATGCCGCAGGCGGACCTTTTAGACGGGGTATTCTTTTAATAGTTCGGTTTTTATAGGTAGGTTTTTTATTTTTATTTTCAATTAGTTTGTTCGTATAGTTTGAATTTTTTAAGTCTAACTTTAGTTTTATCTCATACTTAATTTATTGTATTCTCTGAACACTTTTATGATTAAATTTTATACTATAAGAGGGGTTTCGTTGCTCTTGTTATTAAGTCATATTTTAAGGGGCTAGCTCTCCGTCTATATTCTCGTTCTTACCAATGCTGCTTGCCCCTGCCACTGCCGCAAAATGTTGTAGCCCAGCTCTTAAGCAACAACGGTAAGCTCCTTTTCTTCCATCCAACCAGCGATCCAATAAACCGCCTTCAGAACCGAGACGTAAAAAGACGTCACATCAATCTCCTTTTCCGCCCCTCCAGTCGCAACACGGGCCTTAATTACCGCCTAATTAAACATAATTAGTTCCCATTTAATGACCATCTATCGCTTTCTTTTGTGAGGTATTCATTAGCACGAATCAGTGTCATTCACAGCCGGTAAATTAAGCATTTATAAGAAGTTTTAATGGTCTTGAGTGAGCTTACAAACGCTGAAAGGTTAGGATTAGGTACCTATATTTAAGACGGAAAAATGATTCTTAATGTAATGATTTCCCATGGCTTGGCTTTACTGTATATTATTTATTTTTATTTTTGTTTTAAAGAATATACATTCATTCAAAAAAAAACTGACAGCAGCTATAACACTAGAAATAAAAACAAGCTTGTTATCAGAAGTAGTCGTATCCGCAAAGCATATAAGTCATTTTTTGGTCAAGGTATTCACATTTATAACAAGTTACCCGTCAATGCTTTAAATTTATCATTTCCCGCTCTTAAGAAATATTTGAAAAAAAGTTTAATGTCAAAGGGTTATTACAGGGTCGAGGACTATATGACGGACAAAGATGCATGGCCCAAACCAGAAACTACTACAAAATCATCTAACATTTAGAGGACACGGTTCAGATAGGAAAGCATATCAAACGTTTTGTGCCTGATTTGGATTTTATTATTTATTTATTTTTTCTTTTTATTTAAACAATAGGTGTCTGTCTCTAGTTGTTTTGATATCTCTTCTTATAGTACTACTTCTAGATCGAGTAAATTACTGTTTTGAAAAAATAAGCCGAGTTTCTTGCCGGTCATAATATTTCTCGGGTCAGAGGTGTAAGGTTAAAACCGGTGGTAGATTTTTTTTGTTATACCACAACGGTGGGAAACAACAATCATACGGCCCGCCTGATGATAAGCAGATACCGTAGCTTATGGACGCTCGCAACTCCAAATGTGTCACATGCGCGTTGCCGACCTTTTTTGTTGCCAATCTTTTATCATACCTACCTACTTTTGTATTCTCCGTTGTGCAATATATAATTGCAGGAGACTGCATAAATACACCAAAATCATGGAAAATCTCATTGCTCTATTAATAAGATCTCCTAAATATTTTTTTGTGCTTCGTTGTATAATATTATTTATTACAAGTGCCTGTAAAGTGTCAAACTTAACTTTGCTTCCTAGAAATTCCAGAAAAAATAAAAATAAACTTACATAAACGTGTCGGAAAAAGTACCTAAGTTTTTCACCACGTCTGCTCGGAAAGGCGGTCTTTATCCTTTGAAAACACTTGGAAAAAAAACAGATTTACTCACTTTTTAATAAAGGGTCGACAACGCGCATGTGACACCTCTGACTTACGTGACGTAGCTGCTTACCATCAGGCAGGCCTTATTTTTGTTTGCAAAAAGAAAAAAAATGCACACGCAATGTCAAAGTTCACGATAGGGAGACATTGGTTATTATCGACGCATTAGATTTGATAGGTATTTAAAAACGCCATAAATATTTTATTCGGTACAGCACTCCATACCATGTGAATTAATTACTTAGGTAGGGCTGCCATCTCTAAATGCGCCGAACCCGGACAAAGACTAAAAAAACCCGGACATTTGGCGTAAATCGCGTTTTTTCCCCGGACGTGTCCGAAAATAATATTATTAAAAAAACAATTGCTTTGGTGTTTCCACACATAAAAAGTTTCGGACACTTTTTTTAAACCCCCGGACGGCCTTCGAACTAGGACAAATCCGGGGAAACCCGGACGGATGGCAGCCCTATACTGAGGTAATATTTTTAAGTCTTACTTAAATGTTATAAGAATGAACTCCCTGTAGACATCCTTATCATCATATTCCACTTTGTCTGGCTCAAAATAATTACCAACCACCATGAATAATTGCAATAACTTCTATTACTTTAGCAACCACCTATCTAAACAAAATGCAGTATATGAAAATAGACCTTACTCTTTTCGTATAAAGGTATAATTTAGAAAGCGCTTTTTAAAGTAGAATACGCAGAACAACAAAGTTTTCGTGGAAGTATTTAACTAACTTTAACAACGAGGTTTCTTGTTAAATCGTATGGCTGTGAAATAAGCTTTGAGTGCTAGAATTTAGGGTTGAAAATAGATTGAGCGTAAATAGGTTTAAGGAGGTTACCATGGTTATGGAATTGAGGATACATTGCTCCTGAGATTTTGAAGGGAATCAGCTAAAGGTAAGTAATCTTTTTTATCTCTTTTACCCAAATGAAGCTTTTGGTTAATTAACTTTATATTCGTAAGGAAATAAGCGGTTTAAAATAGATTATTTCTAAACCAATTTCTTTTTATTAACATTCCATGCTTTCCACTCCCAAGCGTTTATTCCGGCTTAATTGGGTACTTTCCTGGGTAAAAAAAATATAATTATATTCAGTCCGTCAGTTAGATTATCAAAAAATATTGGACACGTATTTTTTATTTTGTCAATCATACAAAAATTGGTGAAGATGTAGCCCGTTAAAGTTCCGCGTGACGTCACATTATACTAAAAATTGTACTGAAATGTGACGTCACGCGGAACTTTACATCGAAATATAATGTTAAAACTACTTTATATTTTACATAAATATTAGATTATTTTTATAAAGTAAGGAAAGTAAATATTTATACATTATTTAATAATCATATATATAAAAGAAGAAACTGACTGACTGACTGACTGATTGACTGACTGACTGACTGATTGACTGACTGACTGACTGACTAACTGACTGACTGACTGACTGACTGACATATCAACGCGCAGCCTGTCACGAGCTCAGGGATCTGAAGCCCTAATCTAGTTTAACCTACATTATCGCCAGTTACCTTATGTCCTTATAGTGAGTCTTTGTGAATCGGCCAGTGATCGTCTAGTCCTCTACGTTGTGTTTTAAAGTAACCCAGGTTAACACAGTAAAGAAAGCTCGTGCGCGCTCCGCCCGTCCTTCATCATGCTTCTTCACCAATTTTTGTTTGATTGACAAAATAAAAAATACGTGTCCAATATTTTTTGATAATCTAACTGACGGACTAAATATATTTTTTTAGGAAAGTAGCCAATTCAGGTATGCCCCAGGGTCAAAATGGCAACCTTCCTAATCCCATGAGTCGGCGTAGGCACGGTTTTTATAATTTAAAATGTACAGGGTGTAACAAAAAAAGTGGTGATCCGTTTAAGAGCATAATGGGTATCGTATTGCGACTAAAAAAAAGTAGAAGAAACATTTTTTGTTCGCGAAAATAGTAGTTTATGTAACTGTTACGTAATAAGAGTCCTTAAAACATGAGTGTGGTTTTATGAAACGAGCCGCAGGTGAGTTTCATAATAAGATCACACGAGTGTTTTAAGGCCTAATTACGTACAGTTGCATACACTGCTTTATCTACACTCATATTATTTATCCAAAATGCCGTATTCGGAAACCATAGAATGGCCGCCATTGCACCGCCATGGCCAACTCGATTGTGCCGGCGGCGGTCGGGGAGGCGCGTGTCGGGCTGTCAGCGGATGCGCGGGATGGTGCAGGTGTACATTATGTTATCAAAACTCATAGCACATCAATAATTGAGCATGAAAAGTTACAATTACGTTACTGCCACGGATAAAAAGCTTATCATAGTAAAATCGGTCGTGGTAATGCTAACCATTGCCTACCGTTTTCGAACACGTTTTAGAGAACTTACAATATGAGTGTAGATAAAAAATGTTTTTGTATGTGACACGTCGTCCCAGCCGCCCGGCCCTTCATACAAAACCATTTTTTTTTTGCGTGATTTTTTTTTTCTGAGTTTTTCATAATTACCAATATGTCCTTAAACGGATACCAGCATTTTTGCTACCCCTTGCATAGATTTAAGATTTCTATAGAGCATCAGATTTCTCGTTTTTGTCAGACTTGGAATCTTTGGAGTCCTCATAAGATACGTTTTACTTGTAGTAAGATATTTTTTTCGACTACCGAAGATGGTTATATTTTCGAGAGTATGTATACCTACTATGTATATATGTGGGTATGTCCGTTTCTTCGGCACGCCCTACAGCCTAAATTGTTTGTAGCCCCGTCACTAAACTTTAAGTTGTTCGAGGAGATCACATTTAATCCTACACTATTTTGTCCTTGGGATCTGGTAAAACAACATTTATTGAAAAGATGTATTAAGTTTTTCCCAAAAAATACATTGAGCTATCTTTAAAAAAAAATTTGAAAATTTTTATTTTCATTTCCCACAAACATTGAATCCTACACTAGAAATTTTTAATCCAAGGGACTACCTGAATATTTAAATCAGTATTTGAAATATTCACCACCTGTCAAGTTGAGAATACATTAGAAATAATAAAAATGTTTAAAAAATTCAATAATAATCAAACACTAATTATACTATGTCGAGACAATTACTACGCTTCGTTTAAAAAAAAAATTTACAGCGGTGACTGTATTATTACTATTTTTTTAATGATTTTAAATGATTTTCAAACACGCGCATTAATACTACACTCATGATTTTGATGCTCCTTTTAGCATTAATAATATGTTACATAATATCAAAATTTCACCAGTAAATATACTGAGCATTTTCAGGAATTGTAAAATTAGTAATCAAAAAATAAATATAATTGGAGCGGGGCGCGGGGCGGAAACTACAACACATAAGACGTGCGGCGGCCGATACGATTAGTGCACCTAAGGTCATTGACCGTGTAGGTATCTAAGAAGCGCAGAAGGGCATAGCGTATGGTGCGTAGTTGCTTACTTAGGAGTAATAATCACGGTGGAATAAATAATAGGCTCATTTTATTTATTAGTATTACACTATTTTTTTAATCACACTGATAAAATATAATTCTTAATATTATTTCAATTTATATTTATATAAATGCCTATGTCCTGACTGACTGACTGAATGATCCACGCAGAGCCGAAACTACTGAAGCTGGAAAGTTGAAATTTGCAGATAAGGTTACATTTTTAATTTGTATAAGTAATAAGGATCGATTTTGAAAAATTCAATCCCTAAGGGGGTAAAAAGTTAAGCGTTTGTATGGTTAGGATTTAAAATTTTAAGTTAGAAACTTGAAACTTCGTACGTTTGCTGCTAATTAAAAAATAATAAAAGCCATTTCAGCGTTTTCTGGTATATAACCTCTAACGGGGTTAAAAAGGGGTTGAAAATGTGTAACGAAATATTTAAAAAAAATTGAACAGTTACATCATATAATAAAAATATTTTAAAGTTACTACCCCTATATACCTACAGGTTTGTAAGGAACCCTCGGTGCGCGAGTCCGACTCGCACTTGGCCGGTTTTTTTGTGACAGACTCGAAAGTTCATTTGTAAGCACTTCAAAACAAAAAAAACTAATTTCAGTGTTTTTCAAAATTCCACCCTAGATGAGGTTGAAATGTTTGTACTAAAACGAGGCCGAAACTGCTGAAGCTAGAAAGTTGTAATTTGCAGATAGGCTACTTTGTACCTATTTTGTCTACTTATTAAGAAATAAGAAAAGCAATTTCAGCGTGTCTTGATATTCATCCCTTAAGGGGGTTCAAAAACGTTGACGATTTGTATGAAGAATACAAATACAAATACAAATAATTTATTGAGATAAGTATAGTACAGTGTTTGCTCTTACGGACTAAGATTTTTTAACGGCACGTGGTTAACAAATGCCTGAACTAGGATTCCCTGTGTTTCAGGAAGCGAAGGACAATATTAGTTATTTTTAATTATTCACTTAATTATAAACTAAAAGTATTACACAATAAAAGTCTTATCACCTTAACAAATTAAGTAGGTTCTTAATTAATAAATAACAAAGGACAGTAGGTAGTAATTTTACGACTAATAGTAATTTCTCTGTATCATCGTACGTCATTTTTTGAAGGGCGCGTCGTAGAGTACATATTCTTACAACAGGCTTAGCTAAGTGGGTATGTCTAATTTTGCATTTAACCTGTTGTATAAAAATGGGCCCGAAAAGACAAAGAATCTAGATAAAAATACGTGATATATTTTAAATTACAATTGCAATATATTATTGTCTGGATTTGCTTTAGCTTTCAAGTGTAATTTATCCCTATGTCTCATAGATCGAACATCTTACTATTTTCTGCGTCAGCATAATTATAAATGGGGCCGAAGTTAATATTGCATAAATCATCTACAAGTTTGATTATATTTAATGTGTTGATAAATTGGGTGCGCATACATGTATTACGTGATTTACGATAGAGGGTTAGTAGGGCAGCTTTGTGGTCGGTCACTGTAGAGTTAGTAAGTGTGTGTAGAGTAGTAGAATATATGTATATGGCTTAAAAGTAAGTTGTATGATAATTATTATAAACAAAAAAAAAATTCTAATACCAAACAACACATTTTATAAAGATGAAACTGTGTATGAGTAGGTAGCCGTATTATAAGTGGACGAAGTCGCGGGCGGAAAGCTAATCTATCTTTAAATGCTTTTGTCCTGATTGACTCATCAACGCAAATACCGAAACCACTGCAGCTCAAGAGTTGAAAATGTTAGACCAGGTTACATGTATAATTTGTATGTACTAAGAGGTGATTTCGAATAAATCAATGGCTAAGGGGGTAAAAAGTGGGTTAAAAGTTTTTTTTATATAGAGACTTAAAAATTCGTACGGTCGCTGATGATTAAAAATAATAAAAGAAATATCAGTTTTTTGAAATTCAACCCCTACAGTGTTAAAAATGGGTTGAAAATCTGTATTTTTTTTGTGACTGACTTAAATGTTCGTTTGTAGGCTAATCACTTAAAAATAAAAAAAATAAGTAATTTTAGTGTTTTTCAAAATTCCACCTCAGAGGAGTTAAAACGGGGTTGAAAAGTTTGTATTAAAGCGAGGCCGTTACATCGGAAGCTACAAAGTTGTAATTTGCGGGTGGGGTACATTTATAATATGTACAAGTAATATGAAGCAATTTTGAAATATTCAAAAAGGGGGTTCAAAGTTAGTATGGGTATAATTTAAAATTTTAAGTTAGGGTCTTAAAACTTCGTACGTTTGCTGATCATTAAAAAATAATAAAAAAGATTTTAGCAGTTTTTGAAGTTCAAAAGAGGTTAAATGGGGTTAAAAAGAGGTTGAACCCCATTGAAGTTGAAAGTTTGTATAGAGATTACAAGTTTTAAAAGACAGACTTGAAACTTTGTTTGTAGGCTACTCTTTATAATCTGTACAAGTAACAAGAAGCGCGTTGAAAACTTGTTTGTGTGGTGTTCATAATTTTAAGTTCGAGACTGCGTAAGTTTACTGCTAATTTGAAATAATAAAGGTGATTTTAGCGTTTCTTTTCATTCAACTCCTAACAGGGTTAAAAAGGGATTGCAAGTATGTATAGATATTTTGTGAAAGACTTAAAACGAAAAACTTTTAAAAAAACTTTAAGAAAAACTTTTAAGGGTGTTTTTTTAAGAACTAGCCATATTGTGCGAGGTGATTTGGTAGGCCATAATAAACAACTTTTACTATTAGGTCAACTCCGAAATCTAAATTTTTTTCGGCTGTTTCATAACATTTCGGCCGATCCGACGTTGACGTTTTCTATGGGGACGCCAAAATTTTTTTTGGATTGCAGGGTCGGTCCTATAGAAAAAGTTGTTTAGTAAGACTTACTTAATCACCTCTCACAATATGGCTAGTTATTATGAAAAGCATCCTTTAAAGTTTTTTTTTCTTTTAAGTGGGTAGTACTACAAACTTTTCAACCCTAGGGTAGTTGAAACGGCGTTGAATACTTTTTATTAAAGCGAGGTCGAAACTACTGAAGCTAGAAAGTAGTAATTTGCAGATTGGACACTTCGTAGTTTGTCTGCTTATTTAATGCCTGTCATTAAAAGGTCTCTTGGATTCTCAGAAATCGATTTTCGACATGATCGGATTAAATTGTACAAAATTTAAAATGGTTGCCGTTTTACAATTTTGATGTTAGATTCGTATTAGCCGTGCGGATCCTCAGATATCGATTTTCAAAGTGATTAAAAATAAACAGAACAAAATAACATTGCGGCCTTTTGTATTTATGATAATCACATAATTTCAGGATGGCGCTACTTTTTCGAATTCAAACCCTGGACAAAATTATTCTATTAATAGTATGTCAATTTCAAAACCAAATAAGAATAAATAAAACAACTTGTCAAAATTTTTTACAACCCTGAATCTTCGGCAAAGACGAGAAACAAATAGGTTCTGTGAAGTTAGATGACTGTATAGATTATATAATTGATATGTGTACTATTCACATCCATTTTTATTAAGTGATAGCTGTGATATTATACAGTCGACTACAAAGATATGTATCCACTTTTGAACCTTATTACAACGGATTAAGGTGAAAAAGTAGATACCGCCTAGCTCTTTGTAGTCGACTGTAAAATCCATTTTTAGGGTTCCGTAGCCAGAATGGCAAAAACGGAACCCTTATAGTTTTATTCATGTCCGTCTGTCCGTCCGTCCGTATGTCACAGCCATTTTACTCGGAAACTATAGGATGTATCTTAATACAATTTAGACATAAGGTGTATTTTGTATGCCGCTATTTAGCTATGTAGTGAAATTGCAGAAAAAAATATTTTCAGGGGGGCACTCCATACTTGTAACAAAATTAAAAAAAAAAAACAAATATCAACATGTTGCACATCAATCGATAGGTCTTTAAAAATAACATGGAGGTTTCTTTGAACATTTTGTGATTAAGTGAAAAGTTTCAGAAATAATCGCTTCGAAACTCGAAAAAATAGCGTTCCCTGTAACTTTTGCCCCGTAAGTTTAAAAATATGAAAACAATTAAGAAGATGCGCGTTAGCATATACTTTCTAAGGAAATTGTTTTGAACATTATCGGTTTAGCCATTTTTGAGTTATTTTCTAAAAAACTTCTTCCATAGGCTTCAGATACGACCTTTTGGCATTAGTCTGGTTGTTATTCCATTAAAGCTACGGAACCCTCCATTATGCGTGGTCCGACACGCACTTGGCCGGTTTTATTATTAGTCTTTCAGCGCCGTAACCACCAAAAAACATACGCAATCAACCTAAAACATCAAAACAAACCTATTCATTCATAGCTTACAAGCGAGTCACATAAGAAGAACAGATTACTGGTCACTAGACTACGCATTATGAAGCCTCAATCGACCTAGTATTAAGTTATTTTATGTTTAATTTGAAGTTCGCAGTGCCTTGGATTTACTGTAATGCTGTGCAACTGTTTTGTATGATAAATAAATACATAAGTGTGTTTAATACGCATTATGAAGTTTCTCATGACGTGACCACTAAATATAGAGCTGAGACTGGCGTCACTCGCTTCTATCCTATACAAAATTTACAACAATCAATGTGAATGATTTAACTCATAAACTCGATTTTTGTTGATAATTTATTTGAGTATAGCAAATAAATTCTCTTGGTGTATAGTCCTTTATATTGACCGACGTTTGTCCAATGCAAGGAGTGTGCGTCCCAAGTTCGAAAATAACAGTTCGATTGCATCTATCTAACCATCGAACCTAAAACCACAATATGCTCTGTTCTGAAATGACTGATTGGGGCAAACATAATGATATTTCAATATCGGAAATCAAAAATATAGAAAAAAGTTTAAATAAAATATCCCTTTACCAACCTGTAGTACTTGCGAGTCTTCTGATTTGCTCTATCTTATACAAGTAGGTAAGTAATCTGTGCTACGTAGTAACCTTGCCGCGGAGGCGGGAGTTTTAAAATATGAACCTTAAATTATAAGTTGTTTATTTCGATTGCTCGTAAAGCACTTAGTATATTTACGATATTTTTTTGGTTATGTATGTTAAATAAATAGACAATTTAAGGAATAAATATTCACAAGTGTAGGTTCGTATAAAGTGATCATATTCGCCAAAAAAACTAAAAAAAATTCATAATAAATAGATGTAAACATGTCACCGTGGTGAAAAATTACTGTAGCACTTAGATCTGTATTAGTACCATACTAACAAATTTTCGAATTGTGTTCGAATTTCTAAGTCACTTTTTTACAAATATAAAGAAAATATGTCACTTAATGAAGCTTATAGACGAAAGCTCACAGAAACAATTCGGGAAATCTTTAAGTTAGTCATCACTTATTTAAACAAATACAATAGTGATAGATCTCCAGTGTAGGATTTAGTCAATGTAGTGTTCCAGACGTTGTCTATAATGTTTTCTGATTTCCTGAAATGCACAATCACGTCACTGGGGAAAAATATGTAGTGGGAATCTGACTACCCTACTTAATAACTAGAAAAAGCTTCCAAAAGTGTAGGATTTAATGCAAGGTAAAATGTTTTGGCCCCCGTCTATTGTTGGATTACGACGTGTGAGGTGTCATCACGTGTGGAAGTGAATATGTCACATTAAAATAAAATAAAAACTTAATGGTATCAATAATTAATCGTGTACGAAATCATACTGCAGTCGGTTTTTTTTACATCTTTTTAATTCGACTCCTAGTGTGAGATTTTATAATTTTCAAAAGCATTTTAATACAAGATGTAACAAAAATTCTGCCGATCTCTTTCAGGGCATAATTAGTATCGTAATATACTTATGAAAAACTAAGAAAAATTGATTTTGAATGGAGGGTCTGCTGGCTGAGATGACGTGTCCCATACAATTTTTTTTTGTCGCGTCCCAAGAATTTTCTCCTTTTTTTTTTATACCACGACGGTGGCATACAAGCATACGGCCCGCCTGATGGTAAGCAGCTACCGTAACCTATGGACGCCTGCAACTACAAAGGAGTCACATGCGCGTTGCCGACCCTTTACAAAAAGGAGGATTCACTGTGTTGATGGCTAAAGGAACAAGAAGGTCCCTCATCGTCAACACGGGTCCTCTTTGAGCACTTTGGCAACCTTACTCACCAGCAGGAACACAACACTATGAGTAGGGTTTAGTGCTATTTGGCTGTGGTTTTCTGTAAGGTGGAGGTACTTCCCCAAGCAAGTTTTTCTCCTAATTTTTCTTTCGCAATACGATACCATTTATACCCATAAACGGAGCACCCCTATTTCTGTTACACCCTGTATAATATTCAGAAGCTGTTTCAAATTAAATAATCAGTTCGATCGTGTTGATAATTTATAATTAATCAAATTAATAGATAACAGGTGCAATTTTTAAGGTGAAAATGTGAGCATTAAAAACGTGTAAGTATACTGAAGGCTGAAATTAGGAACGTAACAGTTAAATAAATTTTAATGAATACAAGGTGTAAAATTATTGAAATAATTAATTAAATTATGTAGGTACTGTGCAGCGGAAACAAATAGGAACCTTATATAAGAATAATTTTAAACAAAACAGAACCGACTTCACTTACCCTACTTCCACCTTTCCAAGAGCAAATGCACGAGCTACTGTAAAAATATTGAGTTGCTTTTATTTCTCCAGGATCCCAGGATCCCTGGTGACAATGGGATCAGCTGTGAAGCTCTTTCAAACAAAAAACAATAGGGTGCACTCCGGGAGTGCCGGCAGAAGTGAAAACTTGAATATTAACGTTGTGCATTTTTGATATTTTGGAATGGTTAGGGAATAATTTTGCTTTAATTATCAGTATAAAAGTACTATCATTTATGTAATATTCATTTATAGCGCTATCGTACACAAACATGACAATTTATATGACATTAAAAATTTAACACTTCAGAACTATTACAATTATTTATTCGATCAGATCACGTGTCCGTCTTACGAATTTTCAATCTGACGAATCTGTCGGTCACGTGACCTGTCGCGAGTTTAACATTTTTTCCCCATCACAAAAAATGCACAACGCCGCTAAAGAAGTAAGCTTACCTTCTGATTATTCACAAGAAAATACACTAGAAGCCGCAAATGCCGCAAAGCCCCAAGTGGACCCGGGTATGTCCTTAAACTACGTGTGGACGCGGATATGTCCATAAACTACGTCCAAAAGGTATGGGTATTGCGAATGTCATCTCGCTCTGTGTGGTAGGGCACAGCACAGCGAATGTCATCTCGCTCAAATCTGGAGCAGAGCCCGACTGGGGAAGTACCTCCACCTTTCAGAAAACCACAGCCAAATAGCACGAGACCCTACTCATAGTGTTGTGTTCCTGCTGGTGAGTAAAATTGCCAAACAGGTCAAAGAGGACCCAGTGTATTGACGATGAGGGACCCGCGGCTTCTAGTTTTTATCAGAATTAAAATATATATATATATATGTTGAATAACTTTATAAAATGACTGATGTAATGAAAACTGGCCAAGTCAAATCTAACCTACTTTAAGATCTCACATTTTTAAATAACAGCAATTGTTATAGGTATCCAATAAAGCAAAGAAATAGAATTTTATACTTGTTCATAATGTTATTTTGTTCCTATAAATACATATTTGGATTTTGCATAGAACTTGGCACTCATTTAGATCTGCATTCTTTTTGCGGCGAAGCCCACAGCCAGGCATAATTTTTGTGTTGAACTTGGCTCTCCTTTTTTACATTTATGTTTTTGGTGGGATATCATTACTTTTTGTAAAGAAAACTAGGCAGATATTGAGATTTAATGTTTTTTCTTGCGTTTCCGCTGCATATTTTTCTTTTTTATGCTATTGTCTACATTCTCTCTTATAGCGAACGGGTTGTATAAAGTATATTTATTTATTCATTGAATCTCATGTATGTACTTCACTTTTATACTGTTACTGGTTTAGGCACGAAGAACGTTTGTGGTTATTGTATGACAATCATTTAATTCATCGTTGAGAAAGAAGCAGGATGAACATAAATGTAATAAAATAAAACAATAAATAACTAAATCGGTATTCGTAAGCGGTGCCTATGTTTTATGTGTTGCTCGGGAGCGCTTTTATTTATATTTACTTCTGTTCTGTGTATAATTATGTGGTGCCGCGCGCCGCCGACGACACACCGTTGGCCGGTCGTTTAGCGCGTATTACAAGTTTTATGGGGACACCGCTTATTTTTTGACTTAACTTTATTTTTATATTTCTGTTATATAGCAAATATAAAAATACATATATTGGGATAGTTTCAAATATTTGCTTGTAACGGTTCCAACGAAACAATTAAAAAAATATTTTTTTGTATGGCCCCCCCTATTTTTTAACTTTTTTTTATTTATAGATTTTTTCCTACGCTTACACACAATAACCAAGCTGGATTCTAAATTCCACCCTTCTAGGTCATCTGGAAGTAGGTTAGATTTAGGTACTATATGTCAGTCAGTCAGTCAGTGCTAAAATTTACGAGTTTTTGACCTTCATATCTTTATAACCGTTTGAGCTAGCTTCATGAAATTTGGGCTTCTAGATGTCCTTATGGATATAATTAAACACACGTAGTTTTATCACAGAATAACTAATAGTACTACCGTACTGAAAATTCACTCCTTAACAAAAGGTATATCACATTTAGGTATAAAATTATACCTATACTCGCCGCCTGCAAGCAAAATTGAAACTTATAACCGCGCACGAACTGTGAATCTTCTTTACGCGCCGTAGTTTTATGACCGAGCTATGAGCGTCAGCACGGGGTTGTCACTTGACAAGTTTTTGTCTATACCTACTAATTTATTATTTTTAAGATAAATATGTAAGGTAGAATTCTTAATTCAGCGAAGTGATTTGACAGCTCCTGGCATACAAAGCGGTTATCAAATGTATGTAAAGAGCTGTCAAATTACTCCGCTGAATTATGGATTCTACCTTAGGAATTACAAACGTTGATTCTGTAAACATGAAATTTTTATCCGGAGATAGAAATTTTTATGGAGATTATGTCTGATTCTCACGGAAGTAGGTAGGTATGCCACAGCCGTATTCCTTTGAAAATATCCCAGGTAGCAAACTGACGTCAGCGACGCACAAGCGACGTCATTTTTAGGTCATATTAAGGTCTGTCATTTATTCGCTGAAAACGTACGTTATAGTAACGTCAATTTAAGGTCAGGTTAAAAAGTGGACGTCGTACTAACGTCAATTAAGGGTCATCATCTGGACGTACCATATTCACCGCAAAGTGGACGTCTTAATAACGTCAATTTTAGGTCAGCATCTGGACGTACCATATTCGTCGCAAAGTTGACGTCTTAATAACGTCAATTTTGGGTCAGCATCTGGACGTACCGTATTCGTCGCAAAGTGGACGTCTTAATAACGTCCATTTTAGGTCAGCATCTGGACGTACCGTATTCGTCGCAAAGTGGACGTCTTAATAACGTCCATTTTAGGTCAGCATCTGGACGTACCGTATTCATCGCAAAGTGGACGTCTTAATAACGTCAATTTTAGGTCAGCACCTGGACGTACCGTATTCGTCGCAACGTGGGCGTCTTAATAACGTCAATTGAGGGTCAGCATCTGGACGTACCATATTTACCGCAAAATGAACGTCTCAATAACGTCAGTTTAAGGTCATCACCTGTACTATGTACGATGTACAGAAGACGTACAGTATCCGTCGGCAACGAGGTCGAGAAGTTTTGCTAATGTCAATTTTTGGGATCACTATTAACGGTTAGATGTTTGTGACACGTAAACTATTTCAACAGGAAGTTTTATGTGGCAGTTAATTTATATGCTAGTAAGTTATCCTATACTTTACTCAGGCTTTGTAAATCTTCTTTCTTCGTAAATCTGTCCATTATCATAGCGAATGCTAAGAGAAAATACTAATTAATACATTATAACAAGACTTTATGTAGCCAGTAAGCCAGTACTTATGCATAGGAATTTGAAATTTGAACAGTTTCATATTAGTCGTTACAGTCTGTCCGGAAAGAGAAGTGTCATAGAATGTATGAGCTCCCATATAAATGACGATACATCTATTTCCGGACAAACTCTATAAGTATCCGACCTACTACCGACTTAAAAATAAAGCTTAAATATATATAACGCGTTTCGTTTCTTGATATCAATAAAATTTGCCAATCTTGTAATGTAAAACATTCATGAAGTAAAAAAAACATTTACGTCTTTTTAGTTAACTTCAAAGTAAATACTTATATAAAGTCATTTATTACAGATTTTTTAATGTTATTAAACATCAAAACAAACTGAGCAATGTGATTTTTAAAAACATAAGAAATTGGAACGGAACGAAATTCTGTCATTTTGATTGAAGTGACGCTTTGAGTGACGTTGTTTTCCCTCCTTTTTTCTTTGCCACTACTGCCAATAAAAACTTTCAACAAGAACAAAAATGTACTCAGTGATACAGTTTAGTGTAGAAGACGGCGTAAACAATCAGTGGTTTACGCCAAAGTGTTGTGAAGTCTTTTGGCCACCCGTTAAGGGAACTAAAGCGTTTGAAAAGGTTTTGGTTGATGTCAAGACACCAGATGAAAAATGGAAATTATACAGTGTTCAAAGAGTTTTTTGTGATACTGGTACGTATATTTTAATAGTTTTTTTACAAACCACTTTGGCTATGAAAACTAACGAAACAGTTTCTTTTCCTGGTTTCTGGATGCAATATTTCCTGATTTATTCTTCTTCTTCAGCGAGTAAGTATACGCACACTGTTGGGCATACACGTTTCCAGTTTGATTTCCTGATTTACCGAGAGCTTACTGATGTTGGTGAAAGTTTTCTGTTACTGTGTGACTACTACCTAATATGGGGAATTTTGAAAACTGCTTGGACAAATGTGATAACCTACTAATCAAAGTGGTTGACTGTACAACTTCAGGTTGTTCCAACTAATGATACTCCATCCTATATTTTTACTAATAACGTGATAACCTTGTTTTAATTGAGTGAGGGATGCATTATGTTGTGTTCATTTATTATGTTTGCATGTTGTGTGTATTTTTTATTTCATTTGCATGTACCTAAAGATGGCATAGAGAAAGCAAAAAAAAACTGGTTGATGAGGATACATCAGAACCAGGTCTTAAACGGAAAAGGGCCAAAAGATATGTTTCTAGCAGCGACGAAGATAATGACAATCCCACCACCATTGAAAAAAAGACCTTTGAGAAAATACAAAAATTTCAAGCCGCTGGCAGTGTAGGCTTAGGAGATTATAGAGGTGAGTTTTATAATAGTCAACAGCTGTTATGAAGTAAATCCTGACACATTGCACAACTACTTGTTGCACATGTCAGAATAATAAAGCATAGCATTTCATTCCTAAGATTTATAAGATATCTGTAGTTATTTTTAGTTCATTAACATATTTGCTGCATTCTCATATTCAAAGAACTTTCAGCCAGAGCCCTGTTTGAATATTTTAATGTACTTTTTTTTATACCATGGTTCCCTTGGAAATATGATATTATATACAAAGAATATTAAAAGTTCACCTTATATAGGTTAAACCTAAACAATATAGGTTATTTTGTAGAATGCATATTTTACTAGTCATTTTATACAAATATATGATGAATACTGCAATGAAATACTTTGAATTACAATAGGAGACTCAGCATATTACTAAAAAAGCTCCAATAAAAAAATTAAGTTGACTGTATACCTATTTAAAAAAAAAATCTATGAAAAAACCATTATGTTACTTATTCTCATCACTCTCCCAAAAGGCTACTACTAGACTACCTAAGTAGTGAGGTGGAAATCACTTACAAATATAAAAAAAAGTTCTATTGTAAAGCATGTAGGTGTTATATTGTTGGCCAGTACTCATTGTAACCTTGGTGACAGTGGAATAATATGGTACCATCAAGCTGATCTGATGATGGAGCTGGGATGTAGATACCAGAACATACCTAATGATGAAAAGTGCTTGCTTGGTCGAGTTTCAGCTCATTTGTTTTGTTGTTTAGAATACTTTCTGACAGTACAACAATAGGTAACATCAAGTACAGTCGGCTAAATATCTTGTGTTAAAAATGTAATTTTTTAGAAAAACATATTTTGATCAATATAGCTAGCTGTACAGTCAACGGCAATAGTATCTTCCTATACAAAGGCCACAAAAATATGTGACTTCATAAGAGTGTGTCACATATTTTTGCGGCCTTCGTGTAGGGAGATACTATTGCCGGTGACTGTACCTAACTGCTAACTCTGTTATACATATAGAAGTTTGTCTTGTAGCCAAACTTATCTTTTTCTTAGAACCCTGTTTGGGTATGGATTGTATGGAGGGACAGATGGAATTTTTTTCCTTGTATGGTTCCAGGCAACTTACATAAGAAAGAAGGAAGAAACAGCTTGAAGCAGGTGGTGCAAGTTATAGTTGTTTAGTAGTAATAAAAATACATAGAATAACAATATCTACACACTTAAAACATTGTATGAAGAAAGTTATTTCAAATCTTCACTTTTTTCACATTTGGTCTGATCAACAAATAATTTGCTATTTTACAATTATACATTCTCTAGTTTGTTACAGGTTTCATACGTGAAAACTTGGAGGCAGGGATATTTCCAGCAAAGTGTCTCGGTTAATGAAATTTTGTTTTACACAGTAGTAACAGTAAAACTTCTATGGAAAGAGATCCAACAAAAAGCCTTTTTGCCTACTGCGCCTGCGAGTATGTATCGTAGGTATTCAGCTTGTGACAAGTGCATAGAGGCAGGTGAATGAATATCGCGGCCGCGTGGTCTATTAAAATGCGTCAGCGCCCACAAGGACCAATGAATCATTTCGTTCGCAGCTTGAAGAAGACTATCTTGTTGGAGAGTTACCACTTTTACGGTTCCCTATAGATTTCAGAGAACTTGGTATAGATTTGGCTCAGGAAATACTACAGATTTTTATAAATCATTCAAAATCGGTTTATGGATTACATTTTTTGGTATGCCCCCTAGCCTGTCCGTGACTTTGACCTACATGAATACGGCTGACCGCATGCTCTCTTGCTCAGTTTGGTCCCCTTCTCTCTTACTAATGCTATTAAGATAGAGAGGAGTAGGACCAATGTGAGCGAGCGAACACGCGGTCAGCCGCCTTCATTAAGGAAGTGTTGCCACTTTTACCTACTTCTTCGAAGTTTTAATGTATCTACTTAAAATTGACATGCTTACGGTTGTGTTTTTTTTTAGTTTAGTAGTCCGATAGTGGGCATTAGAGATATAAATGTTATTTTAAGTCATGGCCTCATACATATTAAAACAAAAATTACCTAATTATACTTGTTTTTTTAGTAATAGAAATAAGGTAAACAATCTTGTACCTAGACTAACTAGACAAGTCAAACCTTAGGCTTCAATATATTATAGTAAGTTTTAAGAAGAAATTATATTTTGAGTTGTTATATTTTTTTATGTTGTTATAAACAAATTTCAGGACTGACAATTGAACTTGGCACCCATTTAGATCTCACTTCTTTTGTCGTTGAAGTCAACAACCAAGGCATATATAACTTGGCTCTCATTTCACCTTTATGTTTTTGATGGGATTATTGTTATGGGGCTATTGGTTCCCACTGTCCTTTAATGCCTCTTTAAATATAAATTATACTACTTACATAGCGTTTTTTAGTTTCATCCATAAGTCCTAGAGTTTGTTCAGGGTACGTAGACAAGATGCCTGCTATGCTAAGCGCTAAACTCTTTTCTACTCTTACGCGTAAGAATTTGGCGTCTTGTCTAGGGCGCCTGGCCAATAAGTTAGAACCGTCTTAGAACTTAAATCTAGCACGTCGTTAGTTCACTCAACAGCCAGGTCGGTTCTATTTTTGAACAGACTACCCACCCATCCTAGCTACGAGGAGCATATTGCCGTGCTTACGATATCAGCAGTGTGTTTTGAGAGATCTTATTTAAATTTATATAATACCCGCCTTAATAAAATTGAAAATCGCTAACTTCTACTGCTGATATCGTGAACACAGCAGCATAATGCAGAGCCCCCCTAGGTCCTGACCTGTGCCTATGTCCTAGTAACGCCACAATCAATCCTGTGTGTGACGTTATTCGAACATACTGGCTGCCCTAATATGTACGGCCCAGAAACGTCCGTATGAATTCAGCATATGACGTCTCTCCAACGTCAGTGGCTGCCCTAATATGTACGGCCCAGTAACGTCCCTATGGATTCAGTATATGACGTCACTCCAACGTCAGTGGCTGCCCTAATATTTACGGCCCAGTAACGTCCCTATGAATTCAGTATATGACGTCTCTCTAACGTCAGTGGCTAACCTAATATGTACGGCCCAGTAACGTCCCTATGCATTCAGTATATGACGTCTCTGTAACGTCTGTAAACAGACGTCTTGAGGCTGTGACAAATTGACGTCATCTGCTGGGACCCCCCGACGTCGAGACATGACGTCTCTTACGTCGAGCAGTACCGTAAACGGACGACATAATGACGTATAAATGCTACCTGGGATGTCGGTCAGTTCCTAATATTGTTTCTGAGCAACCAATATTCAATAAATTAAGGATCTTTATTTTAACTATTACTAAGTAAGGGCTTCGGGGCCTTTCAATATCGTATCGTCCGGAATTTAAAAATGTTATTTCTGCTTCCTTGTTCTTCCGTTTATTCTGACATCGGTAAAGACATCTTTTATACGGATTGGATCGAGGTTTAGGTTTCGAAGCCATTGTGTATTTTTAATTTTGCGCGAGTGCCACGTGAAACGACTATCGTGAGAGCCGAGCTGCAGCCCACTGCCATATGCCTGCCCGGGAGGCGCGCCGGCCAAATGTACCTAAACTGCGCAGTGAAACCCCCCTGGTTTTATGTGTTTACGTTAAAGAGGTTTTGAGTTATATAACGGTCAAAAGTGGCACCAAGTGGTTCGTGTAATATACACTCGGCGCTGGCTAGCCAGTTCATTTGCTTGAACTTGGCTTGACACGCGGCAGCGTGTCTATTACGGTGAAGAAATTGTAATTAGTCATGCAAAAATATTGGTCGACTAAATGGCGAGGTTTCCTATAGCTATAAAAATACCTATTAAGTAAGTATGGAGAACGCACGGTTTCATACTATTGGCGTGCTTCCTTCTTCTAGTTAGGCGTGGATCCAGGATTTCGTTCAGGGGGCAATTTCCTTCACAAAAAATCTCGCGGCCCGCACCTATGGCCTCCGTAGTACCTATACGAAGTTTGCGTTTCAGGGGGGGCAATTGCCCCGTATCCGCGCCTGCTTATAATTAAACATATGTAATGTTATCTAATGAGTGACCTTACCTTTTATGGCATGTCAGTGTTATGTTATGTGTACAAAATGACTATAAAATATGGATATCACAGACCTCAACAGTCAAGATTAACAGCCTTCATCGTTCACTCGTCTATAACATAGTCATCATCATCATCATCATATCAGCCGAAAGACGTCCACTGCTGAACATAGGCCTCCCCCAAAGAGTGCCACAATGCCCGGTCCTGCGCCACCCGCATCCAGCGGACTCCCGCGACTTTTACCAGGTCATCAGTCCACCTTGTCTACCCACGCTGCGCCTTCCGGTTCGTAGCCATGGCTTAGTACTAAAACTTTACTACAGTTTACAGTACTGTCTAGTGTTCGTGTTTAGATGTTAGATGAGAAAGGCATTAACAGAACAAACAACGGTTTAAATTAAACTTGCACTTTGCGAGTTCTAGTGGAGTCACTCCGGCGACACCCGAAGTGCAAATTGAAAACTTGAGCCGGTCTGTATATAGATTACCTCAAATAGATTGCTCATAATTAGGAATCACCAAATTTTTCTACTACGGTAGTCAGAAATAGAAAAAAGCTGACGATGGTATTCGCGGAAATATAATGACTTTTGATAAGGTAAACTTCCGAGTGGTTGTCACTATCCCAGTACATGTCATCGTTTAAATTAATTAATTAGCAATAAAAGTGACAACAGCAGGGTGTCAACTATTGGGCATTTAAGTGTCGAGCACTAGGACGTTACCTTACTTCTGACATAAATTCTTGACTTGAATATGAAATTAATTTATCTATAAGTAAATTGTCTTATTTTAATTTAGATTTTTGAAAAAAATTTCTGAACAGAACACAATATTTTATCATATTTTCGTGTTTGATACAGATAATTTATTATCTTAAAACGTTCCTGCCTTTTTTTTGGTAAGTGGACATTTTAGATACCTAATGTACTGAAGCGCTGGTAACCTGGTGCTAATACGTCCGTCTTTCAATCCGGAGGTCTCGGGTTCAAACTAGGGTTTGCTCCCGGTACTCGTTGTCTATACAAATCCAGTACCGGAACCGGGAATTCCCGGTTATCGCCATACAAAATCAGAACCGGGAGCATTCCCTAGTTCAAACCCCGGCTCGCACCACTGAGTTTTTGGAATTTATGAATATGAAATGTCATTTGATACCAGTCGCTTTTCGATGAAGGAAAACACCGTGAGATAACCGGACCTAATTCCAATAAGGTCTAGTTTTCCCTCTGGGTTGGAAGGTCAGATGTGAGTCCATTTCGTAAAAACTAGTGCCTACGTCAATTCATGGCATTAGGTTGCCAAGCGGACCTCAGGCTCAATTAAGCTGTGGCAAAAAGCCGGGACAAACACTAGGAGGATGATGGTTATTTTAGAAATATTTCAGGTTTCTTTTTCTCAAGAAATCTTTTTAGGTTTAGGCATGCGCCGTCTAGTTGCAAATGATCTGGCCCGAGAAATTAAACATTCTAACATTTACGAGTTTCCCGCAGTCTAATAATAATAATGTTCTAAGCAACATATCAGAAAGCTTTCACTTTAAATCTTATACAAGGTCACTTAGAGTTTATATTCCTCTGGATTTTTGGTTTAGGTTGGTCGCTTTTCGGTGAAGGAAAACATCGGGAGGAAACAGGAAGTAATCTCAACAAGGTCTAGTTCCCATCTGGGCATATACTTATATACAACGTGTTACACCCAAGACTTAAAACATGAAAAGTGTTTGTTCAGAATCGAGAGTGGAATGGATTCCTGTATATCTTACATGGTTATACTTTTTCTTTAATATTTCGATTTTTTACGTGTCGAGTCTAAAAGTTTTGAATACTACAGTTTACCATTTTATCGAGGGGTTAGGAGATAGAGGTTGAATTTTTAATAATGGCTGGCAGCTTTGACACATTTGTTTTTTCACTGTAAATAGTGTCATGTGTCATTATCAAAGTATGTCATCTTATGTAATGTCATACAAATTGACAAAGTAAGTTGATAGGTTGACATGGCATGACACATGTAGAGATGTGAAGACAACGAGTGTAGAGTTAACAATTGAATAGAATTGCAAGGAAAACTAAACATACGAATATCTTTCGAAAAATTAACTGATTGAAAAATATATACTCTAGATTAATTAGCAATAATAAAAATTGTTTGGGGTGTCGGAGGTTTTTAGTGACTCAAGTAACACGTTGTATTACTTCGTTAAGACGGGGCCAACGTGTACAGTCTCACTACTGTACATTTTTCCGTTTACGTAGCGGCCTACTTAAGCCCGCGGTTTGGCACTATATTGTAGGTAAAGCGACGACAGTGCATACCTACCTTGCATACGATTAACATCAACAGAAGGAACGGCTAAATAGTATTCCTAACTCTGTGACATTTATACAATTAATAAACTAGTGTAACTTGAACTCAACTTCTTCTTCATCTCAACGCATTCAACCACATCAAGCAAGTGTAAGGGCTAGCTGGCCCCTACATTTTTATGGTCCTTCGAACCGTTCCGTCTCCTTCGAGCTCAGCAAGGATTTCGGAACGAACCATCGCCACTACAGTCTTCAGCTTCATTGAAAGATTCGTTCGAGAGCTTGAAGATTACTGCAACTAACTTTCTCGGCCCGTACTAGGAACCGCAACGGCAAGCGGAGGTGAGGACGGATTGGGACAACTCACTACATATCGTCGGATAACTACTGAGAAGATTTCCAGCGTTACCTACGGTATTTAACTACAACTTTAACTCATCCAAACTTAACTTTAACTAACTAACTGCTAGACAACTTTTAACTTCAACTTTAACTTCTAACTCATCATGAACAAACTTCAACTTCAACAAACCTGCTTTGATAGCATCAAGTCTCTGTGTGTTAACTACAAGAAAGATTCAGCGGCCAGGAAAACTCAAGACTACTTGAACAAACGACTAACTTCTCTCGACACCTTATGGGCTGATTTCGAGAGCCAACATGAGGTCCTTGAAAAGGAAATCGAGGACAAAACCATCAACTACTTCTTGGAAGATATCTACTCCAAAACTAAAACTATGTACGAGGCCACTAAGGCGGATATGCTAAGGTCAATGCATAATCTAACCGAAGCGAGGGCCTCAGTCAAGTTTGACCTGACGGGATTCTTAGAAGATACCGAAGAAGGGACAGACGGCGTTATTCAACTTCTGAACAAACAAGAATGTAACTTCAAGGCCATCGATCGAGCGATGTCAAAGATCGATACAGCCTCCAACAACGAGAAATGGGAGTTAGAAGACAATCTAAACATTTTAAAATCCAAGTGGTCAGACATCGATAAACTGCACTGGGAGATAGATGGCTTACTTAAAGGCACACATGAAACTTACTACAAAATGTTCGCCAACATAGAAGATAGGCACGATTCTATGCGAAAGGAACTCAACAGCAAGATAGGTTCTTTTCGCGTTCGCCAACGTGCAGGTGGCGCCACTGCCACGCGTTACTTCGTGTCCGTGTATTTTAATCGATATAAAATAGATAAACATGGTTTTAAAGTGAGAGAACTTAATGATTAGACTAGTTTTAGTGTAATTGTGTGCTGAAAGTGAACGCTAGTGTAAATAGCTACTAACAAAGAAACTATAGACTATTTTCTTTTGCATGTGATCAACGATTATTTTATAAGATTGACGTGATTAAAGTGACTTGAACTGTGCAATATATATGTGTTTGACAATAAGTTACAAGATCAAAAGATTATATCACGTGATAAAGAGGAAGTGTTACAAAATTAAGATCTTATTGAATTCCGTTACACGATTCAAAGTAAACAAAGGCCAGCTGATTGTCATACTTTGTCAGTGTCATAGCAAACTAGCGACACCTATCGTTTATGCTCTTAAATACGCCCTCAGGTACAGGAAGAGTCGTGATATTGATTAAAGCGCCATCTAACGGTGACTCCCCGCGGCTTCGACAGCAATAACCAAATAGACAGCCACCTACGCTACGGCATTGATACGCGCTTTTACCTGCCATCTAGTGGTGTATTTGCGAACGCTCACGGCGCAAAGATATCTGATTGCGCGTGCGTCTATTGCATGAACTAAATTACTCCTTTACTTGTCTATCAGAAATTTTGTAAGATGGCGCCAGTATGTATTAAATGCAGTGAAAGCTTGCAAGATAAAGACACTCTTAAATGCTCTACTTGCAAAAGTGTATATGATTTACAATGCGCAGGCAGATCTTTAAAACTGTTCCTATTAATGACAACAGAAAGTAAGAAATCATGGGTTTGTCTACAATGTCGCCCTAGTACAAACACACCAAATCAAGTTTTGAACAAAAAAACTAATTTGCCGAAAAAGAAGGACGACAATACTGTCAAAACAAAAAACATTGCTAAGGAAAAGTCATCACAGGCGCCTGGAAAGTCCTCAGTTACGCAGCCAACCGCCACGCAGTGCGACAAAAACAACAAAGTTATATTATCTGAAGCAATTTCACAAAATGATGACTTGCCCTTAAGCCAGCCAAGTCCAGTCACCGAAACCATAACCAGTTCGGCAAGTACTCTTCATACTGCTAATAGTACTCCGTCACAGAATAACGTTACTCATAGAAAAAAACTACAAATAGAACAACAAGTACAAAAATTATTACCAGAGCCTGAACTTCATAACTCCTTGCAATCTTACGAATCAGACTTTTCGAACAAATCTAATACAACGATGGAATCAAGCCTTCTTAACAGAAGTCTCCCATATGTACGAAATACTTGTGAGGAGACACTAGAAGAGTACAAAATTAAATTAAATAACTTAGAATTAAGATTACAATCGGCGGAATTGGAAATTCAAAATCTAATTTTAGAAAATGGTAGCTTGAAAAAAGTTATACAAGAAAATGAACAGACAATAAAAAAACTGACCCATATATGTACATCGACTTCCAAAAAAATTAAAAAAAAGTTACCTTCAAAAAGCGTGAATCGTTTAAACTTGGACTTAAATCTCTCACAAGAAAAGGAAAGGAGCCATACAAATTCAGGACCCTCCACTGACGACCAGGAGCCGCTGAGCCTGCCGCGGCCACCGTCTTCTCAACAGGACATAGCTGCTATGAATAAGTCACTAACACCAACTCAACTATGTATTCTAAGTACCAAAAAAAACAGTGGCATTTTGAAAGCCACTGAGCACACCTTCGACCACCATGTTAAGTACTGTCATTTTAATGCAACGAATAGTAGTATTATGGTATTACTGAATAGTCTAGAGAGTAAGTTGAAGAATTTTACTATGAACGACTATTGTATAATATTTATTGGTGAAGAGGACTTAAGTGACACCCAAGACAGCATTCAATTGGTAAACTGCATACGCGAGTCACTCTCAAATATTTCTCACACAAATAAAATAATTTGTTTGCCGACGTATATTTGTGGAGCACCTATACATAATTACAAAGTAGAAATGTTAGGGAATTTATTGTATATGGACATGCAGAGTAACAATTATGCTTATTTATTTGACACTAACCGCGACTTATCCTTCGATATGTTTTCACACCATTCTGGTAAACTAACGCAGTTTGGCGTTAGAGCTGCTTTCTATAATCTAAAGCAATTTATGCTGGAAATTGACAGATATGTTTTAAATAACGAAAAGACGATAACATCACCTCTCACACCGCAGATTCAAAATACCAGTGTCGATAACTCTATTAGTAATGATCTTTTTCGTGCTTAGTAATATTTTTATTCTGCACCAAAACATTAATGGTCTGATAAATAAGGCGGATCTACTTACCGTCCATCTACACGAGCTATTTGATTCTGGAAAAAATGTAGATATACTTTGTATCACAGAACACAACATGAGAACAGGTGACGAAGCGCAGCTCTATATACCTAACTTTAAATTGGCAAGCAACTTCTCCCGAGAAGCTAGAAACGGTGGATCATGTATCTTGATAAAAAATAAATTAAAATATAAAACTCTACATGATATTGTAAACCTGTCTATTCAAAATTTATTGGAATGTTCAGCGATAGAATTAATGGATTTAAAAATTATAATAATTTGTATTTATCGAGTTCCTAAATATGACTCTACAACAATGACAATATTTTTAAATAGACTAGGAATAATTTTAGATAAAATATGTACGAAGAATAAGAAAATTGTTATTTGCGGCGACTTTAATATTGACATTTTGAAAAGGACCACATTTTCGACCGAATTTCAGAACTTACTCGCTAGTTATAATCTTAGATTAGGCGTGACGAAGCCCACGCGGCTACTTAGCAATACATGTATTGATAATATAATTTATAATGTTCGAGGGGGCAAAACAGAAGTTATCGACTTTGCTTTATCAGACCATACTGCACAAATCATGAACTGCCCGGTCAAAAAAACTTGTCTTCTAACTCACTGGTATGTAAAAAGAAGGGATATTTGTACCGAAAATATAGTTAAGTTTGAAGATTGTCTTCAGAGCTTAAGCTTTAATTGCGTATATATGGCAAATAATGCTAGCGAAGCGTATGATAAGTTCATAGATCTATTCCTATTGTTTTATAACTTGTGTTTTCCTTTTCTTAGACTAAAAATGAACCTAACTAGAAAGCCAAAATGGATTTCTTCAGGAATAAGGAAATGTTGTGCAAAAAAGAGAGCGTTGCTATGGAAATCTAGAATATGTCCAAATGAAAGCAACAAAAGGATTTTAAAGCAATATTCCAAGCGCCTAAGAAAAATTATACTGTTGACGCAAAAGTTTCAAAATGACTACTTTATAAAGAATTCGTCAAATAAATCAAAAGCGACTTGGAGTATTGTTAACAGAACTAAAACGCTAAATCCTAGGGAGAATATCTCGCATATAAAACATAACTGTAAGTTAATAACAGACCCTCGAATAATTGCAGAAGAATTTAATAATCATTTTATTGACCAAGTTAAATTATTTACTGATACTAATAATTGTAATAATGGTTTATCAAATAATAATTTACATCGACATAACACATTGACATATAATTCATCACGTTCCTTATTTATGCAACCAACAAGCCCAGAAGAAGTTTTAAATATAATATATTCCCTAAAAAACAGTAAAAGTACTGGTTATGATGGAATATGCACTAAAATTATTAAAAGAGTTGCTCACATCATATCATGGCCCATTAGTTATATAATAAATATGTGTATAGAGCAGGGCATCTTTCCTGAAAAGTTAAAAGTAGCGATTGTCCGACCTCTATTTAAGAAAGGTGACATGGAAAATATGGACAACTATAGGCCTATTGCACTCCTTCCTATTTTTTCCAAGATTATAGAAAGAGTAATTAGCAGCCGAATAAGTCAGTATTTTGAATTAAATAACCTATTTGCGCAGGAACAAAAGGGATTTCGCCAGAATAAATCAATAAATATGGCTATATTTGATTTATTAGAAGTAGTAGTGACCAATATGGATAAAAAAAAACCCGTGTGCGCACTCTACATGGATTTAACTAAGGCTATCGACCTAGTTGACCATAATATATTATTGCAAAAATTATATAGCTATGGAATACGCGGTAATATTTATGAATTGCTAAGGTCATACTTAGATGGCAGAAAACAAGTTGTTCAAATAGATAATATAAGCATGAAATCAAAGTGTGAAGTTACTCATTCATCAAAATTTAGAAAAATCACTCATGGTGTACCACAAGGAAGCGTATTGGGTCCACTATTATTCCTCATTTATATAAATGACATGCCACAGGCAGTTGACTACCCAATGGTTCTCTTTGCCGATGACAGCACGGTAATACTGACTGGTGATGATCCACAGACTTGTCAACTAAATATAAATAATGCACTTAAATCAATAATTAATTGGCTTAATCTTAATAACCTACGTATCAATTTAGAAAAAACGAAAATTATGAATTTTTATCAAAGGCTCAATAGGATGACTGATTTAACTGTGACATATAATAATTATATAATTGAGGAAACTGACAATACACAATTTTTAGGATTAAGTCTAGATAATAAGTTAACGTGGAGAAACCAAGTTGATTATTTGTGCAAAAAGTTAAGATCATTTTCGCGTGCATTGTTCAACCTGAATAAAATAGTAAATCGTGCAGCCGTACTCACTGCCTATCACGCATATGTAACAGCCACATTGCGTTATGGTATCATATTTTGGGGTAATTCGACGTACCGAAATTTGGCATTTAAGGCTCAAAGAAAGTGTTTACGTTCTGTTTGTGGACTGAAGGAAAGTGATTGTTGCAAACGTTACTATATTGAGCTTAAAATTTTGACATTTCCCTGTTTATATATTTTTGAAATAGTTATGTATGTAAAATTAAATAAACACAAATTTTCTGCCTTTAGAAGTATGCGTCAGCGACATAAAATCACGTGCACAAAGTCAGACACAGCCTTGCGTGATAAAAGTGTATTTGGCATGGCACACACATTATACAATAAGTTACCAGACATAATAATGAAATCTGACATGCCTCAATTTAAAACTAATTTATTTGACTTCTTAATCAAAAATGCATTTTATTCAGTCAAAGAATATTTAGATTATACGCCATTTCTTTATTAAGTACCTATACTATAAGGTGTTATTAATTGTTATTAATGTTAATATCCATGCATGCTGCATGCTTAGTTGTAAGAAATCTAGGTTTAGAATTGTATAATATTTGCATGCCCACTAGCAGGCTGAATACACTGTACCTAAAATGTATTTAAGATCCACCTGACTGTATTCGAGCAAATAAATTATTTGATTTGATTTGATTTGATTTGAAGATATGGTCAACTTTACACTATCAAAAATCTGCGCCGCGCATCTCTATACTTGAATTCTCAGGAAACTACAACCAATGGATTTCGTTCAAAGATCTCTTCATAGAAACCGTTCACAATAACCCAACGATCAACAAGGCGCAAAAGATGCAACATCTTAAAACTAAACTTCGAGGAGAAGCGGAGAGATTAGTTCAACATTTGACAATAAATGCCGAGAACTACAATTCATGCTGGGAGATTCTGAACCAACGGTACGATAACCGACGTCTTCAATTTATTTAATTCATGAATACCTTACTCAACTTACCTACAATTCAACAACCTGATGCATACAACCTGAAAAAAATGCATGACATCATTACTGAATGCATGAGTGGATTAACTAATATCGGCTTGGATACTACAACATGGGATCCTGTCATTGTACATCTGATGACTTTGAAATTAGACTCCACCACGCACAGCGATTACGTACGGGATCTTCAAGACCACCGAGAGATTCCAGTCTTACATGATTTTCTTTTTTTTCTCGAGAGCAAATTCATGGCTTACGAAACCATGAAGCGCACATGAAGCGGACGTCACTGCCCAGCAAAAACCAGCAGCCGTGAAAACTTTCAACAAAGAATATCAAGCCAAGAAAACCAACTATAACAACTCTAATTATTTCAAGAATAACTCCAAAGTATATCATACAACATACGGTCAATGTCTACATTGCGACGGGGAACTCGTGCTGATGGAATGCCCGAAGTTCGTTGACCTAGACACGCTGCAGCGCAACAACACAGTTGCGAAACTACGGGTTTGCAAAAACTGCTTGTTTAGTCACGGGGACGAGGAATGCAGATCCAGCAAAACATGCAAGGAATGTAATTTGAGACATCATTCATTATTGCACAATAACAACAAGAAACAGATAACTTCTAATTATAGAAAAAATAACTTCGAGTCAAAGCCATCAACATCAACTTCATCTCAAGGACCATCGAGCCATATAGCCGCAGTGGATCCAGACCCACAGGTCCTCCTAACTACGGTTGAGCTTCAACTTCAATCCCACGACGGGACATTTATAACGCTTCGCGCATTACTGGACCAGGGGTCTCAACTTAACCTTATAACTGAAAACGCCACACAACTACTGAAACTAACTAGAACGAAGTTAAACGGAATTATAACTGGAATTGGAACTCGAAGCTGTAAAGGAAAGACAGCAATTACTTGCAAGTCCCAACACTCCGATTATTCATTCCAAACTAAAGTATTTATAGTCAACAAAATAACTAGAAACCTGCCCAACTCTACTTTCAAGAAAGGAAACTGGCCGCATTTACAAAACTTGCAACTAGCGGATGCTGCCTACAACGTATCGCGACCTATAGACCTTCTGCTAGGGTCTCACATTTACGCGGACGCTATCATGGATGGAGTACTCTAGGGCAAGGGAAAGGCTCCCATTGCACAGCGGACCCATCTAGGATGGATTATCAGCGGGAGACTGACAGCGTCTCTATCACTTAACTGCCACTTAACTTTAATCAACATGGACGAACTTACAAAGTTTTGGGAAAATGAAGATATCACTCAGAACGACGAGGATACATCTCAAGACGATCAATGTGAAATCCACTACCAACAAACTGTCCAGCGAGGCTCCGATGGAAAATACATCGTGAAAATGCCGCTAAACACTTAACTACGAGGAAAAGCTGGGAAATTCCAAACAAGTAGCGATATCTCAGTTTTTACAACTTGAACGAAGATTACAAAAACAAACTAGGCTCGCCGCAATATACAAGGAATTCATAAAGGAATATTCCGACTTGCAGCACATGAAGCCGTCAGCTTCGTCTTCAGAACAAGACTGCTACCTTCCTCATCATGTAATATTAAGGGAAAATGCCACCACCACGAAGATAAGGGTTGTTTTCATTGCATCGCAAAAAACTAGCAGCGGCTACAGCCTAAACAGCCTACAGCAAAAAGGTCCTAACCTACATAATACAAGCGCTTATACTGAAGTGGAGGTCTTACAAATATGCATTTTGCGCCGATGTCCAAATGATGTACAGATGTATTTGGGTCTCTGAAGATCAACAACATCTTCAGAAGATAATATGGCTCACCCTCTGAAACCCTGCAAGCGTATCAACTTTGCACAGTAACTTATGGACAGAAATGTGCAGGCTGGCTAGCCATGAGAACTTTAAAGCAGTTATCTATCGACGACGGTCACAAGTACCCCTAAGCAGCCGAAGTACTGAAAACCCAATTTTTCGTCGATGACCTGATCAGCGGCCGCAACTCAATTGAGGAAGCGAAGCAGCTACAAAACTCATTAATTAACTTACTTAAAGGCGGCGGCGTGAACTTACGGAAATGGACAGCAAACGATAAAACTCTACTTGAAACCCTACACGAAGATCAAATCTCAAAACAAATATTTGACTTCAAGCATAAAGACTCCATGAAAACTTTAGGACTTGGCTGGAACCCTACCTCGGACACATTTACACTTAACTGGAATCTACAAAATGAAACTACGACACAGCTAACAAAACGAACGCTACTGTCAGAAATATCACGCCTATATGATCCCTTAGGCTGGTATAGCCCCGTAACCGTGACAGCTAAGCTAATATTTCAGAAAGTTTGGACCAGCAATATGTCATGGGACCAAATTTTAGCAAACGAAATACAAGAAGAATGGCTTAAGCTGAAAACTGAACTACAACTTCTAAACCAGGTCAAGCTAAATAGATGGATCGGCGGGACCTCCAAGCAAATCGAAATTTTAGGGTTCTCTGACGCAAGTGAGAAAGCCTACGCCTGCGTTATCTACGCTCGCATCCCGGACGAAAGCGGGAAACTACGTACAACTCTACTAGCGGCTAAAACTAGGGTTGCCCCTACATCTCAAAAAACTACTCTTCCGAGATTAGAACTGAAACCTTACCTGGACGAAGAGGGATTGATTCGGGTTGGCGGACGACTAAACAACTCGAACTTGCCCCCGGGAATGAAGAATCCAGTTATTTTACCCAGGTAAGGGCGCATGACTCATCTCGTCATTCATCGTGGGCACACAGCAACATTACACGGCGGAGCGCGCTTAACCCTTAACTACATAAGGCAGCGCTACTGGATCATTAGCTGAAATAGGGCGGTAAAGGACCAATTGCAGCGCTGCGTACGCTGCCATCGCTTCAAACCATCGAAGACAAATCAACTAATGGCTGATCTACCTCCGCAGAGAACTATCCCATCTAGACCATTTACGCATACTGGCGTTACTTTACTGGAAGTGTAGAAGTCAAAATAAACAAAGGACGAGGTGTCAAGACTTCAAAGGGATACATAGTTATATTTGTGTGCCTGGCCACTAAAGCAGTGCACATAGAACTTACATCAGACATGAGCGCTGAAACATTTTTGGCAGCTTTTGAGCGATTTTGTGCCCGTCGAGGCACGCCTAAACATGTTTACTCAGATTGTGGCTCTAACTTTATTGGTGCATCAAAAATCATGCGCCAAGAGTTCGAACAATTTAGACAAATGCTGTCTAACTCAAGCTTATTCGACGAGATTGGGAAACTGGAAGTGGAATGGCATTTACACGCTCCTGCGTGGCCGACCGGAGGCGGCATCTGGGAAGCCGCAGTAAAGTCGCTGAAGTATCACTTAAGAAGAGTGCTCGGAGAGCAGAAACTAACTTTTGAACAATTTTCTTCACTTCTGCCCAGGATCGAGGCTTGTTTGAATAGTAGACCTCTTTGTCCCCTTACGGAGGACCCCGACGAATATTACAACTGCCTAACCCCGGGCCATTTTTTGACCGGTTCCGCAACATTGTCACTGCCGCACTCGGATCATGGTGACACTAAAGCCATCGATCTACGACGAAGATGGCAACTTATTGAGCATATGACACAGCGATGACACTGGAAGACCTGGTCATTTGACTATCTAACTCAACTTCAACGTCGAAGCAAATGGAACACCCCAACAAAAAATATTGAAAGGGGCGACATTGTTCTTGTGAAGGAGGACAACCTGCCGCCAGGCAAATGGGCCTTAGGACGCGTCACAGACGTCCATCCGGGCGCCGACGGCTTAACTCGCGTAACTACGATAAAAACTCAAAATGCAACTCTCAAGCGACCCATTTGTCAAACTTGCACCATTACCGGTGGAATCTAAACCTAAACTCGAAGACACATCATCGCAAGAAAATAATGAAGTTCAACAAACAAACCCGAAGAAACCCGCAAGATATACTAGAAAAACTAAAGCTCCCAAGCAATGTTTTTTATTTACATTGTTTACAACCTTCATAACCACGTGCGCACTGATGTCAGGTTCCAAGCTACCGGCGCGCCGACGTCAGCGCATATCACGAGCATTGAACCCGAGCGACCTATATACTACGACACAATTGGCCAGATACAAGTAATACACAATAAATGGACATTACTTATGTACTACAACTTAACTAACTATTGGGAAGGAGTTCGTCGCATCGAAACTTACCTACGCGGGGTGGAAGATTGGTGCCAGATGACGGATCCTAGATACTGCAAAACTACTCTCAACCAGCTGCACCACGAAATAGATCTCTTGCAATATTACAACACTATATTGCTAACCCCACACAAACATTTAACTGAAAGGAAGAAACGTGGACTCGTAGACGGGGTTGGCTATTTAGCAAACAGTTTATTCGGAATCCTGGATCAACGGTTCGCTGAGAAATACAAAAATGACATAGAAGCCGTACACAGCAACGAAAACTACTTACTCGAACTCATAAAAAATCAAACTTCGATAGTTGAACTACAGAACAAGGTTTTGAAAAAAAAATGAAGCCAACATACTGCAACAATTCAGCGTCCTCGAAGCTTTCATGAACGAAACAAATATAAATTTGGCAAAAATTGAGTCTACCTTGGAAATCGCCATGGCCACCAGCTACTTTAACTCTGCGGCCTTGTCAGCTTACCTACTTATCAACAATCTGAAGAACATGCCAGAAATGCTCTTTAACACCTTAACTGACGTTTATAAGGGTCACATTGACGTCCATCTCGTGACTCCTGTCAACCTAATCGAACAAATGAACATTATCGCCGGAAAACTACCCAGGTCCATATCGCTACCTGTAAACAACATACGGGAAGACATTAAGGACTTGTACAAACTACTGTATGTCAAGGCTCGAGTCACGGATACCTACTTCTTATTCGAGCTACACATACCCCTGATTTCTGATGAAGATTACACACTACACCGTGCTATACCGCTACCTATCAAGAGGGCTCAAAAACCTGTCATGGTGCGAACAAGCGCAAACATCGCCGTGAACTTTCAGAAAAATACCTACATCTCTTTTACGGAAGATGACCTTCAACAATGCATCCAACTGAAGCTCGACAACTTTATATGCAACAAAAACTTACCAGTATTCGACCTGCACAATGAAAACATCCCATGCGAAGCAAAACTAATAAGCCACCGCATGACTACACCATATGACGTCACGCACGCGTCATGTAAAGACGCCTGGATCGAATTACACTCACCGAACACTTGGCTCGCCGTTTGCTGCGATACTTGCACATTACGGGCCATATGCGAAGATGTGACGTCACACACTATGACATCCACGGGAATAGTAACTCTACCACAAGGATGCGTTATGCAATCGAAATACCTAACTATTCACTCACTCAACCAGTACAACAGCAAGGTGCACATGAACTACGAAGTCAACGTGCCCTCAATAACATCAGCAATTAATCGGATTGCGAACCTGACCTACCACAAAATACCGCATCTCTACTATGCTGAACATGAAACCAGGGACACAGAAGAAATCGACAGAAGACTACTGTACGAGAAGACTAGAGAGCAAAACTTCCCAACAGCTCTCACCATACATGACAACCATCAATATGCCATATGCTACATCCTGCTAGCTATTCTGCTATTGCTGCCATTCTTTGGGGAGTGGGAAGGCGTTATCCTAACTTATGCAAAATCAGAAAGCAAAAACAATGCTCACTGCAATCAGTGAAGCCACACTACGAGGATATCGAACTTCAACCGATGCCAAAGGAAAGAAGCCGGCCGCAAGCTAGAGCGAGACCGACGAGTAACACCGCGCCGCGCCCGAGCCAGCACCTCGCGACCAACGAGTCCAACGACAACGTGGCGATCAACTTTGAACTCTAATTGATTTAAAACTTATTAAATAAATTTTGTAATAGCTTTCCTTCTATTGACTTTATCTTAACTTTCTCTTCTTCTGAAGTCGCCGGCATGTACAGTCTCACTACTGTACATTTTTCCGTTTACGTAGCGGCCTACTTAAGCCCGCGGTTTGGCACTATATTGTATTGTAGGTAAAGCGACAGTGCATACCTACCTTGCATACGATTAACATCAACAGAAGGAACGGCTAAATAGTATTCCTAACTGTGACATTTATACAATTAATAAACTAGTGTAACTTGAACTCAACTTCTTCTTCATCTCAACGCACTCAACCACATCAAGCAAGTGTATTGGGCTAGCTGGCCCCTACACAACGGGCACTACGAAATGGGTTAGTTTGTCAGTGTCAAAACACGATTGTGACACCAACGGTGATCCAGTCGACGGCACTCCATCATAGTGTCTGGCCACAAAATTGTCTAAACATTTTGTTAGAAATGCCTAGTTGAAAATGCCTAGGATCCGGGTATGTCCTTAAACTACGTCCTAAAGAGGTACGGGTATTGCGAATGACATCTCGCTCAAATCTGGAGCAGAGCCCGACTGGGGAAGTACTTCCACCTTACAGAAAACCACACTCAAATAGCACTAGACCCTACTCATAGTGTTGTGTTCCTGCTGGTAATTAAGGTTGCCAAAGAGCTCAAAGAGGACCCAGTGTGTTGACGATGAGGGATGCCCTTGTTCCTTTAGCCGTCAACACAGTGAATCCTCCTTAATATAAAGGGTCGGCAACGCGCATGTGACACCTCTGGAGTTGCGGCGTCCATAGGCTACGGTAGCTGCTTACCATCAGGCGGGCCGTATGCTTGTTTGCCACCGTCGTGGTATATTTAAAAAAAAAGAGCTAGAGGGCGCTAAAGCGATCTTCATAAGGGTCTTGTTACGTTGATTAATAGTCACTCGTTTGTAAGTAAATCATGAGTTCTCACAGGGATCGGAAACTCGGGAGCTATTATACCTACAACTAGCAAAATTCCGGAAAACGCTAAGCAAGTATGGAGTGGGCTTCTTAAAAAGAATATTTTTTTATTATTTAAATCCCGGGATCCCGGGATTGTATGCACCATCAGAAAATGGTTCATACGTATCAATTGTAACGTGGACCGGTCATTGTGGCACTTTTTGGGGGAGGCCTATGTCCAGCAGTGGACGTCTTTCAGCTGATATGACGATGATGATGATGAATTGTAACGACAATATGCTACATATAAAAAAGGCATAACCCAACGGGGTTATGCCGTTTTAACGACACAGAATGTATCAAAAAGACACGTGTTAGTCCGTTTAAGGGCTTAATTAATTATAGGTATTGTGTTAAGATGATAATATTGATAACATAATATCAAGACAAACTTTTTTTAACGTGATTTTTTTATACAGGGTATTTTTAAGTGATAATAAAAACACATGAATTACATAACATTTTGATCATAGGAACAACTAAAATAGTATATTTAAATACTTTAATACATTTGTATGGCTGTTATTCCAATTTTCGGTATTTCGGGAATTCCCGGGAAATTTATTAGTAAAATTAAATTGAGTCCGCCTCCATACTAGTCAACATCGACGCGGCGTAGGTGCTGAGCACGAAGTTTAGGTATAATAGCTCCCGAGTTTCCGATCCCTGGTTCTCATACTTCGTTATTTTTCAGGTCCCAATAATCGTCCGATTGTCGTAGTGCGATTTTAATATTCGCCATTTTGCATCTTATTAGCTTAAGCGTCTCACTAATAATGGAAAAAAGGTAAAAACATTTATATTTTTCCCTGATATGGCTGAAAAAAAGATGCATTGGCGAAATCGACCGTTATTTTTATAATCTGCAAAAAAAACGAGGTACCTATAGAAGCGGACTACTAGTTACTATGTATTGATAGAAACACTTTGTTAGCGTGCTATCCTGTAGCTAAGCTATCTAACACATTGTGCAAAGCTAGAAACAGACATACAGACACATCGATCGTCTTTGTGTACCCATCCTGTTTATTAACTACGCTTACACAAGATATAGTGCTGACGAACAGTAGGTCCTTAGAAAAAATATTTTCTTTTAACTCGAGGAATTCAAAATGTATTCCTTCCCGACCAAATTTTAACAGCGCAATTTTAAAATAAAATTCATTTAGGTTTACTCGGGTATAGGGCTGCCATCTCTAAATTCGCCGAACCCGGACAAAGACTTAAAAAACCCGGACATTTGGCGTGAATCGATTTTTTCCCCGGACGTGTCCGAAAATAATATTATTAAAAAAACAATTACTATGCTGTTTCCACACATAAAAAGTGTCCGGACACTTTTTTTAAACCCCCCGGACGGCCTCCAAACTAGGACAAATCTGGGGAAACCCGGACGGATGGAATCCCTACTCGGGAATAATTGTGATACGAAAAAAGAACAGAAATTTCCCATAAGTTGCGTTTGGAGCGTTGGTGGTTGAGGTCTTGATCGATCCGTGTAATACATACAAATATTCATATTGCACACCTCAATAAAATAGAACAGTACATAGATTAAAAGTAGTGGCCAACAGGCGGCCTTATCGCTAGAGCGATATTTTCCAGAAAACCTTGTAATAGTTAAAGCAATGACGCGTAGTTACAGTGTTGCAGTATTTAAGCTCCCTACGTGTTGTCGAACTACACTATGCAACTCGAACTGACCCACGTTGGACTTTGTTTTTCATTCCCTCCCCCCCCCCTCCTCTTCTTTGATTGATTGATAACCGACCACCGTTGTGAATGGCAATTTGCATACATAGTATAGTGTCGCTTTTGGGCCTTCTAGCTCCACAACCCCTTGAACGATCAACGATCGTAAGAAATGCAGATACGTGCCGCTAGGTTATATAAGTTAAAATGTAAGAACTCATTTCGCTACGCTGGCTCCTTAGAAAATTTCATTTTTTCATTATAACTTTATTACACATAAACAAGCAGTACAAAAGGCGGACCTAATGCCTTCTGTTTATACTTTTTAGGTCTAGGTAGGTCAATTCATAAGTAAAAAGTAAGTAATAACTTACAGAAATCCGATAGTAGTAATTTTTCGAAAAAGCTGTGAAGCTATTGGACTAATAGCTGGCCACGTCAGATATGACACAATAATGAGAGCAACGAAATCCGTCTAGTAAGATTGCAATATTATCCTTGTTGCTAGGTCCGAGAATCTGGCAGCTTTTAATGAGTGGAGGTCAGAGTGACAGACCAGCAAACATTTTCAGTTGGAAAAAAGTTATACCAAAATAGGTACTATAGTAGAGCGCCCTATGAAGCGCTGGTAGTAAGCTTTAGCTGCGTGTACATTACCATGCGGTGGTCGTGTATTTGCCATTTGCTACATTTAGCCCGGACCAACAATTCCAGGGAGCAAGTCATTATAGTAGCACTCAGCCTAGTTCCCGGGTACTAATATGGTTTACACCGTCACGGTTTTACCTTTATGAAAATACATGAGCGAATATTTATGCTAAACCAACGTCTCACCATTTTTCAAACGGCTACAAGATTTTGAAGGAGTTTGTGAATTCATCGTGCGTCGGGATCTTTATTTATGCAATTTCTTTTTTTTCTCAATATATGTTCTCCGATTATTTAAAGAAGGCTGGATCGATTTGGAAAATTATTTTTTTGTTTGGGGTATACTTAACAGTTAGAGTTGCCATATCAGGTCAGGATCTGATGATGGGATCTTTGAGAAATTGAGGGAACTCTTCAAATATCCGCAACCGGATACGGCAACTGTGCAAGCGAGATAGTGCTATAGACATGCGTAGCTCTATCTCGCCGTCACCACAACTGGATACGGTACGTACGATGACGGGTAGTTCATGCATCCCGGGTTTAAAAAGTATGCATATTAATAATTTTAAACAAAAAAGAACCGACTTCACTTAGACCACAGAATCCACCCTTCTAAAAGGAAATGCCCGAGCCACTGTAAAAAAATATTAAAATCACTATAGGTGTGCCTATAATATTTGAAGAGTTCCCTCAATTTCTCCATAGCAAAAACAAAGATCCCGACGAATTGAGAACGTCTGCCTTCGAAATCTTGAAGTCGGTTTAATAAAACAGGATGCATTCCTTATATGAAATAAATGAATGAGAACACCCCTTTGAATTAAAAACTCCGGGTTATATACGAAAATACTACTTCATACTGAAAAACCCGGGTTTCATTCCCTATGACTGAGATGAATGAAAAAAATCTCTATGAATGAGAAAACCCGGGTAATACCCGACCCAGGTTTTTTCATACTAACGAAATCCCTGGTTGCATTCCCCTACCGATGCCGCAGCCTGCGGTGTTCGTCTAATATCAGGCTGGCCACAAGCATGTTTGCCACCACCAAGTCATCATCATCCGAGTGTCCCGGCTTTTGGCCACGGTTACACTTTGAGCTTGGGGTCCGTTCGGCATGAATCCCATTAATTGGTGTAGGCACTTACGAAAACTTTAGCCTGCCAACCCAGAGGAAAATCTTGGGATTAAGTGTGGTTTCTTAACGATGCACGGTACAGATTTTTGAAGTCTGAAGGCATTATTTATTTTGACATGTACTTTTTTTATGCTTCGAACAACTCAGTTACGTACAGGCGCCATCAAATATATCGGCCAATGCACTTTATCGCCGTGACAATAGAGGCGTTGTTCAGATATTTGTGACCACCTTGGCCGCTGCGATATATCTGATGGCGACTGTACGAGCCGGGGTTTTAATTCGAGACTTTCGGATTGAAAGTCGGTCTACTTAATGCCAAACCTTCATCGCTTGCCGTCGTCGAGGTACCTATGAAAAAATAATATAAATGCTGTGCACTTTTCTTCTTAAAACTTCGAGATGAAAACACTTGGAAACGTGTAGTACGAGTCTATACGTAGTCTTAATGCAATTAGTGCTTTTAACTTTGACACACTCGCTTAGTTTTACCCACAAAGGTTCACACTAGTTCTCAGAAAAGCGGAACTGTTCCACAATTTATTTGAGTTAGCGCGAAATATTATTATCTTTCTAAAAGAAATAAAATTCGTTATTCCGAGAGTTAGACGTTATGTTTCATCTTGAAAGATTTAGTGTTGAAAGGTTTAGAGCGCCTAGGCGATGATATATTTTAGTGTATTTAATATGTTTACGGACCCGGAGTATGTCCTAAAACTACGGCCAAGACCACCGGGGGATGGGCAGCAGCATCCTCGGAGTGCGGTGGAGATACTGCGATCGCCAACCCACATGCCAAGCGTGGCGATTACGGCATTCACCCCCCATGGCAAGAACACAAAAACCACGGCCCCGAGTGTGCGGCGACCCCCGGTGCCCTGGTTATGGTAGCGGCCAGGGTACTAGCGGGGTCAGGGGAGCTAAAAATCTCCGGCAAAGATCCGGCTACCACCACCGACGACTTCTGGCCCTGGCAACATATAACACGCGTACACTGCGGACCGACGAAAAGATAGTGGAACTGGAGGAAGGATTGAGCAAGTTGCGTTGGGATGTCATAGGGTTATCTGAAGTCCGAAGAGAGGGGGAGGAAACGATAATCCTGAAGTCCGGCAACTTGCTTTATTTCCGGGAGGGCGACCAACAGTCGACCAGGGAGGTGTCGGGTTCATCGTCTATAAGTCCCTCGTGAACAACGTGGTGAAGATCGAGAGTGTGTCGACTAGGGTGGCGTACCTTATACTCAGAGTATCCAAGAGGTACTCGTTGAAGGTCATACAGGTGTATGCACCGAGTTCGGCACACTCCGATGACGAGGTGGAGGCTATGTATGAGGATATATCGAAGGCCATACATAGCTCCAAAACCTACTTCACCGTTGTTATGGGGGACTTCAACGCGAAACTGGGCAAGAGAGATGGTGAAGAGCTGAGAGTGGGGCAATTTGGATTTGGAAGTCGGAACCACCGGGGCCAACTACTGGCTGGCTTCTTGGAGAAGGAGGGACTCTACACGATGAACTCCTTCTTCAAGAAACGTGAGCACAGGAAGTGGACCTGGATGAGTCCCGACGGTGCAACTAAAAACGAGATTGACTTCATCATGTCGACGAAGAAGCATATATTCAATGATGTCTCAGTGATCAATACTGTTAAAACCGGAAGTGATCACCGTCTGGTGAGAGGCACTTTGAATATATGTGTTAAGCTAGAGCGCTCTCGACTGATGAAGACTACGCTCCGTCCAGCAGCACTACAAATCCAAAACCCTGAGAGCTTCCAGCTGGAACTCCAAAACCGTTTCAATTGTCTAGGCGGCGATGTGGACGAATTCAACGACGGATTTGTGGAAGCTGTCCATAGCTCTGGGTCTAAGTTTTTTAAGGCCCAGCGGAGCAACAGAACCAAAAAGCTCTCTGACTCCACTCAGAAACTCATCGAGGAAAGGAGAGAAATGATATTGTCTTCGGTTGCCGCGATCGTTATTCATGAAATAAAACAATTAAAAACGGATTTTATCGCGTGTATTGAGTTTAAATTACATCCCGACGTTTCAAACACTTTACAGCGTTCGTGGTCAACGGGTCGACTGAGGAAAAATGTACAATTACCTCCGTTCAAAAACTATCTCAATATGCAAACCTACCCACATATTAAATATTAAACAAATTTAGTGTTTGCACATGCCGGAGGGGCCTTTATAAAAACAAATTATTTTTTTTTACAAAACAAATTATTAAACAAATTATTTTATTATTATTAATTATTATTTTCATTTTCATTTTTAATTTTTTAAAAAATTTTTTAAAAAATTAAAAATGAAAATGAAAATAATAATTAATAATAATAAAATAATTTGTTTAATAATTTGTTTTGTAAAAAAAATAATTTGTTTTTATAAAGGCCCCTCCGGCATGTGCAAACACTAAATTTGTTTAATATTTAATATGTGGGTAGGTTTGCATATTGAGATAGTTTTTGAACGGAGGTAATTGTACATTTTTCCTCAGTCGACCCGTTGACCACGAACGCTGTAAAGTGTTTGAAACGTCGGGATGTAATTTAAACTCAATACACGCGATAAAATCCGTTTTTAATTGTTTTATTTCAAGGAGAGAAATGGTTCTGCAATCCTCAGCAGATGCGTCATTATACCGGCAGCTCAATAAACGGATCTCTAAGTCCCTTACCCGTGATTCCAATTCAATACAAATCGTATTGAAGAGGCCATTGAGCAGAATAAGGGCTCTAAAGTTTTCGCAAGAGATTTGTCTATTGGGCAGAGCCAGCTCGCCAAATTAAAAACTGAGGATGGTAGAATCGTTTCATCCAGACCCGAGCTTCTGGGGGAGATAGAGGACTTTTATGGACAGCTATACACATCAACTAGCAGACCTGAAGTTGATCTGGCGGAAGGCCCTAGAGCTAGACTGACCCGACATTATACCGAAGACATCCCGGACATCAGCCTGTAAAAGATTAGAATGGCTCTTAAACAGCTCAAAAACAATACCTGCATGCACCTGGTGAAGACGGAATTACAGCCGAACTTCTGAAGGCGGGTGGTAAACCGGTCCTTATGGCCCTTCAGAAGTTGTTCGACTCCATTTTACTAGAAGGGAGAACGCCTAAGGCATGGAAAAGAGGTGTGGTGGTATTGTTCTTCAAAAAGGGTGATAACGCGTTACTGAAGAACAGGCTAGATGACTTCCAGCCTCCCGAACAAGCCGGTTTCCGAAGAGGCTTTAGTACCGTAGACCACATCCATACGCTCTGTCAGGTTATACAGAAGACTGAGGAGTATAACCTGCCCCTCTGCTTAGCGTTCGTGGACTACGAGAAAGCCTTCGACTCGATCGAAACCTGGGCTGTACTACAATCTCTCCAGAGGTGCCAAGTGGACTATCGCTATATCGAAGTGCTGAAGTGTTTGTACGAGAACGCCACTATGTCAGTCCGACTCCAGGACCAGAACTCGAAGCCTATTCCGTTGCAGCGGGGAGTCAGGAAAGGAGATGTTATTTCTCCTAAACTGTTTACCGCTGCACTGGAGGATGTTTTCAAGACTCTGGACTGGAGAAGGCTAGGCATCAACATAAACGGCGAGTACATCACTCACCTTCGGTTTGCTGACGACATAGTAGTCTTGGCTGAGACCATGGAGGATTTGAGTACGATGCTCGATGACCTCAGTAAAGCCTCCGAGCGAGTTGGTCTAAAGATGAACATGGATAAGACGAAGATCATATCAAATACCCATGTAGCATCAACTCCCAATACAATCGGAGACTTTACACTCGAAGTTGTGGACGATTATATATACTTAGGACAGACTGTCCAGTAGATCCAACTTCGAGAAAGAGGTCAATCGACGAATCCGACTCGGTTGGGCAGCGTTCGGGAAGCTACGGCACATCTTTTTGTCCAATATTCCGCAGTGTACCAGCCACCTGGATACCAGCTTGGGCCCTTTGACTCGGTACAAAGGCGCGCTGTGCGGATCGTCGACGATCCCAAACTCACGAGTGATATTGAACCTTTGAGTCTAAGGAGAGACTTTGCCTCCTTATGTGTGTTCTATCGCTTGTACAATGGGTTGTGCTCCGAAGAACTGTTTGATATGATGCCCACGGCAGCTTTTTATCACCGCACCGCTCGCCGCCGGCAGGGTGTTCATCCTCACACCCTGGAGCCCAAAGGGTCGCGCACAGTACGGTTCAAGAGGAATTTCCTCCCACGAACGCTGCGGCTGTGGAATGAACTCCCTGCCGAGGTTTTCTCAGCGGGCTACAGTATGAGGTTCTTCAAAAAAGGAGTGAATAGGTACCTAAAGGGTAGGCAACGCGCATGTGAATCCTCTGGGGTTGCAGGCGTCCATAGGCTACGGTAACTGCTTACCATCAGGTGGGCCGTATGCTTGTTTGCCACCGTCGTAGTATAAAAAAAAAAAAAAAAAAAAAAGTGTCTCAAGACGAAAATCTTTGATCAGTGTGTGTTGCCAGTGATGAAATATGGTACTGAAACGTGGTCGCTTACAATGGGCCTCATAAGAAAGCTCAAAGTCACCCAAAGGGCAATGGAGATGGCTATGGTTGGAGTCTCTCTGCGTGATCGCATCAGAAATGAGGCCATCCGCAGCAGAACCAAAGTAACCGATATAGCCCTCCGAATGGCTAAACTAAAGTGGCAGTGGGCGGGGCACATTGCTCGTAGAACCGATGGCCCTTGGGGCGGAAAGGTTCTCGAGTGGCGACCACGAACCGGAAGGCGCAGCGTGGGTAGACCCCCCGCAAAGTGGACTGATGACCTGGTGAAGGTCGCGGGAGTTCGCTGGATGCGGGTGGCGCAGGACCGGTCATTGTGGCACTCTTTCGGGGAGGCCTATGTCCAGCAGTGGACGTCTTTCAGCTGATATGATGATGATGATGATGAATATGTTTGCATTTAAACATTAACTAAGTAAAAATGAATATATGATGGAACAATCTTACACATCGATTTAGCCTTAAAATTCGCAAAGCTTGTACATGCGAGTTCTCCAATACCTATCTGTACACACGGGCGGTCATAAATATATAAATACAATCTTGTTTGTAAAATAACATTCTATTCATTTATATGAACTAACTAAAACTAACTACATGTCCTTACTTACAAAATTGTGTGACACTTTCCGGGACCAGCAGACCAGCATTTTTAGGCTATTTAAGGGTATTACAACAGCTAAATTCCACCCCTATCTTTTTCAGCGCGAGTGAAAGAGAAACACTGTCTTACAATTAGTATGGCAGCTTATTGCAAATTTTGAAAAATTATGAATTAATAAAAAACTAACCTACACATTAATTGAGAAATATAAAATAATGAAGTTCTTAGTATTATTAGTTTGGTTGAATTTTGTCCTTAATTCCCACGTATAAATCAAGAAACTGTTTAAAGCTAATGTAACTTTGGAGTTATTTTCTATCGAGCATATCATATCTACATACGTACATACAAACATACGGGTCAAACTTAGAAGCTCCTTTTTCAGGACGCGGGCGAATCCGCGAGCAAAAGATAGCTAATATTTTGTCATTTGTGTCGAATGCTTTTTTTGCCTATATAGACACGCACGGCAGCCATATTTTGTTTACCTGATTTTATTTGCCCTTGACGCCGAATAGAAATATTCTGTTTTTAATAAAGTGTTGAACTAAAATGGATTACAACCATCCATCAATTACTAACTAGCTTTGAAATACAGAAATATTTAACGCATAATTTGTTAAGTCAAAGAGAAAAACGAATGAAATACGAGTTGAATAAAACATGCAATAAATACCTTCCAAACCATTTCTCCTTTTTTGCGTGAATGAAATTTTCACGGTGATTTCATTTTGATTGCTGTGTTTACTTAAATCTTGATCGTAAATCGTGGTGAAACTCAATAAGAAATCTTTACATTTATATCAAATTAATAAATCAGTCTAATGTTTTTCATTGCACTTGCTCGTAGGTTTGAAATTTTTGGGATTTTTTTACTTTGTTCTAGCATTCAATTATAAAATTGAAATTTTCGCTTGCAGACGTTTCTGCTTAGTACAAAATTAATTTAGTATGGGTTAGCGCATTCTTATCGTTGTTATTCCAATATGACTTATATGACTTGGAACTTCGATGCCGTTAACGTAAATATACACTTACTAGCTTTTGCCCGCGGCTTCGCTCGCGTTAAATTCGGGGTAACACGGTTCCCCTTTCCTGATTGCCCCCCGGAATGCTCCATACAAACTTCCACCCCCCATTTTAGGGAAGTGGGGGGTTAGAAAGAGACAAAAAGTAGCCTATGTCACTCTCCATCCCTTCAACTATCTCCACTTAAAAAATCACGTCAATTCGTCGCCCCGTTTTGCCGTGAAAGACGGACAAACAAACAAACACACACATACACTTTCCCATTTATAATATTAGTATGGATTTACGGCAGATGTCGCTACAACGTCTCCCTCTGACGTAAGCAATGAAGGAACTGATGGAAAGATTCACCGAAGTTGAGTAAGGTCAGAGCGATCGGACCGATGTTCCAAAAGGTCGCAAGTTCGAATCTGGCTCGACGCGGTGAATTTTTACATTTTTCTTTCAATAATAAAATTGAAATTTTCACTTGCTGACCTTTCTGCTTAATACAAAATTAATTTGCGCTTCACGCTTTCCTAGGAAAACGGGTCTTGACAGACAGACATACAGACGGACAACAAAGTTATCTTATAAAACGAAACACCCTTCGTTTCGCTAAATATCCTATAATAAACAACCTTTTGAGTGGGTATATTGTGACTGGCCGGTAACTATGAAATCCTACGTTGAGCATAGCTCGACATGCTCTTGGCTGGTTTTTCCTTGCGATGTACGGAACCCTATTTTGTATTATTTTATATTTATTTGGGGACAATATTACACAAATCAACCTAGTCCAAAACTAAGCAAAGCTTGTACTATTGGTACTAGGCGACGATATCCTACTTATATAGATAAATATATACCTACACAGAGATACATAGAAAATACCATAACTCAGGTACATAATATTCGTGATAAACACACATGAACATGAATGTTCGTACCAGGATTCGAACCCTGCTTCGTAGGCAGGGTTACTACCGACTGGGCTAGGAGGCCGTTGTTTATTTTTTAGCCCTTTTATGTTATTTCCACCAAGAAGTAGGTTCTTAAAAGCTTTTGCTCCTTTACATTCCTATTTTATAAAAGACAATGTTACATATATAGAGTCAAATCAATCTTTTCCCCTGACAATGGCAGAATTAGCAATTGGGGACAATCGTCCGAACTTGGCGCATTTGTTTACTGAAATTGGAGTCGTGATAAAAAACAAATTGAATTTCAACAAAGGCCGAGCGAGGCCGTCCAAATGAAAAAAAACGCACGCACAATACGAGGGACCGGCGATGGACAGCCGGAAAGGTAGATTTAGCTATGCAGTAAGAACAAAACAAAAAAAACCGAGGCACATTGAATAATCCGCATAGTGCTTGGCGCGAACTTTCCCAAAAAAACCGGCCAAGAGCATGTCGGGTCATGCTCAGTGTAGGGTTCCGTAGTTGTCGGCCTGTTATAATACATCCGTTCAAAAAGTCGCTTATTAAGGAATCTTTGGCGGCGCTTACGTCATTTTACTGTCCGCCACTTACGTCCATTCACTATGCACCGACCGATTTTATTCATTATAGTTTTCATTGAAAGTACTTATCAGGCCTCACTTCCACGAATTTTTCAAAATTTTTCGAGCCACTGTTCTAAAGTTAGATGGGGACGCCCTTTTTTGAACTTTCAGAGCTATTTTTTACGACACTATTAGTTTTATCGAAAAACTATTTTAGAATAAGACCTCTATTCTTTTTCAAACACCTATTCAACGATACCCAACACGATAGCCGGAGCGAAATTAATAATATTTTTCCAGTTTTTATTTTACCACTTTGTCGGCGTGATTGTAGATACTCATACCAAACTTCAGCTTTCTAGTGCTAACTGTCACTGAGCTAGACCGCGGACAGACGGACGGACGGACATGGCGAAACTATAAGGGTTCCTAGTTGACTACGGAACCCTAAAAAGATCAGGAAATTTCCAGAAAAGTGACCAATATTTCGTTATATTTCTCAATACTCACACGATAATTTTAGTCTTATTTAAAAGGCAGGCTTTAGGCTACTAATATATATAACTTAACCTTAAAGGGATAAGTTTGCCTTTGCACAAATGTTATGTAGGTATGTTCTCCCGTTTTTTTTTATCGTACTATAAAGTGTTTTACTACCAGTAATAATATAACTCAAAATCGGTGCACTATCTCTGTTTGTCCGAGTCTTTATCTTCTTCTTCTTGTGCCATGTCCTCATCGGACGTCGGCGACCATCTCCCAGATTATTCCTATCCTGTGCCATTCTGCTCAGGTTAGCACCGTCTTTAGTATAAGTCCAGTTTTTAATATTATCTATCAAGGCTAGCTTCCTCCTTCCTTTACTTCTTTTGCCCTCTATTTTGCCTTTTTCTATTTTCTTTATTTATAGGTTATATTTTTCAGTATGTATCACAGTTCACGGAGTCGCTAGAGAAATTCTAGATCGAATTGGAGCTCTGCCTAAAACCGGCGAAATGTAAATCGCGTCGGCGGACAATGTCTAATCTACATAGGAAAGTTATTATATTTGCTTGCGGTCTTGGCCGTTTCTTTAAGTGCCCGCTTTCGAAATTACTTCAAGAGCATTTGTTTTGATATATTGTAAGTTTGTATTTGAAGCATTTTTAAGCGGAAATAAACAAAATTATTTTTGCATGTTTTTAAAGTGGGGCATTCCACTCATACAATAGTTTGTTATGAAATCATATACAAACATACCTAACTCTAACTCTATTTAGCACCTAGATGTCGGTTACGGCTGCTGTAAAGCCGATGTAGATCAAAATAAAGGAAATAACCAGGTTTGAAATCACAATTCGAATGAGAGACTTACATCTCTATGACATTTATCAGCACTTAATAATGATATAGAGTTATCCTTGAAAATGACTTATTTCTGTTTTGGGTGAACTGGAGCAAATAAACCATTAAGTTACAGTACAGCACAGTTAGAGGTTTTTTTTTTCAGTATGTATGGAATAAGAATCCGCTGTCCGCACAATTCAATTAATTTAATATGGTATAATTACGCACAGAACGTCCACATAATAGCAACACCGTTGTTTGATGGCCCCACGTTGGGCGCCAAATTAGAACGGCCTGTAAGTGGTTTTAATAATAATTGATTGAATAACATACTATTGTATGAGTGGAATGCCCCACTTTAAAAAAAACATGTAAAATAATTATGAGTTGATAGCAGCGCCATCTATTATTTCCGTTGTGACACTTGTAAAAGGGTCGGCGGGAAGGGTATCTAACTCAAGTGGTTAGCACCTAGATGTCGCTTACGGCTGCTATAAAGTCGATGTAAAAATAAATGCAAAACAAAAGATGATTGAAGGCATTGAGAATTTCGTCAACTCAGTAACTGAACCCATAGCTTAATTGGTAAAGCGATCGAGCCCCGGTAAGGCGTATCGATGCGAGGTTCAAATACTGCTGGGTTGATTATTTTTTCAGTGTTTTCAATGTTTTCAGTGTTTGTATTTGATTGAATAACATACTATTGTATGAGTGGAATGCCCCACTTTAAAAAAAACATGTAAAATAATTATGAGTTGATAGCAGCGCCATCTATTATTTCCGTTGTGACACTTGTAAAAGGGTCGGCGGGAAGGGTATCTAACTCTAGTAGTTAGCACCTAGATGTCGCTTACGGCTGCTATAAAGTCGATGTAAAAATAAATGCAAAAAAAAAAGATGATTGAAGGCATTGAGAATTTTGTCAACTCAGTAACTGAACCCATAGCTTAATTGGTAAAGCGATCGAGCCCCGGTAAGGCGTATCGATGCGAGGTTCAAATCCTGCTGGGTTGATTATTTTTTCAATGTTTTCAGTGTTGGTATTTGATTGAATAACATACTATTGTATGAGTGGAATGCCCCACTTTAAAAAACATGTAAAATAATAATTGATTCGTTATGGCACATTGGTGATGATGATGAGCGAGTTATGTCACACGCAAGATGCATCGAACCATCTCAAGGTCAGGCGCGGATACAGGGGGGGCAACACCCCCCCCCCCCCCAGGCACAAACCTCGTATGCTACGGGGCCCATAGGTGCGGACCGCGAGATATTTTGGGTGAACTGGAGCGAATAAACCATTAAGTGACAGTACAGCACAATTAGAGGTTTTTTTTTCAGTATGTATCACAGTTCAAGGAGTCGCTAAAAAATTATGGAATAAGAATCCGCTGTCCGCACAATTCAATTAATTTAATATGGTATAATTACGCACAGAACGTCCACATAATAGCAACACCGTTGTTTGATGGCCCCACGTTGGGCACCAAATTAGAACGGCCTGTAAGTGGTTTTAATAATAATTGGTCAGGCGCGGATACAGGGGAGGCAACCCCCCCCCCCCCCCAGGCACAAACCTCGTATGCTACGGGGCCCATAGGTGCGGACCGCGAGATTTTTTGTCCCCTAATAATTTCGTTAGTAAAATCATTAGACCAATAAATAGAAACGGGTCCCAATCATGATAAACAGCGCCGATCTGCGAACTTAACCGAAATCCCGTTCAATAAATTCGCTCTGAATTTACATTCTCTCGGAACTAAATCTTCGGCAAAGAAATTAAATCTTACGCAGTTTCTTACAGAATAACTCACGGTAGACCGGGAGCTGGCGTGGGGTCGGAAATAGTATTTTCAACACTCCACCTCGGAAACTAGCTCTTTATCCCATGAAAGCGGTAGGGAAAAATGCATTTTATCCACATGTGGGGAAAGTAATTTGGTACAAGTTTCGATTTCGTTATTTTTTTTCACGTTATCTGGAAGGACATTTAAAGAAATGATTTTGAAATATATAATTTAGAAAGCATTCATTTGGCTTCGATTTTTTATATTTTATGGCTTAGGTATATTTTTTCTACGGTGGTATGGTGAAAATTTTTGTATTATACTGGGCAGCAAAGTTTGTTCAACCTCTCTTGCCTTGAGGCCCCCGTACGCTCAAGATTCCATTATTTGAATCACTCGCTGCGCTCGTGGCTCAATTTTGGAATCTTTCGTTAGCTCGGTTCTAAATAAAAGTACGAGAGGTTAAACATCAACATCATCATTATTATACAAAGGAGCAAAGTTGTTGTGTAACTTCTCGTGCTTATATGAAGCCAGCAAAAGTTTCCAAAACTGAGCATATCATAAGACAGTCGAAATACGAAAAAACGTATTTGAAGTGTAGGACTCATTTCTACAATAATTTCCAACAAAAAAGAACCGACTTCACCTATGTGAAGTCTATACTCCACCTTTCCAAAAGGAAATGTCCGAGCTACTTTAAAAAATATTTAAATCAATATAGGTGTGCCTATAATATTTGAAGAGTTCCCTCGATTTCTCTAGAATCCCATCATCAGATCCGGACCTGGTTACAATGGGACCAACTGTGAAGTAAGTATACTCTTTCAAACAAAAAAAATTTCCAAATCGGTCCAGCCGTCTTCGAATAATCGGTGACTTGGCTTCGAGAAATCGAGGGAGCTCTTCAACTATTATAGTGCACCTATATTGATTTGAGTTTTTTTTACAGTAGCCCGGGCATTTCCTTTTGGAAAGATGGAAGCTAAGTGAAGTCGGCTCTTTTTTGTTTAAAATTATTAATTATACCGGTATCAGTTCCTCCCTGCGTGACGGCAAAACATCTCGGACGCAACCGAGTCAATATAAACCATACTTGAAGATATGAAGGGTATTTTGACAGCGTACATAAAATATCTACAAGCACTTATACTTGTAAGTACTCGTAGGTGTTATTGACGCCGTTGGCACGACAGCTCATAACGCTTCTAAGCGTCCTTGGCGTTGAATAGGAATAAGAGTTATGTCAGATTTTCTCGTAACAGCTCCTGGTACAATAGGTTCAGGGTAAGTGGGGGTAAGACAATCCCCGGTCGTCCATTAAAGCTATCGTGCAGATCTCACGCGACGTTACGAGAATGTATTTCCGATTGGTTAGTGGAGGCGGGGCGGGAGGGTGCCCATGATTTAGCTCTTTAGGTAGTTTTTTGGAAGTTTGGGGGACTTTGGAGGAGTAAGGGTTCAACCCTTTTCTGTTGTAAGCTTTATTTGCAAACTATATTATTTTTAATAAATTTATGTCTATAAATAGATCATAATTATTGTATTAGTTAAATATGTTCGGGATTCATCGGAAGCATCCCCTCCTCCGAGGGCCGCTGAGAGGACAGCGGTCAACGCGATATTCCAGACAGCTTAACACACTGACGCGCTCGCACGTACTTGCGTCGTTTTCAAGTTGATTATATCAAAATTCTAAACTTATGTAATTGATTACTTTCTACGATTAAAACGAACCATCAAGACAACATTTTTTATTGAAGACGACCACCAACCATAAAATTTGGACCTTGCGAACCGGACGTCATGCCTTAAGATTTGGAGCCTAACCAGGACTTCTTCTACATTAAGCATTAAGAAGAGGATCTCTTTACGGATGGCCCAGAATCGGTGACGTGACGGTGTAATTGTGAACCAGTGATTACAAGCAAAATCCACATAGCAACAAGCGAGCGGTCAGAGTGAGTCCGAACCATATTGTTTGCCCTATAGGTATTTGTAATTTTGTGCCCAAACTACTGCCTTTTTAAAGTTGTTTTGTCAATAACTGTGTAGATTAAGTCATAAAGTGATTTTAACAATAAACCGCATTAAGGATCAGTAGGTTTTCGTAATATTTCAAGTTAAAATCTTTAAAATTACAACTACACATTTAATGATAAATATTTAAGCGAGCGGCCGGTCGCTGCTTGTCGCGATAAGGAAAACAAAAGGCAGTGAGTACTTACTTGCATTCTGGTTACCCATATTGATTCTTACCCGTTTTTTCGATATATCTCTTAATTGTTTACGCTCGGAAATTTCATATACTTAGTTATTTGTTATTTATTGCATTGTCGTTTCAATTATTTGGTATATTTATTGAATGTTATTTTGCCGTTTCTTTCAATATCGTAAATAGTGAAATGCAAATGGGTATATTCCGTATTTAACAATTATATCTTAGTAATTCATTGTTTTGGTTAGTTCGACTGGTGCGAATCAAGCCAAATAAATTGGTATTATTTATGTAAGCGTTTATATGCTGGTATGAACAAACAATAGTTTAATTAGTGAATTGATTTATTACTTAGCTAACTAGGTACTTATTTCATTTTAATTGAAACATTTACTTGCTATTTAACAATAGTATTGGTAAATATTAGATAATATTGTTATTCTTTAAAGTTAATCGAATTAAATTTATGATAATAAAGTTATTGTAAACATAATGTCAAGAATATCCGAGTTGGTGAAAAAACGGGGAACTTATAAAGATCGTTTAACGAAATTTCAAACGTATGTAGATGCTTTTAACGATGTTTTGCACTGCAGTGATGTCGAGGTTTTGGAATTAAAGCTACGTATGTCTAACATTGAAGCTATGTTTACGGAATTCGAGGAGGTTCAGACTAGCATCGAGTGCCTGGCGCTCACGGAGGAGGAAGTTCAGACACATTCCGCACAAAGGTCAGATTTAGAGTCTCAATATTTTTCCATGCTTGCCCGGGCTCAAGAGATATGTAACGCATTTAAGGGTAATAGAAGGTCCGGCAAACGCACCAACAATGTTTCTGAAAATTTCTATTCTTCGGCGGGCGAGAGTGATGATGATTTGGCGTCGGTGAAACAGGTACATAAAGGCGTCACAGGTGTTAAATTACCCGTTATTCAAATTCCTAAATACAGCGGTGATTATGAGAGTTGGCTTGAATTCCGTGATGTTTTCACGTCTCTTATTCATTCGAATAAAAACATTGGTGACATTCAAAAATTCCATTATTTGCGAGCTTCCTTGGAGGGAAGCGCTGCTCAAATCATCCGTGCGTTGGAGTTTTCTGAGTACAACTATACTTTAGCGTGGAAATCTTTATGCGAACGGTTTGACAATACGAGGCTGTTGGTGCAAAACCATGTTAAGGCAATTTTTGATGAAGAGGTAATAAAAAAGGAATCGGTCATAAGACGTATAGATAACTATACGTAGGGTTGTAGATGCGTGCAATAAAAATCTACGTGCGTTGCAAATTTTAGGGGAACCAGTAGAAAAATGGGATACTCTGATTATTTACATTATATCCACAAAATTAGATTCTCTTACACTTCGTGAATGGGAGGAACACAAAGTTACACATGAAAAGTTAACATTAGAAACCTTTACAAAATTTCTTAAAAATAGGGCAGGCGTTTTAGAGACGATCGAATTAAGTAAAAACATAAATAATAATAAACAAGATTCGACATCGAAGGTTACAAATAAACCCATTCGTGGCTTTGCTGCAGTTATGCAGCCCAATTACAAAAATACAATTGTCCATATTGCAAGGGTAACCATCCCTTGTATTTATGCAATCAGTTTGCTCAGATGAGTGTAAGTGCAAGAGAACAATTTGTGGGCCGCATGAAATTGTGCAGTAATTGTCTTAGGGCAGGTCATAACTTACGCACGTGTAGACTAGGTCCGTGCCGACAGTGCGGCGGCAAGCACAATTCTTTATTGCATAGGGAGTCTAGCTCCAATAGCAGCGCGGCATCGGACGCGGCGGCACCGACCACATCGGTTCCGCCGACGCCCGCTGCGCCTGCTGTAGCCCAGCCAGCGAGGAGTCCGGCTGATGTAATTAGAACCATGGCGGCGATAAATAAACGACCTTTCGGTTCGACTCGTCGAGGTCTTCTTGCAACAGCGATGGTTCAGATTGTAGATGTTCATGGTAGACCTCATGAAGTTAGGGCAATGTTGGATAACGGTAGTGAAACATGCTTCATGACAGAGTCGCTTTTCCAGTCATTAGGTCTACAGTCTAAGCATATTACGTCCACACTCACTGGCATTCGAGACCAAACTTCTATAGTAAATAAAGAATGCGAAGCTATAATACAGTCCAAAATCAGTTCGTTCAAAGCAAGCATTAACTTTATAGTGTTGCCAATCATAATTTCAAGTCATGATTAAGTCTTTAATGTAAACACACAAAATATTCCTTCGGGAATTACCCTCGCAGACCCAGAATTCTTTAATCCCTCAGGTTACGACATACTACTTGGCGTGGATATATTCTGGGAAGTGCTAGGAACACACAAGATAAAATTAGGCAAATACAGTCCATTCCTCGTGGAAACCGAGTTCGCATACATCATTTCCGGGCCCACTCGAAGGCGATCGTCGAGATCGTCGAGAAAGATTTTGTGCAACTTCACAAAATTCGATGAAGTTCAAGCTCAGCTTGGAAAGTTCCGTCTGATAGAGGAAGTTCCAGTCATTAAGGGAGCGTATACTACTGAGGAGGAGTTGCGTGAACAAAACTTTAAGCATAACATGTTACGCATCGGAGACGGTAGATTCTCAGTGGGAATTCCTCTAAAAGCCGACGAATCCGAACTTGACCGTTCACTTGAACGTGTCAAGTCGAGTTTTTTAGCGCTAGAGCACCGGCTGATAAGCCAGCCGTCATTAAGGCTCATGCACGTTGATTTCATTAAGGAATATTTATCATTAGGTCACATGACATTAAGTGACATAAATAATCCAAATGAAAATACTTACTTTTTGCCCCGTCATGGCGTGTTGCGGTTTTGGCAACATCGTTATTTGATGGCAGGTGACATCCAAAAGACGTACAGGTAGGTGCTTGTTAATGAAAACCAACGTCACCAGCAGCAAATCATTTCGCGTGACGACCCTTCTAAGCCCCGCCGGACGTATAATTTAAACACAGTCACATATGGCACAGCCTCTGCCCCGTTCTTGTCTGTTCGTTGCCTTAAGCAAATTGTGGACGAATTCGACAACGAACAGGTGCACAAGGTCATTAGTGAAGACTGTTACGTCTATGATCAGTTGAAGGGGCAAGAAACAGCCGAGAGTCTCATTGACCTTCGTGCTCAGATCTCAGAGGAACCAGCGTCCAGGTGTTTTAACCTCAGGAAGTTCCGTTCTAACCTTCCTACTAGTAGCGACGGCTTGGACAGTAGCGTTAGTTCAGCCATCGTTGATCTGGGTCTAAACTGGACACCATCGGGCGATGACTTGCAATTTGACATTAAGACTGACCCCACTCGAGATGCCATCAAGAGAGTGATCTTGTCCACCATAACCCAAAATTTTGATCCATTTGGGCTTCATTTCATCATTCTCGTCAAGGTCATTCTCCAGAAACTCTGGCTTCACAAAGTGAGTTGGGATAGTTCGTTGCCTTCAGACATCGTTAAGTCATGGCTTACGTTCAATGTTACATTGCAAATTGCCGCAAATGGCTCTTTATCTTTGTCTATAAACCACCAGTCATATCAATGACCTAGTAAAAATGCCCCATAAAAAATCATCTGCTGAGTATAAAACTCTTTCTAGTGGTCAATCGTTACCCACAAAAAACAAACTGCTATCTTTAAGTCTGTTCATTGATGAATTAAAAATCGTAATTTTACATTCCAAAAGAAAACATTCACTCTTACTTATATCTAAATACATTTTATTAAAACTGATATTTCGGTTTCAGCACATACGTTTAATGCACGCAGAGTCTTAATTGCTGCTGTCATCTATCTGTGAAGAATTTTGGCCTATCTGGGGTTGTAATTTAGCTTGATCTATTGTTTACAATTCTTCTTATTTATTTAAAATTCTTCTTCAGTTGCCAGCACTGCTTTCGCATTAATGCACAAACAGCCCGTCTGGTTACGGAAAATCTATCTGAGCAGCGCCTTCAGCCAGGATACCCATTCCAGACTACAGGAATGGACTGCACGGGTTCTATCCTATAGTAGCACTTAACAAAAGGACGTGGAAGCAAGAGATAAAGTATATATCGTCAAATTTATTTGCTTCACCACCAAACGCGTTCATCTCGAGTTAGTAAGCTGACTATCCAAGGACTCCTTCCTAGCTACGTTGCATCGCTTCATTGCTAGACGAATTAAACCTGCTACTTTGCTTTATGGGAATTCAACGTTCCGAATTCGTAGGGGCAAATGAGCTCTAAATATAAGTTCCTCAAAGACAACGCAAATGCCATAATAGACGAAATGTCTAACGAGCAGATTGACTTTAAGTTCATACCTGCATATGCTGCTTACATGGCCGGTCTGTAGGAAGCCAACATAAAATGCATAAAGGCCCATTTGCATCGCTTGTTAGGGAACGCACACTTAGTCTTTGAAGATCTGTATACAGTTAAATTAAAATTTCGTCCCCTGACACCACTCTCGACTGACCCAAATGACATGAAACCATTGAATCCAGGGCATTTCATGGTAGGACGAGCGATGACTGCTTTGCCTACTCCAATGCTTGTCGACGTTAACCAAAACCGACTCAGTCGCTTTATCGCGCTTGGCAGTTACGTCAACACTTTTGGGCCAGATGGCACAAGGAGGACATCGCTAAACTTCAACAATGCACCAAATGGCCCAGCTCTAAGGGTCGACAACTAAAAAAGGGAACATTAGTCCTTGTTAAAGAAGACGGACTCCCGCCGCTCAAATGGCGACTGGGGCGCATCACCAACACGCATCCAGGGAGCGATGGAATCTCCAGAGTCGCGGATATCAATACGACAAGAGGAGTGATACGCCGAGGGTTCAACCGCATCTGCCCGTTGCCAACCTCTGACGTCGACGAGTTGAAAGTCAACCCTTTCAACGCCGGGGGGCATGTTCGGGATTCATCGGAAGCATCCCCTCCTCCGAGGGCCGCTGAGAGGACAGCGATCAACGCGATAGTCCAGACAGCTTAACACACTGACGCGCTCGCACGTACTTGCGTCGTTTTCAAGTTGATTGTATCAAAATTCTAGACTTATGTAATTGATTACTTCCTACGATTAAAACGAATCATCAAGACAAAATTTTTTATTGAAGACGACCACCAACCAAATATGTTCCATTATCTTAGGAATTTTATAGTGTAATAGATGTGACTTATTATGCTTTTGTATTGGGGCCTTTTCAGTTAACTGTGTACCGTTAACGGCCGGTTAGCAATCGTCACAAAACTGACAGTCAATGTCAAATCCCATACATTTTGTCAGGAATGTGACGGTTAGACGTTTCTGAAACACGACATAAGTACAATTTAAAATAAAAATGTCCTGGGCTTTTACAGTTATAATATAAGAAAGTAACAATATAATTTAAGTATTATATTTATAGATAATATTGTATAACAATGTCGCTTCGCCTACTGCGTCGTTGGACATTAATGTGCGCTGCCCGCATTGTCCCCAGATTCGTTATTTCAAAGGTACAAAAGGTTTAAATATCCATATTGCAAAAAAACACAAACCCCAGGTCCCATGTTCGGCCCCTGTAATCTCTGTCCCTCCATCGACATCCATTTCGCAACCACACACCGTGCCTTCCGACCTACCTTTTTGGCAAACTATTAGTAACTTAAAAAGTACCCTACCAACTCTCAAACGCATACCCAGGGGCGCCCGCGTCGCAGTTTCTAAATGTTTAGCAGAAACCATAAAAACTGCCGTGAGTGAGAATTCAAAACGCGCCTGGGAAGAACTTCTGACATTTTCTTTCAAAGTTCTCCATGTTAATAAAGGCGATCAGAGTAATAGGTCCCTTACCGCCAAAATAAAAGAGAACTGCGTTCGCACTTCCTCTGTAAGTCCGATTACTCCCCAACATCACTCCTCCAAACGAAATTCATCTAAAATAGTAGAAAACAAAGTAGCGGATGGAGATATTAGGGGTGCCGCACGCATAATTTTCTCCAACGACGCAATAGCTCCTGACAACCCAGATACACTTTTGGCTCTTAATAATAAACACCCACTTCCAGCAGCAAACTCTGTCCTGCCTGGCCCTCCGCTGACCACTGACGTGCCGCTTCAAGCTACACCAGAAGATGTTTTGGGAGCCGTCATATCGTTCCCAAATGGCTCAGCCGGCGGCCTAGATGGCCTTACGCCACAACACCTAAAAGACGTCTTAAGCAGCGACTGCAACGGAACTCGTGACGAGCTCCTAAAACATCTAACATCACTGGTGAACCTAATGCTAGCAGGTGAAGTGCCTACGGACGTGACCGATATACTGTATGGAGCCAACTTATGCGCCCTCCTAAAAAAAGACGGCGGCATACGACCGATCGCCGTTGGCACTACTTTTCGTCGTCTCACGGCAAAAATAGCTTGCCGAGCCGTCTTAGAAAAATTGAGTACAGAATTCAGGCCTCTCCAATTGGGATTTGGCGCAAAAAGTGGCTGCGAAGCCGCTGTCCACGCCGTGCGTACCTTTGTGGAGCGTCAGGCTGGCGAGGTGCTGCTGAAAGTCGATGTGACGAACGCCTTCAACTCTGTGGACCGAGGCCCCCTTCTGACCCAAATAAAAGAAAAAATTCCCGAAACCTACCATTTTTTATGGCAGTGTTACAGTTCCCCCTCAAAACTTGTATATAAATCAAACCTTTTGGCCTCCTCTGTTGGTTGTCAGCAGGGTGATCCTTTAGGCCCAGCCATCTTTAGCCTCGCCATCCATCCATTCATAAAATCTCTAAATTCCAAATTAAATGTCTGGTACCTAGACGACGGTACACTAGGGGGTGATGCAGGTACAGTCTTAGACGATCTACAAAAACTAACATCTGATCTAGAGTCTATAGGGCTATATTTAAAATTTTCAAAATGCGAATTATTTATTTCCGACTCATGTACTGATAAGGACCGGATAATACAAAGTTTCGAAAATATAGCACCCGGAATAAAAATAATCAGTGAAAACCAGCTTCACCTCCTTGGCTGCCCTATTTTGGACCAATCTTTCGACAAATACATCAACGATAAAATTCAAAATTTCAAATCTGTTTCCGACCGTCTATTAAACATTAACAAGCATACCGCATACACAATCATTCGATACTGTCTTTTTGTTCCTAAATTTACTTATGTTCTTCGTGGCAGCCATCTCTGGAAGCACCCGACCCTACTCCTAAAACTAGATTCCCTGATACAAGAAACCCTATCATGAGTCCTCAACATACCGTTTGACGAGAGGTCTTGGACCCAGGCCACTTTACCTATACGGCACGGTGGCCTGGGGATACGCAAAATTACCAGTGTATCGCTGCCTGCCTTCTTGTCCTCAGTGCATAGCGCCCAGAACTTAGTTGAAAGCATTTTAACCCCTTCTCTCGGGGCCATGGAGGCTGCTCATTGCACTGAGGCCAAGAATGTATGGTCAGTGACCTGTCCCAATACTGACCCGCCTACCAATCCTTGTTCCCAGAGGCAATGGGACGAGCCGCTCTGCCGATTAGTACGGAACAATCTAGTTGACACGTCAACTGGTCCGGCAGATCGAGCTCGTCTCCTTGCCACTGCGGAGTGGGAGTCGGGTCTGTGGCTACAGACTCTACCTTCACCATGTATAGGCACGCTTCTAGATGACTGTACCTTTAGACTGGCGACTAGTTTGCGGATAGGGGCAGCAATACGCAGCTGGGCGTATACCTCGTCACGCGAGCATAAATGATGTCATCCGAAGGGCCCTTGTCAGCGTCAAAGTTCCGGCCATCTTAGAACCCGTTGGTTTGGCAAGGGACGACGGCAAGAGGCCCGACGGTATGACGCTGGTGCCTTGGAGGATGGGACGGCCTCTGGTATGGGACGCTACGTGTGTAGATACTCTAGCCCCGTCCCATCTTCCAGGTACCAGCAAAAATGCTGGCAATGCCGCATCCGCAGCAGAAGACCTCAAACGCCGCTACATGGCTACATAAAGCTTGTCCCAGTAAAAAATGTCGTTAGTTTACGCAGCGTTGGTATATCAGGTTTCAATGAAAATGGTTGTAACTGGCTGGTTATATGTTAAATGCATCTCGGTTCTTTATTTTATATTAGAAAAAAATCTGTCACAGTCACATTTTCAAAGATCTCGTCTCCACAAGAAAAACTTCATGAGAAAGTATTGTACAAATATGTCCAATATTAAGGCATTTTCACGAAAAAAGTGGCAATGGAGCTAAACACGTCTGTTAGAACTGTGCAAAGGGTCCTAAAACAATTCAGAGAGACTGGCGGTATTCGACGGCGTCCTAGAAGTGGTCGGAAGACCGGGTTTGTTAAGAAAAATATTGAGAAGAGTATCATCTGCTTTGCTGAAAAAACCTACATCATCTGTAAGAGATTTAGCTAAAAAGTTTAAAACGTCTAAATCCACTGTGCAACGAGTTAAGAAAAATAATTCTATAAAGACTTTCAAACAAACTAAAGTGCCTAATAGAAATTCGAAACAAGAAACTGACGCAAAAACGAGATCCAGAAAACTGTATTCAAAATTAACGACAAAAAAATACTGTATTGTGATGGACGACGAAACATATTGCAAGCTTGATTTTAAATCACTGCCGGGACATCATTTTTATTCGGGGACCGATAGAAAAACTATCAATGACGAGTACAAAGTCATAAAAACGGATAAATTTGCGAAGAAGGTTCTTGTGTGGCAAGCGATCTGTTCTTGCGGGAAACGCAGCACTCCATACTTTGCTAAAGGAACTATGAAAGGCGATATATACCTTAAAGTGTGCATGGAAAAGCGATTATTGCCGTTTTTTAAGCGACACAAGAAGCCAGTTCTGGTTTGGCCTGATCTGGCCACGTGCCACTATTTTAAAAATGTGATTAAATGGTACAAAGCCAATAATGTCGAATTTGTGGAAAAATACCAAAATCCTCCTAACTGTCCTGAAGTACGACCTACAGAAAAATATTGGGCTCGTATGAAGCAGAAGCTCTTAAAACATAAAACTAACGCCACATCAGTTGAAAACTTCAAGCGAAAATGGAATGCAGCTTCAAAACTAATCACAGACACTGATGTACAAAACCTGATGGCAGGTATCAGAAGAAAATTACGAAGTTTCTGGATGAATAAACAATAGAACAAAAACATAGCAAAAATACGTTTTGTTTACTACATTTCTAATAAACTGTTGTCAAAAATTTGGTAACTTTTTATTGCTTACATTATTTCATACTAACTAATAAACGACATTTTTTTCTGGGACAAGCTTTATTTGAGGCGTTTGGGGTCGAAACGTTGGGGCCATGGGGGCCGAGCGCGCGCCGCATCTACAAAGATTTAGCGGCGCGTTTAATCGAAACAACGGGTGACCAGAGGGCTGGCCAATATTTTGCACAGCGAGTAAGTATCGCTATACAACGTGGCAATGCGGCCAGCCTTCTGGGCACCCTACCCATTGGCAGCGATTTAGAGGATATATTCTATTTGTAGGTAGTTTTTAGTTTATAGTTATTTATTACTTTTTCTATTGTTTTGTCAGTTTGAATATACAGTTGAAATGAAATGAAATTTAAAAATATATATATTGTATTATTAAGTGCTATTAGAGTTTGACATTTATTAAAGCAATTTACCATGATGAAACTCTGAATAACTAAGCGATTGTTTGAGATAAAATAAGAGATCTTTATTTACCTGCTGCATAATATTTTTTAAAATATTTTTTTTTACCCAGACGTGTTTTTGCTTTTTATTTCATGATCAACCACAACTCGTATGTAAATGCATTGTCTCAATTTTTTATACCACGACGGTGGCAAACAAGCATACGGCCCGCCTGATGGTAAGCAGTTACCGTAGCCTATGGACGCCTGCAACCCCAGAGGATTCACATGCGCATAACCTATACACTCATTTTTTGTAGAACATCTCCTCCTCCTCCTCCTGCACCTTCTCTGTCTCCTTTTTAGGGTTCCGTACCTCGAAAGGAAAAAACGGAACCCTTATAGGATCACTTTGTTGTCTGTCTGTCTGTCTGTCTGTCTGTCAAAACCATTTTTCTCAGGAATGCGTGGAGGTGTCAAGCTGAAATTTATATCAAATACTTAGGTCTATTATCCCTTGAAGCTGTGAAAAAATCAAACTTAAAAGCCAACGCAATCAAAAGATACAGTCGTTAATGCTGCAAACTTTAGAGTTTTTCGGCACTCGCAAAACTTACGGGGTACTTCCCGTGAACTCAGAAACTTGAAATTTGGCACGAAGAAACGTCATATAGCATGGACAATGGAAAAATTACAAAAAGTAGACACTTTTAGTAAAATCATCCAAAAGAATTTTTTTTTAATTTTAAGAGGCCTTATTCCCAAAACGCACGAATTTCACGAAATGCTTCATTTTCTTCGAAGGCTATGGCGAAAAATCTTAGTTTTTTTAAATCAACTATTGATGCATATAATAGTTCATTTCTTTATCTAGACGGCCATCGGAGCAAAAATTACATTTTAGAAATAAAAATATGAAAACAATTGGTTGTCTTTGAAGACCTGTCCGGATTTTCCAGTTAGATGTAACGTTTATTTCCAAACTACGGAAAAAAGGGTAACAATTCTTATTCAATTTGAATAAAATTCAATTGAGTATATCATGTCTGAGACGGCCATCGAAATAAAAATCGAAGATTCATCTTGGATAATAGACAAAATACCTACTGATTATATGCCAGTTTTTTGATGAAAACACAGTTACATTTAATTTTTTCCACGAAAACCCTATAAATATTTAGCCTTAAAAATATTACCATAACAAAGTGAGACTATATTTCTATCAAGATAAAAAAATATCATTACTATAGTGGTCAATTTAAGAATAGTATGAATTTTTAAAAATGACCTATAAATCACACTTCACAGGACACTTTTTGTAAGAATCGTATTTTTGGGTACTTAATAATAATAAATATGGTTCTAAAGTATTTTTTCGTATTACTAATACTTCAAACTTTCTTATAAATAGCATTTTATGCGGCTTTTTCCATTAATACAGTTTTTCGACCTTTTAGGGAATAAGGAGCCTTAAAATACTACCTTTTTCCTCGAAAACGCATGGAGATATTAAATTGAAATTCATGTCAAATACTCAAGGCTATAGGACCTTTCAGATGTAGCAAAACCAAACTTTTATGTCAACGCAATCAAAAGAAATAGCAATTTAAGTCGCTCATTATGAAACTGAGTACTCGCAAGAAACTCAAAACCTAAAGGGTACTTCCCGTAAACTCAGAAACTTGAAACTTTGCACGAAGAAACTTCATATAGCACAAACAAAGGAAAAATTACGAACAGTAGACATTTTTAGTAAAATCATACGTTTTAAATTATAAACTTACTACCTTTTTCCTCGGAAACGCGTAGAGATATAAAATTGAAATTCATATCAAATACTCAGGTCTATATCAATTTTCTATGTCAATGCAATTGGTGAACTTTTACTTATATACCTACAGGTATGTACGGAACCCTCGGTTCGCCAGTCCGACTCGCACTTGGCCGGTCTTTTTCTCCTATTCTCGTGGCCAAAATATTAGAGAACAGTCTTGATTCAACTGAAATCATGGTGTCCCTAGAAACTGACTACATTCGGAGGAACAATCTCATTAGCCGTGAATTTTGCGACTCGGCCCTGCCCGCCCCACTCTCCTGGCAGATTTACACCGATATGCGCTAGGATTAGGACGTTACAGATTACAATAGACACCGCATTATGATGTGCATACTCGTAGACTGTGAGGTAAACACATAAATGCGGGGTCCATAAAAAAGTTATAGTAGTTTATGTAACTGTTACGTAATAAGGGTCCTTAAAATTCGAGTGTGATTTTATGAAACGTTTTAAGGCCTAATTGCGTACAGTTGCATACACTGCTTTATCTACACACATATTATAAATCCTAAATAAAGTGTTCGGAAACCATTAGAATGACCGCCATTGCACCGCCATGACCAACTCGATTGTGCCGGCGGTCGGGCGGGCGCGTGCCGGTGGTCGGTAGGAGGGCAGATTTTCATTACCTTTGCGTAGGTAATGAATTTTCATACTTTTTTACAGATAATACACTGATGTTACGTTACGGGTTGCAATAATGGTGGTATTAAAAAAAATATATTAAATGAATTCCTAGTTTTACTTAAATTCCTAGTTTTTTATGTTTGACTTAGATTGTATTTTTTAGTTTTAGAATATCAACTATGTTGCTATTTATGCCCAGACAGGGTAACCATGCATGCACCTAAAACATGTTAACACCTTAATGTAACCATGGTTCGCAATGAATAAATGAAATGAAATGAAATTTCATACGGTTTCCGAACGCGGAATAGAGGATTTATGATATTGGTGTAGATAAAATAATGTAAACAAACGCATTTACCTTCATTGCTTCCTAGCCTCAGCAACACATGTGTATAATCAGAATATTCAATAATACAGGCCTACGGAATCCATACGAAGGACCTTTCAGAGTCACTGACAGACAAGATAAGTCTCTCACTATCATTGTCAATGTGCCCTACTTTCAGAGTTGGGCATAATCAATTACTTTTGGAATTAATTACACGATTACATTACAGTAATCGTGATTCCTCGGTAATCGATTACTTAGGTAATCAAAATTACTGTAATACTGTACTATGATTACATCTGTAATCCATTACTTAGGAATCAGTATTGTAAACCACTACTGTAATCTTGATTCCTCAGTAATCAAGTACCTACTTAAGTAATCTGAATTATTAAATTACTAAATTCCAGACTGGATTACACCGTGAGTGTCATTGGCATGGTTGTCAGGGGTGATTTATAAACAATGATGGATATAATTATAGATTGCTTGCGAATGGGTTTTCATAAAGCCAGCTATGTGCGAGTCGGACTTTCACACAGAGGGTTCCGTACCAAAACACGAAAAATAACACGTTCCTTGTATAAGGATCCCTTGAATTTATATCGCATTTTTTTACATTCTTTGCTTAATCCTCGTGGCTGAGGGAGGTGACGATGTGGACACTTTTCCCCTGTGCTCTTCTAGCCGATCAATCCTAGGTTCGATGCTTTCTTGCCTGTAGTGTGGCTTCAGCGGGGGACCGATTTTGTGGCTGACTGTACTGTTCTTTACACAATCATCTAAATACTTATAATGTATTCTAATATCGGTTAGGAGGAATTGGTTCTAAATCAGTTTACAAGTTTTTTATATTATACGACTTTACGGCTGACTGTACTTTTCTTCAGACTATCATCTGATACTTAGGGTATTGAGACGATTCTAATATCGGTTAGGAGGAAGAGGTTCTAAATCAGCTTGCAAATTTTTGACAGTTTATGATTTTGTGGCTGACTGTACTTTGTTTAGACAATCATTTGATACTTAGGGTATTAAGACGATTCTAATATCGGTTAGGAGGAATAGGTTCTAAATCAGTTTACAGGTTTTTGACATTATACGATTTTATGGCTAACTGTACTTTTCTTTAGACAATCACGATTCTAATATCGGTTAGGAGGAAGTGGTTCTAAATCAATTTACAAGTTTTTGACAATTAATGATTTTGTGGCTGACTGTACTTTTATTTAGCCAATCATCTAAATACTTATTATTATTTATTCTAATATCGGTTAGAAGGAATTAATTCTAAATCAGTTTACAGGTTTTTGACAATATACGATTTTGTGACTGACTGTACTTTACTTCAAACACTGTGAGTTAAATAAAAGCTTGTAAAAAATAGCTTTCTTAATATACTTAAGATGCATCACACAATTGAGCGGAATTCAGTCTATCATAGACAATAATCAGCCGGAAATCGGAAACAACCCAACTTCCGGCAAATTTTTGTCTATGGTGACTGATTTTTGTATGGAGTCAGACAAAATTCAGAGGTTGGGTTTTTTCTTAGAGCTGATTTTTGTCTATGATCGACAGCTACGATTCCGCTAATCGATGCCCAAAGACTGAATCCGAACTGATTTATGTAAAAAAAACATCACAAGCATGGCAGCAGTGCGAATTTAATATATATATGTAGAAGTAATCTGGTGGTAATCAGTCAACAATTCCAGTAATTTGGAATCAATTTTGATTCCCAATTAATAGTAATTGTACTTTTTCTATAGATGATTCCTGATTCCTTAATATGTACTGGTAATCACCGTTTCACTTGATTACATAACAAGTAATCTGACAACCGGTAGTGGATTACAGAAGTAAAATCAAGTAATCGTGTAATCAGGAATCGATTACGAAATGCCCATCTCTGCCTACTTTAAAACACGTTTAAACACGATCCAACTTCAATACAACCACCAATGCATTAACTACGCAATACAGCTATCGCCTAAACGTCTGAATCAGAAATATCGGAATTTACTTGAAAATTATTCCGCTGCAACTCCAATACAACTTCAATATTGGTTGATTATTTGTTGTGCGGTGAAGTTATGTTTTAGATAAATTGTGTTTTCAATGTATTTTACAATTAGAATACGGGACATTGGCTCGCCGCGCATAGTTTCACCAGTTAAACCAGCTTTTCATAGAGACAGAAGCGGCAATAAGAAAACATTTCACACAAAATTATCGAGTAAGTTACAAACGTAGGTACTTATACAAATACAAATAATTTATTCATAACGCCAAGTTACAGGTCAGGCTTAGGTCTAGGAAATACATTAGGTATTGCGCATTGTTCAATAGGTACAGGTACATAAGTATTCGACACAACAATTGTACAGTCTAAGTTATTAAACTCATTGAGTAGGAAGCTCATACAATTCATCCACTGAATAAAACGTATGGTCAAGGAGCCACCTACGTAGTTTTAGCTTAAAGGCCACTATGGAAGCCGCATCTTTTTTAATTGTGTCCGGCAGTTTGTTATATACAGACGGGCCCATCACATACACCGACTTCTCCGACTTCCGTAGGTCGTGTTCTGGTGTTCGGAGAAGGTGGGCAAGCTTATTGCTGCGCATGGCGCGGTACGGGTTTAAACCTCGCTGACGAAACGCATCTAAGTTCTTGTGTGTGAAGAGAGCTACCTGGTAGATGAGTTCGCAGGGAAGAGGCATAATATTTAGTTCCTTAAATAGCTCTCTGCACGGCGCATCGTCAGGCACTCCGGCAATGACACGTACCACCTTCCTCTGCTTTCTGAAGGCCCGCACGGCGTCTGCGGCTCTCGCCCACAGCTCCACGCCGTAGGTGAGGAGGCTGTGAAAGGTCGCAAAATAACATGATAATACCACGCTGCGAGACGCCGTGCTAGCCAGGCGACGGATCGCGAAGTATGCGCGGCCCAGTTTGGAGCAGAGCTCGTCAATATGGTAGCCCCATGTGAGGGCACTATCGATATGAAAGCCCAGGAGCGGTCTCAGCATATGTTGTGTGTCAGCCGTTGCATACAACCGCACAACGCTGGTTTTCAGTGCGCCTCTTTTTCCTTAACCACATTTACAATATGTTATTTAATCAAATACAAACATTGAAACATTTTTTCAATGTTTGTATTTGATTAAATAACATACTAATGTATGAGTGGAATACCCACTTTAAAAAACAAGTAAAATAATTACACATTTACAATACTTGCGGGTAGAATAACTTAACCCTAAAAACTATACAAATATAAGAAGAGGAAGGCAAAATTATCACCAAAAATATTATTTATCACTAATACATAGGTTCGAGAACAGGCAGTCTTTTGAAATCGATAGACGTATCGAAAAGAAGACGTAAAGAAAAATATTTCGATGATGTAAAGTTCCACAATAATATTTACTTATACACGGTGTAACATGAGGAAACCGAATAATTTTAACAGCGTATTCCTGATCATAATTGGAGACTAAAATGTCGTATAAACTTTTCTGGATTTCGCCAAAAAAAAAAATTTTTTTCCTCTTTTTGAATGCTTTTGAATATAAAAACAAAAATATTATTAGTAAAACTGTCGATTAAAATAAATTAGTACATTTTTTTCCGTAAAAAATAGCTTACGTAAAGTATTCCTTGGCACTTTGATATTTGTCAATAAGAATGTCTAGACTAGACCCCATAAAGGGTGAAATCGCCATCGAAAAAGCGTTTTACACTGAGTCACATTAAAAAATGTTTTTTTATTTAAGTGGTAGTAACTCTGAAACTAGGCGAATTCCAGAAAAGTTTATACGACATTTTAGTCTCCAATTATGATCAGGAATATGCTGTTAAAATTATTCGGTTTTCTCATGTTACACCGTGTGTATTACTAAGAAAATAGGTGTGTGCAATTCTTAGTCTTTGTTTTTTTTACCCTTTCTGCTCTCTCAATACAACTCAACACAAACGCATGTAATAATAGTAATAAATTATTGCTAGATTATGAAATAAATATGAAGATTTTTTGTGCTCGATATATTATAATTTTAACCAAAAAAGAACCGACTTCACTTAGACTACACATTTCCAAAAGCAAATGGCCGAGCTATAAGCTTCGAATAACCGGTGAACATAAAAAAAACCGGCCAAGTGCGAGTCGGACTCGCGCACCGAGGGTTCCGTACAAACCTATAACAAGCAAAAGTTGTAGTATGTTTATTGCTAATTTCAATTTAATACCTCTACGCGTTTACGAGGAAAAAGGAAGTAAGTTTAAAAAAAAAAAAAAATTGTGTGATTCTACTAAAAATATCTACTTTTCGTAATTTTTCCTTTGTCTGTGCTATATGAAGTTTCTTCGTGCTAAGTTTCAAGTTTCTGAGTTAACGGGAAGTACCCTTTAGGTTTTGAGTTTCTTGCGAGTACTCAGTTTCAAATTATGCGACTTAAATTGCTATTTCTTTTGATTGCGTTGACATAAAAGTTTGGTTTTGCTACATCTGAAAGGTCCTATAGCCCTGAAAATTTGACATGAATTTCAATTTAATACCTTTACGTGTTTACGAGAAAAAAAGATAGAAAGTTTAAAATTAAAAAAAATATTTTTTTGTATGATTATACTAAAAATGTCTACCTATGTTTTGTAATTTTCCCATTGTCTATCCTATATGTCGTTGCTTCGTGCCAAATTTCAAGTTTCTGAGTTCACGGGAAGTACCCCGTAGGTTTTGCGAGTGCCGAAACACTCTAAAATTTGCAGCATAAACGACTGTATCTTTTGATTGCGTTGGCTTTTAAGTTTGATTTTTTCACAGGTCCAAGGGACAATAGACCTGATTATTTGATATAAATTTCAGCTTGATACCTCCACGCGTTCCTGACAAAAATGGTCTTGACAGACAGACAGACAGACAGACAGACGGACAACAAAGTGATCCTATAAAGGTTCCGTTTTTAGGGTTCCGTAGTCAACTAGGAACCCTTATAGTTTCGCCATGTCTGCCCGTCCGTCCGTCCGCGGATAATCTCAGTGACCGTTAGCACTAGAAAGCTGAAATTTGGTACTAATATGTATATCAATCACGCCAACAAAGTGGTAAAATAAAAAGTGGAAAAAGATGTTTTATTAGGGTACCTCCCCTATACGTAAAGTGGGGAGTGATTTTTTTTTCATTTCAACCCTAACGTGTGATATATTGTTGGATAGGTATTTAAAAATGAATAGGGGTTTACTATAATCATTTTTTGATAATGTAAATATTATCGGAAATAATCGCTCCAGAAGTAAAAAAAAATGTGTCCCCCCCCCCTCTAACTTTTGAACCATATGTTTTAAAAATATGAAAAAAATGTCAAAAGTAGAACTTTATAAAAACTTTCTAGGAAAATTATTTTGAACTTGATAGGTTTAATAGTTTTTGAAAAAAAATTACAAAATAATTTCTGAACTAAGTTTTTTATTTAACCGTATAAGCAGGTGTGTATTGTACCTGTAATTTCTACAAAATTACAATGAAAAGACTTGCTTTCAAATAAAGTAAAAACGGTGAAAATCGGTTCACGCAATAAAGAATTATCCCATAAAAATCATCTTCCATACTTTAAGCTCGCGTGCAATAGTTTACTTAATTTGTCGATAGATGTCGCTGTACGTGGAACGCTCATATCATATCCTACATGGCGGTGTTATTTTAACTCTTAAGTGGGAACACTTACTGTGACGGACGGAAAACTACGGAACCCTACACTGAGCGTGGCCCGACACGCTCTTGGCCGGTTTTTTCCTTTCGAGGTACGGAACCCTAAAAAATACTGATTTAAACTTTCACGGTTTTTACACGTATCTATTTGTAATAACGGGACTTACCTTCGACGTTTCGAGGACGACATTGTCCCCGTGGTCCCGAAGAAAGACTTTATGCGGGACCCTTCTCTTATTACAAATTAGATATAAAAAAATAGCAAAAACAAAGATCCTGACGAATTGAGAACCTCCTCCTTCGAAATCTTGAAGTCGGTTGAAAAAGATAATATAACCTCTGTATTTTTTTTATTTTTTTTATTAGCCTGTATTAGTGTCCCACTGCTGGGCAAAGGCCTCCCGCTTCTCCTCCATTCAGTCCTGTTCACAGTGCTTCCCCGCCATTCCGCAAAGAATGCGTCCAGGTCGTCCCGCCATCTCCTTTTTGGTCTGGCTCTACCCCGGCGGCCGTCGATGGTGTCTGGTGGGCCATTCTGGCCCACCGTTCCGGGTGCATGCGGCAGATATGCCCAGCCCAATCCCACTTTAGCTTAGCGGTGTGCACACCCACATCTTCAACACGAGTTCTGGAGCGCAGTTCCTTATTTCTGATTCGATCTGTTCTGCGAACACCTAATATACTGCGCTCCATCGCTCGCTGGCAAATCTTGAGTTTGGACTTTAGAGCCTCAGTTAATGACCAGGTTTGAGCACCGTAGGTTAGGATAGGCAGGATGCACACGTCGAGGAGTTTGCGCTTAAGACATAGAGGAAGATTTCCCTTCATTAGCGCTTTCATGGACCAGAAGCTCTTCCAGGCGTTTTCGATACGTCTATCGATTTCAAAAGACTGCCTGTTCTCGAACCTATGTATTAGTGATAAATAATATTTTTGGTGATAATTTTGCCTTCCTCTTCTTATATTTGTATAGTTTTTAGGGTTAAGTTATTCTACCCGCAAGTATTGTAAATGTGTAATTATTTTACTTGTTTTTTAAAGTGGGTATTCCACTCATACATTAGTATGTTATTTAATCAAATACAAACATTGAAACATTGAAAAAATAATCAACCCAGTTTGACTTGAACAAACATCGATACGCCTTACCGGGGCTCGAGCCCCGGAAATCTTCCTCTATGTCTTAAGCGCAAACTCCTCGACGTGTGCATCCTGCCTATCCTAACCTACGGTGCTCAAACCTGGTCATTAACTGAGGCTCTAAAGTCCAAACTCAAGATTTGCCAGCGAGCGATGGAGCGCAGTATATTAGGTGTTCGCAGAACAGATCGAATCAGAAATAAGGAACTGCGCTCCAGAACTCGTGTTGAAGATGTGGGTGTGCACACCGCTAAGCTAAAGTGGGATTGGGCTGGGCATATCTGCCGCATGCACCCGGAACGGTGGGCCAGAATGGGTACAGAGTGGGACCCACCAGACACCATCGACGGCCGCCGGGGTAGAGCCAGACCAAAAAGGAGATGGCGGGACGACCTGGACGCATTCTTTGCGGAATGGCGGGGAAGCACTGTGAACAGGACTGAATGGAGGAGAAGCGGGAGGCCTTTGCCCAGCAGTGGGACACTAATACAGGCTAATAAAAAAAATAAAAAAAATACAGAGGTTATATTATCTTTTTCAACCGACTTCAAGATTTCGAAGGAGGAGGTTCTCAATTCGTCAGGATCTTTGTTTTTGCTATTTTTTTATATCTAATTTGTAATAAGAGAAGGGTCCCGCATAAAGTCTTTCTTCGGGACCACGGGGACAATGTCGTCCTCGAAACGTCGAAGGTAAGTCCCGTTATTACAAATAGATACGTGTAAAAACCGTGAAAGTTTAAATCAGTATTTTTTAGGGTTCCGTACCTCGAAAGGAAAAAACCGGCCAAGAGCGTGTCGGGCCACGCTCAGTGTAGGGTTCCGTAGTTTTCCGTCCGTCACAGTAAGTGTTCCCACTTAAGAGTTAAAATAACACCGCCATGTAGGATATGATATGAGCGTTCCACGTACAGCGACATCTATCGACAAATTAAGTAAACTATTGCACGCGAGCTTAAAGTATGGAAGATGATTTTTATGGGATAATTCTTTATTGCGTGAACCGATTTTCACCGTTTTTACTTTATTTGAAAGCAAGTCTTTTCATTGTAATTTTGTAGAAATTACAGGTACAATACACACCTGCTTATACGGTTAAATAAAAAAAATAGTTCAGAAATTATTTTGTAATTTTTTTTCAAAAACTATTAAACCTATCAAGTTCAAAATAATTTTCCTAGAAAGTTTTTATAAAGTTCTACTTTTGACATTTTTTTCATATTTTTAAAACATATGGTTCAAAAGTTAGAGGGGGGGGGGGACACTTTTTTTTTACTTCTGGAGCGATTATTTCCGATAATATTTACATTATCAAAAAATGATTATAGTAAACCCCTATTCATTTTTAAATACCTATCCAACAATATATCACACGTTAGGGTTGAAATGAAAAAAAAATCACTCCCCACTTTACGTATAGGGGAGGTACCCTAATAAAACATCTTTTTCCACTTTTTATTTTACCACTTTGTTGGCGTGATTGATATACATATTAGTACCAAATTTCAGCTTTCTAGTGCTAACGGTCACTGAGATTATCCGCGGACGGACGGACGGGCAGACATGGCGAAACTATAAGGGTTCCTAGTTGACTACGGAACCCTAAAAACGGAACCTTTATAGGATCACTTTGTTGTCCGTCTGTGTCTGTCTGTCTGTCTGTCAAGACCATTTTTGTCAGGAACGCGTGGAGGTATCAAGCTGAAATTTATATCAAATAATCAGGTCTATTGTCCCTTGGACCTGTGAAAAAATCAAACTTAAAAGCCAACGCAATCAAAAGATACAGTCGTTTATGCTGCAAATTTTAGAGTGTTTCGGCACTCGCAAAACCTACGGGGTACTTCCCGTGAACTCAGAAACTTGAAATTTGGCACGAAGCAACGACATATAGGATAGACAATGGGAAAATTACAAAACATAGGTAGACATTTTTAGTATAATCATACAAAAAAATATTTTTTTTAATTTTAAATTTTCTACCTTTTTTTCTCGTAAACACGTAAAGGTATTAAATTGAAATTCATGTCAAATTTTCAGGGCTATAGGACCTTTCAGATGTAGCAAAACCAAACTTTTATGTCAACGCAATCAAAAGAAATAGCAATTTAAGTCGCATATTTTGAAACTGAGTACTCGCAAGAAACTCAAAACCTAAAGGGTACTTCCCGTTAACTCAGAAACTTGAAACTTAGCACGAAGAAACTTCATATAGCACAGACAAAGGAAAAATTACGAAAAGTAGACATTTTTAGTAGAATCACACAATTTTTTTTTTTTTTTAAACTTACTTCCTTTTTCCTCGTAAACGCGTAGAGGTATTAAATTGAAATTAGCAATAAACATACTACACCTTTTGCTTGTTATAGGTTTGTACGGAACCCTCGGTGCGCGAGTCCGACTCGCACTTGGCCGGTTTTTTTTATGTTCACCGGTTATTCGAAGCTTATAGCTCGGCCATTTGCTTTTGGAAATGTGTAGTCTAAGTGAAGTCGGTTCTTTTTTGGTTAAAATTATAATATATCGAGCACAAAAAATCTTCAAATTTATTTCATAATCTAGCAATAATTTATTACTATTATTACATGCGTTTGTGTTGAGTTGTATTGAGAGAGCAGAAAGGGTAAAAAAAACAAAGACTAAGAATTGCACACACCTATTTTCTTAGTAATACACACGGTGTAACATGAGAAAACCGAATAATTTTAACAGCATATTCCTGATCATAATTGGAGACTAAAATGTCGTATAAACTTTTCTGGAATTCGCCTAGTTTCAGAGTTACTACCACTTAAATAAAAAAACATTTTTTAATGTGACTCAGTGTAAAACGCTTTTTCGATGGCGATTTCACCCTTTATGGGGTCTAGTCTAGACATTCTTATTGACAAATATCAAAGTGCCAAGGAATACTTTACGTAAGCTATTTTTTACGGAAAAAAATGTACTAATTTATTTTAATCGACAGTTTTACTAATAATATTTTTGTTTTTATGTTCAAAAGCATTCAAAAAGAGGAAAAAAATTTTTTTTTTGGCGAAATCCAGAAAAGTTTATACGACATTTTAGTCTCCAATTATGATCAGGAATACGCTGTTAAAATTATTCGGTTTCCTCATGTTACACCGTGTATAAGTAAATATTATTGTGGAACTTTACATCATCGAAATATTTTTCTCATTACAAACATGCATTTCAATTGGAAAACATTTTCATGGCGCCAAACAACCATTTTGTCAAAATAATGCCTTCGTAAATAATTCAATTTGACGCAGTAATATTCCACAATTTTTTCCTTGTATTATTACAAGGAAAAAATTGTGGCACGGCAGTGCCCCCGCCAAGTCGAGCGCGAAACGAACACTTCCGTACCATCCTTTACTGAAACCATTTCGCCCCATTTTCAGGCCACTATTTGAGAACCTCTGGATAAGACCAGAACGCAGAAATTTTCGTCATCCAGTAAGCTATAATCACATACTTAAAATCCAAAATTTCAAGTCTGTAGGTCATTTAGTTCCGAAGTTAAGCGAAAGCAAAATTTCGCATTTATGACACTCACTCACTCATGATCATAAAAATAGAACTAGTACTTCCCATAAACTCAGAGAGCTGAAATTTGGTACAGAGTTAGGGTTTAATGGCCACATAAAGGGAAAACTATAAAAACTAGGATAATCGAAGATCTGGAGTACCTGGTGACCCTGATTAGAAAACACAAGAGCCCAACCAAACTATTAGAGATATATCCATACCGCCTTTACAAAAAAATATTGAACTTGGTGGGCCGCTTCATTTGATGTCAAAAATCGAAGGTCTGAAGTATCTGATGAAGAACCCTCAGCTGGTCTCAGCTGTATTAGAGATATGGTAATGCCCCCTTCTACTATTGGTACATAAAAAAATCGATTGTCATTGCAAAAATCCAGCGTAGTGGGACACATCTTCTAATTGAAATTTAATCTAGCCTATAGCGTCCCACTGCTGGGCGAATGCCTCCCCTTCTGCTTTTAATACGCATATGTAACACCAAGAAGTGACCACTACTAACCCCATCTAGAAGCGAGTAGAATAACTACTATACCACAACAGAAGTGACCACTACTAACGCTATCCAGAAGCGCGTAGAGTTACTACACTAGTGACTTTGATTTACCTCTAGATGTCGTTGTAAATAGAGTTAGAAGGCGCTAACGGTAGTTCAATGTAGAATCCCTATACTTCGTTTTATTTGAGATTAGAAAAACGTTGACAGAACAATGTACAGGGTTCTTTATTAGGCACGATAAATGTCACAACTGTCAAAGTGCCTACGCCGTCATTAAACATACTTAAATATATTTGTATTTATAGTAAAGCGAGTAAAGCCATGCCTACGTATTTGTAAATGTTACATTGAGTATTTAACAATATTTTGGTAGTTGTTATATGTTATATGCTAAATATTTTATTTTTTATCATTGTTAATGTTCTTGTGAATGTTGCACAATAAAATACCTAGAGATGAATAGGTTCGCAACGGATGGTTCGATTTTTAAATATTTTCTCGCGTCATCTGTCATAAGTATTTCTCAGCCAGACCTGGATAGTTTTTAATGTTTAAAGCTTATTCTGATTCTTATGTAAGTAAAGGTATTTGCTGGCTCTATTATTGTGCGTTTGGTTGGAGGGTTATGGAGCAATCAGAGGCAGGCCCGAGTGGCATACAACAAGAAAAGCCACCTTGTAGTCCACCAAATCTTTTACCATCACCTAAGACAGTTGCTTTATTATTTATATAATATTATTATTATATTAGTACTATCTTTCTTTATTTACTTTCACTATGCGATTTTGACTGATAATTCAAAAACGGCTGAACCGATTTTATTCAATATAGTTTTTATTGAAAGTTATTATCAGGCCTCACCAAATTTCAGCTTTCTAGTGCGAACAGTAACTGAGCTAGACCGTGGACAGACGGACGGACATGGCGAAACTATAAGGGTTCCTAGTTGACTACGGAACCCTAAAAAGAGATAAATAGTAGTTTATGTAAGTGTTACGTAATAAGGCCTAATTATGTACAGAAGCATACACTGCTTTACCTACATATATATTAAAAATCCACTGAAACTATGCGGCCGGCGGACGGGAAGGGGGGGGGGGAGGGGCGGATTTTCATTACGTTACCAGATAATACACTGTCACAGATAATACACTGATGTTACGTTACTGGTTGCAATAATTGTGGTACATACTTCAAGGTAAGCACATTACAATGCACTGTTAATGAACGTCAGAGAAAAATAAAATCGTGTCGTGGAACACTCTGTTGGAACGAAGTTATGTTATTTTATTTTTGACTTTTTCGTAAATTGTATGGTTTTAATTTTCTTTGTATTTTTTTGAAATTTTTGAAATTATTTTTCATGTTTTAAAGTGGGTATTCCACTCATACATTATATTTGATCATTATATTTGATATCATTGTATTTGATTGAATAACATAATATTTTTGAAAATTTTGTAATTTTTGAAATTTTTTTTTTTTTTTTTTTTTTACTTTTAAGTTCTCTTTTATTTCATTCCATTTTATACGTTTCGTTTTCGTGATGTAACGCTTTTTCGTGACGGTCACGTGACTTTTTTTCACCTAGCCCCCCATCCGCGAACCGTCCAATAAGGAACTTCGTTCCAAAACTACCACCGGTTCTAACCCTACACCTCTGGCCCAAGAAGTATTATGACCGAAAAGATACTCGACGGGACTTATTTTTTTCAAAACGGTAATACATTATTAGATCTTAAAGATACAAAATAATGCGTAATGTGTTCTTCAAGAAGACATATCAAAACAGCTTGAGAGACAGATAATGTACCTATTGTTTAATTATAAAGCAAAATAAATCCTAATCTGACTGCTTCACAAAACGTTTGATATGTTTTCCTACCTAAACGGTGTCCTATAAATGTTGTAGTAGTTTTTTGGTTTGGGCCATGCATCTTTGTCCGTCATATATAATACTCGAACCTGCAATAACCCTTTGACATTCATGACATTTTCAAATATTTCTTAAGAGCGGGTAAAGGTGAATTTAAAGCATCAACGGGTAACATTTTATAAATATGAAAACCTTGACCAAAAAATTACAAATTATTTAAATACCAAATTTCATCTAAATACGTACAGCGGTTATTGGTTGACGGTTGTTTCTTCCCCATGTAAACTTTCACCCCTTTTGTTCTTATCAGGCCTTACCAAAACGGACATGGCGAAACTATAAGGATTCCTAGTTGACTACGGAACCCTAAAAAGAGATAAATAGTTGTTTATGTAACTGTTACGTAATAAGGCCCAATTATGTACAGAAGCATACACTGCTTTACCTTCACACATATTAAAAATCCACTGAAACCATGCGTGCCGGCGGTCGGGGGGGGGAGTAAACAAATTATATAAATACCAAATTTCATCTAAATACGTACAGCGGTTATTGGTTGTTTCTTCCCCATGTAAACTTTCACCCCTTTTGTATCCGCTTAAAGGATAATTTCCGAGATAAAACTATTTTATTTCCTTTTCCAGAGCTCAAATTATCTCCATACCAAATTTTATCTAAATCGATTCTGCGGTTAATAATTCCCTATACAAATTTCCAACTCTCTTTTCACCCCTTTAGGGTTGATTTTCGGAGTGAAAACTATCATTTGTCCTTTCTTGAGACCCATACTATACCAAATTTCATCTTTATCAGTTCAGCGGTTAAAAAATCGTCATACCAACTTCCAACCCCCTTTTCGGGCTGAAAGGGTTTATTTTCGGGATGAAAACTATTCTGTCGTTTCTCGGGACTCAAATTATCTGCATACTAATTTCTATTCAAAATCTCCATACAAACTTTCAACCCCCTTTTCACCCCCTCCAGGGTTGATTTTCGGGATGAAAACTATTCTTTGTCCTTTCCCGGGACTCAATCTCTACACAAAATTTCATCAAAATTCGTTCAACCGTTTTCACGTGATAGATGTATAGATAGATAGTTTTTATTGAAAGTACTTTTCAGGCTTCACTTCCATTATTTTTTTAAAATTTTTTGGACGTACGGTTCTAAAGTGGGATGGGGGGGGGGGGGCTTTTTTCAAGATGAAACTATCCTTTGTCCTTTCTCGAGACCCATTAGTTAGAGATAGTTCTCTATACCAATTTTCATCTAAATCTGTTCAGCGGTAAAAAAATCCTCATACCAACTTCCAACCCCCTTGTCACCCCTACAAGGATTTGAAAACTATCCTATGACGTTTCTCGAGACTCAAATTATCTCCATACTCATTTCTATTTAAATCGTTTCAGCGGTTAAAAATTCTCCATACAAACTTTCAACCCCATTTTTACCCCCACCAGGGTAGATTTTTGGGATTAAAACTATATATTATCCTTTCCCGGGACTCAAACTATCACTATACAAAATTTCATCGAAATCCGTTCAGCCGTATTCACGTGATGCGCGGTCAAATAAACAGACAAACAGATAAACAGATAAACAGACAAAAATTCTAAACATTGTTGGAACGTTTTCTGTTATCGATTCTAAGTATCCCCAGCCAACTTTTTTTCGATTATCTTCCATGTACAGACTTTCGACCCTCTTCAGCTTTATTATATGTATAGATGTATAGATAGATAAATATGGATAAATACTTAAATACATAGAAAACATCCATAACTCGGGAACAAATATCTGTGATAAACACACAAATAAATGCCCTGACCAGGATTCGAACCCGGGACCTCCTGCTTCATAGGCAGTGTTACTACCGACTAGGCTAGGAGGCCGTTCAAAAAACTATTAAATAACGTTTAGACGCATTTTCATTTACGAAGATTGATTAATAAGTGCATATTATGATTGTCAATTAAATAATTTTCGTGAATACTGATAACAAAAACTGGATCTTAAGTTTTCGTTTTAGAACGTACGTGCGTCACTGTCAGGTCAGTTTTTCATTTTTCACGTGTCTCTAACGTTGGCATACAAAATCTAAAACGAAATTGTGTATTTATTGTTGTGTTGGATTATTTAATCTGCAAATTGTTATTATTTTTTCACAAATGTGAACTCTTAATCATGTTGACTAATCCTCTGTTGGTGTGCTTGCAGTGTGTTTAAATTGAACATTCAGAACAGGTTGGCAACTACTGTTTCTATGTTTACTCAATTTCTAATCTCAAAAAAAAACGAAGTATAAGTAGGATTACGAGTTGTTGTAATGTAATGTTGTTGTATGTATGTAGTCGAACGATTAATTTTATTTATATAAAGGGAAAAGGGATTAGGAGGGATTATTTGCATTTCGTTGATTACGCTTATTATTTCGTGAGGTTTGCTAAGGTTAATTAGCAGGTTGTTATTATAACAATTAGTGCTAGATAGGTAATATTGTTAGTTATAAGTACTTTTCTAGTATTCCAGGTTTAGTTTATTTAGTTAGATATTACTTTGTTTCGTTTAATAATATCATTAGTTTAGCTGTATTTCAGTACTAGGTAGGTAATACTTTTAGCAGAAAGTTCATTGATAATTAATTATTATATTGACACTTGTCTAATAATTAAGAGTTAACGTTTTGTTTATAGTTTGTATAGATTGAGTAGGTTGAGTAATATTTTAAAGATTTGGGAAGTCTTACAGATATAGGTTACTATTGTTTTAGTCTAAATATTATCGGTATTTCTGATTTGTTGTCCATATACTAAAGGTCGTTGAGTTTATTTGTGTTTGATTTCGCAAGATAATATCGTAAAAAATGTCGATAATATTAAAAGACGACGATGAACTTAGTGGCTACCAAGTAGTTGGTAAGTATGCCCAAAGACGGGTCTTGTCTCTTCCATTCAATATTTTTCTTGGTGTATGGTAGAACTGACTCAACTTGCAGTATCAGATCTGCTATAGTTGCATACGTTGCTGAAGATTGGATACGGATGCTCCATGGCACCATTGCACCAATCTGTCGCCAGAACCGCTACCCATTGACGATGGAAAATTGCCACTTGGGAAACGTTGATTTAATAACTGGTTATTGAATCTGGTGTCTGCTGGAGCACCTGGTTTTGTACCCTTGTGTACCCTTCAACGGCCAAGTCACACAACATTAACTATAATAATAAAGAAATCGCAGTAAGGAACCTTAGACTTGGCACGACTTTGTCTAGATTTCATTACTTTTTAGAGATAAACAAGCAGCTCCATCGAGACTTGGCTAGTTTTTTACAGAATGTTTTTGGTGGGATTCTATTTAATTCTATTTAAAAGTTCACATCAAACGGTCGATCACCGCTACTCACGCCCTTCTAGGAATTCTCTACCATACAATTTAAACGATACGGTCCTTATTTGCTTAACACACTTTATTGACTAACCTTCAATAATTATTTGACCTCAATTCGCAATTAAAAAAGCATTTTTGCGGCTTGTTTCCAATAAGCGTTCGTGTTGATTGCTTCACGCGAAATATTGAAATTTAAAAGGGTCTATATCTTATTTTCAAATTTCAATATTTCGCTGGGGCATAGACATATAAAATAGGGAGACACGGTGCCGTGAAGGCCATAGTGAAGACAAAATTGTGATTCCATAATAAGCGACACGCACACATAACTATATAACTCGTGGACGAGCGGTGATTGTTTCAAACGTCAAAAGTGAGTGTGTGTGCACGAGACCGCGGCTTATTATGAAATCACAGTTCTATCTTCGTGGGACCACGTCTTCCTATTTTTAACCGACTTTAAGATTTCAAAGGTTATCAATTCGTCGGGATCTTTGTTTTTGCTATTTTTTTTTATGTATGTTCACCGATTATTCAAAGACGGCTGGACCGATTTGGAAAATTCTTTTTTTGTTTGAAAGAGTATACTTCACAGTTGGTCCACTTGTAACCAGGTCTGGATCTGATGATGGGATCCTGGACAAATCGAGGGAACTCTTCAACTATTATAGGCACACCTATTGTAATTTGAGTATTTTTTACAGTAACTTGGGCATTTCCTGTTGGAAAGGCGGAGTCAAAGTGAAGTCGGTTCTTTTTTGTTTAAAATTATATATGTATATGGTCAGGAGAAGATCGGTGGGTGTTCACCTCGGTGTTCAAAATGATGTAGACACGCCTTTGCTGTGTTAACAATAACATCATTCATATCAACAGCATCATTATGATTTTCTTTCCTCCTTATCTCAAAATCAATGAAAAGATTTAGGGATCCGTTTAAAAAAAGGTTTTAGTTGTAACTGTTGTTACATTCAAGTAAAAGCAAACAAATAAACAAAAGATAAAAGCAACTTACTGAAATCCCCGCCCGTGGTTAAGAATGACCCGCAGTCATGACTTTCCAGTGACATTCCAATCCCTTTCCGTATAACATCGAGTCGTAGACTCCAACAAAACAGCCTAATAAACTTCAAGAAGAACCAGGCTTTACTGGAATCCATAGCTATACCAGCACTAGACCCTATTTATTCGTGGTGTTGTTCCTGCCATGGTAGAACAAAACAAGGTATCGCCATCATTACGTCACAGACACCACTTTGCTGTGCTTGTGACTTGCGACCAATCGGCTAATCGGCTGACTATCGGTTTCGGCTGAGTTCGGGCGTAATCGGGGACGTTCGGGTCACCTCGTTCGCCGCGACACATGTTATGCGTTAGTGTTAATGTTTTTGTTACAACTTACAAAATGTTTAGATAGTATTTATGTTTTAACTATATTTGTAAGGAATTCTGTCAAGGTGTCTGGAAGGCTGTCAACTGCCGAATACAAAAGTGACTTTCCCGAGTAGTCGGCGACTAGTCGAAAAATTTACATTTAATCGTTACAACGGGTCTTTTAACACAGGTTTTTACTGAGAAATCGACTATAACTCTTGCGCGGACAATAATGTAAGTAACAGCCGGTAGGTACTCGCTCCTAACGGCTACGAGTGATGCAGCCAGGGTATAAATCGCTGGCACGCACGCGATCCTCGGGTGGCCAACGATCCTGTTGGAGAAAATTTACATTGTATTCTTTTTGAGCTAATTCGTCAAATTCTTCAAATGGAAGAAGTCTACAACACTTTTTTAATAGCAGTGAACGGTAATATTTAAGCATGGAAATCGTACTAGCTCTGAAAAAATACCTACTATTTTTGTGGGTGAGCATATGGCATCGGAGCCGGGGCATACATTAATTCGATCCTGATAAGAGAAAAAGGTGTCCCAGAACCGTATTCTAAATTTAAAACACGTTAAGAAATAATCCAACTACAATAGAACTCCAATGCATTAACTACGCAACCCAGCTAACGCCTAAACGTCTGAATCAGAAATATCAGAATTGGCTTGATAAATATGATGCAACTCCAATACATCTTAAATATTGGTTGATTGTTTCTATTGTGTTGGATCTATGTTTGAGATAGATTGTGTTTTTAATGTATAGTTTATGTATTTTAAAATCAGAATACGGCACCCAGTATTTTCCCATTTCGAGACTATTTCTCAAGTACTTCTGATAACGGAAAGGAAGCATAGAAACGTTATATAGAAGTTTCGGAACACTTTTTTTCTTACATTTTTCCTATTAAGATCCAAAGCGGTTATGAGTAAGCTTAGCCACCATTGTTAAACGTTTTAGTAATAGACTTATCCAACCTTTAGGCACCCTACAGTACTGCGGAGTGCAATAAGGGCAGGCCACACGTGCGATAGTCTAATCGCGTATAGCCCTGCCTTATCCTGCTGATGAACGGTTTTATTCAATCTACCGCTTTATGTTATGAGGAAATTTTATTGATATCTTTTACGCATGCAATTTTACATCAGTTATAGCTATATATATAACGGCCTCCTAGCCCAGTCGGTAGTGACCCTGCCTACGAAGCAGGAGGTCCCGGGTTCGAATCCTGGTCAGGGCATTTGTTTGTGTGTTTATCACAGATATTTGTTCCTGAGTTATGGATGTTTTCTATGTATTTAAGTATTTATCCATATTTATCTATTATATATATCGTCGTCTAGTACCCATAACACAAGCCTTATTGAGCTTACTGTGGGCCTAGGTCGATTTGTGTACGATTGTCCTATAATATTTATTTATTTTATTTATATAGAACAAAACATGAACGTATTGAGAGTGGTACTCCATGGTGACAACTTAACCCCTTAAGTTTAATTGTATCTGATCATTGCGGTTTTTATTCTTAAAGTATTGAAAAAGTGTGTAATACACATATTTGTATATCGGCTACAGAATGCTACACTGAGCATGAGCTGACATGGTTTAAGTTTACCCGTTGGACCCGGGTATAATGTTAAAATAAGTTCGGACACGGGTATATCCTTACTAAACTGCGTCCAAAAGACAGGTACTGCGAATGTCACCTCGCTATGTGTGGTAGGGTTACAGTACAGCGAAAGTCATCTCGCTCAAATTTGGAGCACATCCCGACTGGGGAAGTACCTCCACCTTACAGAAAACCACAGCCAAATAGCACTAGACCCTACTCATAGTGTTGTGTTCCTGATGGTGAGTAAGGTTGCCAAAGAGGTCAAAGTGGACCCAGTGTGTTGACGATGAGGGACCCTATTGTTCCTTTAGCCGTCAACACAGTGAATCCTCCTTTTTGTAAAGGGTAGGCAACGCGCATGTGACACCTCTGAAGTAGCAAGCGTCCATAGGCTATGGTAGCTGCTTACCATAAGGCGGCACGTATGCTTGTTTGCCACCGTCGTGGTATTAAAAAAAGTTTTTATTAATTTTAGTTTGTTGTAACTTCCAATTTATAAGGCTCTGCAAACATACGTTTGTAAAAACAGTTTGTGCATGCTTGGAATAATAAAATCTAGTTTTTATTCAGTCGTCACAGTACCTTTAGTCCTACATATTTCAAACGACTACGAGGCCTATTCAAAGAATATATGTTTGACAATATAATTTTGATCTTAATTTGATATTGGACCAAACTAGACTTCAGAAGTTTGGCTTTCTGAAATCATATTTTTTCCTGTTATCAATTTGGTTATTATGTTGATTTCAAATACAATAAGTACGTGAAGGGTACATGGAAAAACAGGGTATATGTCTAGTCACTTATTTTGGAAACGGAAATTCTTATTCCAAAACGTAGAAGTTTACAATTTTTTTTTGCACATAAAAACAATTATGAAAGTATGTAATAGTCAATAGAATCGTTTCAATTTTTAAAAGCTCGATATAGTCAAAGTGACTAGACATGTTCTTACCGAGTAATGTCAAAATGAGATTACTTGTGTCATATTGATGACGACAGGTACAGTGAAATTCAAAATTGCAATGACACATTATGAATTAATTAATTTATAAATCATCCATACAATTTTGAATATGAATGTACAGTCGCCATCAAATATATCGGAGCGGCCAAGGTAGTCACAAATATCTGAACAACGCTATTATCAAAGCGATAAAGTGCATGTTCAGATATTTTTGAGTACCTTGGCCGCTTCGATATATCCGATGGCGACTGTACCTACCTACGTCAAAGGTTTTAATCATTTTAAGAACCACAATTAAAGACATCATCATCATTACCAATAACGTCTATGGCAGACGATTAGATGCAATATCCCTAATTAAAGACACTTCCTATGGAGGCTATACAAGCCGACTGGCAAGGCAATGCATTGATAAAAAATCCATAACAGAATTAGAATTTAAAGTTGAAATACCGCACCAGGTCAAAATGATAAAGTACAATGTACTCGTAATCCACAAAGACGTGACATTTGTTATCAACTCTATCAATGGCCTAAGAGCTAACCACGTCAGATGTGACACAATAATGAGAGCATCTAAACCCGTCTGGTTTGCTATACTATCCTTATTGCTAGATCCAGGCAGCTCTAAATTGGTGGAGGTCAGAGGTAACAAACTAGCAACATTTTTGAATTGGAAAATAGTAATACCAAAATAGGTAAAAACTGCCGAAGTTGTCTCAGGTATAAAGGACACGGCCTATATTTTAAAATTAATACAAAAAACATTGCGTATTTTTTCGCAAACAGAAACAGTAGGCGATAAACTATCAATTACATTATACGTCGTTTTGGACTACTTTCCCCCATCAGAAAGTTTTGGCAATGATATTATCTAAATATTTTTATAATCTCTCATAATACTGCATCAAAACCAGAACTCTAGGATTTGTGTCCTTCACGCTATTTGCATTTTTTTGACCTCCACCACTTTACAGCTGCCAGATGTCCAGATCTAGAAATAAGCATAGTATAGCGAACTAACGAGAGGGGTTTCGTCGCATTCATTATTGTGTCATATCTGACGTGGCTAGCTCTCCGTCTACAACTTTATCCAGTTTTTATCCCTGGGATTTAAATTAATTTCACGACCAATATCAAAGAGAAATACGAACATTTTAAACTTATCTCAGATGATATTAAAACCTTTGATTTGTAATACGTTTAATTAAATTTTAGAGTTTAGTTCTGAATAGTTGGAAAGGTAGGTACTTACAAGTACTTAGTGCTTATAAGTACGTAGATTGTTTGTCTTTGGCGTCCTAACATATTGTCACTCAGTTCAATGAAAGAGGATCATTTGTGTATAATAGTAGTTTATGTAACTGTTACGTAATAAGGGTCCTTAAAATACGAGTGTAGTTTCATAATGTGATCACACGAGTGGTTTAAGGCCTAATTACGTACAGTTGCATACACTGCTTTATCTACACACATATTATAAATCCTAAATGAAGTATTCGGAAACCATTAGAATGACCGCCATTTCACCGCCATGACCAACACGATTGTGCCGGCGGTCGGGAGGGCGCGTGTCGACGGTCGGAGAGGAGGGCAGAATTTCATTACGTTACCGTAGGTAATGAATTTTCACACGTTTTTACCACATTGTCACAGATAATACACTGATGTTACGTTACTGGTTGCAATAATGGTGGTAATTACATAAGGTTTGCGAACGCGGAATAGAGGATTTATGATATTGGTGTAGATAAATATGTATAATCAATTACTTTAACATAGATATCGCACTGTTGTAAATAAAGTTACAAAACAGTACCTAATTTAGCCTGATCGATTGTGATTTTACCAGTGAAGATTCCTTTTTGGGGCATATATTGGTCTCAATTAATTGCCAAAATGTATTCTTCCGATTGTGTTCATTAGTTACATCCCTACTATTTTTTTTTATGAAATAGGAGGCAAACGAGCAGACGAATCGCCTGATAGTAAGCAATTAACGCCGTCCATGGACGCCCGCAACACCAGAGGGGTCACAAGCGCGTTGCCGGCCTTTAAGAAGGAATACCCTCTTACCTTGAAGGTTTGAATCATTTATTCTTAAAAACAATGCAAGCTTACAGTGTACATCAATTCGCTTACATGCTAGGAACAGATTGTCGTCAAAATAGGATACAGAATCTAATACAATACAAGGTAATAATCGGGGTAAGCTTAAATTTTTTGGACGCTTTGGATTTTGTTTGTATGGGACCCGTCGCACATACGTAGATTTGACCGATTTAGGCGGCCATAAGTTGAAATATTGAAAAACACCACGTGGATGTACAACTGACTTCCTTATCTTCCTGACATTCCAGGGCACCCATCCCCACCACTTTCGACTCATTAGATAAGGTTTGCGCTAATTACCAGGTCATCAAAATAAGGTTGTCACTTGCAGTGTACGTAACTGTTCGCGATCCCTTCAATTTACTCAGTGTTATAAATTGCACCAAAAAAAAAACGGTTTTGTCTAGTGCAGTGAAAAAATGGATTTCAATAATTCTGGTAAGAATATAATATTTTTTATGAAAGTATGATATTTTGTATTACTTTACTGTACCTAACTAGCATTCAAACGGAACACCTTTTTTATGCGACTTTTCCTACATTTAAAATTTAAAAAGCTATTTTGAAATATTTCCAAGCATTTCCAAGAAAAAATGGATATGACAATAGTTTGGGCACATCTTTAGCATTATATAAACATTAATTGCCTCTGCTCTAACGTGCGCCTTTCAAAATTAGAGTCAATCGAATTTGTTCGGGTATAATCAGAAAAAAACTGTACATATTTTTATTTGTAGTAATTTTTTGTTTTTTATTGTTATAGATTCCTCCAATGCCTCTGATATTTAAGTAGTGACTCGCATATATTTGTATGAGAAGATGAAAGACCAGGATTACCCAAGTTTTAGTGAAAAACTTAACAATTTAGAAAATTACCTTGTGGAGTATTATGGGCACAGTGAAGAGAGTAAAAAAAGCCTCAAGCATAAGTTTTCACAGATTAAAGCACAAATGAAAGATAGATGGACAAAATCACAAAGAAGTGAAGAAAAGTTCCGGAAAAATAATCAGACTTGGTTAGAAGGAACATTTGAAATTCCAATTGAGAAATCCGATCGGCAAGGACAAGGACGTCCATGTAAATCATTCGAGGATTCGAGTGAACGAACCAAAAGAAGGAAAACGGAAGAGATTCGTGCAACGGTAGACGATTAAATCATAGTTCATGCGGCACAAGTAATATTACAAACAGAAGGAAAAAGAAATGCATCAAAAGTGCTCAGAGCAATAACAAACTGTCCAGAGCAAGCCACCAAATTCAGGAAATCCTGCTCTAAGGAATGTGAAACAATAGCGCCACTGACCCCTTTCGAGGCCCTTAAGATGTTTGTAGAAGCTGACCTTCGAGAGAATTGAGAATACAAGTAGAAGATTTTTTGAAAACACCGAATTGGCTGCCGATATTTTACGGATTAATCATGAATTAATTCAGAGGTGCAAAGTAATTTTGGAAGTGATTTCAAGTGGACACAATATTGATGTTCCAAAATACAATGCATATGCCCGAGGCACAGCAAATCTCTACGTTGAGGAATATGGTTGGCACCCTATGACTCCGACAATGCACAAGATTTTGTTGCATGGTGCAGCCATAATCGAAAACGCATTATTGCCGATTGGACAACTGTCTGAGGAGGCGGCAGAAGCCCGAAATAAGCATTTCCGGTCATATAGACTTAAATACCCAAGAAAGTTTTCGAGAGAAGAGTGCAATCTCGACATATGTAACAGACTCTTGCTTACTTCGGATCCTCTTGTGAGCAGCATGAGGACTAATAAAAAAAGTCACATAAAGCGTTTTCAAGAGAAGCAAGAACTGTTGCTGCCTGGCAGTATTTGACATATATACGAAAATGTGTATTAATATTATATTATATTGTATGCTTTTATATATTTATGTATTTTTTTGTAATGTAGAAACTTTTTTTTAATAAAATCATTATATTTTCTTGCATTTTTATGAAAATATTGTTATATTGTATAATTTTTGATGATGATGATGATGATTTTTATAATAATAAATGTTTTCATGAATATATATCATATTTTTACTATATACCTCTATTTAAACAAAATAAGAAACAAAAATATTTTTGGTCGCCTAAAACGGTCATATCTACGTATGTGCGTCGTCCCAGCCGGTCAACCATCCATACAAAACCAATTTATTTTTCTCACAAAAAAAATTTGTCCTTAGTTCTTCGTAATTAGAATATGATAACAACAGAATGGCTGCCCAGATATAGAAAAAGGAAAAATCATAGACCTAAACTAAGATGGAGAGACGATCTGAAAAGTCATGATAGACACTGGTGGAGATCAGCACAAGACAGAAAAAAATGGGAAAGTTTGGGGGAGGCCTTTGCGCGTAAAGCGCCGTGCGAATAATTAACTACATAATTAATTTTATAATAATTATTAATCATTCAAATTTTATAAAAAAAAAAACTATCATATCAAAAAATTGCTAGCAATAATTGTAAATATATTAATAATGAAAATAGTTATAAATAAGTAAGTCCTAATATTTGCATGTAACTTGCTATGTAATGGAAATGTTATTATTTTTGCATGAAATAAAAGGCTATTATTATTAATTAGAATATGATACAAATTATGCCCTTAAACCTATCACCAGCATTTTAGTTACACCTTGTATGGATACATTTAATGTGACTAAACCATTTACCAAGGACTTTACGCCTTGGTAATAGAATCGTATTATACGTGACTACATATTTTTGTCACATTCAATGTATCCATATTTTCAGACGTAACTGTACCTACAATAGGCATGATGACACATGTTGAATTATGCAATAAAATTTAGTTAATAGGATGCAAAATGATCAATATATCCAACTAAAGTGAAAATTTATAAATTCTATTGAAATGGCTCAAAGATATCCAGCTGCAAAATTTATTTTACGATTTTTTAAAGTGCGAAATTAAAAAAAAACAATGATACCATTCGATTTTTAACGTTTTACTGTAACGTAAATTGTATAGCAACCATATACATAAACGCAACCTTCCACAGTAAAAATTGCAATTTCATATTTTTTTCATACTTTAAACAGGGCGACTATGTGATCGTGACGTCACTTTTGCACATCATTTTGTTAGGAGCGTTTTGAGAAACAAATGCAAATCTCGGACTTTAAGTCTCATTTCTGACTTTTGTGTTGCTTTAACGCAATTGGCCCCATATAGACATTTGATCCTCACAACAAAACGAATCGATTGATACCATACATGAAAGAAATTCACCATGCCTATTTGAATTACTTAGTATTTTTTTTGCCAAGTGACAAATATTTACTTTTCATAATCATCTAGGCCAGTCGCTATTACACATTTCAAATATTAGTGTAGGTCTGTAGGTATGTCTTAGTGCCTTTGAAGTCTCAATTTAAGCAGTTCACAACAAATTGCTAATTGAAACTCAAAAGTTCTTTGAGCAACGAGGCGCAAGCGGCCATGTCTTACATTCCTATCGTTAACAAATTTTCATAATAACCAGTATATCTTGGACCTTTAAACACGCCTGGAGATCCATAGACTATGGCGACCGTTTAGCATGAGCTGTATGCCTATTTGCCAGCGATATTGTATAACTGGGACTACCAATTCGTTAGAACGAAAGTAGGGGCAAGTACCCTCATGGGGTAACATGAGGATACCTAAAACTTAACTCAGATGTTTTGGCATGCGCAAAACGAGTCCTAAACGTGGCCGTCTCTCTCTTTTAAAAGATAAAAGGTACTTATTCTTCAATTTAGGCACATTACAATGCACTTATGAACGTCAGAGTAAGAAAAAAAAACTACCACCGGTTCTAACCCTACACCTCTGACCCTACCTACCTACATTACCCAAATTACCTACATTATATCTATATATTTTAACCTGGATCTAGACTTACTTATTGGTATACCTATACACTTATATGAAGTCACCACACATGCTGGCATACATTTTTGACTAAATATTGTTGCATCAGACGCATATTGTCCTAAAGTCGTAAAATGTCCTAAACGCAAAATGCCCCAAGCGCAAAATGTCATAATTGTTTTATGACCTAATTTGTTTTTGCACCAAATAAACATTTTCATTTTATAACTTATCACCAGTGTTTGGACGGATGGGCGACATTGTATAGTAGTTTATGTAACTGTTACGTAATAAGGGTCCTTAAAACAGGAGTGTGGTTTTATGAAACGAGCCGCAGGCGAGTTTCATAATAAGATCACACGAGTGTTTTAACGCCTAATTACGTACAGTTGCATACACTGCTTTATCTACACTCATATTATATATATTAAATTAAGTGCTCGGAAACCATAGAATGACTGCCATTGCACCGCCATGGCCAACTCGATTGTGCCGGCGGTCGGGGAGGCGCGTGTCGGCGACCGCGCGGGCGCGTGCCGTTGGTCAGGAAGGAGCACAGGATTTACATTATGTTATCAAAACTCATAGCACATCAATATTTGAGCATGTAAAGTTAAAATTACGTTACTGCCACAGATAAAAAGCTTATCATAGTAAAATCGGTTGTGGTAATGCTAGCCATTGCCTACCGTTTTTGAAGACGTTTTAGAGGACTTACAGTGTGAGTGTAGATAAAAACATTTTCTAAATGTTATAACCCTATGTCAATACAGTAACGCCAATCCGTCCGATCACCGCTTATTGCTAAGTAGGCGCATTTGCCCCACGTTTGCATTTGGCCCGACCGATCATGTTTGTAACAAGAGTAGGTGCTTATACCGATTATGATGGTTTAGCAGACGTTAATCGGTCATGGTCTGGGGAATAGTGTGCCTGGTAGCGATGTCATGTCAGAAACATCTTTGATCCATTAAGTTACGTTAAAAAATACGCTGTTATAAGAAAGTTTAAGAAAGTTTAAAATAAATGAAATTAAGGACACCAACAAAGTAAGCTTTAGGCTATCCTAAATGTGTATTAACCTATGTTAATACACATTTTATACATACAAATATTTCGAAAAACATTTTTCCGATTTTCATAATCCCGATTTTTATAATCCCGAATTTTGATAAGCCCCTATACCCGATATTTTTTTTTTATACCACGACGGTGGAAAACAAGCTTGCGGCCCGCCTGATGGTAAGCAGCTACCGTAGCCTAACGACGCCTGCAACTCCAGAAATGTCACATGCGCGTTGCCAGCCCTTTACAAAAAGGAGGATTCACTGTGTTGACGGCTAAGGGAACAAAAGGGTCCCTCGTCGTCGCTTTCGTAAAAACTAGTGCCTACGCCAATTCCTGGGATTTGGTTGCCGAGCGGAACCCAGGCTCAATAGAGCAAAAAGCTGGGACATAACACTAGGAGGAAAAAAATTATTTAATATAAATTAATCTCTTTTGCATATTCAAATATTCTTAACATTGTCCAAGATTCTAACACGAAATGCAGAAATTTACATTTTGCTACAAATATAACAGTAATATTAATACAAAGCCGACATGGCAATGCACTCTGCACATAGGAAACGTTGCGTATTGCACATACACCTGTCAGGTGCAGCGTAGGACGTAGGTAATGTATGTCGTCGTGCATATTGCTTAGGTATCCTAGTTCGTATCCTAGTATTCGTCTTATAGTTTCCGAGTAAAATGGCTGTGACATACGGACAGACGGACTGACGGACAGACAGACGGACATGACGAAACTGTAAGGGTACCGTTTATGCCATTTTGGCTACGGAACCCTTAAAAGTACTAAAAACGGTCCGATAGAGAGCATAATAGTGGGGGGCGGTGCCTCACTCGCACTCGTTACAAAATTGTCACATTTGACACATATTCACATTTTGATTGTCTGATGACGTCATTACCTCCTTAGTCAAAACGAGACACTCCCTTAGATAAGCTTCTCTGTCGGCCTCACTTTGTGACCGAAGAATGAGATCCACTTCATATACATCCATGGTTCGATACCTACTAAAAAAAAACACCAAACTCTCTGCCATGGGATTCCCAATGTCCTGTCAACATATCTAAAATGGTGGCCATAGCCATAGACAAAACGCTCTAGCGAGACCTACTGACAGCTTGACAGTTAGATGTATCACTCTATCACCTAGTGAGACAAGTGTGAGAGCAACGTCTCGCAGTTTGGCATCTCGAATCGGTACCTAATTTAGTACCTAGAACGTCTTGTGGACGCTGACTAGAATAATAATAATTTTATGTAGTTGATGAATGCCAGTGGCGTCACGTCAAAAACACTGTAGGAAAGCCTTATGTCAGCTGGCCACATCAGATGACACAATAATGAGAGCAATGAAACCTGACTAGTTAGATTGCTTTACATTTCTTATTAATAGATCCGGGTATCTGGCAGCTTTTAATGGGTGGAGGTTAGAGTGAGACCAACAAAATTTTTCAGTTGGAAAAAAGCTATATCTAAACCTAAATAGGTAAAAACTGCCGAAGTTGTGTCATCTATAGAGAGAACGGCCTATGTTTTAACATGAGAACAAATTGTGTATTATTGCGGACACAAAAACAGTAGGCGACAAACTATAAATTGCATTATACGTCATTTGGCACTACTTTCCCCCAACAGAAACTTCTGACTATGATTTAATTTAATTAATGACAATTTCCCATAATATTGCATCAAATCCAAAACTATAGGATTTCTTTTCTTCGCGTTATTTGCATTATTTGACCTCCACCACTTTACAGCTGCCATCTGGCATGGTCCGTACATCTGTACGGATCTAGAAATATGCATAGTATAGCAAACTAACGAGAGGAGTTTCGTCGCTCTCACTATTGTGTCATATCTGACGTTGCTAGCTCTCCGTCTATCATAACAGATAAAGCACGATTTATTCTTATCTTAAACGAACGACTACATAATAGTTTAACTATAACAATTAACTAAGTAAAACCTTTACGGCTAGTAATATTGACTTTCCGGCCAAGTCCATTATTACTGCTAATTACTGCAGTCTCTTCTGCGAAATCCTGCAAGAGCGGTAAAGAAACACTTCGTGGTTCCGTAAAACGATTAAATGTCATATCGTTTCAGCAGCAGAGCAATTTCAGCTGTTTGGTCAATTTGTCAATAAGGGTGATTTTTAATTGAATCTTAATGCCAGCAACGCTTTAATTAAAAGCTAAAAAAAAATGGTATTTAGACTGAGCATAAGTACCTACAATTCCATTCAGCCGACATAAGCAAGCAAGTACCACCTATTTATCTTAACGCACATGTACGGAAAAGTGCCACTTTTCGTGTCTGTATTGATTCACGTAGAGCAATACTTTCAAAGCATAAAGTATTTTTCAAATTCTAATCATAATTATTGGTATATTTTAACCTCTGATCGAAAGAGTGTCACATGTCTATCTGTGTGGCTTCGTAACTCCCAAACAAATTTACCGACTTAAGTGCGGTATTTTTTTATGGAGAGTCTAGTTAAACGGAAAAGTTCTTAGAAAGGGTTTGAGTGTTTTGACTGGAAGAATAGATGGCATTGTAATCAATCGTCATAGTTTTTTTTCTATTTGGACATATCGATTGTCAATATTATATTTAGAAAACCGGCCAAGACCATGTCTGGCCATCCTCAACGTAGGATTCCGTAGTTATCGGCCCCTCAGAATATAAAACTCAAAAGGTTGTTTTTATGGGATATTTTGCGGCACTCACGTCATTTTACTATGCGGCACTTACATTCTTTTTACCCATTTTTTTTAGTTTTTGAGTTTTCATTATAACTCAAAAACGTATCAACTGATTGCATTTTTTATAGAATACTTTGAAAGTACTTATTAGACCTCACTTTTATAAATGTTTCCAAATTTTTTGGACTCTTTGTTCAAATTTTAGTAAGTAGATTTCCTCGGTAAAATTAAAAAACTTTAGCTTTATATAGCTCTGAAGTTTATGTACTCGTGCGAGTACGCGTGGACTTAAACAAGTAATTTATGTTCTCGTACGAGTACAACCGGTCTCAATACTGTAAGTTTTTTTGATTTCACATGAAGGTAAACAATGTTATATTACCGATTTTCAGGCTTAAAGGACTGAGAATTAGTCCAAATTTGTCATACGATTTTAAAAACGAAGATGTTCCCATCTTTTCCACCACCAAATGTAGGTTCTTCGACAGCAGAAGGACAAGAGAAACAGTTTCTCTGAATAGTTAGATACATGTACACATCACAACAAGAATATTGCCAAATCTGTTCTGAAAAATAATCAGCTTAATTAACAATATAAAAGAATGAGAGATTATTATTTTATTTTGTTAATTAAGATGATTATTTTTGAGAAGAGATTTGTGTCACTTTTAAAATATTTACTGATTTACTGACTGATTTTCGTAACGGCTGAACTAAAAACTAATATTAAAGGTAAGATAAAAATTATCTAATGTAAGAATCAAGATTTAAGTTACTGAATTAAAAACTAAACTATATGGTAGGATAAAAATTACCTAAGAAATGTCAGACTTAAGACAAAATTGTAACTGTGATTTCTAGTTAGTAGATTACAGTAAGGTAATTAACTTAATATGCAACTTACGTACCATTGTTACATTTGTACTCGTACAATAGTTTATTTCAGAAGAGTTTATTGTTTACTGACTTTCATTTGTTTCACAAGTTTATCTATGCAAAATAGGTTGATTTATTAGGTATAGGATTTCGGTTTATTTGAGACTGAATTAATTAATGCTAGTACTATAAGTAATAAGTTCAAATAAGAAATTTTTGTAAGCTTACATTCAAGTTAATTTGATTATTGTAGTTTTTTGTTTATGTGATACTGGTACCTCGAGTGAGGACAAAGTCCCCATGTACTCGCCTGAGAACATAAGGAAAAATCGAGGGGAAAACGCCATGATTTTTTTACAAATTTTCCGACATTATGGGTTACATAATTAATCGATTTTATGAAAAAAATATCAGTTTTGCCAGAATCGATACCTCCAGGATCCAGGAGGTTAAGAAACTATTTAAATTAATCTAAAAATTGTTTTAGAAGACTTTTTTTAAATACCTATCCAACGACCCCACACAATAGATTTGGAGCAAAAAAAATTCACCCCCCCAAAAAATAAAAATCAAAAAATATTTTTCCATTTTTAATCTACCACTTTGTCGGCGTAATTAATGCACGTACTCATAGCAAATTTCAGCTTTCTAGTCGATCACTGAGATAAGCCGTGGACGGATAGACAGACAGACGGACATGGTGAAACTATAAGGGTTCCTAGTTGACTACGGAACCCTAAAAAACGGATGACGGCATCGAAATGGCTGACTTTTGTTACAGTTCGCGAACACCTCGAGGAAATCGCAAAATAATTGCGAACTTAATAAGAAATGTAAAGGAGACCGTCAATTCCAGGCCCACTAGCGATAATGGTCTCGTATAAGGTTTGTTCTCCGATTTTAAGCAAATACCCATTTTATTACGAAACTAGACAAAATATTTCATGAAAATGAAACGGGAATTAGAAATACAAAATAAAAAGTAATTTCGTTGATCCTTCCGCGATCCAAATAGTGCTTCATAAGTTGTTAACGTCTTTACAGCATTGACATAAGGTTAACTTTACCTGGACTGAGACGAAACAGACATTTTTAGAAAGGAGTTACGTTTACATTGCTAATCTAGTTTATTATTCTAGTTTGACACTGTCAATGTATGACGTCACCGTCATCCAAGTCTGCCGCATGAAGTTATAATTTTAAACTGGAGTATACTCTTCGGCCACAAAGTGGGGCCGAAAGAAAGGGAGCTGCGTCTCGTTTTGACTTAGGGCGTTATGAGGGCATTATATCATGCTCTTACGATAACGAAACTTATTTTTTTTTCAATTTAGTAATGTCTGATACTCGTATGGATTTGTAAAAAGTAGTTTAATTGTTCCACTTTTTCCCTAACTACAGATGAACCTTATTACCGTGCAAAACAGTCGTTCATAGGTGATTAGAAAAAAAACGGCCCGATAGAGGGGATAATTTATGGGGGCGGTGCCTCACTCGCACTCGTTACGAAATTGACACAATTTGACATTTTGACTTGTTGTCATGCTTGCATTATTGTCTAATGACGTCATAACTCCCTAAGTCAAAACGATACGCAGCTCCCTGTATTACTCTCTCTTTCGGCATCACTTTGTGGCCCAAGAGTATACTCCAGTTTAAAATGACAACTTCATGGATACTTGTAGTAGCGCACTAACAGAGCTAAACCTTATCTCTTTGTAATAAGTTCTACGATTGTTTAGTTAATAGTAGTAATGATGGTTTGACAGCCATTATCTTTGTTTACCCGAATACAAGAAATCAGCGGCAGGATCAAATTATGACTTTTTATTATTTTATTATGATTTTCGTTTCATTATCATGTCAGATTATGTAGATATTCTTTAAAAAACCGGTAGTGATTTTGTGTTATACTGTAATCATAAACATGTACGCTTTTAAATATTGTCCTTATCACATTCATGTTTTTTCATTCCCGATTTCGCAATTTTCCCGTTAGTTTTCATGATTATTTTATGACCGTCCTGATCTAGAAATTAAGGCGAATGTTTTGATACCTACGTCATAATTATACGCACCTTAATGAGATGGGGCAAATCGCCTAACAAAAATTGACGATCTCCTTTGTAAGTAATTTGAGCTCCAGGGGTAAACCATTCTTGGTAATTATTAATCGATCTTCAATTACACGGTGTTGGACAAGATTTATTATTTTGATACAAGTTATTATAAGATAGATAAACCGGAGCTCAATAGAAAGGGAAATATATGTAAGCAAACATCTGACTGACAACTGCATTTAAATTAGTAGGCAAAAAAGCATTGACACTCGACAAAATATTATAACAAAAATTCGATTTCACTGAAATAATAATTAATAGGTAGTTTTACTGAAAATTTATGTTATTAAAGCTATACAAAAACAATACTAGGATCGCGTTTTTACAAACCTGTAAATCAGAATTTCGCTGTTTGTTATATTTGCTACGATGAACTGTACTTTATTTTTTTCTATCCTCCTAGCATTTGTCCCAGCTTTATGCTCTATTGAGCCTGGGATCCGCTCGGCAACCTAATCCCAGGAATTGGCGTGGACACTATTTTTTACGAAAGCGACTGCCATCTGACCTTCCAACCCAGAGGGGAAACTAGACCTTATTGGGATTATAGATCCGGTTTCCTCACGATGTTTCCCGTCACCGAAAAGCGACTGGTAAATATCAAATGATATTTCGCACATAAGTTCCGAAAAACTCAGTGGTACGGAGCCGGGGTTTGAACCCGCGACCTTCGGATTGAAAGTCTGACGCATTACCGCCAGGCCACCAGCGCTTTTAGGTGAACCGTACTTTATATTAACTTAATAAAAAATCTTGATCATTAATTTAATCCATCCATTCTTTAAGTCTGACAAAACTCTGTCGAAGTGAAAGTACGAGTAAAGTGCTCCAGATACTGTTAGTAATAATGTCATTATTTCTGTACCCGTCCTTTTCTATTTATATATCTTTTTTTTTTAGAAAACAAACAGCCATATACAAATACAGTCATTTCGAAAATAGACACAAATTAGGCCTAAAGTTTCCTATATTACTACGTAAACATTTAGAAAATTGTACAACTAATTTTACGTATTTAATTGTGTACTACACGCCAATAATAGTAGATTATGTAACTGTTACGTAATAAGGGTCCTTAAAACATGAGTGTGGTTTTATGAAATGAGCCGCAGGCGAATTTCATAATAAGATCACACGAGTGTTTTAAGGCCTAATTACGTACAGTTGCATACACTGCTTTATCTACACTCATATTATATATATTAAATTAAGTGTTCGGAAACCATAGAATGACCGCCATTGTATCATCATGGCCAACTCGATTGTGCCGGCGCTCGCGCGGGACCAATCGAGTTGGCCATGGCGGTAACATTATGTTATCAAATTCGATGTTCCAAATTTGAAACTCATTGCTTAACAATATTTGAGCATGCATAGTTAAAATTACGTTACTGCCGCAGATAAGAAACTTATCATAGTTAAATCGTTTGTTGTAATGCTTGTCATTGTCTACGGTTTTTGAACGCATTTTAGAGTACTTACAGTATGAGTGTAGATAAAATATCAAATATATGAAGAATGAGACGGATGAGTAGAGAAATAATGTCATTATTACTGACAGTGTCTGGTCAGCATAAGACTCGTGCGCAGCACAAAGTTCCATGGCACTGCGCAACTTTTTGCTTAGATATTATTGCTTACCTAAATTCCAAGAATACGGCACAGCAAAGTAGTAGTAGTAAAGCACTTTATCTACACCAATATCATAAATCCTCTATTCCGCGTTCGGAAACCGTATGTAACTACCACCATTATTGCAACCAGTAACGTAACATCTTATCTCTGACAGTGTGGTAAAAACGTATGAAAATTCATAACCCACGGTAACGTTACGAAGATCCGCGCTCTCCCCGACCGCCGGCACGCGCCCGCGCGACCGCCGACACAAATCGAGTTGGTCATGGCGGTGCAATGGCGGTCATTCTACTGGTTTCCGAACACATCATTTAGGATTTATAATATGTGTGTAGATAAAGCAGTGTATGCAACTGTACGTAATTAGGCCTTATTACGTAACAGTTACATAAACTACTATTATTGTACAAGAAAACACAACGAAACACATATAATATAATTGTTTTGCCTCTGCTTTTTTGTTTGTGACTTGTGTATACTTTGTGTCTATTATTTGAGGTGTGCAATAAAGAGTATTTATGTTATGTTATGTTATAACACAGTCTTAAAGATAAGAGATGGACAAAAACAGTGACAGCATGGAGGGGACCCGTAGGCAAAAGAAAGCAAGGTAGATCCTTAAATAGATGGGAAGACGAAATAAAAGACGCAGCGAGTCCAAATTGGATGCAAACAGCGCAATCCAGAGAAAACTGGGCCACTTTGGAGGAGGCCTTTACCTGCAGAGGGGTTCTTGCAGGTGAATTATAGTGATAGTTGTAAACTATAACTTAGTAAATTTATATATTTTTCTCTATAATTTCTTATTCAAAAGTTATGATTTAAATGTACTAGTTAAAACACAATATCCTAGTTTCTGTAAGAGGCTTTTTTATTTTTTTATTTATTATTATGTTATAAATAACACAACATATACGTACAATGGCGAACTTATGGATTTCTTCCAGTTAACCTCTGAGCAATTGAGAGAGAAAGTTGGAAGTGCTAGGCAGACTTAGGTACTGTACGATACGGTAGGATGAGTTGTATTATAATTTATAATCTAATTAGGTAGATACTCAATTCGGTATCATACATAAATATAAATAAACTTCTTACATAAACATAAATCATTCGTTTCGTCATTTCGCTCTCAGCTCGAGTGGTTGCCTATCCGTCGCCGTAGAGACTTGCATACCTTATGTTTCCTTTTCAAGGTACTTTTTATGCCCTCTTCCCCACTTTACCTTTCAGAGCGCTTCCGATTTTTGGCGGATGGAAGCAACCATCGGCTGAGATCCAGCGCAGATCTCTCTCTTGCCATCCCTTCTCATAAAAACAAATCATACGTCCAGTCATTTACGGTATACTCTGTGAAGTTGTGGAACGCGTTGCCATCTCCACTGAGGCAGTGCCAGTCAGTGGCGTCGCTTAAGGCTAAATTGAAAATGTTATGGCTTTCAAACCCATGACAATTGGAAGGTGGGTGGGCCTATGCGGTTATATATGTTATATATATATATATATGTACCTATGTATGTATTATTATATTTATATATATGTATTTGTATAATCTATACCAATACGTTACGTATTTCTTAACACTACCTACACCGTGTCCAAAAAGTTCGAATACACTTTGGAGGTCTTATAACTTTTTTGTACGAATAGTTATTGTAGTGAAATCTGTATTTTATTAAAGCTATACTAATATACAACATATGATGCAAATATTTTGGACTAACTCCACCTCTTACCTATTTTACTAGCTGACTACATTTTTCAACTCAATCTCACGCGGCACGCACCGCTTTCAAGGTTATTTCGTCCCAAATATGCTCGATATCTTTTTTTTCACTGTCCATATTTGCTATTTTATAATAATGTGACCTACAAGTGCCTACAAGGCATGTAAAAACATACCAAATCAATGTAATAAACGCAAATCTGGAGAATGGAGTGGCCGTTTACTTTCGGCAATATAATCATCGAAATTAGCTTTTCTCAAGGCTTGAACAACGTTTGGACTGTTTTGGGCACAATTTTGTGAGAAAATAATTTAATTTTTATTCCTAAACACAGTTTTCAAATTTTCAGGAGCGTTTTTCGACGAAAACCTCTGATTTATAATTTTCATTATTAATGTGCGACTTTATCGGTAAATATAATGAAATTTGGCCATTGTAAGGCTATTTTAATTCAATGAGTTTCTCGTCAGAAAATCAACTCCTTCCTGCGTGCCAGGAATGTATTGAGTTGGATTATGTACTCTAATTTTCTCGATTGCTACGGAAAAACGATGAACTTCACGTTTATTGTAGCTATGATATCCAGGATCCACCTCCAAAATACCACGTAAGGATCTCCTCAAAATTTTCAGATCGGCAGTTGATTTTTGGATAAAGCGGCTTTTGTCCTCTAAACTCGCACTCTCACGATATTTAGTATTTTAATGGTTCTAGCTGCGTAGCTGACCAGATTGTTTCCTGTCTTCTAAAGAGGAGCTATTTTAAGAGCTTCTCATTGTTGTGTAAACGAGATTGCGTTTGATTCCAAAAAGTTTTACCGCCTTGAAAAAACACCTTTGCAGTCGCCATTACGAAATTTTGTACTAAATTGTTAATCGAAAGTACTTCATTGAAGAGTGAAGACAAATTTCAAGTCATTGGCGTTTTTTACTATTACATTATGTTCAAGTTAACTTATTCTTTAGATTAATATAATAAATGGATGGCCTGCAGCCTGTATGCCTTCAGGGTCAACGCAAAAATATGTGTATTCGAACTTATTGGACAGGGTGTATAGTATTTAGGTTTAGTAACTTCTCCGTGGTTTTGCCGTCATGTACAAGTAATGTACAAATCTTTGTCTACAATGTCTGACCGATTTCTCTCGGTTGCTTAAAGGTTAGCTGGAAGAGATCCCTTAAAGGGATAAGTTCGCCTTTGTACACACACACTATATTTTTGTTGGTCATGTATTTGTTTTGTGCAATAAACTGTTTTACTACTACTACATAATACCCAAGTAACACAGGAAGCATTATAATAACATATGAATAGTTAACTTATTTCGAACTTAAGGACCGTATAAACTCTTATATACGTTCACCGAGCAACTTGTCGCATTATTATGATGCTTTGAGCTGTATAACGGTTGTATAATGGCATATCTAAATGCTTTTGTAAAGCCATTAGCTTAAGTGCAGCAAACCACAACGCAACTGTACAGCTTTCGACTGTTTAAAAGCACTTAAGTACTTTACGTTCTACAATAGCATTATATAATGCTTTAAGATGTATAACGGTTGTATAATGGCATGTATAAAGGCTTTTTTAAAGCCTTTAGTTTTAGTGCAGCGAACCAAAATGCAACTGTACAGCTGAATGCTGTACAGTTGCGTTTTGGTTTGCTACACTAATGCTTCGGTGTGGTTTAGTGCCTTAGGTTCTACAATAGCATAAATAAATGCTTAATGCTGTTTATGAGCATGAATATTAGCCATTATAATGCCACGTAAATCCGGTATACAGCTTTCAGCTGTTTTTAGTGCTTTAGGTTCTACAATAGCATTTTATGATGCTTTACGCTGTATAACGGATGTATAATTGCATATGTAAATGCTTTTGTTTAGCCATTAGTTTTAGTGCAGCGAACAATATGCAACTGTACAGCTGAATGCTGTACAGTTGCGTTTTGGTTTGCTACACTAATGCTTCGGTTTGGTTTAGTGCCTTAGGTTCACAATAGCATAAATAAATGCTTAATGCTGTTTAAGAGCATGAATATTAGCCATTATAATGCCACGTAAATTCGCTATACAGCTTTCAGCTATTTTTAATGCCTTAGGGTGTACAATAGAATTTATAAGTAGGTAATACGTTCCTAATGCAGTACAATAGCAATAATATAAACCATTATAAAGCCAAATAATTCACTATAAGGGGCTGTTTATAAATTACGTCATTTCAAATGGGGGGGGGGGGGGTCTGGACATCGGATGATATGGTAGCATGACGTAGGAGGGGGGGCGGTCATTCCGAAGATCATATCATCAATGTGTAAAAAAAGGAATGAAAGTCGTGCTTCTATAAACTTTTAATGATATAAAATATTATCTACTAAATAGTTTTTTATTTTACAATTAAGCTTAAAACGCATTTTTTTTAATGACGTCACTCAATTTGGCAGGGGGAGGGTTGGATGATTTTAGGGGGGGGGGGGGGGGGGGTAAAAATCATCAAAAATTTATAACGTAATTTATACAACAGCTTTTAGCGGTTTTAGTGCCTTAGGTTCTACAATAGCATAAATAAATGCTTAATGTTGTTTAATAGCATAATTATTCACGTGTAATGCTGTAGGCATAAATAAGGCATTTTTTAAGGGTCACTGAGCTGCTATTGGACTAAGAGCTAGCCACGTCAGATAATGACACAATAATGAGAGCAACAAAACCCGTCTGGTTAGATTGCTATACTATTCTTATTGCTAGATCCTGGCATATGGCAGCTTTTAATGGGTGGAGGTCACAGTGACAGACTAGCAAAATGTTTTAATTGGAAAATAGTAATACCAAACTAGGTAAAAATTGCCGAAGTTGTCTCAGTTATAAAGGACAGGGCCTATATTTTAAGGGGCTCCCTGGCGCCAACGACCTTAGATCTGATACAATTAGTTTTCTAATGATTTATATAGCTTATCATATTATCAGTAACGGCTTTAAACAATATAGTATCCTATATTTACTTCAATATTCATTGTCTTCGAGATATTTGACATCAAAGTCGAACCGGTTTAGGCTAAAAAAGTGGTTTTATGGTCATAAATTTTGTTTTAATTAGTTAAAAATTAAAATCTCTCTACAGTTTTTAGAGACATCAAAGAGGAACCCTAATATGTAGATTACGTATATGTAAGATTCTTTACACCATTCGAATATCGATAAAAGTGGTTTTTTTAGTGGAGAAAGTGGTTTTGTGGTGGAGATAAAAGATTCAAAAACCGATAGTCGTTTGCCTTATAATTCTATCTATAGTGAATATGTTGGAATATCGACTCAAAACTGGTCAAAATCGAAAAAAAAAAACCTTAGACCAAAAATATTATGTATTATTACCATACCTATATAAATTGCATATACCTATGATTTTTTCGATCAATTATTCATTAGGTAAAAACGTGCCAGAGTACATTCTGTTTTTTAAGTTAATACCTACTCTTTGGCTAATGTCAAACATTCCCGCACCGAAAACCCCGATGTATGATTATTACGGAAACAAAAACAGTAGGCGACAAACTATGAACTATATTTTATTATACATCGTTTGGCACTACTTTCTCCAAACATAAACTTTTGTATAATTTCTCTTAATATTGTATAGTATTTGTATAGTTTCTCATAATATTGCATCAAACCCAGATCTCTAGGATTTATTTTCTTGAAATGGTTTGCATTCTTTGACCTCCACCATTTTAAAGCTGCCAGATGTCCAGATCTAGAAATAAGCATAGTATACCAAACTGACTAGAGGGGTTTGGTTGCTCTCATTATTGTGTCATATCCGACGTGGCTAGCTCTCCGTCTATATAAACCAATGCCATTTTGTAAATAATTTATAACCTAAAAATAAAATCATGCGGACCTATTTATACAAGGAAAATACCTATATAATAATGAAATTACTTAATTTAAGACTGCTCAACCAACACTATTATGTTAATAATCCAAAACTCGTTCTATACGAGGATTACACAATTGTTTTGTTTATTTGACGCATATCTTTTTATAATATTTTATAGCAAAACCACAATAAATCAAAGGCGCGTGAAAATTTTCAATGAAACTTATATACACATTTACAGTAAACTACATTGCGCAGTAATATTTGAAGGATATAAAAACGTAAAAGAGTCAAAAACTTTAATAAATATGACGCGTCACTCATTCAGTTTTTAGGGTTCCGTACCTCGAAAGGAAAAAACGGAACCCTTATAGGATCACTTTGTTGTCCGTCTGTCTGTCTGTCTGTCTGTCTGTCTGTCTGTCTGTCTGTCTGTCTGTCTGTCAAGACCATTTTTCTCAGGAACGCGTGGAGGTATCAAGCTGAAATTTATATCAAATACTCAGGTCTATTGTCCCTTGGAGCTGTGAAAAAATCAAACTTAAAAGCCAACGCAATCAAAAGATACAGTCGTTTATGCTGCAAATATTAGAGTTTTTCGGCACTCGCAAAACCTACGGGGTACTTCCCGTGAACTCAGAAACTTGAAATTTTGCACGAAGCAACGTCATATAGCATAGACAACGAAAAAATTACAAAAAGTAGAAATTTTTAGTAAAATCATACAAAAAATATTTTTTTAAATTTTAAACTTACTACCTTTTTCCTCGTAAACGTGTGGAGGTAATAAATTGAAATTCATGTCAAATACTCAGGGCTATAGGACCTTTCAGATGTAGCAAAACAAAACTTTTATGTCAACGCAATCAAAAGAAATAGCAATTTTAGTTGCATATTTTGAAACTGAGTACTTGCAAGAAACTCAAAACCTAAAGGGTACTTCCCGTAAACTCAGAAACTTGAAACTTGGCACGAAGAAATATCATATAGCACAGACAAAGGAAAAATTACGAAAAGTAGACATTTTTAGTAAAATCATATAAAAAATATTTTTTTAAATTTTAAACTTACTACCTTTTTCCTCGTAAACGCGTAGAGGTATTAAATTGAAATTCATATCAAATACTCAAGTCTATAATACCTTTCAGCTGTAGCAAAATCAAACTTCTACGTCAACTTTTACTTATATACCTACAGGTTTGTACGGAACCCTCGGTGCGCGAGTCCGACTCGCACTTGGCCGGTTTTTTGTACCGTCTTCGACCATTTTATATTGCGAGACAAAGTAGTTAAATCACAACGTTCATTGTATTATAACATTTGTTGCGTCGGTGTTAGAGACGTTTTTGCATTGACGTAAGGTTTATTTTACTACACTCTTATGCTAGTATAATGCTTTTGTATTGCGATTGGCAAGTTAATCGAGAGTACTTATGCTTCTTTACTGCGATTAGCAAGTTTTTTGGCCGTATTAATGCTTCTTTAATGCAGTTGGCAACTTAATAGGGCGTACTAATGATTCTTTAATGCGATTCGCACTTTCCATGACAACGATAATGCTAATAGCGCAGACATATTGCGCCTGTTATGCTATTAAATGACCTGTATAGGATCTCAAGCTGGGTAATTCGTGCCCATTTAAGACCTATATCAGCACTATAAACGTTTATAATGCTACTATAAAACGAACTGAAAATGCTAAAAGCATACAGATATGCTGTGAGACGGCCGTTATACTGCTTTGATGTGTTACTTGGGTATATATACTATACATACATACTACATACATAAAAATAAATCCATCCCTATCTTTTTCAGCGCGAGTGAAAAAGAAGCACAGTGTTACACTTAGTATGGGAGCTCATTGCAAAAGCAAAATGATGAATTAAAAAAAAAACTACGCAATAATTGAGAAATATAAAATAAATAAGTTTTGAGTATTAGTATGATGCGATTTTGTCCTTAATTACAGACATATAAATCAAGAAACTAAAGACACGCAACTGTTTAAAGCTAATTTTAAGATGTAACTTTGGAATTATTTTCTACTAGCTGTGCTCGCGGCTCCGCCCGCGTGGAATTTGGTCTGTGTCAGTAAGCGGCTAATTCACCCCTAATTTCTCTCCCGCTACCCTGGAGGCGGAACTTGAAGTAAAGTTGACAGATGGATACGCTAGAGGACAGTAGTCCTAATAAAATATTTTACAATTACCACTAAATGAAACTAAACTCAAAAATGAATACTTTATCCATATCCATACTAATACTATAAATGGGAAATAAATGGGAAAGTGTGTGTGTTTGTTTGTTTGTCCGTCTTTCACGGCATTGACGTGATTTTTTAAGTGGAGATAGTTGAAGGGATGGAGCATTCTCACTATATAGGCCTATGTCACTACATAGGCTACTTTTTGTCTCTTTCTAACCCCCCACTTCCCTAAAATGGGGGGTGGAAGTTTGTATGGAGCATTCCGGGGGGAAAGGGGAACCGTGTTACCCCGAATTTAACGCAAGCGAAGTCGCGGGCAAAAGCTATGTTATACATAGGCTGCTATTTATATATCCGGAAACCGGGATTACAATCTTCTTAAATAGCATATTTGACCTCCATGGTAAAATTTGAACTTTTTTAAGTACTGGCCGGTATATTTTTTCTTTCTTATTAACGCTCGTGTTTTGTTTTTGACGGGTTTTAAATGTCATCTCGCAGCAAGAATGGAACTCACTCGTGAAAATATTCGTGCTATGATTTATTATGATTTTCGGCGTGGTTTAACGCAACAACAGTGCATAGATCAACTAACTTCAACTTTTGGTGATGAAGCCCCATCTAAAACTACTGTGTATCACTGGTTTAGTGAGTTCAATCGTGGACGTAGTATGCTTACGGACGAAGTTAAGGCAGGTCGCCCGAAATCGGTCGTTGTACAACAAAATATCGAGGCTGTGCGAAAACTTATAATGGACGACCGACATGTTACGTACTGCGAGATAGAGGCGACTCTGGGTATTTCTATGACCAGCATTAATAGCATATTACATAATTATTTGGCTGTAAAAAAAATTTGTTCGCGTTGGATACCCCACAACTTAACAAAAGAGCAATAATTGAGAAATATAAAATAAACTAGCTGTGCCCGCGGCTCCGCCCGCGTGGAATTCGGTCTGTGTCAGTAAGCGGCTAATTCACCCCTAATTTCTCTCCCGCTACCCTGGAGGCGGAACTTGAAGTAAAGTTGACAGATGGATACGCTAGGGGAAAAAATATTTTACAATTACCACTAAATGAAACTACACTCAAAAATTTATACTTTTTTTTATTATATTATTTTTTTTCGCATGATTTAAACGACTTAGAGAGTAGTAGGTGTATATCGGACGATACAGGACCACTTTTGTATTTATACGTTCATGTCCACGGCAAATATCATCCAAATCGATCCTCCCGTCAAATCAGTCAAAGCATGAAAGGTAAGAACAGGCGTGGTTGGAAGTGGGGGGGGGGATCACAAATGCTGAAATGTTTTTTTCTATTTTAGGTGCACTTGGAGGGGGGGGGGTCCATGACCCATGCAATTTTAACTCAATCGAAAGTAGTGGCTACCCCCCCTTTTAGACGTTGAATTTTTATAGGTTACGTATAACCTGGCTGGGGATTTTCTTGAATTGGAATTAGTAATCCTTAAGGGGTGATTTCCGGAAAAACGATGCAAAAAAAAACCGGCCAAGAGCATGTCCGGCGATGCTCAGTGTAGAGTTTCGTAGATGCTGCCCTGTTACAAAACATCCGTTCAAAAGGTCGTTTATTTGGCGGCGCTTACGTCATTTTACTATTCGGCACTTCCTTTCACTATGAGTTTTTGACTAATAATTCAAAAACGGCTGAACCGATTTTATTCAATACAGTTTTTATTGAAAGTTCTTATCAGGCCTCACCAAATTTCAGCTTTCTAGTGCGAACGGTAACTGAGCTAGACCGCGGACAGACGGACGGACATGGCGATGTAACTGTTACGTAATAATGCCTAATTATGTACAGAAGCATACACTGCTTTACCTACACACATATTAAAAATCCATTGAAACCATTAGAATGACCGCCATTACTCAAGCCAATGCGTCAATGCGCCGTGTCGTCAAATGGTTGCAACGGAAGACCAGCGCTGGCCCTGCCGGCATTTAACGCTGAGTTGCGACCATTTCGTGGCAATTAATGTTTCGGGTTGTATATGTTATTGTTTATTATGTTTTTTGTAATTGTCATGAATAAATCTTTCAATCGTTCATTCATTCATTCATTCATTACACCGCCATGACCAACATTGTGCCGGCGGTCGGGGGGGCGGATTTTCATTACGTTACCGTAGGTAATTAATTTTCATACGTTTTTACCACACTGTCAAAGATAATACACTGATGTTACGTTACTGGTTGCAATAATGTTGGTAATTAATTACATACAGTTCCGAAAGCGGAATAGAGTATTTATGATATTGGTGTAGATCAAGATATTTATTCGTCGTTCGTGTGCTTACAGCACACTACAATGCACTAATGAACGTCAGAGAAAAATAAAATAGGTGAGTGTCGAGGAAAGTGTGTGAATCGAGTGCGATTGGAACGAAGTTATGTTATTTAATTTTATTTCATTTTTGACTTTTTCGTAAATTTAGTTTTTTTTTTTAATTTTAGAAATTTTAGAAGTTTTGGAAATTTTGGAAATGTTAGAAAGTTTGGAAATTTTGAAAAGTTTTGGAATGTTTGGAAATTTTGCCAATTTTGGATTTTGGAAATTTTAGAAAATTTGGGAATTTTGGGAATTTTGGAAATTTTGGAAATTTTGGAAATTTTGGAAATTTTGGAAATTTTGGAAATTTTGGAAATTTTGGAAATTTTGGAAATTTTGGAAATTTTGGAAATTTTGGAAATTTTGGAAATTTTGGAAATTTTGGAAATTTTGGAAATTTTGAAAATTTTGGAAATTTTTGACATTTAGGAAATTTTTGACATTTTGGAAATTTTTGACATTTTCGACATTTTTAAAATTCTCGACTAAGGTTATTCTTTAAGGTTCTCGACTTTTTTCACTTTTATCACTTTGTCACTTTCACTTTTCACTACACTTCACTTCACTTTATTCTATTTTATATATTTTTTATTTCATTCCATTTTACATGTTTCTCAATCGTATGGGTGTCGCGTTTTCGTGACGTGACGCTTTTTCGTCACGTGACTTTTTTTCGCATAGGCCCCCATCCGCGAACCGTCCGATAAGGAACTTCGTTCCAAAACTACCACCGATTCTAACCCTACACCTCTGGCCCAAGAAGTATTATCACCGAAAAGAAATTCGACTGGACTTATTTTTTTCAAAAGAGTAATACATTATTAGATATTAATTATACAAAATAATGCGTAGTTCTTCAAGAAGACATTGATATGTCTTCTTGAAGAACTACGCATTATCAGCTTGAGAGACAGATAATGTACCTATTGTTTAATTACAAAGAAAAATAAATCCTAATCTGACTGCTTCACAAAACGTTTAATATGTTTTCCTACCTAAACGGTGTCCTATAAAAGTTAGATGATTTTGTAGTAGTTTTTTGGTTTGGGCCATGCGTCTTTGTCCGTCATATATAGCCCTCGAACCTGCAATAACCCTATGACATTCATGACATTTTCAAATATTTATTAAGAGCCGGTAAAGGTAAATTTAAAGCATCGACGGGTAACATGTTATAAATATGAACACCTTGACCAAAAAATTACAAATTATTTTAATACCAACTTTCAACATACAAACTTTCAACCCCCTTTTCATCCCTTCCAGGGTTGATTTTCGGGATGAAAACTATTCTTTGTCCTTTCCCGGGACTCAAACTATCTCTACACAAAATTTCATCAAAATCCGTTCAGCCGTTAACTAATAAAAAATTCTTGGAACGTGTTCTGTTATCGATTCTAAGTATCTCCAGCCAACTTTTTTCGAATATATTCCATGAACAGACTTTCGACCCTCTTCAGCTTTATTACATGTATAGATAGTTTTTATAAAAAGTACCTTTCAGGCTTCACTTCCATTTTTTTTTTAATTTTTTGGACCTACGGTTCTAAAGTAAGATGGGGGGAGGGGGGTTTGAAGATGAAACTATCCTTTGTCATTTCTCGGGACCCATACTATCTCTATACCAATTTTCATCTAAATCAGTTCAGCGGTAAAAATTCCTCATACCACCTTCTAACCCCCTTTTCACCCCCACAAGGGTTTGAAAACTATCCTATGACGTTTCTCGAGACTCAAATTATCTCCATACTCATTTCTATCTAAATCGATTCAGCGGTTAAAAATTCTCCATACAAACTTTCAACCCCATTTTCACCCCCACCAGGGTTGATTTTCAGGATTAAAACTATATATTATCCTTTCCCAGGACTCATACTATATCTATACAAAATTTCATAAAAATCCGTTTAGCCGTTTTCACGTGATGCGCGGTCAAATAAACAGACAAACAGATAAACAGACAAACAGACAAAAATTCTGAAAATTGTTGGAACGTGTTCTGTTATCGATTCTAAGTATCCCCAGCCAACTTTTTTTCGATTATCTTCCATGTACAGACTTTCGACCCTCTTCAGCTTTATTATATGTATAGATAAGTTTTGAGTATTAGTATGATGCGATTTTGTCCTTAATTACAGACATATAAATCAAGAAACTAAAGACACGCAACTGTTTAAAGCTAATTTTAAGATGTAACTTTGGAATTATTTTCTACTAGCTGTGCTCGCGGCTCCGCCCGCGTGGAATTTGGTCTGTGTCAGTAAGCGGCTAATTCACCCCTAATTTCTCTCCCGCTACCCTGGAGGCGGAACTTGAAGTAAAGTTGACAGATGGATACGCTAGAGGACAGTAGTCCTAATAAAATATTTTACAATTACCACTAAATGAAACTAAAGCATTAATAGCATATTACATAATTATTTGGCTGTAAAAAAAATTTGTTCGCGTTGGATACCCCACAACTTAACAAAAGAGCAAAAAGATGCTCGCGTCGAATGGTGCAATAAAATGTTAAAAAAATATAACCGTGGTGACTCAAAAGCAGTTTATAACATCTATACAGGTGACGAATCCTGGATCTATGCATACGATCCCGAAACGAAGCAACAATCAACGGTATGGGTGTTTCAAAATGAGCCGAACCCTACGAAAGTTACTCGTGCAAAAAGTACATTGAAACAAATGGTGGCCTGCTTCTTCGGTATTAATGGCCATGTAGCTACAGTGCCACTAGAAAACCGTAGAATGGTTAATTCAGAGTGGTACACGACCATTTGCTTACCGGAAGTATTTGAACAAATTCGTAAAACTAACCAGCGACGAAGAATCATTCTTCATCATGACAATGCCAGCTGTCATACGTCACGCGAAACAACTCTATTTTTGGAGGGTCAAAATGTGGAATTAACGGGTCATCCGCCGTACAGCCCTGACTTGGCACCCAACGATTTTTATTTATTTCCAAATATAAAGAATAAATTACGCGGTCAACGATTTTCGACCGCTGAAGATGCTGTCGACGCATTCAAACAACACGTTATGGAGGTACCTCAGGCGGAGTGGCAGAAGTGCTTTAAAAATTGGTTCACGCGAATGCAAAAGTGCATAGATCATCAAGGGGAATACTTTGAAAAACAATAAAACCATTTTCAGCCGTGTACGTTTGTTTGTTTTTTTGTTTACGGATATATAAGTAGTACATATGAACACCTTGACCAAAAAATTACAAATTATTTTAATACCAAATTTCATCTAAATACGTACAGCGGTTATTGGTTGTTTCTTCCCCACGTAAACTTCCACCCCTTTTGCATCCGCTTAAAGGATCATTTCCGAGATAAACAGATAAACAGACAAAAATTCAAAAAATTGTTGGAACGTGTTCTGTTATCGATTCTAAGTATCCCCAGCCAACTTTTTTTCGAATATATTCCATGAACAGACTTTCGAGCCTCTTCAGCTTTATTATACGTATAGATATTTTTTATTGAAAGTACCTTTCAGGCTTCACTTCCATTATTTTTTTCTATTTTTTTGGACCTACAGTTCCAAAGTAAGATCGGGGGGGGGGGGGGGCTTTTTTGAAGATGAAACTATCCTTTGTCCTTTCTCGAGACCCATACTATCTCTAAACAGACAAACAGATAAACAGACAAAAATTCTAAAAATTGTTGGAACGTGTTCTGTTATCGATTCTAAGTATCCCCGGCCAACTTTTTTTCGATTGTCTTCCATGTACAGACTTTCGACCCTCTTCAGCTTTATTATATGTATAGATGTATAGATAGATAGTTTTTATTGAAAGTTCTTATCAGGCCTCACCAAATTTCAGCTTACTAGTGTGAACGGTAACTGAGCTAGACCGCGGACAGACGGACGGACATGGCGAAACTATAAGGGTTCCTAGTTGACCAGCTTTATTATATGTATTATATATTGAAAGTACCTTTCAGGCTTCACTTCCATTATTTTTTTCACTTTTGTTCCAAAGTAAGATGGGGGGGGGGGGGGCTTTTTTGAAGATGAAACTATCCTTTGTCCTTTCTCGAGACCCATACTATCTCTATACCAATTTTCATCTAAATCAGTTCAGCGGTAAAAAATTCCTCATACCAACTTCCAACCCCCTTTTCACCCCCACAAGGGTTTGAAAACTATCCTATGACGTTTCTCGAGACTCAAATTATCTCCATACTCATTTCTATCTAAATCGTTTCAGCGGTTAAAAATTCTCCATACAAACTTTCAACCCCATTTTCACCCCCACCAGGGTTGATTTTTGGGATTAAAACTATATATTATCCTTTCCCGGGACTCAAACTATCTCTATACAAAATTTCATCAAAATCCGGTCAGCCGTTTTCACGTGATGCGCGGTCAAATAAACAGACAAACAGATAAACAGATAAACAGATAAACAGACAAACAGATAAACAGACAAAAATTCTAAAAATTGTTGGAACGTGTTCTGTTATCGATTCTAAGTATCCCCGGCCAACTTTTTTTCGATTATCTTCCATGTATAGACTTTCGACCCTCTTCAGCTTTATTATATGTATAGATCGAGCCGATTTCGCTCAATCGTGTATCGGAATTAACAGAGTTCTTCCAAATATAATGAATATTATTACATATATTTTTTTTTAATTTCCCAAAACAAGTAGTTATATCTTAAAAACTGTTTAAGTAAAGTCAATTTGAAGGTCATCGGGTGTTGTCAGCCTCTTAAAGGTTTTCTCGTAAGACTGCTGAACTCCAAACGATAATAGACAATATTTGCATATACGCGTAGAGAAACCAGTACTTACAGAGGAAATTGCACTTTTAAATGATGTTTCTTTGTTTTCTCCTGATTTTACTCCATTAACCTCCTGTTTTTACATTCCTATACAACGACGATGGCAAACAATCATACGGCCTGCCTGATGGTAAGCAGCTACCGTAGCCTATGTACGCCTGCAATTTCAGATGAGTCACATGCGCGTTGCCGACCCTTTACAAAAAGGAGGATTCACTGTGTTGTCGGCTAAAGGAACAAGAGGGTCGTCGTCAACACACTGGGTCCTCTTTGACGTCTTCTTTCTTTGGTCCGGTTAACCGCACTTCGACTTACTTCGACCCCAGAAATCAGAATACAGGTGTGCAGGCATAGACTTATTAATCTTGTATATGGCTATAGATATAACGACAAAACGGTTGCATTTGCACTATAATAATCAAGGGGTTAAATTATTAGAAAATTGTCGGAGACAATTTTAATTTTTTAAGTGCTTTGTAATTTTGTAATTATTGACTGTCTATTAAATATGTTGCAAGTACAGAGTTTCCCCTTTAGGTGCTAAATTAGGGTAGTCCTAATAAAAATAAATAAATAAAAATTAAAAGCCTTTTTATTCCTTAAAAAACTTGATAGGTACAAAATTGTTCATGCATAAGTTAAATTATAAAAAAAACATTAATTTATAGTCAAATAAAATATTTCACATGAGTAATTTTATTTGGTATAAATCGATTCTTAGAATTTTATATTTATAAATATATTATTTAAGGACCCCTCTTAGGGTAAAGGCCTCCTCCAGTTGTCTCCACCTGTTGTAACCTATATTAAAAAAAAACCTATAAGAATGATCCCGTCTGGTTACATAATACTACGGGGTATAAATAAATGAAAAAAAACACAATCTCCACTTGGTAATTATTTATTACTTCTTTCAGTCTGCTAATACACCCTAAAACATACTAACAACTAGCTCAGCTGTTATCCTGAGAGCTATTGGTTCGTTAATGTCTAGTTTTACATTATAGGATAAACCACCATCATTGTTAAATTAAATTAAGTTTATTTAAAGATATTAAATAATATGTATTAGAACCTGTGCATTAAATATGTCAAACAAAACTGTCCATCAGTCCTCATCATTTGTTATCATATTCAAATCATTTTTAAAAGAAATGGTAACGTTCAAAGGATACCTACAGGTCCAAGACTACTGCAAACTTAATGGCCAACACGTACCTGTCACTCAAAACATAAATTTCAACTGCATTTCCCCCAGTCTTTCGAGGCGAATGACCTGAAAATAATAGAATATAATGATCATCTAGCTTTTGCACAACAGCTTATGATAATCTTAACACCATAAGCTGACCCGCAGTAATACTTACGGGAAAATCAGTAGCAACATACACTAAGCATTTGGAACTCGTAGCGAAGACCTTCCAGGCCTCGAATCTCCGTTAGAGAAGTAATCCAAAAAAACCTTGCCCCGCTCGGGGACCGATTCTTCCTTTCACAAAGACTTCCCGCAAAGGAAAACCATTTTCTTAACTGGCTTGACCTGGAAAGATCAATGAACTCAAATAAAAATCTCAAACAAACACGGTCATGGCGGCGTTGAGTGAAAACTCGCTACACAGACAAAAAAATACTTACAAATCAGCCGAAACAAACAGCAGCGATGTGCAGCACAAGCTTAATAGCTTAAGTAAATCATTAACGATCCAAAATGTATTTATTATCTAATATATTTGATAGAATCCAGTTTACGTTTTTTCTCTTGTATCCATCTTCTTTTCTTTTTCCCATTTTCTTTTTTTAGTCATTTGAATTTCGAATATTTTCTGCTCCAATCAATTTTTGCCAGTTAGCTTCAAACTAAACATGTAGGTTTTATTACACAATAAAACGGAACGAGATTTTGTATTATATAATAATAATATAACTATTTTATTTTGCATACTATCGAAATAAAATGTTCTTTAATAATTACAAAATAATACTATCATCAAATAAAATAATTAATCACATAGTTCCACCGGCTCTTACTAGACGGCGCTACGTGTAAATGTCTCTATCATTGGCTACCCGTCTCCAGCTGCCTCTAGTTGTTCATGCGATCTCGTCAACCCACCCAAGTAGCACACTTGGCTGTATAGCAGTTGAATAATAGAATACGATTACGCTTAAAGCTGAATATAAAAGCTGCATAATAGCTGTATACGAGCTTATTCAGCTTTTATACCTCGTAAATGGGCACAAATTATACAGCCTCAAGTTCACATAGCGGCTTATGAGCGTTGTAGCAGAAATTTAACAGAGTTATAAGGGGTAATAGGAGTTATAAGAGCGGAATACTGACTGTCTAAGAGACCTCTAATGACCCTTTATTCAGAAAATATATCTCAAATGTCCCCTAATACCGGGGGAGGCTGACATTGGTCTGAATAAAAGAATAATAAAACATAATTTGGTGTGCGATTTGGCACCGCCGGTAGTATTTCAAACATATATTAAACGTAAACCGTACGCGCGCCGCCATATCACGCTGTGTTAATTTATTCGGATCATTATATGTTCTCTTATATGTATTAATCCGAGAAAGGTGTATGGGAATGCAATTTTACTGACATTATATATATATATATATATATATATATATATATATATATATATTATCTAAGAAAATTTTAGTGCGCCACGAAAATACTCAGTTTATAATTAAATTATATGCTATAAATAAGATGTGGGAAAATTTTGACCAAACAATTTCAAGTAATTTTAAATAATTATTACATAAAAAGTTACTATTACGATATTAGGAAGTACAAATTAATGCATACGTTCATAATTTATGCACAAAGATTATAGAATTCGGAAAAGTAAATCAAAATATTTATAGGTTATACACATAAAATGGTGGCTGATGTTAAACAGCGACGTTAACCATTACATGTCTAATAAGCAGCATAAGGCTGTTTAATGATTATTCGTGTACTGTTAAACAGCCTAAATCTGAATAGAATTCAATATATGAACCTGTATGTAGCTGTAAGCTGTTTATTTTACGTTTAATTCCTCGCACTCTCGGCTTTAACTTAAATGTGACTGTTAAACAAGCGTTATACAGACATTTTAGGGAGCCGCAATTTTGCAAGTAAAGCCATTGCATTGGCTATCTTATAGTTTAGAATTGTCAAAGTTATAGTAAAATATAAACACGCGCGTCAGTTTAGTATCCCCATGCAGCAAATGGGATATTACGACTTCTTACGGTACCACATATTGTAGAGGTCCATAGGGTCCTCTAAGTATGAAAATTAGCAAAATGACTTTAAAGGCTGATAGAGCTTCATTTGTAAGCTTTTACATGATATTTTCATGAAAAAATGAAAATAAATGATTCACATAGTATGTATGAGGGTGAAGGTTCACCTTATTACATATTGGTTTTATTTTAGTATGTAAGAAAAGATCAAGTTAATGATCTGACAAAGGAAATAAAATATATGGAAATATATAAACATAGTGTGTTTTATTAGCAACCATACATCCCAGAACTTATATAAGCTATGATCACTGCTCTCAGGAAATGAGAATATTTGAAAAATATAAAACTTGAAATGTTCACTAGGATTTCTCACAGTTTTTGATAACTTATATTATGTTTCGTTGTAATTATATTTATATTATTACTTATTTTTACATTATTGCATAAGCAATTGATAACATGCAGTTTTGTTAAAAATTGTTCACCGTTGATTGGCAAGATTTTGAAACATTCATGATCTTGGTCGATTAATTATGTATTTTACATAGTTGTATTTTAGATAGAAATAATGGTTATTATTATTATTATTTGGGTATTTCAAATGGCATTATGGCCATAGGTGGCATTCATATGTAAATTATATATGCAGCTTGTGTAGATATTTAATGTATGTTTTAGTTTTCACAGGAACAGAGGCTATGAATAACAACTTAACAGGATAAGTATGCAACATTTTGGGGAATTATTATCTGAAATATCCGTTTGTACTATTTGCAGTGGACAAACAGTAATTTGGTTACCGCACTAGATTTGTCATAAAGTTTTAGCAATCTTGAGATGGATTCCTTCAATAAGGGATGTATTATTAGGTAAAATAAAACTCATAAAATAGCAGGAGGTTGTATATAAAGTATGTTCTAGAAATATTTACTTCATTCGTAAGATATGTGCTAGGTACAAGAATATATGATTTACTAAAGACATTTTATGACATAGTACAAACTGTTAGTAACATAGACAGGTTCTTTTACCCATTTAGAAATTAGTATTTTGATTACAAATTGCTTTATCATCAGTTTCTTATAATTTCATATTATTCTCATTGTAGAAATTAGAAATTAGTATTTTGATTACAAATTGCTTTATCATCAGTTTCTTATAATTTCATATTATTCTCATTGTAAGTATACCTAGGGAAGGGAATGACCGACAACTGAGAATATTGTTCGTTAAGTAATGATGAAAATTGATACTTTTAATAGGATTTTCGAGATGAAATGTAGTTTATTGTATAGAATAAATGTATTATTGATAATTTATTCAATAACAAAAAGTAGTACCTAATAATATTTTAGCTTTGTCTGAAACTTTGTCCAAATGGAGAGGTTATGTTTTTAATTTGTTAATTATTGTTATAAATCGATACTTAAATTAAAGGGAAAGTAATAAAAGTTATATTGCAGGTAGTATATTAACGAAATTGAATGAATTAAGCGTGAAAAAGCTAAGAACTTACTTTATCATCCAAAATCGATTTTTGGGAATATTATGTAAAAACTCGTATTATGAAGTTAAATAACGGAGATAAATAAATTTGGGAGCTTTGTTTTTATAAAACATAAAGATTTCAATTCAGTAAAGCGCTAAAATAGACAAATTTTATGATCGAAAATTGTCGTAAAAAATTGTAAGTATTTTAAAATTACTGATGTTTTATGGAATTCTAGGCTAGTTTTAGCTTATAAACGTGTGATAAACACAATTTTGATCAAAACAAATAAAGGAAAGTGATGAAAATTAGGATAAAAAGCGAATTTCCTGATAAAAGTTATATTGGTATTTTACGGAGTAAATACGCAGTAAATCCGATAGGATCTTGTCATAATATATGCAGAAAAATTATCCTCATCATAAATTATATAAATTCAGCTTAGGAAATACTTATTTTGTTTGATTTAAAGAAAATCGCTTTCTTAGAGGTTAGGTTTTCCAAAAAGGGTAGGGCGCTCATAGGAACTTGTTTCTTATAGAAGTATGTAGCGTAGAGATCTTAAGAATCAAATTGGTATACAAAGATATATTGGCATTTTACGGGAAAAATAGACATTAATACTTACAGGGGCTTATTAAATCATACGCGGGGCTAATGTTTTCATCTATTTTCATATAAATTTTCATTGGAAATTGCATAATTGGATAGATATTCAAGAAAAACATTTCCTATGAGAGATAGGAGATTATCGAACTAGGTCACTTAAGTATAGGAATTTGGTCTTTAAAATGGTGTGAGCTAGGGGATCAATAAGGTTCAAATTGGCTTAAATCAATCTAACCAAGCTACCACAAGGCGGACGTTTCGAACCTCTCTGACGTCACGGGGGTAGTTAGCGTTTATATACGTAATTTTGATGCTATATAAGGGAAGGGCGTACCGTAGGGATACACTTTGCCTCCGACCAGAGATCTACGAGCACTTGACTTCTGCCGCCGTCGTGAGCCACAAGCACCATCCGGAGCAACGGGACCTGACTTCTGCCGCCGAATAGAGCTAGCTACAAGCACCGGGCTACAAACACCGAGGCCCCGCCCTGAGCTGCCAATAGGACCAGCAAAAGAAGTCTAATTTGGTGAGGCAAAATTCATTCACTTTAATGATAAAATTTATTTCTTTTCTGTGTATTCTCTTTAGGTCTCAGAGTTGAGTAAGTGCTTTTAATTAACTGTTATATTATGAACATTTTACCTTATTTATTACTGTGGTCCTTGCATTTAATTTATGTGAAATTTGGTTGAATTATTATATGCAATATATATATGCGTACGGAATTTAACGGAGCATGCGGAAACATTTTACGAATTTAACGAAATAGGGATGGATGCGTTTATCCTATATTACGGAATGCGTTATATTTTTATACGTTTTGTGTATGCGGTTATCCTATATCCTATATATCGTATGCGTTAAAATTTTATACGTTTTGCGAATTTTATTGCGGAATGCGTTATATTTTTATGTTTTGCGGTTGCGGCATATGAATTTAATTGAGTATATATTAAGACGTTTACCCTATTTTGGGAACGATTTTAGCGTGTTTTACGTACCTGATTTATGAATTTAAAAGAGTGTGTCCTCTATTATATTTACGGTTCATATGCTTTGGTATATAAGCATTGACTTGAACTGAAGTAATTATTACTTCTGTGATTGTAATTTATTTATGTATGACAGTGTAACTGACGTTAACCATTGAACGATTATGTTCATTCTTCATAACCACTACCTTAATCCTTCTATGAAGTGTCATTTATATAACTGAAATTATTTATTACTTTTGAGCTGAAATAAGGCATCTGACTACGTACCAACCTGGTGTTGTAAAACAAAACATATTATGAAAATTTTAACATGTTCTCTGACATAGTGAGACTTGTATCTTATCACCATTCATGATAATTGATGAATAAATATTATTGTATTGTTGGAAATACAATTATTGGCAAAGAGAAAGCCACTATAATAAAGTATTGAAATTCAACTGAGAGATTGAATCGTGCTGGAGTGAGTAGTGGGAATCCATATCAACTACAACTGAACGAAAATAGTTCATAAGTTAATTCAGGCTTTCAATTCAATAGTGTACATCATCTGTAAAATTTGATAATTAGATGAAGAGTTTGGTAGTTAGAAACAATGCCTTACTCTACGTACTATACTATTTGCTTATCCTTGAAGTTTGAATTAGCATAACTGCCTAACACGACATATTTCTATGATTTATTTCGGTATGACCACAGTCACTTTGGTTGAATTTTAGGTTTAATTTTGATTTAATTAATTAGCTAGGCATCTCAGAGGTTTTCTTGGCGTTTCTTTCCTCTGGTGTGTAGGTTACGAAACGTTGGTAGCTTCACTTAATAAAGTCATTGATAGACAAAATAAAAAATAAAAATAAAATATATTAAAAAAAAAATAATAATAATTAGACAGGATCTGAGACAGTTTACCTCACCACACGAACTACAGGCGTGTGTATTTGGGAAAAGAAACCCCTATCACACATTAGCTACCCTTCCTAACTTTGTTTAAAATAAATAAATAATTTTTCTAAGAAAATAATTTAATTGTATAATTATTGTCTGTATTCGTTAACACTCGCTTTTAGGGCGTAGGGGATAAAAAAAACCATATTTGCTTGTAGTAAAATAAAATATTCAAATAAGACAAGAGTTAATTTCATCATCAATAACAAAATTTTACAAAATAATTTTCTAGCATTAATCTTCACCGCAAATATTGGGAAGACTTTGTCTATATGGAAACTACCGAATAGCCTTTTCTTTTACATCTAACTGCCATGGGTACTTACAGGGGCTTATTAAATCATACGCGGGGCTAATGTTTTCATCTATTTTCATATAAATTTTCATTGGAAATTGCATAATTGGATAGATATTCAAGAAAAACCTTTCCTATGGGAGATAGGAGATTATCGAACTAGGTCACTTAAGTATAGGAATTTGGTCTTTAAAATGGTGTGAGCTAGGGGATCAATAAGGTTCAAATTGGCTTAAATCAATCTAACCAAGCTACCACAAGGCGGACGTTTCGAACCTCTCTGACGTCACGGGGGTAGTTAGCGTTTATATACGTAATTTTGATGCTATATAAGGGAAGGGCGTACCGTAGGGATACACTTTGCCTCCGACCAGAGATCTACGAGCACTTGACTTCTGCCGCCGTCGTGAGCCACAAGCACCATCCGGAGCAACGGGACCTGACTTCTGCCGCCGAATAGAGCTAGCTACAAGCACCGGGCTACAAACACCGAGGCCCCGCCCTGAGCTGCCAATAGGACCAGCAAAAGAAGTCTAATTTGGTGAGGCAAAATTCATTCACTTTAATGATAAAATTTATTTCTTTTCTGTGTATTCTCTTTAGGTCTCAGAGTTGAGTAAGTGCTTTTAATTAACTGTTATATTATGAACATTTTACCTTATTTATTACTGTGGTCCTTGCATTTAATTTATGTGAAATTTGGTTGAATTATTATATGCAATATATATATGCGTACGGAATTTAACGGAGCATGCGGAAACATTTTACGAATTTAACGAAATAGGGATGAATGCGTTTATCCTATATTACGGAATGCGTTATATTTTTATACGTTTTGTGTATGCGGTTATCCTATATCCTATATATCGTATGCGTTAAAATTTTATACGTCTATATGGAAACTACCGAATAGCCTTTTCTTTTACAGATTCCTGACACAATTCTACAACTTTACCACTAACCTTCCCGCATCAACAGCTTGAACTTATAACCGAATAATATTAATTTACTAATTAATTTTATATACCTATTTACTTAATATCTTTTCCTTGTAAAGTACCATTTATAGGAAATAAAGTTTAAAATAAATATCCTTGTTTTTGTTTCAACAACCTCTTTATCGGTCTCCTAAAAATTATCGGGTTACTACATAACTAGGGATCTACCACTAACTTTCACGAGCCATTGTTAGGAAAAACCGCTGAAATTGTCTGACAAATCATGTTTGTATAGGAAATTAGATTATTGGGGTTATAGTATTTAACGCAGGGTTGTAGTGTTCCTTTCAGGAGGTAAGTATGTATAGTCATCAGAGAATAGGGAAAATTTTAGTATTATTGGGTTTCAGACGGGGTAGAGGGTTGCCTTCATAGAGAGCCACTTAGGCTTTCTAAGCGTTTTCAGTTTCAGCTTTCTAAGTTGTACCGTCGTTTAGTAGCTTCCAATAGCTGCTCTAGCTTATAGCTTAAAGAAATTTTATTTATTTAGGAACGCCCGTTGCGTTCTTTTCAGTTGGTGCCGTGACCAGGATTAGAATCATACATATTAGTATTTACACATCATTTGGTTGGATAATTTAAGCGGTTTCAGTTGCTGACCGTGTTAATGGATATGGAGACTGATATTGTTGTTGAAACAATAAAAAATATATACGCGGAGGGCAGAGGGAAGCATTCTTAAATCATATTGTTACCTTAGGCGCGAATTCCGGGTAAACCTTGTAGGCACATTAAATCACGGTATATCACGAAATACACTTGAAACTTAATTGCATCACTTCACTGGTGCTCGAAAGCATCTTTTCCACACACTTTTTAAGCAGTTCACGCGTTTTAAAATCACTAAAACTAGCAATAATATAACCACGAAAACTTTGTTTTGACTATATCTGACAGCCATGTTAATACTGACTGTCACTGGCGTTGCGTTTCGATTCTATGTGTTCTAACAATGTTTTATTTTGCAAATTGTAAAAATAATTAGTATTTCACTATATAATTAACGTATTATTATTCTCATTCAATAAACAATGAGACATTTTTAATAATATCTAGTGGTTCAAAAGGCGGGAGTTTCAAAATACCAATGTTTTTGATAAAAATATGACTCAGTCTAGGTCCATAATTTTAATATTCATTTCTATTTCATGAGATATCAATCATTTTAAAGTATATTGTAGTTAACATGTAGCCTGTTTCAGGAGGGGAAAATCAATGGTTATTAGTAGATACATAACAATAGAGATAGGTTCATTTATTAAACCTAAGAAATGATCACTGGGGTGGGGTTGATTTAGTAAGGGTGTCACGCTTAATAAAACTACATGTTTATTTCTTGTTTAACAAATAATAACAAAAGAAAAGTAGTATCAACATGATCATAGTGCAGCCTAATACTGATCGATCACTCACATAACACAAAATCAGTGTTGACAAATACGAGTTGCCACAAGTAGAAAACTATTACGGTGAACGAACCCTCAATAAAAGATCACCGTATTATCTAAATAACCTACCGTATAAGATAAGACACCAGTTTGACAAATTGAAATTCGAAAGACAGCTAAAGAAATACCTACTGAATACATTTGGGTGATACCGGTATCACAAACAGCATGTCGCTAAGTGTGCCAATAAATAACATTAGCATAACAATAGAATAATTATTTAGTAACTAGCTCACCTACAGACAAACTACGAAAACAGTTCTGCAGGGCACTGTATAAATAAATGTATACTTTTCGAATAATTAAGCAATCTATCTAATCCATCTATCAGTAATCTCACTTACTTCTCCATCTGGAGAACCTTTATCAAGCAAATATATTATATTATGGCAGGATAATAAACTTAGGCCACAGAATAGATAATAGTATTTCATCTTAGGCAATGTAGGGTAACCTAGGGTATATATTTGTTTACACATACCAGTTCCAAGCAATGATCTCTTATCAAACGACATTCAAGTTTCGAAGGAGGGTTTCTCAATTTGTTGGGATCCTTGTCTTTGCTATTATTTGAGGTCATCAACTTGATAGTTTGCACACTGCATTTAATGTTTCGGTGATTTGAAAGGCTTACTTGTCACATGTATGCTAATTTTACAAATTGAAATCATTATTTGACGTAGGCAGTTTTAGAGTAATACTTAAAAACCAGCCAAGTAGTGAGTACAGCCACAAGTACTTAAAGTTAACATGTCTCACAAAAGTTTAAATATTTAAAGGGTTTAGCAATGATAAGAATGTTATTTACATGTAGGGTATTCACATTAAAACAACATTACCTAGCTAGTATTAGATATAATTGCTTATATATACTGATTAACTTAATAAAATAAAATCATTAATTTGAAAAGTTGCCACGTTCGAAAGCATATAGGTACTATAAATGCTTGCATGTGAATCCTCTGGGGTTACGGGCGTCCATAGGCTACGGTAATTTTATACCATAAGGCGGGTCGTATGCTTGTTTGCCACAATCGTGGTATAAAATAAATGATAATTAGTGGCTACCTTAAGGGACTAAAGCTACAATAGGAATAGTGTGTAGATCCCAGACTGTCTTCCACGGTGATAGGAAGGTGGGCCGCGTTGATCGATGATGAGACGGAAGTCGCTTTGTATAGATGTTCCGAAACTCTGAAAATTGATTAAAATAAAAACTTTACTAGTGTCTGAACATGGAGATAGTTTAAATGGTTATTTGATTTCCAAACGTTTTCCTTTAAATAAAGTAAGTATATAAGTTTGTTATTGCTTCCAAGTACATAGGTAAATCGTTAAAAAAGTATTCTAATTTTAAATGGGGACTCATATCATTATTCTTAAGGGGTTTGCCCTAGCAAGGGCGTGGCATTGCAAGTAACGGGTAGTCAATAGGATGGTCTCGGTTTCGTTTGAACCTGATTCTTTGTGTAGGTGTCTATAAAATAAGGACCAGTAATTCGACCATAGAACTCTACTTCATGAAGGTTTGTCATTATGTGCATGTAGGGCTGATTTCGAAAAATTATGTTAGAAGTCATCATCATCATCAGTAGATAATTAAGTACATACTTACATACATGCGTAGGCATGCATGCATATACAGCCATAGGTTTTAATTTTATTATTAGAAAGAGATTCTATACTCACTTGTTTTCCGTTGTGAAACGCGTAGAAGAGATGCGAGGAGCCAGGGGTAGACTGGAAGCTCTCAGGGTACTGCATAAATTAGCCTGAAATTAGTTTAAATAGAAATGGTATTAGTGTGAACTTACATGTATGTCATTTACAAAGAAAAAGTGATCTAGGTTTCTGGTGCTCGAAACTAGCGTCGGGCTAGTCTTCTGCATTCAGAGTATCAGTGTGATCTATCTTAGAATAGGGAATTTTAAAATATGGCTGTCTTAGTACTTAATTTTAGAAAAAAATATATCCATTGTTTATTTAACGGGGCGTTAAAAATTTTACTACATTTTTTTTTCTCTCAATAAATTAAATTTTATGATAAGCTATTCTTTGCCTACCGTACTCTTTTATATACAATCTCTAACTACAAAAGTGCAACAACACAACGGGATAAAATTGAATAGTTGAGGGAATTCTTATAGCCACCTTCCTGCTCCATCATCAGATCAGTTCCATGTCATCATAATATTGCATTGTCACGTGACATACATAGAAGTGGGAAATTTCAGCTCAATTGGAAACAGGGAAGGGGCTCAAAGTTCACTTTCAAGGGTTAATTACAGACAGCGGGACGGGTAAAACTAAAATTTCTCAAAAGGTGATATTAAAATGTTTGTACTATATAGAGTAGTTGCAATTTTGGTAGTTCATTGTAATAATTAATTTACCAACAAAAGATAAAGGCTAATTACCTGGTGTAAGAGTCGGAAATCTGGAGGGCAGCCACTGTCAGACTGGCTAACGATGCATTGCGGGGCTGGATTCACTGAAATACATAAAGTAGTTTATATAGTAGGCTGTTTTAAATGATAAAAATATTCTTTGTATGTAGTTAAGACTAAGATTCGTTTCATAGGGAGTGTACATATTTAAGAAACACAACATAATAAACATAACCTACAAAAAAATATATATATGATTAGTTATTGGTCTAAAATGCGGGGGGCAGCGTTTCCTCATGATTAAATGCTTTAGTATAGATAATTAAAAATGTTGGGTTAAACATGTACTTACATTTAAGTTCCGGAGAGACACACGTTGCTTAGGCAGCTGTAGTGAAGCCGTAGAAGTAGGGACAGTGTCGTGAAATCTGGCAATTTTAAATTCCGTGCTTCTTCCTTTCATGTAGGCACGTTCTCTTGTCAACCTGCAATTGGAATAACTTAATGGAATGACCGAGATAGAGTAACATTGTAGAGATAAAGTAACTTTAGTAACCTTGTAGGTACAAACGTCACATATAAGTTTTGACGGGACAAAACCTTGTTTACCTTTAGATATATATTTAAAAACAAAAGGGATACGGTTGTAAAATAAACTGAATTGGGTAGATAGTCCACTTTTAAACAAAATAATGCGTACTTACTTGATATTTTACTGTAATTCAAGTCCATTTGATCCGCTACATTTTACGTCACAAGTTTTCAAGGGCTTTAGACACTGCATAACTTCCTTGATTGATTGATTATTGCGTAGTAACTTATAGGTTTTCCACTGTAATCTGGTTTTATCCATAACATAATAGGTGTAGATATTCATCAACAGATATAATCTAGAAACAAAACAAATTCATGAAACGTAGTAAAAATGGCGCCGGTATTTACTAACAAAATTTTGAACTCGTAAACACATCTCCATCGTTCGAACTACTTAAACCACTGTTGATTAAATATGTCGGTTAACACTTACTTCTTTCACTTAGGTACTTTTGCTATTGTTTTACTTAATAAACGGACACATATAAGGAAATTAGGAATCAGAAAACCGGAGTCGAAACATGTCACATTAAAACACATGTCGGCCATTGCTATATTCACGGCTATATTCACGCTATACTTGTGAAAATTTTGAACGGCTCTGATTGGTTGGTAGGGACGGCTATGAGCTCAGAGCGGTGTTGCCATGAGTTATAAAAACCACCAAGCGCGTTCGTAAATTAGTAAAATCCTTGCGAGAAAAAAAAAATATTTATTTCGTTTTATTTATTGGAACAAAAATAAGATTTAAATTCACACAGTGCTTAAAACGAACTAAATTTGTAAACAGACACACATTAATATACTTTCGGGTTCATTTTAATAGTAGCATTGATATGTTTATGGTAGAATTTTACTTTAAAAATATACAAAGTAGTATAATAAGTTAGCAGAGTTGTAACGTTATTGGTATCATTCCACAGATAAAGAAAATATTTGATAGTCACTGATAACATTAGTGTTTTTATGTCTGAAGGCCCTGTTACACTTTACTTTTGTTTAGTGTCCTAACTAGCATCCTAATTAGGATCCTAACTAGTTTTCATAGTAAATTTACTTGCTGAATGCGGTTACACTGGACTAAATTTAGAAACTAAATCGTATGGGAAGCTAACTAGGATAAGTGTAACAAGCCTTTTTGAGTAAAAATAAGCGTCATCGTCTCATCTTACATTTAGCTTTTATTTAGCGTTTACGCGAGTTAGGACGGTATTTGTGTTAATTAAACCTACAAATACGATACGTAGTTATGTCAAGTTAAGATTTGGAATAAAAAAGGGGGTCCATACACAAATTTGCAACAACAAATTCAGAAAAAATTGTGCGTTATGTTGGCCATAGTGAGAACTACCGATTATTCCTTCAACATGATATAAATTTTAGACTCGAAATAAATAAATAAAATTTTGCTTTTACAGATTTTACTATGTTTTGGGAATAGTTTATGTAAGGGTCGCAAGGGGTCGTTGTTACAATTACGAACTAGCCAACAATGTTCTTACATCAAATGGTTTTAAAATTATAATTTTGTTTTAACAATTAGCAGGCAGGAGGTTCTTCAAAGTGTCACTAGATGTCACTGTTCTTAGCGTAAACTAATGAACGATGTTTTCTTGTAGAATGTTTATAGATTTTTCGATATTACAATAATTATGCAGTTTTAGTTCAACTACTCGTCACTAGATGTCACTGTTACTAGCGTAAACTAGCGAACGATGTTTTCTTGTAAAAGGCTTATAGATTTTTCGATATTACAATAATTATTCATTTTCAGTTCAACTACTCATCACTAGATGTCACTGTTACTAGCGTAAACTAGCGAACGATGTTTTCTTGTAGAATGCTTATAGATTTTTCGATATTACAATAATTATTCATTTTTAGTTCAACTACTCATCACTAGATGTCACTGTTACAAGCGTAAACTAGCGAACGATGTTTTCTTGTAGAATCCTTATAGATTTTATCCGTCACATAATTATAGTTAGCTTTTAGTTCACTCATTTGTCACTAGATGACGTTGTTAGAGCTAGGAACGGGCGAATGACTTGTTGTCGTAAATTTTATAGGATAGGAGACAATTTCATACGTAAACTTTTCGGTTCCGAGATGACGACATATTTTGAGTAGAGTAGTTAAAAGGGATATTTGTCTATAGTAATAATATGAAAATAAATCGAACTATAAATGTCGCGACGCGAGTCGATACTCACAGCAGGTATACAAACGTACATATATGAAATTTTTCTTAGTTTAGAGTAAATTAGGCAGTTATAGAATTGCGTTGAATTAGGGGTTTTGATAATACGTTAGCGCCTATCTACGTTAAAGTACATTGCGGGTATGGTACACATCTTGGATTTGACTTAGCGTTGTTATTACTTGTTTTAGACGTTTTTTTTATCTAGTAGAAACAAGTAAATAAATAAAGAGTGTAGTTTAAACAAGTAAGAGGGTAAAATAGATAGCGAGGGATATTGGGGAAATACAAGTACACCGAGTTGTGTAGAGTTATGCAACACAGTAGTAAAAATTTTGGAAATTTAAGTTTTTTACGCGGGTTTAATAAATAAGTGAGGTTCTTGGTTTAGTACAATTACAATAATTTTTATACTTATTAAAATTATAACTGAAATGATATAGATTTTTAAGTTCTAATAATTTTAGTTCAGGTAATGGTAGTAGCTGGGACTATAGTTTTATAGTCCTGGTTACGAGGTTTTGAAAAGGTATTGTAGTAACTAGAGTTGTAGTTCTATTTTATGATTCTGCAATTTTGGTTATGAGGTAATTACTATTATTCACTTAATGTATGGGGGGGGGGTCAAAATTGTGTTTTGGGAATAATTTATTTTTCATATGACCATATTCAAAAATGACTTTGGGTTTTTGAACGAATACAGATTACTGAGCTAGGAAGGGGGACTTAGAGAGATGACAGACGAGAGAGTTACTATGACATGACAAACGAAAACGTATCGTTTGTTTGACTGATTGAGAGAAAGAGTTAGCGTAGGGTTTGTTTAATAACACAAAGTCAAGATTATGGTCAGCGGATATTGTTGTTTCTTAAGTTGAGCTTAGGGGGGGGGGGGGGTTTGAAGGGATTACAATGATCGTTGTCAAAGGAATCTTGGTGTTAGGTTAATTTTATACATACCAGTTCTAGGTATCTTTCTTTGACAATGAGACACTATACACGTTGGAAAAACTAGTTTCACACACCCTTTTGTTCAGATATAGGGTAGATCAGTGACTGAATGATTTTGAGTATTTCAGAATTGTTATTATTGATCTGTTTTTTTTTTAATAGAGGACATCACGCCATAAAAGGTAGTATTAGTTGGTTTGGAGATGGTTGTAGACTGGCTATCGGTACTTGGGGATACTATTGGGGAAAGTTATAAAAGAGTAAAGGGATAGTCGTCCTGACGAACGCTTCTCTTGTCCCTTCATAAGGCCAGGACAAAGTTGGTTCGTGTTTTGTTTGATAATTAAGGAAAGAATCTTGTTTGATACAATACATATGAATGGGCAATGGGAGTTTCTATTAGAGATTGTAAGCCCTCACAAACCTTGCACTTCCGTTAGGGCGGAAATTCTGGCTTTTTACCAATTCTGACTCAAGAAACTGAGAAACCACAAGGTCTATGATTATCTTGGAATCAATTGATTACTGCTGAGTAATGGTCACTTTTACATATCACACTATAAAAAAAAATATTTTGCTTTGTTTGATGATACTGTCAACTTTTTGATTGATGGTAAGTCAAATGGGGTGAAATAACACTGGGAGGGTGAAATATCAATATCTGTGTCTTTATTGGGTTACGATGCAATCTCTGCTTCAAGTACAAATGTTCTTTCCGCGTCAATTCCATCGGAGGGCAGAGCTGTAGAGGTCCATAGGGTCCTCTAAGTATGAAAATTAGCAAAATGACTTTAAAGGCTAATAAAGCTTCATTGGTAAGCTTTTACATGATATTTTCATGAGTAAAGTTCATGAAAAAATAAAAATAAATGATTCACATAGTATGTATGAGGGTGGAGGTTCACCTTATTACATATTGGTTTTATTTTAGTATGTAAGAAAAGATCAAGTTAATGATCTGACAAAGGAAATAAAATATATGGAAATATATAAACATTATGTGTTTTATTAGCAACCATACATCCCAGAACTTATATAAGCTATGATCACTGCTCTCAGGAAATGAGAATATTTGAAAAGTATAAAACTTGAAATGTTTACTAGGATTTCTCACAGTTTTTGATAACTTATATTATGTTTCGTTGTAATTATATTTATATTATTACTTATTTTTACATTATTGCATAAGCAATTGATAACATGCAGTTTTGTTAAAAATTGTTCACCGTTGATTGGCAAGATTTTGAAACATTCATGATCTTGGTCGATTAATTATGTATTTTACATAGTTGTATTTTAGATAGAAATAATGGTTATTATTATTATTATTTGGGTATTTCAAATGGCATTATGGCCATAGGTGGCATTCATATGTAAATTATATATGCAGCTTGTGTAGATATTTAATGTATGTTTTAGTTTTCACAGGAACAGAGGCTATGAATAACAACTTAACAGGATAAGTATGCAACATTTTGGGGAATTATTATCTGAAATATCCGTTTGTACTATTTGCAGTGGACAAACAGTAATTTGGTTACCGCACTAGATTTGTCATAAAGTTTTAGCAATCTTGAGATGGATTCCTTCAATAAGGGATGTATTATTAGGTAAAATAAAACTCATAAAATAGCAGGAGGTTGTATATAAAGTATGTTCTAAAAATATTTACTTCATTCGTAAGATATGTGCTAGGTACAGTCAGCATCATATATACCGTGGCTGTTAAGATACCCAAATATATTGTCACATCCAGAGTAGTAATTAATAATAACTCAAACAAAGTAATCTAATTCTTCAGACCATTTACCGTTTACAAATATACAGGAGCACTCACAAATCCTAATACTTAACAACAGTCAAGCCGGCAATAATACCGGTACAACCACACCGCCACTGGTTGCGTAGCAGCCAAAGTATTCATAAATATGTATACAACATGAAATCAAACTTTATTCCGGATGAAATAAGGCTAATAACGGTTACGTAGCTTAAACTTCTTAGAACTTTAAATTTTGATCGTTCATTTTGTCACTTACATTTGATACGTTGTACTGACATCAATATGTTTTTGAGCTCTATGCCATTAAAAATAAAGTTAATTTTTCTAGCGTGTCCCGTAATTTTGGATACTTTGAATGCTACGATACCGATGGTGTTGTGGGTGTTCCAGTGCTAACAGCGGATTGGAAGTAACCAAGTATTAGGCGTTGTGCGTGCTCCGGTATATTTGTACTCGTCGGATGGCCCGAAGAATTTGATCACTCTGGACGAACCGGTATTAATGGTTATTGTAGATGTTGCGGTAAATTTGGAAGTATTCCCTGTCACTATCTATTTGATGCTGACTGAACAAGAATATATGATTTACTAAAGACATTTTATGACATAGTACAAACTGTTAGTAACATAGACAGGTTCTTTTACCCATTTAGAAATTAGTATTTTGATTACAAATTGCTTTATCATCAGTTTCTTATAATTTCATATTATTCTCATTGTAAGTATACCTAGGGAAGGGAATGACCGACAACTGAGAATATTGTTCGTTAAGTAATGATGAAAATTGATACTTTTAATAGGATTTTCGAGATGAAATGTAGTTTATTGTATAGAATAAATGTATTATTGATAATTTATTCAATAACAAAAAGTAGTACCTAATAATATTTTAGCTTTGTCTGAAACTTTGTCCAAATGGAGAGGTTATGTTTTTAATTTGTTAATTATTGTTATAAATCGATACTTAAATTAAAGGGAAAGTAATAAAAGTTATATTGCAGGTAGTATATTAACGAAATTGAATGAATTAAGCGTGAAAAAGCTAAGAACTTACTTTATCATCCAAAATCGATTTTTGGGAATATTATGTAAAAACTCGTATTATGAAGTTAAATAACGGAGATAAATAAATTTGGGAGCTTTGTTTTTATAAAACATAAAGATTTCAATTCAGTAAAGCGCTAAAATAGACAAATTTTATGATCGAAAATTGTCGTAAAAAATTGTAAGTATTTTAAAATTACTGATGTTTTATGGAATTCTAGGCTAGTTTTAGCTTATAAACGTGTGATAAACACAATTTTGATCAAAACAAATAAAGGAAAGTGATGAAAATTAGGATAAAAAGCGAATTTCCTGATAAAAGTTATATTGGTATTTTACGGAGTAAATACGCAGTAAATCCGATAGGATCTTGTCATAATATATGCAGAAAAATTATCCTCATCATAAATTATATAAATTCAGCTTAGGAAATACTTATTTTGTTTGATTTAAAGAAAATCGCTTTCTTAGAGGTTAGGTTTTCCAAAAAGGGTAGGGCGCTCATAGGAACTTGTTTCTTATAGAAGTATGTAGCGTAGAGATCTTAAGAATCAAATTGGTATACAAAGATATATTGGCATTTTACGGGAAAAATAGACATTAATACTTACAGGGGCTTATTAAATCATACGCGGGGCTAATGTTTTCATCTATTTTCATATAAATTTTCATTGGAAATTGCATAATTGGATAGATATTCAAGAAAAACATTTCCTATGGGAGATAGGAGATTATCGAACTAGGTCACTTAAGTATAGGAATTTGGTCTTTAAAATGGTGTGAGCTAGGGGATCAATAAGGTTCAAATTGGCTTAAATCAATCTAACCAAGCTACCACAAGGCGGACGTTTCGAACCTCTCTGACGTCACGGGGGTAGTTAGCGTTTATATACGTAATTTTGATGCTATATAAGGGAAGGGCGTACCGTAGGGATACACTTTGCCTCCGACCAGAGATCTACGAGCACTTGACTTCTGCCGCCGTCGTGAGCCACAAGCACCATCCGGAGCAACGGGACCTGACTTCTGCCGCCGAATAGAGCTAGCTACAAGCACCGGGCTACAAACACCGAGGCCCCGCCCTGAGCTGCCAATAGGACCAGCAAAAGAAGTCTAATTTGGTGAGGCAAAATTCATTCACTTTAATGATAAAATTTATTCTTTTCTGTGTATTCTCTTTGGGTCTCGGAGTTGAGTAAGTGCTTTTAATTAACTGTTATATTATGAACATTTTACCTTATTTATTACTGTGGTCCTTGCATTTAATTTATGTGAAATTTGGTTGAATTATTATATGCAATATATATATGCGTACGGAATTTAACGGAGCATGCGGAAACATTTTACGAATTTAACGAAATAGGGATGGATGCGTTTATCCTATATTGCGGAATGCGTTATATTTTTATACGTTTTGTGTATGCGGTTATCCTATATCCTATATATCGTATGCGTTAAAATGTTATACGTTTTGCGAATTTTATTGCGGAATGCGTTATATTTTTATCTTTTGCGGTTGCGGCATATGAATTTAATTGAGTATATATTAAGACGTTTACCCTATTTTGGGAACGATTTTAGCGTGTTTTACGTACCTGATTTATGAATTTAAAAGAGTGTGTCCTCTATTATATTTACGGTTCATATGCTTTGGTATATAAGCATTGACTTGAACTGAAGTAATTATTACTTCTGTGATTGTAATTTATTTATGTATGACAGTGTAACTGACGTTAACCAATGAACGATTATGTTCATTCTTCATAACCACTACCTTAATCCTTCTATGAAGTGTCATTTATATAACTGAAATTATTTATTACTTTTGAGCTGAAATAAGGCATCTGACTACGTACCAACCTTGTGTTGTAAAACAAAACATATTATGAAAATTTTAACATGTTCTCTGACATAGTGAGACTTGTATCTTATCACCATTCATGATAATTGATGAATAAATATTATTGTATTGTTGGAAATACAATTATTGGCAAAGAGAAAGCCACTATAATAAAGTATTGAAATTCAACTGAGAGATTGAATCGTGCTGGAGTGAGTAGTGGGAATCCTATCAACTACAACTGAACGAAAATAGTTAATTCAGGCTTTCAATTCAATAGTGTACATCATCTGTAAAATTTGATAATTAGATGAAGAGTTTGGTAGTTAGAAACAATGCCTTACTCTACGTACTATACTATTTGCTTATCCTTGAAGTTTTAATTAGCATAACTGCCTAACACGACATATTTCTATGATTTATTTCGGCATGACCACAGTCAATTTGGTTGAATTTTAGGTTTAATTTTGATTTAATTAATTAGCTTGGCATCTCAGAGGTTTTCTTGGCGTTTCTTTCCTCTGGTGTGTAGGTTACGAAACGTTGGTAGCTTCACTTAATAAAGTCATTGATAGGCAAAAAAAAAAAAAAAAAGATATAAAAAAAAAAAAAAATTAGACAGGATCTGAGACAGTTTACCTCACCGCACGAACTACAGGCGTGTGTATTTGGGAAAAGAAACCCCTATCACACATTAGCTACCCTTCCTAACTTTGTTTAAAATAAATAAATAATGTTTCTAAGAAAATAATTTAATTGTATAATTATTGTCTGTATTCGTTAACACTGTCGCTTTTAGGGCGTAGGGGATAAATAAAAAAAAACCATATTTGCTTGTAGTAAAATAAAATATTCAAATAAGACAAGAGTTAATTTCATCATCAATAACAAAATTTTACAAAATAATTTTCTAGCATTATTCTTCACCGCAAATATTGGGAAGACTGTCTATATGGAAACTACCGAATAGCCTTCTCTTTTACAGATTCCTGACACCATTCTACAACTTTACCACTAACCTTCCCGCATCAACAGCTTGAACTTATAACCGAATAATATTAATTTACTAATTAATTTTATATACCTATTTACTTAATATCTTTTCCTTGTAAAGTACCATTTATAGGAAATAAAGTTTAAAATAAATATCCTTGTTTTTGTTTCAACAACCTCTTTATCGGTCTCCTAAAAATTATCGGGTTACTACATAACTAGGGATCTACCACTAACTTTCACGAGCCATTGTTAGGAAAAACCGCTGAAATTTTCTGACAAATCATGTTTATATAGGAAATTAGATTATTGGGGTTATAGTATTTAACGCAGGGTTGTAGTGTTCCTTTCAGGAGGTAAGTATGTATAGTCATCAGAGAATAGGGAAAATTTTAGTATTATTGGGTTTCAGACGGGGTAGAGGGTTTCCTTCATAGAGAGCCACTTAGGCTTTCTAAGCGTTTTCAGTTACAGCTTTCTAAGTTGTACCGTCGTTTAGTAGCTTCCAATAGCTGCTCTAGCTTATAGCTTAAATAAATTTTATTTATTTAGGAACGCCCGTTGCGTTCTCTTCAGTATGCTATGTTACTAAGATAATATCTGATTAAAGATACTTAAATTAACCACTATGAAGTTGAAGACGTTAATTCGATACACTACTGAACCGCTAAACAGCTATGAGACATCTTCTGAACGTTTAAACAACCGCTATATGCGGACAGTATCAACGGCAGTATAAAGGCTGCTTAGCGGTAAACATGTTCAGCTTTAAGCTGTATTATGCGCCATATTATGTTCCATTATACGTCTATAGGCTGCATAGTAGTTCATTTGTGCTCCCTTATTAAGTTAGTGTAATAGAAGTTCACAATTACCTTGTTAAACAGCACTTGGCATAATTTTACCCACTAAACAGACCTTATTACGGTTATAGCATTTAAAAACGTTTAAAGCTGTATACAGTCGTAGCAAATTCACCTTTATAGCACCTTTTGCGTATTAATGTTAGTTTTCTCGTAATGCAGCTCTTAATCAGCCCTAAGCTATTTAATTATCACTGAACTCTATTATGCAGCTTTAGGACCGCGAGTGTGTCCTTATAACTGTCTTAATACGCGCAGAGCTCTATATAAATCCATGTGTGAGTAGTTATACAGCTATCTGTGCTACTTGGGCATCGTTCTGCTGGTTTTCCTGCCCTTCGCTTGCCTTGTGGACCTCCCCAGAAGGTGGCTGTACTTGTATGGATGTATGTACTAAATGGTTAGGGTAGTCCCAGTAGTAATTTAATCTCAACCCTTATCTATTCCGGCATCAGTATGCTATTTAAATGTTAGAATTTACCGTTATGTAAATTTCATAGAGCTAATTAACTTCTTTGATTATATTCACTGCTTTAAATTGCCGTTAGCGATGAAAATTCATGAAAAGCGGAAATGCGTATACGGGATGGTTTTTCCTCGTGAAAAATGAAAGGGCATATTTACCTTAGTGACAGATAAATACATAAGTAATAGATTGCTTACGCCATACATAGCAAAACTACTTAATCAATAAAACTTAGTGTAGGGCCTCAGTGGCTAGATGCATTTGTAGCGATGAATATGTTTGTGAAGGACCAATAGAATCTGTTATTCTGTCCGGCCTTGAGTCTAAAGTTATTTAAAAAAAGAACTTTGACGTAAGTTATTTTGCATAAAAAAAAGACATGCATAAAGTGAGAGGAAAACAAAACGGAAAAATGAGTAGAATAATATGGAGTTAAAGAAACTTTTTTGAAGTAAGCTGGAAACGTAGTCTAAAGTTATGCTTATGCCCTTTCTTTGCTCAAAACGAGACTGCAGATGCCGAAACTGAAGGAGAATTAATTAAGCACTAGGTATTAGATTACAAGTCCAACCTAAATCCTACGGAGCATTATTACTTGGGAGTGATTTATCGCTATGGAGTAGCCGGTGTGACGTCAGCCCGACTTGCGGTCACAGGTTCAAATTTATACCTTACAAGGATATAGAACGACAGGATTGTCTAGAATATTCTACGTTTTGGTCCCATTATTAACATAATGAATTGGCTAGTCAACCTTTGATGATTCGTGATACAGAATCCGTAATGTGGCCAGAGAAGGCCTCCAACACCGCAGACGAAATTTTTTTACATCTACCTTTGTGAATGCCGCTGTTGTCCAACCCATCCGACAGGGGCGCTATAATCAGCTGCTGAATTGCATACATTTTACGAATGAAATAATTCATAATACCCATTGATTTATACAAAAAGGGAGATATGGTACCAGGCGCTCGATTCTGTGCCATCAAATATAGGTTCCGGCACCTATATTGAATTAGTCGTGTGGCAGTCTCTCAGTCACACTTTGTGCAATGCGCAAAATATGGAGGTCTCCCTTGCATACCCGTGTTAACTATATACACCGTGGGCCCGTATGACCCGACAGATCTTTACCACGAATTTCTGAGACCAAAAGAAGGAAAAAATATTATGTGACTTTAGGACAATTTCGCCAAAAAAATTTTTTTTTTCATTTTTTTTCTGGTTTTTGAATGTTTATTGCACAATAAAAGTAAATGTTATTAATAAAATTATCGCCTAAAACAAATTAGTACATTTTTTTTGAAAAAAAAATAGTTTCTGCATAGTTTTCCTTGTCAGTTTGATATCTGTCAATAAGGACGTGTAAACTATGCCTAAGTGGCAACAACGCCATCAGAAAGGCGTTTTGTGCTGAGTGATAATTAAAAGTGTATTTTTCTTAAATTGGTATTAACTCTGAAACTAGGCGTATTCCAGAAAAGTTTATAGGACATTTTAGTATCTAAATATGATCAGGAATACACTGTTAAAATCTGGCTAGTTATAAGGGCCCACGGTGTATAGGTTTATCTCTTTTGCCCATGATGCACATACATTATAGCGGTGTGTAGCATTTTACAAGTGTGTAGGTGCAGGACCACATTTAATTTTTGTTTACTACGTATGAACGTCACTCATCTTCCTTTTTGTGTATGTCTATGATAATACCTATGCATTTTCGCAGCCGTACGTGGGTCCTTACTGCCCATCAGCAGATCACCACAAAATGCTCTGCGTTGACTTATTTCACTGGTGAAAACCAGAGTGCGATGGTTCGTCACAGTCATACAAGGGTTACAGTTAATACATATTTGCTTAGCTTTAGACCTATAGTTTCCAGTATTATTTTAAATTAAAGTAAACTTAGGACAAAATACCTAAATACCAATTAATTACTCGGTTAATAATTTGTTCAACATTAATATCAATTTACGAGACAACATTGAAAAGCACTGAAAGCATTGTAAATAGTGGTCAATTAAAACCATGTGAGTAGTTGATTAATGGTAAATAAACAAGCATATTCTACGTTATAAACACATTTAAGCCTATGGTACAGTTAAATATGTCAACATCTTTAACTATATATTACTTGCCTTATTATATGAAATAATATTGATTATTATCTTATATATTTCAGATGTTATATTATTTCAGATGTCTATTAGTAGGTATAGTTAAAAGTATATTTCTGCACGGGCAAAACATGTGTCCTTGCCTAGTGAAAAATGCCTTTTGGCAATAAGTTGTCCTTTTGTATCAGTATATTCTTACTGTGAAATAAAACTTAAATGGAATAACAACGTACGTGTTTTGAAGTCGGTTTAAAAAAACTTATCTGGTTATTGGTGTTTTTAGTTTAACAGTCACGCAATCTGGCGTATTATCGTCTGTACCCGTTGGAGATAGATAAGATTTTTCTCAGGAATCATTCTTATTTGACCGAAGCCGGGACAGATGGGAATACTGGACTAAGAGCCGACCACGTCAGATATGACACAATAATGAGAGCAATAAAACCCGTCTACCCAGATTGCTACACTATCCTTATTACTAGATCCGGGCATCTGGCAGCTATTAATGGGTGGAGGTCAGAGTGACAGACTAGTAAAAAGTTTGAATTGGTAAATAGTAATACTAAAATAAGTAGGTAAAAACTGCCGAAGTTGTCTCAATTATAAAGGACATGGCCTTTATGAACCGTAAGCCAGGGACAAATTTCATGGCCAATCGCGACCCAGGCGATAACTTGTGAAGTGGTAAGGATGATGTATAATAAAGCCTTATGAAGGTCAGCTGCCGTTCCGTTGGTGGGTTGAGGAACGGCAGCTATTTAATCACACAAACAAAAACGGTAATCGCGTCACGATTGAAAATTTGTCAGATGATAGTTTACATGCTCTTACAAACATGAAAATTCATCAGCCGGCACTTCGCAAGTTGTCGCCTGGGACGCGATGACCAACGAAATTTGTTCCTGGCTTACGGTCTATTATTTTAACAACATAAAAAAAAAACATTGCGTATTATTACGGAAACAAAAACAGTAGGCGACAAACTATCAATTTCATTTACACGTCGTTTCGCACAACTTTCCCCCAACATAAACTTTTGGCAATGATATAATCTAATTACTTATATAATTTCTCATATTATTGCATTAAACCCAGAACTCTAGGATTTGTTTTCTTAAAGTGGTTTGCATTCTTTGACTTACACGACTTTACAGCTGTTCAGATCAGGGATGTTACAGAGCTCTGGTTCCGGTTCCGTTAAGTCGGAACTTCCGATTGGTTTTAAACATCCGCTTCGGTTCCGATTCTGTTACTTTCAAAACAGAAGTTATATCGGATGTCATGGCAACGCAGCGGTGGGAAATGAGCGGCGTACATCAAAAACAAACAGGTTTATACCTGCCATTTGCTCATGTCCTCGCTTGCCACGTGCTGCTATCACTCGGGCTCCGATTCTGGTTCCGCTTCCATTTTCGGTTCCGATTCCGTTTCTGGTTACGATAAACTAAATTTAAAACATCTGATTCCGCTTTTGGTTCCGATAAAACCACATCTGTTACATCCCTGGTTCAGATCTAGAAATAAACATAGTATAGCAAACTGACTAGAGGGGTTTCGTTGCTCTCATTATTGTGTCATATCTGACGTGGACTCTCTACGTCGATACACCGGCACATCCATTGACTTTATATCCATGTGGGGTCGTTTATTTGCTTAATGGCGAAGGTTCCACAACCCGCGGCCCCCGATCGATGGCCGGTGTTCCCGTTCGATTCTATTCTTAATGGCTCGGATAGCTTGCTTCTGTAAACTACTCTGTCCCTTGCATAAGAGCCGTATGTACATTTGTAAACCGGTATGAATTTTGAATTATTGCGCGAGTACACGATACACAATACTGTTGTAACGTTACTTATCGTTTGTTCCTTCGCGCGCAGTAACTCGCGGGGAATAATGGGATTTCAAACAACTTTTGAAGTCCTAGACTGCGACAAAGATGGCGGCAGGTTTTACGCTCAGCTGATAGAATGTAGTGGACATAGCTTAGAACGGTCATGGTTTCCACGATGTATTTATTAGAATAGGAGAAGCGGATAAATGTTCCCTCTACAGTAGCAAACGCTTGGTTAAAGCCGTTTCAAGCATTTTACATAAACACCCGTGTTACTAAACGGGGGTTATCTAGCAATCTTATTAATCGGTCCGAATTGAATACGTATTAATCGAGCGAAATTCCCGCCATTAGAGCCGTGGCCGGTCGACTGATTACACTGCTGACTATATAGTGATCAGACTCATTTTTAACAGATGTACTTAGAGGAGGTAGGGGATCGTTGGGTAGTCGGGAAAAATGAAATGAAATGAAAATGTATATTTGTTGCAAAAAGAAACATAAAAATAGGTACAAAACAAAACAAAAAAGCAGCACAACGCAAATTTTCAGGGCAACAGGAACTTGAAAACTTTACTTAATTAACTAACCTAACCTTACTAGTAACAACGTTATTCATGGTTGACATTCTAGAAGTAACTTCTGGCAACCCCTGCAGGACCGATGTGGAAGATTGAAGTATTTACCATTTAAAAACGTAACGTTCAAATCTAAGTCAGTAGATAAAAATAAAATGTAGTGAATGGGGAGACTCGGGAGGTTCAGGCATCACCTTGAAAATTGATACATTTATGAGGTGGTGCCCGAACATCTCGACTGTCCAATGATCCCCCTCCTCCCCTCCAATATGGTCGCGCTTACAGCGCATTGTATTACATCACACATCACTTAGTGACATTTTATTGTCGTCAGAATTTGCATCCTCGCTATTTATCATATACAGACACTGGAAGTCCAACGTGGGTCAGTTCGAGTTGCACAGGGTGGTTCCACAACTCATTGGAAGCTTAAATACCGCGAGCCATCCGGTTGCCTCGCGGACACTAAAACAACGCGTCATTGCTCTGAATATATAATGTTTTTGTTATTTCAATTTAAATTTTAAGATTTTTTTAGATTTTTAACCTTTTAGGTATCATTTTACGCAACCCCACGCCGTTCGCAGTGTATAACAACTACGAGGGATAAAAGCTCGATCGAAAAGGTCCTTAATCACTTTAAAATTATTCTCTTTTCCGGGTATTACGGGAAGTTATTGAATATTCGCCGCAAATTTATCGTTCACGTTTTCTTTATACTTTACAATGTAATATCGTTGCTACTTATTATCATTTTCGGTCGATATCGTTTTGGTCCCATTTCCTTTATCTTACGGTCCCAGTTTTTATTCCCTAATGTCAGGATTTGCCCAAACCAGTTCAGTTCAGTTGTTTGTAAGAACTTTGCTTCATATTGCTTCCATTTTCTTATTAAACCCCGATGCAGAGGGATGTCAAGTAGTTTAACCTCTATGTGCATCTGGGGCACCATAGAACAACACAGTGAATCCTCCTTTTTGTAAAGGGTCGGCAACGCGCATGTGACTCCTTTGGAGTTGCAGGCGTCCATAGGTTACGGTAGCTGCTTACCATCAGGCGGGCCGTATGCTTGTTTGCCACCGTCGTGGTATTAAAAAAAAAAAAAAAGAATAGCTGAACTTTATATGCAGTTTTTTTTTTTATTTGTTAGCAGGTTTTCTGGCGAGTGGTTCAGTCGTTTCGGGGGTTTCCTAAATGTTTAATAGTTATGTCTGACTTAGGAGAATGCATACCCAATATTCTCAGGTCATCCGACTTCCGATACCATATCTAGTTAGGAGTGTGAAAACGCTTTTTCACTTCTCATGCTCAAAAAGTGTGTCATATTATGTTTACCAAGGCGGACTAAAGTAGTACATTTAGCCTCTAGGGCTAATATGTATACATATTTATGATTTACAAAAAAAAAAAAATTGACCAATCGGAACACTTCACCATATTAAATCTACCAATCACAACACATATCGAAGTTAATATACTTTTTTCGTGCGTATACTGTGTAAATAATTTAAGTCCTTAAAAAAAACATTGTATTTAATATCAACCAATCAGAATATAGCAATGTTAAAATCGACCAATTAGGAAACGCAATTAATTTCTCAAAAAGGTGTTTTTTAGTTCCTACTTCACAATCATTAAAAAAGATTTAAATTTTTTGGATGCGACTTAAACTTAGAGAATTCAACCCAGATGGAATAGCCATGTCTGTAATGTTCTATACAAAAAGTCTGCCGATTTTTGCGGGGGAGGGGAACGTCAAATGTATGGCTATTCGTACGTAACGTACAAATAGCTACGTCAGATAAATGTCAGTCCATACATGTGTATGACCACTGGTCATATGTTTTCGCCAGAGGGGAACGCCTGTCAATGGCGACTCCGGTTGGTTGAATTCTCTAAGTCTTTAAAGCGTGTTTAAACTGTTTAAAGAGCTAATTATACCGTCGTCTGTGGCATTTATTCGCGGTGTTTATAATTTGTATCTATGTCAAAGAAGTTAAAAAAATTAAAAGACCGTCAAATTAAACCATAATTTCACCTTAGTTTAGTTATTGTGCGTAAATAAGAAGTATTTTTCTCTTATTTTCTCGCAATCGAAGTGTTAAATAGTATGCATTACTCTGGTCTAAAAGCCATATTACCACTCGAACAATTTACTATTGAAATTATAATATATAAATAAATAACCACCTCGTAGTAATATGGCCTACTTTAGACCCTTGTCAAACAATCTACTATTATGGTATACCAAGCAACTGGTGATCCGTTCTTTCCGTTTCTAATAACAATAGATGGCCGCGGCCGCGAGACTGCAGCTGGTGCACCCTCAACGAGAAGCCAGTTTTTATTTTTCAAAATGAAAACAAATATTCACAAGTATACTTAAATATGAATGGATAGTTATTGGGGTACCTAAGGAGGGGGGGAGGGGGTCAGGAGATGATGTAGGGTAGAGCTGCCCCATTGTTGAGGCCGAAGAAATATTTTACTGACCCGAATTTGTGTCGTGTCCCACGAATACACATGCTTGTGGCTCTTATTATGGATATTATTATTTTAGACCTTAACCATAACCTGGGCCGCGATTCGAAAAATAAACACACACACTGGACAGACACAGCTCCAACCCAACTCAACTCAACGCTGTAACGACATTGACATTTGCTATTCGAACAGATTTTTCATTCGGATCCTTGGTCACACATTGGTCACACATTGGTCGCACATTGTACCAATGTTGTACCAATGTGAGACCAATGTGAGACCAATGTTGAATGAAAATCTATTCGAATAGCAAATGTCAATATCGTTATAGCGTTGAGTTGAGTTGGGTTGAGTTGGGTTGGAGCTGTGTCTGTCCAGTGTGTGTGTTTATTTTTAGAATCGCGGCCCTGCCCATTATTACACTTAGGATTCTGTCCCAAGGGTCGGCAGTAGCTTCGCCAAGATGTTTTATAAAGGGGAACATTTGTGGAGCGAAGACTCCGTCGACGAATGTGACGAGAGGGATAAATGTTGCGTGACGTTTCCCGCAGGCGTTAGTGTATTTACGTTTTTTCTCGTCTTCTGCGGATTTTAGAACGGATGCTACCGGGCGTGAGATGTACCAGAGAGCGACGGTGTCTACGACACAGATATCAAACGCCTCCCTCTGTGCATCCCAAATACTGCGGCAGCAGACGTTATTGGTTTTGTTTGGATTAAAAATGTATCAAGGTATGAAACAAATGTACCCTAAGTACTTGTCTCCTGTGTGTCTGTATATGTAACGTAATTATACAAGTTGAAACGGCATGTAAAGTTGAGGAGTTAAGCAGGGCGCGCTGAAAGTTTCTGGAATCATATTGAAACTGTTGTTGCACTCATTTGGCTTGGTTGTTTATTCTCATTTCCTTTGTACAGTCCACTTCAGAATATGGGTAAAATAGATGTAGACATACAAAATTAATATTATGGGACAATCTTACACAAATCGACCTAGTCCCACAGTAAGCTCAATAAGGCTTGTGTTGTGGGTACTAGACGACGATATATATAATGGATAGATATAGACAAATACTTAAATAACATCCATAACTCAGGAACAAATATCTGTGATTAACACACAAATAAATGCCCTGACCAGGATTCGAACCCGGGACCTCCTGCTTCGTAGGCAGGGTCACTACCGACTAGGCTAGGAGGCCGTTAACTATTATAAATTAAATTAAATTATGAACCCCTACGCCTAAACGTGCTAAATAGATTTTAATAAAAAAAGTCTTTGAATAGGTTCAAATATTTAAGCGCATACAGATACAAAAACAGACACACGCATAATCGTTTGAGCTCAAGATGGCGACGACATCTTCAGAACTGTTTTTTGTTATTTGTTCATTTACGTAGTTTAGTGTGTAATATTGATAACTTTTTGTGCGGTGATCTAACGAACAAGTGAACGAGCTAATGAAAAATAAGTCTCAAAACACGCGTAACCACCCTTTAGTTGAACAAACGGTTATCCGTGTTTGTTTGTAGGGAGGTTATCACCTTACAATCAGCAAGGCCTCTACCGAATAACGTCGTCATTGTCAAAATTCCTATAGCTGTATACAAAGAGAAAACCATTTTATATTAAAAAAAAACAGACACACATAGCAGTCAAACTTATAATAACCCCTTTTTAGGGTTCCGTAGTCAACTAGGAACCCTTATAGTTTCGCCATGTCTGCCCGTCCGTCCGTCCGTCCGTCCGCGGATAATCTCAGTGACCGTTAGCACTAGAAAGCTGAAATTTGGTACTAATATGTACATCAATCACGCCGACAAAGTGGTAAAATAAAAAGTGAAAAGTTTTTTTTTATTAGGGTACCTCCCCTATACGTAAAGTGGGGAGTGATTTTTTTTTTCATTTCAACCCTAACGTGTGATACATTATTGGATAGGTATTTAAAAATGAATTGGGGTTTCCTAAAATCATTTTTCGATAATGTAAATATTTTCGGAAATAATCGCTCCAGAAGTAAAAAAATATGCGTCCCCCCCCCCCCCCTCTAACTTTTGAACCATAAGTTTTAAAAATATGAAAAAAATCTCAAAAGTAGAACTTTATAAAAACTTTCTTGGAAAATTATTTTGAACTTGATAGGATGAATAGTTTTTGAAAAAAAAATACAAAATAATTTCTGAATTAAGTTTGTAATTTAACCGTATAAGCAGGTGTTTATTGTACCTGTAATTTCTACAAAATTACAATGAAATGACGTGCTTTCAAATAAAGTAAAAACGGTGAAAATCGGTTCACGCAATAAAGAATTATCCCATAAAAATCATCTTCCATACTTTATGCTCGCGCGCAATAGTTTACTCAATTTGCCGATAGATGTCGCTGTACATGGAACTCTCATATCATATCCTACATGGCGGTGTTATTAACTCTTAAGTGGGGACACTTACTGTGACGGACGGAAAACTACGGAACCCTACAGTGAGCGTGGCCCGACACGCTCTTGGCCGGTTTTTCTACACTAGGATTATAATCTGACAATTAAATGGTTGACAGGTATATTAAAATGATATTATTTATAGACGTTGTTCAATAAGACAATGGGTTTTAATTTCCCTTCTCCTATGGGTTTTAATACAATATTATAACACGTTGTCCTCCTCCCCGACCAGGCGGCACAATCCACCGGGAGATTGAGGTTAATTATATAGAATCAACAAATTGTAAGGCGTTCGTCGAACTCAATTCTTGCCGGCTTGCCTTTTTGACCACTCGTATAAAAAGTATTGTACATGACACCGTAAAATTGTAAATACCGCTAAATTACAATCTAACTAGCGAAATTATAAACTTTCGAAAGATTGTGAACTGAATATACTATTTACAATTTGACGCATAATTTTTTGGCAGAGTATAAACTGCCGAAGTGAAACCGTCATATTGTAAAATGAAACGCCCCTCGCCCGCTGATTGGTCGTTATGTGTCGTTATGTACTGCCGGTCATTCTATTTATTATAAAAATATAGACATCTAAATGTCTATATAGACATATATATAGTAGACTAGCTTTCCGCCCGCGACTTCGTCCGCGTATAATACGGTTCCTCATACAGAGTTTCATATCCAATTTTATCTTCTTAACTAACTTTTGTTAATCCCCGAACCATCTTCTTAATCTATTTATACTTATAGCTATTTTGGCGAAAAAACGGGTAACGTAGACATAGTTTCAAATTCTTTGTGTAGTTACTATATTGTGGTGGATTTATTTGGCGATACGATGACCAAACTATTGTAAGAGCTCACTCTGGAACATGGAAATGGAACGGAAATAGGAACAATAATTCCTAGTAAATCTCAAACCAAAAAAATAGTAAATCTCTATACAAACTTTCAACCCCTTTTTAGGTTGAATTTTGAAAAACGCTGAAAATGCGTTTATTATTTTGTTTATTATTAGTAAACGTATGAAGTCTCAAATCTCTAACTCCAAATTTTAAACTCCACCGATACAAACTTTTACCCCCAGGGGTTGAATTTTTCAAAATCACTTCTTATTAGTTGTACAAATTGTAAATTTAGCTCGTCCTGCAAATTATAACTTTCTAGCTTCAGTAGTTACGGCCTCCCTTTAATACAAACTTTTCAACCTCGTTTCAACCCCTCTGGGGTGGAATTTTGAAAAACGCTGAAATTAGTTTTTTTTCCTTGAAGTAAGTAGCTTACAATTCTGTCACAAAAAAAAATTCTGTCACAAAAAAAATATTCTGTCACTTTCAATTCTGTCACAAAAAAAAGTTAATCTCCATACAAACTTCTACCCCTTTTTTACCCTGTTAGAGGTTGAATTTTTAAAAAACGCTGAAATCACTTTTATTCTCTTTTAATTATTAGTAAACGTACGAAGTTTCAAATCTCTAACTCATAATTTTAAACCCCATCCACACAAACTTTCAACCCCCTTTTTACCCCCTTAGGGGATGAATTTTGAAAAACCCCTTCTTAGTGGATACTAACCTTATAAAAACTACCTATTGTGAAAAATTCAGCTCTCTAGGTCCAACGGTTCAGGCTGTGTGTTGATTTAAGTGAGTCAGTCAGTCAGTCAGTCAGTCAGTCAGGACTTTTACGTTTATATATAGAGATTATTAGAATATTAGATTGAATAGTGTGAATATTAGATTCAAAGGATCACAATGACATATGTTGTTAGTAAACTCCAGTGGGGATTGACTTCTATGGACACCGGCTTGGTTTCACATTAGATATCATACTTTTTGCAGTAGGAGAACTGCGTTGCGAGACTGGCATTTTTGTATATGTAAGTTTGATGGGATACATTAATTCCAAGTAGGTACTACAAATGTAAAGTAATTATGCAAGTTGGAAAGGCTTGTAAAGTAAAGGAGATCGTCAATTCCGGGCCCACTTGCGATATGGTCTCGTATAAGGTTTGTTCTCAAATTTTAAGCAAATGCCCATTTTATTACCAAACTAGACAAAATATTGCATGAAAATAAAACGGGAATTAGAAATGCAAAATAAAAAGTAATTTAGTTGATCCTTTCGCGATCCAAATAGTGCTAAATAAGTTGTTAACGTTTTTACAGCATTGACATAAGGGTAACTTCTCCTGGGCCGAGACGAAACGGACATTTTCAGTAAGGAGTTACGTTTATTTTGCTAATCTTGTTTATGATTATAGTTTGACACTATTAATGTATGACGTCGCCGTCGTCCATGTCTGCCGCATGAAGTTATAATTTAAAACTGGAGTGTGCTCTTCGGCCACAAGGTGGGGCCGAAGGAGTTAGTGGTATGGGGGGATGCGTCTCGTATTGACTATTTTTCTATTAAGTAATGGCTGATACTTCCATGGATTTATAAAAAGTGGATGTAATTGATGCACTTTTTCCCTAACCACATAATATAAGGTTCATTTGATGAACCTTACTACCGTTTTACACGGTATAGACCGTTTTTTATAGTCGTTCATAGGTGACTAGAAAAAACGGTCCGATAGAGGGCATAATATGGGGTTGGGGGGCGGTGTTTCATTCGAACTCGTTACAAAATTGACACACATTGACATTACGTCATAATGTCAGGTAGATTAAATTTAGGCTAGGTTTTGATGAATTATTAAAACATTACAAAATCAAATGTTGATGTCGCCAGGGTCTTGCTCTATGCAGGGCTGGTGTGAAATTAAACAAGTGGATACTGTACTAAATCTTTATTTCCTATTCTTGCTTTTGAAAACAACTTGTTAGAATCGAAACACTGGATAAATCTCTCTTTTCGTTTAAGTTCGACACCAACTAAAATTTCTAGGAGCTCAGCGGTTAAGCTTGGTCGTTAACAAGGTTCTAAGGTTGAGATTTATTCAGGTTCCTATCTAAATTCTTAGCTACTTAGGTTATTCCCTATGGTTTCCCTGTGGTCCCAATGGTTGCAAAATACAACATCATTGTACGATGGTTGAAAAATACAACGCCCGGCTCCTGCAAGGAACAATAAATTATTTGCATTAGTCGACTGAACTACAGCCCTGATAAATTGACAAAACTGAAGAAAGAAACCTTACCGGAGATTGCAAAATATTCCTATAACATCTCTACAGAGCACGCCCTCCCTCAGGCAAGTTCAATTCTGAAAACCAAAAGCATGGTCAAAATAGCTAGAACACGTTTCACGCCGTGATAGCCAAAACCCTATTAATTTTTACTTGCGATTCTCCTTTGCAGATAACCGAGGATTATTGAACCGCCACCTTCGCTGCCACCAAGGGCAAAACTTCAGAAGGCTGCTTGAGCCCGCCCTTCCACATGGCCGCAAATCAAATGACCGGGTCCTTGTCAGTGACTCCCAAGATAGAGGAACCAGAGGGCTTCTACAAAGGAGGACCCAATTCTGGGTGGCAATTAAATAAATATAAATCCCTCTAATTATTGTTGATTGTTTCAGCCAAACAACTTTCCTATCAATAGGTCAAAGACATGATACTAAATACCCAAATACTTTACTTCAGAACCCACTTTCAGAATTTCCAGATACATTTTCTTTGACTACATTTTATTCACTAATTTTCCAAAATACCTATTTATGAAACGCCAATGTTATTAAAAATGACAGAAGAAAAACCCATAATTTAGGCTAAATTTATTAGATGACATACAGATAAACACAAGGTGCATTCGAACGGCGCTGTTTGAAGCATTGTTATACCTGATTGAATCGAAGATGTTGGAATTGATTGATAAGAAACTAATTTAATTAGAACAAAAAACAATGTAACAATGTTACAATAACTCCATAAGTCGAAGCGGGACGCGGCTCCCTAAATTACTCTCTCTTTCGGCCTCGCTTTTTGGCCCAAGAGTGTGCTTCGGTTTAAAATTATAACTTCATGGATACTAGTAGTAGCGCACTAACAGTACTAACCCTTATTTCTTTGTAATAAGTGCTACGATTGTTTAGTTAATAGTAGCAATGATGGTTTGACAGCCATTATCCTTGTTTACCCAAATACAAGAAATCAGCGGCAGGATCAAAATACGACTTTTTAGGGTTCCGTAGTCAACTAGGAACCCTTATAGTTTCGCCATGTCTGCCCGTCCGTCCGTCCGTCCGTCCGTCCGCGGATAATCTCAGTGACCGTTAGCACTAGAAAGCTGAAATTTAGTACTAATATGTATATCAATCACGCCGACAAAGTGGTAAAATAAAAAGTGGAATTTTTTTTTTTATTAGGGTACCTCCTCTATACGTAAAGTGGGGAGTGATTTTTTTTTTCATTTCAACCCTAACGTGTGATATATTATTGGATAGGTATTTAAAAATGAATAGGGGTTTCCTAAAATCATTTTTCGATGATGTAAATATTTTCGGAAATAATCGCTCCAGAAGTAAAAAAATATGCGTCCCCCCCCTCTAGCTTTTGAACCATAAGTTTTAAAAATATGAAAAAAATCTCAAAAGTAGAACTTTATAAAAACTTTCTAGGAAAATTATTTTGAACTTGATAGGATGAATAGTTTTTGAAAAAAAAAATACAAAATAATTTCTGAATTAAGTTTGTAATTTAACCGTATAAGCAGGTGTTTATTGTACCTGTAATTTCTACAAAATTACAATGAAATGACGTGCTTTCAAATAAAGTAAAAACGGTGAAAATCGGTTCACGCAATAAAGAATTATCCCATAAAAATCATCTTCCATACTTTATGCTCGCGCGCAATAGTTTACTTAATTTGCCGATAGATGTCGCTGTACGTGGAACTCTCATATCATATCCTACATGGCGGTGTTATTAACTCTTAAGTGGGAACACTTACTGTGACGGACGGAAAACTACGGAACCCTACAGTGAGCGTGGCCCGACACGCTCTTGGCCGGTTTTTATTATTTTATTACGATTTCCGTTTCATTATCATGTCAGATTTTGTAGAAATTCTTTAAAAAATCGGTATTTATTTTGTGATATACTTTAAATCATAAACATGTACGCTTTCAAATTTTGTCCTTATCACATTCATGTTTTTTCATCCCGATTTCTCAATTTTCCCGTTACATTTCATGATTATTTTATGACCACTCTGATCTAGAAATTAAAGCGAATGTTTTGATATCTATTTCATAATTATACGCACCTTTATGATCTGGGGCAAATCGCCTAACAAAAATTGACGATCTCCTTTGAGCGGTTAAGCAGGGCGCGCTGAGAGTTTCTGGATTCCGATTGAAACTTGGTGCACTCGTTTGGCTCGATTGTTTATTCTCATTTTCTTGGTACAGTCGACGTCAAAGATATGCTTACACTTGTAAACATATCTTTTTCGTGAAGGAAAACATCGTGAGGAAACGACCTAATCCCCCTGTTTCCCCTGGATTGGAAGGTCTGATGACAGTCACTTTCCAAACAAAGTGCCAATGGAATTAGGTTGCTGAGTGGACTCCAGGCTCAATTGAACCGTAGCAAAAAGACGAGAGGAGAATAATGATGATGATTTCATCAGCTATACGTACGTACTATTAGAAGTAAAAGCACCGAGTCCTGAATATTCGATTTATTTCTAAGTACACGACAATGCTTAGAGCGACGCTAAAGATGGCGCGGGAATGTCTCTTGACAGTTCGGTCCGATGACAGGTGAGCTATCATCTCGGCGATGTTCCAAAACCTGGCGGTACATCAATCAGCGTACTTATACCGAAATATATCTTCTGAATGTTGCCAACTTATGAGGCAGCGAACAATTGAATCCTTAAATACTTCTTAAAGGCAAGTTTATGCTAAAATATGCATTAAGTCGCGTCGGATTCCGGCCCATCTGCATTCTAGTTGCGTCGCTCCGTTTTATTGTCGAGATTACGCTATCGCTGTCTCACTTATATTGTTGGGGAAAGGATGACGCGTTTGACACTAGTTTTTTACGGTGGCAAATAAGTACATGACCGATTTGGTGGTAAAACACATCGGCGCTTGCAGCTCAAGGCAAACATAAGTTATTTGTTACTAGTTGTATTAAAGGGAGGCCTCCCTTTAATACAAACTTTTCAACTTCGTTTCAACCCCTCTGGAGTGGAATTTTGAAAAACGCTGAAATCAGTTGTTTTGTCTTGAAGTTAGTAGCTTACTAACGAACTTTCAAGTCTGTCACAAAAAAAATCTCTATACAAACTTTCAACCCCTTTTTTACCCTGTTAGAGATTGAATTTTGAAAAAAGCTGAAATTACCTTTATTGTTTTTTAATTAATAGTAAACTTACAAAGTTTTAAATCTCTAACTCAAAATTTTTAACCCCATCCATACAAACGTTCAACCCCCTTTTTACCCCCCTTAGGGGATGAATTTTGAAAAAACTCTACTTGGTGGATATTAACGTTATAAAAACTACCTATTGTGAAAAAATCAGCTCTGTAGGCCTAACGGTTTAGGCTGGGCGTTGATTTAAGTGAGTCAGTCATCTAAGGCTTATAATTTTCCGGGTATCTAAAACATGAATAGGCAACTTTTCTAAGGCATATAATAATATAAATTGGCCGTGAATTAATATTTTAGCGACAATATTTTTTTATAAGCCTCAAACCTGTGGCATCATATTATTGAAAAACGGCAGCAATATATAGCTGACCAAAAAATTAACCGGGAACTTAAAATAATGGGTTGGCAACAAAAATATTAACTTGGTATCTATTATTCAAAGTTTGGTTTAAATATTTGTTACCAGCTATTTGTTTCTACCTAATTAACCATTTTTGGGTATCAATTGCTGGTATCATTTTAATTACGGGAGCACTAAAATTTCAGGAAATTTGAATATTTTTAAGGTTCCGTACCAAAATGGTTTAAAAGGAAGCATGTACTACTCTGTCTTGTCACAATGTCTATTTGTTCTGAAATTGCTAGATCGATTGAGTTGAAATTTTGTAGGTTGTATGTCCCCTGGTGCTTTAAGGGGGTAATTAAGAAAATTAAATAATATGTTTTGGAAGCCACAGGGTCATTGTTAGTAACCATCAGGCGGGCCGTATGCTTGTTTGCCACCGTCGTGGTATAAATTTTTATTGTCTGCGGGACCGGTATGTATGTTGGTTAGATAATGGTCGTTTTCAACATGAATCTTCCATGGCAATAAATATTTAAAAAAATGAAAATTCTGAGTAATTTGTATTTTTAAATAAGCCTAGGAAGATTTAGGTGCGAAGACGAGCAAAGGAACAAGGAGCTTAACTTTGATCAAAAGTTAAAGTTCAGTGCATTTGTCATAAAAAAATTGCTAACAAAAATATATAATAAAAATTTTGAACTGTATGGAACCCATAGTATGCAATTTTCCCTCTCTTTATTAAGTATTTTGAACGTATACATTGAGCACTTGAGCTTTAGGTAATACCTACTTCCAAAAGGTAGGCACATGAAATAGAAATAGAAATCATTTATTTGCTTAAACATGGTAAAATACATATTTAAGTATAGATGTCATGATTGATGTCATTTTGTATCACATGTTTAGCCAACATATGGCAAGACTAGCTGTGCCCGCGGCTCCGCCCGCGTGGAATTCGGTCTGTGTCAGTAAGCGGCTAATTCACCCCTCATTTCTCTCCCGCTACCCTGGAGGCGGAACTTGAAGTAAAGTAGACAGATGGATACGCTAGAGGACAGTAGTCCTAATAAAATATTTTACAATTACCACTAAATGACACTACACTCAAAACGAAATACTTTTTTTATCCTATAATTTTTTTTTGGCATGATTTAAACGACATAGAGTAGTTGGTGTATATCGGACGATACAGGACCACTTTTGTATTTATACGTTCATGTCCACGGCAAATCTCATCCAAATCGATCCTCCCGTCAAATCAGTCTAAGCATGAAAGGTAAGAACAGGCGCGGTTGAAATTGGGGGGGGGGGGGTCACAAATACAGAAATGATTTTTTCTATTTGAGGTGCACTTGGAGGGGGGGGGGGGGGTCCATGATCCATGCAAATTTAACTCAATCGAGTGTAGTGGCTACCCCCCTTTTAGACGTTGAATTTTTATAGGCTACGTATAACCTGGCTGGGGATTTTCTTAAATTGGAATTAGTAATCCTAAAGGGGTGATTTCCGGGATAACAATGCAAAAAAAAACCGGCCAAGAGCATGTCGGGCGATACTCAGTGTAGAGTTTCGTAGATGCCGCCCTGTTACAAACATCCGTTCAAAAGGTCGTTTATTAAGGGATATAAGGTGGCGCTGACGTCATTTTACTATCCGGCACTTTCTTTCACTATGCGTTTTTGACTGATAATTCAAAAACGGCTGAACCGATTTTATCCGATTTTATTCAATATAGTTTTTATTGAAAGTTCTTATCAGGCCTCACCAAATTTCAGCTTTCTAGTGCGAACGGTAACTGAGATAGACAGCGGACAGACGGACGGACATGGCGAAACCATAAGGGTTCCTAGTTGACTACGGAACCCTAAAAAGAGATAAATAGTAGTTTAAGTAACTGTTACGTATTAAGGCCTAATTATGTACAGAAACATACACTGCTTTACCTACACACATATTAATAATCCATTGAAACCATTAGAATGACCGCCATTACACCGCCATGACCAACCTTATTGCGCCCGGGGGTCGGGGGGGGGGGGGGGGGGGGGTGCCGGCGGTCGGGGGGGGGATTTGCATTACGTTACCGTAGGTAATGAATTTTCATACGTTTTTACCACACTGTCACAGGTAATACACTGATGTTACGTTACTGGTTGCAATAATGGTGGTAATTACATACGGTTCCGAACGCGGAATAGATGATTTATGATATTGGTGTATATCAAGATATTTATTCTTCAATGTAAGCACATTACAATGCACTAATGAACGTCAGAGAAAAATAAAATACGCGTGTCGTGGAACACTCGGTTGGAACGAAGTTATATTCTTTAATTTTTGTCTTTTGTGGTTTTAATTTTCTTTTTATTTTTGAAATTTTGAAAGTTTTTGAAATTTTTGAAATTTAGAAATTTTGCCATTTTTGTTTTTTTTTACTTTTAGGTTCTCGACTGTTTTCACTTTTATCACTTTGTTACTTCTCACTTTCACTTTTCACTACACTTCACTTCACTTTATTCTATTTTATATATTTTATTATTTCATTCCATTTTACATGTTTCTCAATCGTATGGGTGTCGCGTTTTCGTGACGTGACGCGTTTTCGTGACGGTCACGTGACTTTTTTTCACCTAGCCCCCCATCCGCGAACCGTCCGATAAGGAACTTCGTTCCAAAACTACCACCGGTTCTAACCCTACACCTCTGGCCCAAGAAGTATTATGACCGAAAAGAAACTCGACGGGACTTATTTTTTTCAAAACAGTTATACATTATTAGATCTTAAAGATACAAAATAATGCGTAGTTCTTCAAGAAGACATATCAAAACAGCTTGAGAGACAGATAATGTACCTATTGTTTAATTATAAAGAAAAATAAATCCTCTGCTTCACAAAACGTTTGATATGTTTTCCTACGTAAACGGTGTCCTATAAATGTTAGATGATTTTCTAGTAGATTTTTGGTTTGGGCCATGCATCTGTCATATATAGTCCTCGAACCTGCAATAACCCTTTGACATTCATGACATTTTCAAATATTTCTTAACAGCGGTTATTGGTTGTTTCTTCCCCATGTAAACTTCCACCCCTTTTGCATCCGCTTAAGGGATAATTTCCGAGATAAAACTATTTTATTTCCTTTTCCAGAGCTCAAATTATCTCCGCACCAAATTTTATGTAAATCGATTCTGCGGTTAATGATTCCCTATACAAATTTCCAACTCCCTTTTCACCGCTTTAGGGTTGATTTTCGGGGTGAAAACTATCCTTTGTCCTTTCTTGAGACCCATACTATACCAAATTTCATCTTTATCAGTTCAGCGGTAAAGAAATCCTCATACCAACTTCCAACCCCCTTTTCACCCCCACAAGGGTTTGTTTTCGGGATGAAAACTATTTTGTCGTTTCTCGGGACTCAAATTATCTCCATACTAATTTCTATTAAAAATTCTCCATACAAACTTTCAACCCCCTTTTCACCCCCACCAGGGTTGATTTTCGGGATTAAAACTATATATTATCCTTTCCCGGGACTCAAACTATTTCTATACAAAATTTCATCAAAATCCGTTCAGCCGTTTTCACGTGATGCGCGGTCAAATAAACAGACAAACAGATAAACAGACAAAAATTCTAAAAATTGTTGGAACGTGTTCTGTTATCGATTCTAAGTATCCCCAGCCAACTTTTTTTCGATTATCTTCCATGTACAGACTTTCGACCCTCTTCAGCTTTATTATATGTATAGATAGATGACTAAAGTACTATCTAGGTATAATCAAATAATTTCATTGAATATTTTAATAGAAACCCTACGACATAACAGTATATAACTTGTTTTATTTAAATGTCAATTAACAACAGGTATTGATTATTATAAACTGCAATATGTTTTTTCTTTTCCTTTAAAGAAGCTGTGTAGAAGTAAGGTAGGCGACTATACCTCTTTTTTTTCACAATAGAAAATTAATGATCCATTTCGCCTATGTATCTTATTTTCAGCCCTATGAGGGAAAACTAGGACAAGCGCACGATTTTTCTATTCTAAAAAAAAGGAAGTATAGGTAGATATTTAGGTAATTCCTACAGAAAATGCACCCTTCATATTTTCTATTCACTAGGTAGGTAGATATTTAGGTAATACCTACACAAAAGGCACCATTCATTATGCTCTATTAACTAGGTTGGTATTTTGGTAATACTATACAAAAGGCACCTTTAATTTTTTCTAAATCATATGTGGCATATGAATTTTGGTTCTAGATATCTGAACATAGATACTTACCACTTATTCAATTTGTGCTTGTAACTGTATGAGGTGTGCAATAAAGAGTATTTATTATTTATTATTATTATTATTATTCATAGACCCTAGTAACTTTTTAAGAATCCATTTTATCTTATAATTACAGCTCGTGTAAAGTTGCCCGTTTTACTAATATTGAATATGTAGTTCACTTTATCTACACTCATATTGTAAGTCTTCTAAAATGCGTTCAAAAACCGTAGGCAATGACCAGCATTACAACAAACGATTTCACTATGATAAGTTTCTTATCTGTGGCAGTAATGTAATTTTAACTTTACATGCTCAAATAATGTTAAGTTATGAGTTTCAAATTTGGAACAGCTGTCAAAACCAACACAATTTTAATGGGTTTCTATTCTAGTATCCATAGATTTTAAAATGTTGTCGATACGAAACGTCAGTACGATATATTTTTTGACATAAACCGCACGACATTTTGATCTCGGATGACATGAGAATAAGGACTTCGTTCGTTGGCTAATATTAAAACAAAACTCGCGACAGAAGTTTGTACATACCAGAGAGTTCTAAACCAGGAGAGGCCCTGAGTATCATTTCCCCTCTGTCAAAAGTATTGGCGGAAAATCTAGTACATCTATAAAAACTATTTCAATAATCGATGTCACGCATTTTCGTCATCGCTGTCAATGGATAACAAGCTCCGTGAAAATGCCCTTATGCGCTGTTTTGGATGTAAAAAAATGTTATATTTCGTCTAGTTTACAAAAAGTTGAAATACCATTTCAGATGTAAGTACAGTTTACTTTATTTATCATTACTTTCGTAATAAAAGATTTAACCTAAATCGAAAATCAAGCTTCGTTTACAGAATCGATTCAAAGACAATCGTTTTCTTTCTGACGGGCAGTAACTATTTGACGTTTGACACTTCTCCATATTTAACGCGCTTAAGGATTGCTGTCTTCTATATTTTGTTTGAAAATACAATCAAAAATGATCCTTGGCTTTTTTGTTTGACATTTCCAAAGACTGCATCCAATAATGAACCATATGTTAGCATTTGTACAGTCGACTATCTATTGCTCCATTTAGTGTTATGAAGTATAAAAAGAATATGTCAAATATGTTTTGTGTTTTCAAGTCAAAGGCACATCTTTGTCGGTTGTCAATAAAGCGTTGCTGCCATAAAAACTCATTTAGAAATAAACTGTATTAACAACCGACAATGATGTACCTTTGACTTGAAAACTTCACATGCGTGCTACCTCGCCCCCCTCAGATTTTGGCAGACTTTTTTGTTTGGAAAGATGAGGCGAAGCGTACTCCATTTATAGAGCTTTATGGTACATACATATATTTCTCTATGGTTTGTACGACCGCCATTTCTGTTATCAACTTGTCAGTTATTGTTTGTCGAAACATTTTTAATTGCGAAAATTTAAATGTTTACTATTAACTATATTATAATATATAAATATACTTTCCTTATCAGTTCTAAATTATTTATTTTTATTAAGCTTACACCTGTGGGTATGTTTCAGCACTTGTATCTATCTACCTAGTAATGCAGGTCAATTGCCTTCGGCTTCTGAACCCATCTTTGAGTACTTGCAATATGTGTGTAGATAAAGTAATGTATGCAACTGTACATAATTAGGCCTTAAAACACTCGTGTGATCCTATAATAAAACTCGCTGCGCTCGTTTCATTAAACCCCACTCGTGTTTTAAGGCCCCTCATTATGTATCAGTTGCATAAACTACTATTAATTGCTTCCTAAATATTTTAAAAGTACCTTATTTTTAATTTAGTAGGTAAACGTTTTCGATTAAAAAAAGGCTTCTTAAAATGCTTCCCAGTTATAAATTCAGTTTTCAATATAATTATTTGATACCTACCTACCTATAGTTAAACAATGGCTATTAAGACATTAAAAAACAGCCCATATTGAGATAATGTACGGCCCCAAATTAATCGCCAACCTATTAATTTTGGTACCCATTTTTATTTTTTAAAGCTACCCAAATTCAATTATTTAGCAGCCTGGTTAAATACATGCCGTCATCTAATGCCATCTAATGTGGAGTAGTGTACCTAATAAATGAAAAAGTATCGGAACACGGAAAAAATCTATGTACATACTATGATATATAATAATGACAGATGGGTTATGCACGCTCCAAAAGTGAAGCACTTAAAATGAGTGATTTCAAACAATTGACGCTAGTCGCGCACCGGCCAGCGTGAGATGCGGACGTGCGAATGAGCTCCCGTCATGAGCATGAGAAAGAGACAAACTGTAATTTTCTAACAATGAGAGTGACAAAGCTGTAATGATTGTCAAAATAGATAAACATAACAGAATCGTTGCTAGGTTATGAAATAACTCTGGAAGTATTTTTTCTGCTCATTTTGTTAGAGTATAACCCATCCATAGTAAATATCATTGTGTACATAATGAATATATTACTGAAGTTGAATCTTGTAAAATTCCAGCAGCTTACAAAGAAATATACGTGGACGGAAAACATCTTCCTAAGAATGTATGGTAAAAAAAAACTATTTCAACAAACAAATATTATTATAGGTACCTACTTATACCGAAAGATGAAAAATAATTAACATCCTACAGGGTCAATATGTAATCTAAATGTAAATGTTTTAAATACGTTCAAAAACAACTTATGATGAGACCAGTAACGCCATCTACTGGGGAGTAGTGAACCTAATAAGTGAATAAGTGTTGGAATACGGAAAGATCGCCGCAGAATTTTACAAAAAACACAAAGTTTAAATCTCTAAACACAAAATAAAAATTTCTCCAATACGAACTTTGCACCTTTTTCAAAGTTTTAAGTCTCTATCTCTAAAACAGAAGTTTCCCCCATACAAACTTTGCACCCCTATTTTACCCTCTTAGGGTTAGAATTTAGCAAAACGGTGAAAACACTTTCTTTGGATTTAAGTTCGTAACCTTTTTACTATTTTTTAAGTCTTCAGCTCAAAAAAAAAATTCTCCGACACTTTGCACCCCTATTTGATCCCCTTAGGGGTAGAATTTCCAAAAATCCCGTCTTATCCCTTGCATACGTCATAAAAGTAAGCTCTAGATCAAATTTGAAGTTTCCAGTTCCAGTAGTTTCGGCTGTGCGTTGATGGTAGATCAGGACTTCTTCTTTTATATGTTTAGATTAGATCAAGTCTGGTAAAATAAAAAAAACAAACAAAAATGAACTGACTTCACATCAAATGACCGAGCTAGCGAAAAAAAACTGAAATCGCCGTAGGTGTGCCTATAAAATTTTAAGAGTTCCCTCGATTTCTCCAGGATCCCATCATCAGATCCTGACCTGGTGACAATGCGACCATCTGTTTTCCAAATCGGTCCAGCCGTCTTCGAATAATCAGTGAACATACATAAAAAAAGAAATAGCCACAAAGATTCCGACGAATTGAGAACCTCCTCATTCGAAATCTTTAAGTCAGTTGAAAAGCAAGAAATCAAACATTCCGCTCACTAAAGGCGGAATCAGACGGTTCACTCGGATGAACATTCATCCGAGTGAACCTCGGGTGATTGTTCGGCACTTTTGGTTCACTTTATGATCAGACGTGTCTTCGGGTGAAAGGTGCGGAATGAAACATAAAAATGAACGAAAAATGAACCGTCTGATTCCGCCTTAAAGAACTACAAAAAAACCAAAAATGTTGGAGTATAATTCAGCTGCTTCAATGCGAGTTTGCATGATATTCGTATCTTGTAACGAAATCGCTGCAAGTTGGCTCCGTCTCTATATCAAGGCAGAAAGATTACAACAAAATGTATTTGGAGAAGAGATAAATATTACAAAACATTCAAAAACAGCCCAAATTCATAATAATATTGGGTTTGGAGTGAATATGCAGGCTTTGTCGTATATTCAAGCACACATTTCTTCAAACATATAATAAATTCTAGAGGGAAAGGTGGTTTGAAAAAAGCTACCTGGAAATTCTTTTTCACTTCTCATGCTCAAAAAGTGTGTCATATTATGCTTACCAAGGCGGACTAAAGTAGTACATTTAGCCTCTAGGGCTAAAATGTATACATATTTATGATTTACAAAACATTTGAAATTGACCAATCGGAACACTTCACCATATTAAATCCACCAATCACAACACATATCGAAGTTAATCGGAATGCTAGATACTTTTTTAGTGCGTATACTGTGTAAATAATTTAAGTCATTAAAAAAAACATTGTATTTAATATCTACCAATCAGAATACAGCAATGTTAAAATCGACCAATCAGGAAACGCAATTTATTTCTCAAAACATGAGGTGTTTTTTAGTTCCTACTTCCCAATCATTAAAAAAGATTAAAATTTTTTGGATGCGTTTTAAACTTAGAGAATTTAACCCGGATGGAGTAGCCATGTCTGTCATTTTCTATACAAAAAGTCTACCGATTTTTGCGGGGGAGGGGAACGTCAAATGTATGGCTATTCGTACGTAACGTACAAATAGCTACATCAGATAAACGTCAGTCCATACATGTGTATGACCACTGGTCATATGTTTTCGGCTGAGGGGAACGCCTGTCAATGGCGACTCCGGTTGGTTGAATTCTCTAAGGCTTTAAAGCGTGTTTAAACTGTTTTAAGAGCTAATTATACCGTCGTCTGTGGCATTTATTCGCGGTGTTTATATTTTGTATCTATATCAAAGAAGTTAAAAAAAATTAAAAGACCGTCAAGTTAAACCATAATTTCACCTTAATTTAGTTATTGTGCGTAAATATTAAGTATTTTTATCTTATTTTCTCGCAATCGAAGTGAAAAATAGTATGCATTACTCTGGTCTAAAAGCCATATTACCACTCGAACAATTTTCCCTCACTTCGTTCGGGAAAATAACCACCTCGTGGTAATATGGCCTACTTTAGACCCTTGTCAAACAATCTACTATTAGACTACTTATATAGGTTTATGTACATGTACACATCAGGCCAGATAGGTAAATAAAAATGAAGGAAATGGATTTTAATTTATTTCGTGTTTTAATCAAATACTTTAAATTTTCCGTAGGTCCAAATACTAAAAATTTGCAGTATTTACGTGTAGCCTTGCTCAATTAATTTAAAAACTCTCAATACCGCACAGTCTACTTCGCTTATGCGAGAGGGGTCGGGCCCTTATTTACTTTGGACCTATGTATGTAGTCCATACATGGGCCCAAAGTAAATAAGGACGTCACATAGTTTTTAGTTTCTCCATGTTCTTTCCCTTTACCGAAAAGCAACTGGTTGGAACTTATTAGTACAAACCGGGGTGTAAAACCTCCGGATTGAAAGTCTTACTACCACTACCAATGTTTAAAAAAAGCATTCTTTAAATTTTTTGTTTCAAAAATTATACCACAAATTGTAAACAGATGTCTACAATGATAAAAATCAACTGTGATGAACTCTAGAACCTGCGTCCTTTGGATTTCTGATCCAACGTGATTCCAATTACACGAGACGTTCCTCTATCCATCACAGTAATAAATTTAAGAGAATGTAAATATGTAGATATTACCTATATGTAATTATTTACATTGTAGAAAGAAAAACTTAGGTTGTATAAATTTTGAAGCAAATCAAATTATTTTGTTCAATATTTTTTGATTTGCAATTTTTAAGTAGTTACACTACTATATATCAACTGAAAATAGATGTCATGTACTTCAGAAAAATCTGGCCTCGGACACCGGAGGGTTTGGTCACCTTTTCTGAAGTATATGACATCTATTTTCAGTTAGGTTGTATACCTGCATTCAGGTTGAATACGCTTAAGGCGGAATCAGACGGTTCATTTTTCGTTCATTTTTATGTTTCATTCCGCACCTTTCACCCGAAGTGACACGTCTGATCATAAAGTGAACCGAACCAAAAGTGCCGAACAATCACCCGAGGTTCACTCGGATGAATGTTCATCCGAGTGAACCGTCTGATTCCGCCTTTACCCTATTGACTAGCTTAAGAACGTGTAACCGTATTTTGAGAAATAAATTATTTGATTTGATTTGAATAAGTGATTTAGTCATCCCGTGATGTTCCAAAATTCTTCTCAGTTGATTTTTTCAAGGTTGTAATATACGTCTGTTTTTAATATATTGTACTTTCTAGTGTATAAAATAGTAGTTTATGTAACTGTTACGTAATAAGGCCCAATTACGTACAGTTGCATACACTGCTTTATCTACATACATATTATAAATCCTAAATTATGTGTTCGGAAACCAGTAGAATGACCTCCATTGCACCGCCACGACCAACTCGATTGTGTCGGCAGTCGCGCGGGCGCGTGCCGGCGCTCGGGGAGAGGGCGGATCTTCGTTACGTTACCGTAGGTAATGAATTTTCATACGTTTTTACCACACTGTCACAGATGTTACTGGTTGCAATAATGGTGGTAATTACATACGGTTTCCGAACGCAGAATAGAGGATTTATGATATTGGTGTAGATAAATAAACCTACACTTCAAAAATTTGTGTAATTACTTCTCAGAGTCATGTTTAATGAATAGGTACTTCGTTATAGATAAGTAGAATGCTAGTAAGCGAAACGCGTAATAACACCCTTGTAAGCTAATAACACTCCGAAACTTGTCATATTTAATTAAGACCCATCTCCACACTTATCGTTACGTACACAAGTTTTGCTGTGCTCGCTCTGTTTGTTAGCGAAGTTATAAATACAGAATTAGAAATGTCTAACATTATGACAAACTTAATGAACTCGTACGCGCGTCAACCTTTTTTTACTTCTGTATGTCTCAGTGAGAGCTGTTAAGGGAATAAGTGAATATTTTTATTGTGTACTAGAAACCTTATCTCTTGCTCACTTATTTCTGTTTGCTTTCCAAATAAATAGAATAGAATAAAATTGTATTGATTTTAACATTTCATGGCTTCTACATATCATCATAACTTAAACGGGTTTTGATGTCGTATATCATCATCTTCTGGCTTTTTGCCACGGCTCATATTGAGCCTGTGGGGTCCGCTTGGCTTGGAACCTAATCACATGAACTGGCGTCGGCACTAGTATTTACGAAAGCGTCTGCCATTTGACCTTCCAAACTAGGCCTTATTGGGATTGGGTCCGGTTCCTCACGATGTTTTCCTTCACCGAAAAGCGACTGGTAAATATCAAATGATATTTCGTACATAAATTCTGAAAACTCAAATATACAAATTATACTTTAAAATACCTCGGCGTGAAGTATTACTCGTATACCAGTCTTTGCAACTTTGCTAAGCTTACTTTTTATTCTACGTACGTACTCACAAAATAGCTTTGCCCTATATATATAGGTCGTAATAAAATAGTTGTGATTCGTTTGAAGGTATCCATTATCGTAAATATTCTAATTAGAAAAAAATTGGGGAATTTACATTATCAAAAAAAAGTGTTGACTGTATGAAGGTTATGACCGTAACAGCACCATATTAACAACCTGTAGCTGCCAAAAATGTACGTTAAAAATTCCAGGCTCCAGAAACCAGACGAAGTGCATATCCCTGTCGATTGAGCCAAAAAAATCAGGCCGATTTAAGCCAGCTTGGCCTTAATTGCCTACGTTTTTCGCAGATATTTGGAACACTGTTAAATAAAAAAAATGTGAAGTTAATAATGACAATCGATGGATTATGGTGATAGGTTATCACATCTAAGAAAGTATATCCAACAACAAAATGAATCATGTTGTTTGAAATAGGTACTTTACAGCCTTGGCACGAAATATTAAACATAGCTGTTTTTAAGTATGTTTTTGATGTTAAGTATGAATTCCATATCAAAACAATGTACGATGACGTAAAATTTATTTGACCATATTTTACCTCTTGTCACAAAAAAAGGAACTAATTAAAAACCTCCCATTTTTCAGAAAATTTTCGTTTACACGGGACTACGGTGGACTTTTGGTGGTGGAAATGAAATCATTTTGACATTTCGTAATTTTGGACTGGTAACACCACCGAATATATCGGAGCAGCCAAGATAGTCAAAAATATCGCAACATGCACTTTATCGCCTTGACAATAGAGGCGTTGTTCAGATATTTGTGACCACCTTAGAAAAACTATTCATCCGTTTTTGATGTATAAGGAATCCATCAATTCGTTATTATAGCCCGGGTAACATAAGCTACATTTTAACCGACTTCAACATGTTTTTTTTTCAAACTCGGGTTAAAGTTTTTTAAACATGTATCTTGTTGGAAACCATGTTTGTACTCATACTGAATACGCCCTTTTTATTTTTTATACTACGACGGTGGCAAACAAGCATACGACCCGCCTGATGGTAAGCAGTTACCGTAACCTATGGACGCCTGCAACTCCACAGGAATCACATGCGCGTTGCCGACCCTTTACAAAAAGGAGGATTTACTGTGTTGACGGCTAAAGGAACAAGAGGGTCCCTCATCGTCAACACACTGGTTCCTCTTTGAGCTCTTTGGCAACCTTACTCACCAGCAGGAACACAACACTATGAGTAGGGTCTAGTGCTATTTGGCTGTGGTTTTCAGTAAGGTGGAGGTACTTCCCCAGTCGGGCTCTGCTCCAGATTTGAGCGAGATGACAATGACATTTGCTGAACGTGCCCTACCACCACACTGAGCGAGATGCCATTCGTAGTGCCCATACCTCTCTTTTTGGCATAGTTTAAGGACATACCCAAGTCCGGACGTAGTTTAAGGACATACCCCGGGTCCTACATTTATCTTTTATTGTACCTATATGGGATTTGAGTAGTACAAACAGCAACACTCTTAACTGTACATCGGTTGACCTTATTAAAAAAGGCATAAGGTCCACCGATTGGCAGTTAACAGTGTGGGCGATGGTACCTGGTCCACTAGTTCTTTTTGGCCTTTTCTACCGAGATGGTTCATAGATATAATGGCGCTGTTATTGTTTTAGGGGTTTACAAAATAAATAATACATTTACTGAGTATTAGAGCCACTTGAACTGACAATGAATATTCAAACTGGCGCTCACCGATGCGGCCGATTGGTCATTAATTATACGCCATTCGTTGATGCTTTACGCTTCGATAATGGTCCGCTTTCAATTGATCGTGCTAATAACTTAATTACCGCAATTGAATATCATTTTTGAATATATATTATGGGACATTCTTACACAAATTGACTTAATCACAGACTTTCTTAGTTATAACCAGGGATCGTACACCGGTATTATTTTCATACAAATTAACCGGTATTCAATTTCGGTACTTATCTCAGTTGTTAATGAATATTTTCTAATATTCTACGGATAATCTGATAATTAATTATGTTTATCTACACTCACATTGTAAGTTCTCTAAAACGTGTTCGAAAACGGTAGGCAATGGCTAGCATTACCACAACCGATTTTACTATGATACGCTTTTTATCTGTGGCAGTAACGTAATTTTAACTTTACATGCTCAAATATTGATGTGTTATGAGTTTTGATAACATAATGTACACCTGCACGCGCCCGCGCGGCCGCCGACACGCGCCCGCGCGACCGCCGGCACAATCGAGTTGGCCATGGCGGTGCAATGGCGGCCATTCTATGGTTTTCAAATACGGCATTTAGGATAAATAATAAAGCAGTTTACCTAAATCACGTACCTACACATTGCGAAACTCGGGCGCTATTTTGATTTTTAGTAATACCGGTAACGATCCCTGGTTATAACGTTATGAGCTTAGTTAGCAATAAGGAATGCAAATCGGTTATTTTTAGCATTTATTGGTTTAAAATGAAACAATTAATCTACGGTGCTCTCTCTCTCTCTCTCTCTCTCTCTCTCTCTCTCTCTCTCTCTAATTTTCTCCTTCTACTTTGCCCTGTTCGAAGTGTTAGCTTCAGATACTGCCGCATACAGATCTAATGGAAAATATCCATCTCAGGCGCGAATCCTGGATTTCATTCAAGAGGCGATGGGGGGGCCATTTCGTTCACAAAAAATCTAAAGGTGTGCACTTATGGCCGCCGTAGTACAAATGCCCCTGTTGCTCCCTCCCCCTTGTATGCGCCTGATCCCCTTCACGGTCTTCGCCCACGTTAATCCACGTTGGTAGTAGTCAAAAAATAAAATGGAATGAAACGAATTAATAAAGTACCTTTGCCGTAAACTACTTGAAGCATGTTTAACTTAGTAAATAGGAAAAGTTTAAGACGCTCTTTACTTTAAATGTGTAAACTCATAAAGGCAACGTTAAACTACATTTTAAAAGTAACTCAAAGCCACACTCATTAGTGACATTAAATTTTAACCCGTGCGTCGGTGAACACCCCGTGAAGTAACCGGATACCCGGTTATATCCACGATCCGGATACGCCACGATTATATTGTCTAATTTTCAGTCGAAGAGATGGTGAGGCTTAATTCGGAGTACAGGAGTACTCAAGATCGATTTTGCGTTATATTCGTAGTCGTATCGAAATATTGGTTAATAATACATTTTAACTTGAATATCTGCTAGTGAATAATCGCGCGGCCTCTCAAATATACACAAGATTTTGAAGAATTGGTTACGACACTATACCCAGGAGGTATATTATTGAATGATACATTTAAATTAGTAAGTGGTTCGTGACCTCTGGTGAGGCAACCCGGATAAGATACGATCATGGAAAAGCTTTCCTATAATACAAAAACAAGATGATAATTCACACACAAGATCGTATTTATTTATTTAATTTATTATGTTTTAATATAAGGTGTAAGCTTGCACGTATTTGGCATTAATACTACTCCAAGCAATTCGATAATAAAACCAATTTCAGGCAGACGATTTAAAACATTATTCACACTTACTATTAACTAATATACACGGCTATTACTGTCTCCGTTTAAAAGACACCTTCATTTGTATTTCACCAACGTAATCTCATATATGTTCGCCAAAATAATACTAATTTTCCGCCCGTCTCGTCGTCAGTAAAAGGCCGTTCAACCGGGGTGGAATGGACCAATAATTACCCGGTTCAAACGCGAATTGCCGGTTGAACCGCGAATTACGTGCTGAACAGGCGATTCGAACCGGATAAGGAACGTGCGGGCACACGGTTTAATTTCACGTGTTTCTGTGAAAACGGTAAAAATGTTAACACCTGATAAATGATAATAAATGGGTGAAAGTTAAGGTTTGTTTTGTATTTGGATTTTGTTTGGGTTATAGGGTGAATTTCAATGGGAAAGGCCGATGAAAACTTAATCTAGGGGGTTCAATCCAGATTGAGTAGCCATGTCTGTCATTTTCTATACAAAAAAGTCTGCCGATTTTTGCGGGGGAGGGGAACGTCAAATGTATGGCTATTCGTACGTAACGTACAAATAGCTCCTACAGATAAACGTCAGTCAATAGATGTGTATTACCACCGGTCATATGTTTTCGGCAGAGGGGAACGCCTGTCAATGGCGACTCCGGTTGGTTGAATTAAGGCTGTTCCAGACTCCATACAATGAGACAGAAGATGAATGGTCCCTAACTATGTACGAAAATCGTATTCACTAGTATACATGCAAAAAGGTTTTCTTCGGCAAAGTCCTTCCCTATGGCGTTAGTCAACAGCATTATAATTTTAGAGCATTTCAGAAACCGGTGGATATATATTACGAAGCAATTCGAGACCAAACATTTTGTCATTTTCGCGAAATTAAATAAAAACTACTTCGCGCTATACAAATTTAACTTTTCTAAGGACCAAGGTTGGAGAATGTCCGTGAAGTTAGCATATCAAGTTTCAGCAGATCACTTTTTTATAAGTGTTCTATTAGCATGCACTATAGTTCTACAGTTCCTGATAGGTTTCATGAATATTTCTGTCGTTTTTACCAAAAAAACATATACTATGTTTTTTTACAAAATGATATGCTAACTTCACACACCAGCATATCATTTAGTACTAAATCAAACAAAAATTATACCATTGACTCGTGACTAATAAAGAGTTCCTGATACCTTAAACAAGTTATTTCATGAAATATGCACAAAAAAAATGTTTTTCCTTATTCCTTGATATGCTAACTTCACACCTGCTATGCTGGTGGAAATAATGAAGTCATAGACTTAGTTTTTATCTTAAATGAAAGCTGTTGCTCTGTTATGTACAAAACCGTGGAGTTCTCGGCTCTGCACTGTCTTTGAAGTTAAGTAAAATATTTTACACTGTAATTTAGATTTTCTCAAATTTCAGGTCTGATATGCTGATATATTTTCAGTAGTTATAGGCTTGTTTTTGGTCTCAAATGATAGCTCATGCTTAGATTAGTACAAAACCGCGGAGTTCCCGTCTCTGTGCTGCCTTTTTTGTAACGAAAAAAATTAACTCTGAAATTTCGATTTTCTCAAACTTTAAATGTGATATGCTGATATATTTTCAGGAGTTCTTGGCTTGCTATTGGTCTCAAATGATAGCTCATGCTTAAATTAGTTCAAAACCGCGGAGTTCCCGTCTCTGTGCTGCCTTTTTTGTAAAGAAAAAAATTAACTCTGAAATTTCGATTTTCTCAAACTTTAGATGTGATATGCTGATATATTTTCAGAAGCTCTTGGCTTGCTATTGGTCTCAAATGATAGCTCATGCTTAAATTAGTTCAAAACCGCGGAGTTCCCGTCTCTGTGCTGCCAATTTTGTAAAGAAAAAAATTAACTCTGAAATTTCGATTTTCTCAAATTTTTGATGTGATATGCTGATATATTTTCAGGAGTTCTTGGCTTGCTATTGGTCTCAAATGATAGCTCATGCTTAAATTAGTTCAAAACCGTGGAGTTCCCGTCTCTGTGCTGCCTTTTTTGTAAAGAAAAAAATTAACTCTGAAATTTCGATTTTCTCAAACTTTAGGTGTGATATGCTGATATATTTTCAGGAGTTCATGGCTTGTTATTGGTCTCAAATGATAGCTCAAGCTTAGTTTCGTACAAAACCGCGGAGTTCCCGTCTCTGTGCTGCCTTTTTGTAACGAAAAAAATTAACTCTAAAATTTGAATTTTCTCAAATTTCAGGTTTGATATGCTCATACTTTTTCAGGAGTTCTAGACTTGTTTTTGTCTTAATTGATATGCTTATGTTCATACAAAGCTACGTCGTAGTCGGCTCTGCGCTGACTTTTTTGATAAGAAAAAATTAACTCCGAAAATTCAATATTCTGAAATTTCAGGTGTGATATGCTAATATATTTTCAGGAGTTCTAGGCTTATTTTTGGTCTTAAACGATAGCTAATGCTCGGTAACGTAAAAAACCACGCAGTTTCTGGCTCTGCGCTGCCTTTTTTATTACGAAAAAATTTACTCTGAAATGTTAGATTTTCTCAAACATCAGGTGTGATATGCTGATATATTTTCAAAAGTTCTAGGCTTATTTTTGGGCTTAAATGATAGCTCATGCTTAGCTTAGTGCAAATCTGCGAAGTTCCCGTCTCTGTGCTGCCTTCTTTTTACGAAAAAAATTACTCTGTAATTTCGATTTTCTCAAATTTTAGGTGTGATATGCTGTTATATTTTCAGGAGTTCTAGGCTTGTTTTTGGTCTTAAACGATAGCTAATGCTCGGTTACGTACAAAACCACGCAGTTTCAGGCTCTGCGCTGCCTTTTTTATTACGAAAAAATTTACTCTGAAATTTAGATTTTCTCAAACATCAGTTGTGATATGCTGATATATTTTCAAGAGTGCTAGAATTATTTTTGGTCTTAAACGATAGCTAATGCTCGGTTACGTACAAAACCACGCAGTTCCAGGCTCTGCGCTGCCTTTTTTATTACGAAAAAATTTACTCTGAAATTTAGATTTTCTCAAACATCAGTTGTGATATGCTGATATATTTTCAAGAGTGCTAGGCTTATTTTTGGTCTTAAATGATAGCTCATGCTTAGCTTAGTGCAAAAACCCGGAGTTCACATCTCGGTGCTGCCTTTTTTATTACGAAAAAATTTTACTCTAAAAATTTCAATTTTCTCAAACTTCAGGTGTGATATGCTGAGATATTTTCAGGAGTTCTAGGATTATTTTTAGTCTTAAATGATAGATCATGCTTAGATTAGTTCAAAACCGCGGAGTTCCCGTCTCTGTGCAGCCTTTTTTGTAACGAAAAAAATTAACTCTGTAATTTCGATTTTCTCAAATTTTAGGTGTGATATGCTGATATATTAACAGGAGTTATTGGCTTGTGATGGGTCTCAAATGATAGCTCAAGCTTGGTTTCGTTCAAAACCTTGGAGTTCCCGTCTCTGTGCTGCCTTTTTTATTACGAAAAAATATTAATCTGAAAATTTAAATTTTCTCAAACTTAAGGTGTGATATGCTGATATATTTTCAGAAGTTCTTGGCTTGTTATTGGTCTCAAATGATAGCTCAAGCTTAGATTAGTGCAAAAACCCGGAGTTCACATCTCGGTGCTGCCTTATTTATTACGAAAAAATTTTACTCTAAAAATTTCAATTTTCTCAAACTTCAGGTGTGATATGCTGAGATATTTTCAGGAGTTCTAGGATTTTTTTTAGTCTTAAATGATAGATCATACTTAGATTAGTTCAAAACCGCGGAGTTCCCGTCTCTGTGCAGCCTTTTTTGTAACGAAAAAAATTTACTCTGAAATTTCGATTTTCTCAAACTTTAGGTGTGATATGCTGTTATATTTTCAGGAGTTCTAGGCTTGTTTTTGGTCTTAAACGATAGCTAATGCTCGGTTACGTACAAAACCACGCAGTTTCAGGCTCTGCGCTGCCTTTTTTATTACGAAAAAATTTACTCTGAAATTTAGATTTTCTCAAACATCAGTTGTGATATGCTGATATATTTTCAAGAGTGCTAGGCTTATTTTTGGTCTTAAACGATAGCTAATGCTCGGTTACGTACAAAACCACGCAGTTCCAGGCTCTGCGCTGCCTTTTTTATTACGAAAAAATTTACTCTGAAATTTAGATTTTCTCAAACATCAGTTGTGATATGCTGATATATTTTCAAGAGTGCTAGGCTTATTTTTGGTCTTAAATGATAGCTCATGCTTAGCTTAGTGCAAAAACCCGGAGTTCACATCTCGGTGCTGCCTTTTTTATTACGAAAAAATTTTACTCTAAAAATTTCAATTTTCTCAAACTTCAGGTGTGATATGCTGAGATATTTTCAGGAGTTCTAGGATTATTTTTAGTCTTAAATGATAGATCATGCTTAGATTAGTTCAAAACCGCGGAGTTCCCGTCTCTGTGCAGCCTTTTTTGTAACGAAAAAAATTAACTCTGTAATTTCGATTTTCTCAAATTTTAGGTGTGATATGCTGATATATTAACAGGAGTTATTGGCTTGTGATGGGTCTCAAATGATAGCTCAAGCTTGGTTTCGTTCAAAACCTTGGAGTTCCCGTCTCTGTGCTGCCTTTTTTATTACGAAAAAATATTAATCTGAAAATTTAAATTTTCTCAAACTTAAGGTGTGATATGCTGATATATTTTCAGAAGTTCTTGGCTTGTTATTGGTCTCAAATGATAGCTCAAGCTTAGATTAGTGCAAAAACCCGGAGTTCACATCTCGGTGCTGCCTTATTTATTACGAAAAAATTTTACTCTAAAAATTTCAATTTTCTCAAACTTCAGGTGTGATATGCTGAGATATTTTCAGGAGTTCTAGGATTTTTTTTAGTCTTAAATGATAGATCATACTTAGATTAGTTCAAAACCGCGGAGTTCCCGTCTCTGTGCAGCCTTTTTTGTAACGAAAAAAATTTACTCTGAAATTTCGATTTTCTCAAACTTTAGGTTTGGTATGCTGATATATTAACAGGAGTTCTTGTCTTGTGATTGGTCTCAAATGATAGCTCAAGCTTGGTTTCGTCCAAAACCGCGGAGTTTCCGTCTCTGTGCTGCCTTTTTTATAACGAAAAAATTTTAATCTGAAAATTTAAATTTTCTCAAACTTCAGGTGTGATATGCTGATATATTTTCAGGAGTTCTTGGCTTGTTATTGGTCTCAAATGATAGCTGAAGCTTGGTTTCGTACAAAACCGCGGAGTTGTCGTCTCTGTGCTGCCTTTTTTATTACGAAAAAATTTTATTCTGAAAATTTAAATTTTCTCAAATTTCAGGTGCGATATGCTGATATATTTTCAGGAGTTCTTGGCTTGTTATTGGTCTCAAATGATAGCTCATGCTTAGATTAGTTCAAAACCGCGGAGTTCCCGTCTCTGTGCTGCCTTTTTTGTAACGAAAAAAATTAACTCTGAAATTTCGATTTTCTCAAATTTTAGGTGTGATATGCTGATATATTTTCAGGAGTTCTTGGCTTGTTATTGGTCTCAAATGATAGCACAAGCTTGGTTTCGTCGAAAACCGCGAAGTTCCCGTCTCTGTGCTGCCTTTTTTATTACCAAAAAAAATTTATTCTGAAAATTTAAGTTTTCTCAAATTTCAGGTGTGATATGCTGATATCGTCACCCTAGTTCACAACCGTACTAATTACATTTTTTTCAAAAAATTTTTTTTCATCGCTACCTATATAAAAAAGAATTCTGCATCGTATGGCATTAACAAAAACCTTAAAAGCCGTCTCCTTCCATGAAAAACAATGTGACACAATGGTACTAAGTACGAAGAAAGCATGCGCTTTTGTACTAAAATCCATTATTTCATGTACAAAAACATTAAGTGACTTAAGGTCATTTCACTCCTAGTTGAAATTATGCACATTCGTACTAAGTGTATTTAGTTCAATTGGAACTTAGTATATTTTTTATGCAGTAATGTATTAAGTCGCTTTAGTACAAAACATTACAAAAAACATGTAACAAGATTGTCACAAATGCTCTTAATTGAATATGTCTTTTGAACTGGTTGTTTGACAAACATGTTAAGTTACTTTTATACAGTAGGTATGTTCGTAAACTTTTTTAAGGCGAAATTTAAATAAGTATAAATAATTCAATTGCAGGAATAATATTTACTAAGCGGTGACTAACATGCTTCGTTATTTACTTGAGCCATTTTAAATACGTATTATTTTTTATTATACACCTACGTTAATAGGGAGCGCTTGCGCTACTGTGCCACACCGTGCGCCGGCGCCGGGTTCGGCTACAACTGCGCGCGCCATCCTTTTTACTCCCCCAACAGTCTCAACCTATATTTACGGCATTTTCGGAGTCAGTAGTTGCGCGGAGCGTGCGTTGAGTGGGCGCTGCAATGTGTTTCGTTCCGTAATTTAATATTGAAAATATTACGTTCGTGATAATGTTAAGTAAAGGTCGAAGACTTGTAAATTTGGTAAAGCAGAATGATGCCAAGAGCCAAGTCAAAATCACAAAAACCGCCAAGAAGTAAGTAGAAAGTTTTATTACCTATTTTGCTTTACCTGGTCCATGTAAAGTCTAGAACATTTTACTTTTGAGGTCTAAAAAGTGTATGATGAGACTATGAAATACCTAAACGTTTGAATGATGATTCACGGTCAAGCTGCTTCGTTTGGGTATAATAACCGCACTTAAAACAACTGTTCTTTCTAACATAAATAATTACTAGATACTAACAGCACTTAACATGGTTGTGCACAGTTTTTTATACTGTAAAGGTTAGAGTTTAATGACACTAACAGCACTTAATACACTTGTGCGCTAGCATTTTAGTCGTATTCAATGAATGGTTTAATATTAATAGCACATAGTTTGGTAGAACATAATAATGGAAGTGATGTTAATACATTTGATTCGTGTTTGGTTTAGCATTTTATCACACCAAGTGCACTTAATTAATTGAAGAGGCAGGTTTATCATTACGCTTTAACTTTTTATTGTATTATAAGGCTTAAGTGCTTGTTTTATGGTATTACAGGGACCGAACCTAGCCCAATACTTGGTGAACCTGTGTGCTTGCCTTCTGCAAATCAGTCTGAGGCACGAGAACTGAACAAAACTTCTGTCGATGACTCTAAGAACTCCACTACTACTGAAAAAGGTAAGTTTTTAACTCGTGTTATAAACCGGTGGTTATCGGCTGTAAATAGTTATTTTTCTACTCGACGACTGTAATGCTTGAATTGTGATTGTGTAGACCGAACTACTAGCGCATACTTTCCGATAGAGCTTTTATGGTCGCATATTGTGACATCGCCAACGATGGCACAAAGGATTTTCATACAATATTGTAACACTGTTGCACGAGCCCGCGCGGCCACGCCGCCGTCGCGCGTCGCCGGGGAGGGCACCGGCACGATCTGCCGGGAGATTGAACTTACTCTATTGTATCTTAGAGGCAGCAGGTCTTTCGTCGAACTCTATTCTTACCGGCTTGCCTATATTGAGCACTCGTAGAAAAACTATTGTATACAATAGTGACATAATCAAGCTTTTCAATCTCGTACCTTACTTAGGCCACTCAGCAAGCTTCGTGGCCTAAACACGGTACTCGACTGAAAAGCTCTTAATTATGTCACGATTGTATAAAATACTATTTGCGTTCTGGACAATCCCGCCTCAAAATCATCTGACGAAATAATAACTAATTGTTTGGATTTGGTGATACTAACTGCACTTAATACGATTGTCCACTAGCATTGTATTATTACTATAAGAATCGTTCGGTGTTAATAGCACATAGTGTGATGGTACATGAGTGTGTAATGGATGTTAATGTGGTTTGTTTTATTTGGTTTTGTTTTTAATTGCGCTAACGCACTTAATGTATAAGGTGGGGTTAAAATTACATATAAGCAATTTTTTTAGATTTAAGTGCATGTTTTTTTTTATTGCAGAGACAATATTAATAAAATCTTCAAATGCACGGGACAACGAAGCCAACCGAATACTAGGTCAGCCTGTATGCCTGCTACCTGCTGATCAGACCGAGTTATGTGAAGCTACTGTTTTGGCCGATGAATCTATAAACTCCACTACTACTGAACAGAGTACTCATGTTATAATCCCCGAGTCACCTGATTTCAATTATGTTTCTGCGGAGATATCTTCTGAATGTGTCTTGGAGAATCCCGACCCACAATCGAGAGAAAATGTGCAATGGCTTAAAATTAAATGGCTGCATTTGAGTGCACTATACCGAAGACATCCCGGACATCAGCCTGTACGAGATTAGAATGGCTCTTAAACGGCTCAAAAACAACAAGGCACCTGGTGAAGATGGAATCACAGCCGAACTTCTGAAGGCGGGTGGTAAACCGGCCCTTATGCGCCCTTCAGAAGTTGTTCGACTCCGCTTTACTAGAAGGGAGAACGCCTAAGGCATGGAACAGAGGTGTGGTGGTATTGTTCTTCAAAAAGGGTGATAACGCGTTACTGAAGAACTACCGACCCATTTCACTTCTGAGCTATGTCTATAAGCTGTTTTCAAGAGTCATTACGAACCGTCTCGCACGCAGGCTAGATGACTTCCAGCCTCCCGAACAAGCCGGTTTCCGAAGAGGCTTTAGTACCGTAGACCACATCCATACGCTCCGTCAGGTTATACAGAAGATTGAGGAGTATAACCTGCCCATCTGCTTAGCGTTCGTGGACTACGAGAAAGCCTTCGACTCGATCGAAACCTGGGCTGTACTACAATCTCTCCAGAGGTGCCAAGTGGACTATCGCTATATCGAAGTGCTGAAGTGTTTGTACGAGAACGCCACTATGTCAGTCCGACTCCAGGACCAGAACTCAAAGCCTATTACGTTGCAGCGGGGAGTCAGGCAAGGAGATGTTATTTCTCCTAAACTGTTTACCGCTGCACTGGAGGATGTTTTCAAGACTCTGGACTGGAGAAGGCTAGGCATCAACATAAACGGCGAGTACATCACTCACCTTCGGTTTGCTGACGACATAGTAGTCTTGGCTGAGACCATGGAGGATTTGAGTACGATGCTCGATGACCTCAGTAAAGCCTCCGAGCGAGTTGGTCTAAAGATGAACATGGATAAGACGAAGATCATGTCAAATACCCATGTAGTACCAACTCCCGTTACAATCGGAGACTTTACACTCGAAGTTGTGGACCATTATATATACTTAGGACATACTGTCCAGTTAGGTAGATCCAACTTCGAGAAAGAGGTCAATCGACGAATCCGACTCGGTTGGGCAGCGTTCGGGAAGCTACGGCACATCTTTTTGTCCAATATTCCGCAGTGTCTCAAGACGAAAGTCTTTGACCAGTGTGTGTTGCCAGTGATGACATATGATACTGAAACGTGGTCGCTTACAATGGGCCTCATAAGAAAGCTCAAAGTCACCCAAAGGGCAATGGAGAGGGCTATGGTTGGAGTCTCTCTGCGTGATCGCATTAGAAATGAGGCCATCCGCAGCAGAACCAAAGTAACCGATATAGCCCTCCGAATCGCTAGACTAAAGTGGCAGTGCGCGGGGCACATTGCTCGTAGAACCGATGGCCGTTGGGGCGGAAAGGTTCTCGAGTGGCGACCACGAACCGGAAGGCGCAGCGTGGGTAGACCCCCCGCAAGGTGGACTGGTGACCTGGTGAAGGTCGCGGGAGTCCGCTGGATGCGGGTGGCGCAGGACCGGTCATTGTGGCACTCTTTGGGGGAGGCCTATGTCCAGCAGTGGACGTCTTTCGGCTGATATGATGATGATGATGATGAGTAAAGAACATCCTTGCTCCATATTTTATAAATATGAGTTGTATGATCCTGACTTCATAGAAATTAATCTTTTTAAGGTGCGAAGTGCAAAGAAAACAGAGATTGCATTAAAGTATTGCAGAGTCCTCTAAAAAAAGCGTACGAGTCCACAATACCTATTTCACAAGCGAAAAAGAAAGGACCTTATAACTCTGTTAAGGGACGGTGTAATTCCTCCAGAGTATGCCAATTATTACAATAAATAATATTCCTTGTGCAACCCAAATCATCCATGTTTTTACTGATTCTGAGGAATCCGATGATGATGATTAGTATTATTAGTAGCTAATGATAAGTATTGTTCCGACTGATATGTAGTTTTAGTCATTGCTGACTGATTAGTTTTAGTTTATGTCTGATCATAAAATAATTAAAGTGATATAAATGCCATTATAAGTAATAATAAGAAACTGATATAGAAATTAATGGATCTCAAGATTTTTTATTATTATGTTAGTAAGATGCGACAATTTTTAAGTAATTTAATTACATTTTTGTTAAATAGAACCGCAAAAGTTTGCATTTATGTTTTATTAATGTTTTTTTATAGTACGATTTTAACTCACAGTGGTCAGTATAATTATGTTTAGAAGTTCGATTTTTGTTCAGATTTATTAAAATGTCTGTTTTAATAATAAAAAAGTAATAATTCATAACATGTCTGGTTGTTTCTTTTCATTTTCATTGGCTAAATATTTTAATAATTACAGTACCTTATGTCCTAACTACATCGATGACGTATTTTACACGTGCACACTTGTATTAAGTGAGGGGTTTAGTTGTCTAAAGTTCAATTTTCAGTATGAAATCTTTCTAAGTGGTAAATGATATTTGAAATATAATATCTCAAAGATCTATTCTACAACACTAATACATAATTTATAACTTTTTGTATACCACTGATATAATATTCATATGCAAACATTAGATTTGCTCTCCTGTAAAATTACTCAAAGTGTAGTTAGTACGGTTGTGAACTAGGGTGACGATATATTTTCAGGAGTTATTGGCTTGTTATTGGTCTCAAATGATAGCTTAAGCTTGGTTTCATCCAAAACCGCGGAGTTCCTGGCTCTGAGTTTACTTATGTTCTGCGAAAAACTAAGTTTGAAATATCGATTTTCTCATATTTCAGGTGTGATATGCTGATATATTTTCAGGAGTTCTAGGCTTGCTTTTGGTCTCAAACGATAGCTCATGCTTGGTTACGTACAAAACCGCGTAGTTCCTGGCTCTGAGTGTACTTATGTTCTATGAAAAAAATAAGTCTGAAATTTCGATTTTCTCAAATTTAAGATGTGATATGCTGATATATTTTCAGGAATTTGGGGCTTGTTTTTAGTCTGAAACGATAGCTTATGCTCGGTTACGTACAAAACCTTGCAGTTCCTGGCTCTGCGCTGCCTTTTTTCATTACGAAAAAAATTACTCTGTAATTTAGATTTTCTCAAATTTCAGGTGTGATATGCTGATATATTTTCAGGAGTTCTAGGCTTGTTTTTGGTCTTAAACGATAGCTAATTTTTTTTTTTTTTTTTTTTATACCACGACGGTGGCAAACAAGCATACGGCCCGCCTGATGGTAAGCAGCTACCGTAACCTATGGACGCCTGCAAATCCAAAGGCGTCACATGCGCGTTGCCGACCCTTTACAAAAAGGAGGATTCACTGTGTTGACGACTAAAGGAACAAGAAGGTCCCTCATCGTCAACACACTGGGTCCTCTTTGAGCTCTTTGGCAACCTTACTCACCAGCAGGAACACAACACTATGAGTAGGGTCTAGTGCTATTTGGCTGTGGTTTTCTGTAAGGTGGAGGTACTTCCCCAGTCGGGCTCTGCTCCAGATTTGAGCGATGACATTCGCTGAACGTGCCCTACCACACTTAGCGAGATGCCATTCGCAGTGCCCATACCTCTCTTTTTGGCGTAGTTTAAGGACATACCCAGGTCCGGACGTAGTTTAAGGACATACCCCGGGTCCAAAAGCCGAGCTATAATGCTCGGTTACGTACAAAACCACGCAGTTCCAGGCTCTGCGCTGCCTTTTTTATTACGAAAAAATTTACTCTGAAATTTAGATTTTCTCAAACATCAGGTGTGATATGCTGATATATTTTCAAGAGTTCTAGGCTTATTTTTGGTCTTAAATGATAGCTCATGCTTAGCTTAGTGCAAAAACCCGGAGTTCACATCTCGGTGCTGCCTTTTTTATTACGAAAAATTTTTACTCTAAAAATTTCAATTTTCTCAAACTTCAGGTGTGATATGCTGATATATTTTCAGGAGTTCTTGGCTTGTTATTGGTCTCAAATGATAGCTGAAGCTTGGTTTCGTACAAAACCGTGGAGTTCCTGTCTCTGTGCCGCCTTTTTTATTACGAAAAAATTTTAATCTGAAAATTTAAATTTTCTCAAAAAATTAACTCTGAAATTTCGATTTTCTCAATTTTTAGGTGTGGTATGCTGGTATATTAACAGGAGTTCTTGTCTTGTGATTGGTCTCAAGTGATAGCTCAAGCTCGGTTTCGTCCAAAACCGCGGAGTTCCCGTCTCTGTGCTGCCTTTTTTATTACGAAAAAAATTTAATCTGAAAATTTAAATTTTCTCAAACTTCAGGTGTGATATGCTGATATATTTTCAGGAGTTCTTGGCTTGTTATTGGTCTCAAATGATAGCTGAAGCTCGGTTTCGTACAAAACCGCGGAGTTCCCGTCTCTGTGCTGCCTTTTTTATTACGAAAAAATTTTAATCTGAAAATTTAAATTTTCTCAAATTTCAGGTGTGATATGCTGATATATTTTCAGGAGTTCTTGGCTTGTTATTGGTCTCATATGATAGATCAAGCTTGGTTTCGTACAAAACCGCGGAGTTCCCGTCTCTGTGCTGCCTTTTTTATTACGAAAAAATTTTACTCTGAAAATTTAAATTGTCTCAAACTTCAGGTGCGATATGCTGATATATTTTCAGAAGTTCTTGGCTTGATATTGGTCTCAAATGATAGCTCAAGCTTGGTTTCATACAAAACCGCGGAGTTCGCGTCTCTGTGCTGCCTTTTTTATAACGAAAAAATTTTACTCTGAAAATTTAAATTTTCTCAAATTTCAGGTGCGATATGCTGATATATTTTCAGGAGTTCTTGGCTTGTCATTGGTCTCAAATGGTAGCTCAAGCTAGGTTTCGTCCAAAACCGCGGAGTTCCCGTCTCTGTGCTATCTTTTTTATTACGAAAAAATTTTATTCTGAAAATTTCAATTTTCTTAAATTTCAGGTGTGATATGCTGAGGTTTTTTCAGTAGTTTATGGCTTGTTTTTAGTCTTAAATGATAGGTCATGCTTAGATTAGTTCAAAACCGCGGAGTTCCCGTCTCTGTGCTGCCTTTATTGTAACGAAAAAAATTAACTCTGAAATTTCGATTTTCTCAAACTTTAGGTGTGATATGCTGATATATTTTCAGGAGTTCTTGGCTTGTTATTGGTCTCAAATGATAGCACAAGCTTGGTTTCGTCGAAAACCGCGAAGTACCCGTCTCTGTGCTGCCTTTTTTATTACCAAAAAAATTTTATTCTGAAAATTTAAGTTTTCTCAAATTTCAGGTGTGATATGCTGATATATTTTCAGGAGTTCTTGGCTTTCTATTGGTCTCAAATGATAGCTCATGCTTAAATTAGTTTAAAACCGCGGAGTTCCCGTCTCTGTGCTGCCTTTTTTGTAAAGAAAAAAATTAACTCTGAAATTTCGATTTTCTCAAACTTTAGATGTGATATGCTGATATATTTTCAGAAGCTCTTGGCTTGCTATTGGTCTCAAATGATAGCTCATGCTTAAATTAGTTCAAAACCGCGGAGTTCCCGTCTCTGTGCTGCCAATTTTGTAAAGAAAAAAATTAACTCTGAAATTTCGATTTTCTCAAATTTTAGATGTGATATGCTGATATATTTTCAGGAGTTCTTGGCTTGCTATTGGTCTCAAATGATAGCTCATGCTTAAATTAGTTCTAAACCGTGGAGTTCCCGTCTCTGTGCTGCCTTTTTTGTAAAGAAAAAAATTAACTCTGAAATTTCGATTTTGTCAAATTTTAGGTGTGATATGCTGATATATTTTCAGGAGTTCTTGGCTTGTTATTGGTCTCAAATGATAGCTCAAGCTTAGTTTCGTACAAACCCGCGGAGTTCTCGTCTCTGTGCTGCCTTTTTGTAACGAAAAAAATTAACTCTAAAATTTGAATTTTCTCAAATTTCAGGTTTGATATGCTCATACTTTTTCAGGAGTTCTAGACTTGTTTTTGGTCTTAATTGATATGCTTATGTTCATACAAAGCTACGTCGTAGTCGGCTCTGCGCTGACTTTTTTGATAAGAAAAAATTAACTCCGAAAATTCAATATTCTGAAATTTCAGGTGTGATATGCTGAGATATTTTCAGGAGTTCTAGGATTTTTTTTAGTCTTAAATGATAGATCATACTTAGATTAGTTTAAAACCGCGGAGTTCCCGTCTCTGTGCAGCCTTTTTTGTAACGAAAAAAATTAACTCTGAAATTTCGATTTTCTCAAAATTTAGGTTTGGTATGCTGATATATTAACAGGAGTTCTTGTCTTGTGATTGGTCTCAAATGATAGCTCAAGCTTGGTTTCGTCCAAAACCGCGGAGTTTCCGTCTCTGTGCTGCCTTTTTTATAACGAAAAAATTTTAATCTGAAAATTTAAATTTTCTCAAACTTCAGGTGTGATATGCTGATATATTTTCAGGAGTTCTTGGCTTGTTATTGGTCTCAAATGATAGCTGAAGCTTGGTTTCGTACAAAACCGCGGAGTTCCCGTCTCTGTGCTGCCTTTTTTATTACGAAAAAATTTTATTCTGAATATTTAAATTTTCTCAAATTTCAGGTGCGATATGCTGATATATTTTCTGGAGTTCTTGGCTTGTTATTGGTCTCAAATGATAGCTCAAGCTTGGTTTCGTACAAAACTGCGGAGTTCCCGTCTCTGTGCTGCCTTTTTTATTACGAAAAAATTTTACTCTGAAAATTCAAATTTTCTCAAATTTCAGGTGCGATATGCTGATATATTTTCAGGAGTTCTAGCTTGCTTTTAGTCCTAAATGATAGCGCATGCTTAGATTAGTTCGAAACCGCGGAGTTCCCGCCTCTGTGCTGCCTTTTTTGTAACGAAAAAAATTAACTCTGAAATTTCGATTTTCTCAAATTTTAGGAGTGATATGCTGATATATTTTCAGGAGTTCTTGGCTTGTCATTGGTCTCAAATGATAGCTCAAGCTTGGTTTCGTCCAAAACCGCGGAGTTCCCGTTTCTGTGCTGCCTTTTTTATTACGAAAAAATTTTATTCTGAAAATTTCAATTTTCTTAAATTTCAGGTGTGATATGCTGATATTTTTTTAGGAGTTTATGGCTTGTTTTTAGTCTTAAATGATAGCTCATGCTTAGATTAGTTCAAAACCGCGGAGTTCCCGTCTCTGTGCTGCCTTTTTTGTAACGAAAAAAATTAACTCTGAAATTTCGATTTTCTCAAATTTTAGGTGTGATATGCTGATATATTTTCAGGAGTTATTGGCTTGTTATTGGTCTCAAATGATAGCTTAAGCTTCGTTTCATCCTAAACCGCGGAGTTCCTGGCTCTGAGTTTACTTATGTTCTGCGAAAAACTAAGTTTGAAATATCGATTTTCTCATATTTCAGGTGTGATATGCTGATATATTTTCAGGAGTTCTAGGCTTTCTTTTGGTCTCAAACGATAGCTCATGCTTGGTTACGTACAAAACCGCGTAGTTCCTGGCTCTGAGTGTACTTATGTTCTATGAAAAAAATAAGTCTGAAATTTCGATTTTCTCAAATTTAAGATGTGATATGCTGATATATTTTCAGGAATTTGGGGCTTGTTTTTAGTCTGAAACGATAGCTTATGCTCGGTTACGTACAAAACCATGCAGTTCCTGGCTCTGCGCTGCCTTTTTTTATTACGAAAAAAATTACTCTGTAATTTAGATTTTCTCAAATTTCAGGTGTGATATGCTGATATATTTTCAGGAGTTCTAGGCTTGTTTTTGGTCTTAAACGATAGCTAATGCTCGGTTACGTACAAAACCACGCAGTTCGAGGCTCTGCGCTGCCTTTTTATTACGAAAAAATTTACTCTGAAATTTAGATTTTCTCAAACATCAGGTGTGATATGCTGATATATTTTCAAGAGTTCTAGGCTTATTTTTGGTCTTAAATGATAGCTCATGCTTAGCTAAGTGCAAAAACCCGGAGTTCACATCTCGGTGCTGCCTTTTTTATTACGAAAAATTTTTACTCTAAAAATTTCAATTTTCTCAAATTTCAGGTGTGATATGCTGGTATATTAACAGGAGTTCTTGTCTTGTAATTGGTCTCAAGTGATAGCTCAAGCTTGGTTTCGTCCAAAACCGCGGAGTTCCCGTCTCTGTGCTGCCTTTTTTATTACGAAAAAATTTTAATCTGAAAATTTAAATTTTCTCAAACTTCAGGTGTGATATGCTGATATATTTTCAGGAGTTCATGGCTTGTTATTGGTCTCAAATGATAGCTGAAGCTCGGTTTCGTACAAAACCGCGGAGTTCCCGTCTCTGTGCTGCCTTTTTTATTACGAAAAAATTTTAATCTGAAAATTTATATTTTCTCTAATTTCAGGTGTGATATGCTGATATATTTTCAAGAGTTCTTGGCTTGTAATTGGTCTCATATGATAGCTCAAGCTTGGTTTCGTACAAAACCACGGAGTTCCCGTCTCTGTGCTGCCTTTTTTATTACGAAAAAATTTTAATCTGAAAATTTAAATTGTCTCAAACTTCAGGTGCGATATGCTGATATATTTTCAGAAGTTCTTGGCTTGTTATTGGTCTCAAATGATAGCTCAAGCTTGGTTTCATACAAAACCGCGGAGTTCCCGTCTCTGTGCTGCCTTTTTTATAACGAAAAAATTTTACTCTTAAAATTTAAATTTTCTCAAACATCAGGTGCGATATGCTGATATATTTTCAGGAGTTCTAGGCTTGATTTTAGTCTTAAATGATAGCTGATACTTAGATTAGTTCAAAACCGCGGAGTTCCCGTCTCTGTGCTGCCTTTTTTGCAACGAAAAAAATTAACTCTGAAATTTCGATTTTCTCAAACTTTAGGTGTGATATGCTGATATATTTTCAGGAGTTCTTGGCTTGTCATTGGTCTCAAGTGATAGCTCAGTCTTGGTTTCGTCCAAAACCGCGGAGTTCCCGTCTCTGTGCTGCCTTTTTTATTACGAAAAAATTTTATTCTGAAAATTTCAATTTTCTTAAATTTCAGGTGTGATATGCTGATGTTTTTTCAGTAGTTTATGGCTTGTTTTTATTCTTAAATGATAGGTCATGCTTAGATTAGTTCAAAACCGCGGAGTTCCCGTCTCTGTGCTGCCTTTATTGTAACGAAAAAAATTAACTCTGAAATTTCGATTTTCTCAAACTTTAGGTGTGATATGCTGATATATTTACAGGAGTTATTGGCTTGTTATTGGTCTCAAATGATAGCTTAAGCTTGGTTTCGTCCAAAAACGCGGAGTTCCTGGCTCTGAGTTTACTTATGTTCTGCGAAAAACTAAGTTTGAAATATCGATTTTCTCATATTTCAGGTGTGATATGCTGATATATTTTCAGGAGTTATTGGCTTGTTATTGGTCTCAAATGATAGCTTAAGCTTGGTTTCGTCCAAAACCGCGGAGTTCCTGGCTCTGAGTTTACTTATGTTCTGCGAAAAACTAAGTTTGAAATATCGATTTTCTCATATTTCAGGTGTGATATGCTGATATATTTTCAGGAGTTCTGGGCTTGCTTTTGGTCTCAAACGATAGCTCATGCTTGGTTACGTACAAAACTGCGTAGTTCCTGGCTCTGAGTGTACTTATGTTCTATGAAAAAAATAAGTATGAAATTTCGATTTTCTCAAATTTAAGATGTGATATGCTGATATATTTTCAGGAATTTGGGGCTTGTTTTTAGTCTGAAACGATAGCTTATGCTCGGTTACGTACAAAACCTTGCAGTTCCTGGCTCTGTGCTGCCTTATTTTATTACGAAAAAAATTACTCTGTAATTTAGATTTTCTCAAATTTCAGGTGTGATATGCTGATATATTTTCAGGAGTTCTAGGCTTGTTTTTGGTCTTAAACGATAGCTAATGCTCGGCTTCGTACAAAACCACGCAGTTCCAGGCTCTGCGCTGCCTTTTTTATTACGAAAAAATTTACTCTGAAATTTAGAATTTCTCAAACTACAGGTGTGATATGCTGATATATTTTCAAGAGTTCTAGGCTTATTTTTGGTCTTAAATGATAGCTCATGCTTAGCTTAGTGCGAAAACTCGGAGTTCACATCTCGGTCCTGCCTTTTTTATTACGAAAAAATTTACTCTGAAATTTAGAATTTCTCAAACTACAGGTGTGATATGCTGATATATTTTCAAGAGTTCTAGGCTTTTTTTTGGTCTTAAATGATAGCTCATGCTTAGCTTAGTGCAAAAACCCGGAGTTCACATCTCGGTGCTGCCTTTTCTATTACGAAAAAAAATTACTCTAAAAATTTCAATTTTCTCAAACTTCAGGTGTGATATGCTGAGATATTTTCAGGAGTTCTAGGATTTTTTTAAACTTAAATGATAGATCATATTTAGATTAGTTCAAGTTCCCGTCTCTGTGCAGCCTTTTTTGTAACGAAAAAAATTAACTCTGAAATTTCGATTTTCTCAATCTTTAGGTGTGGTATGCTGATATATTAACAGGAGTTCTTGTTTTGTGATTGGTCTCAAATGATAGCACAAGCTTGGTTTCGTCGAAAACCGCAAAGTTCTTGTCTCTGTGCTACCTTTTTTATTACCAAACAATTTTTATTCTGAAAATTTAAGTTTTCTCAAACATCAGGTGTGATATGCTGATATATTTTCAGGAGTTCTTGGCTTGTCATTGGTCTCATATGATAGCTCAAGCTTGGTTTCGTCCAAAACCGCGGAGTTCCCGTCTCTGTGCTGCCTTTTTTATTACGAAAAATTTTTATTCTGAAAATTTCAATTTTTTTAAATTTAAGGTGTGATATGCTGATATATTTTCAGGAGTTTATGGCTTGTTTTTAGTCTTATGTGATAGCTCATGCTTAGATTAGTTCCAAACCGCGGAGTTCCCGCCTCTGTGCTGCCTTTTTTGTAACGAAAAAAATTAAATCTGAAATTTCGATTTTCTCAAACTTTAGGAGTGATATGCTGATATATTTTCAGGAGTTCTTGGCTTGTTATTGGTCTCAACTGATAGCACAAGCTTGGTTTCGTCGAAAACCGCGAAGTACCCGTCTCTGTGCTGCCTTTTTTATGACCAAAAAAATTTTATTCTGAAAATTTAAGTTTTCTCAAATTTCAGGTGTGATATACTGATATATTTTCAGGAGTTATTGGCTTGTTATTGGTCTCAAATGATAGCTTAAGCTTGGTTTCGTCCAAAACCGCGGAGTTCCTGGCTCTGAGTTTACTTATGTTCTGCGAAAAACTAAGTTTGAAATATCGATTTTCTCATATTTCAGGTGTGATATGCTGATATATTTTCAGGAGTGCTGGGCTTGCTTTTGGTCTCAAACGATAGCTCATGCTTGGTTACGTACAAAACTGCGTAGTTCCTGGCTCTGAGTGTACTTATGTTCTATGAAAAAAATAAGTATGAAATTTCGATTTTCTCAAATTTAAGATGTGATATGCTGATATATTTTCAGGAATTTGGGGCTTGTTTTTAGTCTAAAACGATAGCTTATGCTCGGTTACGTACAAAACCTTGCAGTTCCTGGCTCTGTGCTGTCTTATTTTATTACGAAAAAAATTACTCTGTAATTTAGATTTTCTCAAATTTCAGGTGTGATATGCTGATATATTTTCAGGAGTTCTAGGCTTGTTTTTGGTCTTAAACGATAGCTAATGCTCGGTTACGTACAAAACCACGCAGTTCCAGGCTCTGCGCTGCCTTTTTTATTACGAAAAAATTTTAATCTGAAAATTAAAATTTTCTCAAATTTCAGGTGTGATATGCTGATATATTTTCAGGAGTTCTAGGCTTATTTTTGGTCTCAAATAATAGCTCAAGCTTAGTTTCGTACAAAACCGCGGAGTTCTCGTCTCTGTGCTGCCTTTTTTATTTCGAAAAAATTTTACTCTGAAAATTTAAATTGTCTCAAACTTCAGGTGCGATATGCTGATATATTTTCAGGAGTTCTAGCTTGCTTTTAGTCTTAAATGATAGCTCATGCTTAGATTAGTTCCAAACCGCGGAGTTCCCGCCTCTGTGCTGCCTTTTTTGTAACGAAAAAAATTAAATCTGAAATTTCGATTTTCTCAAACTTTAGGAGTGATATGCTGATATATTTTCAGGAGTTCTTGGCTTGTTATTGGTCTCAACTGATAGCACAAGCTTGGTTTCGTCGAAAACCGCGAAGTACCCGTCTCTGTGCTGCCTTTTTTATGACCAAAAAAATTTTATTCTGAAAATTTAAGTTTTCTCAAATTTCAGGTGTGATATGCTGATATATTTTCAAGGGTTATTGGCTTGTTATTGGTCTCAAATGATAGGTTAAGTTTGGTTTCGTCCAAAACCGCGGAGTTCCTGGCTCTGAGTTTACTTATGTTCTGCGAAAAAATAAGTTTGAAATATCGATTTTCTCATATTTCAGGTGTGATATGCTGATATATTTTCAGGAGTTCTAGGCTTGCTTTTGGTTTCAAACGATAGCTCATGCTTGGTTACGTACAAAACCGCGTAGTTCCTGGCTCTGAGTGTACTTATGTTCTATGAAAAGAATAAGTCTGAAATTTCGATTTTCTCAAATTTAAGATGTGATATGCTGATATATTTTCAGGAATTTGGGGCTTGTTTTTAGTCTGAAACGATAGCTTATGCTCGGTTACGTACAAAACCTTGCAGTTCCTGGCTCTGCGCTGCCTTTTTTTAATACGAAAAAAATTAATCTGTAATTTAGATTTTCTCAAATTTCAGGTGTGATATGCTGATATATTTTCAGGAGTTTTAGGCATGTGTTTGTTCTTAAACGATAGCTAATGCTCGGTTACGTACAAAACCACGCAGTTCCAGGCTCTGCGCTGCCTTTTTTATTACGAAATAATTTACTCTGAAATTTAGATTTTCTCAAACATCAGGTGTGATGTGCTGAGATAGTTTCAGGAGTTCTAGGATTGTTTTTAGTCTTAAATGATAGATCATGCTTAGATTAGTTCAAACCCGCGGAGTTCCCGTCTCTGTGCTGCCTTTTTATTAACGAAAAAATTTACTCTGATATTTCGATTTTCTGAAATTTTAGGTGTGATAAGCTGATATGTTTACAGGAGTTCTTGGCTTGTTTTTGGTCTTAAACGATAGCTAATGCTCGGTTACGTACAAAATCTAGCAGTTCCAGGCTCTGCGCTGCCTTTTTTATTACGAAAAAATTTACTCTGAAATTTAGATTTTCTCAAACATCAGGTGTGATATGCTGATATATTTTCAGGAGTTATAGGCTTGTTTTTGGTCTTAAACGATAGCTAATGCTCGGTTACGTACAAAACCACGCAGTTCCAGGCTCTGCGCTGCCTTTTTTTATTACGAAAAAATTTACTCTGAAATTTAGATTTTCTCAAATATCAGGTGTGATATGCTGATATATTTTCAAGAGTTCTAGGCTTATTTTTGGTCTTAAATGATAGCTCATGCTTAGCTTAGTGCAAAAACCCGGAGTTCACATCTGGGTGCTGCCTTTTTTATTACGAAAAAATTTTACTCTAAAAATTTCAATTTTTTCAAACTTCAGGTGTGATATGCTGAGATATTTTCAGGAGTTCTAGGATTATTTTTAGTCTTAAATGATAGATCATGCTTAGATTAGTTCAAAACCGCGGAGTTCCCGTCTCTGTGCAGCCTTTTTTGTAACGAAAAAAATTAACTCTGAAATTTCGATTTTCTCAAATTTTAGGTGTGATATGCTGATATATTAACAGGAGTTATTGGCTTGTGATTGGTCTCAAATGATAGCTCAAGCTTGGTTTCGTTCAAAACCTTGGAGTTCCCGTCTCTGTGCTGCCTTTTTTATTACGAAAAAATATTAATCTGAAAATTTAAATTTTCTCAAACTTAAGGTGTGATATGCTGATATATTTTCAGAAGTTCTTGGCTTGTTACTGGTCTCAAATGATAGCTCAAGCTTAGATTAGTGCAAAAACCCGGAGTTCACATCTCGGTGCTGCCTTATTTATTACGAAAAAATTTTATTCTAAAAATTTCAATTTTCTCAAATTTCAGGTGTGATATGCTGATATATTTTCAGAAGTTCTTGGCTTGTTACTGGTCTCAAATGATAGCTCAAGCTTAGTTTAGTGCAAAAACCCGGAGTTCACATCTCGGTGCTGCCTTATTTATTACGAAAAAATTTTACTCTAAAAATTTCAATTTTCTCAAATTTCAGGTGTGATATGCTGAGATATTTTCAGGAGTTCTAGGATTTTTTTTAGTCTTAAATGATAGATCATACTTAGATTAGTTTAAAACCGCGGAGTTCCCGTCTCTGTGCTGCCTTTTTTATTACGAAAAAATTTTAATCTGAAAATTCAAATTTTCTCAAATTTCAGGTGCGATATGCTGATATATTTTCAGGAGTTCTAGCTTGCTTTTAGTCCTAAATGATAGCGCATGCTTAGATTAGTTCGAAACCGCGGAGTTCCCGCCTCTGTGCTGCCTTTTTTGTAACGAAAAAAATTAACTCTGAAATTTCGATTTTCTCAAATTTTATGAGTGATATGCTGATATATTTTCAGGAGTTCTTGGCTTGTCATTGGTCTCAAATGATAGCTCAAGCTTGGTTTCGTCCAAAACCGCGGAGTTCCCGTCTCTGTGCTGCCTTTTTTATTACGAAAAAATTTTATTCTGAAAATTTCAATTTTCTTAAATTTCAGGTGCGATATGCTGATATATTTTCAGGAGTTCTAGCTTGCTTTTAGTCCTAAATGATAGCGCATGCTTAGATTAGTTCGAAACCGCGGAGTTCCCGCCTCTGTGCTGCCTTTTTTGTAACGAAAAAAATTAACTCTGAAATTTCGATTTTCTCAAATTTTAGGAGTGATATGCTGATATATTTTCAGGAGTTCTTGGCTTGTCATTGGTCTCAAATGATAGCTCAAGCTTGGTTTCGTCCAAAACCGCGGAGTTCCCGTCTCTGTGCTGCCTTTTTTGTAACGAAAAAAATTAACTCTTAAATTTCGATTTTCTCAAATTTTAGGTGTGATATGCTGATATATTTTCAGGAGTTATTGGCTTGTTATTGGTCTCAAATGATAGCTTAAGCTTGGTTTCATCCTAAACCGCGGAGTTCCTGGCTCTGAGTTTACTTATGTTCTGCGAAAAACTAAGTTTGAAATATCGATTTTCTCATATTTCAGGTGTGATATGCTGATATATTTTCAGGAGTTCTAGGCTTGCTTTTGGTCTCAAACGATAGCTCATGCTTGGTTACGTACAAAACCGCGTAGTTCCTGGCTCTGAGTGTACTTATGTTCTATGAAAAAAATAAGTCTGAAATTTCGATTTTCTCAAATTTAAGATGTGATATGCTGATATATTTTCAGGAATTTGGGGCTTGTTTTTAGTCTGAAACGATAGCTTATGCTCGGTTACGTACAAAACCATGCAGTTCCTGGCTCTGCGCTGCCTTTTTTTATTACGAAAAAAATTAATCTGTAATTTAGATTTTCTCAAATTTCAGGTGTGATATGCTGATATATTTTCAGGAGTTCTAGGCTTATTTTTGGTCTTAAATGATAGCTCATGCTTAGCTAAGTGCAAAAACCCGGAGTTCACATCTCGGTGCTGCCTTTTTTATTACGAAAAATTTTTACTCTAAAAATTTCAATTTTCTCAAACTTCAGGTGTGATATGCTGATATATTTTCAGGAGTTCTTGGCTTGCTATTGGTCTCAAATGATAGCAGAAGCTTGGTTTCGTACAAAACCGCGGAGTTCCTGTCTCTGTGCTGCCTTTTTTATTACGAAAAAATTTTAATCTGAAAATTTAAATTTTCTCAAAAAATTAACTCTGAAATTTCGATTTTCTCAAATTTTAGGTGTGGTATGCTGGTATATTAACAGGAGTTCTTGTCTTGTAATTGGTCTCAAGTGATAGCTCAAGCTTGGTTTCGTCCAAAACCGCGGAGTTCCCGTCTCTGTGCTGCCTTTTTTATTACGAAAAAATTTTAATCTGAAAATTTAAATTTTCTCAAACTTCAGGTGTGATATGCTGATATATTTTCAGGAGTTCATGGCTTGTTATTGGTCTCAAATGATAGCTGAAGCTCGGTTTCGTACAAAACCGCGGAGTTCCCGTCTCTGTGCTGCCTTTTTTATTACGAAAAAATTTTAATCTGAAAATTTATACTTTCTCTAATTTCAGGTGTGATATGCTGATATATTTACAAGAGTTCTTGGCTTGTAATTGGTCTCATATGATAGCTCAAGCTTGGTTTCGTACAAAACCACGGAGTTCCCGTCTCTGTGCTGCCTTTTTTATTACGAAAAAATTTTAATCTGAAAATTTAAATTGTCTCAAATTTCAGGTGCGATATGCTGATATATTTTCAGAAGTTCTTGGCTTGTTATTGGTCTCAAATGATAGCTCAAGCTTGGTTTCATACAAAACCGCGGAGTTCCCGTCTCTGTGCTGCCTTTTTTATAACGAAAAAATTTTACTCTGAAAATTAAAATTTTCTCAAACTTCAGGTGCGATATGCTGATATATTTTCAGGAGTTCTAGGCTTGCTTTTAGTCTTAAATGATAGCTGATACTTAGATTAGTTCAAAACCGCGGAGTTCCCGTCTCTGTGCTGCCTTTTTTGCAACGAAAAAAATTAACTCTGAAATTTCGATTTTCTCAAACTTTAGGTGTGATATGCTGATATATTTTCAGGAGTTCTTGGCTTGTCATTGGTCTCAAGTGATAGCTCAGTCTTGGTTTCGTCCAAAACCGCGGAGTTCCCGTCTCTGTGCTGCCTTTTTTATTACGAAAAAATTTTATTCTGAAAATTTCAATTTTCTTAAATTTCAGGTGTGATATGCTGATGTTTTTTCAGTAGTTTATGGCTTGTTTTTATTCTTAAATGATAGGTCATGCTTAGATTAGTTCAAAACCGCGGAGTTCCCGTTTCTGTGCTGCCTTTATTGTAACGAAAAAAATTAACTCTGAAATTTCGATTTTCTCAAACTTTAGGTGTGATATGCTGATATATTTTCAGGAGTTCTTGGCTTGTTATTGGTCTCAACTGATAGCACAAGCTTGGTTTCGTCGAAAACCGCGAAGTACCCGTCTCTGTGCTGCCTTTTTTATGACCAAAAAAATTTTATTCTGAAAATTTAAGTTTTCTCAAATTTCAGGTGTGATATGCTGATATATTTTCAGGAGTTATTGGCTTGTTATTGGTCTCAAATGATAGCTTAAGCTTGGTTTCGTCCAAAACCGCGGAGTTCCTGGCTCTGAGTTTACTTATGTTCTGCGAAAAACTAAGTTTGAAATATCGATTTTCTCATATTTCAGGTGTGATATGCTGATATATTTTCAGGAGTTCTGGGCTTGCTTTTGGTCTCAAACGGTAGCTCATGCTTGGTTACGTACAAAACTGCGTAGTTCCTGGCTCTGAGTGTACTTATGTTCTATGAAAAAAATAAGTATGAAATTTCGATTTTCTCAAATTTAAGATGTGATATACTGATATATTTTCAGGAATTTGGGGCTTGTTTTTAGTCTAAAACGATAGCTTATGCTCGGTTACGTACAAAACCTTGCAGTTCCTGGCTCTGTGCTGCCTTATTTTATTACGAAAAAAATTACTCTGTAATTTAGATTTTCTCAAATTTCAGGTGTGATATGCTGATATATTTTCAGGAGTTCTAGGCTTGTTTTTGGTCTTAAACGATAGCTAATGCTCGGCTACGTACAAAACCACGCAGTTCCAGGCTCTGCGCTACCTTTTTTATTACGAAAAAATTTACTCTGAAATTTAGAATTTCTCAAACTACAGGTGTGATATGCTGATATATTTTCAAGAGTTCTAGGCTTATTTTTGGTCTTAAATGATAGCTCCTGCTTAGCTTAGTGCGAAAAATCGGAGTTCACATCTCGGTCCTGCCTTTTTTATTACGAAAAAATTTACTCTGAAATTTAGAATTTCTCAAACTACAGGTGTGATATGCTGATATATTTTCAAGAGTTCTAGGCTTTTTTTTGGTCTTAAATGATAGCTCATGCTTAGCTTAGTGCAAAAACCCGGAGTTCACATCTCGGTGCTGCCTTTTTTATTACGAAAAAAAATTACTCTAAAAATTTCAATTTTCTCAAACTTCAGGTGTGATATGCTGAGATATTTTCAGGAGTTCTAGGATTTTTTTAAACTTAAATGATAGATCATATTTAGATTAGTTCAAGTTCCCGTCTCTGTGCAGCCTTTTTTGTAACGAAAAAAATTAACTCTGAAATTTCGATTTTCTCAATCTTTAGGTGTGGTATGCTGATATATTAACAGGAGTTCTTGTTTCGTGATTGGTCTCAAATGATAGCACAAGCTTGGTTTCGTCGAAAACCGCGAAGTTCTTGTCTCTGTGCTACCTTTTTTATTACCAAACAATTTTTATTCTGAAAATTTAAGTTTTCTCAAATATCAGGTGTGATATGCTGATATATTTTCAGGAGTTCTTGGCTTGTCATTGGTCTCAAGTGATAGCTCAGTCTTGGTTTCGTCCAAAACCGCGGAGTTCCCGTCTCTGTGCTGCCTTTTTTATTACGAAAAAATTTTATTCTGAAAATTTCAATTTTCTTAAATTTCAGGTGTGATATGCTGATGTTTTTTCAGCAGTTTATGGCTTGTTTTTATTCTTAAATGATAGGTCATGCTTAGATTAGTTCAAAACCGCGGAGTTCCCGTCTCTGTGCTGCCTTTATTGTAACGAAAAAAATTAACTCTGAAATTTCGATTTTCTCAAACTTTAGGTGTGATATGCTGATATATTTTCAGGAGTTCTTAGCTTGTTATTGGTCTCAAATGATAGGACAATCTTGGTTTCGTCGAAAACCGCGAAGTTCCCTTCTCTGTGCTGCCTTTTTTATTACGAAAAAATTTTATTCTGAAAATTTCAATTTTTTTAAATTTCAGGTGTAATATGCTGAAATATTTTCAGGAGTTTATGGCTTGTTTCTAGTCTTAAATTATAGCTCAAGCTTAGATTAGTTCCAAACCGCGGAGTTCCCGTCTCTGTGCTGCCTTTTTTGCAACGAAAAAAATTAACTCTGAAATTTCGATTTTCTCAAACTTTAGGTGTGATATGCTGATATATTTTCATGAGTTCTTGGCTTATCATTGGTCTCAAGTGATAGCTCAGTCTTGGTTTCGTCCAAAACCGCGGAGTTCCCGTCTCTGTGCTGCCTTTTTTATTACGAAAAAATTTTATTCTGAAAATTTCAATTTTCTTAAATTTCAGGTGTGATATGCTGATGTTTTTTCAGCAGTTTATGGCTTGTTTTTATTCTTAAATGATAGGTCATGCTTAGATTAGTTAAAAACCGCGGAGTTCCCGTCTCTGTGCTGCCTTTATTGTAACGAAAAAAATTAACTCTGAAATTTCGATTTTCTCAAATTTTAGGTGTGATATGCTGATATATTTTCAGGAGTTCTTGGCTTGTTATTGGTCTCAAATGATAGCTTAAGCTTGGTTTCGTCCAAAACCGCGGAGTTCCTGGCTCTGAGTTTACTTATGTTCTGCGAAAAACTAAGTTTGAAATATCGATTTTCTCATATTTCAGGTGTGATATGCTGATATATTTTCAGGAGTTCTGGGCTTGCTTTTGGTCTCAAACGATAGCTCATGCTTGGTTACGTACAAAACTGCGTAGTTCCTGGCTCTGAGTGTACTTATGTTCTATGAAAAAAATAAGTATGAAATTTCGATTTTCTCAAATTTAAGATGTGATATGCTGATATATTTTCAGGAATTTGGGGCTTGTTTTTAGTCTGAAACGATAGCTTATGCTCGGTTACGTACAAAACCTTGCAGTTCCTGGCTCTGTGCTGCCTTATTTTATTACGAAAAAAATTACTCTGTAATTTAGATTTTCTCAAATTTCAGGTGTGATATGCTGATATATTTTCAGGAGTTCTAGGCTTGTTTTTGGTCTTAAACGATAGCTAATGCTCGGTTACGTACAAAACCACGCAGTTCCAGGCTCTGCGCTGCCTTTTTTATTACGAAAAAATTTTAATCTGAAAATTAAAATTTTCTCAAATTTCAGGTGTGATATGCTGATATATTTTCAGGAGTTCTAGGCTTATTTTTGGTCTCAAATAATAGCTCAAGCTTGGTTTCGTACAAAACCGCGGAGTTCTCGTCTCTGTGCTGCCTTTTTTATTTCGAAAAAATTTTACTCTGAAAATTTAAATTGTCTCAAATTTCAGGTGCGATATGCTGATATATTTTCAGGAGTTCTAGCTTGCTTTTAGTCTTAAATGATAGCGCATGCTTAGATTAGTTCAAAAACGTGGAGTTTTCGTCTCTGTGCTGCCTTTTTTGTAACGAAAAAAATTAACTCTGAAATTTCGATTTTCTCAAACTTTAGGTGTGATATGCTGATATATTTTCAAGAGTTCTTGGCTTGTTATTGGTCTCAAATGATAGCAAAAGCTTGGTTTCGTCGAAAACCGCGAAGTTCCCGTCTCTGTGCTGCCTTTTTTATTAACAAAAATATTTTATTCTGAAAATTTAAGTTTTCTCAAATTTCAGGTGTGATATGCTGATATATTTTCAGGGGTTATTGGCTTGTTATTGGTCTCAAATGATAGGTTAAGTTTGATTTAGTCCAAAACCGCGGAGTTCCTGGCTCTGAGTTTACTTATGTTCTGCGAAAAACTAAGTTTGAAATATCGATTTTCTCATATTTCAGGTGTGATATGCTGATATATTTTCAGGAGTTCTGGGCTTGCTTTTGGTCTCAAACGATAGCTCATGCTTGGTTACGTACAAAACTGCGTAGTTCCTGGCTCTAAGTGTACTTATGTTCTATGAAAAAAATAAGTATGAAATTTCGATTTTCTCAAATTTAAGATGTGATATGCTGATATATTTTCAGGAATTTGGGGCTTGTTTTTAGTCTGAAACGATAGCTTATGCTCGGTTACGTACAAAACCTTGCAGTTCCTGGCTCTGTGCTGCCTTATTTTATTACGAGAAAAATTACTCTGTAATTTAGATTTTCTCAAATTTCAGGTGTGATATGCTGATATATTTTCAGGAGTTCTAGGCTTGTTTTTGGTCTTAAACGATAGCTAATGCTCGGTTACGTACAAAACCACGCAGTTCCAGGCTCTGCGCTGCCTTTTTTATTACGAAAAAATTTTAATCTGAAAATTAAAATTTTCTCAAATTTCAGGTGTGATATGCTGATATATTTTCAGGAGTTCTAGGCTTATTTTTGGTCTCAAATAATAGCTCAAGCTTGGTTTCGTACAAAACCGCGGAGTTCTCGTCTCTGTGCTGCCTTTTTTATTTCGAAAAAATTTTACTCTGAAAATTTAAATTGTCTCAAACTTCAGGTGCGATATGCTGATATATTTTCAGGAGTTCTAGCTTGCTTTTAGTCTTAAATGATAGCGCATGCTTAGATTAGTTCAAAAACGTGGAGTTTTCGTCTCTGTGCTGCCTTTTTTGTAACGAAAAAAATTAACTCTGAAATTTCGATTTTCTCAAACTTTAGGTGTGATATGCTGATATATTTTCAAGAGTTCTTGGCTTGTTATTGGTCTCAAATGATAGCAAAAGCTTGGTTTCGTCGAAAACCGCGAAGTTCCCGTCTCTGTGCTGCCTTTTTTATTAACAAAAAAATTTTATTCTGAAAATTTAAGTTTTCTCAAATTTCAGGTGTGATATGCTGATATATTTTCAGGGGTTATTGGCTTGTTATTGGTCTCAAATGATAGGTTAAGTTTGGTTTAGTCCAAAACCGGGAGTTCCTGGCTCTGAGTTTACTTATGTTCTGCGAAAAAATAAGTTTGAAATATCGATTTTCTCATATTTCAGGTGTGATATGCTGATATATTTTCAGGAGTTCTAGGCTTGCTTTTGATTTCAAACGATAGCTCATGCTTGGTTACGTACAAAACCGCGTAGTTCCTGGCTCTGAGTGTACTTATGTTCTATGAAAAGAATAAGTCTGAAATTTCGATTTTCTCAAATTTAAGATGTGATATGCTGATATATTTTCAGGAATTTGGGGCTTGTTTTTAGTCTGAAACGATAGCTTATGCTCGGTTACGTACAAAACCTTGCAGTTCCTGGCTCTGCGCTGCCTTTTTTTAATACGAAAAAAATTAATCTGTAATTTAGATTTTCTCAAATTTCAGGTGTGGTATGCTGATATATTTTCAGGAGTTTTAGGCATGTTTTTGTTCTTAAACGATAGCTAATGCTCGGTTACGTACAAAACCACGCAGTTCCAGGCTCTGCGCTGCCTTTTTTTATTACGAAATAATTTACTCTGAAATTTAGATTTTCTCAAACATCAGGTGTGATGTGCTGAGATAGTTTCAGGAGTTCTAGGATTGTTTTTAGTCTTAAATGATAGATCATGCTTAGATTAGTTCAAACCCGCGGAGTTCCCGTCTCTGTGCTGCCTTTTTATTAACGAAAAAATTTACTCTGATATTTCGATTTTCTGAAATTTTAGGTGTGATAAGCTGATATGTTTACAGGAGTTCTTGGCTTGTTTTTGGTCTTAAACGATAGCTAATGCTCGGTTACGTACAAAATCTAGCAGTTCCAGGCTCTGCGCTGCCTTTTTTATTACGAAAAAATTTACTCTGAAATTTAGATTTTCTCAAACATCAGGTGTGATATGCTGATATATTTTCAGGAGTTATAGGCTTGTTTTTGGTCTTAAACGATAGCTAATGCTCGGTTACGTACAAAACCACGCAGTTCCAGGCTCTGCGCTGCCTTTTTTTATTACGAAAAAATTTACTCTGAAATTTAGATTTTCTCAAACATCAGGTGTGATATGCTGATATATTTTCAAGAGTTCTAGGCTTATTTTTGGTCTTAAATGATAGCTCATGCTTAGCTTAGTGCAAAAACCCGGAGTTCACATCTGGGTGCTGCCTTTTTTATTACGAAAAAATTTTACTCTAAAAATTTCAATTTTTTCAAACTTCAGGTGTGATATGCTGAGATATTTTCAGGAGTTCTAGGATTATTTTTAGTCTTAAATGATAGATCATGCTTAGGTTAGTTCAAAACCGCGGAGTTCCCGTCTCTGTGCAGCCTTTTTTGTAACGAAAAAAATTAACTCTGAAATTTCGATTTTCTCAAATTTTAGGTGTGATATGCTGATATATTAACAGGAGTTATTGGCTTGTGATTGGTCTCAAATGATAGCTCAAGCTTGGTTTCGTTCAAAACCTTGGAGTTCCCGTCTCTGTGCTGCCTTTTTTATTACGAAAAAATATTAATCTGAAAATTTAAATTTTCTCAAACTTAAGGTGTGATATGCTGATTTACTTTCAGAAGTTCTTGGCTTGTTACTGGTCTCAAATGATAGCTCAAGCTTAGATTAGTGCAAAAACCCGGAGTTCACATCTCGGTGCTGCCTTATTTATTACGAAAAAATTTTACTCTAAAAATTTCAATTTTCTCAAATTTCAGGTGTGATATGCTGAGATATTTTCACGAGTTCTAGGATTTTTTTTAGTCTTAAATGATAGATCATACTTAGATTAGTTTAAAACCGCGGATTTTCCGTCTCTGTGCAGCCTTTTTTGTAACGAAAAAAATTAACTCTGAAATTTCGATTTTCTCAAACTTTAGGTTTGGTATGCTGATATATTAACAGGAGTTCTTGTCTTGTGATTGGTCTCAAATGATAGCTCAAGCTTGGTTTCGTCCAAAACTGCGGAGTTTCCGTCTCTGTGCTGCCTTTTTTATAACGAAAAAATTTTAATCTGAAAATTTAAATTTTCTCAAACTTCAGGTGTGATATGCTGATATATTTTCAGGAGTTCTTGGCTTGTTATTGGTCTCAAATGATAGCTGAAGCTTGGTTTCGTACAAAACCGCGGAGTTCCCGTCTCTGTGCTGCCTTTTTTATTACGAAAAAATTTTATTCTGAATATTTAAATTTTCTCAAATTTCAGGTGCGATATGCTGATATATTTTCAGGAGTTCTTGGCTTGTTATTGGTCTCAAATGATAGCTCAAGCTTGGTTTCGTACAAAACTGCGGAGTTCCCGTCTCTGTGCTGCCTTTTTTATTACGAAAAAATTTTACTCTGAAAATTCAAATTTTCTCAAATTTCAGGTGCGATATGCTGATATATTTTCAAGAGTTCTAGCTTGCTTTTAGTCCTTAATGATAGCGCATGCTTAGATTAGTTCCAAACCGCGGAGTTCCCGCCTCTGTGCTGCCTTTTTTGTAACGAAAAAAATTAACTCTGAAATTTCGATTTTCTCAAATTTTAGGAGTGATATGCTGATATATTTTCAGGAGTTCTTGACTTGTCATTGGTCTCAAATGATAGCTCAAGCTTGGTTACGTCCAAAACCGCGGAGTTCCCGTCTCTGTGCTGCCTTTTTTATTACGAAAAAATTTTATTCTGAAAATTTCAATTTTCTTAAATTTCAGGTGTGATATGCTGATATTTTTTTAGGAGTTTATGGCTTGTTTTTAGTCTTAAATGATAGCTCATGCTTAGATTAGTTCAAAACCGTGGAGTTCCCGTCTCTGTGCTGCCTTTTTTGTAACGAAAAAAATTAACTCTGAAATTTCGATTTTCTCAAATTTTAGGTGTGATATGCTGATATATTAACAGGAGTTCTTGTCTTGTGATTGGTCTCAAATGATAGCTCAAGCTTGGTTTCGTCCAAAACCGCGGAGTTTCCGTCTCTGTGCTGCCTTTTTTATAACGAAAAAATTTTAATCTGAAAATTTAAATTTTCTCAAAAAATTAACTCTGAAATTTCGATTTTCTCAAATTTTAGGTGTGGTATGCTGGTATATTAACAGGAGTTCTTGTCTTGTAATTGGTCTCAAGTGATAGCTCAAGCTTGGTTTCGTCCAAAACCGCGGAGTTCCCGTCTCTGTGCTGCCTTTTTTATTACGAAACAATTTTAATCTGAAAATTTAAATTTTCTCAAATTTCAGGTGTGATATGCTGATATATTTTCAGGAGTTCATGGCTTGTTATTGGTCTCAAATGATAGCTGAAGCTCGGTTTCGTACAAAACCGCGGAGTTCCCGTCTCTGTGCTGCCTTTTTTATTACGAAAAAATTTTAATCTGAAAATTTATACTTTCTCTAATTTCAGGTGTGATATGCTGATATATTTTCAAGAGTTCTTGGCTTGTAATTGGTCTCATATGATAGCTCAAGCTTGGTTTCGTACAAAACCACGGAGTTCCCGTCTCTGTGCTGCCTTTTTTATTACGAAAAAATTTTAATCTGAAAATTTAAATTGACTCAAACTTCAGGTGCGATATGCTGATATATTTTCAGAAGTTCTTGGCTTGTTATTGGTCTCAAATGATAGCTCAAGCTTGGTTTCATACAAAACCGCGGAGTTCCCGTCTCTGTGCTGCCTTTTTTATAACGAAAAAATTTTACTCTGAAAATTAAAATTTTCTCAAATTTCAGGTGCGATATGCTGATATATTTTCAGGAGTTCTAGGCTTGCTTTTAGTCTTAAATGATAGCTGATACTTAGATTAGTTCAAAACCGCGGAGTTCCCGTCTCTGTGCTGCCTTTTTTGCAACGAAAAAAATTAACTCTGAAATTTCGATTTTCTCAAACTTTAGGTGTGATATACTGATATATTTTCAGGAGTTCTTGGCTTGTCATTGGTCTCAAGTGATAGCTCAGTCTTGGTTTCGTCCAAAACCGCGGAGTTCCCGTCTCTGTGCTGCCTTTTTTATTACGAAAAAATTTTATTCTGAAAATTTCAATTTTCTTAAATTTCAGGTGTGATATGCTGATGTTTTTTCAGTAGTTTATGGCTTGTTTTTATTCTTAAATGATAGGTCATGCTTAGATTAGTTCAAAACCGCGGAGTTCCCGTTTCTGTGCTGCCTTTATTGTAACGAAAAAAATTAACTCTGAAATTTCGATTTTCTCAAACTTTAGGTGTGATATGCTGATATATTTTCAGGAGTTCTTGGCTTGTTATTGGTCTCAACTGATAGCACAAGCTTGGTTTCGTCGAAAACCGCGAAGTACCCGTCTCTGTGCTGCCTTTCTTATGACCAAAAAAATTTTATTCTGAAAATTTAAGTTTTCTCAAATTTCAGGTGTGATATGCTGATATATTTTCAGGAGTTATTGGCTTGTTATTGGTCTCAAATCATAGCTTAAGCTTGGTTTCGTCCAAAACCGCGGAGTTCCTGGCTCTGAGTTTACTTATGTTCTGCGAAAAACTAAGTTTGAAATATCGATTTTCTCATATTTCAGGTGTGATATGCTGATATATTTTCAGGAGTTCTGGGCTTGCTTTTGGTCTCAAACGATAGCTCATGCTTGGTTTCGTCCAAAACCGCGGAGTTTCCGTCTCTGTGCTGCCTTTTTTATAACGAAAAAATTTTAATCTGAAAATTTAAATTTTCTCAAAAAATTAACTCTGAAATTTCGATTTTCTCAAATTTTAGGTGTGGTATGCTGGTATATTAACAGGAGTTCTTGTCTTGTAATTGGTCTCAAGTGATAGCTCAAGCTTGGTTTCGTACAAAACCGCGGAGTTCCCGTCTCTGTGCTGCCTTTTTATTACGAAAAAATTTTAATCTGAAAATTTAAATTTTCTCAAACTTCAGGTGTGATATGCTGATATATTTTCAGGAGTTCATGGCTTGTTATTGGTCTCAAATGATAGCTGAAGCTCGGTTTCGTACAAAACCGCGGAGTTCCCGTCTCTGTGCTGCCTTTTTTATTACGAAAAAATTTTAATCTGAAAATTTATACTTTCTCTAATTTCAGGTGTGATATGCTGATATATTTTCAAGAGTTCTTGGCTTGTAATTGGTCTCATATGATAGCTCAAGCTTGGTTTCGTACAAAACCACGGAGTTCCCGTCTCTGTGCTGCCTTTTTTATTACGAAAAAATTTTAATCTGAAAATTTAAATTGTCTCAAACTTCAGGTGCGATATGCTGATATATTTTCAGAAGTTCTTGGCTTGTTATTGGTCTCAAATGATAGCTCAAGCTTGGTTTCATACAAAACCGCGGAGTTCCCGTCTCTGTGCTGCCTTTTTTATAACGAAAAAATTTTACTCTTAAAATTAAAATTTTCTCAAACTTCAGGTGCGATATGCTGATATATTTTCAGGAGTTCTAGGCTTGCTTTTAGTCTTAAATGATAGCTGATACTTAGATTAGTTCAAAACCGCGGAGTTCCCGTCTCTGTGCTGCCTTTTTTGCAACGAAAAAAATTAACTCTGAAATTTCGATTTTCTCAAACTTTAGGTGTGATATGCTGATATATTTTCAGGAGTTCTTGGCTTGTCATTGGTCTCAAGTGATAGCTCAGTCTTGGTTTCGTCCAAAACCGCGGAGTTCCCGTCTCTGTGCTGCCTTTTTTATTACGAAAAAATTTTATTCTGAAAATTTCAATTTTCTTAAATTTCAGGTGTGATATGCTGATGTTTTTTCAGTAGTTTATGGCTTGTTTTTATTCTTAAATGATAGGTCATGCTTAGATTAGTTCAAAACCGCGAAGTACCCGTCTCTGTGCTGCCTTTTTTATGACCAAAAAAATTTTATTCTGAAAATTTAAGTTTTCTCAAATTTCAGGTGTAATATGCTGATATATTTTCAGGAGTTATTGGCTTGTTATTGGTCTCAAATGATAGCTTAAGCTTGGTTTCTTCCAAAACCGCGGAGTTCCTGGCTCTGAGTTTACTTATGTTCTGCGAAAAACTAAGTTTGAAATATCGATTTTCTCATATTTCAGGTGTGATATGCTGATATATTTTCAGGAGTTCTGGGCTTGCTTTTGGTCTCAAACGATAGCTCATGCTTGGTTACGTACAAAACTGCGTAGTTCCTGGCTCTGAGTGTACTTATGTTCTATGAAAAAAATAAGTATGAAATTTCGATTTTCTCAAATTTAAGATGTGATATGCTGATATATTTTCAGGAATTTAGGGCTTGTTTTTAGTCTGAAACGATAGCTTATGCTCGGTTACGTACAAAACCTTGCAGTTCCTGGCTCTGTGCTGCCTTATTTTATTACGAAAAAAATTACTCTGTAATTTAGATTTTCTCAAATTTCAGGTGTAATATGCTGATATATTTTCAGGAGTTCTAGGCTTGTTTTTGGACTTAAACGATAGCTTATGCTCGGTTACGTACAAAACCACGCAGTTCCAGGCTCTGCGCTGCCTTTTTTATTACGAAAAAATTTTAATCTGAAAATTAAAATTTTCTCAAATTTCAGGTGTGATATGCTGATATATTTTCAGGAGTTCTAGGCTTATTTTTGGTCTCAAATAATAGCTCAAGCTTGGTTTCGTACAAAACCGCGGAGTTCTCGTCTCTGTGCTGCCTTTTTTATTTCGAAAAAATTTTACTCTGAAAATTTAAATTGTCTCAAACTTCAGGTGCGATATGCTGATATATTTTCAGGAGTTCTAGCTTGCTTTTAGTCTTAAATGATAGCGCATGCTTAGATTAGTTCAAAAACGTGGAGTTTTCGTCTCTGTGCTGCCTTTTTTGTAACGAAAAAAATTAACTCTGAAATTTCGATTTTCTCAAACTTAAGGTGTGATATGCTGATATATTTTCAAGAGTTCTTGGCTTGTTATTGGTCTCAAATGATAGCAAAAGCTTGGTTTCGTCGAAAACCGCGAAGTTCCCGTCTCTGTGCTGCCTTTTTTATTAACAAAAAAATTTTATTCTGAAAATTTAAGTTTTCTCAAATTTCAGGTGTGATATGCTGATATATTTTCAGGGGTTATTGGCTTGTTATTGGTCTCAAATGATAGGTTAAGTTTGGTTTCGTCCAAAACCGCGGAGTTCCTGGCTCTGAGTTTACTTATGTTCTGCGAAAAAATAAGTTTGAAATATCGATTTTCTCATATTTCAGGTGTGATATGCTGATATATTTTCAGGAGTTCTGGGCTTGCTTTTGGTCTCAAACGATAGCTCATGCTTGGTTACGTACAAAACTGCGTAGTTCCTGGCTCTGAGTGTACTTATGTTCTATGAAAAGAATAAGTCTGAAATTTCGATTTTCTCAAATATAAGATGTGATATGCTGATATATTTTCAGGAATTTGGGGCTTGTTTTTAGTCTGAAACGATAGCTTATGCTCGGTTACGTACAAAACCTTGCAGTTCCTGGCTCTGCGCTGCCTTTTTTTAATACGAAAAAAATTAATCTCTAATTTAGATTTTCTCAAATTTCAGGTGTGATATGCTGATATATTTTCAGGAGTTTTAGGCATGTTTTTGTTCTTAAACGATAGCTAATGCTCGGTTACGTACAAAACCACGCAGTTCCAGGCTCTGCGCTGCCTTTTTTATTACGAAATAATTTACTCTGAAATTTAGATTTTCTCAAACATCAGGTGTGATGTGCTGAGATAGTTTCAGGAGTTCTAGGATTGTTTTTAGTCTTAAATGATAGATCATGCTTAGATTAGTTCAAACCCGCGGAGTTCCCGTCTCTGTGCTGCCTTTTTATTAACGAAAAAATTTACTCTGATATTTCGATTTTCTGAAATTTTAGGTGTGATAAGCTGATATGTTTACAGGAGTTCTTGGCTTGTTTTTGGTCTTAAACGATAGCTAATGCTCGGTTACGTACAAAACCTAGCAATTCCAGGCTCTGCGCTGCCTTTTTTATTACGAAAAAATTTACTCTGAAATTTAGATTTTCTCAAACATCAGGTGTGATATGCTGATATATTTTCAGGAGTTATAGGCTTGTTTTTGGTCTTAAACGATAGCTAATGCTCGGTTACGTACAAAACCACGCAGTTACAGGCTCTGCGCTGCCTTTTTTTATTACGAAAAAATTTACTCTGAAATTTAGATTTTCTCAAACATCAGGTGTGATATGCTGATATATTTTCAAAAGTTCTAGGCTTATTTTTGGTCTTAAATGATAGCTCATGCTTAGCTTAGTGCAAAAACCCGGAGTTCACATCTGGGTGCTGCCTTTTTTATTACGAAAAAATTTTACTCTAAAAATTTCAATTTTTTCAAACTTCAGGTGTGATATGCTGAGATATTTTCAGGAGTTCTAGGATTATTTTTAGTCTTAAATGATAGATCATGCTTAGCTTAGTTCAAAACCGCGGAGTTCCCGTCTCTGTGCAGCCTTTTTTGTAACGAAAAAAATTAACTCTGAAATTTCGATTTTCTCAAATTTTAGGTGTGATATGCTGATATATTAACAGGAGTTATTGGCTTGTGATTGGTCTCAAATGATAGCTCAAGCTTGGTTTCGTTCAAAACCTTGGAGTTCCCGTCTCTGTGCTGCCTTTTTTATTACGAAAAAATATTAATCTGAAAATTTAAATTTTCTCAAACTTAAGGTGTGATATGCTGATATATTTTCAGAAGTTCTTGGCTTGTTACTGGTCTCAAATGATAGCTCAAGCTTAGATTAGTGCAAAAACCCGGAGTTCACATCTCGGTGCTGCCTTATTTATTACGAAAAAATTTTACTCTAAAAATTTCAATTTTTTCAAACTTCAGGTGTGATATGCTGAGATATTTTCACGAGTTCTAGGATTTTTTTTAGTCTTAAATGATAGATCATACTTAGATTAGTTTAAAACCGCGGAGTTTCCGTCTCTGTGCAGCCTTTTTTGTAACGAAAAAAATTAACTCTGAAATTTCGATTTTCTCAAACTTTAGGTTTGGTATGCTGATATATTAACAGGAGTTCTTGTCTTGTGATTGGTCTCAAATGATAGCTCAAGCTTGGTTTCGTCCAAAACCGCGGAGTTTCCGTCTCTGTGCTGCCTTTTTTATAACGAAAAAATTTTAATCTGAAAATTTAAATTTTCTCAAACTTCAGGTGTGATATGCTGATATATTTTCAGGAGTTCTTGGCTTGTTATTGGTCTCAAATGATAGCTGAAGCTTGGTTTCGTACAAAACCGCGGAGTTCCCGTCTCTGTGCTGCCTTTTTTATTACGAAAAAATTTTATTCTGAATATTTAAATTTTCTCAAATTTCAGGTGCGATATGCTGATATATTTTCAGGAGTTCTTGGCTTGTTATTGGTCTCAAATGATGGCTCAAGCTTGGTTTCGTACAAAACTGCGGAGTTCCCGTCTCTGTGCTGCCTTTTTTATTACGAAAAAATTTTACTCTGAAAATTCAAATTTTCTCAAACTTCAGGTGCGATATGCTGATATATTTTCAAGAGTTCTAGCTTGCTTTTAGTCCTTAATGATAGCGCATGCTTAGATTAGTTCCAAACCGCGGAGTTCCCGTCTCTGTGCTGCCTTTTTTGTAACGAAAAAAATTAACTCTGAAATTTCGATTTTCTCAAATTTTAGGTGTGATATGCTGATATATTAACAGGAGTTCTTGTCTTGTGATTGGTCTCAAATGATAGCTCAAGCTTGGTTTCGTCCAAAACCGCGGAGTTTCCGTCTCTGTGCTGCCTTTTTTATAACGAAAAAATTTTAATCTGAAAATTTAAATTTTCTCAAACTTCAGGTGTGATATGCTGATATATTTTCAGGAGTTCTTGGCTTGTTATTGGTCTCAAATGATAGCTGAAGCTTGGTTTCGTACAAAACCGCGGAGTTCCCGTCTCTGTGCTGCCTTTTTTATTACGAAAAAATTTTATTCTGAATATTTAAATTTTCTTAAATTTCAGGTGCGATATGCTGATATATTTTCAGGAGTTCTTGGCTTGTTATTGGTCTCAAATGATAGCTCAAGCTTGGTTTCGTACAAAACTGCGGAGTTCCCGTCTCTGTGCTGCCTTTTTTATTACGAAAAAATTTTACTCTGAAAATTCAAATTTTCTCAAACTTCAGGTGCGATATGCTGATATATTTTCAAGAGTTCTAGCTTGCTTTTAGTCCTTAATTATGGCGCATGCTTAGATTAGTTCCAAACCGCGGAGTTCCCGCCTCTGTGCTGCCTTTTTTGTAACGAAAAAAATTAACTCTGAAATTTCGATTTTCTCAAATTTTAGGAGTGATATGCTGATATATTTTCAGGAGTTCTTGACTTGTCATTGGTCTCAAATGATAGCTCAAGCTTGGTTTCGTCCAAAACCGCGGAGTTCCCGTCTCTGTGCTGCCTTTTTTATTACGAAAAAATTTTATTCTGAAAATTTCAATTTTCTTAAATTTCAGGTGTGATATGCTGATATTTTTTTAGGAGTTTATGGCTTGCTTTTAGTCTTAAATGATAGCTCATGCTTAGATTAGTTCAAAACCGCGGAGTTCCCGTCTCTGTGCTGCCTTTTTTGTAACGAAAAAAATTAATTCTGAAATTTCGATTTTCTCAAATTTTAGGTGTGATATGCAATTATATTTTCAGGAGTTATTGGCTTGTTATTGGTCTCAAATGATAGCTTAAGCTTGGTTTCATCCTAAACCGCGGAGTTCCTGGCTCTGAGTTTACTTATGTTCTGCGAAAAACTAAGTTTGAAATATCGATTTTCTCATATTTCAGGTGTGATATGCTGATATATTTTCAGGAGTTCTAGGCTTGCTTTTGGTCTCAAACGATAGCTCATGCTTGGTTACGTACAAAACCGCGTAGTTCCTGGCTCTGAGTGTACTTATGTTCTATGAAAAAAATAAGTCTGAAATTTCGATTTTCTCAAATTTAAGATGTGATATGCTGATATATTTTCAGGAATTTGGGGCTTGTTTTTAGTCTGAAACGATAGCTTATGCTCGGTTACGTACAAAACCATGCAGTTCCTGGCTCTGCGCTGCCTTTTTTTATTACGAAAAAAATTACTCTGTAATTTAGATTTTCTCAAATTTCAGGTGTGATATGCTGATATATTTTCAGGAGTGCTAGGCTTGTTTTTGGTCTTAAACGATAGCTAATGCTCGGTTACGTACAAAACCACGCAGTTCGAGGCTCTGCGCTGCCTTTTTATTACGAAAAAATTTACTCTGAAATTTAGATTTTCTCAAACATCAGGTGTGATATGCTGATATATTTTCAAGAGTTCTTGGCTTATTTTTGGTCTTAAATGATAGCTCATGCTTAGCTAAGTGCAAAAACCCGGAGTTCACATCTCGGTGCTGCCTTTTTTATTACGAAAAATTTTTACTCTAAAAATTTCAATTTTCTCAAACTTCAGGTGTGATATGCTGATATATTTTCAGGAGTTCTTGGCTTGCTATTGGTCTCAAATGATAGCTGAAACTTGGTTTCGCACAAAACCGCGGAGTTCCTGTCTCTGTGCTGCCTTTTTTATTACGAAAAAATTTTAATCTGAAAATTTAAATTTTCTCAAAAAATTAACTCTGAAATTTCGATTTTCTCAAATTTTAGGTGTGGTATGCTGGTATATTAACAGGAGTTCTTGTCTTGTAATTGGTCTCAAGTGATAGCTCAAGCTTGGTTTCGTCCAAAACCGCGGAGTTCCCGTCTCTGTGCTGCCTTTTTTATTACGAAAAAATTTTAATCTGAAAATTTAAATTTTCTCAAACTTCAGGTGTGATATGCTGATATATTTTCAGGAGTTCATGGCTTGTTATTGGTCTCAAATGATAGCTGAAGCTCGGTTTCGTACAAAACCGCGGAGTTCCCGTCTCTGTGCTGCCTTTTTTATTACGAAAAAATTTTAATCTGAAAATTTATACTTTCTCTAATTTCAGGTGTGATATGCTGATATATTTTCAAGAGTTCTTGGCTTGTAATTGGTCTCATATGATAGCTCAAGCTTGGTTTCGTACAAAACCACGGAGTTCCCGTCTCTGTGCTGCCTTTTTTATTACGAAAAAATTTTAATCTGAAAATTTAAATTGTCTCAAATTTCAGGTGCGATATGCTGATATATTTTCAGAAGTTCTTGGCTTGTTATTGGTCTCAAATGATAGCTCAAGCTTGGTTTCATACAAAACCGCGGAGTTCCCGTCTCTGTGCTGCCTTTTTTATAACGAAAAAATTTTACTCTGAAAATTAAAATTTTCTCAAACTTCAGGTGCGATATGCTGATATATTTTCAGGAGTTCTAGGCTTGCTTTTAGTCTTAAATGATAGCTGATACTTAGATTAGTTCAAAACCGCGGAGTTCCCGTCTCTGTGCTGCCTTTTTTGCAACGAAAAAAATTAACTCTGAAATTTCGATTTTCTCAAACTTTAGGTGTGATATGCTGATATATTTTCAGGAGTTCTTGGCTTGTCATTGGTCTCAAGTGATAGCTCAGTCTTGGTTTCGTCCAAAACCGCGGAGTTCCCGTCTCTGTGCTGCCTTTTTTATTACGAAAAAATTTTATTCTGAAAATTTCAATTTTCTTAAATTTCAGGTGTGATATGCTGATGTTTTTTCAGTAGTTTATGGCTTGTTTTTATTCTTAAATGATAGGTCATGCTTAGATTAGTTCAAAACCGCGGAGTTCCCGTTTCTGTGCTGCCTTTATTGTAACGAAAAAAATTAACTCTGAAATTTCGATTTTCTCAAACTTTAGGTGTGATATGCTGATATATTTTCAGGAGTTCTTGGCTTGTTATTGGTCTCAACTGATAGCACAAGCTTGGTTTCGTCGAAAACCGCGAAGTACCCGTCTCTGTGCTGCCTTTTTTATGACCAAAAAAATTTTATTCTGAAAATTTAAGTTTTCTCAAATTTCAGGTGTGATATGCTGATATATTTTCAGGAGTTATTGGCTTGTTATTGGTCTCAAATGATAGCTTAAGCTTGGTTTCGTCCAAAACCGCGGAGTTCCTGGCTCTGAGTTTACTTATGTTCTGCGAAAAACTAAGTTTGAAATATCGATTTTCTCATATTTCAGGTGTGATATGCTGATATATTTTCAGGAGTTCTGGGCTTGCTTTTGGTCTCAAACGGTAGCTCATGCTTGGTTACGTACAAAACTGCGTAGTTCCTGGCTCTGAGTGTACTTATGTTCTATGAAAAAAATAAGTATGAAATTTCGATTTTCTCAAATTTAAGATGTGATATGCTGATATATTTTCAGGAATTTGGGGCTTGTTTTTAGTCTGAAACGATAGCTTATGCTCGGTTACGTACAAAACCTTGCAGTTCCTGGCTCTGTGCTGCCTTATTTTATTACGAAAAAATTTTAATCTGAAAATTTAAATTTTCTCAAATTTCAGGTGTGATATGCTGATATATTTTCAGGAGTTCTTGGCTTGTTATTGGTCTCATATGATAGCTCAAGCTTGGTTTCGTACAAAACCACGGAGTTCCCGTCTCTGTGCTGCCTTTTTTATTACGAAAAAATTTTACTCTGAAAATTTAAATTGTCTCAAACTTCAGGTGCGATATGCTGATATATTTTCAGAAGTTTTTGGCTTGTTATTGGTCTCAAATGATAGCTCAAGCTCGGTTTCGTACAAAACCGCGGAGTTCCCGTCTCTGTGCTGCCTTTTTTATTACGAAAAAATTTTAATCTGAAAATTTAAATTTTCTCAAATTTCAGGTGTGATATGCTGATATATTTTCAGGATTTCTTGGCTTGTTATTGGTCTCATATGATAGCTCAAGCTTGGTTTCGTACAAAACCACGGAGTTCCCGTCTCTGTGCTGCCTTTTTTATTACGAAAAAATTTTACTCTGAAAATTTAAATTGTCTCAAACTTCAGGTGCGATATGCTGATATATTTTCAGAAGTTCTTGGCTTGTTATTGGTCTCAAATGATAGCTCAAGCTTGGTTTCATACAAAACCGCGGAGTTCCCGTCTCTGTGCTGCCTTTTTTATAACGAAAAAATTTTACTCTGAAAATTTAAATTTTCTCAAACTTCAGGTGCGATATGCTGATATATTTTCAGGAGTTCTTGGCTTGTTATTGGTCTCAAATGATAGCACAAGCTTGGTTTCGTCGAAAACCGCGAAGTACCCGTCTCTGTGCTGCCTTTTTTATTACGAAAAAATTTTATTCTGAAAATTTCAATTTTCTTAAATTTCAGGTGTGATATGCTGATGTTTTTTCAGTAGTTTATGGCTTGTTTTTAGTCTTAAATGATAGGTCATGCTTAGATTAGTTCAAAACCGCGGAGTTCCCGTCTCTGTGCTGCCTTTATTGTAACGAAAAAAATTAACTCTGAAATTTCGATTTTCTCAAACTTTAGGTGTGATATGCTGATATATTTTCAGGAGTTCTTGGCTTGTTATTGGTCTCAAATGATAGCACAAGCTTGGTTTCGTCGAAAACCGCGAAGTACCCGTCTCTGTGCTGCCTTTTTTATTACGAAAAAATTTTATTCTGAAAATTTCAATTTTCTTAAATTTCAGGTGTGATATGCTGATGTTTTTTCAGTAGTGTATGGCTTGTTTTTAGTCTTAAATGATAGGTCATGCTTAGATTAGTTCAAAACCGCGGAGTTCCCGTCTCTGTGCTGCCTTTATTGTAACGAAAAAAATTAACTCTGAAATTTCGATTTTCTCAAACTTTAGGTGTGATATACTGATATATTTTCAGGAGTTCTTGGCTTGTTATTGGTCTCAAGTGATATCTCAGTCTTGGTTTCGTCCAAAACCGCGGAGTTCCCGTCTCTGTGCTGCCTTTTTTATTACCAAAAAAATTTTATTCTGAAAATTTAAGTTTTCTCAAATTTCAGGTGTGATATGCTGATATATTTTCAGGAGTTCTGGGCTTGCTTTTGGTCTCAAACGATAGCTCATGCTTGGTTACGTACAAAACTGCGTAGTTCCTGGCTCTAAGTGTACTTATGTTCTATGAAAAAAATAAGTATGAAATTTCGATTTTCTCAAATTTAAGATGTGATATGCTGATATATTTTCAGGAATTTGGGGCTTGTTTTTAGTCTGAAACGATAGCTTATGCTCGGTTACGTACAAAACCTTGCAGTTCCTGGCTCTGTGCTGCCTTATTTTATTACGAGAAAAATTACTCTGTAATTTAGATTTTCTCAAATTTCAGGTGTGATATGCTGATATATTTTCAGGAGTTCTAGGCTTGTTTTTGGTCTTAAACGATAGCTAATGCTCGGTTACGTACAAAACCACGCAGTTCCAGGCTCTGCGCTGCCTTTTTTATTACGAAAAAATTTTAATCTGAAAATTAAAATTTTCTCAAATTTCAGGTGTGATATGCTGATATATTTTCAGGAGTTCTAGGCTTATTTTTGGTCTCAAATAATAGCTCAAGCTTGGTTTCGTACAAAACCGCGGAGTTCTCGTCTCTGTGCTGCCTTTTTTATTTCGAAAAAATTTTACTCTGAAAATTTAAATTGTCTCAAACTTCAGGTGCGATATGCTGATATATTTTCAGGAGTTCTAGCTTGCTTTTAGTCTTAAATGATAGCGCATGCTTAGATTAGTTCAAAAACGTGGAGTTTTCGTCTCTGTGCTGCCTTTTTTGTAACGAAAAAAATTAACTCTGAAATTTCGATTTTCTCAAACTTTAGGTGTGATATGCTGATATATTTTCAAGAGTTCTTGGCTTGTTATTGGTCTCAAATGATAGCAAAAGCTTGGTTTCGTCGAAAACCGCGAAGTTCCCGTCTCTGTGCTGCCTTTTTTATTAACAAAAAAATTTTATTCTGAAAATTTAAGTTTTCTCAAATTTCAGGTGTGATATGCTGATATATTTTCAGGGGTTATTGGCTTGTTATTGGTCTCAAATGATAGGTTAAGTTTGGTTTAGTCCAAAACCGCGGAGTTCCTGGCTCTGAGTTTACTTATGTTCTGCGAAAAAATAAGTTTGAAATATCGATTTTCTCATATTTCAGGTGTGATATGCTGATATATTTTCAGGAGTTCTAGGCTTGCTTTTGATTTCAAACGATAGCTCATGCTTGGTTACGTACAAAACCGCGTAGTTCCTGGCTCTGAGTGTACTTATGTTCTATGAAAAGAATAAGTCTGAAATTTCGATTTTCTCAAATTTAAGATGTGATATGCTGATATATTTTCAGGAATTTGGGGCTTGTTTTTAGTCTGAAACGATAGCTTATGCTCGGTTACGTACAAAACCTTGCAGTTCCTGGCTCTGCGCTGCCTTTTTTTAATACGAAAAAAATTAATCTGTAATTTAGATTTTCTCAAATTTCAGGTGTGGTATGCTGATATATTTTCAGGAGTTTTAGGCATGTTTTTGTTCTTAAACGATAGCTAATGCTCGGTTACGTACAAAACCACGCAGTTCCAGGCTCTGCGCTGCCTTTTTTATTACGAAATAATTTACTCTGAAATTTAGATTTTCTCAAACATCAGGTGTGATGTGCTGAGATAGTTTCAGGAGTTCTAGGATTGTTTTTAGTCTTAAATGATAGATCATGCTTAGATTAGTTCAAACCCGCGGAGTTCCCGTCTCTGTGCTGCCTTTTTATTAACGAAAAAATTTACTCTGATATTTCGATTTTCTGAAATTTTAGGTGTGATAAGCTGATATGTTTACAGGAGTTCTTGGCTTGTTTTTGGTCTTAAACGATAGCTAATGCTCGGTTACGTACAAAATCTAGCAGTTCCAGGCTCTGCGCTGCCTTTTTTATTACGAAAAAATTTACTCTGAAATTTAGATTTTCTCAAACATCAGGTGTGATATGCTGATATATTTTCAGGAGTTATAGGCTTGTTTTTGGTCTTAAACGATAGCTAATGCTCGGTTACGTACAAAACCACGCAGTTCCAGGCTCTGCGCTGCCTTTTTTTATTACGAAAAAATTTACTCTGAAATTTAGATTTTCTCAAACATCAGGTGTGATATGCTGATATATTTTCAAGAGTTCTAGGCTTATTTTTGGTCTTAAATGATAGCTCATGCTTAGCTTAGTGCAAAAACCCGGAGTTCACATCTGGGTGCTGCCTTTTTTATTACGAAAAAATTTTACTCTAAAAATTTCAATTTTTTCAAACTTCAGGTGTGATATGCTGAGATATTTTCAGGAGTTCTAGGATTATTTTTAGTCTTAAATGATAGATCATGCTTCGGTTAGTTCAAAACCGCGGAGTTCCCGTCTCTGTGCAGCCTTTTTTGTAACGAAAAAAATTAACTCTGAAATTTCGATTTTCTCAAATTTTAGGTGTGATATGCTGATATATTAACAGGAGTTATTGGCTTGTGATTGGTCTCAAATGATAGCTCAAGCTTGGTTTCGTTCAAAACCTTGGAGTTCCCGTCTCTGTGCTGCCTTTTTTATTACGAAAAAATATTAATCTGAAAATTTAAATTTTCTCAAACTTAAGGTGTGATATGCTGATTTACTTTCAGAAGTTCTTGGCTTGTTACTGGTCTCAAATGATAGCTCAAGCTTAGATTAGTGCAAAAACCCGGAGTTCACATCTCGGTGCTGCCTTATTTATTACGAAAAAATTTTACTCTAAAAATTTCAATTTTCTCAAATTTCAGGTGTGATATGCTGAGATATTTTCACGAGTTCTAGGATTTTTTTTAGTCTTAAATGATAGATCATACTTAGATTAGTTTAAAACCGCGGATTTTCCGTCTCTGTGCAGCCTTTTTTGTAACGAAAAAAATTAACTCTGAAATTTCGATTTTCTCAAACTTTAGGTTTGGTATGCTGATATATTAACAGGAGTTCTTGTCTTGTGATTGGTCTCAAATGATAGCTCAAGCTTGGTTTCGTCCAAAACTGCGGAGTTTCCGTCTCTGTGCTGCCTTTTTTATAACGAAAAAATTTTAATCTGAAAATTTAAATTTTCTCAAACTTCAGGTGTGATATGCTGATATATTTTCAGGAGTTCTTGGCTTGTTATTGGTCTCAAATGATAGCTGAAGCTTGGTTTCGTACAAAACCGCGGAGTTCCCGTCTCTGTGCTGCCTTTTTTATTACGAAAAAATTTTATTCTGAATATTTAAATTTTCTCAAATTTCAGGTGCGATATGCTGATATATTTTCAGGAGTTCTTGGCTTGTTATTGGTCTCAAATGATAGCTCAAGCTTGGTTTCGTACAAAACTGCGGAGTTCCCGTCTCTGTGCTGCCTTTTTTATTACGAAAAAATTTTACTCTGAAAATTCAAATTTTCTCAAATTTCAGGTGCGATATGCTGATATATTTTCAAGAGTTCTAGCTTGCTTTTAGTCCTTAATGATAGCGCATGCTTAGATTAGTTCCAAACCGCGGAGTTCCCGCCTCTGTGCTGCCTTTTTTGTAACGAAAAAAATTAACTCTGAAATTTCGATTTTCTCAAATTTTAGGAGTGATATGCTGATATATTTTCAGGAGTTCTTGACTTGTCATTGGTCTCAAATGATAGCTCAAGCTTGGTTACGTCCAAAACCGCGGAGTTCCCGTCTCTGTGCTGCCTTTTTTATTACGAAAAAATTTTATTCTGAAAATTTCAATTTTCTTAAATTTCAGGTGTGATATGCTGATATTTTTTTAGGAGTTTATGGCTTGTTTTTAGTCTTAAATGATAGCTCATGCTTAGATTAGTTCAAAACCGTGGAGTTCCCGTCTCTGTGCTGCCTTTTTTGTAACGAAAAAAATTAACTCTGAAATTTCGATTTTCTCAAATTTTAGGTGTGATATGCTGATATATTAACAGGAGTTCTTGTCTTGTGATTGGTCTCAAATGATAGCTCAAGCTTGGTTTCGTCCAAAACCGCGGAGTTTCCGTCTCTGTGCTGCCTTTTTTATAACGAAAAAATTTTAATCTGAAAATTTAAATTTTCTCAAAAAATTAACTCTGAAATTTCGATTTTCTCAAATTTTAGGTGTGGTATGCTGGTATATTAACAGGAGTTCTTGTCTTGTAATTGGTCTCAAGTGATAGCTCAAGCTTGGTTTCGTCCAAAACCGCGGAGTTCCCGTCTCTGTGCTGCCTTTTTTATTACGAAACAATTTTAATCTGAAAATTTAAATTTTCTCAAATTTCAGGTGTGATATGCTGATATATTTTCAGGAGTTCATGGCTTGCTATTGGTCTCAAATGATAGCTGAAGCTCGGTTTCGTACAAAACCGCGGAGTTCCCGTCTCTGTGCTGCCTTTTTTATTACGAAAAAATTTTAATCTGAAAATTTATACTTTCTCTAATTTCAGGTGTGATATGCTGATATATTTTCAAGAGTTCTTGGCTTGTAATTGGTCTCATATGATAGCTCAAGCTTGGTTTCGTACAAAACCACGGAGTTCCCGTCTCTGTGCTGCCTTTTTTATTACGAAAAAATTTTAATCTGAAAATTTAAATTGACTCAAACTTCAGGTGCGATATGCTGATATATTTTCAGAAGTTCTTGGCTTGTTATTGGTCTCAAATGATAGCTCAAGCTTGGTTTCATACAAAACCGCGGAGTTCCCGTCTCTGTGCTGCCTTTTTTATAACGAAAAAATTTTACTCTGAAAATTAAAATTTTCTCAAATTTCAGGTGCGATATGCTGATATATTTTCAGGAGTTCTAGGCTTGCTTTTAGTCTTAAATGATAGCTGATACTTAGATTAGTTCAAAACCGCGGAGTTCCCGTCTCTGTGCTGCCTTTTTTGCAACGAAAAAAATTAACTCTGAAATTTCGATTTTCTCAAACTTTAGGTGTGATATACTGATATATTTTCAGGAGTTCTTGGCTTGTCATTGGTCTCAAGTGATAGCTCAGTCTTGGTTTCGTCCAAAACCGCGGAGTTCCCGTCTCTGTGCTGCCTTTTTTATTACGAAAAAATTTTATTCTGAAAATTTCAATTTTCTTAAATTTCAGGTGTGATATGCTGATGTTTTTTCAGTAGTTTATGGCTTGTTTTTATTCTTAAATGATAGGTCATGCTTAGATTAGTTCAAAACCGCGGAGTTCCCGTTTCTGTGCTGCCTTTATTGTAACGAAAAAAATTAACTCTGAAATTTCGATTTTCTCAAACTTTAGGTGTGATATGCTGATATATTTTCAGGAGTTCTTGGCTTGTTATTGGTCTCAACTGATAGCACAAGCTTGGTTTCGTCGAAAACCGCGAAGTACCCGTCTCTGTGCTGCCTTTTTTATGACCAAAAAAATTTTATTCTGAAAATTTAAGTTTTCTCAAATTTCAGGTGTGATATGCTGATATATTTTCAGGAGTTATTGGCTTGTTATTGGTCTCAAATCATAGCTTAAGCTTGGTTTCGTCCAAAACCGCGGAGTTCCTGGCTCTGAGTTTACTTATGTTCTGCGAAAAACTAAGTTTGAAATATCGATTTTCTCATATTTCAGGTGTGATATGCTGATATATTTTCAGGAGTTCTGGGCTTGCTTTTGGTCTCAAACGATAGCTCATGCTTGGTTTCGTCCAAAACCGCGGAGTTTCCGTCTCTGTGCTGCCTTTTTTATAACGAAAAAATTTTAATCTGAAAATTTAAATTTTCTCAAAAAATTAACTCTGAAATTTCGATTTTCTCAAATTTTAGGTGTGGTATGCTGGTATATTAACAGGAGTTCTTGTCTTGTAATTGGTCTCAAGTGATAGCTCAAGCTTGGTTTCGTACAAAACCGCGGAGTTCCCGTCTCTGTGCTGCCTTTTTATTACGAAAAAATTTTAATCTGAAAATTTAAATTTTCTCAAACTTCAGGTGTGATATGCTGATATATTTTCAGGAGTTCATGGCTTGTTATTGGTCTCAAATGATAGCTGAAGCTCGGTTTCGTACAAAACCGCGGAGTTCCCGTCTCTGTGCTGCCTTTTTTATTACGAAAAAATTTTAATCTGAAAATTTATACTTTCTCTAATTTCAGGTGTGATATGCTGATATATTTTCAAGAGTTCTTGGCTTGTAATTGGTCTCATATGATAGCTCAAGCTTGGTTTCGTACAAAACCACGGAGTTCCCGTCTCTGTGCTGCCTTTTTTATTACGAAAAAATTTTAATCTGAAAATTTAAATTGTCTCAAACTTCAGGTGCGATATGCTGATATATTTTCAGAAGTTCTTGGCTTGTTATTGGTCTCAAATGATAGCTCAAGCTTGGTTTCATACAAAACCGCGGAGTTCCCGTCTCTGTGCTGCCTTTTTTATAACGAAAAAATTTTACTCTTAAAATTAAAATTTTCTCAAACTTCAGGTGCGATATGCTGATATATTTTCAGGAGTTCTAGGCTTGCTTTTAGTCTTAAATGATAGCTGATACTTAGATTAGTTCAAAACCGCGGAGTTCCCGTCTCTGTGCTGCCTTTTTTGCAACGAAAAAAATTAACTCTGAAATTTCGATTTTCTCAAACTTTAGGTGTGATATGCTGATATATTTTCAGGAGTTCTTGGCTTGTCATTGGTCTCAAGTGATAGCTCAGTCTTGGTTTCGTCCAAAACCGCGGAGTTCCCGTCTCTGTGCTGCCTTTTTTATTACGAAAAAATTTTATTCTGAAAATTTCAATTTTCTTAAATTTCAGGTGTGATATGCTGATGTTTTTTCAGTAGTTTATGGCTTGTTTTTATTCTTAAATGATAGGTCATGCTTAGATTAGTTCAAAACCGCGAAGTACCCGTCTCTGTGCTGCCTTTTTTATGACCAAAAAAATTTTATTCTGAAAATTTAAGTTTTCTCAAATTTCAGGTGTAATATGCTGATATATTTTCAGGAGTTATTGGCTTGTTATTGGTCTCAAATGATAGCTTAAGCTTGGTTTCTTCCAAAACCGCGGAGTTCCTGGCTCTGAGTTTACTTATGTTCTGCGAAAAACTAAGTTTGAAATATCGATTTTCTCATATTTCAGGTGTGATATGCTGATATATTTTCAGGAGTTCTGGGCTTGCTTTTGGTCTCAAACGATAGCTCATGCTTGGTTACGTACAAAACTGCGTAGTTCCTGGCTCTGAGTGTACTTATGTTCTATGAAAAAAATAAGTATGAAATTTCGATTTTCTCAAATTTAAGATGTGATATGCTGATATATTTTCAGGAATTTAGGGCTTGTTTTTAGTCTGAAACGATAGCTTATGCTCGGTTACGTACAAAACCTTGCAGTTCCTGGCTCTGTGCTGCCTTATTTTATTACGAAAAAAATTACTCTGTAATTTAGATTTTCTCAAATTTCAGGTGTAATATGCTGATATATTTTCAGGAGTTCTAGGCTTGTTTTTGGACTTAAACGATAGCTTATGCTCGGTTACGTACAAAACCACGCAGTTCCAGGCTCTGCGCTGCCTTTTTTATTACGAAAAAATTTTAATCTGAAAATTAAAATTTTCTCAAATTTCAGGTGTGATATGCTGATATATTTTCAGGAGTTCTAGGCTTATTTTTGGTCTCAAATAATAGCTCAAGCTTGGTTTCGTACAAAACCGCGGAGTTCTCGTCTCTGTGCTGCCTTTTTTATTTCGAAAAAATTTTACTCTGAAAATTTAAATTGTCTCAAACTTCAGGTGCGATATGCTGATATATTTTCAGGAGTTCTAGCTTGCTTTTAGTCTTAAATGATAGCGCATGCTTAGATTAGTTCAAAAACGTGGAGTTTTCGTCTCTGTGCTGCCTTTTTTGTAACGAAAAAAATTAACTCTGAAATTTCGATTTTCTCAAACTTAAGGTGTGATATGCTGATATATTTTCAAGAGTTCTTGGCTTGTTATTGGTCTCAAATGATAGCAAAAGCTTGGTTTCGTCGAAAACCGCGAAGTTCCCGTCTCTGTGCTGCCTTTTTTATTAACAAAAAAATTTTATTCTGAAAATTTAAGTTTTCTCAAATTTCAGGTGTGATATGCTGATATATTTTCAGGGGTTATTGGCTTGTTATTGGTCTCAAATGATAGGTTAAGTTTGGTTTCGTCCAAAACCGCGGAGTTCCTGGCTCTGAGTTTACTTATGTTCTGCGAAAAAATAAGTTTGAAATATCGATTTTCTCATATTTCAGGTGTGATATGCTGATATATTTTCAGGAGTTCTGGGCTTGCTTTTGGTCTCAAACGATAGCTCATGCTTGGTTACGTACAAAACTGCGTAGTTCCTGGCTCTGAGTGTACTTATGTTCTATGAAAAGAATAAGTCTGAAATTTCGATTTTCTCAAATATAAGATGTGATATGCTGATATATTTTCAGGAATTTGGGGCTTGTTTTTAGTCTGAAACGATAGCTTATGCTCGGTTACGTACAAAACCTTGCAGTTCCTGGCTCTGCGCTGCCTTTTTTTAATACGAAAAAAATTAATCTCTAATTTAGATTTTCTCAAATTTCAGGTGTGATATGCTGATATATTTTCAGGAGTTTTAGGCATGTTTTTGTTCTTAAACGATAGCTAATGCTCGGTTACGTACAAAACCACGCAGTTCCAGGCTCTGCGCTGCCTTTTTTATTACGAAATAATTTACTCTGAAATTTAGATTTTCTCAAACATCAGGTGTGATGTGCTGAGATAGTTTCAGGAGTTCTAGGATTGTTTTTAGTCTTAAATGATAGATCATGCTTAGATTAGTTCAAACCCGCGGAGTTCCCGTCTCTGTGCTGCCTTTTTATTAACGAAAAAATTTACTCTGATATTTCGATTTTCTGAAATTTTAGGTGTGATAAGCTGATATGTTTACAGGAGTTCTTGGCTTGTTTTTGGTCTTAAACGATAGCTAATGCTCGGTTACGTACAAAACCTAGCAATTCCAGGCTCTGCGCTGCCTTTTTTATTACGAAAAAATTTACTCTGAAATTTAGATTTTCTCAAACATCAGGTGTGATATGCTGATATATTTTCAGGAGTTATAGGCTTGTTTTTGGTCTTAAACGATAGCTAATGCTCGGTTACGTACAAAACCACGCAGTTACAGGCTCTGCGCTGCCTTTTTTTATTACGAAAAAATTTACTCTGAAATTTAGATTTTCTCAAACATCAGGTGTGATATGCTGATATATTTTCAAAAGTTCTAGGCTTATTTTTGGTCTTAAATGATAGCTCATGCTTAGCTTAGTGCAAAAACCCGGAGTTCACATCTGGGTGCTGCCTTTTTTATTACGAAAAAATTTTACTCTAAAAATTTCAATTTTTTCAAACTTCAGGTGTGATATGCTGAGATATTTTCAGGAGTTCTAGGATTATTTTTAGTCTTAAATGATAGATCATGCTTAGCTTAGTTCAAAACCGCGGAGTTCCCGTCTCTGTGCAGCCTTTTTTGTAACGAAAAAAATTAACTCTGAAATTTCGATTTTCTCAAATTTTAGGTGTGATATGCTGATATATTAACAGGAGTTATTGGCTTGTGATTGGTCTCAAATGATAGCTCAAGCTTGGTTTCGTTCAAAACCTTGGAGTTCCCGTCTCTGTGCTGCCTTTTTTATTACGAAAAAATATTAATCTGAAAATTTAAATTTTCTCAAACTTAAGGTGTGATATGCTGATATATTTTCAGAAGTTCTTGGCTTGTTACTGGTCTCAAATGATAGCTCAAGCTTAGATTAGTGCAAAAACCCGGAGTTCACATCTCGGTGCTGCCTTATTTATTACGAAAAAATTTTACTCTAAAAATTTCAATTTTTTCAAACTTCAGGTGTGATATGCTGAGATATTTTCACGAGTTCTAGGATTTTTTTTAGTCTTAAATGATAGATCATACTTAGATTAGTTTAAAACCGCGGAGTTTCCGTCTCTGTGCAGCCTTTTTTGTAACGAAAAAAATTAACTCTGAAATTTCGATTTTCTCAAACTTTAGGTTTGGTATGCTGATATATTAACAGGAGTTCTTGTCTTGTGATTGGTCTCAAATGATAGCTCAAGCTTGGTTTCGTCCAAAACCGCGGAGTTTCCGTCTCTGTGCTGCCTTTTTTATAACGAAAAAATTTTAATCTGAAAATTTAAATTTTCTCAAACTTCAGGTGTGATATGCTGATATATTTTCAGGAGTTCTTGGCTTGTTATTGGTCTCAAATGATAGCTGAAGCTTGGTTTCGTACAAAACCGCGGAGTTCCCGTCTCTGTGCTGCCTTTTTTATTACGAAAAAATTTTATTCTGAATATTTAAATTTTCTCAAATTTCAGGTGCGATATGCTGATATATTTTCAGGAGTTCTTGGCTTGTTATTGGTCTCAAATGATGGCTCAAGCTTGGTTTCGTACAAAACTGCGGAGTTCCCGTCTCTGTGCTGCCTTTTTTATTACGAAAAAATTTTACTCTGAAAATTCAAATTTTCTCAAACTTCAGGTGCGATATGCTGATATATTTTCAAGAGTTCTAGCTTGCTTTTAGTCCTTAATGATAGCGCATGCTTAGATTAGTTCCAAACCGCGGAGTTCCCGCCTCTGTGCTGCCTTTTTTGTAACGAAAAAAATTAACTCTGAAATTTCGATTTTCTCAAATTTTAGGAGAGATATGCTGATATATTTTCAGGAGTTCTTGACTTGTCATTGGTCTCAAATGATAGCTCAAGCTTGGTTACGTCCAAAACCGCGGAGTTCCCGTCTCTGTGCTGCCTTTTTTATTACGAAAAAATTTTATTCTGAAAATTTCAATTTTCTTAAATTTCAGGTGTGATATGCTGATATTTTTTTAGGAGTTTATGGCTTGTTTTTAGTCTTAAATGATAGCTCATGCTTAGATTAGTTCAAAACCGCGGAGTTCCCGTCTCTGTGCTGCCTTTTTTGTAACGAAAAAAATTAACTCTGAAATTTCGATTTTCTCAAATTTTAGGTGTGATATGCTGATATATTAACAGGAGTTCTTGTCTTGTGATTGGTCTCAAATGATAGCTCAAGCTTGGTTTCGTCCAAAACCGCGGAGTTTCCGTCTCTGTGCTGCCTTTTTTATAACGAAAAAATTTTAATCTGAAAATTTAAATTTTCTCAAACTTCAGGTGTGATATGCTGATATATTTTCAGGAGTTCTTGGCTTGTTATTGGTCTCAAATGATAGCTGAAGCTTGGTTTCGTACAAAACCGCGGAGTTCCCGTCTCTGTGCTGCCTTTTTTATTACGAAAAAATTTTATTCTGAATATTTAAATTTTCTCAAATTTCAGGTGCGATATGCTGATATATTTTCAGGAGTTCTTGGCTTGTTATTGGTCTCAAATGATAGCTCAAGCTTGGTTTCGTACAAAACTGCGGAGTTCCCGTCTCTGTGCTGCCTTTTTTATTACGAAAAAATTTTACTCTGAAAATTCAAATTTTCTCAAACTTCAGGTGCGATATGCTGATATATTTTCAAGAGTTCTAGCTTGCTTTTAGTCCTTAATTATGGCGCATGCTTAGATTAGTTCCAAACCGCGGAGTTCCCGCCTCTGTGCTGCCTTTTTTGTAACGAAAAAAATTAACTCTGAAATTTCGATTTTCTCAAATTTTAGGAGTGATATGCTGATATATTTTCAGGAGTTCTTGACTTGTCATTGGTCTCAAATGATAGCTCAAGCTTGGTTTCGTCCAAAACCGCGGAGTTCCCGTCTCTGTGCTGCCTTTTTTATTACGAAAAAATTTTATTCTGAAAATTTCAATTTTCTTAAATTTCAGGTGTGATATGCTGATATTTTTTTAGGAGTTTATGGCTTGCTTTTAGTCTTAAATGATAGCTCATGCTTAGATTAGTTCAAAACCGCGGAGTTCCCGTCTCTGTGCTGCCTTTTTTGTAACGAAAAAAATTAATTCTGAAATTTCGATTTTCTCAAATTTTAGGTGTGATATGCAATTATATTTTCAGGAGTTATTGGCTTGTTATTGGTCTCAAATGATAGCTTAAGCTTGGTTTCATCCTAAACCGCGGAGTTCCTGGCTCTGAGTTTACTTATGTTCTGCGAAAAACTAAGTTTGAAATATCGATTTTCTCATATTTCAGGTGTGATATGCTGATATATTTTCAGGAGTTCTAGGCTTGCTTTTGGTCTCAAACGATAGCTCATGCTTGGTTACGTACAAAACCGCGTAGTTCCTGGCTCTGAGTGTACTTATGTTCTATGAAAAAAATAAGTCTGAAATTTCGATTTTCTCAAATTTAAGATGTGATATGCTGATATATTTTCAGGAATTTGGGGCTTGTTTTTAGTCTGAAACGATAGCTTATGCTCGGTTACGTACAAAACCATGCAGTTCCTGGCTCTGCGCTGCCTTTTTTTATTACGAAAAAAATTACTCTGTAATTTAGATTTTCTCAAATTTCAGGTGTGATATGCTGATATATTTTCAGGAGTGCTAGGCTTGTTTTTGGTCTTAAACGATAGCTAATGCTCGGTTACGTACAAAACCACGCAGTTCGAGGCTCTGCGCTGCCTTTTTATTACGAAAAAATTTACTCTGAAATTTAGATTTTCTCAAACATCAGGTGTGATATGCTGATATATTTTCAAGAGTTCTTGGCTTATTTTTGGTCTTAAATGATAGCTCATGCTTAGCTAAGTGCAAAAACCCGGAGTTCACATCTCGGTGCTGCCTTTTTTATTACGAAAAATTTTTACTCTAAAAATTTCAATTTTCTCAAACTTCAGGTGTGATATGCTGATATATTTTCAGGAGTTCTTGGCTTGCTATTGGTCTCAAATGATAGCTGAAACTTGGTTTCGCACAAAACCGCGGAGTTCCTGTCTCTGTGCTGCCTTTTTTATTACGAAAAAATTTTAATCTGAAAATTTAAATTTTCTCAAAAAATTAACTCTGAAATTTCGATTTTCTCAAATTTTAGGTGTGGTATGCTGGTATATTAACAGGAGTTCTTGTCTTGTAATTGGTCTCAAGTGATAGCTCAAGCTTGGTTTCGTCCAAAACCGCGGAGTTCCCGTCTCTGTGCTGCCTTTTTTATTACGAAAAAATTTTAATCTGAAAATTTAAATTTTCTCAAACTTCAGGTGTGATATGCTGATATATTTTCAGGAGTTCATGGCTTGTTATTGGTCTCAAATGATAGCTGAAGCTCGGTTTCGTACAAAACCGCGGAGTTCCCGTCTCTGTGCTGCCTTTTTTATTACGAAAAAATTTTAATCTGAAAATTTATACTTTCTCTAATTTCAGGTGTGATATGCTGATATATTTTCAAGAGTTCTTGGCTTGTAATTGGTCTCATATGATAGCTCAAGCTTGGTTTCGTACAAAACCACGGAGTTCCCGTCTCTGTGCTGCCTTTTTTATTACGAAAAAATTTTAATCTGAAAATTTAAATTGTCTCAAATTTCAGGTGCGATATGCTGATATATTTTCAGAAGTTCTTGGCTTGTTATTGGTCTCAAATGATAGCTCAAGCTTGGTTTCATACAAAACCGCGGAGTTCCCGTCTCTGTGCTGCCTTTTTTATAACGAAAAAATTTTACTCTGAAAATTTAAATTTTCTCAAACTTCAGGTGCGATATGCTGATATATTTTCAGGAGTTCTTGGCTTGTTATTGGTCTCAAATGATAGCACAAGCTTGGTTTCGTCGAAAACCGCGAAGTACCCGTCTCTGTGCTGCCTTTTTTATTACGAAAAAATTTTATTCTGAAAATTTCAATTTTCTTAAATTTCAGGTGTGATATGCTGATGTTTTTTCAGTAGTTTATGGCTTGTTTTTAGTCTTAAATGATAGGTCATGCTTAGATTAGTTCAAAACCGCGGAGTTCCCGTCTCTGTGCTGCCTTTATTGTAACGAAAAAAATTAACTCTGAAATTTCGATTTTCTCAAACTTTAGGTGTGATATGCTGATATATTTTCAGGAGTTCTTGGCTTGTTATTGGTCTCAAATGATAGCACAAGCTTGGTTTCGTCGAAAACCGCGAAGTACCCGTCTCTGTGCTGCCTTTTTTATTACGAAAAAATTTTATTCTGAAAATTTCAATTTTCTTAAATTTCAGGTGTGATATGCTGATGTTTTTTCAGTAGTGTATGGCTTGTTTTTAGTCTTAAATGATAGGTCATGCTTAGATTAGTTCAAAACCGCGGAGTTCCCGTCTCTGTGCTGCCTTTTTTGCAACGAAAAAAATTAACTCTGAAATTTCGATTTTCTCAAACTTTAGGTGTGATATGCTGATATATTTTCAGGAGTTCTTGGCTTGTCATTGGTCTCAAGTGATAGCTCAGTCTTGGTTTCGTCCAAAACCTTGGAGTTCCCGTCTCTGTGCTGCCTTTTTTATTACGAAAAAATTTTATTCTGAAAATTTCAATTTTCTTAAATTTCAGGTGTGATATGCTGATGTTTTTTCAGTAGTTTATGGCTTGTTTTTAGTCTTAAATGATAGGTCATGCTTAGATTAGTTCAAAACCGCGGAGTTCCCGTCTCTGTGCTGCCTTTATTGTAACGAAAAAAATTAACTCTGAAATTTCGATTTTCTCAAACTTTAGGTGTGATATACTGATATATTTTCAGGAGTTCTTGGCTTGTTATTGGTCTCAAGTGATATCTCAGTCTTGGTTTCGTCCAAAACCGCGGAGTTCCCGTCTCTGTGCTGCCTTTTTTATTACCAAAAAAATTTTATTCTGAAAATTTAAGTTTTCTCAAATTTCAGGTGTGATATGCTGATATATTTTCAGGAGTTATTGGCTTGTTATTGGTCTCAAATGATAGCTTAAGCTTGGTTTCGTCCAAAACCGCGGAGTTCCTGGCTCTGAGTTTACTTATGTTCTGCGAAAAACTAAGTTTGAAATATCGATTTTCTCATATTTCAGGTGTGATATGCTGATATATTTTCAGGAGTTCTGGGCTTGCTTTTGGTCTCAAACGATAGCTCATGCTTGGTTACGTACAAAACTGCGTAGTTCCTGGCTCTGAGTGTACTTATGTTCTATGAAAAAAATAAGTCTGAAATTTCGATTTTCTCAAATTTAAGATGTGATATGCTGATATATTTTCAGGAATTTGGGGCTTGTTTTTAGTCTGAAACGATAGCTTATGCTCGGTTACGTACAAAACCATGCAGTTCCTGGCTCTGCGCTGCCTTTTTTTATTACGAAAAAAATTACTCTGTAATTTAGATTTTCTCAAATTTCAGGTGTGATATGCTGATATATTTTCATGAGTTCTAGGCTTGTTTTTGGTCTTAAACGATAGCTAATGCTCGGTTACGTACAAAACCACGCAGTTCGAGGCTCTGCGCTGCCTTTTTATTACGAAAAAATTTACTCTGAAATTTAGATTTTCTCAAACATCAGGTGTGATATGCTGATATATTTTCAAGAGTTCTTGGCTTATTTTTGGTCTTAAATGATAGCTCATGCTTAGCTTAGTGCAAAAACCCGGAGTTCACATCTCGGTGCTGCCTTTTTTATTACGAAAAATTTTTACTCTAAAAATTTCAATTTTCTCAAACTTCAGGTGTGATATGCTGATATATTTTCAGGAGTTCTTGGCTTGCTATTGGTCTCAAATGATAGCTCAAGCTTGGTTTCGTCCAAAACCGCGGAGTTCCCGTCTCTGTGCTGCCTTTTTTATTACGAAAAAATTTTATTCTGAAAATTTCAATTTTCTTAAATTTCAGGTGTGATATGCTGATATTTTTTTAGGAGTTAATGGCTTGTTTTTAGTCTTAAATGATAGCTCATGCTTAGATTAGTTCAAAACCGCGGAGTTCCCGTCTCTGTGCTGCCTTTTTTGTAACGAACAAAATTAAATCTGAAATTTCGATTTTCTCAAATTTTAGGTGTGATATGCTGATATATTTTCAGGAGTTATTGGCTTGTTATTGGTCTCAAATGATAGCTTAAGCTTGGTTTCATCCTAAACCGCGGAGTTCCTGGCTCTGAGTTTACTTATGTTCTGCGAAAAACTAAGTTTGAAATATCGATTTTCTCATATTTCAGGTGTGATATGCTGATATATTTTCAGGAGTTCTAGGCTTGCTTTTGGTCTCAAACGATAGCTCATGCTTGGTTACGTACAAAACCGCGTAGTTCCTGGCTCTGAGTGTACTTATGTTCTATGAAAAAAATAAGTCTGAAATTTCGATTTTCTCAAATTTAAGATGTGATATGCTGATATATTTTCAGGAATTTGGGGCTTGTTTTTAGTCTGAAACGATAGCTTATGCTCGGTTACGTACAAAGCCATGCAGTTCCTGGCTCTGCGCTGCCTTTTTTTATTACGAAAAAAATTACTCTGTAATTTAGATTTTCTCAAATTTCAGGTGTGATATGCTGATATATTTTCAGGAGTTCTAGGCTTGTTTTTGGTCTTAAACGATAGCTAATGCTCGGTTACGTACAAAACCACGCAGTTCGAGGCTCTGCGCTGCCTTTTTATTACGAAAAAATTTACTCTGAAATTTAGATTTTCTCAAACATCAGGTGTGATATGCTGATATATTTTCAAGAGTTCTAGGCTTATTTTTGGTCTTAAATGATAGCTCATGCTTAGCTAAGTGCAAAAACCCGGAGTTCACATCTCGGTGCTGCCTTTTTTATTACGAAAAATTTTTACTCTAAAAATTTCAATTTTCTCAAATTTCAGGTGTGATATGCTGATATATTTTCAGGAGTTCTTGGCTTGCTATTGGTCTCAAATGATAGCAGAAGCTTGGTTTCGTACAAAACCGCGGAGTTCCTGTCTCTGTGCTGCCTTTTTTATTACGAAAAAATTTTAATCTGAAAATTTAAATTTTCTCAAAAAATTAACTCTGAAATTTCGATTTTCTCAAATTTTAGGTGTGGTATGCTGGTATATTAACAGGAGTTCTTGTCTTGTAATTGGTCTCAAGTGATAGCTCAAGCTTGGTTTCGTCCAAAACCGCGGAGTTCCCGTCTCTGTGCTGCCTTTTTTAGTACGAAAAAATTTTAATCTGAAAATTTAAATTTTCTCAAACTTCAGGTGTGATATGCTGATATATTTTCAGGAGTTCATGGCTTGTTATTGGTCTCAAATGATAGCTGAAGCTCGGTTTCGTACAAAACCGCGGAGTTCCCGTCTCTGTGCTGCCTTTTTTATTACGAAAAAATTTTAATCTGAAAATTTATATTTTCTCTAATTTCAGGTGTGATATGCTGATATATTTTCAAGAGTTCTTGGCTTGTAATTGGTCTCATATGATAGCTCAAGCTTGGTTTCGTACAAAACCACGGAGTTCCCGTCTCTGTGCTGCCTTTTTTATTACGAAAAAATTTTAATATGAAAATTTAAATTGTCTCAAACTTCAGGTGCGATATGCTGATATATTTTCAGAAGTTCTTGGCTTGTTCTTGGTCTCAAATGATAGCTCAAGCTTGGTTTCATACAAAACCGCGGAGTTCCCGTCTCTGTGCTGCCTTTTTTATAACGAAAAAATTTTACTCTGAAAATTTAAATTTTCTCAAATTTCAGGTGCGATATGCTGATATATTTTCAGGAGTTCTAGGCTTGCTTTTAGTCTTAAATGATAGCTGATACTTAGATTAGTTCAAAACCGCGGAGTTCCCGTCTCTGTGCTGCCTTTTTTGCAACGAAAAAAATTAACTCTGAAATTTCGATTTTCTCAAACTTTAGGTGTGATATGCTGATATATTTTCAGGAGTTCTTGGCTTGTCATTGGTCTCAAGTGATAGCTCAGTCTTGGTTTCGTCCAAAACCGCGGAGTTCCCGTCTCTGTGCTGCCTTTTTTATTACGAAAAAATTTTATTCTGAAAATTTCAATTTTCTTAAATTTCAGGTGTGATATGCTGATGTTTTTTCAGTAGTTTATGGCTTGTTTTTATTCTTAAATGATAGGTCATGCTTAGATTAGTTCAAAACCGCGGAGTTCCCGTTTCTGTGCTGCCTTTATTGTAACGAAAAAAATTAACTCTGAAATTTCGATTTTCTCAAACTTTAGGTGTGATATGCTGATATATTTTCAGGAGTTCTTGGCTTGTTATTGGTCTCAACTGATAGCACAAGCTTGGTTTCGTCGAAAACCGTGAAGTACCCGTCTCTGTGCTGCCTTTTTTATGACCAAAAAAATTTTATTCTGAAAATTTAAGTTTTCTCAAATTTCAGGTGTGATATGCTGATATATTTTCAGGAGTTATTGGCTTGTTATTGGTCTCAAATGATAGCTTAAGCTTGGTTTCGTCCAAAACCGCGGAGTTCCTGGCTCTGAGTTTACTTATGTTCTGCGAAAAACTAAGTTTGAAATATCGATTTTCTCATATTTCAGGTGTGATATACTGATATAGTTTCAGGAGTTCTGGGCTTGCTTTTGGTCTCAAACGATAGCTCATGCTTGGTTACGTACAAAACTGCGTAGTTCCTGGCTCTGAGTGTACTTATGTTCTATGAAAAAATTAAGTATGAAATTTCGATTTTCTCAAATTTAAGATGTGATATGCTGATATATTTTCAGGAATTTGGGGCTTGTTTTTAGTCTGAAACGATAGCTTATGCTCGGTTACGTACAAAACCTTGCAGTTCCTGGCTCTGTGCTGCCTTATTTTATTACGAAAAAAATTACTCTGTAATTTAGATTTTCTCAAATTTCAGGTGTGATATGCTGATATATTTTCAGGAGTTCTAGGCTTGTTTTTGGTCTTAAACGATAGCTAATGCTCGGCTACGTACAAAACCACGCAGTTCCAGGCTCTGCGCTGCCTTTTTTATTACGAAAAAATTTACTCTGAAATTTAGAATTTCTCAAACTACAGGTGTGATATGCTGATATATTTTCAAGAGTTCTAGGCTTATTTTTGGTCTTAAATGATAGCTCATGCTTAGCTTAGTGCGAAAACTCGGAGTTCACATCTCGGTCCTGCCTTTTTTATTACGAAAAAATTTACTCTGAAATTTCGATTTTCTCAAACTTTAGGTGTGATATGCTGATATATTTTCAGGAGTTCTTGGCTTGTTATTGGTCTCAACTGATAGCACAAGCTTGGTTTCGTCGAAAACCGCGAAGTACCCGTCTCTGTGCTGCCTTTTTTATGACCAAAAAAATTTTATTCTGAAAATTTAAGTTTTCTCAAATTTCAGGTGTGATATGCTGATATATTTTCAGGAGTTATTGGCTTGTTATTGGTCTCAAATGATAGCTTAAGCTTGATTTCGTCCAAAACCGCGGAGTTCCTGGCTCTGAGTTTACTTATGTTCTGCGAAAAACTAAGTTTGAAATATCGATTTTCTCATATTTCAGGTGTGATATGCTGATATATTTTCAGGAGTTCTGGGCTTGCTTTTGGTCTCAAACGATAGCTCATGCTTGGTTACGTACAAAACTGCGTAGTTCCTGGCTCTGAGTGTACTTATGTTCTATGAAAAAAATAAGTATGAAATTTCGATTTTCTCAAATTTAAGATGTGATATGCTGATATATTTTCAGGAATTTGGGGCTTGTTTTTAGTCTGAAACGATAGCTTATGCTCGGTTACGTACAAAACCTTGCAGTTCCTGGCTCTGTGCTGCCTTATTTTATTACGAAAAAAATTACTCTGTAATTTAGATTTTCTCAAATTTCAGGTGTGATATGCTGATATATTTTCAGGAGTTCTAGGCTTGTTTTTGGTCTTAAACGATAGCTAATGCTCGGCTACGTACAAAACCACGCAGTTCCAGGCTCTGCACTGCCTTTTTTATTACGAAAAAATTTACTCTGAAATTTAGAATTTCTCAAACTACAGGTGTGATATGCTGATATATTTTCAAGAGTTCTAGGCTTATTTTTGGTCTTAAATGATAGCTCATGCTTAGCTTAGTGCGAAAACTCGGAGTTCACATCTCGGTCCTGCCTTTTTTATTACGAAAAAATTTACTCTGAAATTTAGAATTTCTCAAACTACAGGTGTGATATGCTGATATATTTTCAAGAGTTCTAGGCTTTTTTTTGGTCTTAAATGATAGCTCATGCTTAGCTTAGTGCAAAAACCCGGAGTTCACATCTCGGTGCTGCCTTTTTTATTACGAAAAAAAATTACTCTAAAAATTTCAATTTTCTCAAACTTCAGGTGTGATATGCCGAGATATTTTCAGGAGTTCTAGGATTTTTTTAAACTTAAATGATAGATCATATTTAGATTAGTTCAAGTTCCCGTCTCTGTGCAGCCTTTTTTGTAACGAAAAAAATTAACTCTGAAATTTCGATTTTCTCAATCTTTAGGTGTGGTATGCTGATATATTAACAGGAGTTCTTGTTTTGTGATTGGACTCAAATGATAGCACAAGCTTGGTTTCGTCGAAAACCGCGAAGTTCTTGTCTCTGTGCTACCTTTTTTATTACCAAACAATTTTTATTCTGAAAATTTAAGTTTTCTCAAACATCAGGTGTGATATGCTGATATATTTTCAGGAGTTCTTGGCTTGTCATTGGTCTCATATGATAGCTCAAGCTTGGTTTCGTCCAAAACCGCGGAGTTCCCGTCTCTGTGCTGCCTTTTTTATTACGAAAAATTTTTATTCTGAAAATTTCAATTTTTTTAAATTTAAGGTGTGATATGCTGATATATTTTCAGGAGTTTATGGCTTGTTTTTAGTCTTATGTGATAGCTCATGCTTAGATTAGTTCCAAACCGCGGAGTTCCCGCCTCTGTGCTGCCTTTTTTGTAACGAAAAAAATTAAATCTGAAATTTCGATTTTCTCAAACTTTAGGAGTGATATGCTGATATATTTACAGGAGTTCTTAGCTTGTTATTGGTCTCAAATGATAGGACAATCTTGGTTTCGTCGAAAACCGCGAAGTTCCCTTCTCTGTGCTGCCTTTTTTATTACGAAAAAATTTTATTCTGAAAATTTCAATTTTTTTAAATTTCAGGTGTAATATGCTGAAATATTTTCAGGAGTTTATGGCTTGTTTCTAGTCTTAAATGATAGCTCAAGCTTAGATTAGTTCCAAACCGCGGAGTTCCCGTCTCTGTGCTGCCTTTTTTGCAACGAAAAAAATTAACTCTGAAATTTCGATTTTCTCAAACTTTAGGTGTGATATGCTGATATATTTTCAGGAGTTCTTGGCTTGTCATTGGTCTCAAGTGATAGCTCAGTCTTGGTTTCGTCCAAAACCGCGGAGTTCCCGTCTCTGTGCTGCCTTTTTTATTACGAAAAAATTTTATTCTGAAAATTTCAATTTTCTTAAATTTCAGGTGTGATATGCTGATGTTTTTTCAGTAGTTTATGGCTTGTTTTTATTCTTAAATGATAGGTCATGCTTAGATTAGTTCAAAACCGCGGAGTTCCCGTCTCTGTGCTGCCTTTATTGTAACGAAAAAAATTAACTCTGAAATATCGATTTTCTCAAACTTTAGGTGTGATATGCTGATATATTTTCAGGAGTTCTTGGCTTGTTATTGGTCTCAACTGATAGCACAAGCTTGGTTTCGTCGAAAACCGTGAAGTAACCGTCTCTGTGCTGCCTTTTTTATGACCAAAAAAATTTTATTCTGAAAATTTAAGTTTTCTCAAATTTCAGGTGTGATATGCTGATATATTTTCAGGAGTTATTGGCTTGTTATTGGTCTCAAATGATAGCTTAAGCTTGGTTTCGTCCAAAACCGCGGAGTTCCTGGCTCTGAGTTTACTTATGTTCTGCGAAAAACTAAGTTTGAAATATCGATTTTCTCATATTTCAGGTGTGATATGCTGATATATTTTCAGGAGTTCTGGGCTTGCTTTTGGTCTCAAACGATAGCTCATGCTTGGTTACGTACAAAACTGCGTAGTTCCTGGCTCTGAGTGTACTTATGTTCTATGAAAAGAATAAGTCTGAAATTTCGATTTTCTCAAATATAAGATGTGATATGCTGATATATTTTCAGGAATTTGGGGCTTGTTTTTAGTCTGAAACGATAGCTTATGCTCGGTTACGTACAAAACCTTGCAGTTCCTGGCTCTGCGCTGCCTTTTTTTAATACGAAAAAAATTAATCTGTAATTTAGATTTTCTCAAATTTCAGGTGTGATATGCTGATATATTTTCAGGAGTTTTAGGCATGTTTTTGTTCTTAAACGATAGCTAATGCTCGGTTACGTACAAAACCACGCAGTTCCAGGCTCTGCGCTGCCTTTTTTATTACGAAATAATTTACTCTGAAATTTAGATTTTCTCAAACATCAGGTGTGATGTGCTGAGATAGTTTCAGGAGTTCTAGGATTGTTTTTAGTCTTAAATGATAGATCATGCTTAGATTAGTTCAAACCCGCGGAGTTCCCGTCTCTGTGCTGCCTTTTTATTAACGAAAAAATTTACTCTGATATTTCGATTTTCTGAAATTTTAGGTGTGATAAGCTGATATGTTTACAGGAGTTCTTGGCTTGTTTTTGGTCTTAAACGATAGCTAATGCTCGGTTACGTACAAAACCTAGCAGTTCCAGGCTCTGCGCTGCCTTTTTTATTACGAAAAAATTTACTCTGAAATTTAGATTTTCTCAAACATCAGGTGTGATATGCTGATATATTTTCAGGAGTTATAGGCTTGTTTTTGGTCTTAAACGATAGCTAATGCTCGGTTACGTACAAAACCACGCAGTTCCAGGCTCTGCGCTGCCTTTTTTTATTACGAAAAAATTTACTCTGAAATTTAGATTTTCTCAAACATCAGGTGTGATATGCTGATATATTTTCAAGAGTTCTAGGCTTATTTTTGGTCTTAAATGATAGCTCATGCTTAGCTTAGTGCAAAAACCCGGAGTTCACATCTGGGTGCTGCCTTTTTTATTACGAAAAAATTTTACTCTAAAAATTTCAATTTTTTCAAACTTCAGGTGTGATATGCTGAGATATTTTCAGGAGTTCTAGGATTATTTTTAGTCTTAAATGATAGATCATGCTTAGATTAGTGTGATATGCTGATATATTTTCAGGAGTTATAGGCTTGTTTTTGGTCTTAAACGATAGCTAATGCTCGGTTACGTACAAAACCGCGGAGTTCCCGTCTCTGTGCAGCCTTTTTTGTAACGAAAAAATTTAACTCTGAAATTTCGATTTTCTCAAATTTTAGGTGTGATATGCTGATATATTTTCAGGAGTTATTGGCTTGTTATTGGTCTCAAATGATAGCTTAAGCTTGGTTTCATCCTAAACCGCGGAGTTCCTGGCTCTGAGTTTACTTATGTTCTGCGAAAAACTAAGTTTGAAATATCGATTTTCTCATATTTCAGGTGTGATATGCTGATATATTTTCAGGAGTTCTAGGCTTGCTTTTGGTCTCAAACGATAGCTCATGCTTGGTTACGTACAAAACCGCGTAGTTCCTGGCTCTGAGTGTACTTATGTTCTATGAAAAAAATAAGTATGAAATTTCGATTTTCTCAAATTTAAGATGTGATATGCTGATATATTTTCAGGAATTTGGGGCTTGTTTTTAGTCTGAAACGATAGCTTATGCTCGGTTACGTACAAAACCTTGCAGTTCCTGGCTCTGTGCTGCCTTATTTTATTACGAAAAAAATTACTCTGTAATTTAGATTTTCTCAAATTTCAGGTGTGATATGCTGATATATTTTCAGGAGTGCTAGGCTTGTTTTTGGTCTTAAACGATAGCTAATGCTCGGTTACGTACAAAACCACGCAGTTCGAGGCTCTGCGCTGCCTTTTTATTACGAAAAAATTTACTCAGAAATTTAGATTTTCTCAAACATCAGGTGTGATATGCTGATATATTTTCAAGAGTTCTTGGCTTGTTATTGGTCTCAAATGATAGCTGAAGCTCGGTTTCGTACAAAACCGCGGAGTTCCCGTCTCTGTGCTGCCTTTTTTATTACGAAAAAATTTTAATCTCAAAATTTAAATTTTCTCAAATTTCAGGTGTGATATGCTGATATATTTTCAGGAGTTCTTGGCTTGTTATTGGTCTCAAATGATAGCTGAAGCTTGGTTTCGCACAAAACCGCGGAGTTCCTGTCTCTGTGCTGCCTTTTTTATTACGAAAAAATTTTAATCTGAAAATTTAAATTTTCTCAAAAAATTAACTCTGAAATTTCGATTTTCTCAAATTTTAGGTGTGGTATGCTGGTATATTAACAGGAGTTCTTGTCTTGTAATTGGTCTCAAGTGATAGCTCAAGCTTGGTTTCGTCCAAAACCGCGGAGTTCCCGTCTCTGTGCTGCCTTTTTTATTACGAAAAAATTTTAATCTGAAAATTTAAATTTTCTCAAACTTCAGGTGTGATATGCTGATATATTTTCAGGAGTTCTTGGCTTGTTATTGGTCTCATATGATAGCTCAAGCTTGGTTTCGTACAAAACCACGGAGTTCCCGTCTCTGTGCTGCCTTTTTTATTACGAAAAAATTTTACTCTGAAAATTTAAATTGTCTCAAACTTCAGGTGCGATATGCTGATATATTTTCAGAAGTTCTTGGCTTGTTATTGGTCTCAAATGATAGCTCAAGCTTGGTTTCATACAAAACCGCGGAGTTCCCGTCTCTGTGCTGCCTTTTTTATAACGAAAAAATTTTACTCTGAAAATTTAAATTTTCTCAAACTTCAGGTGCGATATGCTGATATATTTTCAGGAGTTCTAGGCTTGCTTTTAGTCTTAAATGATAGGTCATGCTTAGATTAGTTCAAAACCGCGGAGTTCCCGTCTCTGTGCTGCCTTTATTGTAACGAAAAAAATTAACTCTGAAATTTCGATTTTCTCAAACTTTAGGTGTGATATGCTGATATATTTTCAGGAGTTCTTGGCTTGTTATTGGTCTCAAATGATAGCACAAGCTTGGTTTCGTCGAAAACCGCGAAGTACCCGTCTCTGTGCTGCCTTTTTTATTACCAAAAAAATTTTATTCTGAAAATTTAAGTTTTCTCAAATTTCAGGTGTGATATGCTGATATATTTTCAGGAGTTATTGGCTTGTTATTGGTCTCAAATGATAGCTTAAGCTTGGTTTCGTCCAAAACCGCGGAGTTCCTGGCTCTGAGTTTACTTATGTTCTGCGAAAAACTAAGTTTGAAATATCGATTTTCTCATATTTCAGGTGTTATATGCTGATATATTTTCAGGAGTTCTGGGCTTGCTTTTGGTCTCAAACGATAGCTCATGCTTGGTTCCGTACAAAACTGCGTAGTTCCTGGCTCTGAGTGTACTTATGTTCTATGAAAAAAATAAGTATGAAATTTCGATTTTCTCAAATTTAAGATGTGATATGCTGATATATTTTCAGGAATTTGGGGCTTGTTTTTAGTCTGAAACGATAGCTTATGCTCGGTTACGTACAAAACCTTGCAGTTCCTGGCTCTGTGCTGCCTTATTTTATTACGAAAAAAATTACTCTGTAATTTAGATTTTCTCAAATTTCAGGTGTGATATGCTGATATATTTTCAGGAGTTCTAGCTTCCTTTTAGTCTTAAATGATAGCGCATGCTTAGATTAGTTCAAAAACGTGGAGTTCCCGTCTCTGTGCCGCCTTTTTTGTAACGAAAAAAATTAACTCTGAAATTTCGATTTTCTCAAACTTTAGGTGTGATATGCTGATATATTTTCAGGAGTTCTAGGCTTATTTTTGGTCTCAAATAATAGCTCAAGCTTGGTTTCGTACAAAACCGCGGAGTTCTCGTCTCTGTGCTGCCTTTTTTATTTCGAAAAAATTTTACTCTGAAAATTTAAATTGTCTCAAACTTCAGGTGCGATATGCTGATATATTTTCAGGAGTTCTAGCTTGCTTTTAGTCTTAAATGATAGCGCATGCTTAGATTAGTTCAAAAACGTGGAGTTTTCGTCTCTGTGCTGCCTTTTTTGTAAAGAAAAAAATTAACTCTGAAATTTCGATTTTCTCAAACTTTAGGTGTGATATGCTGATATATTTTCAAGAGTTCTTGGCTTGTTATTGGTCTCAAATGATAGCAAAAGCTTGGTTTCGTCGAAAACCGCGAAGTTCCCGTCTCTGTGCTGCCTTTTTTATTAACAAAAAAATTTTATTCTGAAAATTTAAGTTTTCTCAAATTTCAGGTGTGATATGCTGATATATTTTCAGGGGTTATTGGCTTGTTATTGGTCTCAAATGATAGGTTAAGTTTGTTTTCGTCCAAAACCGCGGAGTTCCTGGCTCTGAGTTTACTTATGTTCTGCGAAAAAATAAGTTTGAAATATCGATTTTCTCATATTTCAGGTGTGATATGCTGATATATTTTCAGGAGTTCTAGGCTTGCTTTTGGTTTCAAACGATAGCTCATGCTTGGTTACGTACAAAACCGCGTAGTTCCTGGCTCTGAGTGTACTTATGTTCTATGAAAAGAATAAGTCTGAAATTTCGATTTTCTCAAATATAAGATGTGATATGCTGATATATTTTCAGGAATTTGGGGCTTGTTTTTAGTCTGAAACGATAGCTTATGCTCGGTTACGTACAAAACCTTGCAGTTCCTGGCTCTGCGCTGCCTTTTTTTAATACGAAAAAAATTAATCTGTAATTTAGATTTTCTCAAATTTCAGGTGTGATATGCTGATATATTTTCAGGAGTTTTAGGCATGTTTTTGTTCTTAAACGATAGCTAATGCTCGGTTACGTACAAAACCACGCAGTTCCAGGCTCTGCGCTGCCTTTTTTATTACGAAATAATTTACTCTGAAATTTAGATTTTCTCAAACATCAGGTGTGATGTGCTGAGATAGTTTCAGGAGTTCTAGGATTGTTTTTAGTCTTAAATGATAGATCATGCTTAGATTAGTTCAAACCCGCGGAGTTCCCGTCTCTGTGCTGCCTTTTTATTAACGAAAAAATTTACTCTGATATTTCGATTTTCTGAAATTTTAGGTGTGATAAGCTGATATGTTTACAGGAGTTCTTGGCTTGTTTTTGGTCTTAAACGATAGCTAATGCTCGGTTACGTACAAAACCTAGCAGTTCCAGGCTCTGCGCTGCCTTTTTTATTACGAAAAAATTTACTCTGAAATTTAGATTTTCTCAAACATCAGGTGTGATATGCTGATATATTTTCAGGAGTTATAGGCTTGTTTTTGGTCTTAAACGATAGCTAATGCTCGGTTACGTACAAAACCACGCAGTTCCAGGCTCTGCGCTGCCTTTTTTTATTACGAAAAAATTTACTCTGAAATTTAGATTTTCTCAAACATCAGGTGTGATATGCTGATATATTTTCAAGAGTTCTAGGCTTATTTTTGGTCTTAAATGATAGCTCATGCTTAGCTTAGTGCAAAAACCCGGAGTTCACATCTGGGTGCTGCCTTTTTTATTACGAAAAAATTTTACTCTAAAAATTTCAATTTTTTCAAACTTCAGGTGTGATATGCTGAGATATTTTCAGGAGTTCTAGGATTATTTTTAGTCTTAAATGATAGATCATGCTTAGATTAGTGTGATATGCTGATATATTTTCAGGAGTTATAGGCTTGTTTTTGGTCTTAAACGATAGCTAATGCTCGGTTACGTACAAAACCGCGGAGTTCCCGTCTCTGTGCAGCCTTTTTTGTAACGAAAAAATTTAACTCTGAAATTTCGATTTTCTCAAATTTTAGGTGTGATATGCTGATATATTTTCAGGAGTTATTGGCTTGTTATTGGTCTCAAATGATAGCTTAAGCTTGGTTTCATCCTAAACCGCGGAGTTCCTGGCTCTGAGTTTACTTATGTTCTGCGAAAAACTAAGTTTGAAATATCGATTTTCTCATATTTCAGGTGTGATATGCTGATATATTTTCAGGAGTTCTAGGCTTGCTTTTGGTCTCAAACGATAGCTCATGCTTGGTTACGTACAAAACCGCGTAGTTCCTGGCTCTGAGTGTACTTATGTTCTATGAAAAAAATAAGTGTGAAATTTCGATTTTCTCAAATTTAAGATGTGATATGCTGATATATTTTCAGGAATTTGGGGCTTGTTTTTAGTCTGAAACGATAGCTTATGCTCGGTTACGTACAAAACCATGCAGTTCCTGGCTCTGCGCTGCCTTTTTTTATTACGAAAAAAATTACTCTGTAATTTAGATTTTCTCAAATTTCAGGTGTGATATGCTGATATATTTTCAGGAGTGCTAGGCTTGTTTTTGGTCTTAAACGATAGCTAATGCTCGGTTACGTACAAAACCACGCAGTTCGAGGCTCTGCGCTGCCTTTTTATTACGAAAAAATTTACTCAGAAATTTAGATTTTCTCAAACATCAGGTGTGATATGCTGATATATTTTCAAGAGTTCTTGGCTTATTTTTGGTCTTAAATGATAGCTCATGCTTAGCTAAGTGCAAAAACCCGGAGTTCACATCTCGGTGCTGCCTTTTTTATTACGAAAAATTTTTACTCTAAAAATTTCAATTTTCTCAAACTTCAGGTGTGATATGCTGATATATTTTCAGGAGTTTTTGGCTTGCTATTGGTCTCAAATGATAGCTGAAGCTTGGTTTCGCACAAAACCGCGGAGTTCCTGTCTCTGTGCTGCCTTTTTTATTACGAAAAAATTTTAATCTGAAAATTTAAATTTTCTCAAAAAATTAACTCTGAAATTTCGATTTTCTCAAATTTTAGGTGTGGTATGCTGGTATATTAACAGGAGTTCTTGTCTTGTAATTGGTCTCAAGTGATAGCTCAAGCTTGGTTTCGTCCAAAACCGCGGAGTTCCCGTCTCTGTGCTGCCTTTTTTATTACGAAAAAATTTTAATCTGAAAATTTAAATTTTCTCAAACTTCAGGTGTGATATGCTGATATATTTTCAGGAGTTCTTGGCTTGTTATTGGTCTCAAATGATAGCTGAAGCTCGGTTTCGTACAAAACCGCGGAGTTCCCGTCTCTGTGCTGCCTTTTTTATTACGAAAAAATTTTAATCTCAAAATTTAAATTTTCTCAAATTTCAGGTGTGATATGCTGATATATTTTCAGGAGTTCTTGGCTTGTTATTGGTCTCATATGATAGCTCAAGCTTGGTTTCGTACAAAACCACGGAGTTCCCGTCTCTGTGCTGCCTTTTTTATTACGAAAAAATTTTACTCTGAAAATTTAAATTGTCTCAAACTTCAGGTGCGATATGCTGATATATTTTCAGAAGTTCTTGGCTTGTTATTGGTCTCAAATGATAGCTCAAGCTTGGTTTCATACAAAACCGCGGAGTTCCCGTCTCTGTGCTGCCTTTTTTATAACGAAAAAATTTTACTCTGAAAATTTAAATTTTCTCAAACTTCAGGTGCGATATGCTGATATATTTTCAGGAGTTCTAGGCTTGCTTTTAGTCTTAAATGATAGCTGATACTTAGATTAGTTCAAAACCGAGGAGTTCCCGTCTCTGTGCTGCCTTTATTGTAACGAAAAAAATTAACTCTGAAATTTCGATTTTCTCAAACTTTAGGTGTGATATGCTGATATATTTTCAGGAGTTCTTGGCTTGTTATTGGTCTCAAATGATAGCACAAGCTTGGTTTCGTCGAAAACCGCGAAGTACCCGTCTCTGTGCTGCCTTTTTTATTACCAAAAAAATTTTATTCTGAAAATTTAAGTTTTCTCAAATTTCAGGTGTGATATGCTGATATATTTTCAGGAGTTATTGGCTTGTTATTGGTCTCAAATGATAGCTTAAGCTTGGTTTCGTCCAAAACCGCGGAGTTCCTGGCTCTGAGTTTACTTATGTTCTGCGAAAAACTAAGTTTGAAATATCGAATTTCTCATATTTCAGGTGTGATATGCTGATATATTTTCAGGAGTTCTGGGCTTGCTTTTGGTCTCAAACGATAGCTCATGCTTGGTTCCGTACAAAACTGCGTAGTTCCTGGCTCTGAGTGTACTTATGTTCTATGAAAAAAATAAGTATGAAATTTCGATTTTCTCAAATTTAAGATGTGATATGCTGATATATTTTCAGGAATTTGGGGCTTGTTTTTAGTCTGAAACGATAGCTTATGCTCGGTTACGTACAAAACCTTGCAGTTCCTGGCTCTGTGCTGCCTTATTTTATTACGAAAAAAATTACTCTGTAATTTAGATTTTCTCAAATTTCAGGTGTGATATGCTGATATATTTTCAGGAGTTCTAGCTTCCTTTTAGTCTTAAATGATAGCGCATGCTTAGATTAGTTCAAAAACGCGGAGTTCCCGTCTCTGTGCTGCCTTTTTTGTAACGAAAAAAATTAACTCTGAAATTTCGATTTTCTCAAACTTTAGGTGTGATATGCTGATATATTTTCAAGAGTTCTTGGCTTGTTATTGGTCTCAAATGATAGCAAAAGCTTGGTTTCGTCGAAAACCGCGAAGTACCCGTCTCTGTGCTGCCTTTTTTATTACCAAAAAAATTTTATTCTGAAAATTTAAGTTTTCTCAAATTTCAGGTGTGATATGCTGATATATTTTCAGGGGTTATTGGCTTGTTATTGGTCTCAAATGATAGGTTAAGCTTGGTTTCGTCCAAAACCGCGGAGTTCCTGGCTCTGAGTTTACTTATGTTCTGCGAAAAAATAAGTTTGAAATATCGATTTTCTCATATTTCAGGTGTGATATGCTGATATATTTTCAGGAGTTCTAGGCTTGCTTTTGGTCTCAAACGATAGCTCATGCTTGGTTACGTACAAAACCGCGTAGTTCCTGGCTCTGAGTGTACTTATGTTCTATGAAAAGAATAAGTCTGAAATTTCGATTTTCTCAAATTTAAGATGTGATATGCTGATATATTTTCAGGAATTTGGGGCTTGTTTTTAGTCTGAAACGATAGCTTATGCTCGGTTACGTACAAAACCATGCAGTTCCTGGCTCTGCGCTGCCTTTTTTTATTACGAAAAAAATTACTCTGTAATTTAGATTTTCTCAAATTTCAGGTGTGATATGCTGATATATTTTCAGGAGTGCTAGGCTTGTTTTTGGTCTTAAACGATAGCTAATGCTCGGTTACGTACAAAACCACGCAGTTCGAGGCTCTGCGCTGCCTTTTTATTACGAAAAAATTTACTCTGAAATTTAGATTTTCTCAAACATCAGGTGTGATATGCTGATATATTTTCAAGAGTTCTTGGCTTATTTTTGGTCTTAAATGATAGCTCATGCTTAGCTAAGTGCAAAAACCCGGAGTTCACATCTCGGTGCTGCCTTTTTTGTTACGAAAAATTTTTACTCTAAAAATTTCAATTTTCTCAAACTTCAGGTGTGATATGCTGATATATTTTCAGGAGTTCTTGGCTTGCTATTGGTCTCAAATGATAGCTGAAGCTTGGTTTCGCACAAAACCGCGGAGTTCCTGTCTCTGTGCTGCCTTTTTTATTACGAAAAAATTTTAATCTGAAAATTTAAATTTTCTCAAAAAATTAACTCTGAAATTTCGATTTTCTCAAATTTTAGGTGTGGTATGCTGGTATATTAACAGGAGTTCTTGTCTTGTAATTGGTCTCAAGTGATAGCTCAAGCTTGGTTTCGTCCAAAACCGCGGAGTTCCCGTCTCTGTGCTGCCTTTTTTATTACGAAAAAATTTTAATCTGAAAATTTAAATTTTCTCAAACTTCAGGTGTGATATGCTGATATATTTTCAGGAGTTCTTGGCTTGTTATTGGTCTCAAATGATAGCTGAAGCTCGGTTTCGTACAAAACCGCGGAGTTCCCGTCTCTGTGCTGCCTTTTTTATTACGAAAAAATTTTAATCTGAAAATTTAAATTTTCTCAAATTTCAGGTGTGATATGCTGATATATTTTCAGGAGTTCTTGGCTTGTTATTGGTCTCATATGATAGCTCAAGCTTGGTTTCGTACAAAACCACGGAGTTCCCGTCTCTGTGCTGCCTTTTTTATTACGAAAAAATTTTACTCTGAAAATTTAAATTGTCTCAAAATTCAGGTGCGATATGCTGATATATTTTCAGAAGTTCTTGGCTTGTTATTGGTCTCAAATGATAGCTCAAGCTTGGTTTCATACAAAACCGCGGAGTTCCCGTCTCTGTGCTGCCTTTTTTATAACGAAAAAATTTTACTCTGAAAATTTAAATTTTCTCAAACTTCAGGTGCGATATGCTGATATATTTTCAGGAGTTCTAGGCTTGCTTTTAGTCTTAAATGATAGCTGATACTTAGATTAGTTCAAAACCGCGGAGTTCCCGTCTCTGTGCTGCCTTTTTTGCAACGAAAAAAATTAACTCTGAAATTTCGATTTTCTCAAACTTTAGGTGTGATATGCTGATATATTTTCAGGAGTTCTTGGCTTGTCATTGGTCTCAAGTGATAGCTCAGTCTTGGTTTCGTCCAAAACCGCGGAGTTCCCGTCTCTGTGCTGCCTTTTTTAATACGAAAAAATTTTATTCTGAAAATTTCAATTTTTTTAAATTTCAGGTGTGATATGCTGATGTTTTTTCAGTAGTTTATGGCTTGTTTTTAGTCTTAAATGATAGGTCATGCTTAGATTAGTTCAAAACCGCGGAGTTCCCGTCTCTGTGCTGCCTTTATTGTAACGAAAAAAATTAACTCTGAAATTTCGATTTTCTCAAACTTTAGGTGTGATATGCTGATATATTTTCAGGAGTTCTTGGCTTGTTATTGGTCTCAAATGATAGCACAAGCTTGGTTTCGTCGAAAACCGCGAAGTACCCGTCTCTGTGCTGCCTTTTTTATTACCAAAAAAATTTTATTCTGAAAATTTAAGTTTTCTCAAATTTCATGTGTGATATGCTGATATATTTTCAGGGGTTATTGGCTTGTTATTGGTCTCAAATGATAGGTTAAGCTTGGTTTCGTCCAAAACCGCGGAGTTCCTGGCTCTGAGTTTACTTATGTTCTGCGAAAAAATAAGTTTGAAATATCGATTTTATCATATTTCAGGTGTGATATGCTGATATATTTTCAGGAGTTCTAGGCTTGCTTTTGGTCTCAAACGATAGCTCATGCTTGGTTACGTACAAAACCGCGTAGTTCCTGGCTCTGAGTGTACTTATGTTCTATGAAAAGAATAAGTCTGAAATTTCGATTTTCTCAAATTTAAGATGTGATATGCTGATATATTTTCAGGAATTTGGGGCTTGTTTTTAGTCTGAAACGATAGCTTATGCTCGGTTACGTACAAAACCATGCAGTTCCTGGCTCTGCGCTGCCTTTTTTTATTACGAAAAAAATTACTCTGTAATTTAGATTTTCTCAAATTTCAGGTGTGATATGCTGATATATTTTCAGGAGTGCTAGGCTTGTTTTTGGTCTTAAACGATAGCTAATGCTCGGTTACGTACAAAACCACGCAGTTCGAGGCTCTGCGCTGCCTTTTTATTACGAAAAAATTTACTCTGAAATTTAGATTTTCTCAAACATCAGGTGTGATATGCTGATATATTTTCAAGAGTTCTTGGCTTATTTTTGGTCTTAAATGATAGCTCATGCTTAGCTAAGTGCAAAAACCCGGAGTTCACATCTCGGTGCTGCCTTTTTTATTACGAAAAATTTTTACTCTAAAAATTTCAATTTTCTCAAACTTCAGGTGTGATATGCTGATATATTTTCAGGAGTTCTTGGCTTGCTATTGGTCTCAAATGATAGCTGAAGCTTGGTTTCGCACAAAACCGCGGAGTTCCTGTCTCTGTGCTGCCTTTTTTATTACGAAAAAATTTTAATCTGAAAATTTAAATTTTCTCAAAAAATTAACTCTGAAATTTCGATTTTCTCAAATTTTAGGTGTGGTATGCTGGTATATTAACAGGAGTTCTTGTCTTGTAATTGGTCTCAAGTGATAGCTCAAGCTTGGTTTCGTCCAAAACCGCGGAGTTCCCGTCTCTGTGCTGCCTTTTTTATTACGAAAAAATTTTAATCTGAAAATTTAAATTTTCTCAAACTTTAGGTGTGATATGCTGATATATTTTCAGGAGTTCTTGGCTTGTTATTGGTCTCAAATGATAGCTGAAGCTCGGTTTCGTACAAAACCGCGGAGTTCCCGTCTCTGTGCTGCCTTTTTTATTACGAAAAAATTTTAATCTGAAAATTTAAATTTTCTCAAATTTCAGGTGTGATATGCTGATATATTTTCAGGAGTTCTTGGCTTGTTATTGGTCTCATATGATAGCTCAAGCTTGGTTTCGTACAAAACCACGGAGTTCCCGTCTCTGTGCAGCCTTTTTTATTACGAAAAAATTTTACTCTGAAAATTTAAATTGTCTCAAACTTCAGGTGCGATATGCTGATATATTTTCAGAAGTTCTTGGCTTGTTATTGGTCTCAAATGATAGCTCAAGCTTGGTTTCATACAAAACCGCGGAGTTCCCGTCTCTGTGCTGCCTTTTTTATAACGAAAAAATTTTACTCTGAAAATTTAAATTTTCTCAAACTTCAGGTGCGATATGCTGATATATTTTCAGGAGTTCTAGGCTTGCTTTTAGTCTTAAATGATAGCTGATACTTAGATTAGTTCAAAACCGCGGAGTTCCCGTCTCTGTGCTGCCTTTTTTGCAACGAAAAAAATTAACTCTGAAATTTCGATTTTCTCAAACTTTAGGTGTGATATGCTGATATATTTTCAGGAGTTCTTGGCTTGTCATTGGTCTCAAGTGATAGCTCAGTCTTGGTTTCGTCCAAAACCGCGGAGTTCCCGTCTCTGTGCTGCCTTTTTTAATACGAAAAAATTTTATTCTGAAAATTTCAATTTTCTTAAATTTCAGGTGTGATATGCTGATGTTTTTTCAGTAGTTTATGGCTTGTTTTTAGTCTTAAATGATAGGTCATGCTTAGATTAGTTCAAAACCGCGGAGTTCCCGTCTCTGTGCTGCCTTTATTGTAACGAAAAAAATTAACTCTGAAATTTCGATTTTCTCAAACTTTAGGTGTGATATGCTGATATATTTTCAGGAGTTCTTGGCTTGTTATTGGTCTCAAATGATAGCACAAGCTTGGTTTCGTCGAAAACCGCGAAGTACCCGTCTCTGTGCTGCCTTTTTTATTACCAAAAAAATTTTATTCTGAAAATTTAAGTTTTCTCAAATTTCAGGTGTGATATGCTGATATATTTTCAGGAGTTATTGGCTTGTTATTGGTCTCAAATGATAGCTTAAGCTTGGTTTCGTCCAAAACCGCGGAGTTCCTGGCTCTGAGTTTACTTATGTTCTGCGAAAAACTAAGTTTGAAATATCGATTTTCTCATATTTCAGGTGTGATATGCTGATATATTTTCAGGAGTTCTGGGCTTGCTTTTGGTCTCAAACGATAGCTCATGCTTGGTTACGTACAAAACTGCGTAGTTCCTGGCTCTGAGTGTACTTATGTTCTATGAAAAAAATAAGTATGAAATTTCGATTTTCTCAAATTTAAGATGTGATATGCTGATATATTTTCAGGAATTTGGGGCTTGTTTTTAGTCTGAAACGATAGCTTATGCTCGGTTACGTACAAAACCTTGCAGTTGCTGGCTCTGTGCTGCCTTATTTTATTACGAAAAAAATTACTCTGTAATTTAGATTTTCTCAAATTTCAGGTGTGATATGCTGATATATTTTCAGGAGTTCTAGGCTTGTTTTTGGTCTTAAACGATAGCTAATGCTCGGTTACGTACAAAACCACGCAGTTCCAGGCTCTGCGCTGCCTTTATTATTACGAAAAAATTTTACTCTGAAAATTTAAATTGTCTCAAACTTCAGGTGCGATATGCTGATATATTTTCAGGAGTTCTAGCTTGCTTTTAGTCTTAAATGATAGCGCATGCTTAGATTAGTTCAAAAACGTGGAGTTCCCGTCTCTGTGCTGCCTTTTTTGTAACGGAAAAAATTAACTCTGAAATTTCGATTTTCTCAAACTTTAGGTGTGATATGCTGATATATTTTCAAGAGTTCTTGGCTTGTTATTGGTCTCAAATGATAGCAAAAGCTTGGTTTCGTCGAAAACCGCGAAGTTCCCGTCTCTGTGCTGCCTTTTTTATTAACAAAAAAATTTTATTCTGAAAATTTAAGTTTTCTCAAATTTCAGGTGTGATATGCTGATATATTTTCAGGGGTTATTGGCTTGTTATTGGTCTCAAATGATAGGTTAAGCTTGGTTTCGTCCAAAACCGCGGAGTTCCTGGCTCTGAGTTTACTTATGTTCTGCGAAAAAATAAGTTTGAAATATCGATTTTATCATATTTCAGGTGTGATATGCTGATATATTTTCAGGAGTTCTAGGCTTGCTTTTGGTCTCAAACGATAGCTCATGCTTGGTTACGTACAAAACCGCGTAGTTCCTGGCTCTGAGTGTACTTATGTTCTATGAAAAGAATAAGTCTGAAATTTCGATTTTCTCAAATTTAAGATGTGATATGCTGATATATTTTCAGGAATTTGGGGCTTGTTTTTAGTCTGAAACGATAGCTTATGCTCGGTTACGTTCAAAACCATGCAGTTCCTGGCTCTGCGCTGCCTTTTTTTATTACGAAAAAAATTACTCTGTAATTTAGATTTTCTCAAATTTCAGGTGTGATATGCTGATATATTTTCAGGAGTGCTAGGCTTGTTTTTGGTCTTAAACGATAGCTAATGCTCGGTTACGTACAAAACCACGCAGTTCGAGGCTCTGCGCTGCCTTTTTATTACGAAAAAATTAACTCTGAAATTTAGATTTTCTCAAACATCAGGTGTGATATGCTGATATATTTTCAAGAGTTCTTGGCTTATTTTTGGTCTTAAATGATAGCTCATGCTTAGCTAAGTGCAAAAACCCGGAGTTCACATCTCGGTGCTGCCTTTTTTATTACGAAAAATTTTTACTCTAAAAATTTCAATTTTCTCAAATTTCAGGTGTGATATGCTGATATATTTTCAGGAGTTCTTGGCTAGCTATTGGTCTCAAATGATAGCTGAAGCTTGGTTTCGCACAAAACCGCGGAGTTCCTGTCTCTGTGCTGCCTTTTTTATTACGAAAAAATTTTAATCTGAAAATTTAAATTTTCTCAAAAAATTAACTCTGAAATTTCGATTTTCTCAAATTTTAGGTGTGGTATGCTGGTATATTAACAGGAGTTCTTGTCTTGTAATTGGTCTCAAGTGATAGCTCAAGCTTGGTTTCGTCCAAATCCGCGGAGTTCCCGTCTCTGTGCTGCCTTTTTTATTACGAAAAAATTTTAATCTGAAAATTTAAATTTTCTCAAAAAATTAACTCTGAAATTTCGATTTTCTCAAATTTTAGGTGTGGTATGCTGGTATATTAACAGGAGTTCTTGTCTTGTAATTGGTCTCAAGTGATAGCTCAAGCTTGGTTTCGTCCAAAACCGCGGAGTTCCCGTCTCTGTGCTGCCTTTTTTATTACGAAAAAATTTTAATCTGAAAATTTAAATTTTCTCAAATTTCAGGTGTGATATGCTGATATATTTTCAGGAGTTCTTGGCTTGTTATTGGTCTCAAATGATAGCTGAAGCTCGGTTTCGTACAAAACCGCGGAGTTCCCGTCTCTGTGCTGCCTTTTTTATTACGAAAAAATTTTAATCTGAAAATTTAAATTTTCTCAAATTTCAGGTGTGATATGCTGATATATTTTCAGGAGTTCTTGGCTTGTTATTGGTCTCATATGATAGCTCAAGCTTGGTTTCGTACAAAACCACGGAGTTCCCGTCTCTGTGCTGCCTTTTTTATTACGAAAAAATTTTACTCTGAAAATTTAAATTGTCTCAAACTTCAGGTGCGATATGCTGATATATTTTCAGAAGTTCTTGGCTTGTTATTGGTCTCAAATGATAGCTCAAGCTTGGTTTCATACAAAACCGCGGAGTTCCCGTCTCTGTGCTGCCTTTTTTATAACGAAAAAATTTTACTCTGAAAATTTAAATTTTCTCAAACTTCAGGTGCGATATGCTGATATATTTTCAGGAGTTCTAGGCTTGCTTTTAGTCGTAAATGATAGCTGATACTAAGATTAGTTCAAAACCGCGGAGTTCCCGTCTCTGTGCTGCCTTATTTTATTACGAAAAAAATTAACTCTGAAATTTCGATTTTCTCAAACTTTAGGTGTGATATGCTGATATATTTTCAGGAGTTCTTGGCTTGTCATTGGTCTCAAGTGATAGCTCAGTCTTGGTTTCGTCCAAAACCGCGGAGTTCCCGTCTCTGTGCTGCCTTTTTTATTACGAAAAAATTTTATTCTGAAAATTTCAATTTTCTTAAATTTCTGGTGTGATATGCTGATGTTTTTTCAGTAGTTTATGGCTTGTTTTTAGTCATAAATGATAGGTCATGCTTAGATTAGTTCAAAACCGCGGAGTTCCCGTCTCTGTGCTGCCTTTATTGTAACGAAAAAAATTAACTCTGAAATTTCGATTTTCTCAAATTTTAGGTGTGATATGCTGATATATTTTCAGGAGTTCTTGGCTTGTTATTGGTCTCAAATGATAGCACAAGCTTGGTTTCGTCGAAAACCGCGAAGTACCCGTCTCTGTGCTGCCTTTTTTATTACCAAAAAAATTTTATTCTGAAAATTTAAGTTTTCTCAAATTTCAGGTGTGATATGCTGATATATTTTCAGGAGTTATTGGCTTGTTATTGGTCTCAAATGATAGCTTAAGCTTGGTTTCGTCCAAAACCGCGGAGTTCCTGGCTCTGAGTTTACTTATGTTCTGCGAAAAACTAAGTTTGAAATATCGATTTTCTCATATTTCAGGTGTGATATGCTGATATATTTTCAGGAGTTCTGGGCTTGCTTTTGGTCTCAAACGATAGCTCATGCTTGGTTACGTACAAAACTGCGTAGTTCCTGGCTCTGAGTGTACTTATGTTCTATGAAAAAAATAAGTATGAAATTTCGATTTTCTCAAATTTAAGATGTGATATGCTGATATATTTTCAGGAATTTGGGGCTTGTTTTTAGTCTGAAACGATAGCTTATGCTCGGTTACGTACAAAACCTTGCAGTTCCTGGCTCTGTGCTGCCTTATTTTATTACGAAAAAAATTACTCTGTAATTTAGATTTTCTCAAATTTCAGGTGTGATATGCTGATATATTTTCAGGAGTTCTAGGCTTGTTTTTGGTCTTAAACGATAGCTAATGCTCGGTTACGTACAAAACCACGCAGTTCCAGGCTCTGCGCTGCCTTTTTTATTACGAAAAAATTTTACTCTGAAAATTTAAATTGTCTCAAACTTCAGGTGCGATATGCTGATATATTTTCAGGAGTTCTAGCTTGCTTTTAGTCTTAAATGATAGCGCATGCTTAGATTAGTTCAAAAACGTGGAGTTCCCGTCTCTGTGCTGCCTTTTTTGTAACGAAAAAAATTAACTCTGAAATTTCGATTTTCTCAAACTTTAGGTGTGATATGCTGATATATTTTCAAGAGTTCTTGGCTTGTTATTGGTCTCAAATGATAGCAAAAGCTTGGTTTCGTCGAAAACCGCGAAGTTCCCGTCTCTGTGCTGCCTTTTTTATTAACAAAAAAATTTTATTCTGAAAATTTAAGTTTTCTCAAATTTCAGGTGTGATATGCTGATATATTTTCAGGGGTTATTGGCTTGTTATTGGTCTCAAATGATAGGTTAAGCTTGGTTTCGTCCAAAACCGCGGAGTTCCTGGCTCTGAGTTTACTTATGTTCTGCGAAAAAATAAGTTTGAAATATCGATTTTCTCATATTTCAGGTGTGATATGCTGATATATTTTCAGGAGTTCTAGGCTTGCTTTTGGTCTCAAACGATAGCTCATGCTTGGTTACGTACAAAACCGCGTAGTTCCTGGCTCTGAGTGTACTTATGTTCTATGAAAAGAATAAGTCTGAAATTTCGATTTTCTCAAATTTAAGATGTGATATGCTGATATATTTTCAGGAATTTGGGGCTTGTTTTTAGTCTGAAACGATAGCTTATGCTCGGTTACGTACAAAACCTTGCAGTTCCTGGCTCTGCGCTGCCTTTTTTTAATAAGAAAAAAATTACTCTGTAATTTAGATTTTCTCAAATTTCAGGTGTGATATGCTGATATATTTTCAGGAGTTCTAGGCATGTTTTTGTTCTTAAACGATAGCTAATACTCGGTTACGTACAAAACCACGCAGTTCCAGGCTCTGCGCTGCCTTTTTTATTACGAAATAATTTACTCTGAAATTTAGATTTTCTCAAACATCAGGTGTGATATGCTGAGATATTTTCAGGAGTTCTAGGATTGTTTTTAGTCTTAAATGATAGATCATGCTTAGATTAGTTCAAACCCGCGGAGTTCCCGTCTCTGTGCTGCCTTTTTATTAACGAAAAAATTTACTCTGATATTTCGATTTTCTGAAATTTTAGGTGTGATAAGCTGATATGTTTACAGGAGTTCTTGGCTTGTTATTAGTCTCTAATGATAGCTCAAGCTTGGTTTCGTCCAAAACCGCGGAGTTCTCGTCTCTGTGCTGCCTTTTTTATTACGAAAAAATTTTAATCTGAAAATTTAAATTTTCTCAAATTTCAGGTGTGATATATATCAGCATAACACACCTGAAATATGAGAAAATCGATATTTCAAACTTATTTTTTCGCAGAACATAAGTAAACTCAGAGCCAGGAACTCCGCGGTTTTGGACGAAACTAAGCTTAAGCTATCATTTGAGACGAAAAACAAGACAATAACTCCTGAAAATATATCAGCATATCACACCTGAAATTTGAGTAAACTTAAATTTTCAGAAAAAAACTTTTGGGAAATAAAAAAGGCAGCACAGAGACGGGAACTTCGCGGTTTTCAACGAAACCAAGCTTGTGCTATCATTTGAGACCAATGACAAGCCAAGAACTCCTGAAAATATATCAGCATATCACACCTAAAGTTTGAGAAAATCTAAATTTCAGAGTTAATTTTTTTCGTTACACAAAAGGCAGCACAGAGACGGAAACTCCGCGGTTTTGTACGAAACCAAGCTTGACCTATCATTTGAGACCAATCACAAGCCAAGAACTCCTGTTAATATATCAGCATATCACACCTAAAGTTTGATAAAATCGAAATTTCAGATTAAATTTTTTTCGTTACAAAAAAGGCTGCACAGAGACGAGAACTCCGCGGTTTTGAACTAATCTAAGCATGATCTATCATTTAACACTAAAATCAATCCTAGAACTCCTGAAAATATCTCAGCATATCACACCTGAAATTTGAGAAAATTGAAATTTTTAGAGTAAAATATTTTCGTAATAAAAAAGGCAGCACCGAGATGTAAACTCCGGGTTTTTGCACTAAGATAAGCATGAGCTATCATTTAAGACCAAAAATAAGCCTAGAACTCTTGAAAATATAGCAGCATATCACACCTGTAGTTTGAGAAAATCTAAATTTCAGAGTAAATTTTTTCGTAATAAAAAAGGCAGCGCAGAGCCTGGAACTGCGTGGTTTTGTACGTAACCGAGCATTAGCTATCGTTTAAGACCAAAAACAAGCCTAGAACTCCTGAAAATATATCAGCATATCACACCTGAAATTTGAGAAAATCTAAATTACAGAGTAATTTTTTTCGTAATAAAAAAAGGCAGCGCAGAGCCAGAAACTGTAAGTTTTTGTACGTAACCGAGCATAAGCTATCGTTTGAGACTAAAAACAAGCCCCAAATTCCTGAAAATATATCAGCATATCACATCTTAAATTTGAGAAAATCGAAATTTCAGACTTATTTTTTTCATAGAACATAAGTACACTCAGAGCCAGGAACTACGCGGTTTTGTACGTAACCAGGCATGAGCTATCGTTTGAGACCAAAAGCAAGCCTAGAACTCCTGAAAATATATCAGCATATCACACCTGAAATATGAGAAAATCGATATTTCAAACTTATTTTTTCGCAGAACATAAGTAAACGTAGAGCGCGGAACTCCGCGGTTTTGGACGAAACCAAGCTTAAGCTATCATTTGAGACCAATAACAAGCCAATAACTCCTGAAAATATATCAGCATATCCCACCTGAAATTTGAGAAAATTTAAATTTTCAGATTAAAATTTTTTCGTAATAAAAAAGGCAGCACATAGACGGGAACTCCGCGGTTTTGGACGAAACCAAGCTTGAGCTATCATTTGAGACGAATCACAAAACAAGAACTCCTGTTAATATATCAGCATACCACACCTAAAGATTGAGAAAATCGAAATTTCAGAGTTAATTTTATTCGTTACAAAAAAGGCTGCACAGAGACGGGAACTTGAACTAATCTAAATATGATCTATCATTTAAGTTTAAAAAAAATCCTAGAACTCCTGAAAATATCTCAGCATATCACACCTGAAGTTTGAGAAAATTGAAATTTTTAGAGTAAATTTTTTTCGTAATAAAAAAGGCAGCACCGAGATGTGAACTCCGAGTTTTCGCACTAAGCTAAGCATGAGCTATCATTTAAGACCAAAAATAAGCCTAGAACTCTTGAAAATATATCAGCATATCACACCTGTAGTTTGAGAAAATCTAAATTTCAGAGTAAATTTTTTCGTAATAAAAAAGGCAGCGCAGAGCCTGGAACTGCGTGGTTTTGTACGTAACCGAGCATTAGCTATCGTTTAAGACCAAAAACAAGCCTAGAACTCCTGAAAATATATCAACATATCACACCTGAAATTTGAGAAAATCTAAATTACAGAGTAATTTTTTTCGTAATAAAAAAAGGCAGCGCAGAGCCAGAAACTGCAAGTTTTTGTACGTAACCGAGCATAAGCTATCGTTTGAGACTAAAAACAAGCCCCAAATTCCTGAAAATATATCAGCATATCACATCTTAAATTTGAGAAAATCGAAATTTCAGACTTATTTTTTTCATAGAACATAAGTACACTCAGAGCCAGGAACTACGCGGTTTTGTACGTAACCAGGCATGAGCTATCGTTTGAGACCAAAAGCAAGCCTAGAACTCCTGAAAATATATCAGCATATCACACCTGAAATATGAGAAAATCGATATTTCAAACTTATTTTTTCGCAGAACATAAGTAAACGTAGAGCGCGGAACTCCGCGGTTTTGGACGAAACCAAGCTTAAGCTATCATTTGAGACCAATAACAAGCCAATAACTCCTGAAAATATATCAGCATATCACACCTGAAATTTGAGAAAACTTAAATTTTCAGAATAAAAATTTTTTGGTAATAAAAAAGGCAGCACAGAGACGGGAACTTCGCGGTTTTCGATGAAGCCAAGCATGTGCTATCATTTGATACCAATAACAAGCTAAGAACTCCTGAAAATATATCAGCATATCACACCTGAAATATGAGAAAATCGATATTTCAAACTTATTTTTTCGCAGAACATAAGTAAACGTAGAGCGCGGAACTCCGCGGTTTTGGACGAAACCAAGCTTAAGCTATCATTTGAGACCAATAACAAGCCAATAACTCCTGAAAATATATCAGCATATCACACCTGAAATTTGAGAAAATTTAAATTTTCAGATTAAAATTTTTTCGTAATAAAAAAGGCAGCACATAGACGGGAACTCCGCGGTTTTGGACGAAACCAAGCTTGAGCTATCATTTGAGACGAATCACAAAACAAGAACTCCTGTTAATATATCAGCATACCACACCTAAAGATTGAGAAAATCGAAATTTCAGAGTTAATTTTATTCGTTACAAAAAAGGCTGCACAGAGACGGGAACTTGAACTAATCTAAATATGATCTATCATTTAAGTTTAAAAAAAATCCTAGAACTCCTGAAAATATCTCAGCATATCACACCTGAAGTTTGAGAAAATTGAAATTTTTAGAGTAAATTTTTTTCGTAATAAAAAAGGCAGCACCGAGATGTGAACTCCGAGTTTTCGCACTAAGCTAAGCATGAGCTATCATTTAAGACCAAAAATAAGCCTAGAACTCTTGAAAATATATCAGCATATCACACCTGTAGTTTGAGAAAATCTAAATTTCAGAGTAAATTTTTTCGTAATAAAAAAGGCAGCGCAGAGCCTGGAACTGCGTGGTTTTGTACGTAACCGAGCATTAGCTATCGTTTAAGACCAAAAACAAGCCTAGAACTCCTGAAAATATATCAGCATATCACACGTGAAATTTGAGAAAATCTATATTACAGAATAATTTTTTTCGTAATAAAAAAAGGCAGCGCAGAGCCAGAAACTGCAAGTTTTTGTACGTAACCGAGCATAAGCTATTGTTTGAGACTAAAAACAAGCCCCAAATTCCTGATAATATATCAGCATATCACATCTTAAATTTGAAAAAATCGAAATTTCAGACTTATTTTTTTCATAGAACATAAGTACACTCAGAGCCAGGAACTACGCGGTTTTGTACGTAACCAAGCATGAGCTATCGTTTGAGACCAAAATCAAGCCTAGAACTCCTGAAAATATCTCAGCATATCACACCTGAAGTTTGAGAAAATTGAAATTTTTAGAGTAAATTTTTTTCGTAATAAAAAAGGCAGCACCGAGATGTGAACTCCGGGTTTTTGCACTAAGCTAAGCATGAGCTATCATTTAAGACCAAAAATAAGCCTAGAACTCTTGAAAATATATCAGCATATCACACCTGTAGTTTGAGAAATTCTAAATTTCAGAGTAAATTTTTTCGTAATAAAAAAGGCAGCACCGAGATGTGAACTCCGAGTTTTCGCACTAAGCTAAGCATGAGCTATCATTTAAGACCAAAAATAAGCCTAGAACTCTTGAATATATATCAGCATATCACACCTGTAGTTTGAGAAATTCTAAATTTCAGAGTAAATTTTTTCGTAATAAAAAAGGCAGCGCAGAGCCTGGAACTGCGTGGTTTTGTACGTAACCGAGCATTAGCTATCGTTTAAGACCAAAAACAAGCCTAGAACTCCTGAAAATATATCAGCATATCACACCTGAAATTTGAGAAAATCTAAATTACAGAGTAATTTTTTTCGTAATAAAAAAGGCAGCGCAGAGCCAGAAACTGCAAGTTTTTGTACGTAACCGAGCATAAGCTATCGTTTGAGACTAAAAACAAGCCCCAAATTCCTGAAAATATATCAGCATATCACATCTTAAATTTGAGAAAATCGAAATTTCAGACTTATTTTTTCATAGAACATAAGTACACTCAGAGCCAGGAACTACGCGGTTTTGTACGTAACCAGGCATGAGCTATCGTTTGAGACCAAAAGCAAGCCTAGAACTCCTGAAAATATATCAGCATATCACACCTGAAATATGAGAAAATCGATATTTCAAACTTATTTTTTCGCAGAACATAAGTAAACGTAGAGCGCGGAACTCCGCGGTTTTGGACGAAACCAAGCTTAAGCTATCATTTGAGACCAATAACAAGCCAATAACTCCTGAAAATATATCAGCATATCACACCTGAAATTTGAGAAAACTTAAATTTTTAGAATAAAAATTTTTTGGTAATAAAAAAGGCAGCACAGAGACGGGAACTTCACGGTTTTCGATGAAGCCAAGCATGTGCTATCATTTGAGGCCAATAACAAGCCAAGAACTCCTGAAAATATATCATCATATCACACCTAAAATTTGAGAAATTCGAAATTTCAGATTTAATTTTTTTCGTTACAAAAAAGGCAGCACAGAGGCGGGAACTCCGCGGTTTGGAACTAATCTAAGCATGAGCTATCACATAAGACTAAAAACAAGCCATAAACTCCTGAAAATATATCAGCATATCACACCTTAAATTTAAAAAAATTGAAATTTTCAGAATAAAAATTTTTCGTAATAAAAAAGGCAGCACAGAGACGGGAACTCCGCGGTTTTGGACGAAACCAAGCTTGAGCTATCATATGAGACCAATGACAAGCCAAGAACTCCTGAAAATATATCAGCATATCACACCTGATGTTTGAGAAAACTTAAATTTTCAGAATAAAAATTGTTTGGTAATAAAAAAGGTAGCACAGAGACAAGAACTTCGCGGTTTTCGACGAAACCAAGCTTGTGCTATCATTTGAGACCAATCACAAAACAAGAACTCCTGTTAATATATCAGCATACCACACCTAAAGATTGAGAAAATCGAAATTTCAGAGTTAATTTTTTTCGTTACAAAAAAGGCTGCACAGAGACGGGAACTTGAACTAATCTAAATATGATCTATCATTTAAGTTTAAAAAAATCCTAGAACTACTGAAAATATCTCAGCATATCACACCTGAAATTTGAGAAAATCTAAATTACAGAGTAATTTTTTTCGTAATAAAAAAGGCAGCGCAGAGCCAGAAACTGCAAGTTTTTGTACGTAACCGAGCATAAGCTATCGTTTGAGACTAAAAACAAGCCCCAAATTCCTGAAAATATATCAGCATATCACATCTTAAATTTGAGAAAATCGAAATTTCAGACTTATTTTTTTCATAGAACATAAGTACACTCAGAGCCAGGAACTACGCGGTTTTGTACGTAACCAGGCATGAGCTATCGTTTGAGACCAAAAGCAAGCCTAGAACTCCTGAAAATATATCAGCATATCACACCTGAAATATGAGAAAATCGATATTTCAAACTTATTTTTTCGCAGAACATAAGTAAACGTAGAGCGCGGAACTCCGCGGTTTTGGACGAAACCAAGCTTAAGCTATCATTTGAGACCAATAACAAGCCAATAACTCCTGAAAATATATCAGCATATCACACCTGAAATTTGAGAAAACTTAAATTTTTAGAATAAAAATTTTTTGGTAATAAAAAAGGCAGCACAGAGACGGGAACTTCACGGTTTTCGATGAAGCCAAGCATGTGCTATCATTTGAGGCCAATAACAAGCCAAGAACTCCTGAAAATATATCATCATATCACACCTAAAATTTGAGAAATTCGAAATTTCAGATTTAATTTTTTTCGTTACAAAAAAGGCAGCACAGAGGCGGGAACTCCGCGGTTTGGAACTAATCTAAGCATGAGCTATCACATAAGACTAAAAACAAGCCATAAACTCCTGAAAATATATCAGCATATCACACCTTAAATTTAAAAAAATTGAAATTTTCAGAATAAAAATTTTTCGTAATAAAAAAGGCAGCACAGAGACGGGAACTCCGCGGTTTTGGACGAAACCAAGCTTGAGCTATCATATGAGACCAATGACAAGCCAAGAACTCCTGAAAATATATCAGCATATCACACCTGATGTTTGAGAAAACTTAAATTTTCAGAATAAAAATTGTTTGGTAATAAAAAAGGTAGCACAGAGACAAGAACTTCGCGGTTTTCGACGAAACCAAGCTTGTGCTATCATTTGAGACCAATCACAAAACAAGAACTCCTGTTAATATATCAGCATACCACACCTAAAGATTGAGAAAATCGAAATTTCAGAGTTAATTTTTTTCGTTACAAAAAAGGCTGCACAGAGACGGGAACTTGAACTAATCTAAATATGATCTATCATTTAAGTTTAAAAAAATCCTAGAACTACTGAAAATATCTCAGCATATCACACCTGAAATTTGAGAAAATCTAAATTACAGAGTAATTTTTTTCGTAATAAAAAAGGCAGCGCAGAGCCAGAAACTGCAAGTTTTTGTACGTAACCGAGCATAAGCTATCGTTTGAGACTAAAAACAAGCCCCAAATTCCTGAAAATATATCAGCATATCACATCTTAAATTTGAGAAAATCGAAATTTCAGACTTATTTTTTTCATAGAACATAAGTACACTCAGAGCCAGGAACTAAGCGGTTTTGTACGTAACCAGGCATGAGCTATCGTTTGAGACCAAAAGCAAGCCTAGAACTCCTGAAAATATATCAGCATATCACACCTGAAATATGAGAAAATCGATATTTCAAACTTATTTTTTCGCAGAACATAAGTAAACGTAGAGCGCGGAACTCCGCGGTTTTGGACGAAACCAAGCTTAAGCTATCATTTGAGACCAATAACAAGCCAATAACTCCTGAAAATATATCAGCATATCACACCTGAAATTTGAGAAAACTTAAATTTTCAGAATAAAAATTTTTTGGTAATAAAAAAGGCAGCACAGAGACGGGAACTTCGCGGTTTTCGATGAAGCCAAGCATGTGCTATCATTTGAGACCAATAACAAGCCAAGAACTCCTGAAAATATATAATCATATCACACCTAAAGTTTGAGAAATTCGAAATTTCAGAGTTAATTTTTTTCGTTACAAAAAAGGCAGCACAGAGGCGGGAACTCCGCGGTTTGGAACTAATCTAAGCTTGAGCTATCATTTAAGACTAGAAACAAGCCATAAACTCCTGAAAATATTTCAGCATATTACACCTGAAATTTAAAAAAATTGAAATTTTCAGAATAAAATTTTTTCGTAATAAAAAAGGCAGCACAGAGAAGGGAACTTCGCGGTTTTCGACGAAACCAAGATTGTCTTATCATTTGAGACCAATAACAAGCTAAGAACTCCTGTAAATATATCAGCATATCACTCCTAAAGTTTGAGAAAATCGAAATTTCAGATTTAATTTTTTTCGTTACAAAAAAGGCAGCACAGAGGCGGGAACTCCGCGGTTTGGAACTAATCTAAGCATGAGCTATCACATAAGACTAAAAACAAGCCATAAACTCCTGAAAATATATCAGCATATCACACCTTAAATTTAAAAAAATTGAAATTTTCAGAATAAAAATTTTTCGTAATAAAAAAGGCAGCACAGAGACGGGATCTCCGCGGTTTTGGACGAAACCAAGCTTGAGCTATCATATGAGACCAATGACAAGCCAAGAACTCCTGAAAATATATCAGCATATCACACCTGATGTTTGAGAAAACTTAAATTTTCAGAATAAAAATTGTTTGGTAATAAAAAAGGTAGCACAGAGACAAGAACTTCGCGGTTTTCGACGAAACCAAGCTTGTGCTATCATTTGGGACCAATCACAAAACAAGAACTCCTGTTAATATATCAGCATACCACACCTAAAGATTGAGAAAATCGAAATTTCAGAGTTAATTTTTTTCGTTACAAAAAAGGCTGCACAGAGACGGGAACTTGAACTAATCTAAATATGATCTATCATTTAAGTTTAAAAAAATCCTAGAACTACTGAAAATATCTCAGCATATCACACCTGAAGTTTGAGAAAATTGAAATTTTTAGAGTAAATTTTTTTCGTAATAAAAAAGGCAGCACCGAGATGTGAACTCCGGGTTTTTGCACTAAGCTAAGCATGAGCTATCATTTAAGACCAAAAAAAAGCCTAGAACTCTTGAAAATATATCAGCATATCACACCTGTAGTTTGAGAAACTCTAAATTTCAGAGTAAATTTTTTCGTAATAAAAAAGGCAGGACCGAGATGTGAACTCCGTGTTTTCGCACTAAGCTAAGCATGAGCTATCATTTAAGACCAAAAATAAGCCTAGAACTCTTGAAAATATATCAGCATATCACACCTGTAGTTTGAGAAATTCTAAATTTCAGAGTAAATTTTTTCGTAATAAAAAAGGCAGCGCAGAGCCTGGAACTGCGTGGTTTTGTACGTAACCGAGCATTAGCTATCGTTTAAGACCAAAAACAAGCCTAGAACTCCTGAAAATATATCAGCATATCACACCTGAAATTTGAGAAAATCTAAATTACAGAGTAATTTTTTTCGTAATAAAAAAAGGCAGCGCAGAGCCAGAAACTGCAAGTTTTTGTACGTAACCGAGCATAAGCTATCGTTTCAGACTAAAAACAAGCCCCAAATTCCTGAAAATATATCAGCATATCACATCTTAAATTTGAGAAAATCGAAATTTCAGACTTATTTTTTTCATAGAACATAAGTACACTCAGAGCCAGGAACTACGCGGTTTTGTACGTAACCAAGCATGAGCTATCGTTTGAGACCAAAAGCAAGCCTAGAACTCCTGAAAATATATCAGCATATCACACCTGAAATATGAGAAAATCGATATTTCAAACTTATTTTTTCGCAGAACATAAGTAAACGTAGGCCGCGGAACTCCGCGGTTTTGGACGAAACCAAGCTTAAGCTATCATTTGAGACCAATAACAAGCCAATAACTCCTGAAAATATATCAGCATATCACACCTGAAATTTGAGAAAACTTAAATTTTCAGAATAAAAATTTTTTGGTAATAAAAAAGGCAGCACAGAGACGGGAACTTCGCGGTTTTCGATGAAGCCAAGCATGTGCTATCATTTGAGACCAATAACAAGCCAAGAACTCCTGAAAATATATCATCATATCACACCTAAAGATTGAGAAATTCTAAATTTCAGAGTTAATTTTTTTAGTTACAAAAAAGGCAGCACAGAGGCGGGAACTCCGCGGTTTGGAACTAATCTAAGCATGAGCTATCATTTAAGACTAAAAACAAGCCATAAACTCCTGAAAATATATCAGCATATCACACCTGAAATTTAAAAAAATTGAAATTTTCAGAATAAAATTTTTTCGTAATAAAAAAGGCAGCACAGAGAAGGGAACTTCGCGGTTTTCGACGAAACCAAGATTGTCCTATCATTTGAGACCAATAACAAGCTAAGAAATCCTGTAAATATATCAGCATATCACTCCTAAAGTTTGAGAAAATCGAAATTTCAGAGTTAATTTTTTTCGTTACAAAAAAGGCTGCACAGAGGCGGGAACTCCGCGGTTTGGAACTAATCTAAGCATGAGCTATCATTCAAGACTAAAAACAAGCCATAAACTCCTGAAAATATATGAGCATATCACACCTGAAATTTAAAAAAATTGAAATTTTCAGAATAAAAATTTTTCGTAATAAAAAAGGCAGCACAGAGACGGGAACTCCGAGGTTTTGGACGAAACCAAGCTTGAGCTATCATTTGAGACCAATGACAAGCCAAGAACTCCTGAAAATATATCAGCATATCACACCTGATATTTGAGAAAACTTAAATTTTCAGATTAAAAATTGTTTGGTAATAAAAAAGGTAGCACAGAGACGGGAACTTCGCGGTTTTCGACGAAACAAAGCTTGTGCTATCATTTGAGACTAATCACAAAACAAGAACTCCTGTTAATATATCAGCATACCACACCTAAAGATTGAGAAAATCGAAATTTCAGAGTTAATTTTTTTCGTTACAAAAAAGGCAGCACAGAGGCGGGAACTCCGCGGTTTGGAACTAATCTAAGCATGAGCTATCATTTAAGACTAGAAACAAGCCATAAACTCCTGAAAATATATCAGCATATTACACCTGAAATTTAAAAAAATTGAAATTTTCAGAATAAAATTTTTTCGTAATAAAAAAGGCAGCACAGAGAAGGGAACTTCGCGGTTTTCGACGAAACCAAGATTGTCCTATCATTTGAGACCAATAACAAGCTAAGAACTCCTGTAAATATATCAGCATATCACTCCTAAAGTTTGAGAAAATCGTAATTTCAGTTTTAATTTTTTTCGTTACAAAAAAGGCAGCACAGAGGCGGGAACTCCGCGGTTTGGAACTAATCTAAGCATGAGCTATCATTTGAGACTAAAAACAAGCCATAAACTCCTGAAAATATATCAGCATATCACACCTGAAATTTAAAAAAATTGAAATTTTCAGAATAAAAATTTTTCGTAAGAAAAAAGGCAGCACAGAGACGGGAACTCCACGGTTTTGGACGAAACCAAGCTTGAGCTATCATTTGAGGCCAATGACAAGCCAAGAACTCCTGAAAATATATCAGCATATCACACCTGATGTTTGAGAAAACTTAAATTTTCAGAATAAAAATTGTTTGGTAATAAAAAAGGTAGCACAGAGACGGGGACTTCGCGGTTTTCGACGAAACCAAGCTTGTGCTATCATTTGAGACCAATCACAAAACAAAAGCTCCTGTTAATATATCAGCATACCACACCTAAAGATTGAGAAAATCGAAATTTCAGAGTTATTTTTTTTCGTTACAAAAAAGGCTGCACAGAGACGGGAACTTGAACTAATCTAAATATGATCTATCATTTAAGTTTAAAAAAAATCCTAGAACTCCTGAAAATATCTCAGCATATCACACCTGAAGTTTGAGAAAATTGAAATTTTTAGAGTAAATTTTTTTCGTAATAAAAAAGGCAGCACCGAGATGTGAACTCCGGGTTTTTGCACTAAGCTAAGCATGAGCTATCATTTAAGACCAAAAATAAGCCTAGAACTCTTGAAAATATATCAGCATATCACACCTGTAGTTTGAGAAATTCTAAATTTCAGAGTAAATTTTTTCGTAATAAAAAAGGCAGGACCGAGATGTGAACTCCGAGTTTTCGCACTAAGCTAAGCATGAGCTATCATTTAAGACCAAAAATAAGCCTAGAACTCTTGAAAATATATCAGCATATCACACCTGTAGTTTGAGAAATTCTAAATTTCAGAGTAAATTTTTTCGTAATAAAAAAGGCAGCGCAGAGCCTGAAACTGCGTGGTTTTGTACGTAGCCGAGCATTAGCTATCGTTTAAGACCAAAAACAAGCATAGAACTCCTGAAAATATATCAGCATATCACACCTGAAATTTGAGAAAATCTAAATTACAGAGTAATTTTTTTCGTAATAAAAAAAGGCAGCGCAGAGCCAGAAACTGCAAGTTTTTGTACGTAACCGAGCATAAGCTATCGTTTGAGACTAAAAACAAGCCCCAAATTCCTGAAAATATATCAGCATATCACATCTTAAATTTGAGAAAATCGAAATTTCAGACTTATTTTTTTCATAGAACATAAGTACACTCAGAGCCAGGAACTACGCGGTTTTGTACGTAACCAAGCATGAGCTATCGTTTGAGACCAAAAGCAAGTCTAGAACTCCTGAAAATATATCAGCATATCACACCTGAAATATGAGAAAATCGATATTTCAAACTTATTTTTTCGCAGAACACAAGTAAACGTAGAGCGCGGAACTCCGCGGTTTTGGACGAAACCAAGCTTAAGCTATCATTTGAGACCAATAACAAGCCAATAACTCCTGAAAATATATCAGCATATCACACCTGAAATTTGAGAAAACTTAAATTTTCAGAATAAAAATTTTTTGGTAATAAAAAAGGCAGCACAGAGACGGGAACTTCGCGGTTTTGGACGAAACCAAGCTTGAGCTATCATTTGAGACCAATGACAAGCCAAGAACTCCTGAAAATATATCAGCATATCACACCTGAAATTTGAGAAAACTTAAATTTTCAGAATAAAAATTGTTTGGTAATAAAAAAGGTAGCACAGAGACGGGAACTTCGCGGTTTTCGACGAAACCAAGCTTGTGCTATCATTTGAGACCAATCACAAAACAAGAACTCCTGTTAATATATCAGCATACCACACCTAAATATTGAGAAAATCGAAATTTCAGAGTTAATTTTTTTCGTTACAAAAAAGGCTGCACAGAGACGGGAACTTGAACTAATCTAAATATGATCTATCATTTAAGTTTAAAAAAAATACTAGAACTCCTGAAAATATCTCAGCATATCACACCTGAAGTTTGAGAAAATTGAAATTTTTAGAGTAAATTTTTTTCGTAATAAAAAAGGCAGCACCGAGATGTGAACTCCGGGTTTTTGCACTAAGCTAAGCATGAGCTATCATTTAAGACCAAAAATAAGCCTAGAACTCTTGAAAATATATCAGCATATCACACCTGTAGTTTGAGAAATTCTAAATTTCAGAGTAAATTTTTTCGTAATAAAAAAGGCAGCACCGAGATGTGAACTCCGAGTTTTCGCACTAAGCTAAGCATGAGCTATCATTTAAGACCAAAAATAAGCCTAGAACTCTTGAAAATATATCAGCATATCACACCTGTAGTTTGAGAAATTCTAAATTTCAGAGTAAATTTTTTCGTAATAAAAAAGGCAGCGCAGAGCCTGAAACTGCGTGGTTTTGTACGTAGCCGAGCATTAGCTATCGTTTAAGACCAAAAACAAGCCTAGCACTCCTGAAAATATATCAGCATATCACACCTGAAATTTGAGAAAATCTAAATTACAGAGTAATTTTTTTCGTAATAAAAAAAGGCAGCGCAGAGCCAGAAACTGCAAGTTTTTGTACGTAACCGAGCATAAGCTATCGTTTGAGACTAAAAACAAGCCCCAAATTCCTGAAAATATATCAGCATATCACATCTTAAATTTGAGAAAATCGAAATTTCAGACTTATTTTTTTCATAGAACATAAGTACACTCAGAGCCAGGAACTACGCGGTTTTGTACGTAACCAAGCATGAGCTATCGTTTGAGACCAAAAGCAAGTCTAGAACTCCTGAAAATATATCAGCATATCACACCTGAAATATGAGAAAATCGATATTTCAAACTTATTTTTTCGCAGAACACAAGTAAACGTAGAGCGCGGAACTCCGCGGTTTTGGACGAAACCAAGCTTAAGCTATCATTTGAGACCAATAACAAGCCAATAACTCCTGAAAATATATCAGCATATCACACCTGAAATTTGAGAAAACTTAAATTTTCAGAATAAAAATTTTTTGGTAATAAAAAAGGCAGCACAGAGACGGGAACTTCGCGGTTTTGGACGAAACCAAGCTTGAGCTATCATTTGAGACCAATGACAAGCCAAGAACTCCTGAAAATATATCAGCATATCACACCTGAAATTTGAGAAAACTTAAATTTTCAGAATAAAAATTGTTTGGTAATAAAAAAGGTAGCACAGAGACGGGAACTTCGCGGTTTTCGACGAAACCAAGCTTGTGCTATCATTTGAGACCAATCACAAAACAAGAACTCCTGTTAATATATCAGCATACCACACCGAAATATTGAGAAAATCGAAATTTCAGAGTTAATTTTTTTCGTTACAAAAAAGGCTGCACAGAGACGGGAACTTGAACTAATCTAAATATGATCTATCATTTAAGTTTAAAAAAAATACTAGAACTCCTGAAAATATCTCAGCATATCACACCTGAAGTTTGAGAAAATTGAAATTTTTAGAGTAAATTTTTTTCGTAATAAAAAAGGCAGCACCGAGATGTGAACTCCGGGTTTTTGCACTAAGCTAAGCATGAGCTATCATTTAAGACCAAAAATAAGCCTAGAACTCTTGAAAATATATCAGCATATCACACCTGTAGTTTGAGAAATTCTAAATTTCAGAGTAAATTTTTTCGTAATAAAAAAGGCAGCACCGAGATGTGAACTCCGAGTTTTCGCACTAAGCTAAGCATGAGCTATCATTTAAGACCAAAAATAAGCCTAGAACTCTTGAAAATATATCAGCATATCACACCTGTAGTTTGAGAAATTCTAAATTTCAGAGTAAATTTTTTCGTAATAAAAAAGGCAGCGCAGAGCCTGGAACTGCATGGTTTTGTACGTAAACGAGCATTAGCTATCGTTTAAGACCAAAAACAAGCCTAGAACTCCTTAAAATATATCAGCATATCACACCTGAAATTTGAGAAAATCTAAATTACAGAGTAATTTTTTTCGTAATAAAAAAAGGCAGCGCAGAGCCAGAAACTGCAAGTTTTTGTACGTAACCGAGCATAAGCTATCGTTTGAGACTAAAAACAAGCCCCAAATTCCTGAAAATATATCAGCATATCACATCTTAAATTTGAGAAAATCGAAATTTCAGACTTATTTTTTTCATAGAACATAAGTACACTCAGAGCCAGGAACTACGCGGTTTTGTACGTAACCAGGCATGAGCTATCGTTTGAGACCAAAAGCAAGCCTAGAACTCCTGAAAATATATCAGCATATCACACCTGAAATATGAGAAAATCGATATTTCAAACTTATTTTTTCGCAGAACATAAGTAAACGTAGAGCGCGGAACTCCGCGGTTTTGGACGAAACCAAGCTTAAGCTATCATTTGAGACCAATAACAAGCCAATAACTCCTGAAAATATATCAGCATATCACACCTGAAATTTGAGAAAACTTAAATTTTCAGAATAAAAATTTTTTGGTAATAAAAAAGGCAGCACAGAGACGGGAACTTCACGGTTTTCGATGAAGCCAAGCATGTGCTATCATTTGAGGCCAATAACAAGCCAAGAACTCCTGAAAATATATCATCATATCACACCTAAAATTTGAGAAATTCGAAATTTCAGAGTTAATTTTTTTTGTTACAAAAAAGGCAGCACAGAGGCGGAAACTCCGCGGTTTGGAACTAATCTAAGCATGAGCTATCATTTAAGACTAGAAACAAGCCATAAACTCCTGAAATAATATCAGCATATCACACCTGAAATTTAAAAAAATTGAAATTTTCAGAATAAAATTTTTTCGTAATAAAAAAGGCAGCACAGAGAAGGGAACTTCGCGGTTTTCGACGAAACCAAGACTGTCCTATCATTTGAGACCAATAACAAGCTAAGAACTCCTGTAAATATATCAGCATATCACTCCTAAAGTTTGAGAAAATCGAAATTTCAGATTTAATTTTTTTCATTACAAAAAAGGCAGCACAGAGGCGGGAAATCCGCGGTTTGGAACTAATCTAAGCATGAGCTATCATTTAAGACTAAAAACAAGCCATAAACTCCTGAAAATATATCAGCATATCACACCTGAAATTTAAAAAAATTGAAATTTTCAGAATAAAAATTTTTCGTAATAAAAAAGGCAGCACAGAGACGGGAACTCCGCGATTTTGGACGAAACCAAGCTTGAGCTATCATTTGAGACCAATGACAAGCCAAGAACTCCTGAAAATAAATCAGCATATCACACCTGATGTTTGAGAAAACTTAAATTTTCAGAATAAAAATTGTTTGGTAATAAAAAAGGTAGCACAGAGACGGGAACTTCGCGGTTTTCGACGAAACCAAGCTTGTGCTATCATTTGAGACCAATCACAAAACAAGAACTCCTGTTAATATATCAGCATACCACACCTAAAGATTGAGAAAATCGAAATTTCAGAGTTAATTTTTTTCGTTACAAAAAAGGCTGCACAGAGACGGGAACTTGAACTAATCTAAATATGATCTATCATTTAAGTTTAAAAAAAATCCTAGAACTCCTGAAAATATCTCAGCATATCACACCTGAAGTTTGAGAAAATTGAAATTTTTAGAGTAAATTTTTTTCGTAATAAAAAAGGCAGCACCGAGATGTGAACTCCGGGTTTTTGCACTAAGCTAAGCATGAGCTATCATTTAAGACCAAAAATAAGCCTAGAACTCTTGAAAATATATCAGCATATCACACCTGTAGTTTGAGAAATTCTAAATTTCAGAGTAAATTTTTTCGTAATAAAAAAGGCAGCACGGAGATGTGAACTCCGTGTTTTCGCACTAAGCTAAGCATGAGCTATCATTTAAGACCAAAAATAAGCCTAGAACTCTTGAAAATATATCAGCATATCACACCTGTAGTTTGAGAAATTCTAAATGTCAGAGTAAATTTTTTCGTAATAAAAAAGGCAGCGCAGAGCCTGGAACTGCGTGGTTCTGTACGTAGCAGAGCATTAGCTATCGTTTAAGACCAAAAACAAGCCTAGAACTCCTGAAAATATATCAGCATATCACACCTGAAATTTGAGAAAATCTAAATTACAGAGTAATTTTTTTCGTAATAAAAAAAGGCAGCGCAGAGCCAGAAACTGCAAGTTTTTGTACGTAACCGAGCATAAGCAATCGTTTCAGACTAAAAACAAGCCCCAAATTCCTGAAAATATATCAGCATATCACATCTTAAATTTGAGAAAATCGAAATTTCAGACTTATTTTTTTCATAGAACATAAGTACACTCAGAGCCAGGAACTACGCGGTTTTGTACGTAACCAGGCATGAGCTATCGTTTGAGACCAAAAGCAAGCCTAGAACTCCTGAAAATATATCAGCATATCACACCTGAAATATGAGAAAATCGATATTTCAAACTTATTTTTTCGCAGAACATAAGTAAACGTAGAGCGCGGAACTCCGCGGTTTTGGACGAAACCAAGCTTAAGCTATCATTTGAGACCAATAATAAGCCAATAACTCCTGAAAATATATCAGCATATCACACCTGAAATTTGAGAAAACTTAAATTTTCAGAATAAAAATTTTTTGGTAATAAAAAAGGCAGCACAGAGACGGGAACTTCGCGGTTTTCGATGAAGCCAAGCATGTGCTATCATTTGAGACCAATAACAAGCCAAGAACTCCTGAAAATATATCATCATATCACACCTAAAATTTGAGAAATTCGAAATTTCAGAGTTAATTTTTTTCGTTACAAAAAAGGCAGCACAGAGGCGGGAACTCCGCGGTTTGGAACTAATCTAAGCATGAGCTATCATTTAAGACTAAAAACAAGCCATAAACTCCTGAAAATATATCAGCATATCACACCTGAAATTTAAAAAAATTGAAATTTTCAGAATAAAATTTTTTCGTAATAAAAAAGGCAGCACAGAGAAGGGAACTTCGCGGTTTTCGACGAAACCAAGATTGTCCTATCATTTGAGACCACTAACAAGCTCAGAACTCCTGTAAATATATCAGCATATCACTCCTAAAATTTGAGAAAATCGAAATTTAAGATTTAATTTTTTTCGTTACAAAAAAGGCAGCACAGAGGCGGGAACTCCGCGGTTTGGAACTAATCTAAGCATGAGCTATCATTTAAGACTAAAAACAAGCCATAAACTCCTGAAAATATATAAGCATATCACACCTGAAATTTAAAAAAATTGAAATTTTCAGAATAAAAATTTTTCGTAATAAAAAAGGCAGCACAGAGACGGGAACTCCGCGGTTTTGGACGAAACCAAGCTTGAGCTATCATTTGAGACCAATGACAAGCCAAGAACTCCTGAAAATATATCAGCATATCACACCTGATGTTTGAGAAAACTTAAATTTTCAGAATAAAAATTGTTTGGTAATAAAAAAGGTAACACAGAGACGGGAACTTCGCGGTTTTCGACGAAACCAAGCTTGTGCTATCATTTGAGACCAATCACAAAACAAGAACTCCTGTTAATATATCAGCATTCCACACCTAAAGATTGAGAAAATCGAAATTTCAGAGTTAATTTTTTTCGTTACAAAAAAGGCTGCACAGAGACGGGAACTTGAACTAATCTAAATATGATCTATCATTTAAGTTTAAAAAAAATCCTAGATCTCCTGAAAATATCTCAGCATATCACACCTGAAGTTTGAGAAAATTGAAATTTTTAGAGTAAATTTTTTTCGTAATAAAAAGGCAGCACCGAGATGTGAACTCCGGGATTTTGCACTAAGCTAAGCATGAGCTATCATTTAAGACCAAAAATAAGCCAAGAACTCTTGAAAATATATCAGCATATCACACCTGTAGTTTGAGAAATTCTAAATTTCAGAGTAAATTTTTTCGTAATAAAAAAGGCAGCACCGAGATGTGAACTCCGAGTTTTCGCACAAAGCTAAGCATGAGCTATCATTTAAGACCAAAAATAAGCCTAGAACTCTTGAAAATATATCAGCATATCACACCTGTAGTTTGAGAAATTCTAAATTTCAGAGTAAATTTTTTTGTAATAAAAAAGGCAGCGCAGAGCCTGGAACTGCGTGGTTTTGTACGTAGCCGAGCATTAGCTATCGTTTAAGACCAAAAACAAGCCTAGAACTCCTGAAAATATATCAGCATATCACACCTGAAATTTGAGAAAATCTAAATTACAGAGTAATTTTTTTCGTAATAAAAAAAGGCAGCGCAGAGCCAGAAACTGCAAGTTTTTGTACGTAACCGAGCATAAGCTATCGTTTGAGACTAAAAACAAGCCCCAAATTCCTGAAAATATATCAGCATATCACATCTTAAATTTGAGAAAATCGAAATTTCAGACTTATTTTTTCATAGAACATAAGTACACTCAGAGCCAGGAACTACGCGGTTTTGTACGTAACCAAGCATGAGCTATCGTTTGAGACCAAAAGCAAGCCTAGAACTCCTGAAAATATATCAGCATATCACACCTGAAATATGAGAAAATCGATATTTCAAACTTATTTTTTCGCAGAACATAAGTAAACGTAGAGCGCAGAACTCCGCGGTTTTGGTCGAAACCAAGCTTAAGCTATCATTTGAGACCAATAACAAGCCAATAACTCCTGAAAATATATCAGCATATCACACCTGAAATTTGAGAAAACTTAAATTTTCAGAATAAAAATTTTTTGGTAATAAAAAAGGCAGCACAGAGACGGGAACTTCGCGGTTTTCGATGAAGCCAAGCATGTGCTATCATTTGAGACCAATAACAAGCCAAGAACTCCTGAAAATATATCATCATATCACACCTAAAATTTGAGAAATTCGAAATTTCAGAGTTAATTTTTTTCGTTACAAAAAAGGCAGCACAGAGGCGGGAACTCCGCGGTTTGGAACTAATCTAAGCATGAGCTATCATGTAAGACTAAAAACAAGCCATAAACTCCTGAAAATATATCAGCATATCACACCTGATGTTTGAGAAAACTTAAATTTTCAGAATAAAAATTGTTTGGTAATAAAAAAGGTAGCACAGAGACGGGAACTTCGCGGTTTTCGACGAAACCAAGCTTGTGCTATCATTTGAGACCAATCACAAAACAAGAACTCCTGTTAATATATCAGCATACCACACCTAAAGATTGAGAAAATCGAAATTTCAGAGTTAATTTTTTTCGTTACAAAAAAGGCTGCACAGAGACGGGAACTTGAACTAATCTAAATATGATCTATCATTTAAGTTTAAAAAAAATCCTAGAACTCCTGAAAATATCTCAGCATATCACACCTGAAGTTTGAGAAAATTGAAATTTTTAGAGTAAATTTTTTTCGTAATAAAAAAGGCAGCACCGAGATGTGAACTCCGGGATTTTGCACTAAGCTAAGCATGAGCTATCATTTAAGACCAAAAATAAGCCTAGAACTCTTGAAAATATATCAGCATATCACACCTGTAGTTTGAGAAATTCTAAATTTCAGAGTAAATTTTTTCGTAATAAAAAAGGCAGCACCGAGATGTGAACTCCGAGTTTTCGCACTAAGCTAAGCATGAGCTATCATTTAAGACCAAAAATAAGCCTAGAACTCTTGAAAATATATCAGCATATCACACCTGTAGTTTGAGAAATTCTAAATTTCAGAGTAAATTTTTCGTAATAAAAAAGGCAGCGCAGAGCCTGGAACTGCGTGGTTTTGTACGTAGCCGAGCATTAGCTATCGTTTAAGACCAAAAACAAGCCTATAACTCCTGAAAATATATCAGCATATCACACCTGAAATTTGAGAAAATCTAAATTACAGAGTAATTTTTTTCGTAATAAAAAAAGGCAGCGCAGAGCCAGAAACTGCAAGTTTTTGTACGTAACCGAGCATAAGCTATCGTTTGAGACTAAAAACAAGCCCCAAATTCCTGAAAATATATCAGCATATCACATCTTAAATTTGAGAAAATCGAAATTTCAGACTTATTTTTTTCATAGAACATAAGTACACTCAGAGCCAGGAACTACGCGGTTTTGTACGTAACCAGGCATGAGCTATCGTTTGAGACCAAAAGCAAGCCTAGAACTCCTGAAAATATATCAGCATATCACACCTGAAATATGAGAAAATCGATATTTCAAACTTATTTTTTCGCAGAACATAAGTAAACGTAGAGCGCGGAACTCCGCGGTTTTGGACGAAACCAAGCTTAAGCTATCATTTGAGACCAATAACAAGCCAATAACTCCTGAAAATATATCAGCATATCACACCTGAAATTTGAGAAAACTTAAATTTTCAGAATAAAAATTTTTTGGTAATAAAAAAGGCAGCACAGAGACTGGAACTTCGCGGTTTTCGATGAAGCCAAGCATGTGCTATCATTTGATACCAATAACAAGCTAAGAACTCCTGAAAATATATCAGCATATCACTCCTAAAGTTTGAGAAAATCGAAATTTCAGAGTTAATTTTTTTCGTTACAAAAAAGGCTGCACAGAGACGGGAACTTGAACTAATCTAAATATGATCTATCATTTAAGTTTAAAAAAATCCTAGAACTACTGAAAATATCTCAGCATATCACACCTGAAGTTTGAGAAAATTGAAATTTTTAGAGTAAATTTTTTTCGTAATAAAAAAGGCAGCACCGAGATGTGAACTCCGGGTTTTTGCACTAAGCTAAGCATGAGCTATCATTTAAGACCAAAAAAAAGCCTAGAACTCTTGAAAATATATCAGCATATCACACCTGTAGTTTGAGAAATTCTAAATTTCAGAGTAAATTTTTTCGTAATAAAAAAGGCAGGACCGAGATGTGAACTCCGAGTTTTCGCACTAAGCTAAGCATGAGCTATCATTTAAGACCAAAAATAAGCCTAGAACTCTTGAAAATATATCAGCATATCACACCTGTAGTTTGAGAAATTCTAAATTTCAGAGTAAATTTTTTCGTAATAAAAAAGGCAGCGCAGAGCCTGGAACTGCGTGGTTTTGTACGTAGCCGAGCATTAGCTATCGTTTAAGACCAAAAACAAGCCTAGAACTCCTGAAAATATATCAGCATATCACACCTGAAATTTGAGAAAATCTAAATTACAGAGTAATTTTTTTCGTAATAAAAAAAGGCAGCGCAGAGCCAGAAACTGCAAGTTTTTGTACGTAACCGAGCATAAGCTATCGTTTCAGACTAAAAACAAGCCCCAAATTCCTGAAAATATATCAGCATATCACATCTTAAATTTGAGAAAATCGAAATTTCAGACTTATTTTTTTCATAGAACATAAGTACACTCAGAGCCAGGAACTACGCGGTTTTGTACGTAACCAAGCATGAGCTATCGTTTGAGACCAAAAGCAAGCCTAGAACTCCTGAAAATATATCAGCATATCACACCTGAAATATGAGAAAATCGATATTTCAAACTTATTTTTTCGCAGAACATAAGTAAACGTAGGCCGCGGAACTCCGCGGTTTTGGACGAAACCAAGCTTAAGCTATCATTTGAGACCAATAACAAGCCAATAACTCCTGAAAATATATCAGCATATCACACCTGAAATTTGAGAAAACTTAAATTTTCAGAATAAAAATTTTTTGGTAATAAAAAAGGCAGCACAGAGACGGGAACTTCGCGGTTTTCGATGAAGCCAAGCATGTGCTATCATTTGAGACCAATAACAAGCCAAGAACTCCTGAAAATATATCATCATATCACACCTAAAGTTTGAGAAATTCTAAATTTCAGAGTTAATTTTTTTAGTTACAAAAAAGGCAGCACAGAGGCGGGAACTCCGCGGTTTGGAACTAATCTAAGCATGAGCTATCATTTAAGACTAAAAACAAGCCATAAACTCCTGAAAATATATCAGCATATCACACCTGAAATTAAAAAAAATTGAAATTTTCAGAATAAAATTTTTTCGTAATAAAAAAAGGCAGCACAGAGAAGGGAACTTCGCGGTTTTCGACGAAACCAAGATTGTCCTATCATTTGAGACCAATAACAAGCTAAGAAATCCTGTAAATATATCAGCATATCACTCCTAAAGTTTGAGAAAATCGAAATTTCAGAGTTAATTTTTTTCGTTACAAAAAAGGCAGCACAGAGGCGGGAACTCCGCGGTTTGGAACTAATCTAAGCATGAGCTATCATTCAAGACTAAAAACAAGCCATAAACTCCTGAAAATATATGAGCATATCACACCTGAAATTTAAAAAAATTGAAATTTTCAGAATAAAAATTTTTCGTAATAAAAAAGGCAGCACAGAGACGGGAACTCCGCGGTTTTGGACGAAACCAAGCTTGAGCTATCATTTGAGACCAATGACAAGCCAAGAACTCCTGAAAATATATCAGCATATCACACCTGATATTTGAGAAAACTTAAATTTTCAGATTAAAAATTGTTTGGTAATAAAAAAGGTAGCACAGAGACGGGAACTTCGCGGTTTTCGACGAAACAAAGCTTGTGCTATCATTTGAGACCAATCACAAAACAAGAACTCCTGTTAATATATCAGCATACCACACCTAAAGATTGAGAAAATCGAAATTTCAGAGTTAATTTTTTTCGTTACAAAAAAGGCAGCACAGAGGCGGGAACTCCGCGGTTTGGAACTAATCTAAGCATGAGCTATCATTTAAGACTAGAAACAAGCCATAAACTCCTGAAAATATATCAGCATATTACACCTGAAATTTAAAAAAATTGAAATTTTCAGAATAAAATTTTTTCGTAATAAAAAAGGCAGCACAGAGAAGGGAACTTCGCGGTTTTCGACGAAACCAAGATTGTCCTATCATTTGAGACCAATAACAAGCTAAGAACTCCTGTAAATATATCAGCATATCACTCCTAAAGTTTGAGAAAATCGTAATTTCAGTTTTAATTTTTTTCGTTACAAAAAAGGCAGCACAGAGGCGGGAACTCCGCGGTTTGGAACTAATCTAAGCATGAGCTATCATTTGAGACTAAAAACAAGCCATAAACTCCTGAAAATATATCAGCATATCACACCTGAAATTTAAAAAAATTGAAATTTTCAGAATAAAAATTTTTCGTAAGAAAAAAGGCAGCACAGAGACGGGAACTCCACGGTTTTGGACGAAACCAAGCTTGAGCTATCATTTGAGGCCAATGACAAGCCAAGAACTCCTGAAAATATATCAGCATATCACACCTGATGTTTGAGAAAACTTAAATTTTCAGAATAAAAATTGTTTGGTAATAAAAAAGGTAGCACAGAGACGGGGACTTCGCGGTTTTCGACGAAACCAAGCTTGTGCTATCATTTGAGACCAATCACAAAACAAAAGCTCCTGTTAGTATATCAGCATACCACACCTAAAGATTGAGAAAATCGAAATTTCAGAGTTATTTTTTTTCGTTACAAAAAAGGCTGCACAGAGACGGGAACTTGAACTAATCTAAATATGATCTATCATTTAAGTTTAAAAAAAATCCTAGAACTCCTGAAAATATCTCAGCATATCACACCTGAAGTTTGAGAAAATTGAAATTTTTAGAGTAAATTTTTTTCGTAATAAAAAAGGCAGCACCGAGATGTGAACTCCGGGTTTTTGCACTAAGCTAAGCATGAGCTATCATTTAAGACCAAAAATAAGCCTAGAACTCTTGAAAATATATCAGCATATCACACCTGTAGTTTGAGAAATTCTAAATTTCAGAGTAAATTTTTTCGTAATAAAAAAGGCAGGACCGAGATGTGAACTCCGAGTTTTCGCACTAAGCTAAGCATGAGCTATCATTTAAGACCAAAAATAAGCCTAGAACTCTTGAAAATATATCAGCATATCACACCTGTAGTTTGAGAAATTCTAAATTTCAGAGTAAATTTTTTCGTAATAAAAAAGGCAGCGCAGAGCCTGAAACTGCGTGGTTTTGTACGTAGCCGAGCATTAGCTATCGTTTAAGACCAAAAACAAGCATAGAACTCCTGAAAATATATCAGCATATCACACCTGAAATTTGAGAAAATCTAAATTACAGAGTAATTTTTTTCGTAATAAAAAAAGGCAGCGCAGAGCCAGAAACTGCAAGTTTTTGTACGTAACCGAGCATAAGCTATCGTTTGAGACTAAAAACAAGCCCCAAATTCCTGAAAATATATCAGCATATCACATCTTAAATTTGAGAAAATCGAAATTTCAGACTTATTTTTTTCATAGAACATAAGTACACTCAGAGCCAGGAACTACGCGGTTTTGTACGTAACCAAGCATGAGCTATCGTTTGAGACCAAAAGCAAGCCTAGAACTCCTGAAAATATATCAGCATATCACACCTGAAATATGAGAAAATCGATATTTCAAACTTATTTTTTCGCAGAACACAAGTAAACGTAGAGCGCGGAACTCCGCGGTTTTGGACGAAACCAAGCTTAAGCTATCATTTGAGACCAATAACAAGCCAATAACTCCTGAAAATATATCAGCATATCACACCTGAAATTTGAGAAAACTTAAATTTTCAGAATAAAAATTTTTTGGTAATAAAAAAGGCAGCACAGAGACGGGAACTTCGCGGTTTTGGACGAAACCAAGCTTGAGCTATCATTTGAGACCAATGACAAGCCAAGAACTCCTGAAAATATATCAGCATATCACACCTGAAATTTGAGAAAACTTAAATTTTCAGAATAAAAATTGTTTGGTAATAAAAAAGGTAGCACAGAGACGGGAACTTCGCGGTTTTCGACGAAACCAAGCTTGTGCTATCATTTGAGACCAATCACAAAACAAGAACTCCTGTTAATATATCAGCATACCACACCTAAATATTGAGAAAATCGAAATTTCAGAGTTAATTTTTTTCGTTACAAAAAAGGCTGCACAGAGACGGGAACTTGAACTAATCTAAATATGATCTATCATTTAAGTTTTAAAAAAATACTAGAACTCCTGAAAATATCTCAGCATATCACACCTGAAGTTTGAGAAAATTGAAATTTTTAGAGTAAATTTTTTTCGTAATAAAAAAGGCAGCACCGAGATGTGAACTCCGGGTTTTTGCACTAAGCTAAGCATGAGCTATCATTTAAGACCAAAAATAAGCCTAGAACTCTTGAAAATATATCAGCATATCACACCTGTAGTTTGAGAAATTCTAAATTTCAGAGTAAATTTTTTCGTAATAAAAAAGGCAGCACCGAGATGTGAACTCCGAGTTTTCGCACTAAGCTAAGCATGAGCTATCATTTAAGACCAAAAATAAGCCTAGAACTCTTGAAAATATATCAGCATATCACACCTGTAGTTTGAGAAATTCTAAATTTCAGAGTAAATTTTTTCGTAATAAAAAAGGCAGCGCAGAGCCTGGAACTGCGTGGTTTTGTACGTAACCGAGCATTAGCTATCGTTTAAGACCAAAAACAAGCCTAGAACTCCTTAAAATATATCAGCATATCACACCTGAAATTTGAGAAAATCTAAATTACAGAATAATTTTTTTCGTAATAAAAAAAGGCAGCGCAGAGCCAGAAACTGCAAGTTTTTGTACGTAACCGAGCATAAGCTATCGTTTGAGACTAAAAACAAGCCCCAAATTCCTGAAAATATATCAGCATATCACATCTTAAATTTGAGAAAATCGAAATTTCAGACTTATTTTTTTCATAGAACATAAGTACACTCAGAGCCAGGAACTACGCGGTTTTGTACGTAACCAGGCATGAGCTATCGTTTGAGACCAAAAACAAGCCTAGAACTCCTCAAAATATATCAGCATATCACACCTGAAATATGAGAAAATCGATATTTCAAACTTATTTTTTCGCAGAACATAAGTAAACGTAGAGCGCGGAACTCCGCGGTTTTGGACGAAACCAAGCTTAAGCTATCATTTGAGACCAATAACAAGCCAATAACTCCTGAAAATATATCAGCATATCACACCTGAAATTTGAGAAAACTTAAATTTTCAGAATAAAAATTTTTTGGTAATAAAAAAGGCAGCACAGAGACGGGAACTTCACGGTTTTCGATGAAGCCAAGCATGTGCTATCATTTGAGGCCAATAACAAGCCAAGAACTCCTGAAAATATATCATCATATCACACCTAAAATTTGAGAAATTCGAAATTTCAGAGTTAATTTTTTTTGTTACAAAAAAGGCAGCACAGAGGCGGAAACTCCGCGGTTTGGAACTAATCTAAGCATGAGCTATCATTTAAGACTAGAAACAAGCCATAAACTCCTGAAATAATATCAGCATATCACACCTGAAATTTAAAAAAATTGAAATTTTCAGAATAAAATTTTTTCGTAATAAAAAAGGCAGCACAGAGAAGGGAACTTCGCGGTTTTCGACGAAACCAAGACTGTCCTATCATTTGAGACCAATAACAAGCTAAGAACTCCTGTAAATATATCAGCATATCACTCCTAAAGTTTGAGAAAATCGAAATTTCAGATTTAATTTTTTTCGTTACAAAAAAGGCAGCACAGAGGCGGGAAATCCGCGGTTTGGAACTAATCTAAGCATGAGCTATCATTTAAGACTAAAAACAAGCCATAAACTCCTGAAAATATATCAGCATATCACACCTGAAATTTAAAAAAATTTAAATTTTCAGAATAAAAATTTTTCGTAATAAAAAAGGCAGCACAGAGACGGGAACTCCGCGATTTTGGACGAAACCAAGCTTGAGCTATCATTTGAGACCAATGACAAGCCAAGAACTCCTGAAAATAAATCAGCATATCACACCTGATGTTTGAGAAAACTTAAATTTTCAGAATAAAAATTGTTTGGTAATAAAAAAGGTAGCACAGAGACGGGAACTTCGCGGTTTTCGACGAAACCAAGCTTGTGCTATCATTTGAGACCAATCACAAAACAAGAACTCCTGTTAATATATCAGCATACCACACCTAAAGATTGAGAAAATCGAAATTTCAGAGTTAATTTTTTTCGTTACAAAAAAGGCTGCACAGAGACGGGAACTTGAACTAATCTAAATATGATCTATCATTTAAGTTTAAAAAAAATCCTAGAACTCCTGAAAATATCTCAGCATATCACACCTGAAGTTTGAGAAAATTGAAATTTTTAGAGTAAATTCTTTTCGTAATAAAAAAGGCAGCACCGAGATGTGAACTCCGGGTTTTTGCACTAAGCTAAGCATGAGCTATCATTTAAGACCAAAAATAAGCCTAGAACTCTTGAAAATATATCAGCATATCACACCTGTAGTTTGAGAAATTCTAAATTTCAGAGTAAATTTTTTCGTAATAAAAAAGGCAGCACGGAGATGTGAACTCCGTGTTTTCGCACTAAGCTAAGCATGAGCTATCATTTAAGACCAAAAATAAGCCTAGAACTCTTGAAAATATATCAGCATATCACACCTGTAGTTTGAGAAATTCTAAATGTCAGAGTAAATTTTTTCGGAATAAAAAAGGCAGCGCAGAGCCTGGAACTGCGTGGTTCTGTACGTAGCAGAGCATTAGCTATCGTTTAAGACCAAAAACAAGCCTAGAACTCCTGAAAATATATCAGCATATCACACCTGAAATTTGAGAAAATCTAAATTACAGAGTAATTTTTTTCGTAATAAAAAAAGGCAGCGCAGAGCCAGAAACTGCAAGTTTTTGTACGTAACCGAGCATAAGCTATCGTTTCAGACTAAAAACAAGCCCCAAATTCCTGAAAATATATCAGCATATCACATCTTAAATTTGAGAAAATCGAAATTTCAGACTTATTTTTTTCATAGAACATAAGTACACTCAGAGCCAGGAACTACGCGGTTTTGTACGTAACCAGGCATGAGCTATCGTTTGAGACCAAAAGCAAGCCTAGAACTCCTGAAAATATATCAGCATATCACACCTGAAATATGAGAAAATCGATATTTCAAACTTATTTTTTCGCAGAACATAAGTAAACGTAGAGCGCGGAACTCCGCGGTTTTGGACGAAACCAAGCTTAAGCTATCATTTGAGACCAATAATAAGCCAATAACTCCTGAAAATATATCTGCATATCACACCTGAAATTTGAGAAAACTTAAATTTTCAGAATAAAAATTTTTTGGTAATAAAAAAGGCAGCACAGAGACGGGAACTTCGCGGTTTTCGATGAAGCCAAGCATGTGCTATCATTTGAGACCAATAACAAGCCAAGAACTCCTGAAAATATATCATCATATCACACCTAAAATTTGAGAAATTCGAAATTTCAGAGTTAATTTTTTTCGTTACAAAAAAGGCAGCACAGAGGCGGGAACTCCGCGGTTTGGAACTAATCTAAGCATGAGCTATCATTTAAGACTAAAAACAAGCCATAAACTCCTGAAAATATATCAGCATATCACACCTGAAATTTAAAAAAATTGAAATTTTCAGAATAAAATTTTTTCGTAATAAAAAAGGCAGCACAGAGAAGGGAACTTCGCGGTTTTCGACGAAACCAAGATTGTCCTATCATTTGAGACCACTAACAAGCTCAGAACTCCTGTAAATATATCAGCATATCACTCCTAAAATTTGAGAAAATCGAAATTTAAGATTTAATTTTTTTCGTTACAAAAAAGGCAGCACAGAGGCGGGAACTCCGCGGTTTGGAACTAATCTAAGCATGAGCTATCATTTAAGACTAAAAACAAGCCATAAACTCCTGAAAATATATCAGCATATCACACCTGAAATTTAAAAAAATTGAAATTTTCAGAATAAAAATTTTTCGTAATAAAAAAGGCAGCACAGAGACGGGAACTCCGCGGTTTTGGACGAAACCAAGCTTGAGCTATCATTTGAGACCAATGACAAGCCAAGAACTCCTGAAAATATATCAGCATATCACACCTGATGTTTGAGAAAACTTAAATTTTCAGAATAAAAATTGTTTGGTAATAAAAAAGGTAGCACAGAGACGGGAACTTCGCGGTTTTCGACGAAACCAAGCTTGTGCTATCATTTGAGACCAATCACAAAACAAGAACTCCTGTTAATATATCAGCATTCCACACCTAAAGATTGAGAAAATCGAAATTTCAGAGTTAATTTTTTTCGTTACAAAAAAGGCTGCACAGAGACGGGAACTTGAACTAATCTAAATATGATCTATCATTTAAGTTTAAAAAAAATCCTAGATCTCCTGAAAATATCTCAGCATATCACACCTGAAGTTTGAGAAAATTGAAATTTTTAGAGTAAATTTTTTTCGTAATAAAAAGGCAGCACCGAGATGTGAACTCCGGGATTTTGCACTAAGCTAAGCATGAGCTATCATTTAAGACCAAAAATAAGCCAAGAACTCTTGAAAATATATCAGCATATCACACCTGTAGTTTGAGAAATTCTAAATTTCAGAGTAAATTTTTTCGTAATAAAAAAGGCAGCACCGAGATGTGAACTCCGAGTTTTCGCACAAAGCTAAGCATGAGCTATCATTTAAGACCAAAAATAAGCCTAGAACTCTTGAAAATATATCAGCATATCACACCTGTAGTTTGAGAAATTCTAAATTTCAGAGTAAATTTTTTTGTAATAAAAAAGGCAGCGCAGAGCCTGGAACTGCGTGGTTTTGTACGTAGCCGAGCATTAGCTATCGTTTAAGACCAAAAACAAGCCTAGAACTCCTGAAAATATATCAGCATATCACACCTGAAATTTGAGAAAATCTAAATTACAGAGTAATTTTTTTCGTAATAAAAAAAGGCAGCGCAGAGCCAGAAACTGCAAGTTTTTGTACGTAACCGAGCATAAGCTATCGTTTGAGACTAAAAACAAGCCCCAAATTCCTGAAAATATATCAGCATATCACATCTTAAATTTGAGAAAATCGAAATTTCAGACTTATTTTTTCATAGAACATAAGTACACTCAGAGCCAGGAACTACGCGGTTTTGTACGTAACCAAGCATGAGCTATCGTTTGAGACCAAAAGCAAGCCTAGAACTCCTGAAAATATATCAGCATATCACACCTGAAATATGAGAAAATCGATATTTCAAACTTATTTTTTCGCAGAACATAAGTAAACGTAGAGCGCAGAACTCCGCGGTTTTGGTCGAAACCAAGCTTAAGCTATCATTTGAGACCAATAACAAGCCAATAACTCCTGAAAATATATCAGCATATCACACCTGAAATTTGAGAAAACTTAAATTTTCAGAATAAAAATTTTTTGGTAATAAAAAAGGCAGCACAGAGACGGTAACTTCGCGGTTTTCGATGAAGCCAAGCATGTGCTATCATTTGAGACCAATAACAAGCCAAGAACTCCTGAAAATATATCATCATATCACACCTAAAATTTGAGAAATTCGAAATTTCAGAGTTAATTTTTTTCGTTACAAAAAAGGCAGCACAGAGGCGGGAACTCCGCGGTTTGGAACTAATCTAAGCATGAGCTATCATGTAAGACTAAAAACAAGCCATAAACTCCTGAAAATATATCAGCATATCACACCTGATGTTTGAGAAAACTTAAATTTTCAGAATAAAAATTGTTTGGTAATAAAAAAGGTAGCACAGAGACGGGAACTTCGCGGTTTTCGACGAAACCAAGCTTGTGCTATCATTTGAGACCAATCACAAAACAAGAACTCCTGTTAATATATCAGCATGCCACACCTAAATATTGAGAAAATCGAAATTTCAGAGTTAATTTTTTTCGTTACAAAAAAGGCTGCACAGAGACGGGAACTTGAACTAATCTAAATATGATCTATCATTTAAGTTTAAAAAAAATCCTAGAACTCCTGAAAATATCTCAGCATATCACACCTGAAGTTTGAGAAAATTGAAATTTTTAGAGTAAATTTTTTTCGTAATAAAAAAGGCAGCACCGAGATGTGAACTCCGGGATTTTGCACTAAGCTAAGCATGAGCTATCATTTAAGACCAAAAATAAGCCTAGAACTCTTGAAAATATATCAGCATATCACACCTGTAGTTTGAGAAATTCTAAATTTCAGAGTAAATTTTTTCGTAATAAAAAAGGCAGCACCGAGATGTGAACTCCGAGTTTTCGCACTAAGCTAAGCATGAGCTATCATTTAAGACCAAAAATAAGCCTAGAACTCTTGAAAATATATCAGCATATCACACCTGTAGTTTGAGAAATTCTAAATTTCAGAGTAAATTTTTCGTAATAAAAAAGGCAGCGCAGAGCCTGGAACTGCGTGGTTTTGTACGTAGCCGAGCATTAGCTATCGTTTAAGACCAAAAACAAGCCTAGAACTCCTGAAAATATATCAGCATATCACACCTGAAATTTGAGAAAATCTAAATTACAGAGTAATTTTTTTCGTAATAAAAAAAGGCAGCGCAGAGCCAGAAACTGCAAGTTTTTGTACGTAACCGAGCATAAGCTATCGTTTGAGACTAAAAACAAGCCCCAAATTCCTGAAAATATATCAGCATATCACATCTTAAATTTGAGAAAATCGAAATTTCAGACTTATTTTTTTCATAGAACATAAGTACACTCAGAGCCAGGAACTACGCGGTTTTGTACGTAACCAGGCATGAGCTATCGTTTGAGACCAAAAGCAAGCCTAGAACTCCTGAAAATATATCAGCATATCACACCTGAAATATGAGAAAATCGATATTTCAAACTTATTTTTTCGCAGAACATAAGTAAACGTAGAGCGCGGAACTCCGCGGTTTTGGACGAAACCAAGCTTAAGCTATCATTTGAGACCAATAACAAGCCAATAACTCCTGAAAATATATCAGCATATCACACCTGAAATTTGAGAAAACTTAAATTTTCAGAATAAAAATTTTTTGGTAATAAAAAAGGCAGCACAGAGACTGGAACTTCGCGGTTTTCGATGAAGCCAAGCATGTGCTATCATATGATACCAATAACAAGCTAAGAACTCCTGAAAATATATCAGCATATCACTCCTAAAATTTGAGAAAATCGAAATTTCAGAGTTAATTTTTTTCGTTACAAAAAAGGCAGCACAGAGGCGGGAACTCCGCGGTTTGGAACTAATCTAAGCATAAGCTATCATTAAAGACTAAAAACAAGCCATAAACTCCTGAAAATATATCAGCATATCACACCTGAAATTTAAGAAAATTTAAATTTTCAGAATAAAAATTGTTTGGTAATAAAAAAGGTAGCACAGAGACGGGAACTTCGCGGTTTTCGACGAAACCAAGCTTGTGCTATCATTTGAGACCAATCACAAAACAAGAACTCCTGTTAATATATCAGCATACCACACCTAAAGATTGAGAAAATCGAAATTTCAGAGTTAATTTTTTTCGTTACAAAAAAGGCTGCACAGAGACGGGAACTTGAACTAATCTAAATATGATCTATCATTTAAGTTTAAAAAAAATCCTAGAACTCCTGAAAATATCTCAGCATATCACACCTGAAGTTTGAGAAAATTGAAATTTTTAGAGTAAATTTTTTTCGTAATAAAAAAGGCAGCACCGAGATGTGAACTCCGGGATTTTGCACTAAGCTAAGCATGAGCTATCATTTAAGACCAAAAATAAGCCTAGAACTCTTGAAAATATATCAGCATATCACACCTGTAGTTTGAGAAATTCTAAATTTCAGAGTAAATTTTTTCGTAATAAAAAAGGCAGCACCGAGATGTGAACTCCGAGTTTTCGCACTAAGTTAAGCATGAGCTATCATTTAAGACCAAAAATAAGCCTAGAACTCTTGAAAATATATCAGCATATCACACCTGTAGTTTGAAAAATTCTAAATTTCAGAGTAAATTTTTTCGTAATAAAAAAGGCAGCGCAGAGCCTGGAACTGCATGGTTTTGTACGTAGCCGAGCATTAGCTATCGTTTAAGACCAAAAACAAGCCTAGAACTCCTGAAAATATATCAGCATATCACACCTGAAATTTGAGAAAATCTAAATTACAGAGTAATTTTTTTCGTAATAAAAAAAGGCAGCGCAGAGCCAGAAACTGCAAGTTTTTGTACGTAACCGAGCATAAGCTATCGTTTGAGACTAAAAACAAGCCCCAAATTCCTGAAAATATATCAGCATATCACATCTTAAATTTGAGAAAATCGAAATTTCAGACTTATTTTTTTCATAGAACATAAGTACACTCAGAGCCAGGAATTACGCGGTTTTGTACGTAACCAGGCATGAGCTATCGTTTGAGACCAAAAGCAAGCCTAGAACTCCTGAAAATATATCAGCATATCACACCTGAAATATGAGAAAATCGATATTTCAAACTTATTTTTTCGCAGAACATAAGTAAACGTAGAGCGCGGAACTCCGCGGTTTTGGACGAAACCAAGCTTAAGCTATCATTTGAGACCAATAACAAGCCAAGAACTCCTGAAAATATATCAGCATATCACACCTGAAATTTGAGAAAACTTAAATTTTCAGAATAAAAATTTTTTGGTAATAAAAAAGGCAGCACAGAGACGGGAACTTCGCGGTTTTCGATGAAGCCAAGTATGTGCTATCATTTGATACCAATAACAAGCTAAGAACTCCTGAAAATATATCAGCATATCACTCCTAAAGTTTGAGAAAATCGAAATTTCAGTGTTAATTTTTTTCGTTACAAAAAAGGCAGCACAGAGGCGGGAACTCCGCGGTTTGGAACTAATCTAAGCATAAGCTATCATTTAAGACTAAAAACAAGCCATAAACTCCTGAAAATATATCAGCATATCACACCTGAAATTTAAGAAAATTTAAATTTTCAGAATAAAAATTGTTTGGTAATAAAAAAGGTAGCACAGAGACGGGAACTTGAACTAATCTAAATATGATCTATCATTTAAGTTTAAAAAAAATCCTAGAACTCCTGAAAATATCTCAGCATATCACACCTGAAGTTTGAGAAAATTGAAATTTTTAGAGTAAATTTTTTCGTAATAAAAAAGGCAGCGCAGAGCCTGGAACTGCAAGGTTTTGTACGTAACCGAGCATTAGCTATCGTTTAAGACCAAAAACAAGCCTAAAACTCCTGAAAATATATCAGCATATCACACGTGAAATTTGAGAAAATCTATATTACAGAATAATTTTTTTCGTAATAAGAAAAGACAGCGCAGAGCCAGAAACTGCAAGTTTTTGTACGTAACCGAGCATAAGCTATCGTTTGAGACTAAAAACAAGCCCCAAATTCCTGATAATATATCAGCATATCACATCTTAAATTTGAGAAAATCGAAATTTCAGACTTATTTTTTTCATAGAACATAAGTACACTCAGAGCCAGGAACTACGCGGTTTTGTACGTAACCAAGCATGAGCTATCGTTTGAGACCAAAATCAAGCCTAGAACTCCTGAAAATATCTCAGCATATCACACCTGAAGTTTGAGAAAATTGAAATTTTTAGAGTAAATTTTTTTCGTAATAAAAAAGGCAGCACCGAGATGTGAACTCCGGGTTTTTGCACTAAGCTAAGCATGAGCTATCATTTAAGATCAAAAATAAGCCTAGAACTCTTGAAAATATATCAGCATATCACACCTGTAGTTTGAGAAATTCTAAATTTCAGAGTAAATTTTTTCGTAATAAAAAAGGCAGCACCGAGATGTGAACTCCGAGTTTTCGCACTAAGCTAAGCATGAGCTATCATTTAAGACCAAAAATAAGCCTAGAACTCTTGAATATATATCAGCATATCACACCTGTAGTTTGAGAAATTCTAAATTTCAGAGTAAATTTTTTCGTAATAAAAAAGGCAGCGCAGAGCCTGGAACTGCGTGGTTTTGTACGTAACCGAGCATTAGCTATCGTTTAAGACCAAAAACAAGCCTAGAACTCCTGAAAATATATCAGCATATCACACCTGAAATTTGAGAAAATCTAAATTACAGAGTAATTTTTTTCGTAATAAAAAAGGCAGCGCAGAGCCAGAAACTGCAAGTTTTTGTACGTAACCGAGTATAAGCTATCGTTTGAGACTAAAAACAAGCCCCAAATTCCTGAAAATATATCAGCATATCACATCTTAAATTTGAGAAAATCGAAATTTCAGACTTATTTTTTTCATAGAACATAAGTACACTCAGAGCCAGGAACTACGCGGTTTTGTACGTAACCAGGCATGAGCTATCGTTTGAGACCAAAAGCAAGCCTAGAACTCCTGAAAATATATCAGCATATCACACCTGAAATATGAGAAAATCGATATTTCAAACTTATTTTTTTGCAGAACATAAGTAAACGTAGAGCGCGGAACTCCGCGGTTTTGGACGAAACCAAGCTTAAGCTATCATTTGAGACCAATAACAAGCCAATAACTCCTGAAAATATATCAGCATATCACACCTGAAATTTGAGAAAACTTAAATTTTCAGAATAAAAAATTTTTGGTAATAAAAAAGGCAGCACAGAGACGGGAACTTCGCGGTTTTCGATGAAGCCAAGCATGTGCTATCATTTGAGACCAATAACAAGCCAAGAACTCCTGAAAATATATAATCATATCACACCTAAAGTTTGAGAAATTCGAAATTTCAGAGTTAATTTTTTTCGTTACAAAAAAGGCAGCACAGAGGCGGGAACTCCGCGGTTTGGAACTAATCTAAGCTTGAGCTATCATTTAAGACTAGAAACAAGCCATAAACTTCTGAAAATATTTCAGCATATTACACCTGAAATTTAAAAAAATTGAAATTTTCAGAATAAAATTTTTTCGTAATAAAAAAGGCAGCACAGAGAAGGGAACTTCGCGGTTTTCGACGAAACCAAGATTGTCCTATCATTTGAGACCAATAACAAGCTAAGAACTCCTGTAAATATATCAGCATATCACTCCTAAAGTTTGAGAAAATCGAAATTTCAGATTTAATTTTTTTCGTTACAAAAAAGGCAGCACAGAGGCGGGAACTCCGCGGTTTGGAACTAATCTAAGCATGAGCTATCACATAAGACTAAAAACAAGCCATAAACTCCTGAAAATATATCAGCATATCACACCTTAAATTTAAAAAAATTGAAATTTTCAGAATAAAAATTTTTCGTAATAAAAAAGGCAGCACAGAGACGGGAACTCCGCGGTTTTGGACGAAACCAAGCTTGAGCTATCATATGAGACCAATGACAAGCCAAGAACTCCTGAAAATATATCAGCATATCACACCTGTAGTTTGAGAAATTCTAAATTTCAGAGTAAATTTTTTCGTAATAAAAAAGGCAGGACCGAGATGTGAACTCCGAGTTTTCGCACTAAGCTAAGCATGAGCTATCATTTAAGACCAAAAATAAGCCTAGAACTCTTGAAAATATATCAGCATATCACACCTGTAGTTTGAGAAATTCTAAATTTCAGAGTAAATTTTTTCGTAATAAAAAAGGCAGCGCAGAGCCTGAATCTGCGTGGTTTTGTACGTAGCCGAGCATTAGCTATCGTTTAAGACCAAAAACAAGCCTAGAACTCCTGAAAATATATCAGCATATCACACCTGAAATTTGAGAAAATCTAAATTACAGAGTAATTTTTTTCGTAATAAAAAAAGGCAGCGCAGAGCCAGAAACTGCAAGTTTTTGTACGTAACCGAGCATAAGCTATCGTTTGAGACTAAAAACAAGCCCCAAATTCCTGAAAATATATCAGCATATCACATCTTAAATTTGAGAAAATCGAAATTTCAGACTTATTTTTTTCATAGAACATAAGTACACTCAGAGCCAGGAACTACGCGGTTTTGTACGTAACAAAGCATGAGCTATCGTTTGAGACCAAAAGCAAGCCTAGAACTCCTGAAAATATATCAGCATATCACACCTGAAATATGAGAAAATCGATATTTCAAACTTATTTTTTCGCAGAACACAAGTAAACGTAGAGCGCGGAACTCCGCGGTTTTGGACGAAACCAAGCTTAAGCTATCATTTGAGACCAATAACAAGCCAATAACTCCTGAAAATATATCAGCATATCACACCTGAAATTTGAGAAAACTTAAATTTTCAGAATAAAAATTGTTTGGTAATAAAAAAGGTAGCACAGAGACGGGAACTTCGCGGTTTTCGACGAAACCAAGCTTGTGCTATCATTTGAGACCAATCACAAAACAAGAACTCCTGTTAATATATCAGCATACCACACCTAAATATTGAGAAAATCGAAATTTCAGAGTTAATTTTTTTCGTTACAAAAAAGGCTGCACAGAGACGGGAACTTGAACTAATCTAAATATGATCTATCATTTAAGTTTAAAAAAAATACTAGAACTCCTGAAAATATCTCAGCATATCACACCTGAAATTTGAGAAAATTGAAATTTTTAGAGTAAATTTTTTTCGTAATAAAAAAGGCAGCACCGAGATGTGAACTCCGGGTTTTTGCACTAAGCTAAGCATGAGCTATCATTTAAGACCAAAAATAAGCCTAGAACTCTTGAAAATATATCAGCATATCACACCTGTAGTTTGAGAAATTGTAAATTTCAGAGTAAATTTTTTCGTAATAAAAAAGGCAGCACCGAGATGTGAACTCCGAGTTTTCGCACTAAGCTAAGCATGAGCTATCATTTAAGACCAAAAATAAGCCTAGAACTCTTGAAAATATATCAGCATATCACACCTGTAGTTTGAGAAATTCTAAATTTCAGAGTAAATTTTTTCGTAATAAAAAAGGCAGCGCAGAGCCTGGAACTGCGTGGTTTTGTACGTAACCGAGCATTAGCTATCGTTTAAGACCAAAAACAAGCCTAGAACTCCTTAAAATATATCAGCATATCACACCTGAAATTTGAGAAAATCTAAATTACAGACTTATTTTTTTCATAGAACATAAGTACACTCAGAGCCAGGAACTACGCGGTTTTGTACGTAACCAGGCATGAGCTATCGTTTGAGACCAAAAGCAAGCCTAGAACTCCTGAAAATATATCAGCATATCACACCTGAAATATGAGAAAATCGATATTTCAAACTTATTTTTTCGCAGAACATAAGTAAACATAGAGCGCGGAACTCCGCGGTTTTGGACGAAACCAAGCTTAAGCTATCATTTGAGACCAATAACAAGCCAATAACTCCTGAAAATATATCAGCATATCACACCTGAAATTTGAGAAAACTTAAATTTTCAGAATAAAAATTTTTTGGTAATAAAAAAGGCAGCACAGAGACGGGAACTTCACGGTTTTCGATGAAGCCAAGCATGTGCTATCATTTGAGGCCAATAACAAGCCAAGAACTCCTGAAAATATATCATCATATCACACCTAAAATTTGAGAAATTCGAAATTTCAGAGTTAATTTTTTTTGTTACAAAAAAGGCAGCACAGAGGCGGGAACTCCGCGGTTTGGAACTAATCTAAGCTTGAGCTATCATTTAAGACTAGAAACAAGCCATAAACTTCTGAAAATATTTCAGCATATTACACCTGAAATTTAAAAAAATTGAAATTTTCAGAATAAAATTTTTTCGTAATAAAAAAGGCAGCACAGAGAAGGGAACTTCGCGGTTTTCGACGAAACCAAGATTGTCCTATCATTTGAGACCAATAACAAGCTAAGAACTCCTGTAAATATATCAGCATATCACTCCTAAAGTTTGAGAAAATCGAAATTTCAGATTTAATTTTTTTCGTTACAAAAAAGGCAGCACAGAGGCGGGAACTCCGCGGTTTGGAACTAATCTAAGCATGAGCTATCACATAAGACTAAAAACAAGCCATAAACTCCTGAAAATATATCAGCATATCACACCTTAAATTTAAAAAAATTGAAATTTTCAGAATAAAAATTTTTCGTAATAAAAAAGGCAGCACAGAGACGGGTACTCCGCGGTTTTGGACGAAACCAAGCTTGAGCTATCATATGAGACCAATGACAAGCCAAGAACTCCTGAAAATATATCAGCATATCACACCTGATGTTTGAGAAAACTTAAATTTTCAGAATAAAAATTGTTTGGTAATAAAAAAGGTAGCACAGAGACAAGAACTTCGCGGTTTTCGACGAAACCAAGCTTGTGCTATCATTTGAGACCAATCACAAAACAAGAACTCCTGTTAATATATCAGCATACCACACCTAAAGATTGAGAAAATCGAAATTTCAGAGTTAATTTTTTTCGTTACAAAAAAGGCTGCACAGAGACGGGAACTTGAACTAATCTAAATATGATCTATCATTTAAGTTTAAAAAAAATCCTAGAACTCCTGAAAATATCTCAGCATATCACACCTGAAGTTTGAGAAAATTGAAATTTTTAGAGTAAATTTTTTTCGTAATAAAAAAGGCAGCACCGAGATGTGAACTCCGGGTTTTTGCACTAAGCTAAGCATGAGCTATCATTTAAGACCAAAAAAAAGCCTAGAACTCTTGAAAATATATCAGCATATCACACCTGTAGTTTGAGAAATTCTAAATTTCAGAGTAAATTTTTTCGTAATAAAAAAGGCAGGACCGAGATGTGAACTCCGAGTTTTCGCACTAAGCTAAGCATGAGCTATCATTTAAGACCAAAAATAAGCCTAGAACTCTTGAAAATATATCAGCATATCACACCTGTAGTTTGAGAAATTCTAAATTTCAGAGTAAATTTTTTCGTAATAAAAAAGGCAGCGCAGAGCCTGGAACTGCGTGGTTTTGTACGTAGCCGAGCATTAGCTATCGTTTAAGACCAAAAACAAGCCTAGAACTCCTGAAAATATATCAGCATATCACACCTGAAATTTGAGAAAATCTAAATTACAGAGTAATTTTTTTCGTAATAAAAAAAGGCAGCGCAGAGCCAGAAACTGCAAGTTTTTGTACGTAACCGAGCATAAGCTATCGTTTCAGACTAAAAACAAGCCCCAAATTCCTGAAAATATATCAGCATATCACATCTTAAATTTGAGAAAATCGAAATTTCAGACTTATTTTTTTCATAGAACATAAGTACACTCAGAGCCAGGAACTACGCGGTTTTGTACGTAACCAAGCATGAGCTATCGTTTGAGACCAAAAGCAAGCCTAGAACTCCTGAAAATATATCAGCATATCACACCTGAAATATGAGAAAATCGATATTTCAAACTTATTTTTTCGCAGAACATAAGTAAACGTAGGCCGCGGAACTCCGCGGTTTTGGACGAAACCAAGCTTAAGCTATCATTTGAGACCAATAACAAGCCAATAACTCCTGAAAATATATCAGCATATCACACCTGAAATTTGAGAAAACTTAAATTTTCAGAATAAAAATTTTTTGGTAATAAAAAAGGCAGCACAGAGACGGGAACTTCGCGGTTTTCGATGAAGCCAAGCATGTGCTATCATTTGAGACCAATAACAAGCCAAGAACTCCTGAAAATATATCATCATATCACACCTAAAGTTTGAGAAATTCTAAATTTCAGAGTTAATTTTTTTTGTTACAAAAAAGGCAGCACAGAGGCGGGAACTCCGCGGTTTGGAACTAATCTAAGCATGACCTATCATTTAAGACTAAAAACAAGCCATAATCTCCTGAAAATATATCAGCATATCACACCTGAAATTTAAAAAAATTGAAATTTTCAGAATAAAATTTTTTCGTAATAAAAAAGGCAGCACAGAGAAGGGAACTTCGCGGTTTTCGACGAAACCAAGATTGTCCTATCATTTGAGACCAATAACAAGCTAAGAAATCCTGTAAATATATCAGCATATCACTCCTAAAGTTTGAGAAAATCGAAATTTCAGAGTTAATTTTTTTCGTTACAAAAAAGGCAGCACAGAGGCGGGAACTCCGCGGTTTGGAACTAATCTAAGCATGAGCTATCATTCAAGACTAAAAACAAGCCATAAACTCCTGAAAATATATGAGCATATCACACCTGAAATTTAAAAAAATTGAAATTTTCAGAATAAAAATTTTTCGTAATAAAAAAGGCAGCACAGAGACGGGAACTCCGCGGTTTTGGACGAAACCAAGCTTGAGCTATCATTTGAGACCAATGACAAGCCAAGAACTCCTGAAAATATATCAGCATATCACACCTGATATTTGAGAAAACTTAAATTTTCAGATTAAAAATTGTTTGGTAATAAAAAAGGTAGCACAGAGACGGGAACTTCGCGGTTTTCGACGAAACAAAGCTTGTGCTATCATTTGAGACCAATCACAAAACAAGAACTCCTGTTAATATATCAGCATACCACACCTAAATATTGAGAAAATCGAAATTTCAGAGTTAATTTTTTTCGTTACAAAAAAGGCAGCACAGAGGCGGGAACTCCGCGGTTTGGAACTAATCTAAGCATGAGCTATCATTTAAGACTAGAAACAAGCCATAAACTCCTGAAAATATATCAGCATATTACACCTGAAATTTAAAAAAATTGAAATTTTCAGAATAAAATTTTTTCGTAATAAAAAAGGCAGCACAGAGAAGGGAACTTCGCGGTTTTCGACGAAACCAAGATTGTCCTATCATTTGAGACCAATAACAAGCTAAGAACTCCTGTAAATATATCAGCATATCACTCCTAAAGTTTGAGAAAATCGTAATTTCAGATTTAATTTTTTTCGTTAAAAAAAAGGCAGCACAGAGGCGGGAACTCCGCGGTTTGGAACTAATCTAAGCATGAGCTATCATTTGAGACTAAAAACAAGCCATAAACTCCTGAAAATATATCAGCATATCACACCTGAAATTTAAAAAAATTGAAATTTTCAGAATAAAAATTTTTCGTAAGAAAAAAGGCAGCACAGAGACGGGAACTCCGCGGTTTTGGACGAAACCAAGCTTGAGCTATCATTTGAGGCCAATGACAAGCCAAGAACTCCTGAAAATATATCAGCATATCACACCTGATGTTTGAGAAAACTTAAATTTTCAGAATAAAAATTGTTTGGTAATAAAAAAGGTAGCACAGAGACGGGGACTTCGCGGTTTTCGACGAAACCAAGCTTGTGCTATCATTTGAGACTAATCACAAAACAAAAACTCCTGTTAATATATCAGCATACCACACCTAAAGATTGAGAAAATCGAAATTTCAGAGTTATTTTTTTTCGTTACAAAAAAGGCTGCACAGAGACGGGAACTTGAACTAATCTAAATATGATCTATCATTTAAGTTTAAAAAAAATCCTAGAACTCCTGAAAATATCTCAGCATATCACACCTGAAGTTTGAGAAAATTGAAATTTTTAGAGTAAATTTTTTTCGTAATAAAAAAGGCAGCACCGAGATGTGAACTCCGGGTTTTTGCACTAAGCTAAGCATGAGCTATCATTTAAGACCAAAAATAAGCCTAGAACTCTTGAAAATATATAAGCATATCACACCTGTAGTTTGAGAAATTCTAAATTTCAGAGTAAATTTTTTCGTAATAAAAAAGGCAGGACCGAGATGTGAACTCCGAGTTTTCGCACTAAGCTAAGCATGAGCTATCATTTAAGACCAAAAATAAGCCTAGAACTCTTGAAAATATATCAGCATATCACACCTGTAGTTTGAGAAATTCTAAATTTCAGAGTAAATTTTTTCGTAATAAAAAAGGCAGCGCAGAGCCTGAATCTGCGTGGTTTTGTACGTAGCCGAGCATTAGCTATCGTTTAAGACCAAAAACAAGCCTAGAACTCCTGAAAATATATCAGCATATCACACCTGAAATTTGAGAAAATCTAAATTACAGAGTAATTTTTTTCGTAATAAAAAAAGGCAGCGCAGAGCCAGAAACTGCAAGTTTTTGTACGTAACCGAGCATAAGCTATCGTTTGAGACTAAAAACAAGCCCCAAATTCCTGAAAATATATCAGCATATCACATCTTAAATTTGAGAAAATCGAAATTTCAGACTTATTTTTTTCATAGAACATAAGTACACTCAGAGCCAGGAACTACGCGGTTTTGTACGTAACCAAGCATGAGCTATCGTTTGAGACCAAAAGCAAGCCTAGAACTCCTGAAAATATATCAGCATATCACACCTGAAATATGAGAAAATCGATATTTCAAACTTATTTTTTCGCAGAACACAAGTAAACGTAGAGCGCGGAACTCCGCGGTTTTGGACGAAACCAAGCTTAAGCTATCATTTGAGACCAATAACAAGCCAAAAACTCCTGAAAATATATCAGCATATCACACCTGAAATTTGAGAAAACTTAAATTTTCAGAATAAAAATTGTTTGGTAATAAAAAAGGTAGCACAGAGACGGGAACTTCGCGGTTTTCGACGAAACCAAGCTTGTGCTATCATTTGAGACCAATCACAAAACAAGAACTCCTGTTAATATATCAGCATACCACACCTAAATATTGAGAAAATCGAAATTTCAGAGTTAATTTTTTTCGTTACAAAAAAGGCTGCACAGAGACGGGAACTTGAACTAATCTAAATATGATCTATCATTTAAGTTTAAAAAAAATACTAGAACTCCTGAAAATATCTCAGCATATCACACCTGAAATTTGAGAAAATTGAAATTTTTAGAGTAAATTTTTTTCGTAATAAAAAAGGCAGCACCGAGATGTGAACTCCGGGTTTTTGCACTAAGCTAAGCATGAGCTATCATTTAAGACCAAAAATAAGCCTAGAACTCTTGAAAATATATCAGCATATCACACCTGTAGTTTGAGAAATTCTAAATTTCAGAGTAAATTTTTTCGTAATAAAAAAGGCAGGACCGAGATGTGAACTCCGAGTTTTCGCACTAAGCTAAGCATGAGCTATCATTTAAGACCAAAAATAAGCCTAGAACTCTTGAAAATATATCAGCATATCACACCTGTAGTTTGAGAAATTCTAAATTTCAGAGTAAATTTTTCGTAATAAAAAAGGCAGCGCAGAGCCTGGAACTGCGTGGTTTTGTACGTAACCGAGCATTAGCTATCGTTTAAGACCAAAAACAAGCCTAGAACTCCTGAAAATATATCAGCATATCACACCTGAAATTTGAGAAAATCTAAATTACAGAGTAATTTTTTTCGTAATAAAAAAAGGCAGCGCAGAGCCAGAAACTGCAAGTTTTTGTACGTAACCGAGCATAAGCTATCGTTTCAGACTAAAAACAAGCCCCAAATTCCTGAAAATATATCAGCATATCACATCTTAAATTTGAGAAAATCGAAATTTCAGACTTATTTTTTTCATAGAACATAAGTACACTCAGAGCCAGGAACTACGCGGTTTTGTACGTAACCAAGCATGAGCTATCGTTTGAGACCAAAAGCAAGCCTAGAACTCCTGAAAATATATCAGCATATCACACCTGAAATATGAGAAAATCGATATTTCAAACTTATTTTTTCGCAGAACATAAGTAAACGTAGGCCGCGGAACTCCGCGGTTTTGGACGAAACCAAGCTTAAGCTATCATTTGAGACCAATAACAAGCCAATAACTCCTGAAAATATATCAGCATATCACACCTGAAATTTGAGAAAACTTAAATTTTCAGAATAAAAATTTTTTGGTAATAAAAAAGGCAGCACAGAGACGGGAACTTCGCGGTTTTCGATGAAGCCAAGCATGTGCTATCATTTGAGACCAATAACAAGCCAAGAACTCCTGAAAATATATCATCATATCACACCTAAAGTTTGAGAAATTCTAAATTTCAGAGTTAATTTTTTTTGTTACAAAAAAGGCAGCACAGAGGCGGGAACTCCGCGGTTTGGAACTAATCTAAGCATGAGCTATCATTTAAGACTAAAAACAAGCCATAAACTCCTGAAAATATATCAGCATATCACACCTGAAATTTAAAAAAATTGAAATTTTCAGAATAAAATTTTTTCGTAATAAAAAAGTCAGCACAGAGAAGGGAACTTCGCGGTTTTCGACGAAACCAAGATTGTCCTATCATTTGAGACCAATAACAAGCTAAGAAATCCTGTAAATATATCAGCATATCACTCCTAAAGTTTGAGAAAATCGAAATTTCAGAGTTAATTTTTTTCGTTACAAAAAAGGCAGCACAGAGGCGGGAACTCCGCGGTTTGGAACTAATCTAAGCATGAGCTATCATTCAAGACTAAAAACAAGCCATAAACTCCTGAAAATATATGAGCATATCACACCTGAAATTTAAAAAAATTGAAATTTTCAGAATAAAAATTTTTCGTAATAAAAAAGGCAGCACAGAGACGGGAACTCCGCGGTTTTGGACGAAACCAAGCTTGAGCTATCATTTGAGACCAATGACAAGCCAAGAACTCCTGAAAATATATCAGCATATCACACCTGATATTTGAGAAAACTTAAATTTTCAGATTAAAAATTGTTTGGTAATAAAAAAGGTAGCACAGAGACGGGAACTTCGCGGTTTTCGACGAAACAAAGCTTGTGCTATCATTTGAGACCAATCACAAAACAAGAACTCCTGTTAATATATCAGCATACCACACCTAAAAATTGAGAAAATCGAAATTTCAGAGTTAATTTTTTTCGTTACAAAAAAGGCAGCACAGAGGCGGGAACTCCGCGGTTTGGAACTAATCTAAGCATGAGCTATCATTTAAGACTAGAAACAAGCCATAAACTCCTGAAAATATATCAGCATATTACACCTGAAATTTAAAAAAATTGAAATTTTCAGAATAAAATTTTTTCGTAATAAAAAAGGCAGCACAGAGAAGGGAACTTCGCGGTTTTCGACGAAACCAAGATTGTCCTATCATTTGAGACCAATAACAAGCTAAGAACTCCTGTAAATATATCAGCATATCACTCCTAAAGTTTGAGAAAATCGTAATTTCAGATTTAATTTTTTTCGTTACAAAAAAGGCAGCACAGAGGCGGGAACTCCGCGGTTTGGAACTAATCTAAGCATGAGCTATCATTTGAGACTAAAAACAAGCCATAAACTCCTGAAAATATATCAGCATATCACACCTGAAATTTAAAAAAATTTAAATTTTCAGAATAAAAATTTTTCGTAAGAAAAAAGGCAGCACAGAGACGGGAACTCCGCGGTTTTGGACGAAACCAAGCTTGAGCTATCATTTGAGGCCAATGACAAGCCAAGAACTCCTGAAAATATATCAGCATATCACACCTGATGTTTGAGAAAACTTAAATTTTCAGAATAAAAATTGTTTGGTAATAAAAAAGGTAGCACAGAGACGGGGACTTCGCGGTTTTCGACGAAACCAAGCTTGTGCTATCATTTGAGACTAATCACAAAACAAAAACTCCTGTTAATATATCAGCATACCACACCTAAAGATTGAGAAAATCGAAATTTCAGAGTTATTTTTTTTCGTTACAAAAAAGGCTGCACAGAGACGGGAACTTGAACTAATCTAAATATGATCTATCATTTAAGTTTAAAAAAAATCCTAGAACTCCTGAAAATATCTCAGCATATCACACCTGAAGTTTGAGAAAATTGAAATTTTTAGAGTAAATTTTTTTCGTAATAAAAAAGGCAGCACCGAGATGTGAACTCCGGGTTTTTGCACTAAGCTAAGCATGAGCTATCATTTAAGACCAAAAATAAGCCTAGAACTCTTGAAAATATATCAGCATATCACACCTGTAGTTTGAGAAATTCTAAATTTCAGAGTAAATATTTTCGTAATAAAAAAGGCAGGACCGAGATGTGAACTCCGAGTTTTCGCACTAAGCTAAGCATGAGCTATCATTTAAGACCAAAAATAAGCCTAGAACTCTTGAAAATATATCAGCATATCACACCTGTAGTTTGAGAAATTCTAAATTTCAGAGTAAATTTTTTCGTAATAAAAAAGGCAGCGCAGAGCCTGAATCTGCGTGGTTTTGTACGTAGCCGAGCATGAGCTATCGTTTAAGACCAAAAACAAGCCTAGAACTCCTGAAAATATATCAGCATATCACACCTGAAATTTGAGAAAATCTAAATTACAGAGTAATTTTTTTCGTAATAAAAAAAGGCAGCGCAGAGCCAGAAACTGCAAGTTTTTGTACGTAACCGAGCATAAGCTATCGTTTGAGACTAAAAACAAGCCCCAAATTCCTGAAAATATATCAGCATATCACATCTTAAATTTGAGAAAATCGAAATTTCAGACTTATTTTTTTCATAGAACATAAGTACACTCAGAGCCAGGAACTACGCGGTTTTGTACGTAACAAAGCATGAGCTATCGTTTGAGACCAAAAGCAAGCCTAGAACTCCTGAAAATATATCAGCATATCACACCTGAAATATGAGAAAATCGATATTTCAAACTTATTTTTTCGCAGAACACAAGTAAACGTAGAGCGCGGAACTCCGCGGTTTTGGACGAAACCAAGCTTAAGCTATCATTTGAGACCAATAACAAGCCAATAACTCCTGAAAATATATCAGCATATCACACCTGAAATTTGAGAAAACTTAAATTTTCAGAATAAAAATTGTTTGGTAATAAAAAAGGTAGCACAGAGACGGGAACTTCGCGGTTTTCGACGAAACCAAGCTTGTGCTATCATTTGAGACCAATCACAAAACAAGAACTCCTGTTAATATATCAGCATACCACACCTAAATATTGAGAAAATCGAAATTTCAGAGTTAATTTTTTTCGTTACAAAAAAGGCTGCACAGAGACGGGAACTTGAACTAATCTAAATATGATCTATCATTTAAGTTTAAAAAAAATACTAGAACTCCTGAAAATATCTCAGCATATCACACCTGAAATTTGAGAAAATTGAAATTTTTAGAGTAAATTTTTTTCGTAATAAAAAAGGCAGCACCGAGATGTGAACTCCGGGTTTTTGCACTAAGCTAAGCATGAGCTATCATTTAAGACCAAAAATAAGCCTAGAACTCTTGAAAATATATCAGCATATCACACCTGTAGTTTGAGAAATTGTAAATTTCAGAGTAAATTTTTTCGTAATAAAAAAGGCAGCACCGAGATGTGAACTCCGAGTTTTCGCACTAAGCTAAGCATGAGCTATCATTTAAGACCAAAAATAAGCCTAGAACTCTTGAAAATATATCAGCATATCACACCTGTAGTTTGAGAAATTCTAAATTTCAGAGTAAATTTTTTCGTAATAAAAAAGGCAGCGCAGAGCCTGGAACTGCGTGGTTTTGTACGTAACCGAGCATTAGCTATCGTTTAAGACCAAAAACAAGCCTAGAACTCCTTAAAATATATCAGCATATCACACCTGAAATTTGAGAAAATCTAAATTACAGAGTAATTTTTTTCGTAATAAAAAAAGGCAGCGCAGAGCCAGAAACTGCAAGTTTTTGTACGTAACCGAGCATAAGCTATCGTTTGAGACTAAAAACAAGCCCCAAATTCCTGAAAATATATCAGCATATCACATCTTAAATTTGAGAAAATCGAAATTTCAGACTTATATTTTTCATAGAACATAAGTACACTCAGAGCCAGGAACTACGCGGTTTTGTACGTAACCAGGCATGAGCTATCGTTTGAGACCAAAAGCAAGCCTAGAACTCCTGAAAATATATCAGCATATCACACCTGAAATATGAGAAAATCGATATTTCAAACTTATTTTTTCGCAGAACATAAGTAAACATAGAGCGCGGAACTCCGCGGTTTTGGACGAAACCAAGCTTAAGCTATCATTTGAGACCAATAACAAGCCAATAACTCCTGAAAATATATCAGCATATCACACCTGAAATTTGAGAAAACTTAAATTTTCAGAATAAAAATTTTTTGGTAATAAAAAAGGCAGCACAGAGACGGGAACTTCACGGTTTTCGATGAAGCCAAGCATGTGCTATCATTTGAGGCCAATAACAAGCCAAGAACTCCTGAAAATATATCATCATATCACACCTAAAATTTGAGAAATTCGAAATTTCAGAGTTAATTTTTTTTGTTACAAAAAAGGCAGCACAGAGGCGGGAACTCCGCGGTTTGGAACTAATCTAAGCTTGAGCTATCATTTAAGACTAGAAACAAGCCATAAACTTCTGAAAATATTTCAGCATATTACACCTGAAATTTAAAAAAATTGAAATTTTCAGAATAAAATTTTTTCGTAATAAAAAAGGCAGCACAGAGAAGGGAACTTCGCGGTTTTCGACGAAACCAAGATTGTCCTATCATTTGAGACCAATAACAAGCTAAGAACTCCTGTAAATATATCAGCATATCACTCCTAAAGTTTGAGAAAATCGAAATTTCAGATTTAATTTTTTTCGTTACAAAAAAGGCAGCACAGAGGCGGGAACTCCGCGGTTTGGAACTAATCTAAGCATGAGCTATCACATAAGACTAAAAACAAGCCATAAACTCCTGAAAATATATCAGCATATCACACCTTAAATTTAAAAAAATTGAAATTTTCAGAATAAAAATTTTTCGTAATAAAAAAGGCAGCACAGAGACGGGAACTCCGCGGTTTTGGACGAAACCAAGCTTGAGCTATCATATGAGACCAATGACAAGCCAAGAACTCCTGAAAATATATCAGCATATCACACCTGATGTTTGAGGAAACTTAAATTTTCAGAATAAAAATTGTTTGGTAATAAAAAAGGTAGCACAGAGACAAGAACTTCGCGGTTTTCGACGAAACCAAGCTTGTGCTATCATTTGAGACCAATCACAAAACAAGAACTCCTGTTAATATATCAGCATACCACACCTAAAGATTGAGAAAATCGAAATTTCAGAGTTAATTTTTTTCGTTACAAAAAAGGCTGCACAGAGACGGGAACTTGAACTAATCTAAATATGATCTATCATTTAAGTTTAAAAAAAATCCTAGAACTCCTGAAAATATCTCAGCATATCACACCTGAAGTTTGAGAAAATTGAAATTTTTAGAGTAAATTTTTTTCGTAATAAAAAAGGCAGCACCGAGATGTGAACTCCGGGTTTTTGCACTAAGCTAAGCATGAGCTATCATTTAAGACCAAAAAAAAGCCTAGAACTCTTGAAAATATATCAGCATATCACACCTGTAGTTTGAGAAATTCTAAATTTCAGAGTAAATTTTTTCGTAATAAAAAAGGCAGGACCGAGATGTGAACTCCGAGTTTTCGCACTAAGCTAAGCATGAGCTATCATTTAAGACCAAAAATAAGCCTAGAACTCTTGAAAATATATCAGCATATCACACCTGTAGTTTGAGAAATTCTAAATTTCAGAGTAAATTTTTTCGTAATAAAAAAGGCAGCGCAGAGCCTGGAACTGCGTGGTTTTGTACGTAGCCGAGCATTAGCTATCGTTTAAGACCAAAAACAAGCCTAGAACTCCTGAAAATATATCAGCATATCACACCTGAAATTTGAGAAAATCTAAATTACAGAGTAATTTTTTTCGTAATAAAAAAAGGCAGCGCAGAGCCAGAAACTGCAAGTTTTTGTACGTAACCGAGCATAAGCTATCGTTTCAGACTAAAAACAAGCCCCAAATTCCTGAAAATATATCAGCATATCACATCTTAAATTTGAGAAAATCGAAATTTCAGACTTATTTTTTTCATAGAACATAAGTACACTCAGAGCCAGGAACTACGCGGTTTTGTACGTAACCAAGCATGAGCTATCGTTTGAGACCAAAAGCAAGCCTAGAACTCCTGAAAATATATCAGCATATCACACCTGAAATTTGAGAAAACTTAAATTTTCAGAATAAAAATTTTTTGGTAATAAAAAAGGCAGCACAGAGACGGGAACTTCGCGGTTTTCGATGAAGCCAAGCATGTGCTATCATTTGAGACCAATAACAAGCCAAGAACTCCTGAAAATATATCATCATATCACACCTAAAGTTTGAGAAATTCTAAATTTCAGAGTTAATTTTTTTTGTTACAAAAAAGGCAGCACAGAGGCGGGAACTCCGCGGTTTGGAACTAATCTAAGCATGACCTATCATTTAAGACTAAAAACAAGCCATAATCTCCTGAAAATATATCAGCATATCACACCTGAAATTTAAAAAAATTGAAATTTTCAGAATAAAATTTTTTCGTAATAAAAAAGGCAGCACAGAGAAGGGAACTTCGCGGTTTTCGACGAAACCAAGATTGTCCTATCATTTGAGACCAATAACAAGCTAAGAAATCCTGTAAATATATCAGCATATCACTCCTAAAGTTTGAGAAAATCGAAATTTCAGAGTTAATTTTTTTCGTTACAAAAAAGGCAGCACAGAGGCGGGAACTCCGCGGTTTGGAACTAATCTAAGCATGAGCTATCATTCAAGACTAAAAACAAGCCATAAACTCCTGAAAATATATGAGCATATCACACCTGAAATTTAAAAAAATTGAAATTTTCAGAATAAAAATTTTTCGTAATAAAAAAGGCAGCACAGAGACGGGAACTCCGCGGTTTTGGACGAAACCAAGCTTGAGCTATCATTTGAGACCAATGACAAGCCAAGAACTCCTGAAAATATATCAGCATATCACACCTGATATTTGAGAAAACTTAAATTTTCAGATTAAAAATTGTTTGGTAATAAAAAAGGTAGCACAGAGACGGGAACTTCGCGGTTTTCGACGAAACAAAGCTTGTGCTATCATTTGAGACCAATCACAAAACAAGAACTCCTGTTAATATATCAGCATACCACACCTAAATATTGAGAAAATCGAAATTTCAGAGTTAATTTTTTTCGTTACAAAAAAGGCAGCACAGAGGCGGGAACTCCGCGGTTTGGAACTAATCTAAGCATGAGCTATCATTTAAGACTAGAAACAAGCCATAAACTCCTGAAAATATATCAGCATATTACACCTGAAATTTAAAAAAATTGAAATTTTCAGAATAAAATTTTTTCGTAATAAAAAAGGCAGCACAGAGAAGGGAACTTCGCGGTTTTCGACGAAACCAAGATTGTCCTATCATTTGAGACCAATAACAAGCTAAGAACTCCTGTAAATATATCAGCATATCACTCCTAAAGTTTGAGAAAATCGTAATTTCAGATTTAATTTTTTTCGTTACAAAAAAGGCAGCACAGAGGCGGGAACTCCGCGGTTTGGAACTAATCTAAGCATGAGCTATCATTTGAGACTAAAAACAAGCCATAAACTCCTGAAAATATATCAGCATATCACACCTGAAATTTAAAAAAATTGAAATTTTCAGAATAAAAATTTTTCGTAAGAAAAAAGGCAGCACAGAGACGGGAACTCCGCGGTTTTGGACGAAACCAAGCTTGAGCTATCATTTGAGGCCAATGACAAGCCAAGAACTCCTGAAAATATATCAGCATATCACACCTGATGTTTGAGAAAACTTAAATTTTCAGAATAAAAATTGTTTGGTAATAAAAAAGGTAGCACAGAGACGGGGACTTCGCGGTTTTCGACGAAACCAAGCTTGTGCTATCATTTGAGACTAATCACAAAACAAAAACTCCTGTTAATATATCAGCATACCACACCTAAAGATTGAGAAAATCGAAATTTCAGAGTTATTTTTTTTCGTTACAAAAAAGGCTGCACAGAGACGGGAACTTGAACTAATCTAAATATGATCTATCATTTAAGTTTAAAAAAAATCCTAGAACTCCTGAAAATATCTCAGCATATCACACCTGAAGTTTGAGAAAATTGAAATTTTTAGAGTAAATTTTTTTCGTAATAAAAAAGGCAGCACCGAGATGTGAACTCCGGGTTTTTGCACTAAGCTAAGCATGAGCTATCATTTAAGACCAAAAATAAGCCTAGAACTCTTGAAAATATATAAGCATATCACACCTGTAGTTTGAGAAATTCTAAATTTCAGAGTAAATTTTTTCGTAATAAAAAAGGCAGGACCGAGATGTGAACTCCGAGTTTTCGCACTAAGCTAAGCATGAGCTATCATTTAAGACCAAAAATAAGCCTAGAACTCTTGAAAATATATCAGCATATCACACCTGTAGTTTGAGAAATTCTAAATTTCAGAGTAAATTTTTTCGTAATAAAAAAGGCAGCGCAGAGCCTGAATCTGCGTGGTTTTGTACGTAGCCGAGCATTAGCTATCGTTAAAGACCAAAAACAAGCCTAGAACTCCTGAAAATATATCAGCATATCACACCTGAAATTTGAGAAAATCTAAATTACAGAGTAATTTTTTTCGTAATAAAAAAAGGCAGCGCAGAGCCAGAAACTGCAAGTTTTTGTACGTAACCGAGCATAAGCTATCGTTTGAGACTAAAAACAAGCCCCAAATTCCTGAAAATATATCAGCATATCACATCTTAAATTTGAGAAAATCGAAATTTCAGACTTATTTTTTTCATAGAACATAAGTACACTCAGAGCCAGGAACTACGCGGTTTTGTACGTAACCAAGCATGAGCTATCGTTTGAGACCAAAAGCAAGCCTAGAACTCCTGAAAATATATCAGCATATCACACCTGAAATATGAGAAAATCGATATTTCAAACTTATTTTTTCGCAGAACACAAGTAAACGTAGAGCGCGGAACTCCGCGGTTTTGGACGAAACCAAGCTTAAGCTATCATTTGAGACCAATAACAAGCCAAAAACTCCTGAAAATATATCAGCATATCACACCTGAAATTTGAGAAAACTTAAATTTTCAGAATAAAAATTGTTTGGTAATAAAAAAGGTAGCACAGAGACGGGAACTTCGCGGTTTTCGACGAAACCAAGCTTGTGCTATCATTTGAGACCAATCACAAAACAAGAACTCCTGTTAATATATCAGCATACCACACCTAAATATTGAGAAAATCGAAATTTCAGAGTTAATTTTTTTCGTTACAAAAAAGGCTGCACAGAGACGGGAACTTGAACTAATCTAAATATGATCTATCATTTAAGTTTAAAAAAAATACTAGAACTCCTGAAAATATCTCAGCATAACACACCTGAAATTTGAGAAAATTGAAATTTTTAGAGTAAATTTTTTTCGTAATAAAAAAGGCAGCACCGAGATGTGAACTCCGGGTTTTTGCACTAAGCTAAGCATGAGCTATCATTTAAGACCAAAAATAAGCCTAGAACTCTTGAAAATATATCAGCATATCACACCTGTAGTTTGAGAAATTCTAAATTTCAGAGTAAATTTTTTCGTAATAAAAAAGGCAGGACCGAGATGTGAACTCCGAGTTTTCGCACTAAGCTAAGCATGAGCTATCATTTAAGACCAAAAATAAGCCTAGAACTCTTGAAAATATATCAGCATATCACACCTGTAGTTTGAGAAATTCTAAATTTCAGAGTAAATTTTTCGTAATAAAAAAGGCAGCGCAGAGCCTGGAACTGCGTGGTTTTGTACGTAGCCGAGCATTAGCTATCGTTTAAGACCAAAAACAAGCCTAGAACTCCTGAAAATATATCAGCATATCACACCTGAAATTTGAGAAAATCTAAATTACAGAGTAATTTTTTTCGTAATAAAAAAAGGCAGCGCAGAGCCAGAAACTGCAAGTTTTTGTACGTAACCGAGCATAAGCTATCGTTTCAGACTAAAAACAAGCCCCAAATTCCTGAAAATATATCAGCATATCACATCTTAAATTTGAGAAAATCGAAATTTCAGACTTATTTTTTTCATAGAACATAAGTACACTCAGAGCCAGGAACTACGCGGTTTTGTACGTAACCAAGCATGAGCTATCGTTTGAGACCAAAAGCAAGCCTAGAACTCCTGAAAATATATCAGCATATCACACCTGAAATATGAGAAAATCGATATTTCAAACTTATTTTTTCGCAGAACATAAGTAAACGTAGGCCGCGGAACTCCGCGGTTTTGGACGAAACCAAGCTTAAGCTATCATTTGAGACCAATAACAAGCCAATAACTCCTGAAAATATATCAGCATATCACACCTGAAATTTGAGAAAACTTAAATTTTCAGAATAAAAATTTTTTGGTAATAAAAAAGGCAGCACAGAGACGGGAACTTCGCGGTTTTCGATGAAGCCAAGCATGTGCTATCATTTGAGACCAATAACAAGCCAAGAACTCCTGAAAATATATCATCATATCACACCTAAAGTTTGAGAAATTCTATATTTCAGAGTTAATTTTTTTTGTTACAAAAAAGGCAGCACAGAGGCGGGAACTCCGCGGTTTGGAACTAATCTAAGCATGAGCTATCATTTAAGACTAAAAACAAGCCATAAACTCCTGAAAATATATCAGCATATCACACCTGAAATTTAAAAAAATTGAAATTTTCAGAATAAAATTTTTTCGTAATAAAAAAGTCAGCACAGAGAAGGGAACTTCGCGGTTTTCGACGAAACCAAGATTGTCCTATCATTTGAGACCAATAACAAGCTAAGAAATCCTGTAAATATATCAGCATATCACTCCTAAAGTTTGAGAAAATCGAAATTTCAGAGTTAATTTTTTTCGTTACAAAAAAGGCAGCACAGAGGCGGGAACTCCGCGGTTTGGAACTAATCTAAGCATGAGCTATCATTCAAGACTAAAAACAAGCCATAAACTCCTGAAAATATATGAGCATATCACACCTGAAATTTAAAAAAATTGAAATTTTCAGAATAAAAATTTTTCGTAATAAAAAAGGCAGCACAGAGACGGGAACTCCGCGGTTTTGGACGAAACCAAGCTTGAGCTATCATTTGAGACCAATGACAAGCCAAGAACTCCTGAAAATATATCAGCATATCACACCTGATATTTGAGAAAACTTAAATTTTCAGATTAAAAATTGTTTGGTAATAAAAAAGGTAGCACAGAGACGGGAACTTCGCGGTTTTCGACGAAACAAAGCTTGTGCTATCATTTGAGACCAATCACAAAACAAGAACTCCTGTTAATATATCAGCATACCACACCTAAAGATTGAGAAAATCGAAATTTCAGAGTTAATTTTTTTCGTTACAAAAAAGGCAGCACAGAGGCGGGAACTCCGCGGTTTGGAACTAATCTAAGCATGAGCTATCATTTAAGACTAGAAACAAGCCATAAACTCCTGAAAATATATCAGCATATTACACCTGAAATTTAAAAAAATTGAAATTTTCAGAATAAAATTTTTTCGTAATAAAAAAGGCAGCACAGAGAAGGGAACTTCGCGGTTTTCGACGAAACCAAGATTGTCCTATCATTTGAGACCAATAACAAGCTAAGAACTCCTGTAAATATATCAGCATATCACTCCTAAAGTTTGAGAAAATCGTAATTTCAGATTTAATTTTTTTCGTTACAAAAAAGGCAGCACAGAGGCGGGAACTCCGCGGTTTGGAACTAATCTAAGCATGAGCTATCATTTGAGACTAAAAACAAGCCATAAACTCCTGAAAATATATCAGCATATCACACCTGAAATTTAAAAAAATTGAAATTTTCAGAATAAAAATTTTTCGTAAGAAAAAAGGCAGCACAGAGACGGGAACTCCGCGGTTTTGGACGAAACCAAGCTTGAGCTATCATTTGAGGCCAATGACAAGCCAAGAACTCCTGAAAATATATCAGCATATCACACCTGATGTTTGAGAAAACTTAAATTTTCAGAATAAAAATTGTTTGGTAATAAAAAAGGTAGCACAGAGACGGGGACTTCGCGGTTTTCGACGAAACCAAGCTTGTGCTATCATTTGAGACTAATCACAAAACAAAAACTCCTGTTAATATATCAGCATACCACACCTAAAGATTGAGAAAATCGAAATTTCAGAGTTATTTTTTTTCGTTACAAAAAAGGCTGCACAGAGACGGGAACTTGAACTAATCTAAATATGATCTATCATTTAAGTTTAAAAAAAATCCTAGAACTCCTGAAAATATCTCAGCATATCACACCTGAAGTTTGAGAAAATTGAAATTTTTAGAGTAAATTTTTTTCGTAATAAAAAAGGCAGCACCGAGATGTGAACTCCGGGTTTTTGCACTAAGCTAAGCATGAGCTATCATTTAAGACCAAAAATAAGCCTAGAACTCTTGAAAATATATCAGCATATCACACCTGTAGTTTGAGAAATTCTAAATTTCAGAGTAAATATTTTCGTAATAAAAAAGGCAGGACCGAGATGTGAACTCCGAGTTTTCGCACTAAGCTAAGCATGAGCTATCATTTAAGACCAAAAATAAGCCTAGAACTCTTGAAAATATATCAGCATATCACACCTGTAGTTTGAGAAATTCTAAATTTCAGAGTAAATTTTTTCGTAATAAAAAAGGCAGCGCAGAGCCTGAATCTGCGTGGTTTTGTACGTAGCCGAGCATGAGCTATCGTTTAAGACCAAAAACAAGCCTAGAACTCCTGAAAATATATCAGCATATCACACCTGAAATTTGAGAAAATCTAAATTACAGAGTAATTTTTTTCGTAATAAAAAAAGGCAGCGCAGAGCCAGAAACTGCAAGTTTTTGTACGTAACCGAGCATAAGCTATCGTTTGAGACTAAAAACAAGCCCCAAATTCCTGAAAATATATCAGCATATCACATCTTAAATTTGAGAAAATCGAAATTTCAGACTTATTTTTTTCATAGAACATAAGTACACTCAGAGCCAGGAACTACGCGGTTTTGTACGTAACAAAGCATGAGCTATCGTTTGAGACCAAAAGCAAGCCTAGAACTCCTGAAAATATATCAGCATATCACACCTGAAATATGAGAAAATCGATATTTCAAACTTATTTTTTCGCAGAACACAAGTAAACGTAGAGCGCGGAACTCCGCGGTTTTGGACGAAACCAAGCTTAAGCTATCATTTGAGACCAATAACAAGCCAATAACTCCTGAAAATATATCAGCATATCACACCTGAAATTTGAGAAAACTTAAATTTTCAGAATAAAAATTGTTTGGTAATAAAAAAGGTAGCACAGAGACGGGAACTTCGCGGTTTTCGACGAAACCAAGCTTGTGCTATCATTTGAGACCAATCACAAAACAAGAACTCCTGTTAATATATCAGCATACCACACCTAAATATTGAGAAAATCGAAATTTCAGAGTTAATTTTTTTCGTTACAAAAAAGGCTGCACAGAGACGGGAACTTGAACTAATCTAAATATGATCTATCATTTAAGTTTAAAAAAAATACTAGAACTCCTGAAAATATCTCAGCATATCACACCTGAAATTTGAGAAAATTGAAATTTTTAGAGTAAATTTTTTTCGTAATAAAAAAGGCAGCACCGAGATGTGAACTCCGGGTTTTTGCACTAAGCTAAGCATGAGCTATCATTTAAGACCAAAAATAAGCCTAGAACTCTTGAAAATATATCAGCATATCACACCTGTAGTTTGAGAAATTGTAAATTTCAGAGTAAATTTTTTCGTAATAAAAAAGGCAGCACCGAGATGTGAACTCCGAGTTTTCGCACTAAGCTAAGCATGAGCTATCATTTAAGACCAAAAATAAGCCTAGAACTCTTGAAAATATATCAGCATATCACACCTGTAGTTTGAGAAATTCTAAATTTCAGAGTAAATTTTTTCGTAATAAAAAAGGCAGCGCAGAGCCTGGAACTGCGTGGTTTTGTACGTAACCGAGCATTAGCTATCGTTTAAGACCAAAAACAAGCCTAGAACTCCTTAAAATATATCAGCATATCACACCTGAAATTTGAGAAAATCTAAATTACAGAGTAATTTTTTTCGTAATAAAAAAAGGCAGCGCAGAGCCAGAAACTGCAAGTTTTTGTACGTAACCGAGCATAAGCTATCGTTTGAGACTAAAAACAAGCCCCAAATTCCTGAAAATATATCAGCATATCACATCTTAAATTTGAGAAAATCGAAATTTCAGACTTATTTTTTTCATAGAACATAAGTACACTCAGAGCCAGGAACTACGCGGTTTTGTACGTAACCAGGCATGAGCTATCGTTTGAGACCAAAAGCAAGCCTAGAACTCCTGAAAATATATCAGCATATCACACCTGAAATATGAGAAAATCGATATTTCAAACTTATTTTTTCGCAGAACATAAGTAAACATAGAGCGCGGAACTCCGCGGTTTTGGACGAAACCAAGCTTAAGCTATCATTTGAGACCAATAACAAGCCAATAACTCCTGAAAATATATCAGCATATCACACCTGAAATTTGAGAAAACTTAAATTTTCAGAATAAAAATTTTTTGGTAATAAAAAAGGCAGCACAGAGACGGGAACTTCACGGTTTTCGATGAAGCCAAGCATGTGCTATCATTTGAGGCCAATAACAAGCCAAGAACTCCTGAAAATATATCATCATATCACACCTAAAATTTGAGAAATTCGAAATTTCAGAGTTAATTTTTTTTGTTACAAAAAAGGCAGCACAGAGGCGGGAACTCCGCGGTTTGGAACTAATCTAAGCTTGAGCTATCATTTAAGACTAGAAACAAGCCATAAACTTCTGAAAATATTTCAGCATATTACACCTGAAATTTAAAAAAATTGAAATTTTCAGAATAAAATTTTTTCGTAATAAAAAAGGCAGCACAGAGAAGGGAACTTCGCGGTTTTCGACGAAACCAAGATTGTCCTATCATTTGAGACCAATAAGAACTCCTGTAAATATATCAGCATATCACTCCTAAAGTTTGAGAAAATCGAAATTTCAGATTTAATTTTTTTCGTTACAAAAAAGGCAGCACAGAGGCGGGAACTCCGCGGTTTGGAACTAATCTAAGCATGAGCTATCACATAAGACTAAAAACAAGCCATAAACTCCTGAAAATATATCAGCATATCACACCTTAAATTAAAAAAAATTGAAATTTTCAGAATAAAAATTTTTCGTAATAAAAAAGGCAGCACAGAGACGGGAACTCCGCGGTTTTGGACGAAACCAAGCTTGAGCTATCATATGAGACCAATGACAAGCCAAGAACTCCTGAAAATATATCAGCATATCACACCTGATGTTTGAGAAAACTTAAATTTTCAGAATAAAAATTGTTTGGTAATAAAAAAGGTAGCACAGAGACAAGAACTTCGCGGTTTTCGACGAAACCAAGCTTGTGCTATCATTTGAGACCAATCACAAAACAAGAACTCCTGTTAATATATCAGCATACCACACCTAAAGATTGAGAAAATCGAAATTTCAGAGTTAATTTTTTTCGTTACAAAAAAGGCTGCACAGAGACGGGAACTTGAACTAATCTAAATATGATCTATCATTTAAGTTTAAAAAAATCCTAGAACTCCTGAAAATATCTCAGCATATCACACCTGAAGTTTGAGAAAATTGAAATTTTTAGAGTAAATTTTTTTCGTAATAAAAAAGGCAGCACCGAGATGTGAACTCCGGGTTTTTGCACTAAGCTAAGCATGAGCTATCATTTAAGACCAAAAAAAAGCCTAGAACTCTTGAAAATATATCAGCATATCACACCTGTAGTTTGAGAAATTCTAAATTTCAGAGTAAATTTTTTCGTAATAAAAAAGGCAGCGCAGAGCCTGGAACTGCAAGGTTTTGTACGTAACCGAGCATTAGCTATCGTTTAAGACCAAAAACAAGCCTAGAACTCCTGAAAATATATCAGCATATCACACGTGAAATTTGAGAAAATCTATATTACAGAATAATTTTTTTCGTAATAAGAAAAGGCAGCGCAGAGCCAGAAACTGCAAGTTTTTGTACGTAACCGAGCATAAGCTATCGTTTGAGACTAAAAACAAGCCCCAAATTCCTGATAATATATCAGCATATCACATCTTAAATTTGAGAAAATCGAAATTTCAGACTTATTTTTTTCATAGAACATAAGTACACTCAGAGCCAGGAACTACGCGGTTTTGTACGTAACCAAGCATGAGCTATCGTTTGAGACCAAAATCAAGCCTAGAACTCCTGAAAATATCTCAGCATATCACACCTGAAGTTTGAGAAAATTGAAATTTTTAGAGTAAATTTTTTTCGTAATAAAAAAGGCAGCACCGAGATGTGAACTCCGGGTTTTTGCACTAAGCTAAGCATGAGCTATCATTTAAGATCAAAAATAAGCCTAGAACTCTTGAAAATATATCAGCATATCACACCTGTAGTTTGAGAAATTCTAAATTTCAGAGTAAATTTTTTCGTAATAAAAAAGGCAGCACCGAGATGTGAACTCCGAGTTTTCGCACTAAGCTAAGCATGAGCTATCATTTAAGACCAAAAATAAGCCTAGAACTCTTGAATATATATCAGCATATCACACCTGTAGTTTGAGAAATTCTAAATTTCAGAGTAAATTTTTTCGTAATAAAAAAGGCAGCGCAGAGCCTGGAACTGCGTGGTTTTGTACGTAACCGAGCATTAGCTATCGTTTAAGACCAAAAACAAGCCTAGAACTCCTGAAAATATATCAGCATATCACACCTGAAATTTGAGAAAATCTAAATTACAGAGTAATTTTTTTCGTAATAAAAAAGGCAGCGCAGAGCCAGAAACTGCAAGTTTTTGTACGTAACCGAGTATAAGCTATCGTTTGAGACTAAAAACAAGCCCCAAATTCCTGAAAATATATCAGCATATCACATCTTAAATTTGAGAAAATCGAAATTTCAGACTTATTTTTTTCATAGAACATAAGTAAACTCAGAGCCAGGAACTACGCGGTTTTGTACGTAACCAGGCATGAGCTATCGTTTGAGACCAAAAGCAAGCCTAGAACTCCTGAAAATATATCAGCATATCACACCTGAAATATGAGAAAATCGATATTTCAAACTTATTTTTTCGCAGAACATAAGTAAACGTAGAGCGCGGAACTCCGCGGTTTTGGACGAAACCAAGCTTAAGCTATCATTTGAGACCAATAACAAGCCAATAACTCCTGAAAATATATCAGCATATCACACCTGAAATTTGAGAAAACTTAAATTTTCAGAATAAAAAATTTTTGGTAATAAAAAAGGCAGCACAGAGACGGGAACTTCGCGGTTTTCGATGAAGCCAAGCATGTGCTATCATTTGAGACCAATAACAAGCCAAGAACTCCTGAAAATATATAATCATATCACACCTAAAGTTTGAGAAATTCGAAATTTCAGAGTTAATTTTTTTCGTTACAAAAAAGGCAGCACAGAGGCGGGAACTCCGCGGTTTGGAACTAATCTAAGCTTGAGCTATCATTTAAGACTAGAAACAAGCCATAAACTTCTGAAAATATTTCAGCATATTACACCTGAAATTTAAAAAAATTGAAATTTTCAGAATTAAATTTTTTCGTAATAAAAAAGGCAGCACAGAGAAGGGAACTTCGCGGTTTTCGACGAAACCAAGATTGTCCTATCATTTGAGACCAATAACAAGCTAAGAACTCCTGTAAATATATCAGCATATCACTCCTAAAGTTTGAGAAAATCGAAATTTCAGATTTAATTTTTTTCGTTACAAAAAAGGCAGCACAGAGGCGGGAACTCCGCGGTTTGGAACTAATCTAAGCATGAGCTATCACATAAGACTAAAAACAAGCCATAAACTCCTGAAAATATATCAGCATATCACACCTTAAATTTAAAAAAATTGAAATTTTCAGAATAAAAATTTTTCGTAATAAAAAAGGCAGCACAGAGACGGGAACTCCGCGGTTTTGGACGAAACCAAGCTTGAGCTATCATATGAGACCAATGACAAGCCAAGAACTCCTGAAAATATATCAGCATATCACACCTGATGTTTGAGAAAACTTAAATTTTCAGAATAAAAATTGTTTGGTAATAAAAAAGGTAGCACAGAGACAAGAACTTCGCGGTTTTCGACGAAACCAAGCTTGTGCTATCATTTGAGACCAATCACAAAACAAGAACTCCTGTTAATATATCAGCATACCACACCTAAAGATTGAGAAAATCGAAATTTCAGAGTTAATTTTTTTCGTTACAAAAAAGGCTGCACAGAGACGGGAACTTGAACTAATCTAAATATGATCTATCATTTAAGTTTAAAAAAATCCTAGAACTCCTGAAAATATCTCAGCATATCACACCTGAAGTTTGAGAAAATTGAAATTTTTAGAGTAAATTTTTTTCGTAATAAAAAAGGCAGCACCGAGATGTGAACTCCGGGTTTTTGCACTAAGCTAAGCATGAGCTATCATTTAAGACCAAAAAAAAGCCTAGAACTCTTGAAAATATATCAGCATATCACACCTGTAGTTTGAGAAATTCTAAATTTCAGAGTAAATTTTTTCGTAATAAAAAAGGCAGGACCGAGATGTGAACTCCGAGTTTTCGCACTAAGCTAAGCATGAGCTATCATTTAAGACCAAAAATAAGCCTAGAACTCTTGAAAATATATCAGCATATCACACCTGTAGTTTGAGAAATTCTAAATTTCAGAGTAAATTTTTTCGTAATAAAAAAGGCAGCGCAGAGCCTGGAACTGCGTGGTTTTGTACGTAGCCGAGCATTAGCTATCGTTTAAGACCAAAAACAAGCCTAGAACTCCTGAAAATATATCAGCATATCACACCTGAAATTTGAGAAAATCTAAATTACAGAGTAATTTTTTTCGTAATAAAAAAAGGCAGCGCAGAGCCAGAAACTGCAAGTTTTTGTACGTAACCGAGCATAAGCTATCGTTTCAGACTAAAAACAAGCCCCAAATTCCTGAAAATATATCAGCATATCACATCTTAAATTTGAGAAAATCGAAATTTCAGACTTATTTTTTTCATAGAACATAAGTACACTCAGAGCCAGGAACTACGCGGTTTTGTACGTAACCAAGCATGAGCTATCGTTTGAGACCAAAAGCAAGCCTAGAACTCCTGAAAATATATCAGCATATCACACCTGAAATATGAGAAAATCGATATTTCAAACTTATTTTTTCGCAGAACATAAGTAAACGTAGGCCGCGGAACTCCGCGGTTTTGGACGAAACCAAGCTTAAGCTATCATTTGAGACCAATAACAAGCCAATAACTCCTGAAAATATATCAGCATATCACACCTGAAATTTGAGAAAACTTAAATTTTCAGAATAAAAATTTTTTGGTAATAAAAAAGGCAGCACAGAGACGGGAACTTCGCGGTTTTCGATGAAGCCAAGCATGTGCTATCATTTGAGACCAATAACAAGCCAAGAACTCCTGAAAATATATCATCATATCACACCTAAAGTTTGAGAAATTCTAAATTTCAGAGTTAATTTTTTTTGTTACAAAAAAGGCAGCACAGAGGCGGGAACTCCGCGGTTTGGAACTAATCTAAGCATGACCTATCATTTAAGACTAAAAACAAGCCATAATCTCCTGAAAATATATCAGCATATCACACCTGAAATTTAAAAAAATTGAAATTTTCAGAATAAAATTTTTTCGTAATAAAAAAGGCAGCACAGAGAAGGGAACTTCGCGGTTTTCGACGAAACCAAGATTGTCCTATCATTTGAGACCAATAACAAGCTAAGAAATCCTGTAAATATATCAGCATATCACTCCTAAAGTTTGAGAAAATCGAAATTTCAGAGTTAATTTTTTTCGTTACAAAAAAGGCAGCACAGAGGCGGGAACTCCGCGGTTTGGAACTAATCTAAGCATGAGCTATCATTCAAGACTAAAAACAAGCCATAAACTCCTGAAAATATATGAGCATATCACACCTGAAATTTAAAAAAATTGAAATTTTCAGAATAAAAATTTTTCGTAATAAAAGAGTGTAGCGGTCCACAGGGTCCTCTATGTACGAAAAGTAGCAAAATGACTTTAAAGGCTGATAGAGCTTCATTTGTAAGCTTTTACATGATATTTTCAGGAGTAAAGTTCATGAAAAAATGAAAAATAAATGATTCACATAATATGTATGAGAGTGGAGGTTCACCTTATTACATATTGGTTTTATTTTAGTATGTAAGAAAAGATCAAGTTAATGATCTGACAAAGGAAATAAAATATATGGAAGTATATAAGCATCATTGTGTTTTATTAACAACCATACATACCTGAACTTTAATGATAAGCTATTATCATTGCTTTCAGCAACTGAGAATATTTGGAAAATATAAAACCTGAAATCTTTACTAGGATTTCTCACAGTCTTCGATAAATTATATTATGTTTAGATATAATTATATTTATATTATTACTTATTTTTGCATTATCGCATAAGCAATTGATACCATAGAGTTTTGCTAAATATTGTTCACCGTTGATTGGCAAGATTTTGAAACATTCATGATCTTGGTCTATTAATTATGTATTTAGCATAGTTGTATTTTAGATAGAAATAATGGTTATTATTATTATTTGGGTATTTAAAATGGCATTTTGACCATAAGTGGCATTCATATGTAATTTATATATGCAGCTTGTGTAGATATTTAATGTATGTTTTAGTTTTCACAGGAACAGAGGCTATGAATAACAACTTAACGGGATAAGTATGCGACATTTTGGGGAATTATTATCTGAAATATCCGTTTGTACTATTTGCAGTGGACAAACAGTAATTTGGTTACCGCACTAGATTTGTCATAAAGTTTTAGCAATCTTATGATCGATTCCTTCAATAAGGGATGTATTATTAGGAAAAATTAAACTCATAGAATAGCGAGAGGTTGTATATAAAGTATGTTCTAGAAAAATTTACTTCATTCTTGAGATATGTACTAAAGACAAAAATATATAATTTACTAAAGACATTTTATGACATAGTGCAAATTGTTAGTAACATAGTCAGGATCTTTTACCCATTTAGAAATTAGTATTTTGATTACAAATTGCTTATCATCAGTTTCTTATAATTTAATATTATTCTCATTGTAAGTTTACCTAGGGAAGGGAATGACCGACAACTGAGAATATTGTTCGTTAAGTAAAGATGAAAATTGATACTTTTAATAGGATTTTCGAGATGAAATGTGGTTTATTGTATAGAATAAATGTATTATTGATAATTTATTCAATAACAAAAAGTAGTATCTAATAATATTTAAGATTTGTCTGAAAATTTGTCCAAATGGAGAGGTTATGTTTTTAGGTTGTTAAGTATTGTTAGAAATCGATACTTAAATTAAAGGGAAAGTAATTAAAGCTATACTGCAGCAAGTATATTAACGAAATTGAACGAATTAAGCGTGAAAAAGCTAAGAACTTACCTTTTCATCCAAAATCGATTTTGGGAATATTATATAAAAACTCGCATTATGAAGTTAAATAACGGAAATAAATAAAGTTGGGAGCTTTGTTTTAATAAAACATAACGAGTTCGATTCGGTAAAACGCTAAAATTAACAAATTGTATGATCGAAAATTGTCGTAAAAATATTGTTAGGATTTTAAAATTACTGGTGTTTGATGGAATTCTAGGCTAGTATTAGCTCATGAACGTGTGGAAAACACAAATTTGATCAAAACAAATAAAGCAAAGTGGTGAAAATTAGGATAAAAAGCGAATTTTCTTATAAAAGATATATTGGTATTTTACGGAGTAAATACGCAGTAAATCCGATAGGATCTGGTCATAATATATGCAGAAAAATTATCTTCATCATAAATTATATAAATACACCTTAGGAAATACTTACTTTTGTTTGAATTAAAGAAAATCGTTTTCTTAGAGGTTAGGTTTTCCAAAAAGGGTAGGGCGCTCATAGGAACTTGTTTCTTATAGAAGTATGTAGCGTAGGGATCTTAAGAATCAAATTGGTATACAAAGATATATTGGCATTTTACGGGGAAAATAGACATTAATACTTACAGGGGTTTATTAAATCATACGCGGGGCTATTGTTTTCATCTATTTTCATATAAATTTTCATTGGAAATTGCATAATTGGATAGATATTGAAGAAAAACATTCCCTATGTGAGATAGGAGGTTATCGAACTAGGTCACTTAAGTATAGGAATTTGGTCTTTAAAATAGTATGAACTAAAGGATCAAAAAGGTTCAAATTGGCTTAAATCAATCTAACCAAGCTACCAGAAGGCGGACGTTTCGAACCTCTCTGACGTCACAGATGGTGGTCGAAAGCATACCAAACTCGACTAATACGCCGCAAGCAATCTTATTGGACGAATCGATACGGAATTTTTATTACTATATAAGGGAAGGGCGTACGGTAGGGAATCACTTTGCCTTCGACCAGAGCTGCGAATACTTTGACTTCACTTTGACTCCGACCTGAGATCTACGAGCACCTTGCCTCCAACCTGACTACGGGACTACGGAACGACTGGACTTCTGCTGCCAACGTGAGCTAGAAGCATATCCTGAACCACGAGACTCCGACTTCTGTCTACAAGCCGAGCTGCAAGCACCGAGGCCCCGCCCTGAGCTGCCAATAGGACCAGCAAAAGAAGTCTTATTTGGTGAGGCAAAATTTATTCACTTTAATGATAAAATTTATTTCTTTTCTGTGTATTCTCTTTAGGCCTTGGAGTTGAGTAAGTGCTTTTAATTGACTGTTATATTATGAACATCTTCCTTATTGTTGTGGTTCTTGTATTTAATTTATGTGAAATTTGGTTGAATTATTATATGCAATATATATATATACGTACGGAATTTATCGGAGTATGCGGTAACATTTTACGAATTTAACGAAATAGGGATGGATGCGTTTACCCTATATTGCGTATGCGTTATATTTTTATACGTTTGTGGATGCGTTTATCCTATATCCTATATGTCGTATGCGTTATAATTTTATACGTTTGCGAATTTTATTGCGGAATGCGTGATATTTTTATGTTTTGCGGTTGCGGTATATGAATTTAATTGAGTATATATTAAGTCGTTTACCCTATTTCGGGAACGATTTTTAGCGTGTTTACGTACCTGATTTATGAATTTGAAGGAGTGCGTACTCTATATACTTACGGATCATATGCTTTTCTATATAAGCACTGAATTGAACTAAAGTATTTATTACTTGTGTGATTGTAACATTATTTATGTATGACAGTGTAACCGACATTAACCATTGAACAATTATGTTCACTCTTCATAACCACTACCTTGATCCTTCTATGAAGTGTTATTTATATAACTGAAATTATTTATTACTTTTGAGCTGAAATAAGGCATCTAACCTTGTACCAACAATGAGCTGTAAAACAAAAATATTACGGAAATTTTTGACATAGTGAGACTTGTATTTTATCACCATTCATGATAATCGATGAATAAATATTATTTTATTGTTGGAAATACAATTATTGGCAAAGAGGAAGCCACTATAATAAAGTATTGAAATTCAACTGAGAGATTGAGTCGTGCTGGAGTGAGTTATGGGGATCCATATCAACTACAACTGAACGAAAATAGTTCATAAGTTAATTCAGGCTTTCAATTCAATAGTGTACATCATCTGTAAAATTTGATAATTAGATGAAGAGTTCGGTAGTTAGAAACAATGCCCTACTCTGCGTACAATACTATTTGCCTATACTTGAAGTTTGAATTAGCATAACTGCCTCACACGACATATTTCTATGACCTATTTCGGCATGACCACGGTCCCTTTGGTTGAATTTTAGATTTAATTTTGATTTAATTAATTAGCTAGGCATCTCAGAGGTTTTCTTGGCGTTTCTTTCCTCTGGTGTGTAGGTTACGAAACGTTGGTAGCTCCACTTAATAAAGTTATTATTAGAGAAAATAATAACACAAAATAAAAATATATAAAAAAAAAATGTAGACAGGTTCTGAGCTAATAATCCCCAACGCACGGATTACAGGCGTGTAGATAAGGGAAAACCTTTCACACATCAGCTACCCATCCTAACTTTTGTTTAAATACTTGCAAAATTATATCTAATCAAAATAATCAGAAAAAACAACTAATTAGAAAAGTTGTTACTGCCTGGATTCGTTAACATTAGCGCTTGTAGGCGTAGGGGTTAAATAAAAAAAAACTATATTTGCTTATAGTAAAAAAAATATTCAAATAAGACAAGAGATCATTACATCGTCAATAACAAAATTTTACAAGTTAATTTTCTAGCATTAATCTTCACCGCAAATATTGGGAAGACTTTGTCTATGTGGAAACTACCGAATAGCCTTTTCTTTTACAGATCCTGACACCATTCTACAGCCTTACCACTAACCTTCCCGCATCAACAGCTTGAACTTACAACCGAATAAATTTAATTTACTAATTAATTTTATATACCTATTTACTTAATATCTTTTCCTTGTAAAGTACCACTTATAGGAAATAAAGCTTAAAATAAAAATCCTTGTTTTGTTTCAACAACCTCTTTATCAGTCTCCTAAAAATTATCGGGTTACTACATAACTAGGGATCTACTACTAGACTTTCACGAGCCATTGTTAGGAAAAACCGCTGAAATTGTCTGACAAATCATGTTTATATAGGAAATTAGATTATTGGGGTTATAGTATTTAACGCAGGGTTGTAGTGTTCCTTTCAGGAGGTAAGTATGTATAGTCATCAGAGCTTAGAACATTTTAGTATTACAGGGTTTCAGACGGGGTAGAGGGTTTCCTTCATAGAGAGCTACTTTGGCTTTCTAAGCTTTTCAGTTTCAGCTTTCTAAGTTGTACCGTCGTTTAGTAGCTTCCAATAGCTGCTCTAGCTTTTAGTAGCTTATAACGTAAAGAAGCGTTCTTATTTTAGAAGCGACAGCCGCGTTTCTCTTCAGTTAATAGCCGTGACCAGGATTAGAATCATACATATTAGTATTTACACATAATTTGGTTGGATAATTTAAGCGGTTTCAGTTGCTGACCGTGTTAATGGATATGGAGACTGATATTGTTGTTGAAACAATAAAAAATATATACGCGGAGGGCAGAGGGAAGCATTCTTAAATCATATGGTTACCTTAGGCGCGAATTGTTGGGTAAACTTTGTAGGCACATTAAATCACGGTATATCACGAAATACACTTGAAACATAATTGCATCACTTCACTGGTGCTCGAAAGCATCTTTTCCACACACTTTTTAAGCAGTTCACGCGTTTTAAAATCACTAAAACTAACTATAACCTAACGACGAAAACTTTGTTTTGACTATCTGACAGCCATATTAATACTGACTGTCACTAAAGTTGCGTTTCGATTCTATGTGTTCTAACAATGTTTTATTTTGCAAATTATAGAAATAATTAGTATTTCACTATATAATTAACGTATTATTATTCTCATTCAATAAACAAAGAGACATTTTTAATAATATCGAGTAGTTCAAAAGGCGGGTGATTCAAAATACCAATGTTTTTGGTAAAAATATGACTGTCTAGGTCCATAATTTTAATATTCATTTCTATTTCATGAGATATCAATCATTTAAAAGTATATTTTGGTTAACACGTAGCCTGTTTCAGGAGGGGAAAATCAATGGTTATTAGTAGATACATAACAATAGAGATAGGTTCATTTATTAAAAGTAATACCTAAGAAATGATCATTGGGGTGGGGTTGATTTAGTAAGGGTGCCACGCTTAATAAAACTACATGTTTATTTCTTGTTTAATAAATAATAACAAAAGAAAAGTAGTATCAACATGATCATAGTGCAACCTAGTACTGATCGATCACTCACATAACACAAAATCAGTGTCTGTTGACAAATACGAGTTGCCACAAGTAGAAAACTATTTCGGTGACCAAACCCTCAATAAAAGATCACCGTATTATCTAAATAACCTACCCTATAAGATAAGACACCAGCTGGACAAATTAAAAATTTAAAAAACAGCTTTAGAAATATCTACTAGATACATTTGGGTGATACCGGTATCACAAACAGCATGTCGCTAAGTGTGCCAATAAATAACATTAGCATAACAATAGAATAACTATTTAGTAACTAGCTCACCTACAGACAAACTACGAAAACAGTTCTGCAGGGCACTGTATAAATAAATGTATACTTTTCGAATAATTAAGCAATCTATCTAATCCATCTATCAGTAATCTCACTTACTTCTCCATCTGGAGAACCTTTATCAAGCAAATGTATTATATTATGGCAGGATAATAAACTTAGGCCACAGAATAGATAATAGTATTTCATCTTAGGCAATGTAGGGTAACCTAGTATATATATTTATTTACACATACCAGTTCCAAGCAATGATCTCTTATCAAACGACATTCAAGTTTCAAAAGAGGATTCCTCAATTCGTCGGGATCCTTGTCTTTGCTATTATTTGAGATTATCAACTTAATAGTTTGCACACTGCATTTGATGTTTCGGTGATTTGAAAGGCTTATTTGTCAAATGTATGCTAATTTTACAAATTGAAATCATTAGTTGACGTAGGCAGTTTAGAGTAATATTTAAAAACCAGCCAAGTAGTGAGTACAGCCACAAGTACTTGTTGACATATCTCACAAAAGTTTAAATATTTAAAAAGGTTTAGCAATGATAAGGATGTTATTTACTTGTAGGGTATTCACATTAAAACAACATTACCCAGCTAGTATTAGATATAATTGCTTATATATACTGATTAACTTAATAAAATAAAAGTAAAATGATTATTTTGAAAAGTTGTCATGTTCGAAAGCATATAGGTACTATAAATGCTTGCATGTGAATCCTCTGGGGTTACGGGCGTCCATAGGCTATGGTAATTGCTTACCATAAGGCGGGTCGTATGCTTGTTTGCCACCGTCGTGGTATAAATGATACTTAGTGGCTAACTTAAGAGACTAAGGTTAAAATAGGAATAGTGTGTAGATATTCCAGTCTGTCGTCCGCGGTGATAGGAAGGTGAGCCGCGTTGATCGATGATGAGACAGAAGTCGCTTTGTATAGATGTTCTGGAACTCTGAAAATTGATTAAAATAAAAACGTTACTAGTGTCTGAACATGGAGATAGTTTAAATGGTTATTTGCTTTCCAAACGTTTTACTTTAAACTAAGTAAGTTTGTTATTGTTTCCAAGTACATAGGTAAATCGCTAAAAAAGTATTCTAATTTTAAATGGGAACTCATAATCATTATTCTTAAGGGGTTTAAAATGCTCCGGCCATAGCAATGGCGTGGCATTGCAGGTAACGGGTAGTCAATAGGTTGACTAAAGTTAGGGCCTAGGTTTCGTTTGAACCTGATTCTTTGTGTAGGTGTCTATACCAAAATTAGGACCAGTAATTCGGCCATAGAACTCTATTTCATGAAGGTTTGTCATTATGTACATGTAGGGCTGATTTCAAAAAAAAATATTTTAGAAGTCATCATCATCATCAGCATCACGTTAATAGTAGATGATTAAGTACATACTTATACATATGTGTAGGTATGCATGCATATACAGCCGTAGGTTTTAATTTTATTATTAGGAAGAGATTCTATACTCACTTATTTTCCGTTGTGAAGCGCATAGAAGAGATGCGAGGAGCCAGGGGTAGACTGGAAGCTCTCAGGGTACTGCATAAATTAGCCTGAAATTAGTTTAAATAGAAATGGTATTAGTGTGAACTTACATGTATGTCATTTACAAAAAAAAAAAGTGATCTAGGTCTCCGGTGCCCGAAACTAGCGTTGGGCTAGTCTTCTGCATTCAGGGTATCAGTGTGATCTATCTTAGGATAGGGAGATTTTAAAATATAGCTATCTTAGTACTTCATTTTAGAAAAAAAATTATCCATTGTTTAGGTAAAGGGGCGTTAAAAGTCTTACATTTTTTCTCAATAATTTCATTTTTATGATAAGCTTTGCCTTGCTAACTGTACTATTATACAATCTCTAAATACAAAAGTATGACAAGCCCAAACACAACGGGATAAAATTGAATAGTTGAGGGAGTTCTTATAGACACCTTTCTGCTCCATCATCAGATCAGTTGCATGTCATCATAATATTGCATTGTCACGTGACATACATAGAAGTGGGAAATTTCAGCTCAATTGGAAACAGGGAAAGGGGTCAAAGTTCAGTTTCAAAATTTGATTACAGACAGCGGGACGGGTAAAACTAAAATTTCTCAAAAGGTAATATTAAAATGTTTGTACTATATAGAGTAAGTTGCAATTTAGGTAGTTCATTGTAATAATTAATTTACCAACAAAAGATAAAGGCTAATTACCTGGTGTAAGAGTCGGAAATCTGGAGGGCAGCCACTGTCAGACTGGCTAACGATGCATTGCGGGGCTGGATTCACTGAAATACATAAAGTAGTTTATATAGTAGGCTGTTTTTAATAATAAAAATATTCTTTGTATGTAGCTAAAACTAAAATTCGTTTCATAGGGAGTGTACATATTTCAGAAACAACATAATAAACATAACCTACAAAAAAAATATATATGATTAGTTATTGGTCTAAAATGCGGGGGGCAGCGTTTCCTTTTGATTAAATGCTTTAGTATAGATAATTAAAAATGTTGGGTTAAACATGTACTTACATTTTAGTTCCGGAGAGACACACGTTGCTTAGGCAGCTGTAGTTGAAGCCGTAGAAGTAGGGACAGTGTCGTGAAATCTGGCAATTTTAAATTCCGTGCTTCTTCCTTTCATGTAGGCACGTTCTCTTGTCAACCTGCAATTGGAATAACTTAATGGAATGACCGAGATAGAGTAACATTGTAGAGATAAAGTAACTTTAGTAACCTTGTAGGTACAAACGTCATATATAAGTTTTGACGGGACAAAACCTTGTTTACCTTTAGATATATATTTAAAAACAAAAGGGATACGGTTGTAAAATAAACTGAATTGGGTAGATAGTCCACTTTTAAACAAAATAATGCGTACTTACTTGATATTTTACTGTAATTCAAGTCCATTTAATCCGCTACATTTTACGTCACAAGTTTTCAAGGGCTTTAGACACTGCATAGCTTCCTTGATTGATTGATTATTGCGTAGTAACTTATACGTTTTCCATTGTAATCTGGTTTTATCCATAACATAATAGGTGTAGATATTCATCAACAGATATAATCTAGAAACAAAACAAATTCATGAAACGTAGTAAAAATGGCGCCGGTATTTACTAACAAAATTTTGAACTCGTAAACACATCTCCATCGTTCGAACTACTTAAACCACTGTTGATTAAATATGTCGGTTAACACTTACTTCTTTCACTTAGGTACTTTCGCTATTGTTTTACTTAATAAACGGACACATATAAGGAAATTAGGAATCAGAAAACCGGAGTCGAAACGTGTCACATTAAAACACCGGTCGGCCATTGCTATATTCACGGCTATATTCACGCCTATTTCACGCTATACTTGTGAAAATTTTGAACGGCTCTGTTTGGTTGGTAGGGACGGCTATGAGCTCCGAGCGGTGTTGCCATGAGTTATAAAAACCACCAAGCGCGTTCGTAAATTAGTAAAATCCTTGGGAGAAAAAAAAAAATATTTATTTCTTTTTATTTATTGGAACAAAAATAAGATTTAAATTCACAGAGTGCTTAAAACGAACTAAATTTGTAAACAGACACACATTAATATACTTTCGGGTTCATTTTAATAGTAGCATTGATATGTTTATGGTAGAATTTTACTTTAAAAATATACAAAGTAGTATAATAAGTTAGCAGAGTAGTAACGTTATTGGTATCATTCCACAGATAAAGAAAATATTTGATAGTCACTGATAACATTAGTGTCATTATGTCTGAAGGCCCTGTTACACTTTACTTTTGTTTAGTGTCCTAACTAGCACCCTAATTAGGATCCTAACTAGTTTTCATAGTAAATTTACTTGCTGAATGCGGTTACACTGGACTAAATTTAGAAACTAAATCGTTTAGGAAGCTAACTAGGATAAGTGTAACAAGCCTTTTAGAGTAAAAATAAGCGTCATCGTCTCATCGTACATTCAGCCTTTATTTAGCGTTTACGTGAGTTAAGACGGTATTAGTGTTAATTAAACCTACAAATACTATACGTAGTTACGTCAACTTAAGAATTGGAGTAAAAAAAAGGAGTCCATACACAAATTTGCAACAACAAATTCAGAAAAAATTGTGCGTTATGTTGGCCATAGTGAGAACTACCGATTTTTCCTTCAACATGATATAAATTTTAGACTCGAAATAAATAAAAAAATAGCTTTTACAGATTTTACTATGTTTTGGGAATAGTTTATGTAAGGGTCGCAAGGGGTCGTTGTTACAATTACGAACTAGCCAACAATGTTCTTACATCAAATGGTTTTAAAATTATAATTTGTTTTAACAATTAGCAGGCAGGAGGTTCTTCAAAGTGTCACTAGATGTCACTGTTTTTAACGTAAACTAGCGAACGATGTTTTCTTGTAGAATGCTTTTAGATTTTTCGATATTACAATAATTATTCAGTTTTAGTTCAACTACTCGTCACTAGATGTCACTGTTCTTAGCGTAAACTAGCGAACGATGTTTTCTTGTAGAATGCTTTTAGATTTTTCGATATTACAATAATTATTCAGTTTTAGTTCAACTACTCGTCACTAGATGTCACTGTTACTAGCGTAATCTAGCGAACGATGTTTTCTTGTAGAATCCTTCTAGATTTTATCCGTCACATAATTATAACTAGCTTTTAGTTCACTCATTTGTCACCAGATGACGTTGTTAGAGCTAGGAACGGGCGAATGACTTGTTGTCGTAAATTTTATAGGATAGGAGACAATTTCATACGTAAACTTTTCGGTTCCGAGATGACGACATATTTTGAGAAGAGTAGTTAAAAGGGATATTTGTCGATAGTAATATGAAAATAAATCGAATAATAGATGTCGCGACACAAGTCTATACTCCGGGCAGTTATACAAACGTACGTATTTGAAATTTTTTAGTTTAGAATAAAGTAGGCAAATATATAATTACGTTGAATTAGAGGTTTTGATATTACGTAAGCGCCTATCTACTTCACGGGTATAATACACATCATGGATTTAACTTGGCGTTGTTACCATTTGTTTTGATTCTTAGATAAAACGGGTTTTTTTTATCTGGGAGAAATAAGTAAATAAATAAAGCATGTAGTTTAAACAAGTAAGAGGGAAAATATATAACGAGGAATATTGGGGAAATACAAGCACACCGAGTTGTTCTAAAATGTAGAATTATGCAACATAGTAGTTACAAATTTCGGAAATTCAAGTTTTATATGCGGGTTTAATAAATAAGTGAGGTTATTGGTTTAGTACAATTGTAATGATTTCTATACTTAAAGGTACAACTGAAATTATATAGATTTTTAAGTTCTAATAATTTTAGTTCAGGTAATGGTAGTAGCTGGGACTATAGTTTTCTAGTCCTGGTTACGAGGTTTTGAAAAGGTATTGTAGTAACTAGAGTTGTAGTTCTATTTTATGATTCTGCAATTTTGGTTATGAGGTAATTACTATTATTCGCTTAATGTATGGGGGGGTCAAAATTGAGTTTAGGGAATAATTTCTTTTTCATATGACCATATTCCAAAAATGGCTTTGGGTTTTTGAACAAATACAGATTACTAAGCTAGGAAGGGGGACTTAGAGAGATGACAGACGAGAGACTTACTATGATATGACAAACGAAAACGTATCGTTTGTTTGACTGATTGAGAGAAAGAGTTAGCGTAGGGTTTGTTTAATAACACAAAGTCAAGATTATGGTCAGCGGATATTGTTGTTTCTTAAGTTGAGCTTAGGGGGGGGGAAGGGGTTCTTGAAGGGATTACAATGATCGTTGTCAAAGGAATCTTGGTGTTAGGTTAATTTTATACATACCAGTTCTAGGTATCTTTCTTTGACAATGAGACACTATACACGTTGCAAAAACTAGTTTCACACACCCTTTTGTTCAGATATAAGGTAGATCAGTGACTGAATGATTTTGAGTATTTCAGAATTGTTATTATTGATCTGTTTTTGTTTGAATAGAGGACATCACGCCATAAAAGGTAGTATTAGTTGGTTTGGAGATGGTTGCAGACTGGCTATCGGTACTTGGGGATACTATTGGGGAAAGTTATAAAAGAGTAAAGGGATAGTCGTCCTGACGAAGGCTTCTCTTGTCCCTTCATAAGGCCAGGACAAAGTTGGTCGAGTTTTGCTTGAGAATTAAGGAAAGAATCTTGTTTGATACAATACATATGAATGGGTAATGGGAGTTTCTATTAGAGATTGTAAGACCTCACAAACCTTGCACTTCCGTCAGGGCGGAAATTCTGGCTTTTTACCAATTCTGACTCAAGGAACTGAGAAACCACAAGGTCTATGATTATCTTGGAATCAATTGATTACTGCTGAGTAATGGTCACTTTTACATATCACACTAAAAAAAAAAAAAAAATTTTGCTCTGTTTGATGATACTGTCAACTTTTTGATTGATGGTTAGTCAAATGGGGTGAAATAACACTGGGAGGGTGAAATATCAATATCTGTGTCTTTATTGGGTTACGATGCAATCTCTGCTTCAAGTACAAATGTCCTTTCCGCGTCAATTCCATCGGAGGGCAGAGCTGTAGCGGTCCACAGGGTCCTCTATGTACGAAAAGTAGCAAAATGACTTTAAAGGCTGATAGAGCTTCATTTGTAAGCTTTTACATGATATTTTCAGGAGTAAAGTTCATGAAAAAATGAAAAATAAATGATTCACATAATATGTATGAGAGTGGAGGTTCACCTTATTACATATTGGTTTTATTTTAGTATGTAAGAAAAGATCAAGTTAATGATCTGACAAAGGAAATAAAATATATGGAAGTATATAAGCATCATTGTGTTTTATTAACAACCATACATACCTGAACTTTAATGATAAGCTATTATCATTGCTTTCAGCAACTGAGAATATTTGGAAAATATAAAACCTGAAATCTTTACTAGGATTTCTCACAGTCTTCGATAAATTATATTATGTTTAGATATAATTATATTTATATTATTACTTATTTTTGCATTATCGCATAAGCAATTGATACCATAGAGTTTTGCTAAATATTGTTCACCGTTGATTGGCAAGATTTTGAAACATTCATGATCTTGGTCTATTAATTATGTATTTAGCATAGTTGTATTTTAGATAGAAATAATGGTTATTATTATTATTTGGGTATTTAAAATGGCATTTTGACCATAAGTGGCATTCATATGTAATTTATATATGCAGCTTGTGTAGATATTTAATGTATGTTTTAGTTTTCACAGGAACAGAGGCTATGAATAACAACTTAACGGGATAAGTATGCGACATTTTGGGGAATTATTATCTGAAATATCCGTTTGTACTATTTGCAGTGGACAAACAGTAATTTGGTTACCGCACTAGATTTGTCATAAAGTTTTAGCAATCTTATGATCGATTCCTTCAATAAGGGATGTATTATTAGGAAAAATTAAACTCATAGAATAGCGAGAGGTTGTATATAAAGTATGTTCTAGAAAAATTTACTTCATTCTTGAGATATGTACTAAAGACAAAAATATATAATTTACTAAAGACATTTTATGACATAGTGCAAATTGTTAGTAACATAGTCAGGATCTTTTACCCATTTAGAAATTAGTATTTTGATTACAAATTGCTTATCATCAGTTTCTTATAATTTAATATTATTCTCATTGTAAGTTTACCTAGGGAAGGGAATGACCGACAACTGAGAATATTGTTCGTTAAGTAAAGATGAAAATTGATACTTTTAATAGGATTTTCGAGATGAAATGTGGTTTATTGTATAGAATAAATGTATTATTGATAATTTATTCAATAACAAAAAGTAGTATCTAATAATATTTAAGATTTGTCTGAAAATTTGTCCAAATGGAGAGGTTATGTTTTTAGGTTGTTAAGTATTGTTAGAAATCGATACTTAAATTAAAGGGAAAGTAATTAAAGCTATACTGCAGCAAGTATATTAACGAAATTGAACGAATTAAGCGTGAAAAAGCTAAGAACTTACCTTTTCATCCAAAATCGATTTTGGGAATATTATATAAAAACTCGCATTATGAAGTTAAATAACGGAAATAAATAAAGTTGGGAGCTTTGTTTTAATAAAACATAACGAGTTCGATTCGGTAAAACGCTAAAATTAACAAATTGTATGATCGAAAATTGTCGTAAAAATATTGTTAGGATTTTAAAATTACTGGTGTTTGATGGAATTCTAGGCTAGTATTAGCTCATGAACGTGTGGAAAACACAAATTTGATCAAAACAAATAAAGCAAAGTGGTGAAAATTAGGATAAAAAGCGAATTTTCTTATAAAAGATATATTGGTATTTTACGGAGTAAATACGCAGTAAATCCGATAGGATCTGGTCATAATATATGCAGAAAAATTATCTTCATCATAAATTATATAAATACACCTTAGGAAATACTTACTTTTGTTTGAATTAAAGAAAATCGTTTTCTTAGAGGTTAGGTTTTCCAAAAAGGGTAGGGCGCTCATAGGAACTTGTTTCTTATAGAAGTATGTAGCGTAGGGATCTTAAGAATCAAATTGGTATACAAAGATATATTGGCATTTTACGGGGAAAATAGACATTAATACTTACAGGGGTTTATTAAATCATACGCGGGGCTATTGTTTTCATCTATTTTCATATAAATTTTCATTGGAAATTGCATAATTGGATAGATATTGAAGAAAAACATTCCCTATGTGAGATAGGAGGTTATCGAACTAGGTCACTTAAGTATAGGAATTTGGTCTTTAAAATAGTATGAACTAAAGGATCAAAAAGGTTCAAATTGGCTTAAATCAATCTAACCAAGCTACCAGAAGGCGGACGTTTCGAACCTCTCTGACGTCACAGATGGTGGTCGAAAGCATACCAAACTCGACTAATACGCCGCAAGCAATCTTATTGGACGAATCGATACGGAATTTTTATTACTATATAAGGGAAGGGCGTACGGTAGGGAATCACTTTGCCTTCGACCAGAGCTGCGAATACTTTGACTTCACTTTGACTCCGACCTGAGATCTACGAGCACCTTGCCTCCAACCTGACTACGGGACTACGGAACGACTGGACTTCTGCTGCCAACGTGAGCTAGAAGCATATCCTGAACCACGAGACTCCGACTTCTGTCTACAAGCCGAGCTGCAAGCACCGAGGCCCCGCCCTGAGCTGCCAATAGGACCAGCAAAAGAAGTCTTATTTGGTGAGGCAAAATTTATTCACTTTAATGATAAAATTTATTTCTTTTCTGTGTATTCTCTTTAGGCCTTGGAGTTGAGTAAGTGCTTTTAATTGACTGTTATATTATGAACATCTTCCTTATTGTTGTGGTTCTTGTATTTAATTTATGTGAAATTTGGTTGAATTATTATATGCAATATATATATATACGTACGGAATTTATCGGAGTATGCGGTAACATTTTACGAATTTAACGAAATAGGGATGGATGCGTTTACCCTATATTGCGTATGCGTTATATTTTTATACGTTTGTGGATGCGTTTATCCTATATCCTATATGTCGTATGCGTTATAATTTTATACGTTTGCGAATTTTATTGCGGAATGCGTGATATTTTTATGTTTTGCGGTTGCGGTATATGAATTTAATTGAGTATATATTAAGTCGTTTACCCTATTTCGGGAACGATTTTTAGCGTGTTTACGTACCTGATTTATGAATTTGAAGGAGTGCGTACTCTATATACTTACGGATCATATGCTTTTCTATATAAGCACTGAATTGAACTAAAGTATTTATTACTTGTGTGATTGTAACATTATTTATGTATGACAGTGTAACCGACATTAACCATTGAACAATTATGTTCACTCTTCATAACCACTACCTTGATCCTTCTATGAAGTGTTATTTATATAACTGAAATTATTTATTACTTTTGAGCTGAAATAAGGCATCTAACCTTGTACCAACAATGAGCTGTAAAACAAAAATATTACGGAAATTTTTGACATAGTGAGACTTGTATTTTATCACCATTCATGATAATCGATGAATAAATATTATTTTATTGTTGGAAATACAATTATTGGCAAAGAGGAAGCCACTATAATAAAGTATTGAAATTCAACTGAGAGATTGAGTCGTGCTGGAGTGAGTTATGGGGATCCATATCAACTACAACTGAACGAAAATAGTTCATAAGTTAATTCAGGCTTTCAATTCAATAGTGTACATCATCTGTAAAATTTGATAATTAGATGAAGAGTTCGGTAGTTAGAAACAATGCCCTACTCTGCGTACAATACTATTTGCCTATACTTGAAGTTTGAATTAGCATAACTGCCTCACACGACATATTTCTATGACCTATTTCGGCATGACCACGGTCCCTTTGGTTGAATTTTAGATTTAATTTTGATTTAATTAATTAGCTAGGCATCTCAGAGGTTTTCTTGGCGTTTCTTTCCTCTGGTGTGTAGGTTACGAAACGTTGGTAGCTCCACTTAATAAAGTTATTATTAGAGAAAATAATAACACAAAATAAAAATATATAAAAAAAAAATGTAGACAGGTTCTGAGCTAATAATCCCCAACGCACGGATTACAGGCGTGTAGATAAGGGAAAACCTTTCACACATCAGCTACCCATCCTAACTTTTGTTTAAATACTTGCAAAATTATATCTAATCAAAATAATCAGAAAAAACAACTAATTAGAAAAGTTGTTACTGCCTGGATTCGTTAACATTAGCGCTTGTAGGCGTAGGGGTTAAATAAAAAAAAACTATATTTGCTTATAGTAAAAAAAATATTCAAATAAGACAAGAGATCATTACATCGTCAATAACAAAATTTTACAAGTTAATTTTCTAGCATTAATCTTCACCGCAAATATTGGGAAGACTTTGTCTATGTGGAAACTACCGAATAGCCTTTTCTTTTACAGATCCTGACACCATTCTACAGCCTTACCACTAACCTTCCCGCATCAACAGCTTGAACTTACAACCGAATAAATTTAATTTACTAATTAATTTTATATACCTATTTACTTAATATCTTTTCCTTGTAAAGTACCACTTATAGGAAATAAAGCTTAAAATAAAAATCCTTGTTTTGTTTCAACAACCTCTTTATCAGTCTCCTAAAAATTATCGGGTTACTACATAACTAGGGATCTACTACTAGACTTTCACGAGCCATTGTTAGGAAAAACCGCTGAAATTGTCTGACAAATCATGTTTATATAGGAAATTAGATTATTGGGGTTATAGTATTTAACGCAGGGTTGTAGTGTTCCTTTCAGGAGGTAAGTATGTATAGTCATCAGAGCTTAGAACATTTTAGTATTACAGGGTTTCAGACGGGGTAGAGGGTTTCCTTCATAGAGAGCTACTTTGGCTTTCTAAGCTTTTCAGTTTCAGCTTTCTAAGTTGTACCGTCGTTTAGTAGCTTCCAATAGCTGCTCTAGCTTTTAGTAGCTTATAACGTAAAGAAGCGTTTTAATAGAAGAACGACCGGTGCGGTTCTCTTCAAGAGGCAGCACAGAGACGGGAACTCCGCGGTTTTGGACAAAACCAAGCTTGAGCTATCATTTGAGACCAATGACAAGCCAAGAACTCCTGAAAATATATCAGCATATCACACCTGATATTTGAGAAAACTTAAATTTTCAGATTAAAAATTGTTTGGTAATAAAAAAGGTAGCACAGAGACGGGAACTTCGCGGTTTTCGACGAAACAAAGCTTGTGCTATCATTTGAGACCAATCACAAAACAAGAACTCCTGTTAATATATCAGCATACCACACCTAAAGATTGAGAAAATCGAAATTTCAGAGTTAATTTTTTTCGTTACAAAAAAGGCAGCACAGAGGCGGGAACTCCGCGGTTTGGAACTAATCTAAGCATGAGCTATCATTTAAGACTAGAAACAAGCCATAAACTCCTGAAAATATATCAGCATATTACACCTGAAATTTAAAAAAATTGAAATTTTCAGAATAAAATTTTTTCGTAATAAAAAAGGCAGCACAGAGAAGGGAACTTCGCGGTTTTCGACGAAACCAAGATTGTCCTATCATTTGAGACCAATAATAACAAGCTAAGAACTCCTGTAAATATATCAGCATATCACTCCTAAAGTTTGAGAAAATCGTAATTTCAGATTTAATTTTTTTCGTTACAAAATAGGCAGCACAGAGGCGGGAACTCCGCGGTTTGGAACTAATCTAAGCATGAGCTATCATTTGAGACTAAAAACAAGCCATAAACTCCTGAAAATATATCAGCATATCACACCTGAAATTTAAAAAAATTGAAATTTTCAGAATAAAAATTTTTCGTAAGAAAAAAGGCAGCACAGAGACGGGAACTCCGCGGTTTTGGACGAAACCAAGCTTGAGCTATCATTTGAGGCCAATGACAAGCCAAGAACTCCTGAAAATATATCAGCATATCACACCTGATGTTTGAGAAAACTTAAATTTTCAGAATAAAAATTGTTTGGTAATAAAAAAGGTAGCACAGAGACGGGGACTTCGCGGTTTTCGACGAAACCAAGCTTGTGCTATCATTTGAGACTAATCACAAAACAAAAACTCCTGTTAATATATCAGCATACCACACCTAAAGATTGAGAAAATCGAAATTTCAGAGTTATTTTTTTTCGTTACAAAAAAGGCTGCACAGAGACGGGAACTTGAACTAATCTAAATATGATCTATCATTTAAGTTTAAAAAAAATCCTAGAACTCCTGAAAATATCTCAGCATATCACACCTGAAGTTTGAGAAAATTGAAATTTTTAGAGTAAATTTTTTTCGTAATAAAAAAGGCAGCACCGAGATGTGAACTCCGGGTTTTTGCACTAAGCTAAGCATGAGCTATCATTTAAGACCAAAAATAAGCCTAGAACTCTTGAAAATATATCAGCATATCACACCTGTAGTTTGAGAAATTCTAAATTTCAGAGTAAATTTTTTCGTAATAAAAAAGGCAGGACCGAGATGTGAACTCCGAGTTTTCGCACTAAGCTAAGCATGAGCTATCATTTAAGACCAAAAATAAGCCTAGAACTCTTGAAAATATATCAGCATATCACACCTGTAGTTTGAGAAATTCTAAATTTCAGAGTAAATTTTTTCGTAATAAAAAAGGCAGCGCAGAGCCTGAATCTGCGTGGTTTTGTACGTAGCCGAGCATGAGCTATCGTTTAAGACCAAAAACAAGCCTAGAACTCCTGAAAATATATCAGCATATCACACCTGAAATTTGAGAAAATCTAAATTACAGAGTAATTTTTTTCGTAATAAAAAAAGGCAGCGCAGAGCCAGAAACTGCAAGTTTTTGTACGTAACCGAGCATAAGCTATCGTTTGAGACTAAAAACAAGCCCCAAATTCCTGAAAATATATCAGCATATCACATCTTAAATTTGAGAAAATCGAAATTTCAGACTTATTTTTTTCATAGAACATAAGTACACTCAGAGCCAGGAACTACGCGGTTTTGTACGTAACAAAGCATGAGCTATCGTTTGAGACCAAAAGCAAGCCTAGAACTCCTGAAAATATATCAGCATATCACACCTGAAATATGAGAAAATCGATATTTCAAACTTATTTTTTCGCAGAACACAAGTAAACGTAGAGCGCGGAACTCCGCGGTTTTGGACGAAACCAAGCTTAAGCTATCATTTGAGACCAATAACAAGCCAATAACTCCTGAAAATATATCAGCATATCACACCTGAAATTTGAGAAAACTTAAATTTTCAGAATAAAAATTGTTTGGTAATAAAAAAGGTAGCACAGAGACGGGAACTTCGCGGTTTTCGACGAAACCAAGCTTGTGCTATCATTTGAGACCAATCACAAAACAAGAACTCCTGTTAATATATCAGCATACCACACCTAAATATTGAGAAAATCGAAATTTCAGAGTTAATTTTTTTCGTTACAAAAAAGGCTGCACAGAGACGGGAACTTGAACTAATCTAAATATGATCTATCATTTAAGTTTAAAAAAAATACTAGAACTCCTGAAAATATCTCAGCATATCACACCTGAAATTTGAGAAAATTTAAATTTTTAGAGTAAATTTTTTTCGTAATAAAAAAGGCAGCACCGAGATGTGAACTCCGGGTTTTTGCACTAAGCTAAGCATGAGCTATCATTTAAGACCAAAAATAAGCCTAGAACTCTTGAAAATATATCAGCATATCACACCTGTAGTTTGAGAAATTGTAAATTTCAGAGTAAATTTTTTCGTAATAAAAAAGGCAGCACCGAGATGTGAACTCCGAGTTTTCGCACTAAGCTAAGCATGAGCTATCATTTAAGACCAAAAATAAGCCTAGAACTCTTGAAAATATATCAGCATATCACACCTGTAGTTTGAGAAATTCTAAATTTCAGAGTAAATTTTTTCGTAATAAAAAAGGCAGCGCAGAGCCTGGAACTGTGTGGTTTTGTACGTAACCGAGCATTAGCTATCGTTTAAGACCAAAAACAAGCCTAGAACTCCTTAAAATATATCAGCATATCACACCTGAAATTTGAGAAAATCTAAATTACAGAGTAATTTTTTTCGTAATAAAAAAAGGCAGCGCAGAGCCAGAAACTGCAAGTTTTTGTACGTAACCGAGCATAAGCTATCGTTTGAGACTAAAAACAAGCCCCAAATTCCTGAAAATATATCAGCATATCACATCTTAAATTTGAGAAAATCGAAATTTCAGACTTATTTTTTTCATAGAACATAAGTACACTCAGAGCCAGGAACTACGCGGTTTTGTACGTAACCAGGCATGAGCTATCGTTTGAGACCAAAAGCAAGCCTAGAACTCCTGAAAATATATCAGCATATCACACCTGAAATATGAGAAAATCGATATTTCAAACTTATTTTTTCGCAGAACATAAGTAAACATAGAGCGCGGAACTCCGCGGTTTTGGACGAAACCAAGCTTAAGCTATCATTTGAGACCAATAACAAGCCAATAACTCCTGAAAATATATCAGCATATCACACCTGAAATTTGAGAAAACTTAAATTTTCAGAATAAAAATTTTTTGGTAATAAAAAAGGCAGCACAGAGACGGGAACTTCACGGTTTTCGATGAAGCCAAGCATGTGCTATCATTTGAGGCCAATAACAAGCCAAGAACTCCTGAAAATATATCATCATATCACACCTAAAATTTGAGAAATTCGAAATTTCAGAGTTAATTTTTTTTGTTACAAAAAAGGCAGCACAGAGGCGGGAACTCCGCGGTTTGGAACTAATCTAAGCTTGAGCTATCATTTAAGACTAGAAACAAGCCATAAACTTCTGAAAATATTTCAGCATATTACACCTGAAATTTAAAAAAATTGAAATTTTCAGAATAAAATTTTTTCGTAATAAAAAAGGCAGCACAGAGAAGGGAACTTCGCGGTTTTCGACGAAACCAAGATTGTCCTATCATTTGAGACCAATAACAAGCTAAGAACTCCTGTAAATATATCAGCATATCACTCCTAAAGTTTGAGAAAATCGAAATTTCAGATTTAATTTTTTTCGTTACAAAAAAGGCAGCACAGAGGCGGGAACTCCGCGGTTTGGAACTAATCTAAGCATGAGCTATCACATAAGACTAAAAACAAGCCATAAACTCCTGAAAATATATCAGCATATCACACCTTAAATTTAAAAAAATTGAAATTTTCAGAATAAAAATTTTTCGTAATAAAAAAGGCAGCACAGAGACGGGAACTCCGCGGTTTTGGACGAAACCAAGCTTGAGCTATCATATGAGACCAATGACAAGCCAAGAACTCCTGAAAATATATCAGCATATCACACCTGATGTTTGAGAAAACTTAAATTTTCAGAATAAAAATTGTTTGGTAATAAAAAAGGTAGCACAGAGACAAGAACTTCGCGGTTTTCGACGAAACCAAGCTTGTGCTATCATTTGAGACCAATCACAAAACAAGAACTCCTGTTAATATATCAGCATACCACACCTAAAGATTGAGAAAATCGAAATTTCAGAGTTAATTTTTTTCGTTACAAAAAAGGCTGCACAGAGACGGGAACTTGAACTAATCTAAATATGATCTATCATTTAAGTTTAAAAAAATCCTAGAACTCCTGAAAATATCTCAGCATATCACACCTGAAGTTTGAGAAAATTGAAATTTTTAGAGTAAATTTTTTTCGTAATAAAAAAGGCAGCACCGAGATGTGAACTCCGGGTTTTTGCACTAAGCTAAGCATGAGCTATCATTTAAGACCAAAAAAAAGCCTAGAACTCTTGAAAATATATCAGCATATCACACCTGTAGTTTGAGAAATTCTAAATTTCAGAGTAAATTTTTTCGTAATAAAAAAGGCAGCGCAGAGCCTGGAACTGCAAGGTTTTGTACGTAACCGAGCATTAGCTATCGTTTAAGACCAAAAACAAGCCTAGAACTCCTGAAAATATATCAGCATATCACACGTGAAATTTGAGAAAATCTATATTACAGAATAATTTTTTTCGTAATAAGAAAAGGCAGCGCAGAGCCAGAAACTGCAAGTTTTTGTACGTAACCGAGCATAAGCTATCGTTTGAGACTAAAAACAAGCCCCAAATTCCTGATAATATATCAGCATATCACATCTTAAATTTGAGAAAATCGAAATTTCAGACTTATTTTTTTCATAGAACATAAGTACACTCAGAGCCAGGAACTACGCGGTTTTGTACGTAACCAAGCATGAGCTATCGTTTGAGACCAAAATCAAGCCTAGAACTCCTGAAAATATCTCAGCATATCACACCTGAAGTTTGAGAAAATTGAAATTTTTAGAGTAAATTTTTTTCGTAATAAAAAAGGCAGCACCGAGATGTGAACTCCGGGTTTTTGCACTAAGCTAAGCATGAGCTATCATTTAAGATCAAAAATAAGCCTAGAACTCTTGAAAATATATCAGCATATCACACCTGTAGTTTGAGAAATTCTAAATTTCAGAGTAAATTTTTTCGTAATAAAAAAGGCAGCACCGAGATGTGAACTCCGAGTTTTCGCACTAAGCTAAGCATGAGCTATCATTTAAGACCAAAAATAAGCCTAGAACTCTTGAATATATATCAGCATATCACACCTGTAGTTTGAGAAATTCTAAATTTCAGAGTAAATTTTTTCGTAATAAAAAAGGCAGCGCAGAGCCTGGAACTGCGTGGTTTTGTACGTAACCGAGCATTAGCTATCGTTTAAGACCAAAAACAAGCCTAGAACTCCTGAAAATATATCAGCATATCACACCTGAAATTTGAGAAAATCTAAATTACAGAGTAATTTTTTTCGTAATAAAAAAGGCAGCGCAGAGCCAGAAACTGCAAGTTTTTGTACGTAACCGAGTATAAGCTATCGTTTGAGACTAAAAACAAGCCCCAAATTCCTGAAAATATATCAGCATATCACATCTTAAATTTGAGAAAATCGAAATTTCAGACTTATTTTTTTCATAGAACATAAGTACACTCAGAGCCAGGAACTACGCGGTTTTGTACGTAACCAGGCATGAGCTATCGTTTGAGACCAAAAGCAAGCCTAGAACTCCTGAAAATATATCAGCATATCACACCTGAAATATGAGAAAATCGATATTTCAAACTTATTTTTTCGCAGAACATAAGTAAACGTAGAGCGCGGAACTCCGCGGTTTTGGACGGAACCAAGCTTAAGCTATCATTTGAGACCAATAACAAGCCAATAACTCCTGAAAATATATCAGCATATCACACCTGAAATTTGAGAAAACTTAAATTTTCAGAATAAAAAATTTTTGGTAATAAAAAAGGCAGCACAGAGACGGGAACTTCGCGGTTTTCGATGAAGCCAAGCATGTGCTATCATTTGAGACCAATAACAAGCCAAGAACTCCTGAAAATATATAATCATATCACACCTAAAGTTTGAGAAATTCGAAATTTCAGAGTTAATTTTTTTCGTTACAAAAAAGGCAGCACAGAGGCGGGAACTCCGCGGTTTGGAACTAATCTAAGCTTGAGCTATCATTTAAGACTAGAAACAAGCCATAAACTTCTGAAAATATTTCAGCATATTACACCTGAAATTTAAAAAAATTGAAATTTTCAGAATAAAATTTTTTCGTAATAAAAAAGGCAGCACAGAGAAGGGAACTTCGCGGTTTTCGACGAAACCAAGATTGTCCTATCATTTGAGACCAATAACAAGCTAAGAACTCCTGTAAATATATCAGCATATCACTCCTAAAGTTTGAGAAAATCGAAATTTCAGATTTAATTTTTTTCGTTACAAAAAAGGCAGCACAGAGGCGGGAACTCCGCGGTTTGGAACTAATCTAAGCATGAGCTATCACATAAGACTAAAAACAAGCCATAAACTCCTGAAAATATATCAGCATATCACACCTTAAATTTAAAAAAATTGAAATTTTCAGAATAAAAATTTTTCGTAATAAAAAAGGCAGCACAGAGACGGGAACTCCGCGGTTTTGGACGAAACCAAGCTTGAGCTATCATATGAGACCAATGACAAGCCAAGAACTCCTGAAAATATATCAGCATATCACACCTGATGTTTGAGAAAACTTAAATTTTCAGAATAAAAATTGTTTGGTAATAAAAAAGGTAGCACAGAGACAAGAACTTCGCGGTTTTCGACGAAACCAAGCTTGTGCTATCATTTGAGACCAATCACAAAACAAGAACTCCTGTTAATATATCAGCATACCACACCTAAAGATTGAGAAAATCGAAATTTCAGAGTTAATTTTTTTCGTTACAAAAAAGGCTGCACAGAGACGGGAACTTGAACTAATCTAAATATGATCTATCATTTAAGTTTAAAAAAATCCTAGAACTCCTGAAAATATCTCAGCATATCACACCTGAAGTTTGAGAAAATTGAAATTTTTAGAGTAAATTTTTTTCGTAATAAAAAAGGCAGCACCGAGATGTGAACTCCGGGTTTTTGCACTAAGCTAAGCATGAGCTATCATTTAAGACCAAAAAAAAGCCTAGAACTCTTGAAAATATATCAGCATATCACACCTGTAATTTGAGAAATTCTAAATTTCAGAGTAAATTTTTTCGTAATAAAAAAGGCAGGACCGAGATGTGAACTCCGAGTTTTCGCACTAAGCTAAGCATGAGCTATCATTTAAGACCAAAAATAAGCCTAGAACTCTTGAAAATATATCAGCATATCACACCTGTAGTTTGAGAAATTCTAAATTTCAGAGTAAATTTTTTCGTAATAAAAAAGGCAGCGCAGAGCCTGGAACTGCGTGGTTTTGTACGTAGCCGAGCATTAGCTATCGTTTAAGACCAAAAACAAGCCTAGAACTCCTGAAAATATATCAGCATATCACACCTGAAATTTGAGAAAATCTAAATTACAGAGTAATTTTTTTCGTAATAAAAAAAGGCAGCGCAGAGCCAGAAACTGCAAGTTTTTGTACGTAACCGAGCATAAGCTATCGTTTCAGACTAAAAACAAGCCCCAAATTCCTGAAAATATATCAGCATATCACATCTTAAATTTGAGAAAATCGAAATTTCAGACTTATTTTTTTCATAGAACATAAGTACACTCAGAGCCAGGAACTACGCGGTTTTGTACGTAACCAAGCATGAGCTATCGTTTGAGACCAAAAGCAAGCCTAGAACTCCTGAAAATATATCAGCATATCACACCTGAAATATGAGAAAATCGATATTTCAAACTTATTTTTTCGCAGAACATAAGTAAACGTAGGCCGCGGAACTCCGCGGTTTTGGACGAAACCAAGCTTAAGCTATCATTTGAGACCAATAACAAGCCAATAACTCCTGAAAATATATCAGCATATCACACCTGAAATTTGAGAAAACTTAAATTTTCAGAATAAAAATTTTTTGGTAATAAAAAAGGCAGCACAGAGACGGGAACTTCGCGGTTTTCGATGAAGCCAAGCATGTGCTATCATTTGAGACCAATAACAAGCCAAGAACTCCTGAAAATATATCATCATATCACACCTAAAGTTTGAGAAATTCTAAATTTCAGAGTTAATTTTTTTTGTTACAAAAAAGGCAGCACAGAGGCGGGAACTCCGCGGTTTGGAACTAATCTAAGCATGAGCTATCATTTAAGACTAAAAACAAGCCATAATCTCCTGAAAATATATCAGCATATCACACCTGAAATTTAAAAAAATTGAAATTTTCAGAATAAAATTTTTTCGTAATAAAAAAGGCAGCACAGAGAAGGGAACTTCGCGGTTTTCGACGAAACCAAGATTGTCCTATCATTTGAGACCAATAACAAGCTAAGAAATCCTGTAAATATATCAGCATATCACTCCTAAAGTTTGAGAAAATCGAAATTTCAGAGTTAATTTTTTTCGTTACAAAAAAGGCAGCACAGAGGCGGGAACTCCGCGGTTTGGAACTAATCTAAGCATGAGCTATCATTCAAGACTAAAAACAAGCCATAAACTCCTGAAAATATATGAGCATATCACACCTGAAATTTAAAAAAATTGAAATTTTCAGAATAAAAATTTTTCGTAATAAAAAAGGCAGCACAGAGACGGGAACTCCGCGGTTTTGGACGAAACCAAGCTTGAGCTATCATTTGAGACCAATGACAAGCCAAGAACTCCTGAAAATATATCAGCATATCACACCTGATATTTGAGAAAACTTAAATTTTCAGATTAAAAATTGTTTGGTAATAAAAAAGGTAGCACAGAGACGGGAACTTCGCGGTTTTCGACGAAACAAAGCTTGTGCTATCATTTGAGACCAATCACAAAACAAGAACTCCTGTTAATATATCAGCATACCACACCTAAAGATTGAGAAAATCGAAATTTCAGAGTTAATTTTTTCGTTACAAAAAAGGCAGCACAGAGGCGGGAACTCCGCGGTTTGGAACTAATCTAAGCATGAGCTATCATTTAAGACTAGAAACAAGCCATAAACTCCTGAAAATATATCAGCATATTACACCTGAAATTTAAAAAAATTGAAATTTTCAGAATAAAATTTTTTCGTAATAAAAAAGGCAGCACAGAGAAGGGAACTTCGCGGTTTTCGACGAAACCAAGATTGTCCTATCATTTGAGACCAATAACAAGCTAAGAACTCCTGTAAATATATCAGCATATCACTCCTAAAGTTTGAGAAAATCGTAATTTCAGATTTAATTTTTTTCGTTACAAAAAAGGCAGCACAGAGGCGGGAACTCCGCGGTTTGGAACTAATCTAAGCATGAGCTATCATTTGAGACTAAAAACAAGCCATAAACTCCTGAAAATATATCAGCATATCACACCTGAAATTTAAAAAAATTGAAATTTTCAGAATAAAAATTTTTCGTAAGAAAAAAGGCAGCACAGAGACGGGAACTTCGCGGTTTTCGACGAAACAAAGCTTGTGCTATCATTTGAGACCAATCACAAAACAAGAACTCCTGTTAATATATCAGCATACCACACCTAAAGATTGAGAAAATCGAAATTTCAGAGTTATTTTTTTTCGTTACAAAAAAGGCTGCACAGAGACGGGAACTTGAACTAATCTAAATATGATCTATCATTTAAGTTTAAAAAAAATCCTAGAACTCCTGAAAATATCTCAGCATATCACACCTGAAGTTTGAGAAAATTGAAATTTTTAGAGTAAATTTTTTTCGTAATAAAAAAGGCAGCACCGAGATGTGAACTCCGGGTTTTTGCACTAAGCTAAGCATGAGCTATCATTTAAGACCAAAAATAAGCCTAGAACTCTTGAAAATATATCAGCATATCACACCTGTAGTTTGAGAAATTCTAAATTTCAGAGTAAATTTTTTCGTAATAAAAAAGGCAGGACCGAGATGTGAACTCCGAGTTTTCGCACTAAGCTAAGCATGAGCTATCATTTAAGACCAAAAATAAGCCTAGAACTCTTGAAAATATATCAGCATATCACACCTGTAGTTTGAGAAATTCGAAATTTCAGAGTAAATTTTTTCGTAATAAAAAAGGCAGCGCAGAGCCTGAATCTGCGTGGTTTTGTACGTAGCCGAGCATTAGCTATCGTTTAAGACCAAAAACAAGCCTAGAACTCCTGAAAATATATCAGCATATCACACCTGAAATTTGAGAAAATCTAAATTACAGAGTAATTTTTTTCGTAATAAAAAAAGGCAGCGCAGAGCCAGAAACTGCAAGTTTTTGTACGTAACCGAGCATAAGCTATCGTTTGAGACTAAAAACAAGCCCCAAATTCCTGAAAATATATCAGCATATCACATCTTAAATTTGAGAAAATCGAAATTTCAGACTTATTTTTTTCATAGAACATAAGTACACTCAGAGCCAGGAACTACGCGGTTTTGTACGTAACCAAGCATGAGCTATCGTTTGAGACCAAAAGCAAGCCTAGAACTCCTGAAAATATATCAGCATATCACACCTGAAATATGAGAAAATCGATATTACAAACTTATTTTTTCGCAGAACACAAGTAAACGTAGAGCGCGGAACTCCGCGGTTTTGGACGAAACCAAGCTTAAGCTATCATTTGAGACCAATAACAAGCCAATAACTCCTGAAAATATATCAGCATATCACACCTGAAATTTGAGAAAACTTAAATTTTCAGAATAAAAATTGTTTGATAATAAAAAAGGTAGCACAGAGACGGGAACTTCGCGGTTTTCGACGAAACCAAGCTTGTACTATCATTTGAGACCAATCACAAAACAAGAACTCCTGTTAATATATCAGCATACCACACCTAAATATTGAGAAAATCGAAATTTCAGAGTTAATTTTTTTCGTTACAAAAAAGGCTGCACAGAGACGGGAACTTGAACTAATCTAAATATGATCTATCATTTAAGTTTAAAAAAAATACTAGAACTCCTGAAAATATCTCAGCATATCACACCTGAAATTTGAGAAAATTGAAATTTTTAGAGTAAATTTTTTTCGTAATAAAAAAGGCAGCACCGAGATGTGAACTCCGGGTTTTTGCACTAAGCTAAGCATGAGCTATCATTTAAGACCAAAAATAAGCCTAGAACTCTTGAAAATATATCAGCATATCACACCTGTAGTTTGAGAAATTCTAAATTTCAGAGTAAATTTTTTCGTAATAAAAAAGGCAGGACCGAGATGTGAACTCCGAGTTTTCGCACTAAGCTAAGCATGAGCTATCATTTAAGACCAAAAATAAGCCTAGAACTCTTGAAAATATATCAGCATATCACACCTGTAGTTTGAGAAATTCTAAATTTCAGAGTAAATTTTTCGTAATAAAAAAGGCAGCGCAGAGCCTGGAACTGCGTGGTTTTGTACGTAGCCGAGCATTAGCTATCGTTTAAGACCAAAAACAAGCCTAGAACTCCTGAAAATATATCAGCATATCACACCTGAAATTTGAGAAAATCTAAATTACAGAGTAATTTTTTTCGTAATAAAAAAAGGCAGCGCAGAGCCAGAAACTGCAAGTTTTTGTACGTAACCGAGCATAAGCTATCGTTTCAGACTAAAAACAAGCCCCAAATTCCTGAAAATATATCAGCATATCACATCTTAAATTTGAGAAAATCGAAATTTCAGACTTATTTTTTTCATAGAACATAAGTACACTCAGAGCCAGGAACTACGCGGTTTTGTACGTAACCAAGCATGAGCTATCGTTTGAGACCAAAAGCAAGCCTAGAACTCCTGAAAATATATCAGCATATCACACCTGAAATATAAGAAAATCGATATTTCAAACTTATTTTTTCGCAGAACATAAGTAAACGTAGGCCGCGGAACTCCGCGGTTTTGGACGAAACCAAGCTTAAGCTATCATTTGAGACCAATAACAAGCCAATAACTCCTGAAAATATATCAGCATATCACACCTGAAATTTGAGAAAACTTAAATTTTCAGAATAAAAAATTTTTGGTAATAAAAAAGGCAGCACAGAGACGGGAACTTCGCGGTTTTCGATGAAGCCAAGCATGTGCTATCATTTGAGACCAATAACAAGCCAAGAACTCCTGAAAATATATAATCATATCACACCTAAAGTTTGAGAAATTCGAAATTTCAGAGTTAATTTTTTTCGTTACAAAAAAGGCAGCACAGAGGCGGGAACTCCGCGGTTTGGAACTAATCTAAGCTTGAGCTATCATTTAAGACTAGAAACAAGCCATAAACTTCTGAAAATATTTCAGCATATTACACCTGAAATTTAAAAAAATTGAAATTTTCAGAATAAAATTTTTTCGTAATAAAAAAGGCAGCACAGAGAAGGGAACTTCGCGGTTTTCGACGAAACCAAGATTGTCCTATCATTTGAGACCAATAACAAGCTAAGAACTCCTGTAAATATATCAGCATATCACTCCTAAAGTTTGAGAAAATCGAAATTTCAGATTTAATTTTTTTCGTTACAAAAAAGGCAGCACAGAGGCGGGAACTCCGCGGTTTGGAACTAATCTAAGCATGAGCTATCACATAAGACTAAAAACAAGCCATAAACTCCTGAAAATATATCAGCATATCACACCTTAAATTTAAAAAAATTGAAATTTTCAGAATAAAAATTTTTCGTAATAAAAAAGGCAGCACAGAGACGGGAACTCCGCGGTTTTGGACGAAACCAAGCTTGAGCTATCATATGAGACCAATGACAAGCCAAGAACTCCTGAAAATATATCAGCATATCACACCTGATGTTTGAGAAAACTTAAATTTTCAGAATAAAAATTGTTTGGTAATAAAAAAGGTAGCACAGAGACAAGAACTTCGCGGTTTTCGACGAAACCAAGCTTGTGCTATCATTTGAGACCAATCACAAAACAAGAACTCCTGTTAATATATCAGCATACCACACCTAAAGATTGAGAAAATCGAAATTTCAGAGTTAATTTTTTTCGTTACAAAAAAGGCTGCACAGAGACGGGAACTTGAACTAATCTAAATATGATCTATCATTTAAGTTTAAAAAAATCCTAGAACTCCTGAAAATATCTCAGCATATCACACCTGAAGTTTGAGAAAATTGAAATTTTTAGAGTAAATTTTTTTCGTAATAAAAAAGGCAGCACAGAGACGGGAACTTCGCGGTTTTCGATGAAGCCAAGCATGTGCTATCATTTGAGACCAATAACAAGCCAAGAACTCCTGAAAATATATCATCATATCACACCTAAAGTTTGAGAAATTCTAAATTTCAGAGTTAATTTTTTTTGTTACAAAAAAGGCAGCACAGAGGCGGGAACTCCGCGGTTTGGAACTAATCTAAGCATGAGCTATCATTTAAGACTAAAAACAAGCCATAATCTCCTGAAAATATATCAGCATATCACACCTGAAATTTAAAAAAATTGAAATTTTCAGAATAAAATTTTTTCGTAATAAAAAAGGCAGCACAGAGAAGGGAACTTCGCGGTTTTCGACGAAACCAAGATTGTCCTATCATTTGAGACCAATAACAAGCTAAGAAATCCTGTAAATATATCAGCATATCACTCCTAAAGTTTGAGAAAATCGAAATTTCAGAGTTAATTTTTTTCGTTACAAAAAAGGCAGCACAGAGGCGGGAACTCCGCGGTTTGGAACTAATCTAAGCATGAGCTATCATTCAAGACTAAAAACAAGCCATAAACTCCTGAAAATATATGAGCATATCACACCTGAAATTTAAAAAAATTGAAATTTTCAGAATAAAAATTTTTCGTAATAAAAAAGGCAGCACAGAGACGGGAACTCCGCGGTTTTGGACGAAACCAAGCTTGAGCTATCATTTGAGACCAATGACAAGCCAAGAACTCCTGAAAATATATCAGCATATCACACCTGATATTTGAGAAAACTTAAATTTTCAGATTAAAAATTGTTTGGTAATAAAAAAGGTAGCACAGAGACGGGAACTTCGCGGTTTTCGACGAAACAAAGCTTGTGCTATCATTTGAGACCAATCACAAAACAAGAACTCCTGTTAATATATCAGCATACCACACCTAAAGATTGAGAAAATCGAAATTTCAGAGTTAATTTTTTCGTTACAAAAAAGGCAGCACAGAGGCGGGAACTCCGCGGTTTGGAACTAATCTAAGCATGAGCTATCATTTAAGACTAGAAACAAGCCATAAACTCCTGAAAATATATCAGCATATTACACCTGAAATTTAAAAAAATTGAAATTTTCAGAATAAAATTTTTTCGTAATAAAAAAGGCAGCACAGAGAAGGGAACTTCGCGGTTTTCGACGAAACCAAGATTGTCCTATCATTTGAGACCAATAACAAGCTAAGAACTCCTGTAAATATATCAGCATATCACTCCTAAAGTTTGAGAAAATCGTAATTTCAGATTTAATTTTTTTCGTTACAAAAAAGGCAGCACAGAGGCGGGAACTCCGCGGTTTGGAACTAATCTAAGCATGAGCTATCATTTGAGACTAAAAACAAGCCATAAACTCCTGAAAATATATCAGCATATCACACCTGAAATTTAAAAAAATTGAAATTTTCAGAATAAAAATTTTTCGTAAGAAAAAAGGCAGCACAGAGACGGGAACTTCGCGGTTTTCGACGAAACAAAGCTTGTGCTATCATTTGAGACCAATCACAAAACAAGAACTCCTGTTAATATATCAGCATACCACACCTAAAGATTGAGAAAATCGAAATTTCAGAGTTATTTTTTTTCGTTACAAAAAAGGCTGCACAGAGACGGGAACTTGAACTAATCTAAATATGATCTATCATTTAAGTTTAAAAAAAATCCTAGAACTCCTGAAAATATCTCAGCATATCACACCTGAAGTTTGAGAAAATTGAAATTTTTAGAGTAAATTTTTTTCGTAATAAAAAAGGCAGCACCGAGATGTGAACTCCGGGTTTTTGCACTAAGCTAAGCATGAGCTATCATTTAAGACCAAAAATAAGCCTAGAACTCTTGAAAATATATCAGCATATCACACCTGTAGTTTGAGAAATTCTAAATTTCAGAGTAAATTTTTTCGTAATAAAAAAGGCAGGACCGAGATGTGAACTCCGAGTTTTCGCACTAAGCTAAGCATGAGCTATCATTTAAGACCAAAAATAAGCCTAGAACTCTTGAAAATATATCAGCATATCACACCTGTAGTTTGAGAAATTCGAAATTTCAGAGTAAATTTTTTCGTAATAAAAAAGGCAGCGCAGAGCCTGAATCTGCGTGGTTTTGTACGTAGCCGAGCATTAGCTATCGTTTAAGACCAAAAACAAGCCTAGAACTCCTGAAAATATATCAGCATATCACACCTGAAATTTGAGAAAATCTAAATTACAGAGTAATTTTTTTCGTAATAAAAAAAGGCAGCGCAGAGCCAGAAACTGCAAGTTTTTGTACGTAACCGAGCATAAGCTATCGTTTGAGACTAAAAACAAGCCCCAAATTCCTGAAAATATATCAGCATATCACATCTTAAATTTGAGAAAATCGAAATTTCAGACTTATTTTTTTCATAGAACATAAGTACACTCAGAGCCAGGAACTACGCGGTTTTGTACGTAACCAAGCATGAGCTATCGTTTGAGACCAAAAGCAAGCCTAGAACTCCTGAAAATATATCAGCATATCACACCTGAAATATGAGAAAATCGATATTACAAACTTATTTTTTCGCAGAACACAAGTAAACGTAGAGCGCGGAACTCCGCGGTTTTGGACGAAACCAAGCTTAAGCTATCATTTGAGACCAATAACAAGCCAATAACTCCTGAAAATATATCAGCATATCACACCTGAAATTTGAGAAAACTTAAATTTTCAGAATAAAAATTGTTTGATAATAAAAAAGGTAGCACAGAGACGGGAACTTCGCGGTTTTCGACGAAACCAAGCTTGTACTATCATTTGAGACCAATCACAAAACAAGAACTCCTGTTAATATATCAGCATACCACACCTAAATATTGAGAAAATCGAAATTTCAGAGTTAATTTTTTTCGTTACAAAAAAGGCTGCACAGAGACGGGAACTTGAACTAATCTAAATATGATCTATCATTTAAGTTTAAAAAAAATACTAGAACTCCTGAAAATATCTCAGCATATCACACCTGAAATTTGAGAAAATTGAAATTTTTAGAGTAAATTTTTTTCGTAATAAAAAAGGCAGCACCGAGATGTGAACTCCGGGTTTTTGCACTAAGCTAAGCATGAGCTATCATTTAAGACCAAAAATAAGCCTAGAACTCTTGAAAATATATCAGCATATCACACCTGTAGTTTGAGAAATTCTAAATTTCAGAGTAAATTTTTTCGTAATAAAAAAGGCAGGACCGAGATGTGAACTCCGAGTTTTCGCACTAAGCTAAGCATGAGCTATCATTTAAGACCAAAAATAAGCCTAGAACTCTTGAAAATATATCAGCATATCACACCTGTAGTTTGAGAAATTCTAAATTTCAGAGTAAATTTTTCGTAATAAAAAAGGCAGCGCAGAGCCTGGAACTGCGTGGTTTTGTACGTAGCCGAGCATTAGCTATCGTTTAAGACCAAAAACAAGCCTAGAACTCCTGAAAATATATCAGCATATCACACCTGAAATTTGAGAAAATCTAAATTACAGAGTAATTTTTTTCGTAATAAAAAAAGGCAGCGCAGAGCCAGAAACTGCAAGTTTTTGTACGTAACCGAGCATAAGCTATCGTTTCAGACTAAAAACAAGCCCCAAATTCCTGAAAATATATCAGCATATCACATCTTAAATTTGAGAAAATCGAAATTTCAGACTTATTTTTTTCATAGAACATAAGTACACTCAGAGCCAGGAACTACGCGGTTTTGTACGTAACCAAGCATGAGCTATCGTTTGAGACCAAAAGCAAGCCTAGAACTCCTGAAAATATATCAGCATATCACACCTGAAATATAAGAAAATCGATATTTCAAACTTATTTTTTCGCAGAACATAAGTAAACGTAGGCCGCGGAACTCCGCGGTTTTGGACGAAACCAAGCTTAAGCTATCATTTGAGACCAATAACAAGCCAATAACTCCTGAAAATATATCAGCATATCACACCTGAAATTTGAGAAAACTTAAATTTTCAGAATAAAAAATTTTTGGTAATAAAAAAGGCAGCACAGAGACGGGAACTTCGCGGTTTTCGATGAAGCCAAGCATGTGCTATCATTTGAGACCAATAACAAGCCAAGAACTCCTGAAAATATATAATCATATCACACCTAAAGTTTGAGAAATTCGAAATTTCAGAGTTAATTTTTTTCGTTACAAAAAAGGCAGCACAGAGGCGGGAACTCCGCGGTTTGGAACTAATCTAAGCTTGAGCTATCATTTAAGACTAGAAACAAGCCATAAACTTCTGAAAATATTTCAGCATATTACACCTGAAATTTAAAAAAATTGAAATTTTCAGAATAAAATTTTTTCGTAATAAAAAAGGCAGCACAGAGAAGGGAACTTCGCGGTTTTCGACGAAACCAAGATTGTCCTATCATTTGAGACCAATAACAAGCTAAGAACTCCTGTAAATATATCAGCATATCACTCCTAAAGTTTGAGAAAATCGAAATTTCAGATTTAATTTTTTTCGTTACAAAAAAGGCAGCACAGAGGCGGGAACTCCGCGGTTTGGAACTAATCTAAGCATGAGCTATCACATAAGACTAAAAACAAGCCATAAACTCCTGAAAATATATCAGCATATCACACCTTAAATTTAAAAAAATTGAAATTTTCAGAATAAAAATTTTTCGTAATAAAAAAGGCAGCACAGAGACGGGAACTCCGCGGTTTTGGACGAAACCAAGCTTGAGCTATCATATGAGACCAATGACAAGCCAAGAACTCCTGAAAATATATCAGCATATCACACCTGATGTTTGAGAAAACTTAAATTTTCAGAATAAAAATTGTTTGGTAATAAAAAAGGTAGCACAGAGACAAGAACTTCGCGGTTTTCGACGAAACCAAGCTTGTGCTATCATTTGAGACCAATCACAAAACAAGAACTCCTGTTAATATATCAGCATACCACACCTAAAGATTGAGAAAATCGAAATTTCAGAGTTAATTTTTTTCGTTACAAAAAAGGCTGCACAGAGACGGGAACTTGAACTAATCTAAATATGATCTATCATTTAAGTTTAAAAAAATCCTAGAACTCCTGAAAATATCTCAGCATATCACACCTGAAGTTTGAGAAAATTGAAATTTTTAGAGTAAATTTTTTTCGTAATAAAAAAGGCAGCACCGAGATGTGAACTCCGGGTTTTTGCACTAAGCTAAGCATGAGCTATCATTTAAGACCAAAAAAAAGCCTAGAACTCTTGAAAATATATCAGCATATCACACCTGTAGTTTGAGAAATTCTAAATTTCAGAGTAAATTTTTTCGTAATAAAAAAGGCAGGACCGAGATGTGAACTCCGAGTTTTCGCACTAAGCTAAGCATGAGCTATCATTTAAGACCAAAAATAAGCCTAGAACTCTTGAAAATATATCAGCATATCACACCTGTAGTTTGAGAAATTCTAAATTTCAGAGTAAATTTTTTCGTAATAAAAAAGGCAGCGCAGAGCCTGGAACTGCTTGGTTTTGTACGTAGCCGAGCATTAGCTATCGTTTAAGACCAAAAACAAGCCTAGAACTCCTGAAAATATATCAGCATATCACACCTGAAATTTGAGAAAATCTAAATTACAGAGTAATTTTTTTCGTAATAAAAAAAGGCAGCGCAGAGCCAGAAACTGCAAGTTTTTGTACGTAACCGAGCATAAGCTATCGTTTCAGACTAAAAACAAGCCCCAAATTCCTGAAAATATATCAGCATATCACATCTTAAATTTGAGAAAATCGAAATTTCAGACTTATTTTTTTCATAGAACATAAGTACACTCAGAGCCAGGAACTACGCGGTTTTGTACGTAACCAAGCATGAGCTATCGTTTGAGACCAAAAGCAAGCCTAGAACTCCTGAAAATATATCAGCATATCACACCTGAAATATGAGAAAATCGATATTTCAAACTTATTTTTTCGCAGAACATAAGTAAACGTAGGCCGCGGAACTCCGCGGTTTTGGACGAAACCAAGCTTAAGCTATCATTTGAGACCAATAACAAGCCAATAACTCCTGAAAATATATCAGCATATCACACCTGAAATTTGAGAAAACTTAAATTTTCAGAATAAAAATTTTTTGGTAATAAAAAAAGCAGCACAGAGACGGGAACTTCGCGGTTTTCGATGAAGCCAAGCATGTGCTATCATTTGAGACCAATAACAAGCCAAGAACTCCTGAAAATATATCATCATATCACACCTAAAGTTTGAGAAATTCTAAATTTCAGAGTTAATTTTTTTTGTTACAAAAAAGGCAGCACAGAGGCGGGAACTCCGCGGTTTGGAACTAATCTAAGCATGACCTATCATTTAAGACTAAAAACAAGCCATAATCTCCTGAAAATATATCAGCATATCACACCTGAAATTTAAAAAAATTGAAATTTTCAGAATAAAATTTTTTCGTAATAAAAAAGGCAGCACAGAGAAGGGAACTTCGCGGTTTTCGACGAAACCAAGATTGTCCTATCATTTGAGACCAATAACAAGCTAAGAAATCCTGTAAATATATCAGCATATCACTCCTAAAGTTTGAGAAAATCGAAATTTCAGAGTTAATTTTTTTCGTTACAAAAAAGGCAGCACAGAGGCGGGAACTCCGCGGTTTGGAACTAATCTAAGCATGAGCTATCATTCAAGACTAAAAACAAGCCATAAACTCCTGAAAATATATGAGCATATCACACCTGAAATTTAAAAAAATTGAAATTTTCAGAATAAAAATTTTTCGTAATAAAAAAGGCAGCACAGAGACGGGAACTCCGCGGTTTTGGACGAAACCAAGCTTGAGCTATCATTTGAGACCAATGACAAGCCAAGAACTCCTGAAAATATATCAGCATATCACACCTGATATTTGAGAAAACTTAAATTTTCAGATTAAAAATTGTTTGGTAATAAAAAAGGTAGCACAGAGACGGGAACTTCGCGGTTTTCGACGAAACAAAGCTTGTGCTATCATTTGAGACCAATCACAAAACAAGAACTCCTGTTAATATATCAGCATACCACACCTAAAGATTGAGAAAATCGAAATTTCAGAGTTAATTTTTTTCGTTACAAAAAAGGCAGCACAGAGGCGGGAACTCCGCGGTTTGGAACTAATCTAAGCATGAGCTATCATTTAAGACTAGAAACAAGCCATAAACTCCTGAAAATATATCAGCATATTACACCTGAAATTTAAAAAAATTGAAATTTTCAGAATAAAATTTTTTCGTAATAAAAAAGGCAGCACAGAGAAGGGAACTTCGCGGTTTTCGACGAAACCAAGATTGTCCTATCATTTGAGACCAATAACAAGCTAAGAACTCCTGTAAATATATCAGCATATCACTCCTAAAGTTTGAGAAAATCGTAATTTCAGATTTAATTTTTTTCGTTACAAAAAAGGCAGCACAGAGGCGGGAACTCCGCGGTTTGGAACTAATCTAAGCATGAGCTATCATTTGAGACTAAAAACAAGCCATAAACTCCTGAAAATATATCAGCATATCACACCTGAAATTTAAAAAAATTGAAATTTTCAGAATAAAAATTTTTCGTAAGAAAAAAGGCAGCACAGAGACGGGAACTCCGCGGTTTTGGACGAAACCAAGCTTGAGCTATCATTTGAGGCCAATGACAAGCCAAGAACTCCTGAAAATATATCAGCATATCACACCTGATGTTTGAGAAAACTTAAATTTTCAGAATAAAAATTGTTTGGTAATAAAAAAGGTAGCACAGAGACGGGGACTTCGCGGTTTTCGACGAAACCAAGCTTGTGCTATCATTTGAGACTAATCACAAAACAAAAACTCCTGTTAATATATCAGCATACCACACCTAAAGATTGAGAAAATCGAAATTTCAGAGTTATTTTTTTTCGTTACAAAAAAGGCTGCACAGAGACGGGAACTTGAACTAATCTAAATATGATCTATCATTTAAGTTTAAAAAAAATCCTAGAACTCCTGAAAATATCTCAGCATATCACACCTGAAGTTTGAGAAAATTGAAATTTTTAGAGTAAATTTTTTTCGTAATAAAAAAGGCAGCACCGAGATGTGAACTCCGGGTTTTTGCACTAAGCTAAGCATGAGCTATCATTTAAGACCAAAAATAAGCCTAGAACTCTTGAAAATATATCAGCATATCACACCTGTAGTTTGAGAAATTCTAAATTTCAGAGTAAATTTTTTCGTAATAAAAAAGGCAGGACCGAGATGTGAACTCCGAGTTTTCGCACTAAGCTAAGCATGAGCTATCATTTAAGACCAAAAATAAGCCTAGAACTCTTGAAAATATATCAGCATATCACACCTGTAGTTTGAGAAATTCTAAATTTCAGAGTAAATTTTTTCGTAATAAAAAAGGCAGCGCAGAGCCTGAATCTGCGTGGTTTTGTACGTAGCCGAGCATTAGCTATCGTTTAAGACCAAAAACAAGCCTAGAACTCCTGAAAATATATCAGCATATCACACCTGAAATTTGAGAAAATCTAAATTACAGAGTAATTTTTTTCGTAATAAAAAAAGGCAGCGCAGAGCCAGAAACTGCAAGTTTTTGTACGTAACCGAGCATAAGCTATCGTTTGAGACTAAAAACAAGCCCCAAATTCCTGAAAATATATCAGCATATCACATCTTAAATTTGAGAAAATCGAAATTTCAGACTTATTTTTTTCATAGAACATAAGTACACTCAGAGCCAGGAACTACGCGGTTTTGTACGTAACCAAGCATGAGCTATCGTTTGAGACCAAAAGCAAGCCTAGAACTCCTGAAAATATATCAGCATATCACACCTGAAATATGAGAAAATCGATATTTCAAACTTATTTTTTCGCAGAACACAAGTAAACGTAGAGCGCGGAACTCCGCGGTTTTGGACGAAACCAAGCTTAAGCTATCATTTGAGACCAATAACAAGCCAAAAACTCCTGAAAATATATCAGCATATCACACCTGAAATTTGAGAAAACTTAAATTTTCAGAATAAAAATTGTTTGGTAATAAAAAAGGTAGCACAGAGACGGGAACTTCGCGGTTTTCGACGAAACCAAGCTTGTGCTATCATTTGAGACCAATCACAAAACAAGAACTCCTGTTAATATATCAGCATACCACACCTAAATATTGAGAAAATCGAAATTTCAGAGTTAATTTTTTTCGTTACAAAAAAGGCTGCACAGAGACGGGAACTTGAACTAATCTAAATATGATCTATCATTTAAGTTTAAAAAAAATACTAGAACTCCTGAAAATATCTCAGCATATCACACCTGAAATTTGAGAAAATTGAAATTTTTAGAGTAAATTTTTTTCGTAATAAAAAAGGCAGCACCGAGATGTGAACTCCGGGTTTTTGCACTAAGCTAAGCATGAGCTATCATTTAAGACCAAAAATAAGCCTAGAACTCTTGAAAATATATCAGCATATCACACCTGTAGTTTGAGAAATTCTAAATTTCAGAGTAAATTTTTTCGTAATAAAAAAGGCAGGACCGAGATGTGAACTCCGAGTTTTCGCACTAAGCTAAGCATGAGCTATCATTTAAGACCAAAAATAAGCCTAGAACTCTTGAAAATATATCAGCATATCACACCTGTAGTTTGAGAAATTCTAAATTTCAGAGTAAATTTTTCGTAATAAAAAAGGCAGCGCAGAGCCTGGAACTGCGTGGTTTTGTACGTAGCCGAGCATTAGCTATCGTTTAAGACCAAAAACAAGCCTAGAACTCCTGAAAATATATCAGCATATCACACCTGAAATTTGAGAAAATCTAAATTACAGAGTAATTTTTTTCGTAATAAAAAAAGGCAGCGCAGAGCCAGAAACTGCAAGTTTTTGTACGTAACCGAGCATAAGCTATCGTTTCAGACTAAAAACAAGCCCCAAATTCCTGAAAATATATCAGCATATCACATCTTAAATTTGAGAAAATCGAAATTTCAGACTTATTTTTTTCATAGAACATAAGTACACTCAGAGCCAGGAACTACGCGGTTTTGTACGTAACCAAGCATGAGCTATCGTTTGAAACCAAAAGCAAGCCTAGAACTCCTGAAAATATATCAGCATATCACACCTGAAATATGAGAAAATCGATATTTCAAACTTATTTTTTCGCAGAACATAAGTAAACGTAGGCCGCGGAACTCCGCGGTTTTGGACGAAACCAAGCTTAAGCTATCATTTGAGACCAATAACAAGCCAATAACTCCTGAAAATATATCAGCATATCACACCTGAAATTTGAGAAAACTTAAATTTTCAGAATAAAAATTTTTTGGTAATAAAAAAGGCAGCACAGAGACGGGAACTTCGCGGTTTTCGATGAAGCCAAGCATGTGCTATCATTTGAGACCAATAACAAGCCAAGAACTCCTGAAAATATATCATCATATCACACCTAAAGTTTGAGAAATTCTAAATTTCAGAGTTAATTTTTTTTGTTACAAAAAAGGCAGCACAGAGGCGGGAACTCCGCGGTTTGGAACTAATCTAAGCATGAGCTATCATTTAAGACTAAAAACAAGCCATAAACTCCTGAAAATATATCAGCATATCACACCTGAAATTTAAAAAAATTGAAATTTTCAGAATAAAATTTTTTCGTAATAAAAAAGTCAGCACAGAGAAGGGAACTTCGCGGTTTTCGACGAAACCAAGATTGTCCTATCATTTGAGACCAATAACAAGCTAAGAAATCCTGTAAATATATCAGCATATCACTCCTAAAGTTTGAGAAAATCGAAATTTCAGAGTTAATTTTTTTCGTTACAAAAAAGGCAGCACAGAGGCGGGAACTCCGCGGTTTGGAACTAATCTAAGCATGAGCTATCATTCAAGACTAAAAACAAGCCATAAACTCCTGAAAATATATGAGCATATCACACCTGAAATTTAAAAAAATTGAAATTTTCAGAATAAAAATTTTTCGTAATAAAAAAGGCAGCACAGAGACGGGAACTCCGCGGTTTTGGACGAAACCAAGCTTGAGCTATCATTTGAGACCAATGACAAGCCAAGAACTCCTGAAAATATATCAGCATATCACACCTGATATTTGAGAAAACTTAAATTTTCAGATTAAAAATTGTTTGGTAATAAAAAAGGTAGCACAGAGACGGGAACTTCGCGGTTTTCGACGAAACAAAGCTTGTGCTATCATTTGAGACCAATCACAAAACAAGAACTCCTGTTAATATATCAGCATACCACACCTAAAGATTGAGAAAATCGAAATTTCAGAGTTAATTTTTTTCGTTACAAAAAAGGCAGCACAGAGGCGGGAACTCCGCGGTTTGGAACTAATCTAAGCATGAGCTATCATTTAAGACTAGAAACAAGCCATAAACTCCTGAAAATATATCAGCATATTACACCTGAAATTTAAAAAAATTGAAATTTTCAGAATAAAATTTTTTCGTAATAAAAAAGGCAGCACAGAGAAGGGAACTTCGCGGTTTTCGACGAAACCAAGATTGTCCTATCATTTGAGACCAATAACAAGCTAAGAACTCCTGTAAATATATCAGCATATCACTCCTAAAATTTGAGAAAATCGTAATTTCAGATTTAATTTTTTTCGTTACAAAAAAGGCAGCACAGAGGCGGGAACTCCGCGGTTTGGAACTAATCTAAGCATGAGCTATCATTTGAGACTAAAAACAAGCCATAAACTCCTGAAAATATATCAGCATATCACACCTGAAATTTAAAAAAATTGAAATTTTCAGAATAAAAATTTTTCGTAAGAAAAAAGGCAGCACAGAGACGGGAACTCCGCGGTTTTGGACGAAACCAAGCTTGAGCTATCATTTGAGGCCAATGACAAGCCAAGAACTCCTGAAAATATATCAGCATATCACACCTGATGTTTGAGAAAACTTAAATTTTCAGAATAAAAATTGTTTGGTAATAAAAAAGGTAGCACAGAGACGGGGACTTCGCGGTTTTCGACGAAACCAAGCTTGTGCTATCATTTGAGACTAATCACAAAACAAAAACTCCTGTTAATATATCAGCATACCACACCTAAAGATTGAGAAAATCGAAATTTCAGAGTTATTTTTTTTCGTTACAAAAAAGGCTGCACAGAGACGGGAACTTGAACTAATCTAAATATGATCTATCATTTAAGTTTAAAAAAAATCCTAGAACTCCTGAAAATATCTCAGCATATCACACCTGAAGTTTGAGAAAATTGAAATTTTTAGAGTAAATTTTTTTCGTAATAAAAAAGGCAGCACCGAGATGTGAACTCCGGGTTTTTGCACTAAGCTAAGCATGAGCTATCATTTAAGACCAAAAATAAGCCTAGAACTCTTGAAAATATATCAGCATATCACACCTGTAGTTTGAGAAATTCTAAATTTCAGAGTAAATTTTTTCGTAATAAAAAAGGCAGGACCGAGATGTGAACTCCGAGTTTTCGCACTAAGCTAAGCATGAGCTATCATTTAAGACCAAAAATAAGCCTAGAACTCTTGAAAATATATCAGCATATCACACCTGTAGTTTGAGAAATTCTAAATTACAGAGTAAATTTTTTCGTAATAAAAAAGGCAGCGCAGAGCCTGAATCTGCGTGGTTTTGTACGTAGCCGAGCATGAGCTATCGTTTAAGACCAAAAACAAGCCTAGAACTCCTGAAAATATATCAGCATATCACACCTGAAATTTGAGAAAATCTAAATTACAGAGTAATTTTTTTCGTAATAAAAAAAGGCAGCGCAGAGCCAGAAACTGCAAGTTTTTGTACGTAACCGAGCATAAGCTATCGTTTGAGACTAAAAACAAGCCCCAAATTCCTGAAAATATATCAGCATATCACATCTTAAATTTGAGAAAATCGAAATTTCAGACTTATTTTTTTCATAGAACATAAGTACACTCAGAGCCAGGAACTACGCGGTTTTGTACGTAACAAAGCATGAGCTATCGTTTGAGACCAAAAGCAAGCCTAGAACTCCTGAAAATATATCAGCATATCACACCTGAAATATGAGAAAATCGATATTTCAAACTTATTTTTTCGCAGAACACAAGTAAACGTAGAGCGCGGAACTCCGCGGTTTTGGACGAAACCAAGCTTAAGCTATCATTTGAGACCAATAACAAGCCAATAACTCCTGAAAATATATCAGCATATCACACCTGAAATTTGAGAAAACTTAAATTTTCAGAATAAAAATTGTTTGGTAATAAAAAAGGTAGCACAGAGACGGGAACTTCGCGGTTTTCGACGAAACCAAGCTTGTGCTATCATTTGAGACCAATCACAAAACAAGAACTCCTGTTAATATATCAGCATACCACACCTAAATATTGAGAAAATCGAAATTTCAGAGTTAATTTTTTTTGTTACAAAAAAGGCAGCACAGAGGCGGGAACTCCGCGGTTTGGAACTAATCTAAGCTTGAGCTATCATTTAAGACTAGAAACAAGCCATAAACTTCTGAAAATATTTCAGCATATTACACCTGAAATTTAAAAAAATTGAAATTTTCAGAATAAAATTTTTTCGTAATAAAAAAGGCAGCACAGAGAAGGGAACTTCGCGGTTTTCGACGAAACCAAGATTGTCCTATCATTTGAGACCAATAACAAGCTAAGAACTCCTGTAAATATATCAGCATATCACTCCTAAAGTTTGAGAAAATCGAAATTTCAGATTTAATTTTTTTCGTTACAAAAAAGGCAGCACAGAGGCGGGAACTCCGCGGTTTGGAACTAATCTAAGCATGAGCTATCACATAAGACTAAAAACAAGCCATAAACTCCTGAAAATATATCAGCATATCACACCTTAAATTTAAAAAAATTGAAATTTTCAGAATAAAAATTTTTCGTAATAAAAAAGGCAGCACAGAGACGGGAACTCCGCGGTTTTGGACGAAACCAAGCTTGAGCTATCATATGAGACCAATGACAAGCCAAGAACTCCTGAAAATATATCAGCATATCACACCTGATGTTTGAGAAAACTTAAATTTTCAGAATAAAAATTGTTTGGTAATAAAAAAGGTAGCACAGAGACAAGAACTTCGCGGTTTTCGACGAAACCAAGCTTGTGCTATCATTTGAGACCAATCACAAAACAAGAACTCCTGTTAATATATCAGCATACCACACCTAAAGATTGAGAAAATCGAAATTTCAGAGTTAATTTTTTTCGTTACAAAAAAGGCTGCACAGAGACGGGAACTTGAACTAATCTAAATATGATCTATCATTTAAGTTTAAAAAAATCCTAGAACTCCTGAAAATATCTCAGCATATCACACCTGAAGTTTGAGAAAATTGAAATTTTTACAGTAAATTTTTTTCGTAATAAAAAAGGCAGCACCGAGATGTGAACTCCGGGTTTTTGCACTAAGCTAAGCATGAGCTATCATTTAAGACCAAAAAAAAGCCTAGAACTCTTGAAAATATATCAGCATATCACACCTGTAGTTTGAGAAATTCTAAATTTCAGAGTAAATTTTTTCGTAATAAAAAAGGCAGCGCAGAGCCTGGAACTGCAAGGTTTTGTACGTAACCGAGCATTAGCTATCGTTTAAGACCAAAAACAAGCCTAGAACTCCTGAAAATATATCAGCATATCACACGTGAAATTTGAGAAAATCTATATTACAGAATAATTTTTTTCGTAATAAGAAAAGGCAGCGCAGAGCCAGAAACTGCAAGTTTTTGTACGTAACCGAGCATAAGCTATCGTTTGAGACTAAAAACAAGCCCCAAATTCCTGATAATATATCAGCATATCACATCTTAAATTTGAGAAAATCGAAATTTCAGACTTATTTTTTTCATAGAACATAAGTACACTCAGAGCCAGGAACTACGCGGTTTTGTACGTAACCAAGCATGAGCTATCGTTTGAGACCAAAATCAAGCCTAGAACTCCTGAAAATATCTCAGCATATCACACCTGAAGTTTGAGAAAATTGAAATTTTTAGAGTAAATTTTTTTCGTAATAAAAAAGGCAGCACCGAGATGTGAACTCCGGGTTTTTGCACTAAGCTAAGCATGAGCTATCATTTAAGATCAAAAATAAGCCTAGAACTCTTGAAAATATATCAGCATATCACACCTGTAGTTTGAGAAATTCTAAATTTCAGAGTAAATTTTTTCGTAATAAAAAAGGCAGCACCGAGATGTGAACTCCGAGTTTTCGCACTAAGCTAAGCATGAGCTATCATTTAAGACCAAAAATAAGCCTAGAACTCTTGAATATATATCAGCATATCACACCTGTAGTTTGAGAAATTCTAAATTTCAGAGTAAATTTTTTCGTAATAAAAAAGGCAGCGCAGAGCCTGGAACTGCGTGGTTTTGTACGTAACCGAGCATTAGCTATCGTTTAAGACCAAAAACAAGCCTAGAACTCCTGAAAATATATCAGCATATCACACCTGAAATTTGAGAAAATCTAAATTACAGAGTAATTTTTTTCGTAATAAAAAAGGCAGCGCAGAGCCAGAAACTGCAAGTTTTTGTACGTAACCGAGTATAAGCTATCGTTTGAGACTAAAAACAAGCCCCTAATTCCTGAAAATATATCAGCATATCACATCTTAAATTTGAGAAAATCGAAATTTCAGACTTATTTTTTTCATAGAACATAAGTAAACTCAGAGCCAGGAACTACGCGGTTTTGTACGTAACCAGGCATGAGCTATCGTTTGAGACCAAAAGCAAGCCTAGAACTCCTGAAAATATATCAGCATATCACACCTGAAATATGAGAAAATCGATATTTCAAACTTATTTTTTCGCAGAACATAAGTAAACGTAGAGCGCGGAACTCCGCGGTTTTGGACGAAACCAAGCTTAAGCTATCATTTGAGACCAATAACAAGCCAATAACTCCTGAAAATATATCAGCATATCACACCTGAAATTTGAGAAAACTTAAATTTTCAGAATAAAAAATTTTTGGTAATAAAAAAGGCAGCACAGAGACGGGAACTTCGCGGTTTTCGATGAAGCCAAGCATGTGCTATCATTTGAGACCAATAACAAGCCAAGAACTCCTGAAAATATATAATCATATCACACCTAAAGTTTGAGAAATTCGAAATTTCAGAGTTAATTTTTTTCGTTACAAAAAAGGCAGCACAGAGGCGGGAACTCCGCGGTTTGGAACTAATCTAAGCTTGAGCTATCATTTAAGACTAGAAACAAGCCATAAACTTCTGAAAATATTTCAGCATATTACACCTGAAATTTAAAAAAATTGAAATTTTCAGAATAAAATTTTTTCGTAATAAAAAAGGCAGCACAGAGAAGGGAACTTCGCGGTTTTCGACGAAACCAAGATTGTCCTATCATTTGAGACCAATAACAAGCTAAGAACTCCTGTAAATATATCAGCATATCACTCCTAAAGTTTGAGAAAATCGAAATTTCAGATTTAATTTTTTTCGTTACAAAAAAGGCAGCACAGAGGCGGGAACTCCGCGGTTTGGAACTAATCTAAGCATGAGCTATCACATAAGACTAAAAACAAGCCATAAACTCCTGAAAATATATCAGCATATCACACCTTAAATTTAAAAAAATTTAAATTTTCAGAATAAAAATTTTTCGTAATAAAAAAGGCAGCACAGAGACGGGAACTCCGCGGTTTTGGACGAAACCAAGCTTGAGCTATCATATGAGACCAATGACAAGCCAAGAACTCCTGAAAATATATCAGCATATCACACCTGATGTTTGAGAAAACTTAAATTTTCAGAATAAAAATTGTTTGGTAATAAAAAAGGTAGCACAGAGACAAGAACTTCGCGGTTTTCGACGAAACCAAGCTTGTGCTATCATTTGAGACCAATCACAAAACAAGAACTCCTGTTAATATATCAGCATACCACACCTAAAGATTGAGAAAATCGAAATTTCAGAGTTAATTTTTTTCGTTACAAAAAAGGCTGCACAGAGACGGGAACTTGAACTAATCTAAATATGATCTATCATTTAAGTTTAAAAAAATCCTAGAACTCCTGAAAATATCTCAGCATATCACACCTGAAGTTTGAGAAAATTGAAATTTTTAGAGTAAATTTTTTTCGTAATAAAAAAGGCAGCACCGAGATGTGAACTCCGGGTTTTTGCACTAAGCTAAGCATGAGCTATCATTTAAGACCAAAAAAAAGCCTAGAACTCTTGAAAATATATCAGCATATCACACCTGTAGTTTGAGAAATTCTAAATTTCAGAGTAAATTTTTTCGTAATAAAAAAGGCAGGACCGAGATGTGAACTCCGAGTTTTCGCACTAAGCTAAGCATGAGCTATCATTTAAGACCAAAAATAAGCCTAGAACTCTTGAAAATATATCAGCATATCACACCTGTAGTTTGAGAAATTCTAAATTTCAGAGTAAATTTTTTCGTAATAAAAAAGGCAGCGCAGAGCCTGGAACTGCGTGGTTTTGTACGTAGCCGAGCATTAGCTATCGTTTAAGACCAAAAACAAGCCTAGAACTCCTGAAAATATATCAGCATATCACACCTGAAATTTGAGAAAATCTAAATTACAGAGTAATTTTTTTCGTAATAAAAAAAGGCAGCGCAGAGCCAGAAACTGCAAGTTTTTGTACGTAACCGAGCATAAGCTATCGTTTCAGACTAAAAACAAGCCCCAAATTCCTGAAAATATAGCAGCATATCACATCTTAAATTTGAGAAAATCGAAATTTCAGACTTATTTTTTTCATAGAACATAAGTACACTCAGAGCCAGGAACTACGCGGTTTTGTACGTAACCAAGCATGAGCTATCGTTTGAGACCAAAAGCAAGCCTAGAACTCCTGAAAATATATCAGCATATCACACCTGAAATATGAGAAAATCGATATTTCAAACTTATTTTTTCGCAGAACATAAGTAAACGTAGGCCGCGGAACTCCGCGGTTTTGGACGAAACCAAGCTTAAGCTATCATTTGAGACCAATAACAAGCCAATAACTCCTGAAAATATATCAGCATATCACACCTGAAATTTGAGAAAACTTAAATTTTCAGAATAAAAATTTTTTGGTAATAAAAAAGGCAGCACAGAGACGGGAACTTCGCGGTTTTCGATGAAGCCAAGCATGTGCTATCATTTGAGACCAATAACAAGCCAAGAACTCCTGAAAATATATCATCATATCACACCTAAAGTTTGAGAAATTCTAAATTTCAGAGTTAATTTTTTTCGTTACAAAAAAGGCAGCACAGAGGCGGGAACTCCGCGGTTTGGAACTAATCTAAGCATGAGCTATCATTCAAGACTAAAAACAAGCCATAAACTCCTGAAAATATATGAGCATATCACACCTGAAATTTAAAAAAATTGAAATTTTCAGAATAAAAATTTTTCGTAATAAAAAAGGCAGCACAGAGACGGGAACTCCGCGGTTTTGGACAAAACCAAGCTTGAGCTATCATTTGAGACCAATGACAAGCCAAGAACTCCTGAAAATATATCAGCATATCACACCTGATATTTGAGAAAACTTAAATTTTCAGATTAAAAATTGTTTGGTAATAAAAAAGGTAGCACAGAGACGGGAACTTCGCGGTTTTCGACGAAACAAAGCTTGTGCTATCATTTGAGACCAATCACAAAACAAGAACTCCTGTTAATATATCAGCATACCACACCTAAAGATTGAGAAAATCGAAATTTCAGAGTTAATTTTTTTCGTTACAAAAAAGGCAGCACAGAGGCGGGAACTCCGCGGTTTGGAACTAATCTAAGCATGAGCTATCATTTAAGACTAGAAACAAGCCATAAACTCCTGAAAATATATCAGCATATTACACCTGAAATTTAAAAAAATTGAAATTTTCAGAATAAAATTTTTTCGTAATAAAAAAGGCAGCACAGAGAAGGGAACTTCGCGGTTTTCGACGAAACCAAGATTGTCCTATCATTTGAGACCAATAACAAGCTAAGAACTCCTGTAAATATATCAGCATATCACTCCTAAAGTTTGAGAAAATCGTAATTTCAGATTTAATTTTTTTCGTTACAAAAAAGGCAGCACAGAGGCGGGAACTCCGCGGTTTGGAACTAATCTAAGCATGAGCTATCATTTGAGACTAAAAACAAGCCATAAACTCCTGAAAATATATCAGCATATCACACCTGAAATTTAAAAAAATTGAAATTTTCAGAATAAAAATTTTTCGTAAGAAAAAAGGCAGCACAGAGACGGGAACTCCGCGGTTTTGGACGAAACCAAGCTTGAGCTATCATTTGAGGCCAATGACAAGCCAAGAACTCCTGAAAATATATCAGCATATCACACCTGATGTTTGAGAAAACTTAAATTTTCAGAATAAAAATTGTTTGGTAATAAAAAAGGTAGCACAGAGACGGGGACTTCGCGGTTTTCGACGAAACCAAGCTTGTGCTATCATTTGAGACCAATCACAAAACAAGAACTCCTGTTAATATATCAGCATACCACACCTAAATATTGAGAAAATCGAAATTTCAGAGTTAATTTTTTTCGTTACAAAAAAGGCTGCACAGAGACGGGAACTTGAACTAATCTAAATATGATCTATCATTTAAGTTTAAAAAAAATACTAGAACTCCTGAAAATATCTCAGCATATCACACCTGAAATTTGAGAAAATTTAAATTTTTAGAGTAAATTTTTTTCGTAATAAAAAAGGCAGCACCGAGATGTGAACTCCGGGTTTTTGCACTAAGCTAAGCATGAGCTATCATTTAAGACCAAAAATAAGCCTAGAACTCTTGAAAATATATCAGCATATCACACCTGTAGTTTGAGAAATTGTAAATTTCAGAGTAAATTTTTTCGTAATAAAAAAGGCAGCACCGAGATGTGAACTCCGAGTTTTCGCACTAAGCTAAGCATGAGCTATCATTTAAGACCAAAAATAAGCCTAGAACTCTTGAAAATATATCAGCATATCACACCTGTAGTTTGAGAAATTCTAAATTTCAGAGTAAATTTTTTCGTAATAAAAAAGGCAGCGCAGAGCCTGGAACTGCGTGGTTTTGTACGTAACCGAGCATTAGCTATCGTTTAAGACCAAAAACAAGCCTAGAACTCCTTAAAATATATCAGCATATCACACCTGAAATTTGAGAAAATCTAAATTACAGAGTAATTTTTTTCGTAATAAAAAAAGGCAGCGCAGAGCCAGAAACTGCAAGTTTTTGTACGTAACCGAGCATAAGCTATCGTTTGAGACTAAAAACAAGCCCCAAATTCCTGAAAATATATCAGCATATCACATCTTAAATTTGAGAAAATCGAAATTTCAGACTTATTTTTTTCATAGAACATAAGTACACTCAGAGCCAGGAACTACGCGGTTTTGTACGTAACCAGGCATGAGCTATCGTTTGAGACCAAAAGCAAGCCTAGAACTCCTGAAAATATATCAGCATATCACACCTGAAATATGAGAAAATCGATATTTCAAACTTATTTTTTCGCAGAACATAAGTAAACATAGAGCGCGGAACTCCGCGGTTTTGGACGAAACCAAGCTTAAGCTATCATTTGAGACCAATAACAAGCCAATAACTCCTGAAAATATATCAGCATATCACACCTGAAATTTGAGAAAACTTAAATTTTCAGAATAAAAATTTTTTGGTAATAAAAAAGGCAGCACAGAGACGGGAACTTCACGGTTTTCGATGAAGCCAAGCATGTGCTATCATTTGAGGCCAATAACAAGCCAAGAACTCCTGAAAATATATCATCATATCACACCTAAAATTTGAGAAATTCGAAATTTCAGAGTTAATTTTTTTTGTTACAAAAAAGGCAGCACAGAGGCGGGAACTCCGCGGTTTGGAACTAATCTAAGCTTGAGCTATCATTTAAGACTAGAAACAAGCCATAAACTTCTGAAAATATTTCAGCATATTACACCTGAAATTTAAAAAAATTGAAATTTTCAGAATAAAATTTTTTCGTAATAAAAAAGGCAGCACAGAGAAGGGAACTTCGCGGTTTTCGACGAAACCAAGATTGTCCTATCATTTGAGACCAATAACAAGCTAAGAACTCCTGTAAATATATCAGCATATCACTCCTAAAGTTTGAGAAAATCGAAATTTCAGATTTAATTTTTTTCGTTACAAAAAAGGCAGCACAGAGGCGGGAACTCCGCGGTTTGGAACTAATCTAAGCATGAGCTATCACATAAGACTAAAAACAAGCCATAAACTCCTGAAAATATATCAGCATATCACACCTTAAATTTAAAAAAATTGAAATTTTCAGAATAAAAATTTTTCGTAATAAAAAAGGCAGCACAGAGACGGGAACTCCGCGGTTTTGGACGAAACCAAGCTTGAGCTATCATATGAGACCAATGACAAGCCAAGAACTCCTGAAAATATATAAGCATATCACACCTGATGTTTGAGAAAACTTAAATTTTCAGAATAAAAATTGTTTGGTAATAAAAAAGGTAGCACAGAGACAAGAACTTCGCGGTTTTCGACGAAACCAAGCTTGTGCTATCATTTGAGACCAATCACAAAACAAGAACTCCTGTTAATATATCAGCATACCACACCTAAAGATTGAGAAAATCGAAATTTCAGAGTTAATTTTTTTCGTTACAAAAAAGGCTGCACAGAGACGGGAACTTGAACTAATCTAAATATGATCTATCATTTAAGTTTAAAAAAATCCTAGAACTCCTGAAAATATCTCAGCATATCACACCTGAAGTTTGAGAAAATTGAAATTTTTAGAGTAAATTTTTTTCGTAATAAAAAAGGCAGCACCGAGATGTGAACTCCGGGTTTTTGCACTAAGCTAAGCATGAGCTATCATTTAAGACCAAAAAAAAGCCTAGAACTCTTGAAAATATATCAGCATATCACACCTGTAGTTTGAGAAATTCTAAATTTCAGAGTAAATTTTTTCGTAATAAAAAAGGCAGGACCGAGATGTGAACTCCGAGTTTTCGCACTAAGCTAAGCATGAGCTATCATTTAAGACCAAAAATAAGCCTAGAACTCTTGAAAATATATCAGCATATCACACCTGTAGTTTGAGAAATTCTAAATTTCAGAGTAAATTTTTTCGTAATAAAAAAGGCAGCGCAGAGCCTGGAACTGCGTGGTTTTGTACGTAGCCGAGCATTAGCTATCGTTTAAGACCAAAAACAAGCCTAGAACTCCTGAAAATATATCAGCATATCACACCTGAAATTTGAGAAAATCTAAATTACAGAGTAATTTTTTTCGTAATAAAAAAAGGCAGCGCAGAGCCAGAAACTGCAAGTTTTTGTACGTAACCGAGCATAAGCTATCGTTTCAGACTAAAAACAAGCCCCAAATTCCTGAAAATATATCAGCATATCACATCTTAAATTTGAGAAAATCGAAATTTCAGACTTATTTTTTTCATAGAACATAAGTACACTCAGAGCCAGGAACTACGCGGTTTTGTACGTAACCAAGCATGAGCTATCGTTTGAGACCAAAAGCAAGCCTAGAACTCCTGAAAATATATCAGCATATCACACCTGAAATATGAGAAAATCGATATTTCAAACTTATTTTTTCGCAGAACATAAGTAAACGTAGGCCGCGGAACTCCGCGGTTTTGGACGAAACCAAGCTTAAGCTATCATTTGAGACCAATAACAAGCCAATAACTCCTGAAAATATATCAGCATATCACACCTGAAATTTGAGAAAACTTAAATTTTCAGAATAAAAATTTTTTGGTAATAAAAAAGGCAGCACAGAGACGGGAACTTCGCGGTTTTCGATGAAGCCAAGCATGTGCTATCATTTGAGACCAATAACAAGCCAAGAACTCCTGAAAATATATCATCATATCACACCTAAAGTTTGAGAAATTCTAAATTTCAGAGTTAATTTTTTTTGTTACAAAAAAGGCAGCACAGAGGCGGGAACTCCGCGGTTTGGAACTAATCTAAGCATGAGCTATCATTTAAGACTAAAAACAAGCCATAATCTCCTGAAAATATATCAGCATATCACACCTGAAATTTAAAAAAATTGAAATTTTCAGAATAAAATTTTTTCGTAATAAAAAAGGCAGCACAGAGAAGGGAACTTCGCGGTTTTCGACGAAACCAAGATTGTCCTATCATTTGAGACCAATAACAAGCTAAGAAATCCTGTAAATATATCAGCATATCACTCCTAAAGTTTGAGAAAATCGAAATTTCAGAGTTAATTTTTTTCGTTACAAAAAAGGCAGCACAGAGGCGGGAACTCCGCGGTTTGGAACTAATCTAAGCATGAGCTATCATTCAAGACTAAAAACAAGCCATAAACTCCTGAAAATATATGAGAATATCACACCTGAAATTTAAAAAAATTGAAATTTTCACAATAAAAATTTTTCGTAATAAAAAAGGCAGCACAGAGACGGGAACTCCGCGGTTTTGGACGAAACCAAGCTTGAGCTATCATTTGAGACCAATGACAAGCCAAGAACTCCTGAAAATATATCAGCATATCACACCTGATATTTGAGAAAACTTAAATTTTCAGATTAAAAATTGTTTGGTAATAAAAAAGGTAGCACAGAGACGGGAACTTCGCGGTTTTCGACGAAACAAAGCTTGTGCTATCATTTGAGACCAATCACAAAACAAGAACTCCTGTTAATATATCAGCATACCACACCTAAAGATTGAGAAAATCGAAATTTCAGAGTTAATTTTTTTCGTTACAAAAAAGGCAGCACAGAGGCGGGAACTCCGCGGTTTGGAACTAATCTAAGCATGAGCTATCATTTAAGACTAGAAACAAGCCATAAACTCCTGAAAATATATCAGCATATTACACCTGAAATTTAAAAAAATTGAAATTTTCAGAATAAAATTTTTTCGTAATAAAAAAGGCAGCACAGAGAAGGGAACTTCGCGGTTTTCGACGAAACCAAGATTGTCCTATCATTTGAGACCAATAACAAGCTAAGAACTCCTGTAAATATATCAGCATATCACTCCTAAAGTTTGAGAAAATCGTAATTTCAGATTTAATTTTTTTCGTTACAAAAAAGGCAGCACAGAGGCGGGAACTCCGCGGTTTGGAACTAATCTAAGCATGAGCTATCATTTGAGACTAAAAACAAGCCATAAACTCCTGAAAATATATCAGCATATCACACCTGAAATTTAAAAAAATTGAAATTTTCAGAATAAAAATTTTTCGTAAGAAAAAAGGCAGCACAGAGACGGGAACTCCGCGGTTTTGGACGAAACCAAGCTTGAGCTATCATTTGAGGCCAATGACAAGCCAAGAACTCCTGAAAATATATCAGCATATCACACCTGATGTTTGAGAAAACTTAAATTTTCAGAATAAAAATTGTTTGGTAATAAAAAAGGTAGCACAGAGACGGGGACTTCGCGGTTTTCGACGAAACCAAGCTTGTGCTATCATTTGAGACCAATCACAAAACAAAAACTCCTGTTAATATATCAGCATACCACACCTAAAGATTGAGAAAATCGAAATTTCAGAGTTATTTTTTTTCGTTACAAAAAAGGCTGCACAGAGACGGGAACTTGAACTAATCTAAATATGATCTATCATTTAAGTTTAAAAAAAATCCTAGAACTCCTGAAAATATCTCAGCATATCACACCTGAAGTTTGAGAAAATTGAAATTTTTAGAGTAAATTTTTTTCGTAATAAAAAAGGCAGCACCGAGATGTGAACTCCGGGTTTTTGCACTAAGCTAAGCATGAGCTATCATTTAAGACCAAAAATAAGCCTAGAACTCTTGAAAATATATCAGCATATCACACCTGTAGTTTGAGAAATTCTAAATTTCAGAGTAAATTTTTTCGTAATAAAAAAGGCAGGACCGAGATGTGAACTCCGAGTTTTCGCACTAAGCTAAGCATGAGCTATCATTTAAGACCAAAAATAAGCCTAGAACTCTTGAAAATATATCAGCATATCACACCTGTAGTTTGAGAAATTCGAAATTTCAGAGTAAATTTTTTCGTAATAAAAAAGGCAGCGCAGAGCCTGAATCTGCGTGGTTTTGTACGTAGCCGAGCATTAGCTATCGTTTAAGACCAAAAACAAGCCTAGAACTCCTGAAAATATATCAGCATATCACACCTGAAATTTGAGAAAATCTAAATTACAGAGTAATTTTTTTCGTAATAAAAAAAGGCAGCGCAGAGCCAGAAACTGCAAGTTTTTGTACGTAACCGAGCATAAGCTATCGTTTGAGACTAAAAACAAGCCCCAAATTCCTGAAAATATATCAGCATATCACATCTTAAATTTGAGAAAATCGAAATTTCAGACTTATTTTTTTCATAGAACATAAGTACACTCAGAGCCAGGAACTACGCGGTTTTGTACGTAACCAAGCATGAGCTATCGTTTGAGACCAAAAGCAAGCCTAGAACTCCTGAAAATATATCAGCATATCACACCTGAAATATGAGAAAATCGATATTACAAACTTATTTTTTCGCAGAACACAAGTAAACGTAGAGCGCGGAACTCCGCGGTTTTGGACGAAACCAAGCTTAAGCTATCATTTGAGACCAATAACAAGCCAATAACTCCTGAAAATATATCAGCATATCACACCTGAAATTTGAGAAAACTTAAATTTTCAGAATAAAAATTGTTTGGTAATAAAAAAGGTAGCACAGAGACGGGAACTTCGCGGTTTTCGACGAAACCAAGCTTGTACTATCATTTGAGACCAATCACAAAACAAGAACTCCTGTTAATATATCAGCATACCACACCTAAATATTGAGAAAATCGAAATTTCAGAGTTAATTTTTTTCGTTACAAAAAAGGCTGCACAGAGACGGGAACTTGAACTAATCTAAATATGATCTATCATTTAAGTTTAAAAAAAATACTAGAACTCCTGAAAATATCTCAGCATATCACACCTGAAATTTGAGAAAATTGAAATTTTTAGAGTAAATTTTTTTCGTAATAAAAAAGGCAGCACCGAGATGTGAACTCCGGGTTTTTGCACTAAGCTAAGCATGAGCTATCATTTAAGACCAAAAATAAGCCTAGAACTCTTGAAAATATATCAGCATATCACACCTGTAGTTTGAGAAATTCTAAATTTCAGAGTAAATTTTTTCGTAATAAAAAAGGCAGGACCGAGATGTGAACTCCGAGTTTTCGCACTAAGCTAAGCATGAGCTATCATTTAAGACCAAAAATAAGCCTAGAACTCTTGAAAATATATCAGCATATCACACCTGTAGTTTGAGAAATTCTAAATTTCAGAGTAAATTTTTCGTAATAAAAAAGGCAGCGCAGAGCCTGGAACTGCGTGGTTTTGTACGTAGCCGAGCATTAGCTATCGTTTAAGACCAAAAACAAGCCTAGAACTCCTGAAAATATATCAGCATATCACACCTGAAATTTGAGAAAATCTAAATTACAGAGTAATTTTTTTCGTAATAAAAAAAGGCAGCGCAGAGCCAGAAACTGCAAGTTTTTGTACGTAACCGAGCATAAGCTATCGTTTCAGACTAAAAACAAGCCCCAAATTCCTGAAAATATATCAGCATATCACATCTTAAATTTGAGAAAATCGAAATTTCAGACTTATTTTTTTCATAGAACATAAGTACACTCAGAGCCAGGAACTACGCGGTTTTGTACGTAACCAAGCATGAGCTATCGTTTGAGACCAAAAGCAAGCCTAGAACTCCTGAAAATATATCAGCATATCACACCTGAAATATGAGAAAATCGATATTTCAAACTTATTTTTTCGCAGAACATAAGTAAACGTAGGCCGCGGAACTCCGCGGTTTTGGACGAAACCAAGCTTAAGCTATCATTTGAGACCAATAACAAGCCAATAACTCCTGAAAATATATCAGCATATCACACCTGAAATTTGAGAAAACTTAAATTTTCAGAATAAAAATTTTTTGGTAATAAAAAAGGCAGCACAGAGACGGGAACTTCGCGGTTTTCGATGAAGCCAAGCATGTGCTATCATTTGAGACCAATAACAAGCCAAGAACTCCTGAAAATATATCATCATATCACACCTAAAGTTTGAGAAATTCTAAATTTCAGAGTTAATTTTTTTTGTTACAAAAAAGGCAGCACAGAGGCGGGAACTCCGCGGTTTGGAACTAATCTAAGCATGAGCTATCATTTAAGACTAAAAACAAGCCATAAACTCCTGAAAATATATCAGCATATCACACCTGAAATTTAAAAAAATTGAAATTTTCAGAATAAAATTTTTTCGTAATAAAAAAGTCAGCACAGAGAAGGGAACTTCGCGGTTTTCGACGAAACCAAGATTGTCCTATCATTTGAGACCAATAACAAGCTAAGAAATCCTGTAAATATATCAGCATATCACTCCTAAAGTTTGAGAAAATCGAAATTTCAGAGTTAATTTTTTTCGTTACAAAAAAGGCAGCACAGAGGCGGGAACTCCGCGGTTTGGAACTAATCTAAGCATGAGCTATCATTCAAGACTAAAAACAAGCCATAAACTCCTGAAAATATATGAGCATATCACACCTGAAATTTAAAAAAATTGAAATTTTCAGAATAAAAATTTTTCGTAATAAAAAAGGCAGCACAGAGACGGGAACTCCGCGGTTTTGGACGAAACCAAGCTTGAGCTATCATTTGAGACCAATGACAAGCCAAGAACTCCTGAAAATATATCAGCATATCACACCTGATATTTGAGAAAACTTAAATTTTCAGATTAAAAATTGTTTGGTAATAAAAAAGGTAGCACAGAGACGGGAACTTCGCGGTTTTCGACGAAACAAAGCTTGTGCTATCATTTGAGACCAATCACAAAACAAGAACTCCTGTTAATATATCAGCATACCACACCTAAAGATTGAGAAAATCGAAATTTCAGAGTTAATTTTTTTCGTTACAAAAAAGGCAGCACAGAGGCGGGAACTCCGCGGTTTGGAACTAATCTAAGCATGAGCTATCATTTAAGACTAGAAACAAGCCATAAACTCCTGAAAATATATCAGCATATTACACCTGAAATTTAAAAAAATTGAAATTTTCAGAATAAAATTTTTTCGTAATAAAAAAGGCAGCACAGAGAAGGGATTTTCGCGGTTTTCGACGAAACCAAGATTGTCCTATCATTTGAGACCAATAACAAGCTAAGAACTCCTGTAAATATATCAGCATATCACTCCTAAAGTTTGAGAAAATCGTAATTTCAGATTTAATTTTTTTCGTTACAAAAAAGGCAGCACAGAGGCGGGAACTCCGCGGTTTGGAACTAACCTAAGCATGAGCTATCATTTGAGACTAAAAACAAGCCATAAACTCCTGAAAATATATCAGCATATCACACCTGAAATTTAAAAAAATTGAAATTTTCAGAATAAAAATTTTTCGTAAGAAAAAAGGCAGCACAGAGACGGGAACTCCGCGGTTTTGGACGAAACCAAGCTTGAGCTATCATTTGAGGCCAATGACAAGCCAAGAACTCCTGAAAATATATCAGCATATCACACCTGATGTTTGAGAAAACTTAAATTTTCAGAATAAAAATTGTTTGGTAATAAAAAAGGTAGCACAGAGACGGGGACTTCGCGGTTTTCGACGAAACCAAGCTTGTGCTATCATTTGAGACTAATCACAAAACAAAAACTCCTGTTAATATATCAGCATACCACACCTAAAGATTGAGAAAATCGAAATTTCAGAGTTATTTTTTTTCGTTACAAAAAAGGCTGCACAGAGACGGGAACTTGAACTAATCTAAATATGATCTATCATTTAAGTTTAAAAAAAATCCTAGAACTCCTGAAAATATCTCAGCATATCACACCTGAAGTTTGAGAAATTCTAAATTTCAGAGTAAATTTTTTCGTAATAAAAAAGGCAGCACCGAGATGTGAACTCCGGGTTTTTGCACTAAGCTAAGCATGAGCTATCATTTAAGACCAAAAATAAGCCTAGAACTCTTGAAAATATATCAGCATATCACACCTGTAGTTTGAGAAATTCTAAATTTCAGAGTAAATTTTTTCGTAATAAAAAAGGCAGGACCGAGATGTGAACTCCGAGTTTTCGCACTAAGCTAAGCATGAGCTATCATTTAAGACCAAAAATAAGCCTAGAACTCTTGAAAATATATCAGCATATCACACCTGTAGTTTGAGAAATTCTAAATTTCAGAGTAAATTTTTTCGTAATAAAAAAGGCAGCGCAGAGCCTGAATCTGCGTGGTTTTGTACGTAGCCGAGCATGAGCTATCGTTTAAGACCAAAAACAAGCCTAGAACTCCTGAAAATATATCAGCATATCACACCTGAAATTTGAGAAAATCTAAATTACAGAGTAATTTTTTTCGTAATAAAAAAAGGCAGCGCAGAGCCAGAAACTGCAAGTTTTTGTACGTAACCGAGCATAAGCTATCGTTTGAGACTAAAAACAAGCCCCAAATTCCTGAAAATATATCAGCATATCACATCTTAAATTTGAGAAAATCGAAATTTCAGACTTATTTTTTTCATAGAACATAAGTACACTCAGAGCCAGGAACTACGCGGTTTTGTACGTAACAAAGCATGAGCTATCGTTTGAGACCAAAAGCAAGCCTAGAACTCCTGAAAATATATCAGCATATCACACCTGAAATATGAGAAAATCGATATTTCAAACTTATTTTTTCGCAGAACACAAGTAAACGTAGAGCGCGGAACTCCGCGGTTTTGGACGAAACCAAGCTTAAGCTATCATTTGAGACCAATAACAAGCCAATAACTCCTGAAAATATATCAGCATATCACACCTGAAATTTGAGAAAACTTAAATTTTCAGAATAAAAATTGTTTGGTAATAAAAAAGGTAGCACAGAGACGGGAACTTCGCGGTTTTCGACGAAACCAAGCTTGTGCTATCATTTGAGACCAATCACAAAACAAGAACTCCTGTTAATATATCAGCATACCACACCTAAATATTGAGAAAATCGAAATTTCAGAGTTAATTTTTTTCGTTACAAAAAAGGCTGCACAGAGACGGGAACTTGAACTAATCTAAATATGATCTATCATTTAAGTTTAAAAAAAATACTAGAACTCCTGAAAATATCTCAGCATATCACACCTGAAATTTGAGAAAATTGAAATTTTTAGAGTAAATTTTTTTCGTAATAAAAAAGGCAGCACCGAGATGTGAACTCCGGGTTTTTGCACTAAGCTAAGCATGAGCTATCATTTAAGACCAAAAATAAGCCTAGAACTCTTGAAAATATATCAGCATATCACACCTGTAGTTTGAGAAATTGTAAATTTCAGAGTAAATTTTTTCGTAATAAAAAAGGCAGCACCGAGATGTGAACTCCGAGTTTTCGCACTAAGCTAAGCATGAGCTATCATTTAAGACCAAAAATAAGCCTAGAACTCTTGAAAATATATCAGCATATCACACCTGTAGTTTGAGAAATTCTAAATTTCAGAGTAAATTTTTTCGTAATAAAAAAGGCAGCGCAGAGCCTGGAACTGCGTGGTTTTGTACGTAACCGAGCATTAGCTATCGTTTAAGACCAAAAACAAGCCTAGAACTCCTTAAAATATATCAGCATATCACACCTGAAATTTGAGAAAATCTAAATTACAGAGTAATTTTTTTCGTAATAAAAAAAGGCAGCGCAGAGCCAGAAACTGCAAGTTTTTGTACGTAACCGAGCATAAGCTATCGTTTGAGACTAAAAACAAGCCCCAAATTCCTGAAAATATATCAGCATATCACATCTTAAATTTGAGAAAATCGAAATTTCAGACTTATTTTTTTCATAGAACATAAGTACACTCAGAGCCAGGAACTACGCGGTTTTGTACGTAACCAGGCATGAGCTATCGTTTGAGACCAAAAGCAAGCCTAGAACTCCTGAAAATATATCAGCATATCACACCTGAAATATGAGAAAATCGATATTTCAAACTTATTTTTTCGCAGAACATAAGTAAACATAGAGCGCGGAACTCCGCGGTTTTGGACGAAACCAAGCTTAAGCTATCATTTGAGACCAATAACAAGCCAATAACTCCTGAAAATATATCAGCATATCACACCTGAAATTTTTAGAAAACTTAAATTTTCAGAATAAAAATTTTTTGGTAATAAAAAAGGCAGCACAGAGACGGGAACTTCACGGTTTTCGATGAAGCCAAGCATGTGCTATCATTTGAGGCCAATAACAAGCCAAGAACTCCTGAAAATATATCATCATATCACACCTAAAATTTGAGAAATTCGAAATTTCAGAGTTAATTTTTTTTGTTACAAAAAAGGCAGCACAGAGGCGGGAACTCCGCGGTTTGGAACTAATCTAAGCTTGAGCTATCATTTAAGACTAGAAACAAGCCATAAACTTCTGAAAATATTTCAGCATATCACACCTTAAATTTAAAAAAATTGAAATTTTCAGAATAAAAATTTTTCGTAATAAAAAAGGCAGCACAGAGACGGGAACTCCGCGGTTTTGGACGAAACCAAGCTTGAGCTATCATATGAGACCAATGACAAGCCAAGAACTCCTGAAAATATATCAGCATATCACACCTGATGTTTGAGAAAACTTAAATTTTCAGAATAAAAATTGTTTGGTAATAAAAAAGGTAGCACAGAGACAAGAACTTCGCGGTTTTCGACGAAACCAAGCTTGTGCTATCATTTGAGACCAATCACAAAACAAGAACTCCTGTTAATATATCAGCATACCACACCTAAAGATTGAGAAAATCGAAATTTCAGAGTTAATTTTTTTCGTTACAAAAAAGGCTGCACAGAGACGGGAACTTGAACTAATCTAAATATGATCTATCATTTAAGTTTAAAAAAATCCTAGAACTCCTGAAAATATCTCAGCATATCACACCTGAAGTTTGAGAAAATTGAAATTTTTAGAGTAAATTTTTTTCGTAATAAAAAAGGCAGCACCGAGATGTGAACTCCGGGTTTTTGCACTAAGCTAAGCATGAGCTATCATTTAAGACCAAAAAAAAGCCTAGAACTCTTGAAAATATATCAGCATATCACACCTGTAGTTTGAGAAATTCTAAATTTCAGAGTAAATTTTTTCGTAATAAAAAAGGCAGGACCGAGATGTGAACTCCGAGTTTTCGCACTAAGCTAAGCATGAGCTATCATTTAAGACCAAAAATAAGCCTAGAACTCTTGAAAATATATCAGCATATCACACCTGTAGTTTGAGAAATTCTAAATTTCAGAGTAAATTTTTTCGTAATAAAAAAGGCAGCGCAGAGCCTGGAACTGCGTGGTTTTGTACGTAGCCGAGCATTAGCTATCGTTTAAGACCAAAAACAAGCCTAGAACTCCTGAAAATATATCAGCATATCACACCTGAAATTTGAGAAAATCTAAATTACAGAGTAATTTTTTTCGTAATAAAAAAAGGCAGCGCAGAGCCAGAAACTGCAAGTTTTTGTACGTAACCGAGCATAAGCTATCGTTTGAGACTAAAAACAAGCCCCAAATTCCTGAAAATATATCAGCATATCACATCTTAAATTTGAGAAAATCGAAATTTCAGACTTATTTTTTTCATAGAACATAAGTACACTCAGAGCCAGGAACTACGCGGTTTTGTACGTAACCAAGCATGAGCTATCGTTTGAGACCAAAAGCAAGCCTAGAACTCCTGAAAATATATCAGCATATCACACCTGAAATATGAGAAAATCGATATTTCAAACTTATTTTTTCGCAGAACATAAGTAAACGTAGGCCGCGGAACTCCGCGGTTTTGGACGAAACCAAGCTTAAGCTATCATTTGAGACCAATAACAAGCCAATAACTCCTGAAAATATATCAGCATATCACACCTGAAATTTGAGAAAACTTAAATTTTCAGAATAAAAATTTTTTGGTAATAAAAAAGGCAGCACAGAGACGGGAACTTCGCGGTTTTCGATGAAGCCAAGCATGTGCTATCATTTGAGACCAATAACAAGCCAAGAACTCCTGAAAATATATCATCATATCACACCTAAAGTTTGAGAAATTCTAAATTTCAGAGTTAATTTTTTTTGTTACAAAAAAGGCAGCACAGAGGCGGGAACTCCGCGGTTTGGAACTAATCTAAGCATGAGCTATCATTTAAGACTAAAAACAAGCCATAATCTCCTGAAAATATATCAGCATATCACACCTGAAATTTAAAAAAATTGAAATTTTCAGAATAAAATTTTTTCGTAATAAAAAAGGCAGCACAGAGAAGGGAACTTCGCGGTTTTCGACGAAACCAAGATTGTCCTATCATTTGAGACCAATAACAAGCTAAGAACTCCTGTAAATATATCAGCATATCACTCCTAAAATTTGAGAAAATCGTAATTTCAGATTTAATTTTTTTCGTTACAAAAAAGGCAGCACAGAGGCGGGAACTCCGCGGTTTGGAACTAATCTAAGCATGAGCTATCATTTGAGACTAAAAACAAGCCATAAACTCCTGAAAATATATCAGCATATCACACCTGAAATTTAAAAAAATTGAAATTTTCAGAATAAAAATTTTTCGTAAGAAAAAAGGCAGCACAGAGACGGGAACTCCGCGGTTTTGGACGAAACCAAGCTTGAGCTATCATTTGAGGCCAATGACAAGCCAAGAACTCCTGAAAATATATCAGCATATCACACCTGATGTTTGAGAAAACTTAAATTTTCAGAATAAAAATTGTTTGGTAATAAAAAAGGTAGCACAGAGACAGGGACTTCGCGGTTTTCGACGAAACTAAGCTTGTGCTATCATTTGAGACTAATCACAAAACAAAAACTCCTGTTAATATATCAGCATACCACACCTAAAGATTGAGAAAATCGAAATTTCAGAGTTATTTTTTTTCGTTACAAAAAAGGCTGCACAGAGACGGGAACTTGAACTAATCTAAATATGATCTATCATTTAAGTTTAAAAAAAATCCTAGAACTCCTGAAAATATCTCAGCATATCACACCTGAAGTTTGAGAAAATTGAAATTTTTAGAGTAAATTTTTTTCGTAATAAAAAAGGCAGCACCGAGATGTGAACTCCGGGTTTTTGCACTAAGCTAAGCATGAGCTATCATTTAAGACCAAAAATAAGCCTAGAACTCTTGAAAATATATCAGCATATCACACCTGTAGTTTGAGAAATTCTAAATTTCAGAGTAAATTTTTTCGTAATAAAAAAGGCAGGACCGAGATGTGAACTCCGAGTTTTCGCACTAAGCTAAGCATGAGCTATCATTTAAGACCAAAAATAAGCCTAGAACTCTTGAAAATATATCAGCATATCACACCTGTAGTTTGAGAAATTCTAAATTTCAGAGTAAATTTTTTCGTAATAAAAAAGGCAGCGCAGAGCCTGAATCTGCGTGGTTTTGTACGTAGCCGAGCATTAGCTATCGTTTAAGACCAAAAACAAGCCTAGAACTCCTGAAAATATATCAGCATATCACACCTGAAATTTGAGAAAATCTAAATTACAGAGTAATTTTTTTCGTAATAAAAAAAGGCAGCGCAGAGCCAGAAACTGCAAGTTTTTGTACGTAACCGAGCATAAGCTATCGTTTGAGACTAAAAACAAGCCCCAAATTCCTGAAAATATATCAGCATATCACATCTTAAATTTGAGAAAATCGAAATTTCAGACTTATTTTTTTCATAGAACATAAGTACACTCAGAGACAGGAACTACGCGCTTTTGTACGTAACCAAGCATGAGCTATCGTTCGAGACCAAAAGCAAGCCTAGAACTCCTGAAAATATATCAGCATATCACACCTGAAATATGAGAAAATCGATATTTCAAACTTATTTTTTCGCAGAACACAAGTAAACGTAGAGCGCGGAACTCCGCGGTTTTGGACGAAACCAAGCTTAAGCTATCATTTGAGACCAATAACAAGCCAATAACTCCTGAAAATATATCAGCATATCACACCTGAAATTTGAGAAAACTTAAATTTTCAGAATAAAAATTGTTTGGTAATAAAAAAGGTAGCACAGAGACGGGAACTTCGCGGTTTTCGACGAAACCAAGCTTGTGCTATCATTTGAGACCAATCACAAAACAAGAACTCCTGTTAATATATCAGCATACCACACCTAAATATTGAGAAAATCGAAATTTCAGAGTTAATTTTTTTCGTTACAAAAAAGGCTGCACAGAGACGGGAACTTGAACTAATCTAAATATGATCTATCATTTAAGTTTAAAAAAAATACTAGAACTCCTGAAAATATCTCAGCATATCACACCTGAAATTTGAGAAAATTGAAATTTTTAGAGTAAATTTTTTTCGTAATAAAAAAGGCAGCACCGAGATGTGAACTCCGGGTTTTTGCACTAAGCTAAGCATGAGCTATCATTTAAGACCAAAAATAAGCCTAGAACTCTTGAAAATATATCAGCATATCACACCTGTAGTTTGAGAAATTGTAAATTTCAGAGTAAATTTTTTCGTAATAAAAAAGGCAGCACCGAGATGTGAACTCCGAGTTTTCGCACTAAGCTAAGCATGAGCTATCATTTAAGACCAAAAATAAGCCTAGAACTCTTGAAAATATATCAGCATATCACACCTGTAGTTTGAGAAATTCTAAATTTCAGAGTAAATTTTTTCGTAATAAAAAAGGCAGCGCAGAGCCTGGAACTACGTGGTTTTGTACGTAACCGAGCATTAGCTATCGTTTAAGACCAAAAACAAGCCTAGAACTCCTTAAAATATATCAGCATATCACACCTGAAATTTGAGAAAATCTAAATTACAGAGTAATTTTTTTCGTGATAAAAAAAGGCAGCGCAGAGCCAGAAACTGCAAGTTTTTGTACGTAACCGAGCATAAGCTATCGTTTGAGACTAAAAACAAGCCCCAAATTCCTGAAAATATATCAGCATATCACATCTTAAATTTGAGAAAATCGAAATTTCAGACTTATTTTTTTCATAGAACATAAGTACACTCAGAGCCAGGAACTACGCGGTTTTGTACGTAACCAGGCATGAGCTATCGTTTGAGACCAAAAGCAAGCCTAGAACTCCTGAAAATATATCAGCATATCACACCTGAAATATGAGAAAATCGATATTTCAAACTTATTTTTTCGCAGAACATAAGTAAACGTAGAGCGCGGAACTCCGCGGTTTTGGACGAAACCAAGCTTAAGCTATCATTTGAGACCAATAACAAGCCAATAACTCCTGAAAATATATCAGCATATCACACCTGAAATTTGAGAAAACTTAAATTTTCAGAATAAAAATTTTTTGGTAATAAAAAAGGCAGCACAGAGACGGGAACTTCACGGTTTTCGATGAAACCAAGCATGTGCTATCATTTGAGGCCAATAACAAGCCAAGAACTCCTGAAAATATATCATCATATCACACCTAAAATTTGAGAAATTCGAAATTTCAGAGTTAATTTTTTTTGTTACAAAAAAGGCAGCACAGAGGCGGGAACTCCACGGTTTGGAACTAATCTAAGCATGAGCTATCATTTAAGACTAGAAACAAGCCATAAACTCCTGAAATAATATCAGCATATCACACCTGAAATTTAAAAAAATTGAAATTTTCAGAATAAAATTTTTTCGTAATAAAAAAGGCAGCACAGAGAAGGGAACTTCGCGGTTTTCGACGAAACCAAGACTGTCCTATCATTTGAGACCACTAACAAGCTAAGAACTCCTGTAAATATATCAGCATATCACTCCTAAAGTTTGAGAAAATCGAAATTTCAGATTTAATTTTTTTCGTTACAAAAAAGGCAGCACAGAGGCGGGAACTCCGCGGTTTGGAACTAACCTAAGCATGAGCTATCATTTAAGACTAAAAACAAGCCATAAACTCCTGAAAATATATCAGCATATCACACCTGAAATTTAAAAAAATTGAAATTTTCAGAATAAAAATTTTTCGTAATAAAAAAGGCAGCACAGAGACGGGAACTCCGCGGTTTTGGACGAAACCAAGCTTGAGCTATCATTTGAGACCAATGACAAGCCAAGAACTCCTGAAAATAAATCAGCATATCACACCTGATGTTTGAGAAAACTTAAATTTTCAGAATAAAAATTGTTTGGTAATAAAAAAGGTAGCACAGAGACGGGAACTTCGCGGTTTTCGACGAAACCAAGCTTGTGCTATCATTTGAGACCAATCACAAAACAAGAACTCCTGTTAATATATCAGCATACCACACCTAAATATTGAGAAAATCGAAATTTCAGAGTTAATTTTTTTCGTTACAAAAAAGGCTGCACAGAGACGGGAACTTGAACTAATCTAAATATGATCTATCATTTAAGTTTAAAAAAAATACTAGAACTCCTGAAAATATCTCAGCATATCACACCTGATATTTGAGAAAATTGAAATTTTTAGAGTAAATTTTTTTCGTAATAAAAAAGGCAGCACCGAGATGTGAACTCCGGGTTTTTGCACTAAGCTAAGCATGAGCTATCATTTAAGACCAAAAATAAGCCTAGAACTCTTGAAAATATATCAGCATATCACACCTGTAGTTTGAGAAATTGTAAATTTCAGAGTAAATTTTTTCGTAATAAAAAAGGCAGCACCGAGATGTGAACTCCGAGTTTTCGCACTAAGCTAAGCATGAGCTATCATTTAAGACCAAAAATAAGCCTAGAACTCTTGAAAATATATCAGCATATCACACCTGTAGTTTGAGAAATTCTAAATTTCAGAGTAAATTTTTTCGTAATAAAAAAGGCAGCGCAGAGCCTGGAACTGCGTAGTTTTGTACATAACCGAGCATTAGCTATCGTTTAAGACCAAAAACAAGCCTAGAACTCCTTAAAATATATCAGCATATCACACCTGAAATTTGAGAAAATCTAAATTACAGAGTAATTTTTTTCGTAATAAAAAAAGGCAGCGCAGAGCCAGAAACTGCAAGTTTTTGTACGTAACCGAGCATAAGCTATCGTTTGAGACTAAAAACAAGCCCCAAATTCCTGAAAATATATCAGCATATCACATCTTAAATTTGAGAAAATCGAAATTTCAGACTTATTTTTTTCATAGAACATAAGTACACTCAGAGCCAGGAACTACGCGGTTTTGTACGTAACCAGGCATGAGCTATCGTTTGAGACCAAAAGCAAGCCTAGAACTCCTGAAAATATATCAGCATATCACACCTGAAATATGAGAAAATCGATATTTCAAACTTATTTTTTCGCAGAACATAAGTAAACGTAGAGCGCGGAACTCCGCGGTTTTGGACGAAACCAAGCTTAAGCTATCATTTGAGACCAATAACAAGCCAATAACTCCTGAAAATATATCAGCATATCACACCTGAAATTTGAGAAAACTTAAATTTTCAGAATAAAAATTTTTTGGTAATAAAAAAGGCAGCACAGAGACGGGAACTTCACGGTTTTCGATGAAGCAAAGCATGTGCTATCATTTGAGGCCAATAACAAGCCAAGAACTCCTGAAAATATATCATCATATCACACCTAAAATTTGAGAAATTCGAAATTTCAGAGTTAATTTTTTTTGTTACAAAAAAGGCAGCACAGAGGCGGGAACTCCGCGGTTTGGAACTAATCTAAGCTTGAGCTATCATTTAAGACTAGAAACAAGCCATAAACTTCTGAAAATATTTCAGCATATTACACCTGAAATTTAAAAAAATTGAAATTTTCAGAATAAAATTTTTTCGTAATAAAAAAGGCAGCACAGAGAAGGGAACTTCGCGGTTTTCGACGAAACCAAGATTGTCCTATCATTTGAGACCAATAACAAGCTAAGAACTCCTGTAAATATATCAGCATATCACTCCTAAAGTTTGAGAAAATCGAAATTTCAGATTTAATTTTTTTCGTTACAAAAAAGGCAGCACAGAGGCGGGAACTCCGCGGTTTGGAACTAATCTAAGCATGAGCTATCACATAAGACTAAAAACAAGCCATAAACTCCTGAAAATATATCAGCATATCACACCTTAAATTTAAAAAAATTGAAATTTTCAGAATAAAAATTTTTCGTAATAAAAAAGGCAGCACAGAGACGGGAACTCCGCGGTTTTGGACGAAACCAAGCTTGAGCTATCATATGAGACCAATGACAAGCCAAGAACTCCTGAAAATATATCAGCATATCACACCTGATGTTTGAGAAAACTTAAATTTTCAGAATAAAAATTGTTTGGTAATAAAAAAGGTAGCACAGAGACAAGAACTTCGCGGTTTTCGACGAAACCAAGCTTGTGCTATCATTTGAGACCAATCACAAAACAAGAACTCCTGTTAATATATCAGCATACCACACCTAAAGATTGAGAAAATCGAAATTTCAGAGTTAATTTTTTTCGTTACAAAAAAGGCTGCACAGAGACGGGAACTTGAACTAATCTAAATATGATCTATCATTTAAGTTTAAAAAAATCCTAGAACTCCTGAAAATATCTCAGCATATCACACCTGAAGTTTGAGAAAATTGAAATTTTTAGAGTAAATTTTTTTCGTAATAAAAAAGGCAGCACCGAGATGTGAACTCCGGGTTTTTGCACTAAGCTAAGCATGAGCTATCATTTAAGACCAAAAAAAAGCCTAGAACTCTTGAAAATATATCAGCATATCACACCTGTAGTTTGAGAAATTCTAAATTTCAGAGTAAATTTTTTCGTAATAAAAAAGGCAGGACCGAGATGTGAACTCCGAGTTTTCGCACTAAGCTAAGCATGAGCTATCATTTAAGACCAAAAATAAGCCTAGAACTCTTGAAAATATATCAGCATATCACACCTGTAGTTTGAGAAATTCTAAATTTCAGAGTAAATTTTTTCGTAATAAAAAAGGCAGCGCAGAGCCTGGAACTGCGTGGTTTTGTACGTAGCCGAGCATGAGCTATCGTTTAAGACCAAAAACAAGCCTAGAACTCCTGAAAATATATCAGCATATCACACCTGAAATTTGAGAAAATCTAAATTACAGAGTAATTTTTTTCGTAATAAAAAAAGGCAGCGCAGAGCCAGAAACTGCAAGTTTTTGTACGTAACCGAGCATAAGCTATCGTTTCAGACTAAAAACAAGCCCCAAATTCCTGAAAATATATCAGCATATCACATCTTAAATTTGAGAAAATCGAAATTTCAGACTTATTTTTTTCATAGAACATAAGTACACTCAGAGCCAGGAACTACGCGGTTTTGTACGTAACCAAGCATGAGCTATCGTTTGAGACCAAAAGCAAGCCTAGAACTCCTGAAAATATATCAGCATATCACACCTGAAATATGAGAAAATCGATATTTCAAACTTATTTTTTCGCAGAACATAAGTAAACGTAGGCCGCGGAACTCCGCGGTTTTGGACGAAACCAAGCTTAAGCTATCATTTGAGACCAATAACAAGCCAATAACTCCTGAAAATATATCAGCATATCACACCTGAAATTTGAGAAAACTTAAATTTTCAGAATAAAAATTTTTGGTAATAAAAAAGGCAGCACAGAGACGGGAACTTCGCGGTTTTCGATGAAGCCAAGCATGTGCTATCATTTGAGACCAATAACAAGCCAAGAACTCCTGAAAATATATCATCATATCACACCTAAAGTTTGAGAAATTCTAAATTTCAGAGTTAATTTTTTTTGTTACAAAAAAGGCAGCACAGAGGCGGGAACTCCGCGGTTTGGAACTAATCTAAGCATGAGCTATCATTTAAGACTAAAAACAAGCCATAATCTCCTGAAAATATATCAGCATATCACACCTGAAATTTAAAAAATTGAAATTTTCAGAATAAAATTTTTTCGTAATAAAAAAGGCAGCACAGAGAAGGGAACTTCGCGGTTTTCGACGAAACCAAGATTGTCCTATCATTTGAGACCAATAACAAGCTAAGAAATCCTGTAAATATATCAGCATATCACTCCTAAAGTTTGAGAAAATCGAAATTTCAGAGTTAATTTTTTTCGTTACAAAAAAGGCAGCACAGAGGCGGGAACTCCGCGGTTTGGAACTAATCTAAGCATGAGCTATCATTCAAGACTAAAAACAAGCCATAAACTCCTGAAAATATATGAGCATATCACACCTGAAATTTAAAAAAATTGAAATTTTCAGAATAAAAATTTTTCGTAATAAAAAAGGCAGCACAGAGACGGGAACTCCGCGGTTTTGGACGAAACCAAGCTGGAGCTATCATTTGAGACCAATGACAAGCCAAGAACTCCTGAAAATATATCAGCATATCACACCTGATATTTGAGAAAACTTAAATTTTCAGATTAAAAATTGTTTGGTAATTATAAAGGTAGCACAGAGACGGGAACTTCGCGGTTTTCGACGAAACAAAGCTTGTGCTATCATTTGAGATCAATCACAAAACAAGAACTCCTGTTAATATATCAGCATACCACACCTAAAGATTGAGAAAATCGAAATTTCAGAGTTAATTTTTTTCGTTACAAAAAAGGCAGCACAGAGGCGGGAACTCCGCGGTTTGGAACTAATCTAAGCATGAGCTATCATTTAAGACTAGAAACAAGCCATAAACTCCTGAAAATATATCAGCATATTACACCTGAAATTTAAAAAAATTGAAATTTTCAGAATAAAATTTTTTCGTAATAAAAAAGGCAGCACAGAGAAGGGAACTTCGCGGTTTTCGACGAAACCAAGATTGTCCTATCATTTGAGACCAATAACAAGCTAAGAACTCCTGTAAATATATCAGCATATCACTCCTAAAGTTTGAGAAAATCGTAATTTCAGATTTAATTTTTTTCGTTACAAAAAAGGCAGCACAGAGGCGGGAACTCCGCGGTTTGGAACTAATCTAAGCATGAGCTATAATTTGAGACTAAAAACAAGCCATAAACTCCTGAAAATATATCAGCATATCACACCTGAAATTTAAAAAAATTGAAATTTTCAGAATAAAAATTTTTCGTAAGAAAAAAGGCAGCACAGAGACGGGAACTCCGCGGTTTTGGACGAAACCAAGCTTGAGCTATCATTTGAGGCCAATGACAAGCCAAGAACTCCTGAAAATATATCAGCATATCACACCTGATGTTTGAGAAAACTTAAATTTTCAGAATAAAAATTGTTTGGTAATAAAAAAGGTAGCACAGAGACGGGGACTTCGCGGTTTTCGACGAAACCAAGCTTGTGCTATCATTTGAGACTAATCACAAAACAAAAACTCCTGTTAATATATCAGCATACCACACCTAAAGATTGAGAAAATCGAAATTTCAGAGTTATTTTTTTTCGTTACAAAAAAGGCTGCACAGAGACGGGAACTTGAACTAATCTAAATATGATCTATCATTTAAGTTTAAAAAAAATCCTAGAACTCCTGAAAATATCTCAGCATATCACACCTGAAGTTTGAGAAAATTGAAATTTTTAGAGTAAATTTTTTTCGTAATAAAAAAGGCAGCACCGAGATGTGAACTCCGGGTTTTTGCACTAAGCTAAGCATGAGCTATCATTTAAGACCAAAAATAAGCCTAGAACTCTTGAAAATATATCAGCATATCACACCTGTAGTTTGAGAAATTCTAAATTTCAGAGTAAATTTTTTCGTAATAAAAAAGGCAGGACCGAGATGTGAACTCCGAGTTTTCGCACTAAGCTAAGCATGAGCTATCATTTAAGACCAAAAATAAGCCTAGAACTCTTGAAAATATATCAGCATATCACACCTGTAGTTTGAGAAATTCTAAATTTCAGAGTAAATTTTTTCGTAATAAAAAAGGCAGCGCAGAGCCTGAATCTGCGTGGTTTTGTACGTAGCCGAGCATTAGCTATCGTTTAAGACCAAAAACAAGCCTAGAACTCCTGAAAATATATCAGCATATCACACCTGAAATTTGAGAAAATCTAAATTACAGAGTAATTTTTTTCGTAATAAAAAAAGGCAGCGCAGAGCCAGAAACTGCAAGTTTTTGTACGTAACCGAGCATAAGCTATCGTTTGAGACTAAAAACAAGCCCCAAATTCCTGAAAATATATCAGCATATCACATCTTAAATTTGAGAAAATCGAAATTTCAGACTTATTTTTTTCATAGAACATAAGTACACTCAGAGACAGGAACTACGCGCTTTTGTACGTAACCAAGCATGAGCTATCGTTCGAGACCAAAAGCAAGCCTAGAACTCCTGAAAATATATCAGCATATCACACCTGAAATATGAGAAAATCGATATTTCAAACTTATTTTTTCGCAGAACACAAGTAAACGTAGAGCGCGGAACTCCGCGGTTTTGGACGAAACCAAGCTTAAGCTATCATTTGAGACCAATAACAAGCCAATAACTCCTGAAAATATATCAGCATATCACACCTGAAATTTGAGAAAACTTAAATTTTCAGAATAAAAATTGTTTGGTAATAAAAAAGGTAGCACAGAGACGGGAACTTCGCGGTTTTCGACGAAACCAAGCTTGTGCTATCATTTGAGACCAATCACAAAACAAGAACTCCTGTTAATATATCAGCATACCACACCTAAATATTGAGAAAATCGAAATTTCAGAGTTAATTTTTTTCGTTACAAAAAAGGCTGCACAGAGACGGGAACTTGAACTAATCTAAATATGATCTATCATTTAAGTTTAAAAAAAATACTAGAACTCCTGAAAATATCTCAGCATATCACACCTGAAATTTGAGAAAATTGAAATTTTTAGAGTAAATTTTTTTCGTAATAAAAAAGGCAGCACCGAGATGTGAACTCCGGGTTTTTGCACTAAGCTAAGCATGAGCTATCATTTAAGACCAAAAATAAGCCTAGAACTCTTGAAAATATATCAGCATATCACACCTGTAGTTTGAGAAATTGTAAATTTCAGAGTAAATTTTTTCGTAATAAAAAAGGCAGCACCGAGATGTGAACTCCGAGTTTTCGCACTAAGCTAAGCATGAGCTATCATTTAAGACCAAAAATAAGCCTAGAACTCTTGAAAATATATCAGCATATCACACCTGTAGTTTGAGAAATTCTAAATTTCAGAGTAAATTTTTTCGTAATAAAAAAGGCAGCGCAGAGCCTGGAACTACGTGGTTTTGTACGTAACCGAGCATTAGCTATCGTTTAAGACCAAAAACAAGCCTAGAACTCCTTAAAATATATCAGCATATCACACCTGAAATTTGAGAAAATCTAAATTACAGAGTAATTTTTTTCGTGATAAAAAAAGGCAGCGCAGAGCCAGAAACTGCAAGTTTTTGTACGTAACCGAGCATAAGCTATCGTTTGAGACTAAAAACAAGCCCCAAATTCCTGAAAATATATCAGCATATCACATCTTAAATTTGAGAAAATCGAAATTTCAGACTTATTTTTTTCATAGAACATAAGTACACTCAGAGCCAGGAACTACGCGGTTTTGTACGTAACCAGGCATGAGCTATCGTTTGAGACCAAAAGCAAGCCTAGAACTCCTGAAAATATATCAGCATATCACACCTGAAATATGAGAAAATCGATATTTCAAACTTATTTTTTCGCAGAACATAAGTAAACGTAGAGCGCGGAACTCCGCGGTTTTGGACGAAACCAAGCTTAAGCTATCATTTGAGACCAATAACAAGCCAATAACTCCTGAAAATATATCAGCATATCACACCTGAAATTTGAGAAAACTTAAATTTTCAGAATAAAAATTTTTTGGTAATAAAAAAGGCAGCACAGAGACGGGAACTTCACGGTTTTCGATGAAACCAAGCATGTGCTATCATTTGAGGCCAATAACAAGCCAAGAACTCCTGAAAATATATCATCATATCACACCTAAAATTTGAGAAATTCGAAATTTCAGAGTTAATTTTTTTTGTTACAAAAAAGGCAGCACAGAGGCGGGAACTCCACGGTTTGGAACTAATCTAAGCATGAGCTATCATTTAAGACTAGAAACAAGCCATAAACTCCTGAAATAATATCAGCATATCACACCTGAAATTTAAAAAAATTGAAATTTTCAGAATAAAATTTTTTCGTAATAAAAAAGGCAGCACAGAGAAGGGAACTTCGCGGTTTTCGACGAAACCAAGACTGTCCTATCATTTGAGACCACTAACAAGCTAAGAACTCCTGTAAATATATCAGCATATCACTCCTAAAGTTTGAGAAAATCGAAATTTCAGATTTAATTTTTTTCGTTACAAAAAAGGCAGCACAGAGGCGGGAACTCCGCGGTTTGGAACTAACCTAAGCATGAGCTATCATTTAAGACTAAAAACAAGCCATAAACTCCTGAAAATATATCAGCATATCACACCTGAAATTTAAAAAAATTGAAATTTTCAGAATAAAAATTTTTCGTAATAAAAAAGGCAGCACAGAGACGGGAACTCCGCGGTTTTGGACGAAACCAAGCTTGAGCTATCATTTGAGACCAATGACAAGCCAAGAACTCCTGAAAATAAATCAGCATATCACACCTGATGTTTGAGAAAACTTAAATTTTCAGAATAAAAATTGTTTGGTAATAAAAAAGGTAGCACAGAGACGGGAACTTCGCGGTTTTCGACGAAACCAAGCTTGTGCTATCATTTGAGACCAATCACAAAACAAGAACTCCTGTTAATATATCAGCATACCACACCTAAATATTGAGAAAATCGAAATTTCAGAGTTAATTTTTTTCGTTACAAAAAAGGCTGCACAGAGACGGGAACTTGAACTAATCTAAATATGATCTATCATTTAAGTTTAAAAAAAATACTAGAACTCCTGAAAATATCTCAGCATATCACACCTGATATTTGAGAAAATTGAAATTTTTAGAGTAAATTTTTTTCGTAATAAAAAAGGCAGCACCGAGATGTGAACTCCGGGTTTTTGCACTAAGCTAAGCATGAGCTATCATTTAAGACCAAAAATAAGCCTAGAACTCTTGAAAATATATCAGCATATCACACCTGTAGTTTGAGAAATTGTAAATTTCAGAGTAAATTTTTTCGTAATAAAAAAGGCAGCACCGAGATGTGAACTCCGAGTTTTCGCACTAAGCTAAGCATGAGCTATCATTTAAGACCAAAAATAAGCCTAGAACTCTTGAAAATATATCAGCATATCACACCTGTAGTTTGAGAAATTCTAAATTTCAGAGTAAATTTTTTCGTAATAAAAAAGGCAGCGCAGAGCCTGGAACTGCGTAGTTTTGTACGTAACCGAGCATTAGCTATCGTTTAAGACCAAAAACAAGCCTAGAACTCCTTAAAATATATCAGCATATCACACCTGAAATTTGAGAAAATCTAAATTACAGAGTAATTTTTTTCGTAATAAAAAAAGGCAGCGCAGAGCCAGAAACTGCAAGTTTTTGTACGTAACCGAGCATAAGCTATCGTTTGAGACTAAAAACAAGCCCCAAATTCCTGAAAATATATCAGCATATCACATCTTAAATTTGAGAAAATCGAAATTTCAGACTTATTTTTTTCATAGAACATAAGTACACTCAGAGCCAGGAACTACGCGGTTTTGTACGTAACCAGGCATGAGCTATCGTTTGAGACCAAAAGCAAGCCTAGAACTCCTGAAAATATATCAGCATATCACACCTGAAATATGAGAAAATCGATATTTCAAACTTATTTTTTCGCAGAACATAAGTAAACGTAGAGCGCGGAACTCCGCGGTTTTGGACGAAACCAAGCTTAAGCTATCATTTGAGACCAATAACAAGCCAATAACTCCTGAAAATATATCAGCATATCACACCTGAAATTTGAGAAAACTTAAATTTTCAGAATAAAAATTTTTTGGTAATAAAAAAGGCAGCACAGAGACGGGAACTTCACGGTTTTCGATGAAGCAAAGCATGTGCTATCATTTGAGGCCAATAACAAGCCAAGAACTCCTGAAAATATATCATCATATCACACCTAAAATTTGAGAAATTCGAAATTTCAGAGTTAATTTTTTTTGTTACAAAAAAGGCAGCACAGAGGCGGGAACTCCGCGGTTTGGAACTAATCTAAGCTTGAGCTATCATTTAAGACTAGAAACAAGCCATAAACTTCTGAAAATATTTCAGCATATTACACCTGAAATTTAAAAAAATTGAAATTTTCAGAATAAAATTTTTTCGTAATAAAAAAGGCAGCACAGAGAAGGGAACTTCGCGGTTTTCGACGAAACCAAGATTGTCCTATCATTTGAGACCAATAACAAGCTAAGAACTCCTGTAAATATATCAGCATATCACTCCTAAAGTTTGAGAAAATCGAAATTTCAGATTTAATTTTTTTCGTTACAAAAAAGGCAGCACAGAGGCGGGAACTCCGCGGTTTGGAACTAATCTAAGCATGAGCTATCACATAAGACTAAAAACAAGCCATAAACTCCTGAAAATATATCAGCATATCACACCTTAAATTTAAAAAAATTGAAATTTTCAGAATAAAAATTTTTCGTAATAAAAAAGGCAGCACAGAGACGGGAACTCCGCGGTTTTGGACGAAACCAAGCTTGAGCTATCATATGAGACCAATGACAAGCCAAGAACTCCTGAAAATATATCAGCATATCACACCTGATGTTTGAGAAAACTTAAATTTTCAGAATAAAAATTGTTTGGTAATAAAAAAGGTAGCACAGAGACAAGAACTTCGCGGTTTTCGACGAAACCAAGCTTGTGCTATCATTTGAGACCAATCACAAAACAAGAACTCCTGTTAATATATCAGCATACCACACCTAAAGATTGAGAAAATCGAAATTTCAGAGTTAATTTTTTTCGTTACAAAAAAGGCTGCACAGAGACGGGAACTTGAACTAATCTAAATATGATCTATCATTTAAGTTTAAAAAAATCCTAGAACTCCTGAAAATATCTCAGCATATCACACCTGAAGTTTGAGAAAATTGAAATTTTTAGAGTAAATTTTTTTCGTAATAAAAAAGGCAGCACCGAGATGTGAACTCCGGGTTTTTGCACTAAGCTAAGCATGAGCTATCATTTAAGACCAAAAAAAAGCCTAGAACTCTTGAAAATATATCAGCATATCACACCTGTAGTTTGAGAAATTCTAAATTTCAGAGTAAATTTTTTCGTAATAAAAAAGGCAGGACCGAGATGTGAACTCCGAGTTTTCGCACTAAGCTAAGCATGAGCTATCATTTAAGACCAAAAATAAGCCTAGAACTCTTGAAAATATATCAGCATATCACACCTGTAGTTTGAGAAATTCTAAATTTCAGAGTAAATTTTTTCGTAATAAAAAAGGCAGCGCAGAGCCTGGAACTGCGTGGTTTTGTACGTAGCCGAGCATGAGCTATCGTTTAAGACCAAAAACAAGCCTAGAACTCCTGAAAATATATCAGCATATCACACCTGAAATTTGAGAAAATCTAAATTACAGAGTAATTTTTTTCGTAATAAAAAAAGGCAGCGCAGAGCCAGAAACTGCAAGTTTTTGTACGTAACCGAGCATAAGCTATCGTTTCAGACTAAAAACAAGCCCCAAATTCCTGAAAATATATCAGCATATCACATCTTAAATTTGAGAAAATCGAAATTTCAGACTTATTTTTTTCATAGAACATAAGTACACTCAGAGCCAGGAACTACGCGGTTTTGTACGTAACCAAGCATGAGCTATCGTTTGAGACCAAAAGCAAGCCTAGAACTCCTGAAAATATATCAGCATATCACACCTGAAATATGAGAAAATCGATATTTCAAACTTATTTTTTCGCAGAACATAAGTAAACGTAGGCCGCGGAACTCCGCGGTTTTGGACGAAACCAAGCTTAAGCTATCATTTGAGACCAATAACAAGCCAATAACTCCTGAAAATATATCAGCATATCACACCTGAAATTTGAGAAAACTTAAATTTTCAGAATAAAAATTTTTGGTAATAAAAAAGGCAGCACAGAGACGGGAACTTCGCGGTTTTCGATGAAGCCAAGCATGTGCTATCATTTGAGACCAATAACAAGCCAAGAACTCCTGAAAATATATCATCATATCACACCTAAAGTTTGAGAAATTCTAAATTTCAGAGTTAATTTTTTTTGTTACAAAAAAGGCAGCACAGAGGCGGGAACTCCGCGGTTTGGAACTAATCTAAGCATGAGCTATCATTTAAGACTAAAAACAAGCCATAATCTCCTGAAAATATATCAGCATATCACACCTGAAATTTAAAAAATTGAAATTTTCAGAATAAAATTTTTTCGTAATAAAAAAGGCAGCACAGAGAAGGGAACTTCGCGGTTTTCGACGAAACCAAGATTGTCCTATCATTTGAGACCAATAACAAGCTAAGAAATCCTGTAAATATATCAGCATATCACTCCTAAAGTTTGAGAAAATCGAAATTTCAGAGTTAATTTTTTTCGTTACAAAAAAGGCAGCACAGAGGCGGGAACTCCGCGGTTTGGAACTAATCTAAGCATGAGCTATCATTCAAGACTAAAAACAAGCCATAAACTCCTGAAAATATATGAGCATATCACACCTGAAATTTAAAAAAATTGAAATTTTCAGAATAAAAATTTTTCGTAATAAAAAAGGCAGCACAGAGACGGGAACTCCGCGGTTTTGGACGAAACCAAGCTGGAGCTATCATTTGAGACCAATGACAAGCCAAGAACTCCTGAAAATATATCAGCATATCACACCTGATATTTGAGAAAACTTAAATTTTCAGATTAAAAATTGTTTGGTAATTATAAAGGTAGCACAGAGACGGGAACTTCGCGGTTTTCGACGAAACAAAGCTTGTGCTATCATTTGAGATCAATCACAAAACAAGAACTCCTGTTAATATATCAGCATACCACACCTAAAGATTGAGAAAATCGAAATTTCAGAGTTAATTTTTTTCGTTACAAAAAAGGCAGCACAGAGGCGGGAACTCCGCGGTTTGGAACTAATCTAAGCATGAGCTATCATTTAAGACTAGAAACAAGCCATAAACTCCTGAAAATATATCAGCATATTACACCTGAAATTTAAAAAAATTGAAATTTTCAGAATAAAATTTTTTCGTAATAAAAAAGGCAGCACAGAGAAGGGAACTTCGCGGTTTTCGACGAAACCAAGATTGTCCTATCATTTGAGACCAATAACAAGCTAAGAACTCCTGTAAATATATCAGCATATCACTCCTAAAGTTTGAGAAAATCGTAATTTCAGATTTAATTTTTTTCGTTACAAAAAAGGCAGCACAGAGGCGGGAACTCCGCGGTTTGGAACTAATCTAAGCATGAGCTATAATTTGAGACTAAAAACAAGCCATAAACTCCTGAAAATATATCAGCATATCACACCTGAAATTTAAAAAAATTGAAATTTTCAGAATAAAAATTTTTCGTAAGAAAAAAGGCAGCACAGAGACGGGAACTCCGCGGTTTTGGACGAAACCAAGCTTGAGCTATCATTTGAGGCCAATGACAAGCCAAGAACTCCTGAAAATATATCAGCATATCACACCTGATGTTTGAGAAAACTTAAATTTTCAGAATAAAAATTGTTTGGTAATAAAAAAGGTAGCACAGAGACGGGGACTTCGCGGTTTTCGACGAAACCAAGCTTGTGCTATCATTTGAGACTAATCACAAAACAAAAACTCCTGTTAATATATCAGCATACCACACCTAAAGATTGAGAAAATCGAAATTTCAGAGTTATTTTTTTTCGTTACAAAAAAGGCTGCACAGAGGCGGGAACTCCGCGGTTTGGAACTAATCTAAGCATGAGCTATCATTCAAGACTAAAAACAAGCCTAGAACTCTTGAAAATATATCAGCATATCACACCTGTAGTTTGAGAAATTCTAAATTTCAGAGTAAATTTTTTCGTAATAAAAAAGGCAGGACCGAGATGTGAACTCCGAGTTTTCGCACTAAGCTAAGCATGAGCTATCATTTAAGACCAAAAATAAGCCTAGAACTCTTGAAAATATATCAGCATATCACACCTGTAGTTTGAGAAATTCTAAATTTCAGAGTAAATTTTTTCGTAATAAAAAAGGCAGCGCAGAGCCTGAATCTGCGTGGTTTTGTACGTAGCCGAGCATTAGCTATCGTTTAAGACCAAAAACAAGCCTAGAACTCCTGAAAATATATCAGCATATCACACCTGAAATTTGAGAAAATCTAAATTACAGAGTAATTTTTTTCGTAATAAAAAAAGGCAGCGCAGAGCCAGAAACTGCAAGTTTTTGTACGTAACCGAGCATAAGCTATCGTTTGAGACTAAAAACAAGCCCCAAATTCCTGAAAATATATCAGCATATCACATCTTAAATTTGAGAAAATCGAAATTTCAGACTTATTTTTTTCATAGAACATAAGTACACTCAGAGCCAGGAACTACGCGGTTTTGTACGTAACCAAGCATGAGCTATCGTTTGAGACCAAAAGCAAGCCTAGAACTCCTGAAAATATATCAGCATATCACACCTGAAATATGAGAAAATCGATATTTCAAACTTATTTTTTCGCAGAACACAAGTAAACGTAGAGCGCGGAACTCCGCGGTTTTGGACGAAACCAAGCTTAAGCTATCATTTGAGACCAATAACAAGCCAATAACTCCTGAAAATATATCAGCATATCACACCTGAAATTTGAGAAAACTTAAATTTTCAGAATAAAAATTGTTTGGTAATAAAAAAGGTAGCACAGAGACGGGAACTTCGCGGTTTTCGACGAAACCAAGCTTGTGCTATCATTTGAGACCAATCACAAAACAAGAACTCCTGTTAATATATCAGCATACCACACCTAAATATTGAGAAAATCGAAATTTCAGAGTTAATTTTTTTCGTTACAAAAAAGGCTGCACAGAGACGGGAACTTGAACTAATCTAAATATGATCTATCATTTAAGTTTAAAAAAAATACTAGAACTCCTGAAAATATCTCAGCATATCACACCTGAAATTTGAGAAAATTGAAATTTTTAGAGTAAATTTTTTTCGTAATAAAAAAGGCAGCACCGAGATGTGAACTCCGGGTTTTTGCACTAAAGTAAGCATGAGCTATCATTTAAGACCAAAAATAAGCCTAGAACTCTTGAAAATATATCAGCATATCACACCTGTAGTTTGAGAAATTGTAAATTTCAGAGTAAATTTTTTCGTAATAAAAAAGGCAGCACCGAGATGTGAACTCCGAGTTTTCGCACTAAGCTAAGCATGAGCTATCATTTAAGACCAAAACTAAGCCTAGAACTCTTGAAAATATATCAGCATATCACACCTGTAGTTTGAGAAATTCTAAATTTCAGAGTAAATTTTTTCGTAATAAAAAAGGCAGCGCAGAGCCTGGAACTACGTGGTTTTGTACGTAACCGAGCATTAGCTATCGTTTAAGACCAAAAACAAGCCTAGAACTCCTTAAAATATATCAGCATATCACACCTGAAATTTGAGAAAATCTAAATTACAGAGTAATTTTTTTCGTAATAAAAAAAGGCAGCGCAGAGCCAGAAACTGCAAGTTTTTGTACGTAACCGAGCATAAGCTATCGTTTGAGACTAAAAACAAGCCCCAAATTCCTGAAAATATATCAGCATATCACATCTTAAATTTGAGAAAATCGAAATTTCAGACTTATTTTTTTCATAGAACATAAGTACACTCAGAGCCAGGAACTACGCGGTTTTGTACGTAACCAGGCATGAGCTATCGTTTGAGACCAAAAGCAAGCCTAGAACTCCTGAAAATATATCAGCATATCACACCTGAAATATGAGAAAATCGATATTTCAAACTTATTTTTTCGCAGAACATAAGTAAACGTAGAGCGCGGAACTCCGCGGTTTTGGACGAAACCAAGCTTAAGCTATCATTTGAGACCAATAACAAGCCAATAACTCCTGAAAATATATCAGCATATCACACCTGAAATTTGAGAAAACTTAAATTTTCAGAATAAAAATTTTTTGGTAATAAAAAAGGCAGCACAGAGACGGGAACTTCACGGTTTTCGATGAAACCAAGCATGTGCTATCATTTGAGGCCAATAACAAGCCAAGAACTCCTGAAAATATATCATCATATCACACCTAAAATTTGAGAAATTCTAAATTTCAGAGTTAATTTTTTTTGTTACAAAAAAGGCAGCACAGAGGCGGGAACTCCGCGGTTTGGAACTAATCTAAGCATGAGCTATCATTTAAGACTAAAAACAAGCCATAATCTCCTGAAAATATATCAGCATATCACACCTGAAATTTAAAAAAATTGAAATTTTCAGAATAAAATTTTTTCGTAATAAAAAAGGCAGCACAGAGAAGGGAACTTCGCGGTTTTCGACGAAACCAAGATTGTCCTATCATTTGAGACCAATAACAAGCTAAGAACTCCTGTAAATATATCAGCATATCACTCCTAAAATTTGAGAAAATCGTAATTTCAGATTTAATTTTTTTCGTTACAAAAAAGGCAGCACAGAGGCGGGAACTCCGCGGTTTGGAACTAATCTAAGCATGAGCTATCATTTGAGACTAAAAACAAGCCATAAACTCCTGAAAATATATCAGCATATCACACCTGAAATTTAAAAAAATTGAAATTTTCAGAATAAAAATTTTTCGTAAGAAAAAAGGCAGCACAGAGACGGGAACTCCGCGGTTTTGGACGAAACCAAGCTTGAGCTATCATTTGAGGCCAATGACAAGCCAAGAACTCCTGAAAATATATCAGCATATCACACCTGATGTTTGAGAAAACTTAAATTTTCAGAATAAAAATTGTTTGGTAATAAAAAAGGTAGCACAGAGACGGGGACTTCGCGGTTTTCGACGAAACTAAGCTTGTGCTATCATTTGAGACTAATCACAAAACAAAAACTCCTGTTAATATATCAGCATACCACACCTAAAGATTGAGAAAATCGAAATTTCAGAGTTATTTTTTTTCGTTACAAAAAAGGCTGCACAGAGACGGGAACTTGAACTAATCTAAATATGATCTATCATTTAAGTTTAAAAAAAATCCTAGAACTCCTGAAAATATCTCAGCATATCACACCTGAAGTTTGAGAAAATTGAAATTTTTAGAGTAAATTTTTTTCGTAATAAAAAAGGCAGCACCGAGATGTGAACTCCGGGTTTTTGCACTAAGCTAAGCATGAGCTATCATTTAAGACCAAAAATAAGCCTAGAACTCTTGAAAATATATCAGCATATCACACCTGTAGTTTGAGAAATTCTAAATTTCAGAGTAAATTTTTTCGTAATAAAAAAGGCAGGACCGAGATGTGAACTCCGAGTTTTCGCACTAAGCTAAGCATGAGCTATCATTTAAGACCAAAAATAAGCCTAGAACTCTTGAAAATATATCAGCATATCACACCTGTAGTTTGAGAAATTCTAAATTTCAGAGTAAATTTTTTCGTAATAAAAAAGGCAGCACCGAGATGTGAACTCCGAGTTTTCGCACTAAGCTAAGCATGAGCTATCATTTAAGACCAAAAATAAGCCTAGAACTCTTGAAAATATATCAGCATATCACACCTGTAGTTTGAGAAATTCTAAATTTCAGAGTAAATTTTTTCGTAATAAAAAAGGCAGCGCAGAGCCTGGAACTACGTGGTTTTGTACGTAACCGAGCATTAGCTATCGTTTAAGACCAAAAACAAGCCTAGAACTCCTTAAAATATATCAGCATATCACACCTGAAATTTGAGAAAATCTAAATTACAGAGTAATTTTTTTCGTAATAAAAAAAGGCAGCGCAGAGCCAGAAACTGCAAGTTTTTGTACGTAACCAAGCATAAGCTATCGTTTGAGACTAAAAACAAGCCCCAAATTCCTGAAAATATATCAGCATATCACATCTTAAATTTGAGAAAATCGAAATTTCAGACTTATTTTTTTCATAGAACATAAGTACACTCAGAGACAGGAACTACGCGCTTTTGTACGTAACCAAGCATGAGCTATCGTTCGAGACCAAAAGCAAGCCTAGAACTCCTGAAAATATATCAGCATATCACACCTGAAATATGAGAAAATCGATATTTCAAACTTATTTTTTCGCAGAACACAAGTAAACGTAGAGCGCGGAACTCCGCGGTTTTGGACGAAACCAAGCTTAAGCTATCATTTGAGACCAATAACAAGCCAATAACTCCTGAAAATATATCAGCATATCACACCTGAAATTTGAGAAAACTTAAATTTTCAGAATAAAAATTGTTTGGTAATAAAAAAGGTAGCACAGAGACGGGAACTTCGCGGTTTTCGACGAAACCAAGCTTGTGCTATCATTTGAGACCAATCACAAAACAAGAACTCCTGTTAATATATCAGCATACCACACCTAAATATTGAGAAAATCGAAATTTCAGAGTTAATTTTTTTCGTTACAAAAAAGGCTGCACAGAGACGGGAACTTGAACTAATCTAAATATGATCTATCATTTAAGTTTAAAAAAAATACTAGAACTCCTGAAAATATCTCAGCATATCACACCTGAAATTTGAGAAAATTGAAATTTTTAGAGTAAATTTTTTTCGTAATAAAAAAGGCAGCACCGAGATGTGAACTCCGGGTTTTTGCACTAAGCTAAGCATGAGCTATCATTTAAGACCAAAAATAAGCCTAGAACTCTTGAAAATATATCAGCATATCACACCTGTAGTTTGAGAAATTGTAAATTTCAGAGTAAATTTTTTCGTAATAAAAAAGGCAGCACCGAGATGTGAACTCCGAGTTTTCGCACTAAGCTAAGCATGAGCTATCATTTAAGACCAAAAATAAGCCTAGAACTCTTGAAAATATATCAGCATATCACACCTGTAGTTTGAGAAATTCTAAATTTCAGAGTAAATTTTTTCGTAATAAAAAAGGCAGCGCAGAGCCTGGAACTACGTGGTTTTGTACGTAACCGAGCATTAGCTATCGTTTAAGACCAAAAACAAGCCTAGAACTCCTTAAAATATATCAGCATATCACACCTGTAGTTTGAGAAATTCTAAATTTCAGAGTAATTTTTTTCGTAATAAAAAAAGGCAGCGCAGAGCCAGAAACTGCAAGTTTTTGTACGTAACCGAGCATAAGCTATCGTTTGAGACTAAAAACAAGCCCCAAATTCCTGAAAATATATCAGCATATCACATCTTAAATTTGAGAAAATCGAAATTTCAGACTTATTTTTTTCATAGAACATAAGTACACTCAGAGCCAGGAACTACGCGGTTTTGTACGTAACCAGGCATGAGCTATCGTTTGAGACCAAAAGCAAGCCTAGAACTCCTGAAAATATATCAGCATATCACACCTGAAATATGAGAAAATCGATATTTCAAACTTATTTTTTCGCAGAACATAAGTAAACGTAGAGCGCGGAACTCCGCGGTTTTGGACGAAACCAAGCTTAAGCTATCATTTGAGACCAATAACAAGCCAATAACTCCTGAAAATATATCAGCATATCACACCTGAAATTTGAGAAAACTTAAATTTTCAGAATAAAAATTTTTTGGTAATAAAAAAGGCAGCACAGAGACGGGAACTTCACGGTTTTCGATGAAACCAAGCATGTGCTATCATTTGAGGCCAATAACAAGCCAAGAACTCCTGAAAATATATCATCATATCACACCTAAAATTTGAGAAATTCGAAATTTCAGAGTTAATTTTTTTTGTTACAAAAAAGGCAGCACAGAGGCGGGAACTCCACGGTTTGGAACTAATCTAAGCATGAGCTATCATTTAAGACTAGAAACAAGCCATAAACTCCTGAAATAATATCAGCATATCACACCTGAAATTTAAAAAAATTGAAATTTTCAGAATAAAATTTTTTCGTAATAAAAAAGGCAGCACAGAGAAGGGAACTTCGCGGTTTTCGACGAAACCAAGACTGTCCTATCATTTGAGACCACTAACAAGCTAAGAACTCCTGTAAATATATCAGCATATCACTCCTAAAGTTTGAGAAAATCGAAATTTCAGATTTAATTTTTTTCGTTACAAAAAAGGCAGCACAGAGGCGGGAACTCCGCGGTTTGGAACTAACCTAAGCATGAGCTATCATTTAAGACTAAAAACAAGCCATAAACTCCTGAAAATATATCAGCATATCACACCTGAAATTTAAAAAAATTGAAATTTTCAGAATAAAAATTTTTCGTAATAAAAAAGGCAGCACAGAGACGGGAACTCCGCGGTTTTGGACGAAACCAAGCTTGAGCTATCATTTGAGACCAATGACAAGCCAAGAACTCCTGAAAATAAATCAGCATATCACACCTGATGTTTGAGAAAACTTAAATTTTCAGAATAAAAATTGTTTGGTAATAAAAAAGGTAGCACAGAGACGGGAACTTCGCGGTTTTCGACGAAACCAAGCTTGTGCTATCATTTGAGACCAATCACAAAACAAGAACTCCTGTTAATATATCAGCATACCACACCTAAATATTGAGAAAATCGAAATTTCAGAGTTAATTTTTTTCGTTACAAAAAAGGCTGCACAGAGACGGGAACTTGAACTAATCTAAATATGATCTATCATTTAAGTTTAAAAAAAATACTAGAACTCCTGAAAATATCTCAGCATATCACACCTGAAATTTGAGAAAATTGAAATTTTTAGAGTAAATTTTTTTCGTAATAAAAAAGGCAGCACCGAGATGTGAACTCCGGGTTTTTGCACTAAGCTAAGCATGAGCTATCATTTAAGACCAAAAATAAGCCTAGAACTCTTGAAAATATATCAGCATATCACACCTGTAGTTTGAGAAATTGTAAATTTCAGAGTAAATTTTTTCGTAATAAAAAAGGCAGCACCGAGATGTGAACTCCGAGTTTTCGCACTAAGCTAAGCATGAGCTATCATTTAAGACCAAAAATAAGCCTAGAACTCTTGAAAATATATCAGCATATCACACCTGTAGTTTGAGAAATTCTAAATTTCAGAGTAAATTTTTTCGTAATAAAAAAGGCAGCGCAGAGCCTGGAACTGCGTGGTTTTGTACGTAACCGAGCATTAGCTATCGTTTAAGACCAAAAACAAGCCTAGAACTCCTTAAAATATATCAGCATATCACACCTGAAATTTGAGAAAATCTAAATTACAGAGTAATTTTTTTCGTAATAAAAAAAGGCAGCGCAGAGCCAGAAACTGCAAGTTTTTGTACGTAACCGAGCATAAGCTATCGTTTGAGACTAAAAACAAGCCCCAAATTCCTGAAAATATATCAGCATATCACATCTTAAATTTGAGAAAATCGAAATTTCAGACTTATTTTTTTCATAGAACATAAGTACACTCAGAGCCAGGAACTACGCGGTTTTGTACGTAACCAGGCATGAGCTATCGTTTTAGACCAAAAGCAAGCCTAGAACTCCTGAAAATATATCAGCATATCACACCTGAAATATGAGAAAATCGATATTTCAAACTTATTTTTTCGCAGAACATAAGTAAACGTAGAGCGCGGAACTCCGCGGTTTTGGACGAAACCAAGCTTAAGCTATCATTTGAGACCAATAACAAGCCAATAACTCCTGAAAATATATCAGCATATCACACCTGAAATTTGAGAAAACTTAAATTTTCAGAATAAAAATTTTTTGGTAATAAAAAAGGCAGCACAGAGACGGGAACTTCACGGTTTTCGATGAAGCAAAGCATGTGCTATCATTTGAGGCCAATAACAAGCCAAGAACTCCTGAAAATATATCATCATATCACACCTAAAATTTGAGAAATTCGAAATTTCAGAGTTAATTTTTTTTGTTACAAAAAAGGCAGCACAGAGGCGGGAACTCCGCGGTTTGGAACTAATCTAAGCTTGAGCTATCATTTAAGACTAGAAACAAGCCATAAACTTCTGAAAATATTTCAGCATATTACACCTGAAATTTAAAAAAATTGAAATTTTCAGAATAAAATTTTTTCGTAATAAAAAAGGCAGCACAGAGAAGGGAACTTCGCGGTTTTCGACGAAACCAAGATTGTCCTATCATTTGAGACCAATAACAAGCTAAGAACTCCTGTAAATATATCAGCATATCACTCCTAAAGTTTGAGAAAATCGAAATTTCAGATTTAATTTTTTTCGTTACAAAAAAGGCAGCACAGAGGCGGGAACTCCGCGGTTTGGAACTAACCTAAGCATGAGCTATCATTTAAGACTAAAAACAAGCCATAAACTCCTGAAAATATATCAGCATATCACACCTGAAATTTAAAAAAATTGAAATTTTCAGAATAAAAATTTTTCGTAATAAAAAAGGCAGCACAGAGACGGGAACTCCGCGGTTTTGGACGAAACCAAGCTTGAGCTATCATTTGAGACCAATGACAAGCCAAGAACTCCTGAAAATAAATCAGCATATCACACCTGATGTTTGAGAAAACTTAAATTTTCAGAATAAAAATTGTTTGGTAATAAAAAAGGTAGCACAGAGACGGGAACTTCGCGGTTTTCGACGAAACCAAGCTTGTGCTATCATTTGAGACCAATCACAAAACAAGAACTCCTGTTAATATATCAGCATACCACACCTAAATATTGAGAAAATCGAAATTTCAGAGTTAATTTTTTTCGTTACAAAAAAGGCTGCACAGAGACGGGAACTTGAACTAATCTAAATATGATCTATCATTTAAGTTTAAAAAAAATACTAGAACTCCTGAAAATATCTCAGCATATCACACCTGAAATTTGAGAAAATTGAAATTTTTAGAGTAAATTTTTTTCGTAATAAAAAAGGCAGCACCGAGATGTGAACTCCGGGTTTTTGCACTAAGCTAAGCATGAGCTATCATTTAAGACCAAAAATAAGCCTAGAACTCTTGAAAATATATCAGCATATCACACCTGTAGTTTGAGAAATTGTAAATTTCAGAGTAAATTTTTTCGTAATAAAAAAGGCAGCACCGAGATGTGAACTCCGAGTTTTCGCACTAAGCTAAGCATGAGCTATCATTTAAGACCAAAAATAAGCCTAGAACTCTTGAAAATATATCAGCATATCACACCTGTAGTTTGAGAAATTCTAAATTTCAGAGTAAATTTTTTCGTAATAAAAAAGGCAGCGCAGAGCCTGGAACTGCGTGGTTTTGTACGTAACCGAGCATTAGCTATCGTTTAAGACCAAAAACAAGCCTAGAACTCCTTAAAATATATCAGCATATCACACCTGAAATTTGAGAAAATCTAAATTACAGAGTAATTTTTTTCGTAATAAAAAAAGGCAGCGCAGAGCCAGAAACTGCAAGTTTTTGTACGTAACCGAGCATAAGCTATCGTTTGAGACTAAAAACAAGCCCCAAATTCCTGAAAATATATCAGCATATCACATCTTAAATTTGAGAAAATCGAAATTTCAGACTTATTTTTTTCATAGAACATAAGTACACTCAGAGCCAGGAACTACGCGGTTTTGTACGTAACCAGGCATGAGCTATCGTTTTAGACCAAAAGCAAGCCTAGAACTCCTGAAAATATATCAGCATATCACACCTGAAATATGAGAAAATCGATATTTCAAACTTATTTTTTCGCAGAACATAAGTAAACGTAGAGCGCGGAACTCCGCGGTTTTGGACGAAACCAAGCTTAAGCTATCATTTGAGACCAATAACAAGCCAATAACTCCTGAAAATATATCAGCATATCACACCTGAAATTTGAGAAAACTTAAATTTTCAGAATAAAAATTTTTTGGTAATAAAAAAGGCAGCACAGAGACGGGAACTTCACGGTTTTCGATGAAGCAAAGCATGTGCTATCATTTGAGGCCAATAACAAGCCAAGAACTCCTGAAAATATATCATCATATCACACCTAAAATTTGAGAAATTCGAAATTTCAGAGTTAATTTTTTTTGTTACAAAAAAGGCAGCACAGAGGCGGGAACTCCGCGGTTTGGAACTAATCTAAGCTTGAGCTATCATTTAAGACTAGAAACAAGCCATAAACTTCTGAAAATATTTCAGCATATTACACCTGAAATTTAAAAAAATTGAAATTTTCAGAATAAAATTTTTTCGTAATAAAAAAGGCAGCACAGAGAAGGGAACTTCGCGGTTTTCGACGAAACCAAGATTGTCCTATCATTTGAGACCAATAACAAGCTAAGAACTCCTGTAAATATATCAGCATATCACTCCTAAAGTTTGAGAAAATCGAAATTTCAGATTTAATTTTTTTCGTTACAAAAAAGGCAGCACAGAGGCGGGAACTCCGCGGTTTGGAACTAATCTAAGCATGAGCTATCACATAAGACTAAAAACAAGCCATAAACTCCTGAAAATATATCAGCATATCACACCTTAAATTTAAAAAAATTGAAATTTTCAGAATAAAAATTTTTCGTAATAAAAAAGGCAGCACAGAGACGGGAACTCCGCGGTTTTGGACGAAACCAAGCTTGAGCTATCATATGAGACCAATGACAAGCCAAGAACTCCTGAAAATATATCAGCATATCACACCTGATGTTTGAGAAAACTTAAATTTTCAGAATAAAAATTGTTTGGTAATAAAAAAGGTAGCACAGAGACAAGAACTTCGCGGTTTTCGACGAAACCAAGCTTGTGCTATCATTTGAGACCAATCACAAAACAAGAACTCCTGTTAATATATCAGCATACCACACCTAAAGATTGAGAAAATCGAAATTTCAGAGTTAATTTTTTTCGTTACAAAAAAGGCTGCACAGAGACGGGAACTTGAACTAATCTAAATATGATCTATCATTTAAGTTTAAAAAAATCCTAGAACTCCTGAAAATATCTCAGCATATCACACCTGAAGTTTGAGAAAATTGAAATTTTTAGAGTAAATTTTTTTCGTAATAAAAAAGGCAGCACCGAGATGTGAACTCCGGGTTTTTGCACTAAGCTAAGCATGAGCTATCATTTAAGACCAAAAAAAAGCCTAGAACTCTTGAAAATATATCAGCATATCACACCTGTAGTTTGAGAAATTCTAAATTTCAGAGTAAATTTTTTCGTAATAAAAAAGGCAGGACCGAGATGTGAACTCCGAGTTTTCGCACTAAGCTAAGCATGAGCTATCATTTAAGACCAAAAATAAGCCTAGAACTCTTGAAAATATATCAGCATATCACACCTGTAGTTTGAGAAATTCTAAATTTCAGAGTAAATTTTTTCGTAATAAAAAAGGCAGCGCAGAGCCTGGAACTGCGTGGTTTTGTACGTAGCCGAGCATGAGCTATCGTTTAAGACCAAAAACAAGCCTAGAACTCCTGAAAATATATCAGCATATCACACCTGAAATTTGAGAAAATCTAAATTACAGATTAATTTTTTTCGTAATAAAAAAAGGCAGCGCAGAGCCAGAAACTGCAAGTTTTTGTACGTAACCGAGCATAAGCTATCGTTTCAGACTAAAAACAAGCCCCAAATTCCTGAAAATATATCAGCATATCACATCTTAAATTTGAGAAAATCGAAATTTCAGACTTATTTTTTTCATAGAACATAAGTACACTCAGAGCCAGGAACTACGCGGTTTTGTACGTAACCAAGCATGAGCTATCGTTTGAGACCAAAAGCAAGCCTAGAACTCCTGAAAATATATCAGCATATCACACCTGAAATATGAGAAAATCGATATTTCAAACTTATTTTTTCGCAGAACATAAGTAAACGTAGGCCGCGGAACTCCGCGGTTTTGGACGAAACCAAGCTTAAGCTATCATTTGAGACCAATAACAAGCCAATAACTCCTGAAAATATATCAGCATATCACACCTGAAATTTGAGAAAACTTAAATTTTCAGAATAAAAATTTTTGGTAATAAAAAAGGCAGCACAGAGACGGGAACTTCGCGGTTTTCGATGAAGCCAAGCATGTGCTATCATTTGAGACCAATAACAAGCCAAGAACTCCTGAAAATATATCATCATATCACACCTAAAGTTTGAGAAATTCTAAATTTCAGAGTTAATTTTTTTTGTTACAAAAAAGGCAGCACAGAGGCGGGAACTCCGCGGTTTGGAACTAATCTAAGCATGAGCTATCATTTAAGACTAAAAACAAGCCATAATCTCCTGAAAATATATCAGCATATCACACCTGAAATTTAAAAAATTGAAATTTTCAGAATAAAATTTTTTCGTAATAAAAAAGGCAGCACAGAGAAGGGAACTTCGCGGTTTTCGACGAAACCAAGATTGTCCTATCATTTGAGACCAATAACAAGCTAAGAAATCCTGTAAATATATCAGCATATCACTCCTAAAGTTTGAGAAAATCGAAATTTCAGAGTTAATTTTTTTCGTTACAAAAAAGGCAGCACAGAGGCGGGAACTCCGCGGTTTGGAACTAATCTAAGCATGAGCTATCATTCAAGACTAAAAACAAGCCATAAACTCCTGAAAATATATGAGCATATCACACCTGAAATTTAAAAAAATTGAAATTTTCAGAATAAACATTTTTCGTAATAAAAAAGGCAGCACAGAGACGGGAACTCCGCGGTTTTGGACGAAACCAAGCTTGAGCTATCATTTGAGACCAATGACAAGCCAAGAACTCCTGAAAATATATCAGCATATCACACCTGATATTTGAGAAAACTTAAATTTTCAGAATAAAATTTTTTCGTAATAAAAAAGGCAGCACAGAGAAGGGAAATTCGCGGTTTTCGACGAAACCAAGATTGTCCTATCATTTGAGACCAATAACAAGCTAAGAACTCCTGTAAATATATCAGCATATCACTCCTAAAGTTTGAGAAAATCGTAATTTCAGATTTAATTTTTTTCGTTACAAAAAAGGCAGCACAGAGGCGGGAACTCCGCGGTTTGGAACTAATCTAAGCATGAGCTATAATTTGAGACTAAAAACAAGCCATAAACTCCTGAAAATATATCAGCATATCACACCTGAAATTTAAAAAAATTGAAATTTTCAGAATAAAAATTTTTCGTAAGAAAAAAGGCAGCACAGAGACGGGAACTCCGCGGTTTTGGACGAAACCAAGCTTGAGCTATCATTTGAGGCCAATGACAAGCCAAGAACTCCTGAAAATATATCAGCATATCACACCTGATGTTTGAGAAAACTTAAATTTTCAGAATAAAAATTGTTTGGTAATAAAAAAGGTAGCACAGAGACGGGGACTTCGCGGTTTTCGACGAAACCAAGCTTGTGCTATCATTTGAGACTAATCACAAAACAAAAACTCCTGTTAATATATCAGCATACCACACCTAAAGATTGAGAAAATCGAAATTTCAGAGTTATTTTTTTTCGTTACAAAAAAGGCTGCACAGAGACGGGAACTTGAACTAATCTAAATATGATCTATCATTTAAGTTTAAAAAAAATCCTAGAACTCCTGAAAATATCTCAGCATATCACACCTGAAGTTTGAGAAAATTGAAATTTTTAGAGTAAATTTTTTTCGTAATAAAAAAGGCAGCACCGAGATGTGAACTCCGGGTTTTTGCACTAAGCTAAGCATGAGCTATCATTTAAGACCAAAAATAAGCCTAGAACTCTTGAAAATATATCAGCATATCACACCTGTAGTTTGAGAAATTCTAAATTTCAGAGTAAATTTTTTCGTAATAAAAAAGGCAGGACCGAGATGTGAACTCCGAGTTTTCGCACTAAGCTAAGCATGAGCTATCATTTAAGACCAAAAATAAGCCTAGAACTCTTGAAAATATATCAGCATATCACACCTGTAGTTTGAGAAATTCTAAATTTCAGAGTAAATTTTTTCGTAATAAAAAAGGCAGCGCAGAGCCTGAATCTGCGTGGTTTTGTACGTAGCCGAGCATTAGCTATCGTTTAAGACCAAAAACAAGCCTAGAACTCCTGAAAATATATCAGCATATCACACCTGAAATTTGAGAAAATCTAAATTACAGAGTAATTTTTTTCGTAATAAAAAAAGGCAGCGCAGAGCCAGAAACTGCAAGTTTTTGTACGTAACCGAGCATAAGCTATCGTTTGAGACTAAAAACAAGCCCCAAATTCCTGAAAATATATCAGCATATCACATCTTAAATTTGAGAAAATCGAAATTTCAGACTTATTTTTTTCATAGAACATAAGTACACTCAGAGCCAGGAACTACGCGGTTTTGTACGTAACCAAGCATGAGCTATCGTTTGAGACCAAAAGCAAGCCTAGAACTCCTGAAAATATATCAGCATATCACACCTGAAATATGAGAAAATCGATATTTCAAACTTATTTTTTCGCAGAACACAAGTAAACGTAGAGCGCGGAACTCCGCGGTTTTGGACGAAACCAAGCTTAAGCTATCATTTGAGACCAATAACAAGCCAATAACTCCTGAAAATATATCAGCATATCACACCTGAAATTTGAGAAAACTTAAATTTTCAGAATAAAAATTGTTTGGTAATAAAAAAGGTAGCACAGAGACGGGAACTTCGCGGTTTTCGACGAAACCAAGCTTGTGCTATCATTTGAGACCAATCACAAAACAAGAACTCCTGTTAATATATCAGCATACCACACCTAAATATTGAGAAAATCGAAATTTCAGAGTTAATTTTTTTCGTTACAAAAAAGGCTGCACAGAGACGGGAACTTGAACTAATCTAAATATGATCTATCATTTAAGTTTAAAAAAAATACTAGAACTCCTGAAAATATCTCAGCATATCACACCTGAAATTTGAGAAAATTGAAATTTTTAGAGTAAATTTTTTTCGTAATAAAAAAGGCAGCACCGAGATGTGAACTCCGGGTTTTTGCACTAAGCTAAGCATGAGCTATCATTTAAGACCAAAAATAAGCCTAGAACTCTTGAAAATATATCAGCATATCACACCTGTAGTTTGAGAAATTGTAAATTTCAGAGTAAATTTTTTCGTAATAAAAAAGGCAGCACCGAGATGTGAACTCCGAGTTTTCGCACTAAGCTAAGCATGAGCTATCATTTAAGACCAAAACTAAGCCTAGAACTCTTGAAAATATATCAGCATATCACACCTGTAGTTTGAGAAATTCTAAATTTCAGAGTAAATTTTTTCGTAATAAAAAAGGCAGCGCAGAGCCTGGAACTACGTGGTTTTGTACGTAACCGAGCATTAGCTATCGTTTAAGACCAAAAACAAGCCTAGAACTCCTTAAAATATATCAGCATATCACACCTGAAATTTGAGAAAATCTAAATTACAGAGTAATTTTTTTCGTAATAAAAAAAGGCAGCGCAGAGCCAGAAACTGCAAGTTTTTGTACGTAACCGAGCATAAGCTATCGTTTGAGACTAAAAACAAGCCCCAAATTCCTGAAAATATATCAGCATATCACATCTTAAATTTGAGAAAATCGAAATTTCAGACTTATTTTTTTCATAGAACAGAAGTACACTCAGAGCCAGGAACTACGCGGTTTTGTACGTAACCAGGCATGAGCTATCGTTTGAGACCAAAAGCAAGCCTAGAACTCCTGAAAATATATCAGCATATCACACCTGAAATATGAGAAAATCGATATTTCAAACTTATTTTTTCGCAGAACATAAGTAAACGTAGAGCGCGGAACTCCGCGGTTTTGGACGAAACCAAGCTTAAGCTATCATTTGAGACCAATAACAAGCCAATAACTCCTGAAAATATATCAGCATATCACACCTGAAATTTGAGAAAACTTAAATTTTCAGAATAAAAATTTTTTGGTAATAAAAAAGGCAGCACAGAGACGGGAACTTCACGGTTTTCGATGAAACCAAGCATGTGCTATCATTTGAGGCCAATAACAAGCCAAGAACTCCTGAAAATATATCATCATATCACACCTAAAATTTGAGAAATTCGAAATTTCAGAGTTAATTTTTTTTGTTACAAAAAAGGCAGCACAGAGGCGGGAACTCCACGGTTTGGAACTAATCTAAGCATGAGCTATCATTTAAGACTAGAAACAAGCCATAAACTCCTGAAATAATATCAGCATATCACACCTGAAATTTAAAAAAATTGAAATTTTCAGAATAAAATTTTTTCGTAATAAAAAAGGCAGCACAGAGAAGGGAACTTCGCGGTTTTCGACGAAACCAAGACTGTCCTATCATTTGAGACCACTAACAAGCTAAGAACTCCTGTAAATATATCAGCATATCACTCCTAAAGTTTGAGAAAATCGAAATTTCAGATTTAATTTTTTTCGTTACAAAAAAGGCAGCACAGAGGCGGGAACTCCGCGGTTTGGAACTAACCTAAGCATGAGCTATCATTTAAGACTAAAAACAAGCCATAAACTCCTGAAAATATATCAGCATATCACACCTGAAATTTAAAAAAATTGAAATTTTCAGAATAAAAATTTTTCGTAATAAAAAAGGCAGCACAGAGACGGGAACTCCGCGGTTTTGGACGAAACCAAGCTTGAGCTATCATTTGAGACCAATGACAAGCCAAGAACTCCTGAAAATAAATCAGCATATCACACCTGATGTTTGAGAAAACTTAAATTTTCAGAATAAAAATTGTTTGGTAATAAAAAAGGTAGCACAGAGACGGGAACTTCGCGGTTTTCGACGAAACCAAGCTTGTGCTATCATTTGAGACCAATCACAAAACAAGAACTCCTGTTAATATATCAGCATACCACACCTAAATATTGAGAAAATCGAAATTTCAGAGTTAATTTTTTTCGTTACAAAAAAGGCTGCACAGAGACGGGAACTTGAACTAATCTAAATATGATCTATCATTTAAGTTTAAAAAAAATCCTAGAACTCCTGAAAATATCTCAGCATATCACACCTGAAGTTTGAGAAAATTGAAATTTTTAGAGTAAATTCTTTTCGTAATAAAAAAGGCAGCACCGAGATGTGAACTCCGGGTTTTTGCACTAAGCTAAGCATGAGCTATCATTTAAGACCAAAAATAAGCCTAGAACTCTTGAAAATATATCAGCATATCACACCTGTAGTTTGAGAAATTCTAAATTTCAGAGTAAATTTTTTCGTAATAAAAAAGGCAGCACGGAGATGTGAACTCCGAGTTTTCGCACTAAGCTAAGCATAAGCTATCATTTAAGACCAAAAATAAGCCTAGAACTCTTGAAAATATATCAGCATATCACACCTGTAGTTTGAGAAATTCTAAATTTCAGAGTAAATTTTTTCGTAATAAAAAAGGCAGCGCAGAGCCTGGAACTGCGTGGTTCTGTACGTAGCAGAGCATTAGCTATCGTTTAAGACCAAAAACAAGCCTAGAACTCCTGAAAATATATCAGCATATCACACCTGAAATTTGAGAAAATCTAAATTACAGAGTAATTTTTTTCGTAATAAAAAAAGGCAGCGCAGAGCCAGAAACTGCAAGTTTTTGTACGTAACCGAGCATAAGCTATCGTTTCAGACTAAAAACAAGCCCCAAATTCCTGAAAATATATCAGCATATCACATCTTAAATTTGAGAAAATCGAAATTTCAGACTTATTTTTTTCATAGAACATAAGTACACTCAGAGCCAGGAACTACGCGGTTTTGTACGTAACCAGGCATGAGCTATAGTTTGAGACCAAAAGCAAGCCTAGAACTCCTGAAAATATATCAGCATATCACACCTGAAATATGAGAAAATCGATATTTCAAACTTATTTTTTCGCAGAACATAAGTAAACGTAGAGCGCGGAACTCCGCGGTTTTGGACGAAACCAAGCTTAAGCTATCATTTGAGACCAATAATATGCCAATAACTCCTGAAAATATATCAGCATATCACACCTGAAATTTGAGAAAACTTAAATTTTCAGAATAAAAATTTTTTGGTAATAAAAAAGGCAGCACAGAGACGGGAACTTCGCGGTTTTCGATGAAGCCAAGCATGTGCTATCATTTGAGACCAATAACAAGCCAAGAACTCCTGAAAATATATCATCATATCACACCTAAAATTTGAGAAATTCGAAATTTCAGAGTTAATTTTTTTCGTTACAAAAAAGGCAGCACAGAGGCGGGAACTCCGCGGTTTGGAACTAATCTAAGCATGAGCTATCATGTAAGACTAAAAACAAGCCATAAACTCCTGAAAATATATCAGCATATCACACCTGATGTTTGAGAAAACTTAAATTTTCAGAATAAAAATTGTTTGGTAATAAAAAAGGTAGCACAGAGACGGGAACTTCGCGGTTTTCGACGAAACCAAGCTTGTGCTATCATTTGAGACCAATCACAAAACAAGAACTCCTGTTAATATATCAGCATTCCACACCTAAAGATTGAGAAAATCGAAATTTCAGAGTTAATTTTTTTCGTTACAAAAAAGGCTGCACAGAGACGGGAACTTGAACTAATCTAAATATGATCTATCATTTAAGTTTAAAAAAAATCCTAGATCTCCTGAAAATATCTCAGCATATCACACCTGAAGTTTGAGAAAATCTAAATTTCAGAGTAAATTTTTTCGTAATAAAAAAGGCAGCGCAGAGCCTGGAACTGCGTGGTTTTGTACGTAACCGAGCATTAGCTATCGTTTACGACCAAAAACAAGCCTAGAACTCCTGAAAATATATCAGCATATCACACGTGAAATTTGAGAAAATCTATATTACAGAATAATTTTTTTCGTAATAAAAAAAGGCAGCGCAGAGCCAGAAACTGCAAGTTTTTGTACGTAACCGAGCATAAGCTATCGTTTGAGACTAAAAACAAGCCCCAAATTCCTGATAATATATCAGCATATCACATCTTAAATTTGAGAAAATCGAAATTTCAGACTTATTTTTTTCATAGAACATAAGTACACTCAGAGCCAGGAACTACGCGGTTTTGTACGTAACCAAGCATGAGCTATCGTTTGAGACCAAAATCAAGCCTAGAACTCCTGAAAATATCTCAGCATATCACACCTGAAGTTTGAGAAAATTGAAATTTTTAGAGTAAATTTTTTTCGTAATAAAAAAGGCAGCACTGAGATGTGAACTCCGGGTTTTTGCACTAAGCAAAGCATGAGCTATCATTTAAGACCAAAAATAAGCCTAGAACTCTTGAAAATATATCAGCATATCACACCTGTAGTTTGAGAAATTCTAAATTTCAGAGTAAATTTTTTCGTAATAAAAAAGGCAGCACCGAGATGTGAACTCCGAGTTTTCGCACTAAGCTAAGCATGAGCTATCATTTAAGACCAAAAATAAGCCTAGAACTCTTGAATATATATCAGCATATCACACCTGTAGTTTGAGAAATTCTAAATTTCAGAGTAAATTTTTTCGTAATAAAAAAGGCAGCGCAGAGCCTGGAACTGCGTGGTTTTGTACGTAACCGAGCATAAGCTATCGTTTGAGACTAAAAACAAGCCCCAAATTCCTGAAAATATATCAGCATATCACATCTTAAATTTGAGAAAATCGAAATTTCAGACTTATTTTTTTCATAGAACATAAGTACACTCAGAGCCAGGAACTACGCGGTTTTGTACGTAACCAGGCATGAGCTATCGTTTGAGACCAAAAGCAAGCCTAGAACTCCTGAAAATATATCAGCATATCACACCTGAAATATGAGAAAATCGATATTTCAAACTTATTTTTTCGCAGAACATAAGTAAACGTAGAGCGCGGAACTCCGCGGTTTTGGACGAAACCAAGCTTAAGCTATCATTTGAGACCAATAACAAGCCAATAACTCCTGAAAATATATCAGCATATCACACCTGAAATTTGAGAAAACTTAAATTTTCAGAATAAAAATTTTTTGGTAATAAAAAAGGCAGCACAGAGACGGGAACTTCGCGGTTTTCGATGAAGCCAAGCATGTGCTATCATTTGAGACCAATAACAATCCAAGAACTCCTGAAAATATATAATCATATCACACCTAAAGTTTGAGAAATTCGAAATTTCAGAGTTAATTTTTTTCGTAATAAAAAAGGCAGCACAGAGAAGGGAACTTCGCGGTTTTCGACGAAACCAAGATTGTCCTATCATTTGAGACCAATAACAAGCTAAGAACTCCTGTAAATATATCAGCATATCACTCCTAAAGTTTGAGAAAATCGAAATTTCAGATTTAATTTTTTTCGTTACAAAAAAGGCAGCACAGAGGCGGGAACTCCGCGGTTTGGAACTAATCTAAGCATGAGCTATCACATAAGACTAAAAACAAGCCATAAACTCCTGAAAATATATCAGCATATCACACCTTAAATTTAAAAAAATTGAAATTTTCAGAATAAAAATTTTTCGTAATAAAAAAGGCAGCACAGAGACGGGAACTCCGCGGTTTTGGACGAAACCAAGCTTGAGCTATCATATGAGACCAATGACAAGCCAAGAACTCCTGAAAATATATCAGCATATCACACCTGATGTTTGAGAAAACTTAAATTTTCAGAATAAAAATTGTTTGGTAATAAAAAAGGTAGCACAGAGACGGGAACTTCGCGGTTTTCGACGAAACCAAGCTTGTGCTATCATTTGAGACCAATCACAAAACAAGAACTCCTGTTAATATATCAGCATACCACACCTAAAGATTGAGAAAATCGAAATTTCAGAGTTAATTTTTTTCGTTACAAAAAAGGCTGCACAGAGACGGGAACTTGAACTAATCTAAATATGATCTATCATTTAAGTTTAAAAAAATCCTAGAACTCCTGAAAATATCTCAGCATATCACACCTGAAGGTTGAGAAAATTGAAATTTTTAGAGTAAATTTTTTTCGTAATAAAAAAGGCAGCACCGAGATGTGAACTCCGGGTTTTTGCACTAAGCTAAGCATGAGCTATCATTTAAGACCAAAAAAAAGCCTAGAACTCTTGAAAATATATCAGCATATCACACCTGTAGTTTGAGAAATTCTAAATTTCAGAGTAAATTTTTTCGTAATAAAAAAGGCAGGACCGAGATGAGAACTCCGAGTTTTCGCACTAAGCTAAGCATGAGCTATCATTTAAGACCAAAAATAAGCCTAGAACTCTTGAAAATATATCAGCATATCACACCTGTAGTTTGAGAAATTCTAAATTTCAGAGTAAATTTTTTCGTAATAAAAAAGGCAGCGCAGAGCCTGGAACTGCGTGGTTTTGTACGTAGCCGAGCATTAGCTATCGTTTAAGACCAAAAACAAGCCTAGAACTCCTGAAAATATATCAGCATATCACACCTGAAATTTGAGAAAATCTAAATTACAGAGTAATTTTTTTCGTAATAAAAAAAGGCAGCGCAGAGCCAGAAACTGCAAGTTTTTGTACGTAACCGAGCATAAGCTATCGTTTCAGACTAAAAACAAGCCCCAAATTCCTGAAAATATATCAGCATATCACATCTTAAATTTGAGAAAATCGAAATTTCAGACTTATTTTTTTCATAGAACATAAGTACACTCAGAGCCAGGAACTACGCGGTTTTGTACGTAACCAAGCATGAGCTATCGTTTGAGACCAAAAGCAAGCCTAGAACTCCTGAAAATATATCAGCATATCACACCTGAAATATGAGAAAATCGATATTTCAAACTTATTTTTTCGCAGAACATAAGTAAACGTAGGCCGCGGAACTCCGCGGTTTTGGACGAAACCAAGCTTAAGCTATCATTTGAGACCAATAACAAGCCAATAACTCCTGAAAATATATCAGCATATCACACCTGAAATTTGAGAAAACTTAAATTTTCAGAATAAAAATTTTTTGGTAATAAAAAAGGCAGCACAGAGACGGGAACTTCGCGGTTTTCGATGAAGCCAAGCATGTGCTATCATTTGAGACCAATAACAAGCCAAGAACTCCTGAAAATATATCATCATATCACACCTAAAATTTGAGAAATTCTAAATTTCAGAGTTAATTTTTTTAGTTACAAAAAAGGCAGCACAGAGGCGGGAACTCCGCGGTTTGGAACTAATCTAAGCATGAGCTATAATTTAAGACTAAAAACAAGCCATAAACTCCTGAAAATATATCAGCATATCACACCTGAAATTTAAAAAAATTGAAATTTTCAGAATAAAGTTTTTTCGTAATAAAAAAGGCAGCACAGAGAAGGGAACTTCGCGGTTTTCGACGAAACCAAGATTGTCCTATCATTTGAGACCAATAACAAGCTAAGAAATCCTGTAAATATATCAGCATATCACTCCTAAAGTTTGAGAAAATCGAAATTTCAGAGTTAATTTTTTTCGTTACAAAAAAGGCAGCACAGAGGCGGGAACTCCGCCGTTTGGAACTAATCTAAGCATGAGCTATCATTCAAGACTAAAAACAAGCCATAAACTCCTGAAAATATATGAGCATATCACACCTGAAATTTAAAAAAATTGAAATTTTCAGAATAAAAATTTTTCGTAATAAAAAAGGCAGCACAGAGACGGGAACTCCGCGGTTTTGGACGAAACCAAGCTTGAGCTATCATTTGAGACCAATGACAAGCCAAGAACTCCTGAAAATATATCAGCATATCACACCTGATATTTGAGAAAACTTAAATTTTCAGATTAAAAATTGTTTGGTAATAAAAAAGGTAGCACAGAGACGGGAACTTCGCGGTTTTCGACGAAACAAAGCTTGTGCTATCATTTGAGACCAATCACAAAACAAGAACTCCTGTTAATATATCAGCATACCACACCTAAAGATTGAGAAAATCGAAATTTCAGAGTTAATTTTTTTCGTTACAAAAAAGGCAGCACAGAGGCGGGAACTCCGCGGTTTGGAACTAATCTAAGCATGAGCTATCATTTAAGACTAGAAACAAGCCATAAACTCATGAAAATATATCAGCATATTACACCTGAAATTTAAAAAAATTGAAATTTTCAGAATAAAATTTTTTCGTAATAAAAAAGGCAGCACAGAGAAGGGAACTTCGCGGTTTTCGACGAAACCAAGATTGTCCTATCATTTGAGACCAATAAAAAGCTAAGAACTCCTGTAAATATATCAGCATATCACTCCTAAAGTTTGAGAAAATCGTAATTTCAGATTTAATTTTTTTCGTTACAAAAAAGGCAGCACAGAGGCGGGAACTTCGCGGTTTGGAACTAATCTAAGCATGAGCTATCATTTGAGACTAAAAACAAGCCATAAACTCCTGAAAATATATCAGCATATCACACCTGAAATTTAAAAAAATTGAAATTTTCAGAATAAAAATTTTTCGTAAGAAAAAAGGCAGCACAGAGACGGGAACTCCGCGGTTTTGGACGAAACCAAGCTTGAGCTATCATTTGAGGCCAATGACAAGCCAAGAACTCCTGAAAATATATCAGCATATCACACCTGATGTTTGAGAAAACTTAAATTTTCAGAATAAAAATTGTTTGGTAATAAAAAAGGTAGCACAGAGACGGGGACTTCGCGGTTTTCGACGAAACCAAGCTTGTGCTATCATTTGAGACCAATCACAAAACAAAAACTCCTGTTAATATATCAGCATACCACACCTAAAGATTGAGAAAATCGAAATTTCAGAGTTATTTTTTTTCGTTACAAAAAAGGCTGCACAGAGACGGGAACTTGAACTAATCTAAATATGATCTATCATTTAAGTTTAAAAAAAATCCTAGAACTCCTGAAAATATCTCAGCATATCACACCTGAAGTTTGAGAAAATTGAAATTTTTAGAGTAAATTTTTTTCGTAATAAAAAAGGCAGCACCGAGATGTGAACTCCGGGTTTTTGCACTAAGCTAAGCATGAGCTATCATTTAAGACCAAAAATAAGCCTAGAACTCTTGAAAATATATCAGCATATCACACCTGTAGTTTGAGAAATTCTAAATTTCAGAGTAAATTTTTTCGTAATAAAAAAGGCAGCACCGAGATGTGAACTCCGAGTTTTCGCACTAAGCTAAGCATGAGCTATCATTTAAGACCAAAAATAAGCCTAGAACTCTTGAAAATATATCAGCATATCACACCTGTAGTTTGAGAAATTCTAAATTTCAGAGTAAATTTTTTCGTAATAAAAAAGGCAGCGCAGAGCCTGAATCTGCGTGGTTTTGTACGTAGCCGAGCATTAGCTATCGTTTAAGACCAAAAACAAGCCTAGAACTCCTGAAAATATATCAGCATATCACACCTGAAATTTGAGAAAATCTAAATTACAGAGTAATTTTTTTCGTAATAAAAAAAGGCAGCGCAGAGCCAGAAACTGCAAGTTTTTGTACGTAACCGAGCATAAGCTATCGTTTGAGACTAAAAACAAGCCCCAAATTCCTGAAAATATATCAGCATATCACATCTTAAATTTGAGAAAATCGAAATTTCAGACTTATTTTTTTCATAGAACATAAGTACACTCAGAGCCAGGAACTACGCGGTTTTGTACGTAACCAAGCATGAGCTATCGTTTGAGACCAAAAGCAAGCCTAGAACTCCTGAAAATATATCAGCATATCACACCTGAAATATGAGAAAATCGATATTTCAAACTTATTTTTTCGCAGAACACAAGTAAACGTAGAGCGCGGAACTCCGCGGTTTTGGACGAAACCAAGCTTAAGCTATCATTTGAGACCAATAACAAGCCAATAACTCCTGAAAATATATCAGCATATCACACCTGAAATTTGAGAAAACTTAAATTTTCAGAATAAAAATTGTTTGGTAATAAAAAAGGTAGCACAGAGACGGGAACTTCGCGGTTTTCGACGAAACCAAGCAAGTGCTATCATTTGAGACCAATCACAAAACAAGAACTCCTGTTAATATATCAGCATACCACACCTAAATATTGAGAAAATCGAAATTTCAGAGTTAATTTTTTTCGTTACAAAAAAGGCTGCACAGAGACGGGAACTTGAACTAATCTAAATATGATCTATCATTTAAGTTTAAAAAAAATACTAGAACTCCTGAAAATATCTCAGCATATCACACCTGAAATTTGAGAAAATTGAAATTTTTAGAGTAAATTTTTTTCGTAATAAAAAAGGCAGCACCGAGATGTGAACTCCGGGTTTTTGCACTAAGCTAAGCATGAGCTATCATTTAAGACCAAAAATAAGCCTAGAACTCTTGAAAATATATCAGCATATCACACCTGTAGTTTGAGAAATTGTAAATTTCAGAGTAAATTTTTTCGTAATAAAAAAGGCAGCACCGAGATGTGAACTCCGAGTTTTCGCACTAAGCTAAGCATGAGCTATCATTTAAGACCAAAACTAAGCCTAGAACTCTTGAAAATATATCAGCATATCACACCTGTAGTTTGAGAAATTCTAAATTTCAGAGTAAATTTTTTCGTAATAAAAAAGGCAGCGCAGAGCCTGGAACTACGTGGTTTTGTACGTAACCGAGCATTAGCTATCGTTTAAGACCAAAAACAAGCCTAGAACTCCTTAAAATATATCAGCATATCACACCTGAAATTTGAGAAAATCTAAATTACAGAGTAATTTTTTTCGTAATAAAAAAAGGCAGCGCAGAGCCAGAAACTGCAAGTTTTTGTACGTAACCGAGCATAAGCTATCGTTTGAGACTAAAAACAAGCCCCAAATTCCTGAAAATATATCAGCATATCACATCTTAAATTTGAGAAAATCGAAATTTCAGACTTATTTTTTTCATAGAACATAAGTACACTCAGAGCCAGGAACTACGCGGTTTTGTACGTAACCAGGCATGAGCTATCGTTTGAGACCAAAAGCAAGCCTAGAACTCCTGAAAATATATCAGCATATCACACCTGAAATATGAGAAAATCGATATTTCAAACTTATTTTTTCGCAGAACATAAGTAAACGTAGGCCGCGGAACTCCGCGGTTTTGGACGAAACCAAGCTTAAGCTATCATTTGAGACCAATAACAAGCCAATAACTCCTGAAAATATATCAGCATATCACACCTGAAATTTGAGAAAACTTAAATTTTCAGAATAAAAATTTTTTGGTAATAAAAAAGGCAGCACAGAGACGGGAACTTCGCGGTTTTCGATGAAGCCAAGCATGTGCTATCATTTGAGACCAATAACAAGCCAAGAACTCCTGAAAATATATCATCATATCACACCTAAAATTTGAGAAATTCTAAATTTCAGAGTTAATTTTTTTAGTTACAAAAAAGGCAGCACAGAGGCGGGAACTCCGCGGTTTGGAACTAATCTAAGCATGAGCTATAATTTAAGACTAAAAACAAGCCATAAACTCCTGAAAATATATCAGCATATCACACCTGAAATTTAAAAAAATTGAAATTTTCAGAATAAAGTTTTTTCGTAATAAAAAAGGCAGCACAGAGAAGGGAACTTCGCGGTTTTCGACGAAACCAAGATTGTCCTATCATTTGAGACCAATAACAAGCTAAGAAATCCTGTAAATATATCAGCATATCACTCCTAAAGTTTGAGAAAATCGAAATTTCAGAGTTAATTTTTTTCGTTACAAAAAAGGCAGCACAGAGGCGGGAACTCCGCCGTTTGGAACTAATCTAAGCATGAGCTATCATTCAAGACTAAAAACAAGCCATAAACTCCTGAAAATATATGAGCATATCACACCTGAAATTTAAAAAAATTGAAATTTTCAGAATAAAAATTTTTCGTAATAAAAAAGGCAGCACAGAGACGGGAACTCCGCGGTTTTGGACGAAACCAAGCTTGAGCTATCATTTGAGACCAATGACAAGCCAAGAACTCCTGAAAATATATCAGCATATCACACCTGATATTTGAGAAAACTTAAATTTTCAGATTAAAAATTGTTTGGTAATAAAAAAGGTAGCACAGAGACGGGAACTTCGCGGTTTTCGACGAAACAAAGCTTGTGCTATCATTTGAGACCAATCACAAAACAAGAACTCCTGTTAATATATCAGCATACCACACCTAAAGATTGAGAAAATCGAAATTTCAGAGTTAATTTTTTTCGTTACAAAAAAGGCAGCACAGAGGCGGGAACTCCGCGGTTTGGAACTAATCTAAGCATGAGCTATCATTTAAGACTAGAAACAAGCCATAAACTCATGAAAATATATCAGCATATTACACCTGAAATTTAAAAAAATTGAAATTTTCAGAATAAAATTTTTTCGTAATAAAAAAGGCAGCACAGAGAAGGGAACTTCGCGGTTTTCGACGAAACCAAGATTGTCCTATCATTTGAGACCAATAAAAAGCTAAGAACTCCTGTAAATATATCAGCATATCACTCCTAAAGTTTGAGAAAATCGTAATTTCAGATTTAATTTTTTTCGTTACAAAAAAGGCAGCACAGAGGCGGGAACTTCGCGGTTTGGAACTAATCTAAGCATGAGCTATCATTTGAGACTAAAAACAAGCCATAAACTCCTGAAAATATATCAGCATATCACACCTGAAATTTAAAAAAATTGAAATTTTCAGAATAAAAATTTTTCGTAAGAAAAAAGGCAGCACAGAGACGGGAACTCCGCGGTTTTGGACGAAACCAAGCTTGAGCTATCATTTGAGGCCAATGACAAGCCAAGAACTCCTGAAAATATATCAGCATATCACACCTGATGTTTGAGAAAACTTAAATTTTCAGAATAAAAATTGTTTGGTAATAAAAAAGGTAGCACAGAGACGGGGACTTCGCGGTTTTCGACGAAACCAAGCTTGTGCTATCATTTGAGACCAATCACAAAACAAAAACTCCTGTTAATATATCAGCATACCACACCTAAAGATTGAGAAAATCGAAATTTCAGAGTTATTTTTTTTCGTTACAAAAAAGGCTGCACAGAGACGGGAACTTGAACTAATCTAAATATGATCTATCATTTAAGTTTAAAAAAAATCCTAGAACTCCTGAAAATATCTCAGCATATCACACCTGAAGTTTGAGAAAATTGAAATTTTTAGAGTAAATTTTTTTCGTAATAAAAAAGGCAGCACCGAGATGTGAACTCCGGGTTTTTGCACTAAGCTAAGCATGAGCTATCATTTAAGACCAAAAATAAGCCTAGAACTCTTGAAAATATATCAGCATATCACACCTGTAGTTTGAGAAATTCTAAATTTCAGAGTAAATTTTTTCGTAATAAAAAAGGCAGCACCGAGATGTGAACTCCGAGTTTTCGCACTAAGCTAAGCATGAGCTATCATTTAAGACCAAAAATAAGCCTAGAACTCTTGAAAATATATCAGCATATCACACCTGTAGTTTGAGAAATTCTAAATTTCAGAGTAAATTTTTTCGTAATAAAAAAGGCAGCGCAGAGCCTGAATCTGCGTGGTTTTGTACGTAGCCGAGCATTAGCTATCGTTTAAGACCAAAAACAAGCCTAGAACTCCTGAAAATATATCAGCATATCACACCTGAAATTTGAGAAAATCTAAATTACAGAGTAATTTTTTTCGTAATAAAAAAAGGCAGCGCAGAGCCAGAAACTGCAAGTTTTTGTACGTAACCGAGCATAAGCTATCGTTTGAGACTAAAAACAAGCCCCAAATTCCTGAAAATATATCAGCATATCACATCTTAAATTTGAGAAAATCGAAATTTCAGACTTATTTTTTTCATAGAACATAAGTACACTCAGAGCCAGGAACTACGCGGTTTTGTACGTAACCAAGCATGAGCTATCGTTTGAGACCAAAAGCAAGCCTAGAACTCCTGAAAATATATCAGCATATCACACCTGAAATATGAGAAAATCGATATTTCAAACTTATTTTTTCGCAGAACACAAGTAAACGTAGAGCGCGGAACTCCGCGGTTTTGGACGAAACCAAGCTTAAGCTATCATTTGAGACCAATAACAAGCCAATAACTCCTGAAAATATATCAGCATATCACACCTGAAATTTGAGAAAACTTAAATTTTCAGAATAAAAATTGTTTGGTAATAAAAAAGGTAGCACAGAGACGGGAACTTCGCGGTTTTCGACGAAACCAAGCTTGTGCTATCATTTGAGACCAATCACAAAACAAGAACTCCTGTTAATATATCAGCATACCACACCTAAATATTGAGAAAATCGAAATTTCAGAGTTAATTTTTTTCGTTACAAAAAAGGCTGCACAGAGACGGGAACTTGAACTAATCTAAATATGATCTATCATTTAAGTTTAAAAAAAATACTAGAACTCCTGAAAATATCTCAGCATATCACACCTGAAATTTGAGAAAATTGAAATTTTTAGAGTAAATTTTTTTCGTAATAAAAAAGGCAGCACCGAGATGTGAACTCCGGGTTTTTGCACTAAGCTAAGCATGAGCTATCATTTAAGACCAAAAATAAGCCTAGAACTCTTGAAAATATATCAGCATATCACACCTGTAGTTTGAGAAATTGTAAATTTCAGAGTAAATTTTTTCGTAATAAAAAAGGCAGCACCGAGATGTGAACTCCGAGTTTTCGCACTAAGCTAAGCATGAGCTATCATTTAAGACCAAAACTAAGCCTAGAACTCTTGAAAATATATCAGCATATCACACCTGTAGTTTGAGAAATTCTAAATTTCAGAGTAAATTTTTTCGTAATAAAAAAGGCAGCGCAGAGCCTGGAACTACGTGGTTTTGTAAGTAACCGAGCATTAGCTATCGTTTAAGACCAAAAACAAGCCTAGAACTCCTTAAAATATATCAGCATATCACACCTGAAATTTGAGAAAATCTAAATTACAGAGTAATTTTTTTCGTAATAAAAAAAGGCAGCGCAGAGCCAGAAACTGCAAGTTTTTGTACGTAACCGAGCATAAGCTATCGTTTGAGACTAAAAACAAGCCCCAAATTCCTGAAAATATATCAGCATATCACATCTTAAATTTGAGAAAATCGAAATTTCAGACTTATTTTTTTCATAGAACATAAGTACACTCAGAGCCAGGAACTACGCGGTTTTGTACGTAACCAGGCATGAGCTATCGTTTGAGACCAAAAGCAAGCCTAGAACTCCTGAAAATATATCAGCATATCACACCTGAAATATGAGAAAATCGATATTTCAAACTTATTTTTTCGCAGAACATAAGTAAACGTAGAGCGCGGAACTCCGCGGTTTTGGACGAAACCAAGCTTAAGCTATCATTTGAGACCAATAACAAGCCAATAACTCCTGAAAATATATCAGCATATCACACCTGAAATTTGAGAAAACTTAAATTTTCAGAATAAAAATTTTTTGGTAATAAAAAAGGCAGCACAGAGACGGGAACTTCACGGTTTTCGATGAAACCAAGCATGTGCTATCATTTGAGGCCAATAACAAGCCAAGAACTCCTGAAAATATATCATCATATCACACCTAAAATTTGAGAAATTCGAAATTTCAGAGTTAATTTTTTTTGTTACAAAAAAGGCAGCACAGAGGCGGGAACTCCACGGTTTGGAACTAATCTAAGCATGAGCTATCATTTAAGACTAGAAACAAGCCATAAACTCCTGAAATAATATCAGCATATCACACCTGAAATTTAAAAAAATTGAAATTTTCAGAATAAAATTTTTTCGTAATAAAAAAGGCAGCACAGAGAAGGGAACTTCGCGGTTTTCGACGAAACCAAGACTGTCCTATCATTTGAGACCACTAACAAGCTAAGAACTCCTGTAAATATATCAGCATATCACTCCTAAAGTTTGAGAAAATCGAAATTTCAGATTTAATTTTTTTCGTTACAAAAAAGGCAGCACAGAGGCGGGAACTCCGCGGTTTGGAACTAACCTAAGCATGAGCTATCATATAAGACTAAAAACAAGCCATAAACTCCTGAAAATATATCAGCATATCACACCTGAAATTTAAAAAAATTGAAATTTTCAGAATAAAAATTTTTCGTAATAAAAAAGGCAGCACAGAGACGGGAACTCCGCGGTTTTGGACGAAACCAAGCTTGAGCTATCATTTGAGACCAATGACAAGCCAAGAACTCCTGAAAATAAATCAGCATATCACACCTGATGTTTGAGAAAACTTAAATTTTCAGAATAAAAATTGTTTGGTAATAAAAAAGGTAGCACAGAGACGGGAACTTCGCGGTTTTCGACGAAACCAAGCTTGTGCTATCATTTGAGACCAATCACAAAACAAGAACTCCTGTTAATATATCAGCATACCACACCTAAATATTGAGAAAATCGAAATTTCAGAGTTAATTTTTTTCGTTACAAAAAAGGCTGCACAGAGACGGGAACTTGAACTAATCTAAATATGATCTATCATTTAAGTTTAAAAAAAATCCTAGAACTCCTGAAAATATCTCAGCATATCACACCTGAAGTTTGAGAAAATTGAAATTTTTAGAGTAAATTCTTTTCGTAATAAAAAAGGCAGCACCGAGATGTGAACTCCGGGTTTTTGCACTAAGCTAAGCATGAGCTATCATTTAAGACCAAAAATAAGCCTAGAACTCTTGAAAATATATCAGCATATCACACCTGTAGTTTGAGAAATTCTAAATTTCAGAGTAAATTTTTTCGTAATAAAAAAGGCAGCACGGAGATGTGAACTCCGAGTTTTCGCACTAAGCTAAGCATAAGCTATCATTTAAGACCAAAAATAAGCCTAGAACTCTTGAAAATATATCAGCATATCACACCTGTAGTTTGAGAAATTCTAAATTTCAGAGTAAATTTTTTCGTAATAAAAAAGGCAGCGCAGAGCCTGGAACTGCGTGGTTCTGTACGTAGCAGAGCATTAGCTATCGTTTAAGACCAAAAACAAGCCTAGAACTCCTGAAAATATATCAGCATATCACACCTGAAATTTGAGAAAATCTAAATTACAGAGTAATTTTTTTCGTAATAAAAAAAGGCAGCGCAGAGCCAGAAACTGCAAGTTTTTGTACGTAACCGAGCATAAGCTATCGTTTCAGACTAAAAACAAGCCCCAAATTCCTGAAAATATATCAGCATATCACATCTTAAATTTGAGAAAATCGAAATTTCAGACTTATTTTTTTCATAGAACATAAGTACACTCAGAGCCAGGAACTACGCGGTTTTGTACGTAACCAGGCATGAGCTATCGTTTGAGACCAAAAGCAAGCCTAGAACTCCTGAAAATATATCAGCATATCACACCTGAAATATGAGAAAATCGATATTTCAAACTTATTTTTTCGCAGAACATAAGTAAACGTAGAGCGCGGAACTCCGCGGTTTTGGACGAAACCAAGCTTAAGCTATCATTTGAGACCAATAATATGCCAATAACTCCTGAAAATATATCAGCATATCACACCTGAAATTTGAGAAAACTTAAATTTTCAGAATAAAAATTTTTTGGTAATAAAAAAGGCAGCACAGAGACGGGAACTTCGCGGTTTTCGATGAAGCCAAGCATGTGCTATCATTTGAGACCAATAACAAGCCAAGAACTCCTGAAAATATATCATCATATCACACCTAAAATTTGAGAAATTCGAAATTTCAGAGTTAATTTTTTTCGTTACAAAAAAGGCAGCACAGAGGCGGGAACTCCGCGGTTTGGAACTAATCTAAGCATGAGCTATCATGTAAGACTAAAAACAAGCCATAAACTCCTGAAAATATATCAGCATATCACACCTGATGTTTGAGAAAACTTAAATTTTCAGAATAAAAATTGTTTGGTAATAAAAAAGGTAGCACAGAGACGGGAACTTCGCGGTTTTCGACGAAACCAAGCTTGTGCTATCATTTGAGACCAATCACAAAACAAGAACTCCTGTTAATATATCAGCATTCCACACCTAAAGATTGAGAAAATCGAAATTTCAGAGTTAATTTTTTTCGTTACAAAAAAGGCTGCACAGAGACGGGAACTTGAACTAATCTAAATATGATCTATCATTTAAGTTTAAAAAAAATCCTAGATCTCCTGAAAATATCTCAGCATATCACACCTGAAGTTTGAGAAAATCTAAATTTCAGAGTAAATTTTTTCGTAATAAAAAAGGCAGCGCAGAGCCTGGAACTGCGTGGTTTTGTACGAAACCGAGCATTAGCTATCGTTTAAGACCAAAAACAAGCCTAGAACTCCTGAAAATATATCAGCATATCACACGTGAAATTTGAGAAAATCTATATTAGAGAATAATTTTTTTCGTAATAAAAAAAGGCAGCGCAGAGCCAGAAACTGCAAGTTTTTGTACGTAACCGAGCATAAGCTATCGTTTGAGACTAAAAACAAGCCCCAAATTCCTGATAATATATCAGCATATCACATCTTAAATTTGAGAAAATCGAAATTTCAGACTTATTTTTTTCATAGAACATAAGTACACTCAGAGCCAGGAACTACGCGGTTTTGTACGTAACCAAGCATGAGCTATCGTTTGAGACCAAAATCAAGCCTAGAACTCCTGAAAATATCTCAGCATATCACACCTGAAGTTTGAGAAAATTGAAATTTTTAGAGTAAATTTTTTTCGTAATAAAAAAGGCAGCACCGAGATGTGAACTCCGGGTTTTTGCACTAAGCAAAGCATGAGCTATCATTTAAGACCAAAAATAAGCCTAGAACTCTTGAAAATATATCAGCATATCACACCTGTAGTTTGAGAAATTCTAAATTTCAGAGTAAATTTTTTCGTAATAAAAAAGGCAGCACCGAGATGTGAACTCCGAGTTTTCGCACTAAGCTAAGCATGAGCTATCATTTAAGACCAAAAATAAGCCTAGAACTCTTGAATATATATCAGCATATCACACCTGTAGTTTGAGAAATTCTAAATTTCAGAGTAAATTTTTTCGTAATAAAAAAGGCAGCGCAGAGCCTGGAACTGCGTGGTTTTGTACGTAACCGAGCATAAGCTATCGTTTGAGACTAAAAACAAGCCCCAAATTCCTGAAAATATATCAGCATATCACATCTTAAATTTGAGAAAATCGAAATTTCAGACTTATTTTTTTCATAGAACATAAGTACACTCAGAGCCAGGAACTACGCGGTTTTGTACGTAACCAGGCATGAGCTATCGTTTGAGACCAAAAGCAAGCCTAGAACTCCTGAAAATATATCAGCATATCACACCTGAAATATGAGAAAATCGATATTTCAAACTTATTTTTTCGCAGAACATAAGTAAACGTAGAGCGCGGAACTCCGCGGTTTTGGACGAAACCAAGCTTAAGCTATCATTTGAGACCAATAACAAGCCAATAACTCCTGAAAATATATCAGCATATCACACCTGAAATTTGAGAAAACTTAAATTTTCAGAATAAAAATTTTTTGGTAATAAAAAAGGCAGCACAGAGACGGGAACTTCGCGGTTTTCGATGAAGCCAAGCATGTGCTATCATTTGAGACCAATAACAATCCAAGAACTCCTGAAAATATATAATCATATCACACCTAAAGTTTGAGAAATTCGAAATTTCAGAGTTAATTTTTTTCGTTACAAAAAAGGCAGCACAGAGGCGGGAACTCCGCGGTTTGGAACTAATCTAAGCTTGAGCTATCATTTAAGACTAGAAACAAGCCATAAACTTCTGAAAATATTTCAGCATATTACACCTGAAATTTAAAAAAATTGAAATTTTCAGAATTAAATTTTTTCGTAATAAAAAAGGCAGCACAGAGAAGGGAACTTCGCGGTTTTCGACGAAACCAAGATTGTCCTATCATTTGAGACCAATAACAAGCTAAGAACTCCTGTAAATATATCAGCATATCACTCCTAAAGTTTGAGAAAATCGAAATTTCAGATTTAATTTTTTTCGTTACAAAAAAGGCAGCACAGAGGCGGGAACTCCGCGGTTTGGAACTAATCTAAGCATGAGCTATCACATAAGACTAAAAACAAGCCATAAACTCCTGAAAATATATCAGCATATCACACCTTAAATTTAAAAAAATTGAAATTTTCAGAATAAAAATTTTTCGTAATAAAAAAGGCAGCACAGAGACGGGAACTCCGCGGTTTTGGACGAAACCAAGCTTGAGCTATCATATGAGACCAATGACAAGCCAATAACTCCTGAAAATATATCAGCATATCACACCTGATGTTTGAGAAAACTTAAATTTTCAGAATAAAAATTGTTTGGTAATAAAAAAGGTAGCACAGAGACGGGAACTTCGCGGTTTTCGACGAAACCAAGCTTGTGCTATCATTTGAGACCAATCACAAAACAAGAACTCCTGTTAATATATCAGCATACCACACCTAAAGATTGAGAAAATCGAAATTTCAGAGTTAATTTTTTTCGTTACAAAAAAGGCTGCACAGAGACGGGAACTTGAACTAATCTAAATATGATCTATCATTTAAGTTTAAAAAAATCCTAGAACTCCTGAAAATATCTCAGCATATCACACCTGAAGTTTGAGAAAATTGAAATTTTTAGAGTAAATTTTTTTCGTAATAAAAAAGGCAGCACCGAGATGTGAACTCCGGGTTTTTGCACTAAGCTAAGCATGAGCTATCATTTAAGACCAAAAAAAAGCCTAGAACTCTTGAAAATATATCAGCATATCACACCTGTAGTTTGAGAAATTCTAAATTTCAGAGTAAATTTTTTCGTAATAAAAAAGGCAGGACCGAGATGAGAACTCCGAGTTTTCGCACTAAGCTAAGCATGAGCTATCATTTAAGACCAAAAATAAGCCTAGAACTCTTGAAAATATATCAGCATATCACACCTGTAGTTTGAGAAATTCTAAATTTCAGAGTAAATTTTTTCGTAATAAAAAAGGCAGCGCAGAGCCTGGAACTGCGTGGTTTTGTACGTAGCCGAGCATTAGCTATCGTTTAAGACCAAAAACAAGCCTAGAACTCCTGAAAATATATCAGCATATCACACCTGAAATTTGAGAAAATCTAAATTACAGAGTAATTTTTTTCGTAATAAAAAAAGGCAGCGCAGAGCCAGAAACTGCAAGTTTTTGTACGTAACCGAGCATAAGCTATCGTTTCAGACTAAAAACAAGCCCCAAATTCCTGAAAATATATCAGCATATCACATCTTAAATTTGAGAAAATCGAAATTTCAGACTTATTTTTTTCATAGAACATAAGTACACTCAGAGCCAGGAACTACGCGGTTTTGTACGTAACCAAGCATGAGCTATCGTTTGAGACCAAAAGCAAGCCTAGAACTCCTGAAAATATATCAGCATATCACACCTGAAATATGAGAAAATCGATATTTCAAACTTATTTTTTCGCAGAACATAAGTAAACGTAGGCCGCGGAACTCCGCGGTTTTGGACGAAACCAAGCTTAAGCTATCATTTGAGACCAATAACAAGCCAATAACTCCTGAAAATATATCAGCATATCACACCTGAAATTTGAGAAAACTTAAATTTTCAGAATAAAAATTTTTTGGTAATAAAAAAGGCAGCACAGAGACGGGAACTTCGCGGTTTTCGATGAAGCCAAGCATGTGCTATCATTTGAGACCAATCACAAAACAAGAACTCCTGTTAATATATCATCATATCACACCTAAAATTTGAGAAATTCTAAATTTCAGAGTTAATTTTTTTAGTTACAAAAAAGGCAGCACAGAGGCGGGAACTCCGCGGTTTGGAACTAATCTAAGCATGAGCTATAATTTAAGACTAAAAACAAGCCATAAACTCCTGAAAATATATCAGCATATCACACCTGAAATTTAAAAAAATTGAAATTTTCAGAATAAAGTTTTTTCGTAATAAAAAAGGCAGCACAGAGAAGGGAACTTCGCGGTTTTCGACGAAACCAAGATTGTCCTATCATTTGAGACCAATAACAAGCTAAGAAATCCTGTAAATATATCAGCATATCACTCCTAAAGTTTGAGAAAATCGAAATTTCAGAGTTAATTTTTTTCGTTACAAAAAAGGCAGCACAGAGGCGGGAACTCCGCCGTTTGGAACTAATCTAAGCATGAGCTATCATTCAAGACTAAAAACAAGCCATAAACTCCTGAAAATATATGAGCATATCACACCTGAAATTTAAAAAAATTGAAATTTTCAGAATAAAAATTTTTCGTAATAAAAAAGGCAGCACAGAGACGGGAACTCCGCGGTTTTGGACGAAACCAAGCTTGAGCTATCATTTGAGACCAATGACAAGCCAAGAACTCCTGAAAATATATCAGCATATCACACCTGATATTTGAGAAAACTTAAATTTTCAGATTAAAAATTGTTTGGTAATAAAAAAGGTAGCACAGAGACGGGAACTTCGCGGTTTTCGACGAAACAAAGCTTGTGCTATCATTTGAGACCAATCACAAAACAAGAACTCCTGTTAATATATCAGCATACCACACCTAAAGATTGAGAAAATCGAAATTTCAGAGTTAATTTTTTTCGTTACAAAAAAGGCAGCACAGAGGCGGGAACTCCGCGGTTTGGAACTAATCTAAGCATGAGCTATCATTTAAGACTAGACACAAGCCATAAACTCCTGAAAATATATCAGCATATTACACCTGAAATTTAAAAAAATTGAAATTTTCAGAATAAAATTTTTTCGTAATAAAAAAGGCAGCACAGAGAAGGGAACTTCGCGGTTTTCGACGAAACCAAGATTGTCCTATCATTTGAGATCAATAAAAAGCTAAGAACTCCTGTAAATATATCAGCATATCACTCCTAAAGTTTGAGAAAATCGTAATTTCAGATTTAATTTTTTTCGTTACAAAAAAGGCAGCACAGAGGCGGGAACTTCGCGGTTTGGAACTAATCTAAGCATGAGCTATCATTTGAGACTAAAAACAAGCCATAAACTCCTGAAAATATATCAGCATATCACACCTGAAATTTAAAAAAATTGAAATTTTCAGAATAAAAATTTTTCGTAAGAAAAAAGGCAGCACAGAGACGGGAACTCCGCGGTTTTGGACGAAACCAAGCTTGAGCTATCATTTGAGGCCAATGACAAGCCAAGAACTCCTGAAAATATATCAGCATATCACACCTGATGTTTGAGAAAACTTAAATTTTCAGAATAAAAATTGTTTGGTAATAAAAAAGGTAGCACAGAGACGGGGACTTCGCGGTTTTCGACGAAACCAAGCTTGTGCTATCATTTGAGACCAATCACAAAACAAAAACTCCTGTTAATATATCAGCATACCACACCTAAAGATTGAGAAAATCGAAATTTCAGAGTTATTTTTTTTCGTTACAAAAAAGGCTGCACAGAGACGGGAACTTGAACTAATCTAAATATGATCTATCATTTAAGTTTAAAAAAAATCCTAGAACTCCTGAAAATATCTCAGCATATCACACCTGAAGTTTGAGAAAATTGAAATTTTTAGAGTAAATTTTTTTCGTAATAAAAAAGGCAGCACCGAGATGTGAACTCCGGGTTTTTGCACTAAGCTAAGCATGAGCTATCATTTAAGACCAAAAATAAGCCTAGAACTCTTGAAAATATATCAGCATATCACACCTGTAGTTTGAGAAATTCTAAATTTCAGAGTAAATTTTTTCGTAATAAAAAAGGCAGCACCGAGATGTGAACTCCGAGTTTTCGCACTAAGCTAAGCATGAGCTATCATTTAAGACCAAAAATAAGCCTAGAACTCTTGAAAATATATCAGCATATCACACCTGAAATATGAGAAAATCGATATTTCAAACTTATTTTTTCGCAGAACATAAGTAAACGTAGAGCGCGGAACTCCGCGGTTTTGGACGAAACCAAGCTTAAGCTATCATTTGAGACCAATAACAAGCCAATAACTCCTGAAAATATATCAGCATATCACACCTGAAATTTGAGAAAACTTAAATTTTCAGAATAAAAATTTTTTGGTAATAAAAAAGGCAGCACAGAGACGGGAACTTCACGGTTTTCGATGAAGCCAAGCATGTGCTATCATTTGAGGCCAATAACAAGCCAAGAACTCCTGAAAATATATCATCATATCACACCTAAAATTTGAGAAATTCGAAATTTCAGAGTTAATTTTTTTTGTTACAAAAAAGGCAGCACAGAGGCGGGAACTCCGCGGTTTGGAACTAATCTAAGCATGAGCTATCATTTAAGACTAGAAACAAGCCATAAACTCCTGAAATAATATCAGCATATCACACCTGAAATTTAAAAAAATTGAAATTTTCAGAATAAAATTTTTTCGTAATAAAAAAGGCAGCACAGAGAAGGGAACTTCGCGGTTTTCGACGAAACCAAGACTGTCCTATCATTTGAGACCAATAACAAGCTAAGAACTCCTGTAAATATATCAGCATATCACTCCTAAAGTTTGAGAAAATCGAAATTTCAGATTTAATTTTTTTCGTTACAAAAAAGGCAGCACAGAGGCGGGAACTCCGCGGTTTGGAACTAACCTAAGCATGAGCTATCATTTAAGACTAAAAACAAGCCATAAACTCCTGAAAATATATCAGCATATCACACCTGAAATTTAAAAAAATTGAAATTTTCAGAATAAAAATTTTTCGTAATAAAAAAGGCAGCACAGAGACGGGAACTCCGCGGTTTTGGACGAAACCAAGCTTGAGCTATCATTTGAGACCAATGACAAGCCAAGAACTCCTGAAAATAAATCAGCATATCACACCTGATGTTTGAGAAAACTTAAATTTTCAGAATAAAAATTGTTTGGTAATAAAAAAGGTAGCACAGAGACGGGAACTTCGCGGTTTTCGACGAAACCAAGCTTGTGCTATCATTTGAGACCAATCACAAAACAAGAACTCCTGTTAATATATCAGCATACCACACCTAAATATTGAGAAAATCGAAATTTCAGAGTTAATTTTTTTCGTTACAAAAAAGGCTGCACAGAGACGGGAACTTGAACTAATCTAAATATGATCTATCATTTAAGTTTAAAAAAAATCCTAGAACTCCTGAAAATATCTCAGCATATCACACCTGAAGTTTGAGAAAATTGAAATTTTTAGAGTAAATTCTTTTCGTAATAAAAAAGGCAGCACCGAGATGTGAACTCCGGGTTTTTGCACTAAGCTAAGCATGAGCTATCATTTAAGACCAAAAATAAGCCTAGAACTCTTGAAAATATATCAGCATATCACACCTGTAGTTTGAGAAATTCTAAATTTCAGAGTAAATTTTTTCGTAATAAAAAAGGCAGCACGGAGATGTGAACTCCGAGTTTTCGCACTAAGCTAAGCATGAGCTATCATTTAAGACCAAAAATAAGCCTAGAACTCTTGAAAATATATCAGCATATCACACCTGTAGTTTGAGAAATTCTAAATTTCAGAGTAAATTTTTTCGTAATAAAAAAGGCAGCGCAGAGCCTGGAACTGCGTGGTTCTGTACGTAGCAGAGCATTAGCTATCGTTTAAGACCAAAAACAAGCCTAGAACTCCTGAAAATATATCAGCATATCACACCTGAAATTTGAGAAAATCTAAATTACAGAGTAATTTTTTTCGTAATAAAAAAAGGCAGCGCAGAGCCAGAAACTGCAAGTTTTTGTACGTAACCGAGCATAAGCTATCGTTTCAGACTAAAAACAAGCCCCAAATTCCTGAAAATATATCAGCATATCACATCTTAAATTTGAGAAAATCGAAATTTCAGACTTATTTTTTTCATAGAACATAAGTACACTCAGAGCCAGGAACTACGCGGTTTTGTACGTAACCAGGCATGAGCTATCGTTTGAGACCAAAAGCAAGCCTAGAACTCCTGAAAATATATCAGCATATCACACCTGAAATATGAGAAAATCGATATTTCAAACTTATTTTTTCGCAGAACATAAGTAAACGTAGAGCGCGGAACTCCGCGGTTTTGGACGAAACCAAGCTTAAGCTATCATTTGAGACCAATAATAAGCCAATAACTCCTGAAAATATATCAGCATATCACACCTGAAATTTGAGAAAACTTAAATTTTCAGAATAAAAATTTTTTGGTAATAAAAAAGGCAGCACAGAGACGGGAACTTCGCGGTTTTTGATGAAGCCAAGCATGTGCTATCATTTGAGACCAATAACAAGCCAAGAACTCCTGAAAATATATCATCATATCACACCTAAAATTTGAGAAATTCGAAATTTCAGAGTTAATTTTTTTCGTTACAAAAAAGGCAGCACAGAGGCGGGAACTCCGCGGTTTGGAACTAATCTAAGCATGAGCTATCATTTAAGACTAAAAACAAGCCATAAACTCCTGAAAATATATCAGCATATCACACCTGAAATTTAAAAAAATTGAAATTTTCAGAATAAAATTTTTTCGTAATAAAAAAGGCAGCACAGAGAAGGGAACTTCGCGGTTTTCGACGAAACCAAGATTGTCCTATCATTTGAGACCACTAACAAGCTCAGAACTCCTGTAAATATATCAGCATATCACTCCTAAAATTTGAGAAAATCGAAATTTAAGATTTAATTTTTTTCGTTACAAAAAAGGCAGCACAGAGGCGGGAACTCCGCGGTTTGGAACTAATCTAAGCATGAGCTATCATTTAAGACTAAAAACAAGCCATAAACTCCTGAAAATATATCAGCATATCACACCTGAAATTTAAAAAAATTGAAATTTTCAGAATAAAAATTTTTCGTAATAAAAAAGGCAGCACAGAGACGGGAACTCCGCGGTTTTGGACGAAACCAAGCTTGAGCTATCATTTGAGACCAATGACAAGCCAAGAACTCCTGAAAATATATCAGCATATCACACCTGATGTTTGAGAAAACTTAAATTTTCAGAATAAAAATTGTTTGGTAATAAAAAAGGTAGCACAGAGACGGGAACTTCGCGGTTTTCGACGAAACCAAGCTTGTGCTATCATTCGAGACCAATCACAAAACAAGAACTCCTGTTAATATATCAGCATTCCACACCTAAAGATTGAGAAAATCGAAATTTCAGAGTTAATTTTTTTCGTTACAAAAAAGGCTGCACAGAGACGGGAACTTGAACTAATCTAAATATGATCTATCATTTAAGTTTAAAAAAAATCCTAGATCTCCTGAAAATATCTCAGCATATCACACCTGAAGTTTGAGAAAATTGAAATTTTTAGAGTAAATTTTTTTCGTAATAAAAAGGCAGCACCGAGATGTGAACTCCGGGATTTTGCACTAAGCTAAGCATGAGCTATCATTTAAGACCAAAAATAAGCCAAGAACTCTTGAAAATATATCAGCATATCACACCTGTAGTTTGAGAAATTCTAAATTTCAGAGTAAATTTTTTCGTAATAAAAAAGGCAGCACCGAGATGTGAAATCCGAGTTTTCGCACTAAGCTAAGCATAAGCTATCATTTAAGACCAAAAATAAGCCTAGAACTCTTGAAAATATATCAGCATATCACACCTGTAGTTTGAGAAATTCTAAATTTCAGAGTAAATTTTTTCGTAATAAAAAAGGCAGCGCAGAGCCTGGAACTGCGTGGTTCTGTACGTAGCAGAGCATTAGCTATCGTTTAAGACCAAAAACAAGCCTAGAACTCCTGAAAATATATCAGCATATCACACCTGAAATTTGAGAAAATCTAAATTACAGAGTAATTTTTTTCGTAATAAAAAAAGGCAGCGCAGAGCCAGAAACTGCAAGTTTTTGTACGTAACCGAGCATAAGCTATCGTTTCAGACTAAAAACAAGCCCCAAATTCCTGAAAATATATCAGCATATCACATCTTAAATTTGAGAAAATCGAAATTTCAGACTTATTTTTTTCATAGAACATAAGTACACTCAGAGCCAGGAACTACGCGGTTTTGTACGTAACCAGGCATGAGCTATCGTTTGAGACCAAAAGCAAGCCTAGAACTCCTGAAAATATATCAGCATATCACACCTGAAATATGAGAAAATCGATATTTCAAACTTATTTTTTCGCAGAACATAAGTAAACGTAGAGCGCGGAACTCCGCGGTTTTGGACGAAACCAAGCTTAAGCTATCATTTGAGACCAATAATAAGCCAATAACTCCTGAAAATATATCAGCATATCACACCTGAAATTTGAGAAAACTTAAATTTTCAGAATAAAAATTTTTTGGTAATAAAAAAGGCAGCACAGAGACGGGAACTTCGCGGTTTTTGATGAAGCCAAGCATGTGCTATCATTTGAGACCAATAACAAGCCAAGAACTCCTGAAAATATATCATCATATCACACCTAAAATTTGAGAAATTCGAAATTTCAGAGTTAATTTTTTTCGTTACAAAAAAGGCAGCACAGAGGCGGGAACTCCGCGGTTTGGAACTAATCTAAGCATGAGCTATCATTTAAGACTAAAAACAAGCCATAAACTCCTGAAAATATATCAGCATATCACACCTGAAATTTAAAAAAATTGAAATTTTCAGAATAAAATTTTTTCGTAATAAAAAAGGCAGCACAGAGAAGGGAACTTCGCGGTTTTCGACGAAACCAAGATTGTCCTATCATTTGAGACCACTAACAAGCTCAGAACTCCTGTAAATATATCAGCATATCACTCCTAAAATTTGAGAAAATCGAAATTTAAGATTTAATTTTTTTCGTTACAAAAAAGGCAGCACAGAGGCGGGAACTCCGCGGTTTGGAACTAATCTAAGCATGAGCTATCATTTAAGACTAAAAACAAGCCATAAACTCCTGAAAATATATCAGCATATCACACCTGAAATTTAAAAAAATTGAAATTTTCAGAATAAAAATTTTTCGTAATAAAAAAGGCAGCACAGAGACGGGAACTCCGCGGTTTTGGACGAAACCAAGCTTGAGCTATCATTTGAGACCAATGACAAGCCAAGAACTCCTGAAAATATATCAGCATATCACACCTGATGTTTGAGAAAACTTAAATTTTCAGAATAAAAATTGTTTGGTAATAAAAAAGGTAGCACAGAGACGGGAACTTCGCGGTTTTCGACGAAACCAAGCTTGTGCTATCATTCGAGACCAATCACAAAACAAGAACTCCTGTTAATATATCAGCATTCCACACCTAAAGATTGAGAAAATCGAAATTTCAGAGTTAATTTTTTTCGTTACAAAAAAGGCTGCACAGAGACGGGAACTTGAACTAATCTAAATATGATCTATCATTTAAGTTTAAAAAAAATCCTAGATCTCCTGAAAATATCTCAGCATATCACACCTGAAGTTTGAGAAAATTGAAATTTTTAGAGTAAATTTTTTTCGTAATAAAAAGGCAGCACCGAGATGTGAACTCCGGGATTTTGCACTAAGCTAAGCATGAGCTATCATTTAAGACCAAAAATAAGCCAAGAACTCTTGAAAATATATCAGCATATCACACCTGTAGTTTGAGAAATTCTAAATTTCAGAGTAAATTTTTTCGTAATAAAAAAGGCAGCACCGAGATGTGAAATCCGAGTTTTCGCACTAAGCTAAGCATAAGCTATCATTTAAGACCAAAAATAAGCCTAGAACTCTTGAAAATATATCAGCATATCACACCTGTAGTTTGAGAAATTCTAAATTTCAGAGTAAATTTTTTCGTAATAAAAAAGGCAGCGCAGAGCCTGGAACTGCGTGGTTTTGTACGTAGCCGAGCATTAGCTATCGTTTAAGACCAAAAACAAGCCTAGAACTCCTGAAAATATATCAGCATATCACACCTGAAATTTGAGAAAATCTAAATTACAGAGTAATTTTTTTCGTAATAAAAAAAGGCAGCGCAGAGCCAGAAACTGCAAGTTTTTGTACGTAACCGAGCATAAGCTATCGTTTGAGACTAAAAACAAGCCCCAAATTCCTGAAAATATATCAGCATATCACATCTTAAATTTGAGAAAATCGAAATTTCAGACTTATTTTTTCATAGAACATAAGTACACTCACAGCCAGGAACTACGCGGTTTTGTACGTAACCAAGCATGAGCTATCGTTTGAGGCCAAAAGCAAGACTAGAACTCCTGAAAATATATCAGCATATCACACCTGAAATATGAGAAAATCGATATTTCAAACTTATTTTTTCGCAGAACATAAGTAAACGTAGAGCGCGGAACTCCGCGGTTTTGGACGAAACCAAGCTTAAGCTATCATTTGAGACCAATAACAAGCCAATAACTCCTGAAAATATATCAGCATATCACACCTGAAATTTGATAAAACTTAAATTTTCAGAATAAAAATTTTTTGGTAATAAAAAAGGCAGCACAGAGACGGGAACTTCGCGGTTTTCGATGAAACCAAGCATGTGCTATCATTTGAGATCAATAACAAGCCAAGAACTCCTGAAAATATATCATCATATCACACCTAAAATTTGAGAAATTCGAAATTTCAGAGTTAATTTTTTTCGTTACAAAAAAGGCAGCACAGAGGCGGGAACTCCGCGGTTTGGAACTAATCTAAGCATGAGCTATCATGTAAGACTAAAAACAAGCCATAAACTCCTGAAAATATATCAGCATATCACACCTGATGTTTGAGAAAACTTAAATTTTCAGAATAAAAATTGTTTGGTAATAAAAAAGGTAGCACAGAGACGGGAACTTCGCGGTTTTCGACGAAACCAAGCTTGTGCTATCATTTGAGACCAATCACAAAACAAGAACTCCTGTTAATATATCAGCATACCACACCTAAAGATTGAGAAAATCGAAATTTCAGAGTTAATTTTTTTCGTTACAAAAAAGGCTGCACAGAGACGGGAACTTGAACTAATCTAAATATGATCTATCATTTAAGTTTAAAAAAAATCCTAGAACTCCTGAAAATATCTCAGCATATCACACCTGAAGTTTGAGAAAATTGAAATTTTTAGAGTAAATTTTTTTCGTAATAAAAAAGGCAGCACCGAGATATGAACTCCGGGATTTTGCACTAAGCTAAGCATGAGCTATCATTTAAGACCAAAAATAAGCCTAGAACTCTTGAAAATATATCAGCATATCACACCTGTAGTTTGAGAAATTCTAAATTTCAGAGTAAATTTTTTCGTAATAAAAAAGGCAGCACCGAGATGTGAACTCCGAGTTTTCGCACTAAGCTAAGCATGAGCTATCATTTAAGACCAAAAAAAATCCTAGAACTCCTGAAAATATCTCAGCATATCACACCTGAAGTTTGAGAAAATTGAAATTTTTAGAGTAAATTTTTTTCGTAATAAAAAAGGCAGCACCGAGATGTGAACTCCGGGATTTTGCACTAAGCTAAGCATGAGCTATCATTTAAGACCAAAAATAAGCCTAGAACTCTTGAAAATATATCAGCATATCACACCTGTAGTTTGAGAAATTCTAAATTTCAGAGTAAATTTTTTCGTAATAAAAAAGGCAGCACCGAGATGTGAACTCCGAGTTTTCGCACTAAGCTAAGCATGAGCTATCATTTAAGACCAAAAATAAGCCTAGAACTCTTGAAAATATATCAGCATATCACACCTGTAGTTTGAGAAATTCTAAATTTCAGAGTAAATTTTTTCGTAATAAAAAAGGCAGCGCAGAGCCTGGAACTGCGTGGTTTTGTACGTAGCCGAGCATTAGCTATCGTTTAAGACCAAAAACAAGCCTAGAACTCCTGAAAATATATCAGCATATCACACCTGAAATTTGAGAAAATCTAAATTACAGAGTAATTTTTTTCGTAATAAAAAAAGGCAGCGCAGAGCCAGAAACTGCAAGTTTTTGTACGTAACCGAGCATAAGCTATCGTTTGAGACTAAAAACAAGCCCCAAATTCCTGAAAATATATCAGCATATCACATCTTAAATTTGAGAAAATCGAAATTCCAGACTTATTTTTTTCATAGAACATAAGTACACTCAGAGCCAGGAACTACGCGGTTTTGTACGTAACCAAGCATGAGCTATCGTTTGAGACCAAAAGCAAGCCTAGAACTCCTGAAAATATATCAGCATATCACACCTGAAATATGAGAAAATCGATATTTCAAACTTATTTTTTCGCAGAACACAAGTAAACGTAGAGCGCGGAACTCCGCGGTTTTGGACGAAACCAAGCTTAAGCTATCATTTGAGACCAATAACAAGCCAATAACTCCTGAAAATATATCAGCATATCACACCTGAAATTTGAGAAAACTTAAATTTTCAGAATAAAAATTGTTTGGTAATAAAAAAGGTAGCACAGAGACGGGAACTTCGCGGTTTTCGACGAAACCAAGCTTGTGCTATCATTTGAGACCAATCACAAAACAAGAACTCCTGTTAATATATCAGCATACCACACCTAAATATTGAGAAAATCGAAATTTCAGAGTTAATTTTTTTCGTTACAAAAAAGGCTGCACAGAGACGGGAACTTGAACTAATCTAAATATGATCTATCATTGAAGTTTAAAAAAAATACTAGAACTCCTGAAAATATCTCAGCATATCACACCTGAAATTTGAGAAAATTGAAATTTTTAGAGTAAATTTTTTTCGTAATAAAAAAGGCAGCACCGAGATGTGAACTCCGGGTTTTTGCACTAAGCTAAGCATGAGCTATCATTTAAGACCAAAAATAAGCCTAGAACTCTTGAAAATATATCAGCATATCACACCTGTAGTTTGAGAAATTGTAAATTTCAGAGTAAATTTTTTCGTAATAAAAAAGGCAGCACCGAGATGTGAACTCCGAGTTTTCGCACTAAGCTAAGCATGAGCTATCATTTAAGACCAAAAATAAGCCTAGAACTCTTGAAAATATATCAGCATATCACACCTGTAGTTTGAGAAATTCTAAATTTCAGAGTAAATTTTTTCGTAATAAAAAAGGCAGCGCAGAGCCTGGAACTGCGTGGTTTTGTACGTAACCGAGCATTAGCTATCGTTTAAGACCAAAAACAAGCCTAGAACTCCTTAAAATATATCAGCATATCACACCTGAAATTTGAGAAAATCTAAATTACAGAGTAATTTTTTTCGTAATAAAAAAAGGCAGCGCAGAGCCAGAAACTGCAAGTTTTTGTACGTAACCGAGCATAAGCTATCGTTTGAGACTAAAAACAAGCCCCAAATTCCTGAAAATATATCAGCATATCACATCTTAAATTTGAGAAAATCGAAATTTCAGACTTATTTTTTTCATAGAACATAAGTACACTCAGAGCCAGGAACTACGCGGTTTTGTACGTAACCAGGCATGAGCTATCGTTTGAGACCAAAAGCAAGCCTAGAACTCCTGAAAATATATCAGCATATCACACCTGAAATATGAGAAAATCGATATTTCAAACTTATTTTTTCGCAGAACATAAGTAAACGTAGAGCGCGGAACTCCGCGGTTTTGGACGAAACCAAGCTTAAGCTATCATTTGAGACCAATAACAAGCCAATAACTCCTGAAAATATATCAGCATATCACACCTGAAATTTGAGAAAACTTAAATTTTCAGAATAAAAATTTTTTGGTAATAAAAAAGGCAGCACAGAGACGGGAACTTCACGGTTTTCTATGAAGCCAAGCATGTGCTATCATTTGAGGCCAATAACAAGCCAAGAACTCCTGAAAATATATCATCATATCACACCTAAAATTTGAGAAATTCGAAATTTCAGAGTTAATTTTTTTTGTTACAAAAAAGGCAGCACAGAAACGGGAACTCCGCGGTTTGGAACTAATCTAAGCATGAGCTATCATTTAAGACTAGAAACAAGCCATAAACTCCTGAAATAATATCAGCATATCACACCTGAAATTTAAAAAAATTGAAATTTTCAGAATAAAATTTTTTCGTAATAAAAAAGGCAGCACAGAGAAGGGAACTTCGCGGTTTTCGACGAAACCAAGACTGTCCTATCATTTGAGACCACTAACAAGCTAAGAACTCCTGTAAATATATCAGCATATCACTCCTAAAGTTTGAGAAAATCGAAATTTCAGATTTAATTTTTTTCGTTACAAAAAAGGCAGCACAGAGGCGGGAACTCCGCGGTTTGGAACTAACCTAAGCATGAGCTATCATTTAAGACTAAAAACAAGCCATAAACTCCTGAAAATATATCAGCATATCACACCTGAAATTTAAAAAAATTGAAATTTTCAGAATAAAAATTTTTCGTAATAAAAAAGGCAGCACAGAGACGGGAACTCCGCGGTTTTGGACGAAACCAAGCTTGAGCTATCATTTGAGACCAATGACAAGACAAGAACTCCTGAAAATAAATCAGCATATCACACCTGATGTTTGAGAAAACTTAAATTTTCAGAATAAAAATTGTTTGGTAATAAAAAAGGTAGCACAGAGACGGGAACTTCGCGGTTTTCGACGAAACCAAGCTTGTGCTATCATTTGAGACCAATCACAAAACAAGAACTCCTGTTAATATATCAGCATACCACACCTAAATATTGAGAAAATCGAAATTTCAGAGTTAATTTTTTTCGTTACAAAAAAGGCTGCACAGAGACGGGAACTTGAACTAATCTAAATATGATCTATCATTTAAGTTTTAAAAAAATCCTAGAACTCCTGAAAATATCTCAGCATATCACACCTGAAGTTTGAGAAAATTGAAATTTTTAGAGTAAATTCTTTTCGTAATAAAAAAGGCAGCACCGAGATGTGAACTCCGGGTTTTTGCACTAAGCTAAGCATGAGCTATCATTTAAGACCAAAAATAAGCCTAGAACTCTTGAAAATATATCAGCATATCACACCTGTAGTTTGAGAAATTCTAAATTTCAGAGTAAATTTTTTCGTAATAAAAAAGGCAGCACGGAGATGTGAACTCCGAGTTTTCGCACTAAGCTAAGCATAAGCTATCATTTAAGACCAAAAATAAGCCTAGAACTCTTGAAAATATATCAGCATATCACACCTGTAGTTTGAGAAATTCTAAATTTCAGAGTAAATTTTTTCGTAATAAAAAAGGCAGCGCAGAGCCTGGAACTGCGTGGTTCTGTACGTAGCAGAGCATTAGCTATCGTTTAAGACCAAAAACAAGCCTAGAACTCCTGAAAATATATCAGCATATCACACCTGAAATTTGAGAAAATCTAAATTACAGAGTAATTTTTTTCGTAATAAAAAAAGGCAGCGCAGAGCCAGAAACTGCAAGTTTTTGTACGTAACCGAGCATAAGCTATCGTTTCAGACTAAAAACAAGCCCCAAATTCCTGAAAATATATCAGCATATCACATCTTAAATTTGAGAAAATCGAAATTTCAGACTTATTTTTTTCATAGAACATAAGTACACTCAGAGCCAGGAACTACGCGGTTTTGTACGTAACCAGGCATGAGCTATCGTTTGAGACCAAAAGCAAGCCTAGAACTCCTGAAAATATATCAGCATATCACACCTGAAATATGAGAAAATCGATATTTCAAACTTATTTTTTCGCAGAACATAAGTAAACGTAGAGCGCGGAACTCCGCGGTTTTGGACGAAACCAAGCTTAAGCTATCATTTGAGACCAATAATATGCCAATAACTCCTGAAAATATATCAGCATATCACACCTGAAATTTGAGAAAACTTAAATTTTCAGAATAAAAATTTTTTGGTAATAAAAAAGGCAGCACAGAGACGGGAACTTCGCGGTTTTTGATGAAGCCAAGCATGTGCTATCATTTGAGACCAATAACAAGCCAAGAACTCCTGAAAATATATCATCATATCACACCTAAAATTTGAGAAATTCGAAATTTCAGAGTTAATTTTTTTCGTTACAAAAAAGGCAGCACAGAGGCGGGAACTCCGCGGTTTGGAACTAATCTAAGCATGAGCTATCATTTAAGACTAAAAACAAGCCATAAACTCCTGAAAATATATCAGCATATCACACCTGAAATTTAAAAAAATTGAAATTTTCAGAATAAAAATTTTTCGTAATAAAAAAGGCAGCACAGAGACGGGAACTCCGCGGTTTTGGACGAAACCAAGCTTGAGCTATCATTTGAGACCAATGACAAGCCAAGAACTCCTGAAAATATATCAGCATATCACACCTGATGTTTGAGAAAACTTAAATTTTCAGAATAAAAATTGTTTGGTAATAAAAAAAGGTAGCACAGAGACGGGAACTTCGCGGTTTTCGACGAAACCAAGCTTGTGCTATCATTTGAGACCAATCACAAAACAAGAACTCCTGTTAATATATCAGCATTCCACACCTAAAGATTGAGAAAATCGAAATTTCAGAGTTAATTTTTTTCGTTACAAAAAAGGCTGCACAGAGACGGGAACTTGAACTAATCTAAATATGATCTATCATTTAAGTTTAAAAAAAATCCTAGATCTCCTGAAAATATCTCAGCATATCACACCTGAAGTTTGAGAAAATTGAAATTTTTAGAGTAAATTTTTTTCCTAATAAAAAGGCAGCACCGAGATGTGAACTCCGGGATTTTGCACTAAGCTAAGCATGAGCTATCATTTAAGACCAAAAATAAGCCAAGAACTCTTGAAAATATATCAGCATATCACACCTGTAGTTTGAGAAATTCTAAATTTCAGAGTAAATTTTTTCGTAATAAAAAAGGCAGCACCGAGATGTGAACTCCGAGTTTTCGCACAAAGCTAAGCATGAGCTATCATTTAAGACCAAAAATAAGCCTAGAACTCTTGAAAATATATCAGCATATCACACCTGTAGTTTGAGAAATTCTAAATTTCAGAGTAAATTTTTTCGTAATAAAAAAGGCAGCGCAGAGCCTGGAACTGCGTGGTTTTGTACGTAGCCGAGCATTAGCTATCGTTTAAGACCAAAAACAAGCCTAGAACACAAGTAAACGTAGAGCGCGGAACTCCGCGGTTTTGGACGAAACCAAGCTTAAGCTATCATTTGAGACCAATAACAAGCCAATAACTCCTGAAAATATATCAGCATATCACACCTGAAATTTGAGAAAACTTAAATTTTCAGAATAAAAATTGTTTGGTAATAAAAAAGGTAGCACAGAGACGGGAACTTCGCGGTTTTCGACGAAACCAAGCTTGTGCTATCATTTGAGACCAATCACAAAACAAGAACTCCTGTTAATATATCAGCATACCACACCTAAATATTGAGAAAATCGAAATTTCAGAGTTAATTTTTTTCGTTACAAAAAAGGCTGCACAGAGACGGGAACTTGAACTAATCTAAATATGATCTATCATTTAAGTTTAAAAAAAATACTAGAACTCCTGAAAATATCTCAGCATATCACACCTGAAATTTGAGAAAATTGAAATTTTTAGAGTAAATTTTTTTCGTAATAAAAAAGGCAGCACCGAGATGTGAACTCCGGGTTTTTGCACTAAGCTAAGCATGAGCTATCATTTAAGACCAAAAATAAGCCTAGAACTCTTGAAAATATATCAGCATATCACACCTGTAGTTTGAGAAATTGTAAATTTCAGAGTAAATTTTTTCGTAATAAAAAAGGCAGCACCGAGATGTGAACTCCGAGTTTTCGCACTAAGCTAAGCATGAGCTATCATTTAAGACCAAAACTAAGCCTAGAACTCTTGAAAATATATCAGCATATCACACCTGTAGTTTGAGAAATTCTAAATTTCAGAGTAAATTTTTTCGTAATAAAAAAGGCAGCGCAGAGCCTGGAACTACGTGGTTTTGTACGTAACCGAGCATTAGCTATCGTTTAAGACCAAAAACAAGCCTAGAACTCCTTAAAATATATCAGCATATCACACCTGAAATTTGAGAAAATCTAAATTACAGAGTAATTTTTTTCGTAATAAAAAAAGGCAGCGCAGAGCCAGAAACTGCAAGTTTTTGTACGTAACCGAGCATAAGCTATCGTTTGAGACTAAAAACAAGCCCCAAATTCCTGAAAATATATCAGCATATCACATCTTAAATTTGAGAAAATCGAAATTTCAGACTTATTTTTTTCATAGAACATAAGTACACTCAGAGCCAGGAACTACGCGGTTTTGTACGTAACCAGGCATGAGCTATCGTTTGAGACCAAAAGCAAGCCTAGAACTCCTGAAAATATATCAGCATATCACACCTGAAATATGAGAAAATCGATATTTCAAACTTATTTTTTCGCAGAACATAAGTAAACGTAGAGCGCGGAACTCCGCGGTTTTGGACGAAACCAAGCTTAAGCTATCATTTGAGACCAATAACAAGCCAATAACTCCTGAAAATATATCAGCATATCACACCTGAAATTTGAGAAAACTTAAATTTTCAGAATAAAAATTTTTTGGTAATAAAAAAGGCAGCACAGAGACGGGAACTTCACGGTTTTCGATGAAACCAAGCATGTGCTATCATTTGAGGCCAATAACAAGCCAAGAACTCCTGAAAATATATCATCATATCACACCTAAAATTTGAGAAATTCGAAATTTCAGAGTTAATTTTTTTTGTTACAAAAAAGGCAGCACAGAGGCGGGAACTCCACGGTTTGGAACTAATCTAAGCATGAGCTATCATTTAAGACTAGAAACAAGCCATAAACTCCTGAAATAATATCAGCATATCACACCTGAAATTTAAAAAAATTGAAATTTTCAGAATAAAATTTTTTCGTAATAAAAAAGGCAGCACAGAGAAGGGAACTTCGCGGTTTTCGACGAAACCAAGACTGTCCTATCATTTGAGACCACTAACAAGCTAAGAACTCCTGTAAATATATCAGCATATCACTCCTAAAGTTTGAGAAAATCGAAATTTCAGATTTAATTTTTTTCGTTACAAAAAAGGCAGCACAGAGGCGGGAACTCCGCGGTTTGGAACTAACCTAAGCATGAGCTATCATATAAGACTAAAAACAAGCCATAAACTCCTGAAAATATATCAGCATATCACACCTGAAATTTAAAAAAATTGAAATTTTCAGAATAAAAATTTTTCGTAATAAAAAAGGCAGCACAGAGACGGGAACTCCGCGGTTTTGGACGAAACCAAGCTTGAGCTATCATTTGAGACCAATGACAAGCCAAGAACTCCTGAAAATAAATCAGCATATCACACCTGATGTTTGAGAAAACTTAAATTTTCAGAATAAAAATTGTTTGGTAATAAAAAAGGTAGCACAGAGACGGGAACTTCGCGGTTTTCGACGAAACCAAGCTTGTGCTATCATTTGAGACCAATCACAAAACAAGAACTCCTGTTAATATATCAGCATACCACACCTAAATATTGAGAAAATCGAAATTTCAGAGTTAATTTTTTTCGTTACAAAAAAGGCTGCACAGAGACGGGAACTTGAACTAATCTAAATATGATCTATCATTTAAGTTTAAAAAAAATCCTAGAACTCCTGAAAATATCTCAGCATATCACACCTGAAGTTTGAGAAAATTGAAATTTTTAGAGTAAATTCTTTTCGTAATAAAAAAGGCAGCACCGAGATGTGAACTCCGGGTTTTTGCACTAAGCTAAGCATGAGCTATCATTTAAGACCAAAAATAAGCCTAGAACTCTTGAAAATATATCAGCATATCACACCTGTAGTTTGAGAAATTCTAAATTTCAGAGTAAATTTTTTCGTAATAAAAAAGGCAGCACGGAGATGTGAACTCCGAGTTTTCGCACTAAGCTAAGCATAAGCTATCATTTAAGACCAAAAATAAGCCTAGAACTCTTGAAAATATATCAGCATATCACACCTGTAGTTTGAGAAATTCTAAATTTCAGAGTAAATTTTTTCGTAATAAAAAAGGCAGCGCAGAGCCTGGAACTGCGTGGTTCTGTACGTAGCAGAGCATTAGCTATCGTTTAAGACCAAAAACAAGCCTAGAACTCCTGAAAATATATCAGCATATCACACCTGAAATTTGAGAAAATCTAAATTACAGAGTAATTTTTTTCGTAATAAAAAAAGGCAGCGCAGAGCCAGAAACTGCAAGTTTTTGTACGTAACCGAGCATAAGCTATCGTTTCAGACTAAAAACAAGCCCCAAATTCCTGAAAATATATCAGCATATCACATCTTAAATTTGAGAAAATCGAAATTTCAGACTTATTTTTTTCATAGAACATAAGTACACTCAGAGCCAGGAACTACGCGGTTTTGTACGTAACCAGGCATGAGCTATCGTTTGAGACCAAAAGCAAGCCTAGAACTCCTGAAAATATATCAGCATATCACACCTGAAATATGAGAAAATCGATATTTCAAACTTATTTTTTCGCAGAACATAAGTAAACGTAGAGCGCGGAACTCCGCGGTTTTGGACGAAACCAAGCTTAAGCTATCATTTGAGACCAATAATATGCCAATAACTCCTGAAAATATATCAGCATATCACACCTGAAATTTGAGAAAACTTAAATTTTCAGAATAAAAATTTTTTGGTAATAAAAAAGGCAGCACAGAGACGGGAACTTCGCGGTTTTCGATGAAGCCAAGCATGTGCTATCATTTGAGACCAATAACAAGCCAAGAACTCCTGAAAATATATCATCATATCACACCTAAAATTTGAGAAATTCGAAATTTCAGAGTTAATTTTTTTCGTTACAAAAAAGGCAGCACAGAGGCGGGAACTCCGCGGTTTGGAACTAATCTAAGCATGAGCTATCATGTAAGACTAAAAACAAGCCATAAACTCCTGAAAATATATCAGCATATCACACCTGATGTTTGAGAAAACTTAAATTTTCAGAATAAAAATTGTTTGGTAATAAAAAAGGTAGCACAGAGACGGGAACTTCGCGGTTTTCGACGAAACCAAGCTTGTGCTATCATTTGAGACCAATCACAAAACAAGAACTCCTGTTAATATATCAGCATTCCACACCTAAAGATTGAGAAAATCGAAATTTCAGAGTTAATTTTTTTCGTTACAAAAAAGGCTGCACAGAGACGGGAACTTGAACTAATCTAAATATGATCTATCATTTAAGTTTAAAAAAAATCCTAGATCTCCTGAAAATATCTCAGCATATCACACCTGAAGTTTGAGAAAATCTAAATTTCAGAGTAAATTTTTTCGTAATAAAAAAGGCAGCGCAGAGCCTGGAACTGCGTGGTTTTGTACGAAACCGAGCATTAGCTATCGTTTAAGACCAAAAACAAGCCTAGAACTCCTGAAAATATATCAGCATATCACACGTGAAATTTGAGAAAATCTATATTACAGAATAATTTTTTTCGTAATAAAAAAAGGCAGCGCAGAGCCAGAAACTGCAAGTTTTTGTACGTAACCGAGCATAAGCTATCGTTTGAGACTAAAAACAAGCCCCAAATTCCTGATAATATATCAGCATATCACATCTTAAATTTGAGAAAATCGAAATTTCAGACTTATTTTTTTCATAGAACATAAGTACACTCAGAGCCAGGAACTACGCGGTTTTGTACGTAACCAAGCATGAGCTATCGTTTGAGACCAAAATCAAGCCTAGAACTCCTGAAAATATCTCAGCATATCACACCTGAAGTTTGAGAAAATTGAAATTTTTAGAGTAAATTTTTTTCGTAATAAAAAAGGCAGCACCGAGATGTGAACTCCGGGTTTTTGCACTAAGCAAAGCATGAGCTATCATTTAAGACCAAAAATAAGCCTAGAACTCTTGAAAATATATCAGCATATCACACCTGTAGTTTGAGAAATTCTAAATTTCAGAGTAAATTTTTTCGTAATAAAAAAGGCAGCACCGAGATGTGAACTCCGAGTTTTCGCACTAAGCTAAGCATGAGCTATCATTTAAGACCAAAAATAAGCCTAGAACTCTTGAATATATATCAGCATATCACACCTGTAGTTTGAGAAATTCTAAATTTCAGAGTAAATTTTTTCGTAATAAAAAAGGCAGCGCAGAGCCTGGAACTGCGTGGTTTTGTACGTAACCGAGCATAAGCTATCGTTTGAGACTAAAAACAAGCCCCAAATTCCTGAAAATATATCAGCATATCACATCTTAAATTTGAGAAAATCGAAATTTCAGACTTATTTTTTTCATAGAACATAAGTACACTCAGAGCCAGGAACTACGCGGTTTTGTACGTAACCAGGCATGAGCTATCGTTTGAGACCAAAAGCAAGCCTAGAACTCCTGAAAATATATCAGCATATCACACCTGAAATATGAGAAAATCGATATTTCAAACTTATTTTTTCGCAGAACATAAGTAAACGTAGAGCGCGGAACTCCGCGGTTTTGGACGAAACCAAGCTTAAGCTATCATTTGAGACCAATAACAAGCCAATAACTCCTGAAAATATATCAGCATATCACACCTGAAATTTGAGAAAACTTAAATTTTCAGAATAAAAATTTTTTGGTAATAAAAAAGGCAGCACAGAGACGGGAACTTCGCGGTTTTCGATGAAGCCAAGCATGTGCTATCATTTGAGACCAATAACAATCCAAGAACTCCTGAAAATATATAATCATATCACACCTAAAGTTTGAGAAATTCGAAATTTCAGAGTTAATTTTTTTCGTTACAAAAAAGGCAGCACAGAGGCGGGAACTCCGCGGTTTGGAACTAATCTAAGCTTGAGCTATCATTTAAGACTAGAAACAAGCCATAAACTTCTGAAAATATTTCAGCATATTACACCTGAAATTTAAAAAAATTGAAATTTTCAGAATTAAATTTTTTCGTAATAAAAAAGGCAGCACAGAGAAGGGAACTTCGCGGTTTTCGACGAAACCAAGATTGTCCTATCATTTGAGACCAATAACAAGCTAAGAACTCCTGTAAATATATCAGCATATCACTCCTAAAGTTTGAGAAAATCGAAATTTCAGATTTAATTTTTTTCGTTACAAAAAAGGCAGCACAGAGGCGGGAACTCCGCGGTTTGGAACTAATCTAAGCATGAGCTATCACATAAGACTAAAAACAAGCCATAAACTCCTGAAAATATATCAGCATATCACACCTTAAATTTAAAAAAATTGAAATTTTCAGAATAAAAATATTTCGTAATAAAAAAGGCAGCACAGAGACGGGAACTCCGCGGTTTTGGACGAAACCAAGCTTGAGCTATCATATGAGACCAATGACAAGCCAATAACTCCTGAAAATATATCAGCATATCACACCTGATGTTTGAGAAAACTTAAATTTTCAGAATAAAAATTGTTTGGTAATAAAAAAGGTAGCACAGAGACGGGAACTTCGCGGTTTTCGACGAAACCAAGCTTGTGCTATCATTTGAGACCAATCACAAAACAAGAACTCCTGTTAATATATCAGCATACCACACCTAAAGATTGAGAAAATCGAAATTTCAGAGTTAATTTTTTTCGTTACAAAAAAGGCTGCACAGAGACGGGAACTTGAACTAATCTAAATATGATCTATCATTTAAGTTTAAAAAAATCCTAGAACTCCTGAAAATATCTCAGCATATCACACCTGAAGTTTGAGAAAATTGAAATTTTTAGAGTAAATTTTTTTCGTAATAAAAAAGGCAGCACCGAGATGTGAACTCCGGGTTTTTGCACTAAGCTAAGCATGAGCTATCATTTAAGACCAAAAAAAAGCCTAGAACTCTTGAAAATATATCAGCATATCACACCTGTAGTTTGAGAAATTCTAAATTTCAGAGTAAATTTTTTCGTAATAAAAAAGGCAGGACCGAGATGAGAACTCCGAGTTTTCGCACTAAGCTAAGCATGAGCTATCATTTAAGACCAAAAATAAGCCTAGAACTCTTGAAAATATATCAGCATATCACACCTGTAGTTTGAGAAATTCTAAATTTCAGAGTAAATTTTTTCGTAATAAAAAAGGCAGCGCAGAGCCTGGAACTGCGTGGTTTTGTACGTAGCCGAGCATTAGCTATCGTTTAAGACCAAAAACAAGCCTAGAACTCCTGAAAATATATCAGCATATCACACCTGAAATTTGAGAAAATCTAAATTACAGAGTAATTTTTTTCGTAATAAAAAAAGGCAGCGCAGAGCCAGAAACTGCAAGTTTTTGTACGTAACCGAGCATAAGCTATCGTTTCAGACTAAAAACAAGCCCCAAATTCCTGAAAATATATCAGCATATCACATCTTAAATTTGAGAAAATCGAAATTTCAGACTTATTTTTTTCATAGAACATAAGTACACTCAGAGCCAGGAACTACGCGGTTTTGTACGTAACCAAGCATGAGCTATCGTTTGAGACCAAAAGCAAGCCTAGAACTCCTGAAAATATATCAGCATATCACACCTGAAATATGAGAAAATCGATATTTCAAACTTATTTTTTCGCAGAACATAAGTAAACGTAGGCCGCGGAACTCCGCGGTTTTGGACGAAACCAAGCTTAAGCTATCATTTGAGACCAATAACAAGCCAATAACTCCTGAAAATATATCAGCATATCACACCTGAAATTTGAGAAAACTTAAATTTTCAGAATAAAAATTTTTTGGTAATAAAAAAGGCAGCACAGAGACGGGAACTTCGCGGTTTTCGATGAAGCCAAGCATGTGCTATCATTTGAGACCAATCACAAAACAAGAACTCCTGTTAATATATCATCATATCACACCTAAAATTTGAGAAATTCTAAATTTCAGAGTTAATTTTTTTAGTTACAAAAAAGGCAGCACAGAGGCGGGAACTCCGCGGTTTGGAACTAATCTAAGCATGAGCTATAATTTAAGACTAAAAACAAGCCATAAACTCCTGAAAATATATCAGCATATCACACCTGAAATTTAAAAAAATTGAAATTTTCAGAATAAAGTTTTTTCGTAATAAAAAAGGCAGCACAGAGAAGGGAACTTCGCGGTTTTCGACGAAACCAAGATTGTCCTATCATTTGAGACCAATAACAAGCTAAGAAATCCTGTAAATATATCAGCATATCACTCCTAAAGTTTGAGAAAATCGAAATTTCAGAGTTAATTTTTTTCGTTACAAAAAAGGCAGCACAGAGGCGGGAACTCCGCCGTTTGGAACTAATCTAAGCATGAGCTATCATTCAAGACTAAAAACAAGCCATAAACTCCTGAAAATATATGAGCATATCACACCTGAAATTTAAAAAAATTGAAATTTTCAGAATAAAAATTTTTCGTAATAAAAAAGGCAGCACAGAGACGGGAACTCCGCGGTTTTGGACGAAACCAAGCTTGAGCTATCATTTGAGACCAATGACAAGCCAAGAACTCCTGAAAATATATCAGCATATCACACCTGATATTTGAGAAAACTTAAATTTTCAGATTAAAAATTGTTTGGTAATAAAAAAGGTAGCACAGAGACGGGAACTTCGCGGTTTTCGACGAAACAAAGCTTGTGCTATCATTTGAGACCAATCACAAAACAAGAACTCCTGTTAATATATCAGCATACCACACCTAAAGATTGAGAAAATCGAAATTTCAGAGTTAATTTTTTTCGTTACAAAAAAGGCAGCACAGAGGCGGGAACTCCGCGGTTTGGAACTAATCTAAGCATGAGCTATCATTTAAGACTAGACACAAGCCATAAACTCCTGAAAATATATCAGCATATTACACCTGAAATTTAAAAAAATTGAAATTTTCAGAATAAAATTTTTTCGTAATAAAAAAGGCAGCACAGAGAAGGGAACTTCGCGGTTTTCGACGAAACCAAGATTGTCCTATCATTTGAGACCAATAAAAAGCTAAGAACTCCTGTAAATATATCAGCATATCACTCCTAAAGTTTGAGAAAATCGTAATTTCAGATTTAATTTTTTTCGTTACAAAAAAGGCAGCACAGAGGCGGGAACTTCGCGGTTTGGAACTAATCTAAGCATGAGCTATCATTTGAGACTAAAAACAAGCCATAAACTCCTGAAAATATATCAGCATATCACACCTGAAATTTAAAAAAATTGAAATTTTCAGAATAAAAATTTTTCGTAAGAAAAAAGGCAGCACAGAGACGGGAACTCCGCGGTTTTGGACGAAACCAAGCTTGAGCTATCATTTGAGGCCAATGACAAGCCAAGAACTCCTGAAAATATATCAGCATATCACACCTGATGTTTGAGAAAACTTAAATTTTCAGAATAAAAATTGTTTGGTAATAAAAAAGGTAGCACAGAGACGGGGACTTCGCGGTTTTCGACGAAACCAAGCTTGTGCTATCATTTGAGACCAATCACAAAACAAAAACTCCTGTTAATATATCAGCATACCACACCTAAAGATTGAGAAAATCGAAATTTCAGAGTTATTTTTTTTCGTTACAAAAAAGGCTGCACAGAGACGGGAACTTGAACTAATCTAAATATGATCTATCATTTAAGTTTAAAAAAAATCCTAGAACTCCTGAAAATATCTCAGCATATCACACCTGAAGTTTGAGAAAATTGAAATTTTTAGAGTAAATTTTTTTCGTAATAAAAAAGGCAGCACCGAGATGTGAACTCCGGGTTTTTGCACTAAGCTAAGCATGAGCTATCATTTAAGACCAAAAATAAGCCTAGAACTCTTGAAAATATATCAGCATATCACACCTGTAGTTTGAGAAATTCTAAATTTCAGAGTAAATTTTTTCGTAATAAAAAAGGCAGCACCGAGATGTGAACTCCGAGTTTTCGCACTAAGCTAAGCATGAGCTATCATTTAAGACCAAAAATAAGCCTAGAACTCTTGAAAATATATCAGCATATCACACCTGTAGTTTGAGAAATTCTAAATTTCAGAGTAAATTTTTTCGTAATAAAAAAGGCAGCGCAGAGCCTGGAACTGCGTGGTTTTGTACGTAACCGAGCATTAGCTATCGTTTAAGACCAAAAACAAGCCTAGAACTCCTTAAAATATATCAGCATATCACACCTGAAATTTGAGAAAATCTAAATTACAGAGTAATTTTTTTCGTAATAAAAAAAGGCAGCGCAGAGCCAGAAACTGCAAGTTTTTGTACGTAACCGAGCATAAGCTATCGTTTGAGACTAAAAACAAGCCCCAAATTCCTGAAAATATATCAGCATATCACATCTTAAATTTGAGAAAATCGAAATTTCAGACTTATTTTTTTCATAGAACATAAGTACACTCAGAGCCAGGAACTACGCGGTTTTGTACGTAACCAGGCATGAGCTATCGTTTGAGACCAAAAACAAGCCTAGAACTCCTGAAAATATATCAGCATATCACACCTGAAATATGAGAAAATCGATATTTCAAACTTATTTTTTCGCAGAACATAAGTAAACGTAGAGCGCGGAACTCCGCGGTTTTGGACGAAACCAAGCTTAAGCTATCATTTGAGACCAATAACAAGCCAATAACTCCTGAAAATATATCAGCATATCACACCTGAAATTTGAGAAAACTTAAATTTTCAGAATAAAAATTTTTTGGTAATAAAAAAGGCAGCACAGAGACGGGAACTTCACGGTTTTCGATGAAGCCAAGCATGTGCTATCATTTGAGGCCAATAACAAGCCAAGAACTCCTGAAAATATATCATCATATCACACCTAAAATTTGAGAAATTCGAAATTTCAGAGTTAATTTTTTTTGTTACAAAAAAGGCAGCACAGAGGCGGGAACTCCGCGGTTTGGAACTAATCTAAGCATGAGCTATCATTTAAGACTAGAAACAAGCCATAAACTCCTGAAATAATATCAGCATATCACACCTGAAATTTAAAAAAATTGAAATTTTCAGAATAAAATTTTTTCGTAATAAAAAAGGCAGCACAGAGAAGGGAACTTCGCGGTTTTCGACGAAACCAAGACTGTCCTATCATTTGAGACCAATAACAAGCTAAGAACTCCTGTAAATATATCAGCATATCACTCCTAAAGTTTGAGAAAATCGAAATTTCAGATTTAATTTTTTTCGTTACAAAAAAGGCAGCACAGAGGCGGGAACTCCGCGGTTTGGAACTAACCTAAGCATGAGCTATCATTTAAGACTAAAAACAAGCCATAAACTCCTGAAAATATATCAGCATATCACACCTGAAATTTAAAAAAATTGAAATTTTCAGAATAAAAATTTTTCGTAATAAAAAAGGCAGCACAGAGACGGGAACTCCGCGGTTTTGGACGAAACCAAGCTTGAGCTATCATTTGAGACCAATGACAAGCCAAGAACTCCTGAAAATAAATCAGCATATCACACCTGATGTTTGAGAAAACTTAAATTTTCAGAATAAAAATTGTTTGGTAATAAAAAAGGTAGCACAGAGACGGGAACTTCGCGGTTTTCGACGAAACCAAGCTTGTGCTATCATTTGAGACCAATCACAAAACAAGAACTCCTGTTAATATATCAGCATACCACACCTAAATATTGAGAAAATCGAAATTTCAGAGTTAATTTTTTTCGTTACAAAAAAGGCTGCACAGAGACGGGAACTTGAACTAATCTAAATATGATCTATCATTTAAGTTTAAAAAAAATCCTAGAACTCCTGAAAATATCTCAGCATATCACACCTGAAGTTTGAGAAAATTGAAATTTTTAGAGTAAATTCTTTTCGTAATAAAAAAGGCAGCACCGAGATGTGAACTCCGGGTTTTTGCACTAAGCTAAGCATGAGCTATCATTTAAGACCAAAAATAAGCCTAGAACTCTTGAAAATATATCAGCATATCACACCTGTAGTTTGAGAAATTCTAAATTTCAGAGTAAATTTTTTCGTAATAAAAAAGGCAGCACGGAGATGTGAACTCCGAGTTTTCGCACTAAGCTAAGCATGAGCTATCATTTAAGACCAAAAATAAGCCTAGAACTCTTGAAAATATATCAGCATATCACACCTGTAGTTTGAGAAATTCTAAATTTCAGAGTAAATTTTTTCGTAATAAAAAAGGCAGCGCAGAGCCTGGAACTGCGTGGTTCTGTACGTAGCAGAGCATTAGCTATCGTTTAAGACCAAAAACAAGCCTAGAACTCCTGAAAATATATCAGCATATCACACCTGAAATTTGAGAAAATCTAAATTACAGAGTAATTTTTTTCGTAATAAAAAAAGGCAGCGCAGAGCCAGAAACTGCAAGTTTTTGTACGTAACCGAGCATAAGCTATCGTTTCAGACTAAAAACAAGCCCCAAATTCCTGAAAATATATCAGCATATCACATCTTAAATTTGAGAAAATCGAAATTTCAGACTTATTTTTTTCATAGAACATAAGTACACTCAGAGCCAGGAACTACGCGGTTTTGTACGTAACCAGGCATGAGCTATCGTTTGAGACCAAAAGCAAGCCTAGAACTCCTGAAAATATATCAGCATATCACACCTGAAATATGAGAAAATCGATATTTCAAACTTATTTTTTCGCAGAACATAAGTAAACGTAGAGCGCGGAACTCCGCGGTTTTGGACGAAACCAAGCTTAAGCTATCATTTGAGACCAATAATAAGCCAATAACTCCTGAAAATATATCAGCATATCACACCTGAAATTTGAGAAAACTTAAATTTTCAGAATAAAAATTTTTTGGTAATAAAAAAGGCAGCACAGAGACGGGAACTTCGCGGTTTTTGATGAAGCCAAGCATGTGCTATCATTTGAGACCAATAACAAGCCAAGAACTCCTGAAAATATATCATCATATCACACCTAAAATTTGAGAAATTCGAAATTTCAGAGTTAATTTTTTTCGTTACAAAAAAGGCAGCACAGAGGCGGGAACTCCGCGGTTTGGAACTAATCTAAGCATGAGCTATCATTTAAGACTAAAAACAAGCCATAAACTCCTGAAAATATATCAGCATATCACACCTGAAATTTAAAAAAATTTAAATTTTCAGTTTAAAATTTTTTCGTAATAAAAAAGGCAGCACAGAGAAGGGAACTTCGCGGTTTTCGACGAAACCAAGATTGTCCTATCATTTGAGACCACTAACAAGCTCAGAACTCCTGTAAATATATCAGCATATCACTCCTAAAATTTGAGAAAATCGAAATTTAAGATTTAATTTTTTTCGTTACAAAAAAGGCAGCACAGAGGCGGGAACTCCGCGGTTTGGAACTAATCTAAGCATGAGCTATCATTTAAGACTAAAAACAAGCCATAAACTCCTGAAAATATATCAGCATATCACACCTGAAATTTAAAAAAATTGAAATTTTCAGAATAAAAATTTTTCGTAATAAAAAAGGCAGCACAGAGACGGGAACTCCGCGGTTTTGGACGAAACCAAGCTTGAGCTATCATTTGAGACCAATGACAAGCCAAGAACTCCTGAAAATATATCAGCATATCACACCTGATGTTTGAGAAAACTTAAATTTTCAGAATAAAAATTGTTTGGTAATAAAAAAGGTAGCACAGAGACGGGAACTTCGTGGTTTTCGACGAAACCAAGCTTGTGCTATCATTCGAGACCAATCACAAAACAAGAACTCCTGTTAATATATCAGCATTCCACACCTAAAGATTGAGAAAATCGAAATTTCAGAGTTAATTTTTTTCGTTACAAAAAAGGCTGCACAGAGACGGGAACTTGAACTAATCTAAATATGATCTATCATTTAAGTTTAAAAAAAATCCTAGATCTCCTGAAAATATCTCAGCATATCACACCTGAAGTTTGAGAAAATTGAAATTTTTAGAGTAAATTTTTTTCGTAATAAAAAGGCAGCACCGAGATGTGAACTCCGGGATTTTGCACTAAGCTAAGCATGAGCTATCATTTAAGACCAAAAATAAGCCAAGAACTCTTGAAAATATATCAGCATATCACACCTGTAGTTTGAGAAATTCTAAATTTCAGAGTAAATTTTTTCGTAATAAAAAAGGCAGCACCGAGATGTGAAATCCGAGTTTTCGCACTAAGCTAAGCATAAGCTATCATTTAAGACCAAAAATAAGCCTAGAACTCTTGAAAATATATCAGCATATCACACCTGTAGTTTGAGAAATTCTAAATTTCAGAGTAAATTTTTTCGTAATAAAAAAGGCAGCGCAGAGCCTGGAACTGCGTGGTTCTGTACGTAGCAGAGCATTAGCTATCGTTTAAGACCAAAAACAAGCCTAGAACTCCTGAAAATATATCAGCATATCACACCTGAAATTTGAGAAAATCTAAATTACAGAGTAATTTTTTTCGTAATAAAAAAAGGCAGCGCAGAGCCAGAAACTGCAAGTTTTTGTACGTAACCGAGCATAAGCTATCGTTTCAGACTAAAAACAAGCCCCAAATTCCTGAAAATATATCAGCATATCACATCTTAAATTTGAGAAAATCGAAATTTCAGACTTATTTTTTTCATAGAACATAAGTACACTCAGAGCCAGGAACTACGCGGTTTTGTACGTAACCAGGCATGAGCTATCGTTTGAGACCAAAAGCAAGCCTAGAACTCCTGAAAATATATCAGCATATCACACCTGAAATATGAGAAAATCGATATTTCAAACTTATTTTTTCGCAGAACATAAGTAAACGTAGAGCGCGGAACTCCGCGGTTTTGGACGAAACCAAGCTTAAGCTATCATTTGAGACCAATAATAAGCCAATAACTCCTGAAAATATATCAGCATATCACACCTGAAATTTGAGAAAACTTAAATTTTCAGAATAAAAATTTTTTGGTAATAAAAAAGGCAGCACAGAGACGGGAACTTCGCGGTTTTTGATGAAGCCAAGCATGTGCTATCATTTGAGACCAATAACAAGCCAAGAACTCCTGAAAATATATCATCATATCACACCTAAAATTTGAGAAATTCGAAATTTCAGAGTTAATTTTTTTCGTTACAAAAAAGGCAGCACAGAGGCGGGAACTCCGCGGTTTGGAACTAATCTAAGCATGAGCTATCATTTAAGACTAAAAACAAGCCATAAACTCCTGAAAATATATCAGCATATCACACCTGAAATTTAAAAAAATTGAAATTTTCAGAATAAAATTTTTTCGTAATAAAAAAGGCAGCACAGAGAAGGGAACTTCGCGGTTTTCGACGAAACCAAGATTGTCCTATCATTTGAGACCACTAACAAGCTCAGAACTCCTGTAAATATATCAGCATATCACTCCTAAAATTTGAGAAAATCGAAATTTAAGATTTAATTTTTTTCGTTACAAAAAAGGCAGCACAGAGGCGGGAACTCCGCGGTTTGGAACTAATCTAAGCATGAGCTATCATTTAAGACTAAAAACAAGCCATAAACTCCTGAAAATATATCAGCATATCACACCTGAAATTTCAAAAAATTGAAATTTTCAGAATAAAAATTTTTCGTAATAAAAAAGGCAGCACAGAGACGGGAACTCCGCGGTTTTGGACGAAACCAAGCTTGAGCTATCATTTGAGACCAATGACAAGCCAAGAACTCCTGAAAATATATCAGCATATCACACCTGATGTTTGAGAAAACTTAAATTTTCAGAATAAAAATTGTTTGGTAATAAAAAAGGTAGCACAGAGACGGGAACTTCGCGGTTTTCGACGAAACCAAGCTTGTGCTATCATTCGAGACCAATCACAAAACAAGAACTCCTGTTAATATATCAGCATTCCACACCTAAAGATTGAGAAAATCGAAATTTCAGAGTTAATTTTTTTCGTTACAAAAAAGGCTGCACAGAGACGGGAACTTGAACTAATCTAAATATGATCTATCATTTAAGTTTAAAAAAAATCCTAGATCTCCTGAAAATATCTCAGCATATCACACCTGAAGTTTGAGAAAATTGAAATTTTTAGAGTAAATTTTTTTCGTAATAAAAAGGCAGCACCGAGATGTGAACTCCGGGATTTTGCACTAAGCTAAGCATGAGCTATCATTTAAGACCAAAAATAAGCCAAGAACTCTTGAAAATATATCAGCATATCACACCTGTAGTTTGAGAAATTCTAAATTTCAGAGTAAATTTTTTCGTAATAAAAAAGGCAGCACCGAGATGTGAAATCCGAGTTTTCGCACTAAGCTAAGCATAAGCTATCATTTAAGACCAAAAATAAGCCTAGAACTCTTGAAAATATATCAGCATATCACACCTGTAGTTTGAGAAATTCTAAATTTCAGAGTAAATTTTTTCGTAATAAAAAAGGCAGCGCAGAGCCTGGAACTGCGTGGTTTTGTACGTAGCCGAGCATTAGCTATCGTTTAAGACCAAAAACAAGCCTAGAACTCCTGAAAATATATCAGCATATCACACCTGAAATTTGAGAAAATCTAAATTACAGAGTAATTTTTTTCGTAATAAAAAAAGGCAGCGCAGAGCCAGAAACTGCAAGTTTTTGTACGTAACCGAGCATAAGCTATCGTTTGAGACTAAAAACAAGCCCCAAATTCCTGAAAATATATCAGCATATCACATCTTAAATTTGAGAAAATCGAAATTTCAGACTTATTTTTTCATAGAACATAAGTACACTCACAGCCAGGAACTACGCGGTTTTGTACGTAACCAAGCATGAGCTATCGTTTGAGGCCAAAAGCAAGACTAGAACTCCTGAAAATATATCAGCATATCACACCTGAAATATGAGAAAATCGATATTTCAAACTTATTTTTTCGCAGAACATAAGTAAACGTAGAGCGCGGAACTCCGCGGTTTTGGACGAAACCAAGCTTAAGCTATCATTTGAGACCAATAACAAGCCAATAACTCCTGAAAATATATCAGCATATCACACCTGAAATTTGATAAAACTTAAATTTTCAGAATAAAAATTTTTTGGTAATAAAAAAGATAGCACAGAGACGGGAACTTCGCGGTTTTCGATGAAACCAAGCATGTGCTATCATTTGAGATCAATAACAAGCCAAGAACTCCTGAAAATATATCATCATATCACACCTAAAATTTGAGAAATTCGAAATTTCAGAGTTAATTTTTTTCGTTACAAAAAAGGCAGCACAGAGGCGGGAACTCCGCGGTTTGGAACTAATCTAAGCATGAGCTATCATGTAAGACTAAAAACAAGCCATAAACTCCTGAAAATATATCAGCATATCACACCTGATGTTTGAGAAAACTTAAATTTTCAGAATAAAAATTGTTTGGTAATAAAAAAGGTAGCACAGAGACGGGAACTTCGCGGTTTTCGACGAAACCAAGCTTGTGCTATCATTTGAGACCAATCACAAAACAAGAACTCCTGTTAATATATCAGCATACCACACCTAAAGATTGAGAAAATCGAAATTTCAGAGTTAATTTTTTTCGTTACAAAAAAGGCTGCACAGAGACGGGAACTTGAACTAATCTAAATATGATCTATCATTTAAGTTTAAAAAAAATCCTAGAACTCCTGAAAATATCTCAGCATATCACACCTGAAGTTTGAGAAAATTGAAATTTTTAGAGTAAATTTTTTTCGTAATAAAAAAGGCAGCACCGAGATATGAACTCCGGGATTTTGCACTAAGCTAAGCATGAGCTATCATTTAAGACCAAAAATAAGCCTAGAACTCTTGAAAATATATCAGCATATCACACCTGTAGTTTGAGAAATTCTAAATTTCAGAGTAAATTTTTTCGTAATAAAAAAGGCAGCACCGAGATGTGAACTCCGAGTTTTCGCACTAAGCTAAGCATGAGCTATCATTTAAGACCAAAAAAAATCCTAGAACTCCTGAAAATATCTCAGCATATCACACCTGAAGTTTGAGAAAATTGAAATTTTTAGAGTAAATTTTTTTCGTAATAAAAAAGGCAGCACCGAGATGTGAACTCCGGGATTTTGCACTAAGCTAAGCATGAGCTATCATTTAAGACCAAAAATAAGCCTAGAACTCTTGAAAATATATCAGCATATCACACCTGTAGTTTGAGAAATTCTAAATTTCAGAGTAAATTTTTTCGTAATAAAAAAGGCAGCACCGAGATGTGAACTCCGAGTTTTCGCACTAAGCTAAGCATGAGCTATCATTTAAGACCAAAAATAAGCCTAGAACTCTTGAAAATATATCAGCATATCACACCTGTAGTTTGAGAAATTCTAAATTTCAGAGTAAATTTTTTCGTAATAAAAAAGGCAGCGCAGAGCCTGGAACTGCGTGGTTTTGTACGTAGCCGAGCATTAGCTATCGTTTAAGACCAAAAACAAGCCTAGAACTCCTGAAAATATATCAGCATATCACACCTGAAATTTGAGAAAATCTAAATTACAGAGTAATTTTTTTCGTAATAAAAAAAGGCAGCGCAGAGCCAGAAACTGCAAGTTTTTGTACGTAACCGAGCATAAGCTATCGTTTGAGACTAAAAACAAGCCCCAAATTCCTGAAAATATATCAGCATATCACATCTTAAATTTGAGAAAATCGAAATTTCAGACTTATTTTTTTCATAGAACATAAGTACACTCAGAGCCAGGAACTACGCGGTTTTGTACGTAACCAAGCATGAGCTATCGTTTGAGACCAAAAGCAAGCCTAGAACTCCTGAAAATATATCAGCATATCACACCTGAAATATGAGAAAATCGATATTTCAAACTTATTTTTTCGCAGAACACAAGTAAACGTAGAGCGCGGAACTCCGCGGTTTTGGACGAAACCAAGCTTAAGCTATCATTTGAGACCAATAACAAGCCAATAACTCCTGAAAATATATCAGCATATCACACCTGAAATTTGAGAAAACTTAAATTTTCAGAATAAAAATTGTTTGGTAATAAAAAAGGTAGCACAGAGACGGGAACTTCGCGGTTTTCGACGAAACCAAGCTTGTGCTATCATTTGAGACCAATCACAAAACAAGAACTCCTGTTAATATATCAGCATACCACACCTAAATATTGAGAAAATCGAAATTTCAGAGTTAATTTTTTTCGTTACAAAAAAGGCTGCACAGAGACGGGAACTTGAACTAATCTAAATATGATCTATCATTGAAGTTTAAAAAAAATACTAGAACTCCTGAAAATATCTCAGCATATCACACCTGAAATTTGAGAAAATTGAAATTTTTAGAGTAAATTTTTTTCGTAATAAAAAAGGCAGCACCGAGATGTGAACTCCGGGTTTTTGCACTAAGCTAAGCATGAGCTATCATTTAAGACCAAAAATAAGCCTAGAACTCTTGAAAATATATCAGCATATCACACCTGTAGTTTGAGAAATTGTAAATTTCAGAGTAAATTTTTTCGTAATAAAAAAGGCAGCACCGAGATGTGAACTCCGAGTTTTCGCACTAAGCTAAGCATGAGCTATCATTTAAGACCAAAAATAAGCCTAGAACTCTTGAAAATATATCAGCATATCACACCTGTAGTTTGAGAAATTCTAAATTTCAGAGTAAATTTTTTCGTAATAAAAAAGGCAGCGCAGAGCCTGGAACTGCGTGGTTTTGTACGTAACCGAGCATTAGCTATCGTTTAAGACCAAAAACAAGCCTAGAACTCCTTAAAATATATCAGCATATCACACCTGAAATTTGAGAAAATCTAAATTACAGAGTAATTTTTTTCGTAATAAAAAAAGGCAGCGCAGAGCCAGAAACTGCAAGTTTTTGTACGTAACCGAGCATAAGCTATCGTTTGAGACTAAAAACAAGCCCCAAATTCCTGAAAATATATCAGCATATCACATCTTAAATTTGAGAAAATCGAAATTTCAGACTTATTTTTTTCATAGAACATAAGTACACTCAGAGACAGGAACTACGCGGTTTTGTACGTAACCAGGCATGAGCTATCGTTTGAGACCAAAAGCAAGCCTAGAACTCCTGAAAATATATCAGCATATCACACCTGAAATATGAGAAAATCGATATTTCAAACTTATTTTTTCGCAGAACATAAGTAAACGTAGAGCGCGGAACTCCGCGGTTTTGGACGAAACCAAGCTTAAGCTATCATTTGAGACCAATAACAAGCCAATAACTCCTGAAAATATATCAGCATATCACACCTGAAATTTGAGAAAACTTAAATTTTCAGAATAAAAATTTTTTGGTAATAAAAAAGGCAGCACAGAGACGGGAACTTCACGGTTTTCGATGAAGCCAAGCATGTGCTATCATTTGAGGCCAATAACAAGCCAAGAACTCCTGAAAATATATCATCATATCACACCTAAAATTTGAGAAATTCGAAATTTCAGAGTTAATTTTTTTTGTTACAAAAAAGGCAGCACAGAAACGGGAACTCCGCGGTTTGGAACTAATCTAAGCATGAGCTATCATTTAAGACTAGAAACAAGCCATAAACTCCTGAAATAATATCAGCATATCACACCTGAAATTTAAAAAAATTGAAATTTTCAGAATAAAATTTTTTCGTAATAAAAAAGGCAGCACAGAGAAGGGAACTTCGCGGTTTTCGACGAAACCAAGACTGTCCTATCATTTGAGACCACTAACAAGCTAAGAACTCCTGTAAATATATCAGCATATCACTCCTAAAGTTTGAGAAAATCGAAATTTCAGATTTAATTTTTTTCGTTACAAAAAAGGCAGCACAGAGGCGGGAACTCCGCGGTTTGGAACGAACCTAAGCATGAGCTATCATTTAAGACTAAAAACAAGCCACAAACTCCTGAAAATATATCAGCATATCACACCTGAAATTTAAAAAAATTGAAATTTTCAGAATAAAAATTTTTCGTAATAAAAAAGGCAGCACAGAGACGGGAACTCCGCGGTTTTGGACGAAACCAAGCTTGAGCTATCATTTGAGACCAATGACAAGACAAGAACTCCTGAAAATAAATCAGCATATCACACCTGATGTTTGAGAAAACTTAAATTTTCAGAATAAAAATTGTTTGGTAATAAAAAAGGTAGCACAGAGACGGGAACTTCGCGGTTTTCGACGAAACCAAGCTTGTGCTATCATTTGAGACCAATCACAAAACAAGAACTCCTGTTAATATATCAGCATACCACACCTAAATATTGAGAAAATCGAAATTTCAGAGTTAATTTTTTTCGTTACAAAAAAGGCTGCACAGAGACGGGAACTTGAACTAATCTAAATATGATCTATCATTTAAGTTTAAAAAAAATCCTAGAACTCCTGAAAATATCTCAGCATATCACACCTGAAGTTTGAGAAAATTGAAATTTTTAGAGTAAATTCTTTTCGTAATAAAAAAGGCAGCACCGAGATGTGAACTCCGGGTTTTTGCACTAAGCTAAGCATGAGCTATCATTTAAGACCAAAAATAAGCCTAGAACTCTTGAAAATATATCAGCATATCACACCTGTAGTTTGAGAAATTCTAAATTTCAGAGTAAATTTTTTCGTAATAAAAAAGGCAGCACGGAGATGTGAACTCCGAGTTTTCGCACTAAGCTAAGCATAAGCTATCATTTAAGACCAAAAATAAGCCTAGAACTCTTGAAAATATATCAGCATATCACACCTGTAGTTTGAGAAATTCTAAATTTCAGAGTAAATTTTTTCGTAATAAAAAAGGCAGCGCAGAGCCTGGAACTGCGTGGTTCTGTACGTAGCAGAGCATTAGCTATCGTTTAAGACCAAAAACAAGCCTAGAACTCCTGAAAATATATCAGCATATCACACCTGAAATTTGAGAAAATCTAAATTACAGAGTAATTTTTTTCGTAATAAAAAAAGGCAGCGCAGAGCCAGAAACTGCAAGTTTTTGTACGTAACCGAGCATAAGCTATCGTTTCAGACTAAAAACAAGCCCCAAATTCCTGAAAATATATCAGCATATCACATCTTAAATTTGAGAAAATCGAAATTTCAGACTTATTTTTTTCATAGAACATAAGTACACTCAGAGCCAGGAACTACGCGGTTTTGTACGTAACCAAGCATGAGCTATCGTTTGAGACCAAAAGCAAGCCTAGAACTCCTGAAAATATATCAGCATATCACACCTGAAATATGAGAAAATCGATATTTCAAACTTATTTTTTCGCAGAACATAAGTAAACGTAGAGCGCGGAACTCCGCGGTTTTGGACGAAACCAAGCTTAAGCTATCATTTGAGACCAATAATATGCCAATAACTCCTGAAAATATATCAGCATATCACACCTGAAATTTGAGAAAACTTAAATTTTCAGAATAAAAATTTTTTGGAAATAAAAAAGGCAGCACAGAGACGGGAACTTCGCGGTTTTTGATGAAGCCAAGCATGTGCTATCATTTGAGACCAATAACAAGCCAAGAACTCCTGAAAATATATCATCATATCACACCTAAAATTTGAGAAATTCGAAATTTCAGAGTTAATTTTTTTCGTTACAAAAAAGGCAGCACAGAGGCGGGAACTCCGCGGTTTGGAACTAATCTAAGCATGGGCTATCATTTAAGACTAAAAACAAGCCATAAACTCCTGAAAATATATCAGCATATCACACCTGAAATTTAAAAAAATTGAAATTTTCAGAATAAAAATTTTTCGTAATAAAAAAGGCAGCACAGAGACGGGAACTCCGCGGTTTTGGACGAAACCAAGCTTGAGCTATCATTTGAGACCAATGACAAGCCAAGAACTCCTGAAAATATATCAGCATATCACACCTGATGTTTGAGAAAACTTAAATTTTCAGAATAAAAATTGTTTGGTAATAAAAAAAGGTAGCACAGAGACGGGAACTTCGCGGTTTTCGACGAAACCAAGCTTGTGCTATCATTTGAGACCAATCACAAAACAAGAACTCCTGTTAATATATCAGCATTCCACACCTAAAGATTGAGAAAATCGAAATTTCAGAGTTAATTTTTTTCGTTACAAAAAAGGCTGCACAGAGACGGGAACTTGAACTAATCTAAATATGATCTATCATTTAAGTTTAAAAAAAATCCTAGATCTCCTGAAAATATCTCAGCATATCACACCTGAAGTTTGAGAAAATTGAAATTTTTAGAGTAAATTTTTTTCCTAATAAAAAGGCAGCACCGAGATGTGAACTCCGGGATTTTGCACTAAGCTAAGCATGAGCTATCATTTAAGACCAAAAATAAGCCAAGAACTCTTGAAAATATATCAGCATATCACACCTGTAGTTTGAGAAATTCTAAATTTCAGAGTAAATTTTTTCGTAATAAAAAAGGCAGCACCGAGATGTGAACTCCGAGTTTTCGCACAAAGCTAAGCATGAGCTATCATTTAAGACCAAAAATAAGCCTAGAACTCTTGAAAATATATCAGCATATCACACCTGTAGTTTGAGAAATTCTAAATTTCAGAGTAAATTTTTTCGTAATAAAAAAGGCAGCGCAGAGCCTGGAACTGCGTGGTTTTGTACGTAGCCGAGCATTAGCTATCGTTTAAGACCAAAAACAAGCCTAGAACTCCTGAAAATATATCAGCATATCACACCTGAAATTTTAGAAAATCTAAATTACAGAGTAATTTTTTTCGTAATAAAAAAAGGCAGCGCAGAGCCAGAAACTGCAAGTTTTTGTACGTAACCGAGCATAAGCTATCGTTTGAGACTAAAAACAAGCCCCAAATTCCTGAAAATATATCAGCATATCACATCTTAAATTTGAGAAAATCGAAATTTCAGACTTATTTTTTCATAGAACATAAGTACACTCAGAGCCAGGAACTACGCGGTTTTGTACGTAACCAAGCATGAGCTATCGTTTGAGACCAAAAGCAAGCCTAGAACTCCTGAAAATATATCAGCATATCACACCTGAAATATGAGAAAATCGATATTTCAAACTTATTTTTTCGCAGAACATAAGTAAACGTAGAGCGCGGAACTCCGCGGTTTTGGTCGAAACCAAGCTTAAGCTATCATTTGAGACCAATAACAAGCCAATAACTCCTGAAAATATATCAGCATATCACACCTGAAATTTGAGAAAACTTAAATTTTCAGAATAAAAATTTTTTGGTAATAAAAAAGGCAGCACAGAGACGGGAACTTCGCGGTTTTCGATGAAGCCAAGCATGTGCTATCATTTGAGACCAATAACAAGCCAAGAACTCCTGAAAATATATCATCATATCACACCTAAAATTTGAGAAATTCGAAATTTCAGAGTTAATTTTTTTCGTTACAAAAAAGGCAGCACAGAGGCGGGAACTCCGCGGTTTGGAACTAATCTAAGCATGAGCTATCATGTAAGACTAAAAACAAGCCATAAACTCCTGAAAATATATCAGCATATCACACCTGATGTTTGAGAAAACTTAAATTTTCAGAATAAAAATTGTTTGGTAATAAAAAAGGTAGCACAGAGACGGGAACTTCGCGGTTTTCGACGAAACTAAGCTTGTGCTATCATTTGAGACCAATCACAAAACAAGAACTCCTGTTAATATATCAGCATACCACACCTAAAGATTGAGAAAATCGAAATTTCAGAGTTAATTTTTTTCGTTACAAAAAAGGCTGCACAGAGACGGGAACTTGAACTAATCTAAATATGATCTATCATTTAAGTTTAAAAAAAATCCTAGAACTCCTGAAAATATCTCAGCATATCACACCTGAAGTTTGAGAAAATTGAAATTTTTAGAGTAAATTTTTTTCGTAATAAAAAAGGCAGCACCGAGATGTGAACTCCGGGATTTTGCACTAAGCTAAGCATGAGCTATCATTTAAGACCAAAAATAAGCCTAGAACTCTTGAAAATATATCAGCATATCACACCTGTAGTTTGAGAAATTCTAAATTTCAGAGTAAATTTTTTCGTAATAAAAAAGGCAGCACCGAGATGTGAACTCCGAGTTTTCGCACTAAGCTAAGCATGAGCTATCATTTAAGACCAAAAATAAGCCTAGAACTCTTGAAAATATATCAGCATATCACACCTGTAGTTTGAGAAATTCTAAATTTCAGAGTAAATTTTTCGTAATAAAAAAGGCAGCGCAGAGCCTGGAACTGCGTGGTTTTGTACGTAGCCGAGCATTAGCTATCGTTTAAGACCAAAAACAAGCCTAGAACTCCTGAAAATATATCAGCATATCACACCTGAAATTTGAGAAAATCTAAATTACAGAGTAATTTTTTTCGTAATAAAAAAAGGCAGCGCAGAGCCAGAAACTGCAAGTTTTTGTACGTAACCGAGCATAAGCTATCGTTTGAGACTAAAAACAAGCCCCAAATTCCTGAAAATATATCAGCATATCACATCTTAAATTTGAGAAAATCGAAATTTCAGACTTATTTTTTTCATAGAACATAAGTACACTCAGAGCCAGGAACTACGCGGTTTTGTACGTAACCAGGCATGAGCTATCGTTTGAGACCAAAAGCAAGCCTAGAACTCCTGAAAATATATCAGCATATCACACCTGAAATATGAGAAAATCGATATTTCAAACTTATTTTTTCGCCGAACATAAGTAAACGTAGAGCGCGGAACTCCGCGGTTTTGGACGAAACCAAGCTTAAGCTATCATTTGAGACCAATAACAAGCCAATAACTCCTGAAAATATATCAGCATATCACACCTGAAATTTGAGAAAACTTAAATTTTCAGAATAAAAATTTTTTGGTAATAAAAAAGGCAGCACAGAGACGGGAACTTCGCGTTTTTCGATGAAGCCAAGCATGTGCTATCATTTGATACCAATAACAAGCTAAGAACTCCTGAAAATATATCAGCATATCACTCCTAAAGTTTGAGAAAATCGAAATTTCAGAGTTAATTTTTTTGGTTACAAAAAAGGCAGCACAGAGGCGGGAACTCCGCGGTTTGGAACTAATCTAAGCATAAGCTATCATTTAAGACTAAAAACAAGCCATAAACTCCTGAAAATATATCAGCATATCACACCTGAAATTTAAGAAAATTGAAATTTTCAGAATAAAATTTTTTCGTAATAAAAAAGGCAGCACAGAGACGGGAACTCCGCGGTTTTGGACGAGACCAAGCTTGAGCTATCATTTGAGACCAATGACAAGCCAAGAACTCCTGAAAATATATCAGCATATCACACCTGAAATTTGAGAAAACTTAAATTTTCAGAATAAAAATTGTTTGGTAATAAAAAAGGTAGCACAGAGACGGGAACTTCGCGTTTTTCGACGAAACCAAGCTTGTGCTATCATTTGAGACCAATCACAAAACAAGAACTCCTGTTAATATATCAGCATACCACACCTAAATATTGAGAAAATCGAAATTTCAGAGTTAATTTTTTTCGTTACAAAAAAGGCTGCACAGAGACGGGAACTTGAACTAATCTAAATATGATCTATCATTTAAGTTTAAAAAAAATCCTAGAACTCCTGAAAATATCTCAGCATATCACACCTGAAGTTTGAGAAAATTGAAATTTTTAGAGTAAATTTTTTTCGTAATAAAAAAGGCAGCACCGAGATGTGAACTCCGAGTTTTCGCACTAAGCTAAGCATGAGCTATCATTTAAGACCAAAAATAAGCCTAGAACTCTTGAAAATATATCAGCATATCACACCTGTAGTTTGAGAAAATCTAAATTTCAGAGTAAATTTTTTCGTAATAAAAAAGGCAGCGCAGAGCCTGGAACTGCGTGGTTTTGTACGTATCCGAGCATTAGCTATCGTTTAAGACCAAAAACAAGCCTAGAACTCCTGAAAATATATCAGCATATCACACGTGAAATTTGAGAAAATCTATATTACAGAATAATTTTTTTCGTAATAAAAAAAGGCAGCGCAGAGCCAGAAACTGCAAGTTTTTGTACGTAACCGAGCATAAGCTATCGTTTGAGACTAAAAACAAGCCCCAAATTCCTGATAATATATCAGCATATCACATCTTAAATTTGAGAAAATCGAAATTTCAGACTTATTTTTTTCATAGAACATAAGTACACTCAGAGCCAGGAACTACGCGGTTTTGTACGTAACCAAGCATGAGCTATCGTTTGAGACCAAAATCAAGCCTAGAACTCCTGAAAATATCTCAGCATATCACACCTGAAGTTTGAGAAAATTGAAATTTTTAGAGTAAATTTTTTTCGTAATAAAAAAGGCAGCACCGAGATGTGAACTCCGGGTTTTTGCACTAAGCTAAGCATGAGCTATCATTTAAGACCAAAAATAAGCCTAGAACTCTTGAAAATATATCAGCATATCACACCTGTAGTTTGAGAAATTCTAAATTTCAGAGTAAATTTTTTCGTAATAAAAAAGGCAGCACCGAGATGTGAACTCCGAGTTTTCGCACTAAGCTAAGCATGAGCTATCATTTAAGACCAAAAATAAGCCTAGAACTCTTGAATATATATCAGCATATCACACCTGTAGTTTGAGAAATTCTAAATTTCAGAGTAAATTTTTTCGTAATAAAAAAGGCAGCGCAGAGCCTGGAACTGCGTGGTTTTGTACGTAACCGAGCATAAGCTATCGTTTGAGACTAAAAACAAGCCCCAAATTCCTGAAAATATATCAGCATATCACATCTTAAATTTGAGAAAATCGAAATTTCAGACTTATTTTTTTCATAGAACATAAGTACACTCAGAGCCAGGAACTACGCGGTTTTGTACGTAACCAGGCATGAGCTATCGTTTGAGACCAAAAGCAAGCCTAGAACTCCTGAAAATATATCAGCATATCACACCTGAAATATGAGAAAATCGATATTTCAAACTTATTTTTTCGCAGAACATAAGTAAACGTAGAGCGCGGAACTCCGCGGTTTTGGACGAAACCAAGCTTAAGCTATCATTTGAGACCAATAACAAGCCAATAACTCCTTAAAATATATCAGCATATCACACCTGAAATTTGAGAAAACTTAAATTTTCAGAATAAAAATTTTTTGGTAATAAAAAAGGCAGCACAGAGACGGGAACTTCACGGTTTTCGATGAAGCCAAGCATGTGCTATCATTTGAGGCCAATAACAAGCCAAGAACTCCTGAAAATATATCATCATATCACACCTAAAATTTGAGAAATTCGAAATTTCAGAGTTAATTTTTTTTGTTACAAAAAAGGCAGCACAGAAATGGGAACTCCGCGGTTTGGAACTAATCTAAGCATGAGCTATCATTTAAGACTAGAAACAAGCCATAAACTCCTGAAATAATATCAGCATATCACACCTGAAATTTAAAAAAATTGAAATTTTCAGAATAAAATTTTTTCGTAATAAAAAAGGCAGCACAGAGAAGGGAACTTCGCGGTTTTCGACGAAACCAAGACTGTCCTATCATTTGAGACCACTAACAAGCTAAGAACTCCTGTATCATATCACTCCTAAAGTTTGAGAAAATCGAAATTTCAGATTTAATTTTTTTCGTTACAAAAAAGGCAGCACAGAGGCGGGAACTCCGCGGTTTGGAACTAACCTAAGCATGAGCTATCATTTAAGACTAAAAACAAGCCATAAACTCCTGAAAATATATCAGCATATCACACCTGAAATTTAAAAAAATTGAAATTTTCAGAATAAAAATTTTTCGTAATAAAAAAGGCAGCACAGAGACGGGAACTCCGCGGTTTTGGACGAAACCAAGCTTGAGCTATCATTTGAGACCAATGACAAGCCAAGAACTCCTGAAAATAAATCAGCATATCACACCTGATGTTTGAGAAAACTTAAATTTTCAGAATAAAAATTGTTTGGTAATAAAAAAGGTAGCACAGAGACGGGAACTTCGCGGTTTTCGACGAAACCAAGCTTGTGCTATCATTTGAGACCAATCACAAAACAAGAACTCCTGTTAATATATCAGCATACCACACCTAAATATTGAGAAAATCGAAATTTCAGAGTTAATTTTTTTCGTTACAAAAAAGGCTGCACAGAGACGGGAACTTGAACTAATCTAAATATGATCTATCATTTAAGTTTAAAAAAAATCCTAGAACTCCTGAAAATATCTCAGCATATCACACCTGAAGTTTGAGAAAATTGAAATTTTTAGAGTAAATTCTTTTCGTAATAAAAAAGGCAGCACCGAGATGTGAACTCCGGGTTTTTGCACTAAGCTAAGCATGAGCTATCATTTAAGACCAAAAATAAGCCTAGAACTCTTGAAAATATATCAGCATATCACACCTGTAGTTTGAGAAATTCTAAATTTCAGAGTAAATTTTTTCGTAATAAAAAAGGCAGCACGGAGATGTGAACTCCGAGTTTTCGCACTAAGCTAAGCATAAGCTATCATTTAAGACCAAAAATAAGCCTAGAACTCTTGAAAATATATCAGCATATCACACCTGTAGTTTGAGAAATTCTAAATTTCAGAGTAAATTTTTTCGTAATAAAAAAGGCAGCGCAGAGCCTGGAACTGCGTGGTTCTGTACGTAGCAGAGCATTAGCTATCGTTTAAGACCAAAAACAAGCCTAGAACTCCTGAAAATATATCAGCATATCACACCTGAAATTTGAGAAAATCTAAATTACAGAGTAATTTTTTTCATAGAACATAAGTACACTCAGAGCCAGGAACTACGCGGTTTTGTACGTAACCAGGCATGAGCTATCGTTTGAGACCAAAAGCAAGCCTAGAACTCCTGAAAATATATCAGCATATCACACCTGAAATATGAGAAAATCGATATTTCAAACTTATTTTTTCGCAGAACATAAGTAAACGTAGAGCGCGGAACTCCGCGGTTTTGGACGAAACCAAGCTTAAGCTATCATTTGAGACCAATAACAAGCCAATAACTCCTGAAAATATATCAGCATATCACACCTGAAATTTGAGAAAACTTAAATTTTCAGAATAAAAATTTTTTGGTAATAAAAAAGGCAGCACAGAGACGGGAACTTCACGGTTTTCGATGAAGCCAAGCATGTGCTATCATTTGAGGCCAATAACAAGCCAAGAACTCCTGAAAATATATCATCATATCACACCTAAAATTTGAGAAATTCGAAATTTCAGAGTTAATTTTTTTTGTTACAAAAAAGGCAGCACAGAAACGGGAACTCCGCGGTTTGGAACTAATCTAAGCATGAGCTATCATTTAAGACTAGAAACAAGCCATAAACTCCTGAAATAATATCAGCATATCACACCTGAAATTTAAAAAAATTGAAATTTTCAGAATAAAATTTTTTCGTAATAAAAAAGGCAGCACAGAGAAGGGAACTTCGCGGTTTTCGACGAAACCAAGACTGTCCTATCATTTGAGACCACTAACAAGCTAAGAACTCCTGTAAATATATCAGCATATCACTCCTAAAGTTTGAGAAAATCGAAATTTCAGATTTAATTTTTTTCGTTACAAAAAAGGCAGCACAGAGGCGAGAACTCCGCGGTTTGGAACTAACCTAAGCATGAGCTATCATTTAAGACTAAAAACAAGCCATAAACTCCTGAAAATATATCAGCATATCACACCTGAAATTTAAAAAAATTGAAATTTTCAGAATAAAAATTTTTCGTAATAAAAAAGGCAGCACAGAGACGGGAACTCCGCGGTTTTGGACGAAACCAAGCTTGAGCTATCATTTGAGACCAATGACAAGCCAAGAACTCCTGAAAATAAATCAGCATATCACACCTGATGTTTGAGAAAACTTAAATTTTCAGAATAAAAATTGTTTGGTAATAAAAAAGGTAGCACAGAGACGGGAACTTCGCGGTTTTCGACGAAACCAAGCTTGTGCTATCATTTGAGACCAATCACAAAACAAGAACTCCTGTTAATATATCAGCATACCACACCTAAATATTGAGAAAATCGAAATTTCAGAGTTAATTTTTTTCGTTACAAAAAAGGCTGCACAGAGACGGGAACTTGAACTAATCTAAATATGATCTATCATTTAAGTTTAAAAAAAATCCTAGAACTCCTGAAAATATCTCAGCATATCACACCTGAAGTTTGAGAAAATTGAAATTTTTAGAGTAAATTCTTTTCGTAATAAAAAAGGCAGCACCGAGATGTGAACTCCGGGTTTTTGCACTAAGCTAAGCATGAGCTATCATTTAAGACCAAAAATAAGCCTAGAACTCTTGAAAATATATCAGCATATCACACCTGTAGTTTGAGAAATTCTAAATTTCAGAGTAAATTTTTTCGTAATAAAAAAGGCAGCACGGAGATGTGAACTCCGAGTTTTCGCACTAAGCTAAGCATAAGCTATCATTTAAGACCAAAAATAAGCCTAGAACTCTTGAAAATATATCAGCATATCACACCTGTAGTTTGAGAAATTCTAAATTTCAGAGTAAATTTTTTCGTAATAAAAAAGGCAGCGCAGAGCCTGGAACTGCGTGGTTCTGTACGTAGCAGAGCATTAGCTATCGTTTAAGACCAAAAACAAGCCTAGAACTCCTGAAAATATATCAGCATATCACACCTGAAATTTGAGAAAATCTAAATTACAGAGTAATTTTTTTCATAGAACATAAGTACACTCAGAGCCAGGAACTACGCGGTTTTGTACGTAACCAGGCATGAGCCATCGTTTGAGACCAAAAGCAAGCCTAGAACTCCTGAAAATATATCAGCATATCACACCTGAAATATGAGAAAATCGATATTTCAAACTTATTTTTTCGCAGAACATAAGTAAACGTAGAGCGCGGAACTCCGCGGTTTTGGACGAAACCAAGCTTAAGCTATCATTTGAGACCAATAACAAGCCAATAACTCCTGAAAATATATCAGCATATCACACCTGAAATTTGAGAAAACTTAAATTTTCAGAATAAAAATTTTTTGCTAATAAAAAAGGCAGCACAGAGACGGGAACTTCACGGTTTTCGATGAAGCCAAGCATGTGCTATCATTTGAGGCCAATAACAAGCCAAGAACTCCTGAAAATATATCATCATATCACACCTAAAATTTGAGAAATTCGAAATTTCAGAGTTAATTTTTTTTGTTACAAAAAAGGCAGCACAGAAACGGGAACTCCGCGGTTTGGAACTAATCTAAGCATGAGCTATCATTTAAGACTAGAAACAAGCCATAAACTCCTGAAATAATATCAGCATATCACACCTGAAATTTAAAAAAATTGAAATTTTCAGAATAAAATTTTTTCGTAATAAAAAAGGCAGCACAGAGAAGGGAACTTCGCGGTTTTCGACGAAACCAAGACTGTCCTATCATTTGAGACCACTAACAAGCTAAGAACTCCTGTAAATATATCAGCATATCACTCCTAAAGTTTGAGAAAATCGAAATTTCAGATTTAATTTTTTTCGTTACAAAAAAGGCAGCACAGAGGCGGGAACTCCGCGGTTTGGAACTAACCTAAGCATGAGCTATCATTTAAGACTAAAAACAAGCCATAAACTCCTGAAAATATATCAGCATATCACACCTGAAATTTAAAAAAATTGAAATTTTCAGAATAAAAATTTTTCGTAATAAAAAAGGCAGCACAGAGACGGGAACTCCGCGGTTTTGGACGAAACCAAGCTTGAGCTATCATTTGAGACCAATGACAAGCCAAGAACTCCTGAAAATAAATCAGCATATCACACCTGATGTTTGAGAAAACTTAAATTTTCAGAATAAAAATTGTTTGGTAATAAAAAAGGTAGCACAGAGACGGGAACTTCGCGGTTTTCGACGAAACCAAGCTTGTTCTATCATTTGAGACCAATCACAAAACAAGAACTCCTGTTAATATATCAGCATACCACACCTAAATATTGAGAAAATCGAAATTTCAGAGTTAATTTTTTTCGTTACAAAAAAGGCTGCACAGAGACGGGAACTTGAACTAATCTAAATATGATCTATCATTTAAGTTTAAAAAAAATCCTAGAACTCCTGAAAATATCTCAGCATATCACACCTGAAGTTTGAGAAAATTGAAATTTTTAGAGTAAATTTTTTCGTAATAAAAAAGGCAGCACCGAGATGTGAACTCCGGGATTTTGCACTAAGCTAAGCATGAGCTATCATTTAAGACCAAAAATAAGCCAAGAACTCTTGAAAATATATCAGCATATCACACCTGTAGTTTGAGAAATTCTAAATTTCAGAGTAAATTTTTTCGTAATAAAAAAGGCAGCACCGAGATGTGAACTCCGAGTTTTCGCACAAAACTAAGCATGAGCTATCATTTAAGACCAAAAATAAGCCTAGAACTCTTGAAAATATATCAGCATATCACACCTGTAGTTTGAGAAATTCTAAATTTCAGAGTAAATTTTTTCGTAATAAAAAAGGCAGCGCAGAGCCTGGAACTGCGTGGTTTTGTACGTAGCCGAGCATTAGCTATCGTTTAAGACCAAAAACAAGCCTAGAACTCCTGAAAATATATCAGCATATCACACCTGAAATTTGAGAAAATCTAAATTACAGAGTAATTTTTTTCGTAATAAAAAAAGGCAGCGCAGAGCCAGAAACTGCAAGTTTTTGTACGTAACCGAGCATAAGCTATCGTTTGAGACTAAAAACAAGCCCCAAATTCCTGAAAATATATCAGCATATCACATCTTAAATTTGAGAAAATCGAAATTTCAGACTTATTTTTTCATAGAACATAAGTACACTCAGAGCCAGGAACTACGCGGTTTTGTACGTAACCAAGCATGAGCTATCGTTTGAGACCAAAAGCAAGCCAAGAACTCCTGAAAATATATCAGCATATCACACCTGAAATATGAGAAAATCGATATTTCAAACTTATTTTTTCGCAGAACATAAGTAAACGTAGAGCGCGGAACTCCGCGGTTTTGGTCGAAACCAAGCTTAAGCTATCATTTGAGACCAATAACAAGCCAATAACTCCTGAAAATATATCAGCATATCACACCTGAAATTTGAGAAAACTTAAATTTTCAGAATAAAAATTTTTTGGTAATAAAAAAGGCAGCACAGAGACGAGAACTTCGCGGTTTTCGATGAAGCCAAGCATGTGCTATCATTTGAGACCAATAACAAGCCAAGAACTCCTGAAAATATATCATCATATCACACCTAAAATTTGAGAAATTCGAAATTTCAGAGTTAATTTTTTTCGTTACAAAAAAGGCAGCACAGAGGCGGGAACTCCGCGGTTTGGAACTAATCTAAGCATGAGCTATCATGTAAGACTAAAAACAAGCCATAAACTCCTGAAAATATATCAGCATATCACACCTGATGTTTGAGAAAACTTAAATTTTCAGAATAAAAATTGTTTGGTAATAAAAAAGGTAGCACAGAGACGGGAACTTCGCGGTTTTCGACGAAACTAAGCTTGTGCTAGCATTTGAGACCAATCACAAAACAAGAACTCCTGTTAATATATCAGCATACCACACCTAAAGATTGAGAAAATCGAAATTTCAGAGTTAATTTTTTTCGTTACAAAAAAGGCTGCACAGAGACGGGAACTTGAACTAATCTAAATATGATCTATCATTTAAGTTTAAAAAAAATCCTAGAACTCCTGAAAATATCTCAGCATATCACACCTGAAGTTTGAGAAAATTGAAATTTTTAGATTAAATTTTTTTCGTAATAAAAAAGGCAGCACCGAGATGTGAACTCCGGGATTTTGCACTAAGCTAAGCATGAGCTATCATTTAAGACCAAAAATAAGCCTAGAACTCTTGAAAATATATCAGCATATCACACCTGTAGTTTGAGAAATTCTAAATTTCAGAGTAAATTTTTTCGTAATAAAAAAGGCAGCACCGAGATGTGAACTCCGAGTTTTCGCACTAAGCTAAGCATGAGCTATCATTTAAGACCAAAAATAAGCCTAGAACTCTTGAAAATATATCAGCATATCACACCTGTAGTTTGAGAAATTCTAAATTTCAGAGTAAATTTTTCGTAATAAAAAAGGCAGCGCAGAGCCTGGAACTGCGTGGTTTTGTACGTAGCCGAGCATTAGCTATCGTTTAAGACCAAAAACAAGCCTAGAACTCCTGAAAATATATCAGCATATCACACCTGAAATTTGAGAAAATCTAAATTACAGAGTAATTTTTTTCGTAATAAAAAAAGGCAGCGCAGAGCCAGAAACTGCAAGTTTTTGTACGTAACCGAGCATAAGCTATCGTTTGAGACTAAAAACAAGCCCCAAATTCCTGAAAATATATCAGCATATCACATCTTAAATTTGAGAAAATCGAAATTTCAGACTTATTTTTTTCATAGAACAAAAGTACACTCAGAGCCAGGAACTACGCGGTTTTGTACGTAACCAGGCATGAGCTATCGTTTGAGACCAAAAGCAAGCCTAGAACTCCTGAAAATATATCAGCATATCACACCTGAAATATGAGAAAATCGATATTTCAAACTTATTTTTTCGCCGAACATAAGTAAACGTAGAGCGCGGAACTCCGCGGTTTTGGACGAAACCAAGCTTAAGCTATCATTTGAGACCAATAACAAGCCAATAACTCCTGAAAATATATCAGCATATCACACCTGAAATTTGAGAAAACTTAAATTTTCAGAATAAAAATTTTTTGGTAATAAAAAAGGCAGCACAGAGACGGGAACTTCGCGTTTTTCGATGAAGCCAAGCATGTGCTATCATTTGATACCAATAACAAGCTAAGAACTCCTGAAAATATATCAGCATATCACTCCTAAAGTTTGAGAAAATCGAAATTTCAGAGTTAATTTTTTTGGTTACAAAAAAGGCAGCACAGAGGCGGGAACTCCGCGGTTTGGAACTAATCTAAGCATAAGCTATCATTTAAGACTAAAAACAAGCCATAAACTCCTGAAAATATATCAGCATATCACACCTGAAATTTAAGAAAATTGAAATTTTCAGAATAAAATTTTTTCGTAATAAAAAAGGCAGCACAGAGACGGGAACTCCGCGGTTTTGGACGAGACCAAGCTTGAGCTATCATTTGAGACCAATGACAAGCCAAGAACTCCTGAAAATATATCAGCATATCACACCTGAAATTTGAGAAAACTTAAATTTTCAGAATAAAAATTGTTTGGTAATAAAAAAGGTAGCACAGAGACGGGAACTTCGCGTTTTTCGACGAAACCAAGCTTGTGCTATCATTTGAGACCAATCACAAAACAAGAACTCCTGTTAATATATCAGCATACCACACCTAAATATTGAGAAAATCGAAATTTCAGAGTTAATTTTTTTCGTTACAAAAAAGGCTGCACAGAGACGGGAACTTGAACTAATCTAAATATGATCTATCATTTAAGTTTAAAAAAAATCCTAGAACTCCTGAAAATATCTCAGCATATCACACCTGAAGTTTGATAAAATTGAAATTTTTAGAGTAAATTTTTTTCGTAATAAAAAAGGCAGCACCGAGATGTGAACTCCGAGTTTTCGCACTAAGCTAAGCATGAGCTATCATTTAAGACCAAAAATAAGCCTAGAACTCTTGAAAATATATCAGCATATCACACCTGTAGTTTGAGAAAATCTAAATTTCAGAGTAAATTTTTTCGTAATAAAAAAGGCAGCGCAGAGCCTGGAACTGCGTGGTTTTGTACGTAACCGAGCATTAGCTATCGTTTAAGACCAAAAACAAGCCTAGAACTCCTGAAAATATATCAGCATATCACACGTGAAATTTGAGAAAATCTATATTACAGAATAATTTTTTTCGTAATAAAAAAAGGCAGCGCAGAGCCAGAAACTGCAAGTTTTTGTACGTAACCGAGCATAAGCTATCGTTTGAGACTAAAAACAAGCCCCAAATTCCTGATAATATATCAGCATATCACATCTTAAATTTGAGAAAATCGAAATTTCAGACTTATTTTTTTCATAGAACATAAGTACACTCAGAGCCAGGAACTACGCGGTTTTGTACGTAACCAAGCATGAGCTATCGTTTGAGACCAAAATCAAGCCTAGAACTCCTGAAAATATCTCAGCATATCACACCTGAAGTTTGAGAAAATTGAAATTTTTAGAGTAAATTTTTTTCGTAATAAAAAAGGCAGCACCGAGATGTGAACTCCGGGTTTTTGCACTAAGCTAAGCATGAGCTATCATTTAAGACCAAAAATAAGCCTAGAACTCTTGAAAATATATCAGCATATCACACCTGTAGTTTGAGAAATTCTAAATTTCAGAGTAAATTTTTTCGTAATAAAAAAGGCAGCACCGAGATGTGAACTCCGAGTTTTCGCACTAAGCTAAGCATGAGCTATCATTTAAGACCAAAAATAAGCCTAGAACTCTTGAATATATATCAGCATATCACACCTGTAGTTTGAGAAATTCTAAATTTCAGAGTAAATTTTTTCGTAATAAAAAAGGCAGCGCAGAGCCTGGAACTGCGTGGTTTTGTACGTAACCGAGCATAAGCTATCGTTTGAGACTAAAAACAAGCCCCAAATTCCTGAAAATATATCAGCATATCACATCTTAAATTTGAGAAAATCGAAATTTCAGACTTATTTTTTTCATAGAACATAAGTACACTCAGAGCCAGGAACTACGCGGTTTTGTACGTAACCAGGCATGAGCTATCGTTTGAGACCAAAAGCAAGCCTAGAACTCCTGAAAATATATCAGCATATCACACCTGAAATATGAGAAAATCGATATTTCAAACTTATTTTTTCGCAGAACATAAGTAAACGTAGAGCGCGGAACTCCGCGGTTTTGGACGAAACCAAGCTTAAGCTATCATTTGAGACCAATAACAAGCCAATAACTCCTGAAAATATATCAGCATATCACACCTGAAATTTGAGAAAACTTAAATTTTCAGAATAAAAATTTTTTGGTAATAAAAAAGGCAGCACAGAGACGGGAACTTCGCGGTTTTCGATGAATCCAAGCATGTGCTATCATTTGAGACCAATAACAAGCCAAGAACTCCTGAAAATATATAATCATATCACACCTAAAGTTTGAGAAATTCGAAATTTCAGAGTTAATTTTTTTCGTTACAAAAAAGGCAGCACAGAGGCGGGAACTCCGCGGTTTGGAACTAATCTAAGCTTGAGCTATCATTTAAGACTAGAAACAAGCCATAAACTTCTGAAAATATTTCAGCATATTACACCTGAAATTTAAAAAAATTGAAATTTTCAGAATAAAATTTTTTCGTAATAAAAAAGGCAGCACAGAGAAGGGAACTTCGCGGTTTTCGACGAAACTAAGATTGTCCTATCATTTGAGACCAATAACAAGCTAAGAACTCCTGTAAATATATCAGCATATCACTCCTAAAGTTTGAGAAAATCGAAATTTCAGATTTAATTTTTTTCGTTACAAAAAAGGCAGCACAGAGGCGGGAACTCCGCGGTTTGGAACTAATCTAAGCATGAGCTATCACATAAGACTAAAAACAAGCCATAAACTCCTGAAAATATATCAGCATATCACACCTTAAATTTAAAAAAATTGAAATTTTCAGAATAAAAATTTTTCGTAATAAAAAAGGCAGCACAGAGACGGGAACTCCGCGGTTTTGGACGAAACCAAGCTTGAGCTATCATATGAGACCAATGACAAGCCAAGAACTCCTGAAAATATATCAGCATATCACACCTGATGTTTGAGAAAACTTAAATTTTCAGAATAAAAATTGTTTGGTAATAAAAAAGGTAGCACAGAGACGGGAACTTCGCGGTTTTCGACGAAACCAAGCTTGTGCTATCATTTGAGACCAATCACAAAACAAGAACTCCTGTTAATATATCAGCATACCACACCTAAAGATTGAGAAAATCGAAATTTCAGAGTTAATTTTTTTCGTTACAAAAAAGGCTGCACAGAGACGGGAACTTGAACTAATCTAAATATGATCTATCATTTAAGTTTAAAAAAAATCCTAGAACTCCTGAAAATATCTCAGCATATCACACCTGAAGTTTGAGAAAATTGAAATTTTTAGAGTAAATTCTTTTCGTAATAAAAAAGGCAGCACCGAGATGTGAACTCCGGGTTTTTGCACTAAGCTAAGCATGAGCTATCATTTAAGACCAAAAATAAGCCTAGAACTCTTGAAAATATATCAGCATATCACACCTGTAGTTTGAGAAATTCTAAATTTCAGAGTAAATTTTTTCGTAATAAAAAAGGCAGCGCAGAGCCTGGAACTGCGTGGTTCTGTACGTAGCAGAGCATTAGCTATCGTTTAAGACCAAAAACAAGCCTAGAACTCCTGAAAATATATCAGCATATCACACCTGAAATTTGAGAAAATCTAAATTACAGAGTAATTTTTTTCGTAATAAAAAAAGGCAGCGCAGAGCCAGAAACTGCAAGTTTTTGTACGTAACCGAGCATAAGCTATCGTTTCAGACTAAAAACAAGCCCCAAATTCCTGAAAATATATCAGCATATCACATCTTAAATTTGAGAAAATCGAAATTGCAGACTTATTTTTTTCATAGAACATAAGTACACTCAGAGCCAGGAACTACGCGGTTTTGTACGTAACCAGGCATGAGCTATCGTTTGAGACCAAAAGCAAGCCTAGAACTCCTGAAAATATATCAGCATATCACACCTGAAATATGAGAAAATCGATATTTCAAACTTATTTTTTCGCAGAACATAAGTAAACGTAGAGCGCGGAACTCCGCGGTTTTGGACGAAACCAAGCTTAAGCTATCATTTGAGACCAATAATATGCCAATAACTCCTGAAAATATATCAGCATATCACACCTGAAATTTGAGAAAACTTAAATTTTCAGAATAAAAATTTTTTGGTAATAAAAAAGGCAGCACAGAGACGGGAACTTCGCGGTTTTTGATGAAGCCAAGCATGTGCTATCATTTGAGACCAATAACAAGCCAAGAACTCCTGAAAATATATCATCATATCACACCTAAAATTTGAGAAATTCGAAATTTCAGAGTTAATTTTTTTCGTTACAAAAAAGGCAGCACAGAGGCGGGAACTCCGCGGTTTGGAACTAATCTAAGCATGAGCTATCATTTAAGACTAAAAACAAGCCATAAACTCCTGAAAATATATCAGCATATCACACCTGAAATTTAAAAATTTGAAATTTTCAGAATAAAAATTTTTCGTAATAAAAAAGGCAGCACAGAGACGGGAACTCCGCGGTTTTGGACGAAACCAAGCTTGAGCTATCATTTGAGACCAATGACAAGCCAAGAACTCCTGAAAATATATCAGCATATCACACCTGATGTTTGAGAAAACTTAAATTTTCAGAATAAAAATTGTTTGGTAATAAAAAAGGTAGCACAGAGACGGGAACTTCGCGGTTTTCGACGAAACCAAGTTTGTGCTATCATTTGAGACCAATCACAAAACAAGAACTCCTGTTAATATATCAGCATTCCACACCTAAAGATTGAGAAAATCGAAATTTCAGAGTTAATTTTTTTCGTTACAAAAAAGGCTGCACAGAGACGGGAACTTGAACTAATCTAAATATGATCTATCATTTAAGTTTAAAAAAAATCCTAGATGTCCTGAAAATATCTCAGCATATCACACCTGAAGTTTGAGAAAATTGAAATTTTTAGAGTAAATTTTTTTCGTAATAAAAAGGCAGCACCGAGATGTGAACTCCGGGATTTTGCACTAAGCTAAGCATGAGCTATCATTTAAGACCAAAAATAAGCCAAGAACTCTTGAAAATATATCAGCATATCACACCTGTAGTTTGAGAAATTCTAAATTTCAGAGTAAATTTTTTCGTAATAAAAAAGGCAGCACCGAGATGTGAACTCCGAGTTTTCGCACAAAGCTAAGCATGAGCTATCATTTAAGACCAAAAATAAGCCTAGAACTCTTGAAAATATATCAGCATATCACACCTGTAGTTTGAGAAATTCTAAATTTCAGAGTAAATTTTTTCGTAATAAAAAAGGCAGCGCAGAGCCTGGAACTGCGTGGTTTTGTACGTAGCCGAGCATTAGCTATCGTTTAAGACCAAACACAAGCCTAGAACTCCTGAAAATATATCAGCATATCACACCTGAAATTTGAGAAAATCTAAATTACAGAGTAATTTTTTTCGTAATAAAAAAAGGCAGCGCAGAGCCAGAAACTGCAAGTTTTTGTACGTAACCGAGCATAAGCTATCGTTTGAGACTAAAAACAAGCCCCAAATTCCTGAAAATATATCAGCATATCACATCTTAAATTTGAGAAAATCGAAATTTCAGACTTATTTTTTCATAGAACGTAAGTACACTCAGAGCCAGGAACTACGCGGTTTTGTACGTAACCAAGCATGAGCTATCGTTTGAGACCAAAAGCAAGCCTAGAACTCCTGAAAATATATCAGCATATCACACCTGAAATATGAGAAAATCGATATTTCAAACTTATTTTTTCGCAGAACATAAGTAAACGTAGAGCGCGGAACTCCGCGGTTTTGGTCGAAACCAAGCTTAAGCTATCATTTGAGACCAATAACAAGCCAATAACTCCTGAAAATATATCAGCATATCACACCTGAAATTTGAGAAAACTTAAATTTTCAGAATAAAAATTTTTTGGTAATAAAAAAGGCAGCACAGAGACGGGAACTTCGCGGTTTTCGATGAAGCCAAGCATGTGCTATCATTTGAGACCAATAACAAGCCAAGAACTCCTGAAAATATATCATCATATCACACCTAAAATTTGAGAAATTCGAAATTTCAGAGTTAATTTTTTTCGTTACAAAAAAGGCAGCACAGAGGCGGGAACTCCGCGGTTTGGAACTAATCTAAGCATGAGCTATCATGTAAGACTAAAAACAAGCCATAAACTCCTGAAAATATATCAGCATATCACACCTGATGTTTGAGAAAACTTAAATTTTCAGAATAAAAATTGTTTGGTAATAAAAAAGGTAGCACAGAGACGGGAACTTCGCGGTTTTCGACGAAACCAAGCTTGTGCTATCATTTGAGACCAATCACAAAACAAGAACTCCTGTTAATATATCAGCATACCACACCTAAAGATTGAGAAAATCGAAATTTCAGAGTTAATTTTTTTCGTTACAAAAAAGGCTGCACAGAGACGGGAACTTGAACTAATCTAAATATGATCTATCATTTAAGTTTAAAAAAAATCCTAGAACTCCTGAAAATATCTCAGCATATCACACCTGAAGTTTGAGAAAATTGAAATTTTTAGAGTAAATTCTTTTCGTAATAAAAAAGGCAGCACCGAGATGTGAACTCCGGGTTTTTGCACTAAGCTAAGCATGAGCTATCATTTAAGACCAAAAATAAGCCTAGAACTCTTGAAAATATATCAGCATATCACACCTGTAGTTTGAGAAATTCTAAATTTCAGAGTAAATTTTTTCGTAATAAAAAAGGCAGCGCAGAGCCTGGAACTGCGTGGTTCTGTACGTAGCAGAGCATTAGCTATCGTTTAAGACCAAAAACAAGCCTAGAACTCCTGAAAATATATCAGCATATCACACCTGAAATTTGAGAAAATCTAAATTACAGAGTAATTTTTTTCGTAATAAAAAAAGGCAGCGCAGAGCCAGAAACTGCAAGTTTTTGTACGTAACCGAGCATAAGCTATCGTTTCAGACTAAAAACAAGCCCCAAATTCCTGAAAATATATCAGCATATCACATCTTAAATTTGAGAAAATCGAAATTTCAGACTTATTTTTTTCATAGAACATAAGTACACTCAGAGCCAGGAACTACGCGGTTTTGTACGTAACCAGGCATGAGCTATCGTTTGAGACCAAAAGCAAGCCTAGAACTCCTGAAAATATATCAGCATATCACACCTGAAATATGAGAAAATCGATATTTCAAACTTATTTTTTCGCAGAACATAAGTAAACGTAGAGCGCGGAACTCCGCGGTTTTGGACGAAACCAAGCTTAAGCTATCATTTGAGACCAATAATATGCCAATAACTCCTGAAAATATATCAGCATATCACACCTGAAATTTGAGAAAACTTAAATTTTCAGAATAAAAATTTTTTGGTAATAAAAAAGGCAGCACAGAGACGGGAACTTCGCGGTTTTTGATGAAGCCAAGCATGTGCTATCATTTGAGACCAATAACAAGCCAAGAACTCCTGAAAATATATCATCATATCACACCTAAAATTTGAGAAATTCGAAATTTCAGAGTTAATTTTTTTCGTTACAAAAAAGGCAGCACAGAGGCGGGAACTCCGCGGTTTGGAACTAATCTAAGCATGAGCTATCATTTAAGACTAAAAACAAGCCATAAACTCCTGAAAATATATCAGCATATCACACCTGAAATTTAAAAAAATTGAAATTTTCAGAATAAAAATTTTTCGTAATAAAAAAGGCAGCACAGAGACGGGAACTCCGCGGTTTTGGACGAAACCAAGCTTGAGCTATCATTTGAGACCAATGACAAGCCAAGAACTCCTGAAAATATATCAGCATATCACACCTGATGTTTGAGAAAACTTAAATTTTCAGAATAAAAATTGTTTGGTAATAAAAAAGGTAGCACAGAGACGGGAACTTCGCGGTTTTCGACGAAACCAAGTTTGTGCTATCATTTGAGACCAATCACAAAACAAGAACTCCTGTTAATATATCAGCATTCCACACCTAAAGATTGAGAAAATCGAAATTTCAGAGTTAATTTTTTTCGTTACAAAAAAGGCTGCACAGAGACGGGAACTTGAACTAATCTAAATATGATCTATCATTTAAGTTTAAAAAAAATCCTAGATGTCCTGAAAATATCTCAGCATATCACACCCGAAGTTTGAGAAAATTGAAATTTTTAGAGTAAATTTTTTTCGTAATAAAAAGGCAGCACCGAGATGTGAACTCCGGGATTTTGCACTAAGCTAAGCATGAGCTATCATTTAAGACCAAAAATAAGCCAAGAACTCTTGAAAATATATCAGCATATCACACCTGTAGTTTGAGAAATTCTAAATTTCAGAGTAAATTTTTTCGTAATAAAAAAGGCAGCACCGAGATGTGAACTCCGAGTTTTCGCACAAAGCTAAGCATGAGCTATCATTTAAGACCAAAAATAAGCCTAGAACTCTTGAAAATATATCAGCATATCACACCTGTAGTTTGAGAAATTCTAAATTTCAGAGTAAATTTTTTCGTAATAAAAAAGGCAGCGCAGAGCCTGGAACTGCGTGGTTTTGTACGTAGCCGAGCATTAGCTATCGTTTAAGACCAAAAACAAGCCTAGAACTCCTGAAAATATATCAGCATATCACACCTGAAATTTGAGAAAATCTAAATTACAGAGTAATTTTTTTCGTAATAAAAAAAGGCAGCGCAGAGCCAGAAACTGCAAGTTTTTGTACGTAACCGAGCATAAGCTATCGTTTGAGACTAAAAACAAGCCCCAAATTCCTGAAAATATATCAGCATATCACATCTTAAATTTGAGAAAATCGAAATTTCAGACTTATTTTTTCATAGAACATAAGTACACTCAGAGCCAGGAACTACGCGGTTTTGTACGTAACCAAGCATGAGCTATCGTTTGAGACCAAAAGCAAGCCTAGAACTCCTGAAAATATATCAGCATATCACACCTGAAATATGAGAAAATCGATATTTCAAACTTATTTTTTCGCAGAACATAAGTAAACGTAGAGCGCGGAACTCCGCGGTTTTGGTCGAAACCAAGCTTAAGCTATCATTTGAGACCAATAACAAGCCAATAACTCCTGAAAATATATCAGCATATCACACCTGAAATTTGAGAAAACTTAAATTTTCAGAATAAAAATTTTTTGGTAATAAAAAAGGCAGCACAGAGACGGGAACTTCGCGGTTTTCGATGAAGCCAAGCATGTGCTATCATTTGAGACCAATAACAAGCCAAGAACTCCTGAAAATATATCATCATATCACACCTAAAATTTGAGAAATTCGAAATTTCAGAGTTAATTTTTTTCGTTACAAAAAAGGCAGCACAGAGGCGGGAACTCCGCGGTTTGGAACTAATCTAAGCATGAGCTATCATGTAAGACTAAAAACAAGCCATAAACTCCTGAAAATATATCAGCATATCACACCTGATATTTGAGAAAACTTAAATTTTCAGAATAAAAATTGTTTGGTAATAAAAAAGGTAGCACAGAGACGGGAACTTCGCGGTTTTCGACGAAACTAAGCTTGTGCTATCATTTGAGACCAATCACAAAACAAGAACTCCTGTTAATATATCAGCATACCACACCTAAAGATTGAGAAAATCGAAATTTCAGAGTTAATTTTTTTCGTTACAAAAAAGGCTGCACAGAGACGGGAACTTGAACTAATCTAAATATGATCTATCATTTAAGTTTAAAAAAAATCCTAGAACTCCTGAAAATATCTCAGCATATCACACCTGAAGTTTGAGAAAATTGAAATTTTTAGATTAAATTTTTTTCGTAATAAAAAAGGCAGCACCGAGATGTGAACTCCGGGATTTTGCACTAAGCTAAGCATGAGCTATCATTTAAGACCAAAAATAAGCCTAGAACTCTTGAAAATATATCAGCATATCACACCTGTAGTTTGAGAAATTCTAAATTTCAGAGTAAATTTTTTCGTAATAAAAAAGGCAGCACCGAGATGTGAACTCCGAGTTTTCGCACTAAGCTAAGCATGAGCTATCATTTAAGACCAAAAATAAGCCTAGAACTCTTGAAAATATATCAGCATATCACACCTGTAGTTTGAGAAATTCTAAATTTCAGAGTAAATTTTTCGTAATAAAAAAGGCAGCGCAGAGCCTGGAACTGCGTGGTTTTGTACGTAGCCGAGCATTAGCTATCGTTTAAGACCAAAAACAAGCCTAGAACTCCTGAAAATATATCAGCATATCACACCTGAAATTTGAGAAAATCTAAATTACAGAGTAATTTTTTTCGTAATAAAAAAAGGCAGCGCAGAGCCAGAAACTGCAAGTTTTTGTACGTAACCGAGCATAAGCTATCGTTTGAGACTAAAAACAAGCCCCAAATTCCTGAAAATATATCAGCATATCACATCTTAAATTTGAGAAAATCGAAATTTCAGACTTATTTTTTTCATAGAACAAAAGTACACTCAGAGCCAGGAACTACGCGGTTTTGTACGTAACCAGGCATGAGCTATCGTTTGAGACCAAAAGCAAGCCTAGAACTCCTGAAAATATATCAGCATATCACACCTGAAATATGAGAAAATCGATATTTCAAACTTATTTTTTCGCCGAACATAAGTAAACGTAGAGCGCGGAACTCCGCGGTTTTGGACGAAACCAAGCTTAAGCTATCATTTGAGACCAATAACAAGCCAATAACTCCTGAAAATATATCAGCATATCACACCTGAAATTTGAGAAAACTTAAATTTTCAGAATAAAAATTTTTTGGTAATAAAAAAGGCAGCACAGAGACGGGAACTTCGCGTTTTTCGATGAAGCCAAGCATGTGCTATCATTTGATACCAATAACAAGCTAAGAACTCCTGAAAATATATCAGCATATCACTCCTAAAGTTTGAGAAAATCGAAATTTCAGAGTTAATTTTTTTGGTTACAAAAAAGGCAGCACAGAGGCGGGAACTCCGCGGTTTGGAACTAATCTAAGCATAAGCTATCATTTAAGACTAAAAACAAGCCATAAACTCCTGAAAATATATCAGCATATCACACCTGAAATTTAAGAAAATTGAAATTTTCAGAATAGAATTTTTTCGTAATAAAAAAGGCAGCACAGAGACGGGAACTCCGCGGTTTTGGACGAGACCAAGCTTGAGCTATCATTTGAGACCAATGACAAGCCAAGAACTCCTGAAAATATATCAGCATATCACACCTGAAATTTGAGAAAACTTAAATTTTCAGAATAAAAATTGTTTGGTAATAAAAAAGGTAGCACAGAGACGGGAACTTCGCGTTTTTCGACGAAACCAAGCTTGTGCTATCATTTGAGACCAATCACAAAACAAGAACTCCTGTTAATATATCAGCATACCACACCTAAATATTGAGAAAATCGAAATTTCAGAGTTAATTTTTTTCGTTACAAAAAAGGCTGCACAGAGACGGGAACTTGAACTAATCTAAATATGATCTATCATTTAAGTTTAAAAAAAATCCTAGAACTCCTGAAAATATCTCAGCATATCACACCTGAAGTTTGATAAAATTGAAATTTTTAGAGTAAATTTTTTTCGTAATAAAAAAGGCAGCACCGAGATGTGAACTCCGAGTTTTCGCACTAAGCTAAGCATGAGCTATCATTTAAGACCAAAAATAAGCCTAGAACTCTTGAAAATATATCAGCATATCACACCTGTAGTTTGAGAAAATCTAAATTTCAGAGTAAATTTTTTCGTAATAAAAAAGGCAGCGCAGAGCCTGGAACTGCGTGGTTTTGTACGTAACCGAGCATTAGCTATCGTTTAAGACCAAAAACAAGCCTAGAACTCCTGAAAATATATCAGCATATCACACGTGAAATTTGAGAAAATCTATATTACAGAATAATTTTTTTCGTAATAAAAAAAGGCAGCGCAGAGCCAGAAACTGCAAGTTTTTGTACGTAACCGAGCATAAGCTATCGTTTGAGACTAAAAACAAGCCCCAAATTCCTGATAATATATCAGCATATCACATCTTAAATTTGAGAAAATCGAAATTTCAGACTTATTTTTTTCATAGAACATAAGTACACTCAGAGCCAGGAACTACGCGGTTTTGTACGTAACCAAGCATGAGCTATCGTTTGAGACCAAAATCAAGCCTAGAACTCCTGAAAATATCTCAGCATATCACACCTGAAGTTTGAGAAAATTGAAATTTTTAGAGTAAATTTTTTTCGTAATAAAAAAGGCAGCACCGAGATGTGAACTCCGGGTTTTTGCACTAAGCTAAGCATGAGCTATCATTTAAGACCAAAAATAAGCCTAGAACTCTTGAAAATATATCAGCATATCACACCTGTAGTTTGAGAAATTCTAAATTTCAGAGTAAATTTTTTCGTAATAAAAAAGGCAGCACCGAGATGTGAACTCCGAGTTTTCGCACTAAGCTAAGCATGAGCTATCATTTAAGACCAAAAATAAGCCTAGAACTCTTGAATATATATCAGCATATCACACCTGTAGTTTGAGAAATTCTAAATTTCAGAGTAAATTTTTTCGTAATAAAAAAGGCAGCGCAGAGCCTGGAACTGCGTGGTTTTGTACGTAACCGAGCATAAGCTATCGTTTGAGACTAAAAACAAGCCCCAAATTCCTGAAAATATATCAGCATATCACATCTTAAATTTGAGAAAATCGAAATTTCAGACTTATTTTTTTCATAGAACATAAGTACACTCAGAGCCAGGAACTACGCGGTTTTGTACGTAACCAGGCATGAGCTATCGTTTGAGACCAAAAGCAAGCCTAGAACTCCTGAAAATATATCAGCATATCACACCTGAAATATGAGAAAATCGATATTTCAAACTTATTTTTTCGCAGAACATAAGTAAACGTAGAGCGCGGAACTCCGCGGTTTTGGACGAAACCAAGCTTAAGCTATCATTTGAGACCAATAACAAGCCAATAACTCCTGAAAATATATCAGCATATCACACCTGAAATTTGAGAAAACTTAAATTTTCAGAATAAAAATTTTTTGGTAATAAAAAAGGCAGCACAGAGACGGGAACTTCGCGGTTTTCGATGAATCCAAGCATGTGCTATCATTTGAGACCAATAACAAGCCAAGAACTCCTGAAAATATATAATCATATCACACCTAAAGTTTGAGAAATTCGAAATTTCAGAGTTAATTTTTTTCGTTACAAAAAAGGCAGCACAGAGGCGGGAACTCCGCGGTTTGGAACTAATCTAAGCTTGAGCTATCATTTAAGACTAGAAACAAGCCATAAACTTCTGAAAATATTTCAGCATATTACACCTGAAATTTAAAAAAATTGAAATTTTCAGAATAAAATTTTTTCGTAATAAAAAAGGCAGCACAGAGAAGGGAACTTCGCGGTTTTCGACGAAACCAAGATTGTCCTATCATTTGAGACCAATAACAAGCTAAGAACTCCTGTAAATATATCAGCATATCACTCCTAAAGTTTGAGAAAATCGAAATTTCAGATTTAATTTTTTTCGTTACAAAAAAGGCAGCACAGAGGCGGGAACTCCGCGGTTTGGAACTAATCTAAGCATGAGCTATCACATAAGACTAAAAACAAGCCATAAACTCCTGAAAATATATCAGCATATCACACCTTAAATTTAAAAAAATTGAAATTTTCAGAATAAAAATTTTTCGTAATAAAAAAGGCAGCACAGAGACGGGAACTCCGCGGTTTTGGACGAAACCAAGCTTGAGCTATCATATGAGACCAATGACAAGCCAAGAACTCCTGAAAATATATCAGCATATCACACCTGATGTTTGAGAAAACTTAAATTTTCAGAATAAAAATTGTTTGGTAATAAAAAAGGTAGCACAGAGACGGGAACTTCGCGGTTTTCGACGAAACCAAGCTTGTGCTATCATTTGAGACCAATCACAAAACAAGAACTCCTGTTAATATATCAGCATACCACACCTAAAGATTGAGAAAATCGAAATTTCAGAGTTAATTTTTTTCGTTACAAAAAAGGCTGCACAGAGACGGGAACTTGAACTAATCTAAATATGATCTATCATTTAAGTTTAAAAAAATCCTAGAACTCCTGAAAATATCTCAGCATATCACACCTGAAGTTTGAGAAAATTGAAATTTTTAGAGTAAATTTTTTTCGTAATAAAAAAGGCAGCACCGAGATGTGAACTCCGGGTTTTTGCACTAAGCTAAGCATGAGCTATCATTTAAGACCAAAAAAAAGCCTAGAACTCTTGAAAATATATCAGCATATCACACCTGTAGTTTGAGAAATTCTAAATTTCAGAGTAAATTTTTTCGTAATAAAAAAGGCAGCACGGAGATGTGAACTCCGAGTTTTCGCACTAAGCTAAGCATAAGCTATCATTTAAGACCAAAAATAAGCCTAGAACTCTTGAAAATATATCAGCATATCACACCTGTAGTTTGAGAAATTCTAAATTTCAGAGTAAATTTTTTCGTAATAAAAAAGGCAGCGCAGAGCCTGGAACTGCGTGGTTCTGTACGTAGCAGAGCATTAGCTATCGTTTAAGACCAAAAACAAGCCTAGAACTCCTGAAAATATATCAGCATATCACACCTGAAATTTGAGAAAATCTAAATTACAGAGTAATTTTTTTCATAGAACATAAGTACACTCAGAGCCAGGAACTACGCGGTTTTGTACGTAACCAGGCATGAGCTATCGTTTGAGACCAAAAGCAAGCCTAGAACTCCTGAAAATATATCAGCATATCACACCTGAAATATGAGAAAATCGATATTTCAAACTTATTTTTTCGCAGAACATAAGTAAACGTAGAGCGCGGAACTCCGCGGTTTTGGACGAAACCAAGCTTAAGCTATCATTTGAGACCAATAACAAGCCAATAACTCCTGAAAATATATCAGCATATCACACCTGAAATTTGAGAAAACTTAAATTTTCAGAATAAAAATTTTTTGGTAATAAAAAAGGCAGCACAGAGACGGGAACTTCACGGTTTTCGATGAAGCCAAGCATGTGCTATCATTTGAGGCCAATAACAAGCCAAGAACTCCTGAAAATATATCATCATATCACACCTAAAATTTGAGAAATTCGAAATTTCAGAGTTAATTTTTTTTGTTACAAAAAAGGCAGCACAGAAACGGGAACTCCGCGGTTTGGAACTAATCTAAGCATGAGCTATCATTTAAGACTAGAAACAAGCCATAAACTCCTGAAATAATATCAGCATATCACACCTGAAATTTAAAAAAATTGAAATTTTCAGAATAAAATTTTTTCGTAATAAAAAAGGCAGCACAGAGAAGGGAACTTCGCGGTTTTCGACGAAACCAAGACTGTCCTATCATTTGAGACCACTAACAAGCTAAGAACTCCTGTAAATATATCAGCATATCACTCCTAAAGTTTGAGAAAATCGAAATTTCAGATTTAATTTTTTTCGTTACAAAAAAGGCAGCACAGAGGCGGGAACTCCGCGGTTTGGAACTAACCTAAGCATGAGCTATCATTTAAGACTAAAAACAAGCCATAAACTCCTGAAAATATATCAGCATATCACACCTGAAATTTAAAAAAATTGAAATTTTCAGAATAAAAATTTTTCGTAATAAAAAAGGCAGCACAGAGACGGGAACTCCGCGGTTTTGGACGAAACCAAGCTTGAGCTATCATTTGAGACCAATGACAAGCCAAGAACTCCTGAAAATAAATCAGCATATCACACCTGATGTTTGAGAAAACTTAAATTTTCAGAATAAAAATTGTTTGGTAATAAAAAAGGTAGCACAGAGACGGGAACTTCGCGGTTTTCGACGAAACCAAGCTTGTGCTATCATTTGAGACCAATCACAAAACAAGAACTCCTGTTAATATATCAGCATACCACACCTAAATATTGAGAAAATCGAAATTTCAGAGTTAATTTTTTTCGTTACAAAAAAGGCTGCACAGAGACGGGAACTTGAACTAATCTAAATATGATCTATCATTTAAGTTTAAAAAAAATCCTAGAACTCCTGAAAATATCTCAGCATATCACACCTGAAGTTTGAGAAAATTGAAATTTTTAGAGTAAATTCTTTTCGTAATAAAAAAGGCAGCACCGAGATGTGAACTCCGGGTTTTTGCACTAAGCTAAGCATGAGCTATCATTTAAGACCAAAAATAAGCCTAGAACTCTTGAAAATATATCAGCATATCACACCTGTAGTTTGAGAAATTCTAAATTTCAGAGTAAATTTTTTTGTTGTAATAAAAAAGGCAGCACGGAGATGTGAACTCCGAGTTTTCGCACTAAGCTAAGCATAAGCTATCATTTAAGACCAAAAATAAGCCTAGAACTCTTGAAAATATATCAGCATATCACACCTGTAGTTTGAGAAATTCTAAATTTCAGAGTAAATTTTTTCGTAATAAAAAAGGCAGCGCAGAGCCTGGAACTGCGTGGTTCTGTACGTAGCAGAGCATTAGCTATCGTTTAAGACCAAAAACAAGCCTAGAACTCCTGAAAATATATCAGCAAATCACACCTGAAATTTGAGAAAATCTAAATTACAGAGTAATTTTTTTCGTAATAAAAAAAGGCAGCGCAGAGCCAGAAACTGCAAGTTTTTGTACGTAACCGAGCATAAGCTATCGTTTCAGACTAAAAACAAGCCCCAAATTCCTGAAAATATATCAGCATATCACATCTTAAATTTGAGAAAATCGAAATTTCAGACTTATTTTTTTCATAGAACATAAGTACACTCAGAGCCAGGAACTACGCGGTTTTGTACGTAACCAGGCATGAGCTATCGTTTGAGACCAAAAGCAAGCCTAGAACTCCTGAAAATATATCAGCATATCACACCTGAAATATGAGAAAATCGATATTTCAAACTTATTTTTTCGCAGAACATAAGTAAACGTAGAGCGCGGAACTCCGCTGTTTTGGACGAAACCAAGCTTAAGCTATCATTTGAGACCAATAATATGCCAATAACTCCTGAAAATATATCAGCATATCACACCTGAAATTTGAGAAAACTTAAATTTTCAGAATAAAAATTTTTTGGTAATAAAAAAGGCAGCACAGAGACGGGAACTTCGCGGTTTTTGATGAAGCCAAGCATGTGCTATCATTTGAGACCAATAACAAGCCAAGAACTCCTGAAAATATATCATCATATCACACCTAAAATTTGAGAAATTCGAAATTTCAGAGTTAATTTTTTTCGTTACAAAAAAGGCAGCACAGAGGCGGGAACTCCGCGGTTTGGAACTAATCTAAGCATGAGCTATCATTTAAGACTAAAAACAAGCCATAAACTCCTGAAAATATATCAGCATATCACACCTGAAATTTAAAAAAATTGAAATTTTCAGAATAAAAATTTTTCGTAATAAAAAAGGCAGCACAGAGACGGGAACTCCGCGGTTTTGGACGAAACCAAGCTTGAGCTATCATTTGAGACCAATGACAAGCCAAGAACTCCTGAAAATATATCAGCATATCACACCTGATGTTTGAGAAAACTTAAATTTTCAGAATAAAAATTGTTTGGTAATAAAAAAGGTAGCACAGAGACGGGAACTTCGCGGTTTTCGACGAAACCAAGTTTGTGCTATCATTTGAGACCAATCACAAAACAAGAACTCCTGTTAATATATCAGCATTCCACACCTAAAGATTGAGAAAATCGAAATTTCAGAGTTAATTTTTTTCGTTACAAAAAAGGCTGCACAGAGACGGGAACTTGAACTAATCTAAATATGATCTATCATTTAAGTTTAAAAAAAATCCTAGAACTCCTGAAAATATCTCAGCATATCACACCTGAAGTTTGATAAAATTGAAATTTTTAGAGTAAATTTTTTTCGTAATAAAAAAGGCAGCACCGAGATGTGAACTCCGAGTTTTCGCACTAAGCTAAGCATGAGCTATCATTTAAGACCAAAAATAAGCCTAGAACTCTTGAAAATATATCAGCATATCACACCTGTAGTTTGAGAAAATCTAAATTTCAGAGTAAATTTTTTCGTAATAAAAAAGGCAGCACCGAGATGTGAACTCCGAGTTTTCGCACAAAGCTAAGCATGAGCTATCATTTAAGACCAAAAATAAGCCTAGAACTCTTGAAAATATATCAGCATATCACACCTGTAGTTTGAGAAATTCTAAATTTCAGAGTAAATTTTTTCGTAATAAAAAAGGCAGCGCAGAGCCTGGAACTGCGTGGTTTTGTACGTAGCCGAGCATTAGCTATCGTTTAAGACCAAAAACAAGCCTAGAACTCCTGAAAATATATCAGCATATCACACCTGAAATTTGAGAAAATCTAAATTACAGAGTAATTTTTTTCGTAATAAAAAAAGGCAGCGCAGAGCCAGAAACTGCAAGTTTTTGTACGTAACCGAGCATAAGCTATCGTTTGAGACTAAAAACAAGCCCCAAATTCCTGAAAATATATCAGCATATCACATCTTAAATTTGAGAAAATCGAAATTTCAGACTTATTTTTTCATAGAACATAAGTACACTCAGAGCCAGGAACTACGCGGTTTTGTACGTAACCAAGCATGAGCTATCGTTTGAGACCAAAAGCAAGCCTAGAACTCCTGAAAATATATCAGCATATCACACCTGAAATATGAGAAAATCGATATTTCAAACTTATTTTTTCGCAGAACATAAGTAAACGTAGAGCGCGGAACTCCGCGGTTTTGGTCGAAACCAAGCTTAAGCTATCATTTGAGACCAATAACAAGCCAATAACTCCTGAAAATATATCAGCATATCACACCTGAAATTTGAGAAAACTTAAATTTTCAGAATAAAAATTTTTTGGTAATAAAAAAGGCAGCACAGAGACGGGAACTTCGCGGTTTTCGATGAAGCCAAGAATGTGCTATCATTTGAGACCAATAACAAGCCAAGAACTCCTGAAAATATATCATCATATCACACCTAAAATTTGAGAAATTCGAAATTTCAGAGTTAATTTTTTTCGTTACAAAAAAGGCAGCACAGAGGCGGGAACTCCGCGGTTTGGAACTACTCTAAGCATGAGCTATCATGTAAGACTAAAAACAAGCCATAAACTCCTGAAAATATATCAGCATATCACACCTGATGTTTGAGAAAACTTAAATTTTCAGAATAAAAATTGTTTGGTAATAAAAAAGGTAGCACAGAGACGGGAACTTCGCGGTTTTCGACGAAACTAAGCTTGTGCTATCATTTGAGACCAATCACAAAACAAGAACTCCTGTTAATATATCAGCATACCACACCTAAAGATTGAGAAAATCGAAATTTCAGAGTTAATTTTTTTCGTTACAAAAAAGGCTGCACAGAGACGGGAACTTGAACTAATCTAAATATGATCTATCATTTAAGTTTAAAAAAAATCCTAGAACTCCTGAAAATATCTCAGCATATCACACCTGAAGTTTGAGAAAATTGAAATTTTTAGAGTAAATTTTTTTCGTAATAAAAAAGGCAGCACCGAGATGTGAACTCCGGGATTTTGCACTAAGCTAAGCATGAGCTATCATTTAAGACCAAAAATAAGCCTAGAACTCTTGAAAATATATCAGCATATCACACCTGTAGTTTGAGAAATTCTAAATTTCAGAGTAAATTTTTTCGTAATAAAAAAGGCAGCACCGAGATGTGAACTCCGAGTTTTCGCACTAAGCTAAGCATGAGCTATCATTTAAGACCAAAAATAAGCCTAGAACTCTTGAAAATATATCAGCATATCACACCTGTAGTTTGAGAAATTCTAAATTTCAGAGTAAATTTTTCGTAATAAAAAAGGCAGCGCAGAGCCTGGAACTGCGTGGTTTTGTACGTAGCCGAGCATTAGCTATCGTTTAAGACCAAAAACAAGCCTAGAACTCCTGAAAATATATCAGCATATCACACCTGAAATTTGAGAAAATCTAAATTACAGAGTAATTTTTTTCGTAATAAAAAAAGGCAGCGCAGAGCCAGAAACTGCAAGTTTTTGTACGTAACCGAGCATAAGCTATCGTTTGAGACTAAAAACAAGCCCCAAATTCCTGAAAATATATCAGCATATCACATCTTTAATTTGAGAAAATCGAAATTTCAGACTTATTTTTTTCATAGAACATAAGTACACTCAGAGCCAGGAACTACGCGGTTTTGTACGTAACCAGGCATGAGCTATCGTTTGAGACCAAAAGCAAGCCTAGAACTCCTGAAAATATATCAGCATATCACACCTGAAATATGAGAAAATCGATATTTCAAACTTATTTCTTCGCCGAACATAAGTAAACGTAGAGCGCGGAACTCCGCGGTTTTGGACGAAACCAAGCTTAAGCTATCATTTGAGACCAATAACAAGCCAATAACTCCTGAAAATATATCAGCATATCACACCTGAAATTTGAGAAAACTTAAATTTTCAGAATAAAAATTTTTTGGTAATAAAAAAGGCAGCACAGAGACGGGAACTTCGCGTTTTTCGATGAAGCCAAGCATGTGCTATCATTTGATACCAATAACAAGCTAAGAACTCCTGAAAATATATCAGCATATCACTCCTAAAGTTTGAGAAAATCGAAATTTCAGAGTTAATTTTTTTGGTTACAAAAAAGGCAGCACAGAGGCGGGAACTCCGCGGTTTGGAACTAATCTAAGCATAAGCTATCATTTAAGACTAAAAACAAGCCATAAACTCCTGAAAATATATCAGCATATCACACCTGAAATTTAAGAAAATTGAAATTTTCAGAATAAAATTTTTTCGTAATAAAAAAGGCAGCACAGAGACGGGAACTCCGCGGTTTTGGACGAGACCAAGCTTGAGCTATCATTTGAGACCAATGACAAGCCAAGAACTCCTGAAAATATATCAGCATATCACACCTGAAATTTGAGAAAACTTAAATTTTCAGAATAAAAATTGTTTGGTAATAAAAAAGGTAGCACAGAGACGGGAACTTCGCGTTTTTCGACGAAACCAAGCTTGTGCTATCATTTGAGACCAATCACAAAACAAGAACTCCTGTTAATATATCAGCATACCACACCTAAATATTGAGAAAATCGAAATTTCAGAGTTAATTTTTTTCGTTACAAAAAAGGCTGCACAGAGACGGGAACTTGAACTAATCTAAATATGATCTATCATTTAAGTTTAAAAAAAATCCTAGAACTCCTGAAAATATCCCAGCATATCACACCTGAAGTTTGATAAAATTGAAATTTTTAGAGTAAATTTTTTTCGTAATAAAAAAGGCAGCACCGAGATGTGAACTCCGAGTTTTCGCACTAAGCTAAGCATGAGCTATCATTTAAGACCAAAAATAAGCCTAGAACTCTTGAAAATATATCAGCATATCACACCTGTAGTTTGAGAAAATCTAAATTTCAGAGTAAATTTTTTCGTAATAAAAAAGGCAGCGCAGAGCCTGGAACTGCATGGTTTTGTACGTAACCGAGCATTAGCTATCGTTTAAGACCAAAAACAAGCCTAGAACTCCTGAAAATATATCAGCATATCACACGTGAAATTTGAGAAAATCTATATTACAGAATAATTTTTTTCGTAATAAAAAAAGGCAGCGCAGAGCCAGAAACTGCAAATTTTTGTACGTAACCGAGCATAAGCTATCGTTTGAGACTAAAAACAAGCCCCAAATTCCTGATAATATATCAGCATATCACATCTTAAATTTGAGAAAATCGAAATTTCAGACTTATTTTTTTCATAGAACATAAGTACACTCAGAGCCAGGAACTACGCGGTTTTGTACGTAACCAAGCATGAGCTATCGTTTAAGACCAAAATCAAGCCTAGAACTCCTGAAAATATCTCAGCATATCACACCTGAAGTTTGAGAAAATTGAAATTTTTAGAGTAAATTTTTTTCGTAATAAAAAAGGCAGCACCGAGATGTGAACTCCGGGTTTTTGCACTAAGCTAAGCATGAGCTATCATTTAAGACCAAAAATAAGCCTAGAACTCTTGAAAATATATCAGCATATCACACCTGTAGTTTGAGAAATTCTAAATTTCAGAGTAAATTTTTTCGTAATAAAAAAGGCAGCACCGAGATGTGAACTCCGAGTTTTCGCACTAAGCTAAGCATGAGCTATCATTTAAGACCAAAAATAAGCCTAGAACTCTTGAATATATATCAGCATATCACACCTGTAGTTTGAGAAATTCTAAATTTCAGAGTAAATTTTTTCGTAATAAAAAAGGCAGCGCAGAGCCTGGAACTGCGTGGTTTTGTACGTAACCGAGCATAAGCTATCGTTTGAGACTAAAAACAAGCCCCAAATTCCTGAAAATATATCAGCATATCACATCTTAAATTTGAGAAAATCGAAATTTCAGACTTATTTTTTTCATAGAACATAAGTACACTCAGAGCCAGGAACTACGCGGTTTTGTACGTAACCAGGCATGAGCTATCGTTTGAGACCAAAAGCAAGCCTAGAACTCCTGAAAATATATCAGCATATCACACCTGAAATATGAGAAAATCGATATTTCAAACTTATTTTTTCGCAGAACATAAGTAAACGTAGAGCGCGGAACTCCGCGGTTTTGGACGAAACCAAGCTTAAGCTATCATTTGAGACCAATAACAAGCCAATAACTCCTGAAAATATATCAGCATATCACACCTGAAATTTGAGAAAACTTAAATTTTCAGAATAAAAATTTTTTGGTAATAAAAAAGGCAGCACAGAGACGGGAACTTCGCGGTTTTCGATGAAGCCAAGCATGTGCTATCATTTGAGACCAATAACAAGCCAAGAACTCCTGAAAATATATAATCATATCACACCTAAAGTTTGAGAAATTCGAAATTTCAGAGTTAATTTTTTTCGTTACAAAAAAGGCAGCACAGAGGCGGGAACTCCGCGGTTTGGAACTAATCTAAGCTTGAGCTATCATTTAAGACTAGAAACAAGCCATAAACTTCTGAAAATATTTCAGCATATTACACCTGAAATTTAAAAAAATTGAAATTTTCAGAATAAAATTTTTTCGTAATAAAAAAGGCAGCACAGAGAAGGGAACTTCGCGGTTTTCGACGAAACCAAGATTGTCCTATCATTTGAGACCAATAACAAGCTAAGAACTCCTGTAAATATATCAGCATATCACTCCTAAAGTTTGAGAAAATCGAAATTTCAGATTTAATTTTTTTCGTTACAAAAAAGGCAGCACAGAGGCGGGAACTCCGCGGTTTGGAACTAATCTAAGCATGAGCTATCACATAAGACTAAAAACAAGCCATAAACTCCTGAAAATATATCAGCATATCACACCTTAAATTTAAAAAAATTGAAATTTTCAGAATAAAAATTTTTCGTTATAAAAAAGGCAGCACAGAGACGGGAACTCCGCGGTTTTGGACGAAACCAAGCTTGAGCTATCATATGAGACCAATGACAAGCCAAGAACTCCTGAAAATATATCAGCATATCACACCTGATGTTTGAGAAAACTTAAATTTTCAGAATAAAAATTGTTTGGTAATAAAAAAGGTAGCACAGAGACGGGAACTTCGCGGTTTTCGACGAAACCAAGCTTGTGCTATCATTTGAGACCAATCACAAAACAAGAACTCCTGTTAATATATCAGCATACCACACCTAAAGATTGAGAAAATCGAAATTTCAGAGTTAATTTTTTTCGTTACAAAAAAGGCTGCACAGAGACGGGAACTTGAACTAATCTAAATATGATCTATCATTTAAGTTTAAAAAAATCCTAGAACTCCTGAAAATATCTCAGCATATCACACCTGAAGTTTGAGAAAATTGAAATTTTTAGAGTAAATTTTTTTCGTAATAAAAAAGGCAGCACCGAGATGTGAACTCCGGGTTTTTGCACTAAGCTAAGCATGAGCTATCATTTAAGACCAAAAAAAAGCCTAGAACTCTTGAAAATATATCAGCATATCACACCTGTAGTTTGAGAAATTCTAAATTTCAGAGTAAATTTTTTCGTAATAAAAAAGGCAGGACCGAGATGTGAACTCCGAGTTTTCGCACTAAGCTAAGCATGAGCTATCATTTAAGAACAAAAATAAGCCTAGAACTCTTGAAAATATATCAGCATATCACACCTGTAGTTTGAGAAATTCTAAATTTCAGAGTAAATTTTTTCGTAATAAAAAAGGCAGCGCAGAGCCTGGAACTGCGTGGTTTTGTACGTAGCCGAGCATTAGCTATCGTTTAAGACCAAAAACAAGCCTAGAACTCCTGAAAATATATCAGCATATCACACCTGAAATTTGAGAAAATCTAAATTACAGAGTAATTTTTTTCGTAATAAAAAAAGGCAGCGCAGAGCCAGAAACTGCAAGTTTTTGTACGTAACCGAGCATAAGCTATCGTTTCAGACTAAAAACAAGCCCCAAATTCCTGAAAATATATCAGCATATCACATCTTAAATTTGAGAAAATCGAAATTTCAGACTTATTTTTTTCATAGAACATAAGTACACTCAGAGCCAGGAACTACGCGGTTTTGTACGTAACCAAGCATGAGCTATCGTTTGAGACCAAAAGCAAGCCTAGAACTCCTGAAAATATATCAGCATATCACACCTGAAATATGAGAAAATCGATATTTCAAACTTATTTTTTCGCAGAACATAAGTAAACGTAGGCCGCGGAACTCCGCGGTTTTGGACGAAACCAAGCTTAAGCTATCATTTGAGACCAATAACAAGCCAATAACTCCTGAAAATATATCAGCATATCACACCTGAAATTTGAGAAAACTTAAATTTTCAGAATAAAAATTTTTTGGTAATAAAAAAGGCAGCACAGAGACGGGAACTTCGCGGTTTTCGATGAAGCCAAGCATGTGCTACCATTTGAGACCAATAACAAGCCAAGAACTCCTGAAAATATATCATCATATCACACCTAAAATTTGAGAAATTCTAAATTTCAGAGTTAATTTTTTTAGTTACAAAAAAGGCAGCACAGAGGCGGGAACTCCGCGGTTTGGAACTAATCTAAGCATGAGCTATAATTTAAGACTAAAAACAAGCCATAAACTCCTGAAAATATATCAGCATATCACACCTGAAATTTAAAAAAATTGAAATTTTCAGAATAAAGTTTTTTCGTAATAAAAAAGGCAGCACAGAGAAGGGAACTTCGCGGTTTTCGACGAAACCAAGATTGTCCTATCATTTGAGACCAATAACAAGCTAAGAAATCCTGTAAATATATCAGCATATCACTCCTAAAGTTTGAGAAAATCGAAATTTCAGAGTTAATTTTTTTCGTTACAAAAAAGGCAGCACAGAGGCGGGAACTCCGCGGTTTGGAACTAATCTAAGCATGAGCTATCATTCAAGACTAAAAACAAGCCATAAACTCCTGAAAATATATGAGCATATCACACCTGAAATTAAAAAAAATTGAAATTTTCAGATTAAAAATTTTTCGTAATAAAAAAGGCAGCACAGAGACGGGAACTCCGCGGTTTTGGACGAAACCAAGCTTGAGCTATCATTTGAGACCAATGACAAGCCAAGAACTCCTGAAAATATATCAGCATATCACACCTGATATTTGAGAAAACTTAAATTTTCAGATTAAAAATTGTTTGGTAATAAAAAAGGTAGCACAGAGACGGGAACTTCGCGGTTTTCGACGAAACAAAGCTTGTGCTATCATTTGAGACCAATCACAAAACAAGAACTCCTGTTAATATATCAGCATACCACACCTAAAGATTGAGAAAATCGAAATTTCAGAGTTAATTTTTTTCGTTACAAAAAAGGCAGCACAGAGGCGGGAACTCCGCGGTTTGGAACTAATCTAAGCATGAGCTATCATTTTAGACTAGAAACAAGCCATAAACTCCTGAAAATATATCAGCATATTACACCTGAAATTTAAAAAAATTGAAATTTTCAGAATAAAATTTTTTCGTAATAAAAAAGGCAGCACAGAGAAGGGAACTTCGCGGTTTTCGACGAAACCAAGATTGTCCTATCATTTGAGACCAATAACAAGCTAAGAACTCCTGTAAATATATCAGCATATCACTCCTAAAGTTTGAGAAAATCGTAATTTCAGATTTAATTTTTTTCGTTACAAAAAAGGCAGCACAGAGGCGGGAACTCCGCGGTTTGGAACTAATCTAAGCATGAGCTATCATTTGAGACTAAAAACAAGCCATAAACTCCTGAAAATATATCAGCATATCACACCTGAAATTTAAAAAAATTGAAATTTTCAGAATAAAAATTTTTCGTAAGAAAAAAGGCAGCACAGAGACGGGAACTCCGCGGTTTTGGACGAAACCAAGCTTGAGCTATCATTTGAGGCCAATGACAAGCCAAGAACTCCTGAAAATATATCAGCATATCACACCTGATGTTTGAGAAAACTTAAATTTTCAGAATAAAAATTGTTTGGTAATAAAAAAGGTAGCACAGAGACGGGGACTTCGCGGTTTTCGACGAAACCAAGCTTGTGCTATCATTTGAGACCAATCACAAAACAAAAACTCCTGTTAATATATCAGCATACCACACCTAAAGATTGAGAAAATCGAAATTTCAGAGTTTTTTTTTTTCGTTACAAAAAAGGCTGCACAGAGACGGGAACTTGAACTAATCTAAATATGATCTATCATTTAAGTTTAAAAAAAATCCTAGAACTCCTGAAAATATCTCAGCATATCACACCTGAAGTTTGAGAAAATTGAAATTTTTAGAGTAAATTTTTTTCGTAATAAAAAAGGCAGCACCGAGATGTGAACTCCGGGTTTTTGCACTAAGCTAAGCATGAGCTATCATTTAAGACCAAAAATAAGCCTAGAACTCTTGAAAATATATCAGCATATCACACCTGTAGTTTGAGAAATTCTAAATTTCAGAGTAAATTTTTTCGTAATAAAAAAGGCAGGACCGAGATGTGAACTCCGAGTTTTCGCACTAAGCTAAGCATGAGCTATCATTTAAGACCAAAAATAAGCCTAGAACTCTTGAAAATATATCAGCATATCACACCTGTAGTTTGAGAAATTCTAAATTTCAGAGTAAATTTTTTCGTAATAAAAAAGGCAGCGCAGAGCCTGAAACTGCGTGGTTTTGTACGTAGCCGAGCATTAGCTATCGTTTAAGACCAAAAACAAGCCTAGAACTCCTGAAAATATATCAGCATATCACACCTGAAATTTGAGAAAATCTAAATTACAGAGTAATTTTTTTCGTAATAAAAAAAGGCAGCGCAGAGCCAGAAACTGCAAGTTTTTGTACGTAACCGAGCATAAGCTATCGTTTCAGACTAAAAACAAGCCCCAAATTCCTGAAAATATATCAGCATATCACATCTTAAATTTGAGAAAATCGAAATTTCAGACTTATTTTTTTCATAGAACATAAGTACACTCAGAGCCAGGAACTACGCGGTTTTGTACGTAACCAGGCATGAGCTATCGTTTGAGACCAAAAGCAAGCCTAGAACTCCTGAAAATATATCAGCATATCACACCTGAAATATGAGAAAATCGATATTTCAAACTTATTTTTTCGCAGAACATAAGTAAACGTAGAGCGCGGAACTCCGCGGTTTTGGACGAAACCAAGCTTAAGCTATCATTTGAGACCAATAATATGCCAATAACTCCTGAAAATATATCAGCATATCACACCTGAAATTTGAGAAAACTTAAATTTTCAGAATAAAAATTTTTTGGTAATAAAAAAGGCAGCACAGAGACGGGAACTTCGCGGTTTTTGATGAAGCCAAGCATGTGCTATCATTTGAGACCAATAACAAGCCAAGAACTCCTGAAAATATATCATCATATCACACCTAAAATTTGAGAAATTCGAAATTTCAGAGTTAATTTTTTTCGTTACAAAAAAGGCAGCACAGAGGCGGGAACTCCGCGGTTTGGAACTAATCTAAGCATGAGCTATCATTTAAGACTAAAAACAAGCCATAAACTCCTGAAAATATATCAGCATATCACACCTGAAATTTAAAAAAATTGAAATTTTCAGAATAAAAATTTTTCGTAATAAAAAAGGCAGCACAGAGACGGGAACTCCGCGGTTTTGGACGAAACCAAGCTTGAGCTATCATTTGAGACCAATGACAAGCCAAGAACTCCTGAAAATATATCAGCATATCACACCTGATGTTTGAGAAAACTTAAATTTTCAGAATAAAAATTGTTTGGTAATAAAAAAGGTAGCACAGAGACGGGAACTTCGCGGTTTTCGACGAAACCAAGTTTGTGCTATCATTTGAGACCAATCACAAAACAAGAACTCCTGTTAATATATCAGCATTCCACACCTAAAGATTGAGAAAATCGAAATTTCAGAGTTAATTTTTTTCGTTACAAAAAAGGCTGCACAGAGACGGGAACTTGAACTAATCTAAATATGATCTATCATTTAAGTTTAAAAAAAATCCTAGAACTCCTGAAAATATCTCAGCATATCACACCTGAAGTTTGATAAAATTGAAATTTTTAGAGTAAATTTTTTTCGTAATAAAAAAGGCAGCACCGAGATGTGAACTCCGAGTTTTCGCACTAAGCTAAGCATGAGCTATCATTTGAGACCAAAAATAAGCCTAGAACTCTTGAAAATATATCAGCATATCACACCTGTAGTTTGAGAAAATCTAAATTTCAGAGTAAATTTTTTCGTAATAAAAAAGGCAGCACCGAGATGTGAACTCCGAGTTTTCGCACAAAGCTAAGCATGAGCTATCATTTAAGACCAAAAATAAGCCTAGAACTCTTGAAAATATATCAGCATATCACACCTGTAGTTTGAGAAATTCTAAATTTCAGAGTAAATTTTTTCGTAATAAAAAAGGCAGCGCAGAGCCTGGAACTGCGTGGTTTTGTACGTAGCCGAGCATTAGCTATCGTTTAAGACCAAAAACAAGCCTAGAACTCCTGAAAATATATCAGCATATCACACCTGAAATTTGAGAAAATCTAAATTACAGAGTAATTTTTTTCGTAATAAAAAAAGGCAGCTCAGAGCCAGAAACTGCAAGTTTTTGTACGTAACCGAGCATAAGCTATCGTTTGAGACTAAAAACAAGCCCCAAATTCCTGAAAATATATCAGCATATCACATCTTAAATTTGAGAAAATCGAAATTTCAGACTTATTTTTTCATAGAACATAAGTACACTCAGAGCCAGGAACTACGCGGTTTTGTACGTAACCAAGCATGAGCTATCGTTTGAGACCAAAAGCAAGCCTAGAACTCCTGAAAATATATCAGCATATCACACCTGAAATATGAGAAAATCGATATTTCAAACTTATTTTTTCGCAGAACATAAGTAAACGTAGAGCGCGGAACTCCGCGGTTTTGGTCGAAACCAAGCTTAAGCTATCATTTGAGACCAATAACAAGCCAATAACTCCTGAAAATATATCAGCATATCACACCTGAAATTTGAGAAAACTTAAATTTTCAGAATAAAAATTTTTTGGTAATAAAAAAGGCAGCACAGAGACGGGAACTTCGCGGTTTTCGATGAAGCCAAGCATGTGCTATCATTTGAGACCAATAACAAGCCAAGAACTCCTGAAAATATATCATCATATCACACCTAAAATTTGAGAAATTCGAAATTTCAGAGTTAATTTTTTTCGTTACAAAAAAGGCAGCACAGAGGCGGGAACTCCGCGGTTTGGAACTAATCTAAGCATGAGCTATCATGTAAGACTAAAAACAAGCCATAAACTCCTGAAAATATATCAGCATTATCACACCTGATGTTTGAGAAAACTTAAATTTTCAGAATAAAAATTGTTTGGTAATAAAAAAGGTAGCACAGAGACGGGAACTTCGCGGTTTTCGACGAAACTAAGCTTGTGCTATCATTTGAGACCAATCACAAAACAAGAACTCCTGTTAATATATCAGCATACCACACCTAAAGATTGAGAAAATCGAAATTTCAGAGTTAATTTTTTTCGTTACAAAAAAGGCTGCACAGAGACGGCAACTTGAACTAATCTAAATATGATCTATCATTTAAGTTTAAAAAAAATCCTAGAACTCCTGAAAATATCTCAGCATATCACACCTGAAGTTTGAGAAAATTGAAATTTTTAGAGTAAATTTTTTTCGTAATAAAAAAGGCAGCACCGAGATGTGAACTCCGGGATTTTGCACTAAGCTAAGCATGAGCTATCATTTAAGACCAAAAATAAGCCTAGAACTCTTGAAAATATATCAGCATATCACACCTGTAGTTTGAGAAATTCTAAATTTCAGAGTAAATTTTTTCGTAATAAAAAAGGCAGCGCAGAGCCTGGAACTGCGTGGTTCTGTACGTAGCAGAGCATTAGCTATCGTTTAAGACCAAAAACAAGCCTAGAACTCCTGAAAATATATCAGCATATCACACCTGTAGTTTGAGAAATTCTAAATTTCAGAGTAAATTTTTCGTAATAAAAAAGGCAGCGCAGAGCCTGGAACTGCGTGGTTTTGTACGTAGCCGAGCATTAGCTATCGTTTAAGACCAAAAACAAGCCTAGAACTCCTGAAAATATATCAGCATATCACACCTGAAATTTGAGAAAATCTAAATTACAGAGTAATTTTTTTCGTAATAAAAAAAGGCAGCGCAGAGCCAGAAACTGCAAGTTTTTGTACGTAACCGAGCATAAGCTATCGTTTGAGACTAAAAACAAGCCCCAAATTCCTGAAAATATATCAGCATATCACATCTTAAATTTGAGAAAATCGAAATTTCAGACTTATTTTTTTCATAGAACATAAGTACACTCAGAGCCAGGAACTACGCGGTTTTGTACGTAACCAGGCATGAGCTATCGTTTGAGACCAAAAGCAAGCCTAGAACTCCTGAAAATATATCAGCATATCACACCTGAAATATGAGAAAATCGATATTTCAAACTTATTTTTTCGCCGAACATAAGTAAACGTAGAGCGCGGAACTCCGCGGTTTTGGACGAAACCAAGCTTAAGCTATCATTTGAGACCAATAACAAGCCAATAACTCCTGAAAATATATCAGCATATCACACCTGAAATTTGAGAAAACTTAAATTTTCAGAATAAAAATTTTTTGGTAATAAAAAAGGCAGCACAGAGACGGGAACTTCGCGTTTTTCGATGAAGCCAAGCATGTGCTATCATTTGATACCAATAACAAGCTAAGAACTCCTGAAAATATATCAGCATATCACTCCTAAAGTTTGAGAAAATCGAAATTTCAGAGTTAATTTTTTTGGTTACAAAAAAGGCAGCACAGAGGCGGGAACTCCGCGGTTTGGAACTAATCTAAGCATAAGCTATCATTTAAGACTAAAAACAAGCCATAAACTCCTGAAAATATATCAGCATATCACACCTGAAATTTAAGAAAATTGAAATTTTCAGAATAAATTTTTTTCGTAATAAAAAAGGCAGCACAGAGACGGGAACTCCGCGGTTTTGGACGAGACCAAGCTTGAGCTATCATTTGAGACCAATGACAAGCCAAGAACTCCTGAAAATATATCAGCATATCACACCTGAAATTTGAGAAAACTTAAATTTTCAGAATAAAAATTGTTTGGTAATAAAAAAGGTAGCACAGAGACGGGAACTTCGCGTTTTTCGACGAAACCAAGCTTGTGCTATCATTTGAGACCAATCACAAAACAAGAACTCCTGTTAATATATCAGCATACCACACCTAAATATTGAGAAAATCGAAATTTCAGAGTTAATTTTTTTCGTTACAAAAAAGGCTGCACAGAGACGGGAACTTGAACTAATCTAAATATGATCTATCATTTAAGTTTAAAAAAAATCCTAGAACTCCTGAAAATATCTCAGCATATCACACCTGAAGTTTGATAAAATTGAAATTTTTAGAGTAAATTTTTTTCGTAATAAAAAAGGCAGCACCGAGATGTGAACTCCGAGTTTTCGCACTAAGCTAAGCATGAGCTATCATTTAAGACCAAAAATAAGCCTAGAACTCTTGAAAATATATCAGCATATCACACCTGTAGTTTGAGAAAATCTAAATTTCAGAGTAAATTTTTTCGTAATAAAAAAGGCAGCGCAGAGCCTGGAACTGCGTGGTTTTGTACGTAACCGAGCATTAGCTATCGTTTAAGACCAAAAACAAGCCTAGAACTCCTGAAAATATATCAGCATATCACACGTGAAATTTGAGAAAATCTATATTACAGAATAATTTTTTTCGTAATAAAAAAAGGCAGCGCAGAGCCAGAAACTGCAAGTTTTTGTACGTAACCGAGCATAAGCTATCGTTTGAGACTAAAAACAAGCCCCAAATTCCTGATAATATATCAGCATATCACATCTTAAATTTGAGAAAATCGAAATTTCAGACTTATTTTTTTCATAGAACATAAGTACACTCAGAGCCAGGAACTACGCGGTTTTGTACGTAACCAAGCATGAGCTATCGTTTGAGACCAAAATCAAGCCTAGAACTCCTGAAAATATCTCAGCATATCACACCTGAAGTTTGAGAAAATTGAAATTTTTAGAGTAAATTTTTTTCGTAATAAAAAAGGCAGCACCGAGATGTGAACTCCGGGTTTTTGCACTAAGCTAAGCATGAGCTATCATTTAAGACCAAAAATAAGCCTAGAACTCTTGAAAATATATCAGCATATCACACCTGTAGTTTGAGAAATTCTAAATTTCAGAGTAAATTTTTTCGTAATAAAAAAGGCAGCACCGAGATGTGAACTCCGAGTTTTCGCACTAAGCTAAGCATGAGCTATCATTTAAGACCAAAAATAAGCCTAGAACTCTTGAATATATATCAGCATATCACACCTGTAGTTTGAGAAATTCTAAATTTCAGAGTAAATTTTTTCGTAATAAAAAAGGCAGCGCAGAGCCTGGAACTGCGTGGTTTTGTACGTAACCGAGCATAAGCTATCGTTTGAGACTAAAAACAAGCCCCAAATTCCTGAAAATATATCAGCATATCACATCTTAAATTTGAGAAAATCGAAATTTCAGACTTATTTTTTTCATAGAACATAAGTACACTCAGAGCCAGGAACTACGCGGTTTTGTACGTAACCAGGCATGAGCTATCGTTTGAGACCAAAAGCAAGCCTAGAACTCCTGAAAATATATCAGCATATCACACCTGAAATATGAGAAAATCGATATTTCAAACTTATTTTTTCGCAGAACATAAGTAAACGTAGAGCGCGGAACTCCGCGGTTTTGGACGAAACCAAGCTTAAGCTATCATTTGAGACCAATAACAAGCCAATAACTCCTGAAAATATATCAGCATATCACACCTGAAATTTGAGAAAACTTAAATTTTCAGAATAAAAATTTTTTGGTAATAAAAAAGGCAGCACAGAGACGGGAACTTCGCGGTTTTCGATGAAGCCAAGCATGTGCTATCATTTGAGACCAATAACAAGCCAAGAACTCCTGAAAATATATAATCATATCACACCTAAAGTTTGAGAAATTCGAAATTTCAGAGTTAATTTTTTTCGTTACAAAAAAGGCAGCACAGAGGCGGGAACTCCGCGGTTTGGAACTAATCTAAGCTTGAGCTATCATTTAAGACTAGAAACAAGCCATAAACTTCTGAAAATATTTCAGCATATTACACCTGAAATTTAAAAAAATTGAAATTTTCAGAATAAAATTTTTTCGTAATAAAAAAGGCAGCACAGAGAAGGGAACTTCGCGGTTTTCGACGAAACCAAGATTGTCCTATCATTTGAGACCAATAACAAGCTAAGAACTCCTGTAAATATATCAGCATATCACTCCTAAAGTTTGAGAAAATCGAAATTTCAGATTTAATTTTTTTCGTTACAAAAAAGGCAGCACAGAGGCGGGAACTCCGCGGTTTGGAACTAATCTAAGCATGAGCTATCACATAAGACTAAAAACAAGCCATAAACTCCTGAAAATATATCAGCATATCACACCTTAAATTTAAAAAAATTGAAATTTTCAGAATAAAAATTTTTCGTTATAAAAAAGGCAGCACAGAGACGGGAACTCCGCGGTTTTGGACGAAACCAAGCTTGAGCTATCATATGAGACCAATGACAAGCCAAGAACTCCTGAAAATATATCAGCATATCACACCTGATGTTTGAGAAAACTTAAATTTTCAGAATAAAAATTGTTTGGTAATAAAAAAGGTAGCACAGAGACGGGAACTTCGCGGTTTTCGACGAAACCAAGCTTGTGCTATCATTTGAGACCAATCACAAAACAAGAACTCCTGTTAATATATCAGCATACCACACCTAAAGATTGAGAAAATCGAAATTTCAGAGTTAATTTTTTTCGTTACAAAAAAGGCTGCACAGAGACGGGAACTTGAACTAATCTAAATATGATCTATCATTTAAGTTTAAAAAAATCCTAGAACTCCTGAAAATATCTCAGCATATCACACCTGAAGTTTGAGAAAATTGAAATTTTTAGAGTAAATTTTTTTCGTAATAAAAAAGGCAGCACCGAGATGTGAACTCCGGGTTTTTGCACTAAGCTAAGCATGAGCTATCATTTAAGACCAAAAATAAGCCTAGAACTCTTGAAAATATATCAGCATATCACACCTGTAGTTTGAGAAATTCTAAATTTCAGAGTAAATTTTTTCGTAATAAAAAAGGCAGCACCGAGATGTGAACTCCGAGTTTTCGCACTAAGCTAAGCATGAGCTATCATTTAAGACCAAAAATAAGCCTAGAACTCTTGAATATATATCAGCATATCACACCTGTAGTTTGAGAAATTCTAAATTTCAGAGTAAATTTTTTCGTAATAAAAAAGGCAGCGCAGAGCCTGGAACTGCGTGGTTTTGTACGTAACCGAGCATAAGCTATCGTTTGAGACTAAAAACAAGCCCCAAATTCCTGAAAATATATCAGCATATCACATCTTAAATTTGAGAAAATCGAAATTTCAGACTTATTTTTTTCATAGAACATAAGTACACTCAGAGCCAGGAACTACGCGGTTTTGTACGTAACCAGGCATGAGCTATCGTTTGAGACCAAAAGCAAGCCTAGAACTCCTGAAAATATATCAGCATATCACACCTGAAATATGAGAAAATCGATATTTCAAACTTATTTTTTCGCAGAACATAAGTAAACGTAGAGCGCGGAACTCCGCGGTTTTGGACGAAACCAAGCTTAAGCTATCATTTGAGACCAATAACAAGCCAATAACTCCTGAAAATATATCAGCATATCACACCTGAAATTTGAGAAAACTTAAATTTTCAGAATAAAAATTTTTTGGTAATAAAAAAGGCAGCACAGAGACGGGAACTTCGCGGTTTTCGATGAAGCCAAGCATGTGCTATCATTTGAGACCAATAACAAGCCAAGAACTCCTGAAAATATATAATCATATCACACCTAAAGTTTGAGAAATTCGAAATTTCAGAGTTAATTTTTTTCGTTACAAAAAAGGCAGCACAGAGGCGGGAACTCCGCGGTTTGGAACTAATCTAAGCTTGAGCTATCATTTAAGACTAGAAACAAGCCATAAACTTCTGAAAATATTTCAGCATATTACACCTGAAATTTAAAAAAATTGAAATTTTCAGAATAAAATTTTTTCGTAATAAAAAAGGCAGCACAGAGAAGGGAACTTCGCGGTTTTCGACGAAACCAAGATTGTCCTATCATTTGAGACCAATAACAAGCTAAGAACTCCTGTAAATATATCAGCATATCACTCCTAAAGTTTGAGAAAATCGAAATTTCAGATTTAATTTTTTTCGTTACAAAAAAGGCAGCACAGAGGCGGGAACTCCGCGGTTTGGAACTAATCTAAGCATGAGCTATCACATAAGACTAAAAACAAGCCATAAACTCCTGAAAATATATCAGCATATCACACCTTAAATTTAAAAAAATTGAAATTTTCAGAATAAAAATTTTTCGTTATAAAAAAGGCAGCACAGAGACGGGAACTCCGCGGTTTTGGACGAAACCAAGCTTGAGCTATCATATGAGACCAATGACAAGCCAAGAACTCCTGAAAATATATCAGCATATCACACCTGATGTTTGAGAAAACTTAAATTTTCAGAATAAAAATTGTTTGGTAATAAAAAAGGTAGCACAGAGACGGGAACTTCGCGGTTTTCGACGAAACCAAGCTTGTGCTATCATTTGAGACCAATCACAAAACAAGAACTCCTGTTAATATATCAGCATACCACACCTAAAGATTGAGAAAATCGAAATTTCAGAGTTAATTTTTTTCGTTACAAAAAAGGCTGCACAGAGACGGGAACTTGAACTAATCTAAATATGATCTATCATTTAAGTTTAAAAAAATCCTAGAACTCCTGAAAATATCTCAGCATATCACACCTGAAGTTTGAGAAAATTGAAATTTTTAGAGTAAATTTTTTTCGTAATAAAAAAGGCAGCACCGAGATGTGAACTCCGGGTTTTTGCACTAAGCTAAGCATGAGCTATCATTTAAGACCAAAAAAAAGCCTAGAACTCTTGAAAATATATCAGCATATCACACCTGTAGTTTGAGAAATTCTAAATTTCAGAGTAAATTTTTTCGTAATAAAAAAGGCAGGACCGAGATGTGAACTCCGAGTTTTCGCACTAAGCTAAGCATGAGCTATCATTTAAGACCAAAAATAAGCCTAGAACTCTTGAAAATATATCAGCATATCACACCTGTAGTTTGAGAAATTCTAAATTTCAGAGTAAATTTTTTCGTAATAAAAAAGGCAGCGCAGAGCCTGGAACTGCGTGGTTTTGTACGTAACCGAGCATTAGCTATCGTTTAAGACCAAAAACAAGCCTAGAACTCCTGAAAATATATCAGCATATCACACCTGAAATTTGAGAAAATCTAAATTACAGAGTAATTTTTTTCGTAATAAAAAAAGGCAGCGCAGAGCCAGAAACTGCAAGTTTTTGTACGTAACCGAGCATAAGCTATCGTTTCAGACTAAAAACAAGCCCCAAATTCCTGAAAATATATCAGCATATCACATCTTAAATTTGAGAAAATCGAAATTTCAGACTTATTTTTTTCATAGAACATAAGTACACTCAGAGCCAGGAACTACGCGGTTTTGTACGTAACCAAGCATGAGCTATCGTTTGAGACCAAAAGCAAGCCTAGAACTCCTGAAAATATATCAGCATATCACACCTGAAATATGAGAAAATCGATATTTCAAACTTATTTTTTCGCAGAACATAAGTAAACGTAGGCCGCGGAACTCCGCGGTTTTGGACGAAACCAAGCTTAAGCTATCATTTGAGACCAATAACAAGCCAATAACTCCTGAAAATATATCAGCATATCACACCTGAAATTTGAGAAAACTTAAATTTTCAGAATAAAAATTTTTTGGTAATAAAAAAGGCAGCACAGAGACGGGAACTTCGCGGTTTTCGATGAAGCCAAGCATGTGCTATCATTTGAGACCAATAACAAGCCAAGAACTCCTGAAAATATATCATCATATCACACCTAAAATTTGAGAAATTCTAAATTTCAGAGTTAATTTTTTTAGTTACAAAAAAGGCAGCACAGAGGCGGGAACTCCGCGGTTTGGAACTAATCTAAGCATGAGCTATAATTTAAGACTAAAAACAAGCCATAAACTCCTGAAAATATATCAGCATATCACACCTGAAATTTAAAAAAATTGAAATTTTCAGAATAAAGTTTTTTCGTAATAAAAAAGGCAGCACAGAGAAGGGAACTTCGCGGTTTTCGACGAAACCAAGATTGTCCTATCATTTGAGACCAATAACAAGCTAAGAAATCCTGTAAATATATCAGCATATCACTCCTAAAGTTTGAGAAAATCGAAATTTCAGAGTTAATTTTTTTCGTTACAAAAAAGGCAGCACAGAGGCGTGAACTCCGCGGTTTGGAACTAATCTAAGCATGAGCTATCATTCAAGACTAAAAACAAGCCATAAACTCCTGAAAATATATGAGCATATCACACCTGAAATTAAAAAAAATTGAAATTTTCAGAATAAAAATTTTTCGTAATAAAAAAGGCAGCACAGAGACGGGAACTCCGCGGTTTTGGACGAAACCAAGCTTGAGCTATCATTTGAGACCAATGACAAGCCAAGAACTCCTGAAAATATATCAGCATATCACACCTGATATTTGAGAAAACTTAAATTTTCAGATTAAAAATTGTTTGGTAATAAAAAAGGTAGCACAGAGACGGGAACTTCGCGGTTTTCGACGAAACAAAGCTTGTGCTATCATTTGAGACCAATCACAAAACAAGAACTCCTGTTAATATATCAGCATACCACACCTAAAGATTGAGAAAATCGAAATTTCAGAGTTAATTTTTTTCGTTACAAAAAAGGCAGCACAGAGGCGGGAACTCCGCGGTTTGGAACTAATCTAAGCATGAGCTATCATTTAAGACTAGAAATAAGCCATAAACTCCTGAAAATATATCAGCATATTACACCTGAAATTTAAAAAAATTGAAATTTTCAGAATAAAATTTTTTCGTAATAAAAAAGGCAGCACAGAGAAGGGAACTTCGCGGTTTTCGACGAAACCAAGATTGTCCTATCATTTGAGACCAATAACAAGCTAAGAACTCCTGTAAATATATCAGCATATCACTCCTAAAGTTTGAGAAAATCGTAATTTCAGATTTAATTTTTTTCGTTACAAAAAAGGCAGCACAGAGGCGGGAACTCCGCGGTTTGGAACTAATCTAAGCATGAGCTATCATTTGAGACTAAAAACAAGCCATAAACTCCTGAAAATATATCAGCATATCACACCTGAAATTTAAAAAAATTGAAATTTTCAGAATAAAAATTTTTCGTAAGAAAAAAGGCAGCACAGAGACGGGAACTCCGCGGTTTTGGACGAAACCAAGCTTGAGCTATCATTTGAGGCCAATGACAAGCCAAGAACTCCTGAAAATATATCAGCATATCACACCTGATATTTGAGAAAACTTAAATTTTCAGAATAAAAATTGTTTGGTAATAAAAAAGGTAGCACAGAGACGGGGACTTCGCGGTTTTCGACGAAACCAAGCTTGTGCTATCATTTGAGACCAATCACAAAACAAAAACTCCTGTTAATATATCAGCATACCACACCTAAAGATTGAGAAAATCGAAATTTCAGAGTTATTTTTTTTCGTTACAAAAAAGGCTGCACAGAGACGGGAACTTGAACTAATCTAAATATGATCTATCATTTAAGTTTAAAAAAAATCCTAGAACTCCTGAAAATATCTCAGCATATCACACCTGAAGTTTGAGAAAATTGAAATTTTTAGAGTAAATTTTTTTCGTAATAAAAAAGGCAGCACCGAGATGTGAACTCCGGGTTTTTGCACTAAGCTAAGCATGAGCTATCATTTAAGACCAAAAATAAGCCTAGAACTCTTGAAAATATATCAGCATATCACACCTGTAGTTTGAGAAATTCTAAATTTCAGAGTAAATTTTTTCGTAATAAAAAAGGCAGGACCGAGATGTGAACTCCGAGTTTTCGCACTAAGCTAAGCATGAGCTATCATTTAAGACCAAAAATAAGCCTAGAACTCTTGAAAATATATCAGCATATCACACCTGTAGTTTGAGAAATTCTAAATTTCAGAGTAAATTTTTTCGTAATAAAAAAGGCAGCGCAGAGCCTGAAACTGCGTGGTTTTGTACGTAGCCGAGCATTAGCTATCGTTTAAGACCAAAAACAAGCCTAGAACTCCTGAAAATATATCAGCATATCACACCTGAAATTTGAGAAAATCTAAATTACAGAGTAATTTTTTTCGTAATAAAAAAAGGCAGCGCAGAGCCAGAAACTGCAAGTTTTTGTACGTAACCGAGCATAAGCTATCGTTTGAGACTAAAAACAAGCCCCAAATTCCTGAAAATATATCAGCATATCACATCTTAAATTTGAGAAAATCGAAATTTCAGACTTATTTTTTTCATAGAACATAAGTACACTCAGAGCCAGGAACTACGCGGTTTTGTACGTAACCAAGCATGAGCTATCGTTTGAGACCAAAAGCAAGCCTAGAACTCCTGAAAATATATCAGCATATCACACCTGAAATATGAGAAAATCGATATTTCAAACTTATTTTTTCGCAGAACACAAGTAAACGTAGAGCGCGGAACTCCGCGGTTTTGGACGAAACCAAGCTTAAGCTATCATTTGAGACCAATAACAAGCCAATAACTCCTGAAAATATATCAGCATATCACACCTGAAATTTGAGAAAACTTAAATTTTCAGAATAAAAATTTTCACACCTAAAGTTTGAGAAATTCGAAATTTCAGAGTTAATTTTTTTCGTTACAAAAAAGGCAGCACAGAGGCGGGAACTCCGCGGTTTGGAACTAATCTAAGCATGAGCTATCATTTAAGACTAAAAACAAGCCATAAACTCCTGAAAATATATCAGCATATCACACCTGAAATTTAAAAAAATTGAAATTTTCAGAATAAAATTTTTTCGTAATAAAAAAGGCAGCACAGAGAAGGGAACTTCGCGGTTTTCGACGAAACCAAGATTGTCCTATCATTTGAGACCAATAACAAGCTCAGAACTCCTGTAAGTATATCAGCATATCACTCCTAAAATTTGAGGAAATCGAAATTTCAGATTTAATTTTTTTCGTTACAAAAAAGGCAGCACAGAGGCGGGAACTCCGCGGTTTGGAACTAATCTAAGCATGAGCTATCATTTAAGACTAAAAACAAGCCATAAACTCCTGAAAATATATCAGCATATCACACCTGAAATTTAAAAAAATTGAAATTTTCAGAATAAAAATTTTTCGTAATAAAAAAGGCAGCACAGAGACGGGAACTCCGCGGTTTTGGACGAAACCAAGCTTGAGCTATCATTTGAGACCAATGACAAGCCAAGAACTCCTGAAAATATATCAGCATATCACACCTGATGTTTGAGAAAACTTAAATTTTCAGATTAAAAATTGTTTGGTAATAAAAAAGGTAGCACAGAAACGGGAACTTCGCGGTTTTCGACGAAACCAAGCTTGTGCTATCATTTGAAACCAATCACAAAACAAGAACTCCTGTTAATATATCAGCATACCACACCTAAAGATTGAGAAAATCGAAATTTCAGAGTTAATTTTTTTCGTTACAAAAAAGGCTGCACAGGGACGGGAACTTGAACTAATCTAAATATGATCTATCATTTAAGTTTAAAAAAAATCCTAGAACTCCTGAAAATATCTCAGCATATCACACCTGAAATTTGAGAAAATTGAAATTTTTAGAGTAAATTTTTTTCGTAATAAAAAAGGCAGCACCGAGATGTGAACTCCGAGTTTTCGCACTAAGCTAAGCATGAGCTATCATTTAAGACCAAAAATAAGCCTAGAACTCTTGAAACTATATCAGCATATCACACCTGTAGTTTGAGAAAATCTAAATTTCAGAGTAAATTTTTTCGTAATAAAAAAGGCAGCGCAGAGCCTGGAACTGCGTGGTTCTGTACGTAGCCGAGCATTAGCTATCGTTTAATACCAAAAACAAGCCTAGAACTCCTGAAAATATATCAGCATATCACACCTGAAATTTGAGAAAATCTATATTACAGAATAATTTTTTTCGTAATAAAAAAAGGCAGCGCAGAGCCAGAACCTGCAAGTTTTTGTACGTAACCGAGCATAAGCTATCGTTTGAGACTAAAAACAAGCCCCAAATTCCTGAAAATATATCAGCATATCACATCTTAAATTTGAGAAAATCGAAATTTCAGACTTATTTTTTTCATAGAACATAAGTACACTCAGAGCCAGGAACTACGCGGTTTTGTACGTAACCAAGCATGAGCTATCGTTTGAGACCAAAAGCAAGCCTAGAACTCCTGAAAATATATCAGCATATCACACCTGAAATATGAGAAAATCGATATTTCAAACTTATTTTTTCGCAGAACATAAGTAAACGTAGAGCGCAAAACTCCGCGGTTTTGGACGAAACCAAGCTTAAGCTATCATTTGAGACCAATAACAAGCCAATAACTCCTGAAAATATATCAGCATATCACACCTGAAATTTGAGAAAACTTAAATTTTCAGAATAAAAATTTTTTGGTAATAAAAAAGGCAGCACAGAGACGGGAACTTCGCGGTTTTGGACGAAACCAAGCTTGAGCTATCATTTGAGACCAATGACAAGCCAAGAACTCCTGAAAATATATCAGCATATCACACCTGAAATTTGAGAAAACTTAAATTTTCAGAATAAAAATTGTTTGGTAATAAAAAAGGTAGCACAGAGACGGGAACTTCGCGGTTTTCGACGAAACCAAGCTTGTGCTATCATTTGAGACCAATCACAAAACAAGAACTCCTGTTAATATATCAGCATGCCACACCTAAATATTGAGAAAATCGAAATTTCAGAGTTAATTTTTTTCGTTACAAAAAAGGCTGCACAGAGACGGGAACTTGAACTAATCTAAATATGATCTATCATTTAAGTTTAAAAAAAATACTAGAACTCCTGAAAATATCTCAGCATATCACACCTGAAGTTTGAGAAAATTGAAATTTTTAGAGTAAATTTTTTTCGTAATAAAAAAGGCAGCACCGAGATGTGAACTCCGGGTTTTTGCACTAAGCTAAGCATGAGCTATCATTTAAGACCAAAAATAAGCCTAGAACTCTTGAAAATATATCAGCATATCACACCTGTAGTTTGAGAAATTCTAAATTTCAGAGTAAATTTTTTCGTAATAAAAAAGGCAGCACCGAGATGTGAACTCCGAGTTTTCGCACTAAGCTAAGCATGAGCTATCATTTAAGACCAAAAATAAGCCTAGAACTCTTGAAAATATATCAGCATATCACACCTGTAATTTGAGAAATTCTAAATTTCAGAGTAAATTTTTTCGTAATAAAAAAGGCAGCGCAGAGCCTGGAACTGCGTGGTTTTGTACGTAACCGAGCATTAGCTATCGTTTAAGACCAAAAACAAGCCTAGAACTCCTGAAAATATATCAGCATATCACACCTGAAATTTGAGAGAATCTAAATTACAGAGTAATTTTTTTCGTAATAAAAAAAGGCAGCGCAGAGCCAGAAACTGCAAGTTTTTGTACGAAACCGAGCATAAGCTATCGTTTGAGACTAAAATCTAGCCCCAAATTCCTGAAAATATATCAGCATATCACACCTGAAATATGAGAAAATCGATATTTCAAACTTATTTTTTCGCAGAACATAAGTAAACGTAGAGCGCGGAACTCCGCGGTTTTGGACGAAACCAAGCTTAAGCTATCATTTGAGACCAATAACAAGCCAATAAGTCCTGAAAATATATCAGCATATCACACCTGAAATTTGAGAAAACTTAAATTTTCAGAATAAAAATTTTTTGGTAATAAAAAAGGCAGCACAGAGACGGGAACTTCGCGGTTTTCGATGAAGCCAAGCATGTGCTATCATTTGAGACCAATAACGAGCCAAGAACTCCTGAAAATATATCAGCATATCACACCTAAAGTTTGAGAAATTCGAAATTTCCGAGTTAATTTTTTTCGTTACAAAAAGGCAGCACAGAGGCGGGAACTATGCGGTTTTGAACTAATCTAAGCATGAGCTATCATTTAAGACTAAAAACAAGCCATAAACTCCTGAAAATATATCAGCATATCACACCTGAAATTTAAGAAAATTGAAATTTTCAGAATAAAATTTTTACGTAATAAAAAAGGCAGCACAGAGAAAACAACTTCGCGGTTTTCGACGAAACCAAGATTGTCCTATCATTTGAGACCAATAACAAGCTAAGAACTCCTGAAAATATATCAGCATATCACTCCTAAAGTTTGAGAAAATCGAAATTTCAGAGTTAATTTTTTTCGTTACAAAAAAGGCAGCACAGAGGCGGGAACTCCGCGGTTTGGAACTAATCTAAGCATGAGCTATCATTTAAGACTAGAAAGAAGCCATAAACTCCTGAAAATATATCAGCATATCACACCTGAAATTTAAGAAAATTGAAATTTTCAGAATAAAATTTTTTCGTAATAAAAAAGGCAGCACAGAGACGGGAACTCCGCGGTTTTGGACGAAACCAAGCTTGAGCTATCATTTAAGACCAATGACAAGCCAAGAACTCCTGAAAATATCTCAGCATATCACACCTGAAGTTTGAGAAAATTGAAATTTTTAGAGTAAATTTTTTTCGTAATAAAAAAGGCAGCACCGAGATGTGAACTCCGAGTTTTCGCACTAAGCTAAGCATGAGCTATCATTTAAGACCAAAAATAAGCCTAGAACTCTTGAAAATATATCAGCATATTACACCTGTAGTTTGAGAAAATCTAAATTTCAGAGTAAATTTTTTCGTAATAAAAAAGGCAGCGCAGAGCCTGGAACTGCATGGTTTTGTACGTATCCGAGCATTAGCTATCGTTAAAGACCAAAAAGAAGCCTAGAACTCCTGAAAATATATCAGCATATCACACCTGAAATTTGAGAAAATCTAAATTACAGATTAATTTTTTTCGTAATAAAAAAAGGCAGCGCAGAGCCAGAAACTGCAAGTTTTTGTACGTAACCGAGCATAAGCTATCGTTTGAGACTAAAAACAAGCCCCAAATTCCTGAAAATATATTAGCATATCACATCTTAAATTTGAGAAAATCGAAATTTCAGACTTATTTTTTTCATAGAACATAAGTACACTCGGAGCCAGGAACTACGCGGTTTTGTACGAAGCCAAGCATGAGCTATCGTTTGAGACCAAAAGCAAGCCTAGAACTCCTGAAAATATATCAGCATATCACACCTGAAATATGAGAAAATCGATATTTCAAACTTATTTTTTCGCAGAACATAAGTAAACGTAGAGCGCGGAACTCCGCGGTTTTGGACGAAACCAAGCTTAAGCTATTATTTGAGACCAATAACAAGCCAATAACTCCTGAAAATATATCAGCATATCACACCTGAAATTTGAGAAAACTTAAATTTTCAGAATAAAAATTTTTTGGTAATAAAAAAGGCAGCACAGAGACGGGAACTTCGCGGTTTACGATGAAGCCAAGCATGTGCTATCATTTGATACCAATAACAAGCTAAGAACTCCTGAAAATATATCAGCATATCACACCTGAAATATGAGAAAATCGATATTTCAAACTTATTTTTTCGCAGAACATAAGTAAACGTAGAGCGCGGAACTCCGCGGTTTTGGACGAAACCAAACTTAAGCTATCATTTGAGACCAATAACAAGCCAATAACTCCTGAAAATATATCAGCATATCACACCTGAAATTTGAGAAAACTTAAATTTTCAGAATAAAAATTTTTCGTAATAAAAAAGGCAGCACAGAGACGGGAACTCCGCGGTTTTGGACGAAACCAAGCTTGAGCTATCATTTGAGACCAATGACAAGCCAAGAACTCCTGAAAATATATCAGCATATCACACCTGATGTTTGAGAAAACTTAAATTTTCAGAATAAAAATTGTTTGGTAATAAAAAAGGTAGCACAGAGACGGGAACTTCGCGGTTTTCGACGAAACCAAGCTTGTGCTATCATTTGAGACCAATCACAAAACAAGAACTCCTGTTAATATATCAGCATACCACACCTAAATATTGAGAAAATCGAAATTTCAGAGTTAATTTTTTTCGTTACAAAAAAGGCTGCACAGAGACGGGAACTTGAACTAATCTAAATATGATCTATCATTTAAGTTTAAAAAAAATCCTAGAACTCCTGAAAATATCTCAGCATATCACACCTGAAATTTGAGAAAATTGAAATTTTTAGAGTAAATTTTTTTCGTAATAAAAAAGGCAGCACCGAGATGTGAACTCCGAGTTTTCGCACTAAGCTAAGCATGAGCTATCATTTAAGACCAAAAATAAGCCTAGAACTCTTGAAACTATATCAGCATATCACACCTGTAGTTTGAGAAAATCTAAATTTCAGAGTAAATTTTTTCGTAATAAAAAAGGCAGCGCAGAGCCTGGAACTGCGTGGTTTTAATCGTAACCGAGCATTAGCTATCGTTTAAGACCAAAAACAAGCCTAGAACTCCTGAAAATTTATCAGCATATCACACCTGAAATTTGAGAAAATCTATATTACAGAATAATTTTTTTCGTAATAAAAAAAGGCAGCGCAGAGCCAGAACCTGCAAGTTTTTGTACCTTACCGAGCATAAGCTATCGTTTGAGACTAAAAACAAGCCCCAAATTCCTGAAAATATATCAGCATATCACATCTTAAATTTGAGAAAATCGAAATTTCAGACTTATTTTTTTCATAGAACATAAGTACACTCAGAGCCAGGAACTACGCGGTTTTGTACGTAACCAAGCATGAGCTATCGTTTGAGACCAAAAGCAAGCCTAGAACTCCTGAAAATATATCAGCATATCACACCTGAAATATGAGAAAATCGATATTTCAAACTTATTTTTTCGCAGAACATAAGTAAACGTAGAGCGCGGAATTCCGCGGTTTTGGACGAAACCAAGCTTAAGCTATCATTTGAGACCAATAACAAGCCAATAACTCCTGAAAATAGATCAGCATATCACACCTGAAATTTGAGAAAACTTAAATTTTCAGAATAAAAATTTTTTGGTAATAAAAAAGGCAGCACAGAGACGGGAACTTCGCGGTTTTGGACGAAACCAAGCTTGAGCTATCATTTGAGACCAATGACAAGCCAAGAACTCCTGAAAATATATCAGCATATCACACCTGAAATTTGAGAAAACTTAAATTTTCAGAATAAAAATTGTTTGGTAATAAAAAAGGTAGCACAGAGACGGGAACTTCGCGGTTTTCGACGAAACCAAGCTTGTGCTATCATTTGAGACCAATCACAAAACAAGAACTCCTGTTAATATATCAGCATGCCACACCTAAATATTGAGAAAATCGAAATTTCAGAGTTAATTTTTTTCGTTACAAAAAAGGCTGCACAGAGACGGGAACTTGAACTAATCTAAATATGATCTATCATTTAAGTTTAAAAAAAATACTAGAACTCCTGAAAATATCTCAGCATATCACACCTGAAGTTTGAGAAAATTGAAATTTTTAGAGTAAATTTTTTTCGTAATAAAAAAGGCAGCACCGAGATGTGAACTCCGGGTTTTTGCACTAAGCTAAGCATGAGCTATCATTTAAGACCAAAAATAAGCCTAGAACTCTTGAAAATATATCAGCATATCACACCTGTAGTTTGAGAAATTCTAAATTTCAGAGTAAATTTTTTCGTAATAAAAAAGGCAGCACCGAGATGTGAACTCCGAGTTTTCGCACTAAGCTAAGCATGAGCTATCATTTAAGACCAAAAATAAGCCTAGAACTCTTGAAAATATATCAGCATATCACACCTGTAGTTTGAGAAATTCTAAATTTCAGAGTAAATTTTTTCGTAATAAAAAAGGCAGCGCAGAGCCTGGAACTGCGTGGTTTTGTACGTAACCGAGCATTAGCTATCGTTTAAGACCAAAAACAAGCCTAGAACTCCTGAAAATATATCAGCATATCACACCTGAAATTTGAGAGAATCTAAATTACAGAGTAATTTTTTTCGTAATAAAAAAAGGCAGCGCAGAGCCAGAAATTTTTACGTAATAAAAAAGGCAGCACAGAGAAAATAACTTCGCGGTTTTCGACGAAACCAAGATTGTCCTATCATTTGAGACCAATAACAAGCTAAGAACTCCTGAAAATATATCAGCATATCACACCTGAAATTTAAGAAAATTGAAATTTTCAGAATAAAATTTTTTCGTACTAAAAAAGGCAGCACAGAGACGGGAACTCCGCGGTTTTGGACGAAACCAAGCTTGAGCTATCATTTAAGACCAATGACAAGCCAAGAACTCCTGAAAATATCTCAGCATATCACACCTGAAGTTTGAGAAAATTGAAATTTTTAGAGTAAATTTTTTTCGTAATAAAAAAGGCAGCACCGAGATGTGAACTCCGAGTTTTCGCACTAAGCTAAGCATGAGCTATCATTTAAGACCAAAAATAAGCCTAGAACTCTTGAAAATATATCAGAATATCACACCTGTAGTTTGAGAAATTCTAAATTTCAGAGTAAATTTTTTCGTAATAAAAAAGGCAGCGCAGAGCCTGGAACTGCGTGGTTCTGTACGTAGCCGAGCATTAGCTATCGTTTAAGACCAAAAACAAGCCTAGAACTCCTGAAAATATATCAGCATATCACACCTGAAATTTGAGAAAATCTAAATTACAGAGTAATTTTTTTCGTAATAAAAAAAGGCAGCGCAGAGCCAGAAACTGCAAGTTTTTGTACGTAACTGAGCATAAGCTATCATTTCAGACTAAAACCAAGCCCCAAATTCCTGAAAATATATCAGCATATCACATCTTAAATTTGAGAAAATCGAAATTTCAGACTTATTTTTTTCATAGAACATAAGTACACTCAGAGCCAGGAACTACGCGGTTTTGTACGTAACCAAGCATGAGCTATCGTTTGAGACCAAAAGCAAGCCTAGAACTCCTGAAAATATATCAGCATATCACACCTGAAATATGAGAAAATCGATATTTCAAACTTATTTTTTCGCAGAACATAAGTAAACGTAGAGCGCGGAATTCCGCGGTTTTGGACGAAACCAAGCTTAAGCTATCATTTGAGACCAATAACAAGCCAATAACTCCTGAAAATATATCAGCATATCACACCTGAAATTTGAGAAAACTTAAATTTTCAGAATAAACATTTTTCGTAATAAAAAAGGCAGCACAGAGACGGGAACTCCGCGGTTTTGGACGAAACCAAGCTTGAGCTATCATTTGAGACCAATGACAAGCCAAGAACTCCTGAAAATATATCAGCATATCACACCTGATGTTTGAGAAAACTTAAATTTTCAGAATAAAAATTGTTTGGTAATAAAAAAGGTAGCACAGAGACGGGAACTTCGCGGTTTTCGACGAAACCAAGCTTGTGCTATCATTTGAAACCAATCACAAAACAAGAACTCCTGTTAATATATCAGCATACCACACCTAAAGATTGAGAAAATCGAAATTTCAGAGTTAATTTTTTTCGTTACAAAAAAGGCTGCACAGAGACGGGAACTTGAACTAATCTAAATATGATCTATCATTTAAGTTTAAAAAAAATACTAGAACTCCTGAAAATATCTCAGCATATCACACCTGAAGTTTGAGAAAATTGAAATTTTTAGAGTAAATTTTTTTCGTAATAAAAAAGGCAGCACCGAGATGTGAACTCCGGGTTTTTGCACTAAGCTAAGCATGAGCTATCATTTAAGACCAAAAATAAGCCTAGAACTCTTGAAAATATATCAGCATATCACACCTGTAGTTTGAGAAATTCTAAATTTCAGAGTAAATTTTTTCGTAATAAAAAAGGCAGCACCGAGATGTGAACTCCGAGTTTTCGCACTAAGCTAAGCATGAGCTATCATTTAAGACCAAAAATAAGCCTAGAACTCTTGAAAATATATCAGCATATCACACCTGTAGTTTGAGAAATTCTAAATTTCAGAGTAAATTTTTTCGTAATAAAAAAGGCAGCGCAGAGCCTGGAACTGCGTGGTTTTGTACGTAACCGAGCATTAGCTATCGTTTAAGACCAAAAACAAGCCTAGAACTCCTGAAAATATATCAGCATATCACACCTGAAATTTGAGAGAATCTAAATTACAGAGTAATTTTTTTCGTAATAAAAAAAGGCAGCGCAGAGCCAGAAATTTTTACGTAATAAAAAAGGCAGCACAGAGAAAATAACTTCGCGGTTTTCGACGAAACCAAGATTGTCCTATCATTTGAGACCAATAACAAGCTAAGAACTCCTGAAAATATATCAGCATATCACACCTGAAATTTAAGAAAATTGAAATTTTCAGAATAAAATTTTTTCGTACTAAAAAAGGCAGCACAGAGACGGGAACTCCGCGGTTTTGGACGAAACCAAGCTTGAGCTATCATTTAAGACCAATGACAAGCCAAGAACTCCTGAAAATATCTCAGCATATCACACCTGAAGTTTGAGAAAATTGAAATTTTTAGAGTAAATTTTTTTCGTAATAAAAAAGGCAGCACCGAGATGTGAACTCCGAGTTTTCGCACTAAGCTAAGCATGAGCTATCATTTAAGACCAAAAATAAGCCTAGAACTCCTGAAAGTATATCAGCATATCACACCTGTAGTTTGAGAAAATCTAAATTTCAGAGTAAATTTTTTCGTAATAAAAAAGGCAGCGCAGAGCCTGGAACTGCGTGGTTTTGTTCGTAACCGAGCATTAGCTATCGTTTAAGACCAAAAACAAGCCTAGAACTCCTGAAAATATATCAGCATATCACACCTGAAATTTGAGAAAATCTATATTACAGAATAATTTTTTTCGTAATAAAAAAAGGCAGCGCAGAGCCAGAACCTGCAAGTTTTTGTACGAAACCGAGCATAAGCTATCGTTTGAGACTAAAAACTAGCCCCAAATTCCTGAAAATATATCAGCATATCACATCTTAAATTTGAGAAAATCTAAATTTCAGACTTATTTTTTTCATAGAACATAAGTACACTCAGAGCCAGGAACTACGCGGTTTTGTACGTAACCAAGCATGAGCTATCGTTTGAGACCAAAAGCAAGCCTAGAACTCCTGAAAATATATCAGCATATCACACCTGAAATATGAGAAAATCGATATTTCAAACTTATTTTTTCGCAGAACATAAGTAAACGTAGAGCGCGGAACTCCGCGGTTTTGGACGAAACCAAGCTTAAGCTATCATTTGAGACCAATAACAAGCCAATAAGTCCTGAAAATATATCAGCATATCACACCTGAAATTTGAGAAAACTTAAATTTTCAGAATAAAAATTTTTTGGTAATAAAAAAGGCAGCACAGAGACGGGAACTTCGCGGTTTTCGATGAAGCCAAGCATGTGCTATCATTTGAGACCAATAACAAGCCAAGAACTCCTGAAAATATATCAGCATATCACACCTAAAGTTTGAGAAATTCGAAATTTCCGAGTTAATTTTTTTCGTTACAAAAAGGCAGCACAGAGGCGGGAACTATGCGGTTTTGAACTAATCTAAGCATGAGCTATCATTTAAGACTAAAAACAAGCCATAAACTCCTGAAAATATATCAGCATATCACACCTGAAATTTAAAAAAATTGAAATTTTCAGAATAAAATTTTTTCGTAATAAAAAAGGCAGCACAGAGAAGGGAACTTCGCGGTTTTCGACGAAACCAAGATTGTCCTATCATTTGAGACCAATAACAAGCTAAGAACTCCTGTAAATATATCAGCATATCACTCCTAAAATTTAAGAAAATCGAAATTTAAGAGTTAATTTTTTTCGTTACAAAAAAGGCAGCACAGCGGCGGGAACTCCGCGGTTTGGAACTAATCTAAGCATGAGCTATCATTTAAGACTAGAAAGAAGCCATAAACTCCTGAAAATATATCAGCATATCACACCTGAAATTTAAGAAAATTGAAATTTTCAGAATAAAATTTTTTCGTAATAAAAAAGGCAGCACAGAGACGGGAACTCCGCGGTTTTGGACGAAACCAAGCTTGAGCTATCATTTGAGACCAATGACAAGCCAAGAACTCCTGAAAATATCTCAGCATATCACACCTGAAGTTTGAGAAAATTGAAATTTTTAGAGTAAATTTTTTTGGTATAAAAAAGGCAGCACCGAGATGTGAACTCCAAGTTTTCGCACTAAGCTAAGCATGAGCTATCATTTAAGACCAAAAATAAGCCTAGAACTCTTGAAAATATATCAGCATATTACACCTGTAGTTTGAGAAAATCTAAATTTCAGAGTAAATTTTTTCGTAATAAAAAAGGCAGCGCAGAGCCTGGAACTGCGTGGTTTTGTACGTAACCGAGCATTAGCTATCGTTTAAGACCAAAAACAAGCCTAGAACTCCTGAAAATATATCAGCATATCACACCTGAAATTTGAGAAAATCTAAATTACAGAGTAATTTTTTTCGTAATAAAAAAAGGCCGCGCAGAGCCAGAAACTGCAAGTTTTTGTACGTAACCGAGCATAAGCTATCGTTTGAGACTAAAAACAAGCCCCAAATTCCTGAAAATATATCAGCATATCACATCTTAAATTTGAGAAAATCGAAATTTCAGACTTATTTTTTTCATAGAACATAAGTACACTCAGTGCCAGGAACTACGCGGTTTTGTACGTAACCAAGCATGAGCTATCGTTTGAGACCAAAAGCAAGCCTATAACTCCTGAAAATATATCAGCATATCACACCTGAAATATGAGAAAATCGATATTTCAAACTTATTTTTTCGCAGAACATAAGTAAACGTAGAGCGCGGAACTCCGCGGTTTTGGACGAAACCAAGCTTAAGCTATCATTTGAGACCAATAACAAGCCAATAACTCCTGAAAATATATCAGCATATCACACCTGAATTTTGAGAAAACTTAAATTTTCAGAATAAAAATTTTTTGGTAATAAAAAAGGCAGCACAGAGACGGGAACTTCGCGGTTTTCGATGAAGCCAAGCATGTGCTATCATTTGATACCAATAACAAGCTAAGAACTCCTGAAAATATATCAGCATATCACTCCTAAAATTTGAGAAAATCGAAATTTCAGAGTTAATTTTTTTCGTTACAAAAAAGGCAGCACAGAGGCGGGTACTCCGCGGTTTGGAACTAATCTAAGCATGAGCTATCATTTAAGACTAAAAACAAGCCATAAACTCCTGAAAATATATCAGCATATCACACCTGAAATTTAAGAAAATTGAAATTTTCAGAATAAAATTTTTACGTAATAAAAAAGGCAGCACAGAGAAAATAACTTCGCGGTTTTCGACGAAACCAAGATTGTCCTATCATTTGAGACCAATAACAAGCTAAGAACTCCTGAAAATATATCAGCATATCACACCTGAAATTTGAGAAAACTTAAATTTTCAGAATAAAAATTTTTCGTAATAAAAAAGGCAGCACAGAGACGGGAACTCCGCGGTTTTGGACGAAACCAAGCTTGAGCTATCATTTGAGACCAATGACAAGCCAAGAACTCCTGAAAATATATCAGCATATCACACCTGATGTTTGAGAAAACTTAAATTTTCAGAATAAAAATTGTTTGGTAATAAAAAAGGTAGCACAGAGACGGGAACTTCGCGGTTTTCGACGAAACCAAGCTTGTGCTATCATTTGAGACCAATCACAAAACAAGAACTCCTGTTAATATATCAGCATACCACACCTAAAGATTGAGAAAATCGAAATTTCAGAGTTAATTTTTTTCGTTACAAAAAAGGCTGCACAGAGACGGGAACTTGAACTAATCTAAATATGATCTATCATTTAAGTTTAAAAAAAATCCTAGAACTCCTGAAAATATCTCAGCATATCACACCTGAAGTTTGAGAAAATTGAAATTTTTAGAGTAAATTTTTTTCGTAATAAAAAAGGCAGCACCGAGATGTGAACTCCGAGTTTTCGCACTAAGCTAAGCATGAGCTATCATTTAAGACCAAAAATAAGCCTAGAACTCTTGAAACTATATCAGCATATCACACCTGTAGTTTGAGAAAATCTAAATTTCAGAGTAAATTTTTTCGTAATAAAAAAGGCAGCGCAGAGCCTGGAACTGCGTGGTTTTGTACGTAACCGAGCATTAGCTATCGTTTAAGACCAAAAACAAGCCTAGAACTCCTGAAAATATATCAGCATATCACACCTGAAATTTGAGAAAATCTATATTAGAGAATAATTTTTTTCGTAATAAAAAAAGGCAGCGCAGAGCCAGAACCTGCAAGTTTTTGTACGTAACCGAGCATAAGTTATCGTTTGAGAATAAAAATAAGCCCCAAATTCCTGAAAATATATCAGCATATCACATCTTAAATTTGAGAAAATCGAAATTTCAGACTTATTTTTTTCATAGAACATAAGTACACTCAGAGCCAGGAACTACGCGGTTTTGTACGTAACCAAGCATGAGCTATCGTTTGAGACCAAAAGCAAGCCTAGAACTCCTGAAAATATATCAGCATATCACACCTGAAATATGAGAAAATCGATATTTCAAACTTATTTTTTCGCAGAACATAAGTAAACGTAGAGCGCGGAACTCCGCGGTTTTGGACGAAACCAAGCTTAAGCTATCATTTGAGACCAATAACAAGCCAATAACTCCTGAAAATATATCAGCATATCACACCTGAAATTTGAGAAAACTTAAATTTTCAGAATAAAAATTTTTTGGTAATAAAAAAGGCAGCACAGAGACGGGAACTTCGCGGTTTTGGACGAAACCAAGCTTGAGCTATCATTTGAGACCAATGACAAGCCAAGAACTCCTGAAAATATATCAGCATATCACACCTGAAATTTGAGAAAACTTAAATTTTCAGAATAAAAATTGTTTGGTAATAAAAAAGGTAGCACAGAGACGGGAACTTCGCGGTTTTCGACGAAACCAAGCTTGTGCTATCATTTGAGACCAATCACAAAACAAGAACTCCTGTTAATATATCAGCATACCACACCTAAATATTGAGAAAATCGAAATTTCAGAGTTAATTTTTTTCGTTACAAAAAAGGCTGCACAGAGACGGGAACTTGAACTAATCTAAATACGATCTATCATTTAAGTTTAAAAAAAATACTAGAACTCCTGAAAATATCTCAGCATATCACACCTGAAGTTTGAGAAAATTGAAATTTTTAGAGTAAATTTTTTTCGTAATAAAAAAGGCAGCACCGAGATGTGAACTCCGGGTTTTTGCACTAAGCTAAGCATGAGCTATCATTTAAGACCAAAAATAAGCCTAGAACTCTTGAAAATATATCAGCATATCACACCTGTAGTTTGAGAAATTCTAAATTTCAGAGTAAATTTTTTCGTAATAAAAAAGGCAGCACCGAGATGTGAACTCCGAGTTTTCGCACTAAGCTAAGCATGAGCTATCATTTAAGACCAAAAATAAGCCTAGAACTCTTGAAAATATATCAGCATATCACACCTGTAGTTTGAGAAATTCTAAATTTCAGAGTAAATTTTTTCGTAATAAAAAAGGCAGCGCAGAGCCTGGAACTGCGTGGTTTTGTACGTAACCGAGCATTAGCTATCGTTTAAGACCAAAAACAAGCCTAGAACTCCTGAAAATATATCAGCATATCACACCTGAAATTTGAGAAAATCTAAATTACAGAGTAATTTTTTTCGTAATAAAAAAAGGCAGCGCAGAGCCAGAAACTGCAAGTTTTTGTACGAAACCGAGCATAAGCTATCGTTTGAGACTAAAAACTAGCCCCAAATTCCTGAAAATATATCAGCATATCACACCTGAAGTTTGAGAAAATTGAAATTTTTAGAGTAAATTTTTTTGGTATAAAAAAGGCAGCACCGAGATGTGAACTCCAAGTTTTCGCACTAAGCTAAGCATGAGCTATCATTTAAGACCAAAAATAAGCCTAGAACTCTTGAAAATATATCAGCATATTACACCTGTAGTTTGAGAAAATCTAAATTTCAGAGTAAATTTTTTCGTAATAAAAAAGGCAGCGCAGAGCCTGGAACTGCGTGGTTTTGTACGTAACCGAGCATTAGCTATCGTTTAAGACCAAAAACAAGCCTAGAACTCCTGAAAATATATCAGCATATCACACCTGAAATTTGAGAAAATCTAAATTACAGAGTAATTTTTTTCGTAATAAAAAAAGGCCGCGCAGAGCCAGAAACTGCAAGTTTTTGTACGTAACCGAGCATAAGCTATCGTTTGAGACTAAAAACAAGCCCCAAATTCCTGAAAATATATCAGCATATCACATCTTAAATTTGAGAAAATCGAAATTTCAGACTTATTTTTTTCATAGAACATAAGTACACTCAGTGCCAGGAACTACGCGGTTTTGTACGTAACCAAGCATGAGCTATCGTTTGAGACCAAAAGCAAGCCTGTAACTCCTGAAAATATATCAGCATATCACACCTGAAATATGAGAAAATCGATATTTCAAACTTATTTTTTCGCAGAACATAAGTAAACGTAGAGCGCGGAACTCCGCGGTTTTGGACGAAACCAAGCTTAAGCTATCATTTGAGACCAATAACAAGCCAATAACTCCTGAAAATATATCAGCATATCACACCTGAATTTTGAGAAAACTTAAATTTTCAGAATAAAAATTTTTTGGTAATAAAAAAGGCAGCACAGAGACGGGAACTTCGCGGTTTTCGATGAAGCCAAGCATGTGCTATCATTTGATACCAATAACAAGCTAAGAACTCCTGAAAATATATCAGCATATCACTCCTAAAATTTGAGAAAATCGAAATTTCAGAGTTAATTTTTTTCGTTACAAAAAAGGCAGCACAGAGGCGGGTACTCCGCGGTTTGGAACTAATCTAAGCATGAGCTATCATTTAAGACTAAAAACAAGCCATAAACTCCTGAAAATATATCAGCATATCACACCTGAAATTTAAGAAAATTGAAATTTTCAGAATAAAATTTTTACGTAATAAAAAAGGCAGCACAGAGAAAATAACTTCGCGGTTTTCGACGAAACCAAGATTGTCCTATCATTTGAGACCAATAACAAGCTAAGAACTCCTGAAAATATATCAGCATATCACACCTGAAATTTGAGAAAACTTAAATTTTCAGAATAAAAATTTTTCGTAATAAAAAAGGCAGCACAGAGACGGGAACTCCGCGGTTTTGGACGAAACCAAGCTTGAGCTATCATTTGAGACCAATGACAAGCCAAGAACTCCTGAAAATATATCAGCATATCACACCTGATGTTTGAGAAAACTTAAATTTTCAGAATAAAAATTGTTTGGTAATAAAAAAGGTAGCACAGAGACGGGAACTTCGCGGTTTTCGACGAAACCAAGCTTGTGCTATCATTTGAGACCAATCACAAAACAAGAACTCCTGTTAATATATCAGCATACCACACCTAAAGATTGAGAAAATCGAAATTTCAGAGTTAATTTTTTTCGTTACAAAAAAGGCTGCACAGAGACGGGAACTTGAACTAATCTAAATATGATCTATCATTTAAGTTTAAAAAAAATCCTAGAACTCCTGAAAATATCTCAGCATATCACACCTGAAGTTTGAGAAAATTGAAATTTTTAGAGTAAATTTTTTTCGTAATAAAAAAGGCAGCACCGAGATGTGAACTCCGAGTTTTCGCACTAAGCTAAGCATGAGCTATCATTTAAGACCAAAAATAAGCCTAGAACTCTTGAAACTATATCAGCATATCACACCTGTAGTTTGAGAAAATCTAAATTTCAGAGTAAATTTTTTCGTAATAAAAAAGGCAGCGCAGAGCCTGGAACTGCGTGGTTTTGTACGTAACCGAGCATTAGCTATCGTTTAAGACCAAAAACAAGCCTAGAACTCCTGAAAATATATCAGCATATCACACCTGAAATTTGAGAAAATCTATATTAGAGAATAATTTTTTTCGTAATAAAAAAAGTCAGCGCAGAGCCAGAACCTGCAAGTTTTTGTACGTAACCGAGCATAAGTTATCGTTTGAGAATAAAAATAAGCCCCAAATTCCTGAAAATATATCAGCATATCACATCTTAAATTTGAGAAAATCGAAATTTCAGACTTATTTTTTTCATAGAACATAAGTACACTCAGAGCCAGGAACTACGCGGTTTTGTACGTAACCAAGCATGAGCTATCGTTTGAGACCAAAAGCAAGCCTAGAACTCCTGAAAATATATCAGCATATCACACCTGAAATATGAGAAAATCGATATTTCAAACTTATTTTTTCGCAGAACATAAGTAAACGTAGAGCGCGGAACTCCGCGGTTTTGGACGAAACCAAGCTTAAGCTATCATTTGAGACCAATAACAAGCCAATAACTCCTGAAAATATATCAGCATATCACACCTGAAATTTGAGAAAACTTAAATTTTCAGAATAAAAATTTTTTGGTAATAAAAAAGGCAGCACAGAGACGGGAACTTCGCGGTTTTGGACGAAACCAAGCTTGAGCTATCATTTTAGACCAATGACAAGCCAAGAACTCCTGAAAATATATCAGCATATCACACCTGAAATTTGAGAAAACTTAAATTTTCAGAATAAAAATTGTTTGGTAATAAAAAAGGTAGCACAGAGACGGGAACTTCGCGGTTTTCGACGAAACCAAGCTTGTGCTATCATTTGAGACCAATCACAAAACAAGAACTCCTGTTAATATATCAGCATACCACACCTAAATATTGAGAAAATCGAAATTTCAGAGTTAATTTTTTTCGTTACAAAAAAGGCTGCACAGAGACGGGAACTTGAACTAATCTAAATACGATCTATCATTTAAGTTTAAAAAAAATACTAGAACTCCTGAAAATATCTCAGCATATCACACCTGAAGTTTGAGAAAATTGAAATTTTTAGAGTAAATTTTTTTCGTAATAAAAAAGGCAACACCGAGATGTGAACTCCGGGTTTTTGCACTAAGCTAAGCATGAGCTATCATTTAAGACCAAAAATAAGCCTAGAACTCTTGAAAATATATCAGCATATCACACCTGTAGTTTGAGAAATTCTAAATTTCAGAGTAAATTTTTTCGTAATAAAAAAGGCAGCACCGAGATGTGAACTCCGAGTTTTCGCACTAAGCTAAGCATGAGCTATCATTTAAGACCAAAAATAAGCCTAGAACTCTTGAAAATATATCAGCATATCACACCTGTAGTTTGAGAAATTCTAAATTTCAGAGTAAATTTTTTCGTAATAAAAAAGGCAGCGCAGAGCCTGGAACTGCGTGGTTTTGTACGTAACCGAGCATTAGCTATCGTTTAAGACCAAAAACAAGCCTAGAACTCCTGAAAATATATCAGCATATCACACCTGAAATTTGAGAAAATCTAAATTACAGAGTAATTTTTTTCGTAATAAAAAAAGGCAGCGCAGAGCCAGAAACTGCAAGTTTTTGTACGAAACCGAGCATAAGCTATCGTTTGAGACTAAAAACTAGCCCCAAATTCCTGAAAATATATCAGCATATCACATCTTAAATTTGAGAAAATCTAAATTTCAGACTTATTTTTTTCATAGAACATAAGTACACTCAGAGCCAGGAACTACGCGGTTTTGTACGTAACCAAGCATGAGCTATCGTTTGAGACCAAAAGCAAGCCTAGAACTCCTGAAAATATATCAGCATATCACACCTGAAATATGAGAAAATCGATATTTCAAACTTATTTTTTCGCAGAACATAAGTAAACGTAGAGCGCGGAACTCCGCGGTTTTGGACGAAACCAAGCTTAAGCTATCATTTGAGACCAATAACAAGCCAATAAGTCCTGAAAATATATCAGCATATCACACCTGAAATTTGAGAAAACTTAAATTTTCAGAATAAAAATTTTTTGGTAATAAAAAAGGCAGCACAGAGACGGGAACTTTGCGGTTTTCGATGAAGCCAAGCATGTGCTATCATTTGAGACCAATAACAAGCCAAGAACTCCTGAAAATATATCAGCATATCACACCTAAAGTTTGAGAAATTCGAAATTTCCGAGTTAATTTTTTTCGTTACAAAAAGGCAGCACAGAGGCGGGAACTATGCGGTTTTGAACTAATCTAAGCATGAGCTATCATTTAAGACTAAAAACAAGCCATAAACTCCTGAAAATATATCAGCATATCACACCTGAAATTTAAGAAAATTGAAATTTTCAGAATAAAATTTTTACGTAATAAAAAAGGCAGCACAGAGAAAATAACTTCGCGGTTTTCGACGAAACCAAGATTGTCCTATCATTTGAGACCAATAACAAGCTAAGAACTCCTGAAAATATATCAGCATATCACTCCTAAAGTTTGAGAAAATCGAAATTTCAGAGTTAATTTTTTTCGTTACAAAAAAGGCTGCACAGAGACGGGAACTTGAACTAATCTAAATATGATCTATCATTTAAGTTTAAAAAAAATACTAGAACTCCTGAAAATATCTCAGCATATCACACCTGAAGTTTGAGAAAATTGAAATTTTTAGAGTAAATTTTTTTCGTAATAAAAAAGGCAGCACCGAGATGTGAACTCCGGGTTTTTGCACTAAGCTAAGCATGAGCTATCATTTAAGACCAAAAATAAGCCTAGAACTCTTGAAAATATATCAGCATATCACACCTGAAATTTGAGAAAACTTAAATTTTCAGAATAAAAATTTTTCGTAATAAAAAAGGCAGCACAGAGACGGGAACTCCGCGGTTTTGGACGAAACCAAGCTTGAGCTATCATTTGAGACCAATGACAAGCCAAGAACTCCTGAAAATATATCAGCATATCACACCTGATGTTTGAGAAAACTTAAATTTTCAGAATAAAAATTGTTTGGTAATAAAAAAGGTAGCACAGAGACGGGAACTTCGCGGTTTTCGACGAAACCAAGCTTGTGCTATCATTTGAGACCAATCACAAAACAAGAACTCCTGTTAATATATCAGCATACCACACCTAAATATTGAGAAAATCGAAATTTCAGAGTTAATTTTTTTCGTTACAAAAAAGGCTGCACAGAGACGGGAACTTGAACTAATCTAAATATGATCTATCATTTAAGTTTAAAAAAAATCCTAGAACTCCTGAAAATATCTCAGCATATCACACCTGAAATTTGAGAAAATTGAAATTTTTAGAGTAAATTTTTTTCGTAATAAAAAAGGCAGCACCGAGATGTGAACTCCGGGTTTTTGCACTAAGCTAAGCATGAGCTATCATTTGAGACCAATAACAAGCCAATAACTCCTGAAAATATATCAGCATATCACACCTGAAATTTAAGAAAATTGAAATTTTCAGAATAAAATTTTTACGTAATAAAAAAGGCAGCACAGAGAAAATAACTTCGCGGTTTTCGACGAAACCAAGATTGTCCTATCATTTGAGACCAATAACAAGCTAAGAACTCCTGAAAATATATCAGCATATCACTCCTAAAGTTTGAGAAAATCGAAATTTCAGAGTTAATTTTTTTCGTTACAAAAAAGGCTGCACAGAGACGGGAACTTGAACTAATCTAAATATGATCTATCATTTAAGTTTAAAAAAAATACTAGAACTCCTGAAAATATCTCAGCATATCACACCTGAAGTTTGAGAAAATTGAAATTTTTAGAGTAAATTTTTTTCGTAATAAAAAAGGCAGCACCGAGATGTGAACTCCGGGTTTTTGCACTAAGCTAAGCATGAGCTATACTTTGAGACCAATAACAAGCCAATAACTCCTGAAAATATATCAGCATATCACACCTGAAATTTGAGAAAACTTAAATTTTCAGAATAAAAATTTTTCGTAATAAAAAAGGCAGCACAGAGACGGGAACTCCGCGGTTTTGGACGAAACCAAGCTTGAGCTATCATTTGAGACCAATGACAAGCCAAGAACTCCTGAAAATATATCAGCATATCACACCTGATGTTTGAGAAAACTTAAATTTTCAGAATAAAAATTGTTTGGTAATAAAAAAGGTAGCACAGAGACGGGAACTTCGCGGTTTTCGACGAAACCAAGCTTGTGCTATCATTTGAGACCAATCACAAAACAAGAACTCCTGTTAATATATCAGCATACCACACCTAAATATTGAGAAAATCGAAATTTCAGAGTTAATTTTTTTCGTTACAAAAAAGGCTGCACAGAGACGGGAACTTGAACTAATCTAAATATGATCTATCATTTAAGTTTAAAAAAAATCCTAGAACTCCTGAAAATATCTCAGCATATCACACCTGAAATTTGAGAAAATTGAAATTTTTAGAGTAAATTTTTTTCGTAATAAAAAAGGCAGCACCGAGATGTGAACTCCGGGTTTTTGCACTAAGCTAAGCATGAGCTATCATTTAAGACCAAAAATAAGCCTAGAACTCTTGAAACTATATCAGCATATCACACCTGTAGTTTGAGAAAATCTAAATTTCAGAGTAAATTTTTTCGTAATAAAAAAGGCAGCGCAGAGCCTGGAACTGCGTGGTTTTGTTTGTAACCGAGCATTAGCTATCGTTTAAGACCAAAAACAAGCCTAGAACTCCTGAAAATATATCAGCATATCACACCTGAAATTTGAGAAAATCTATATTACAGAATAATTTTTTTCGTAATAAAAAAAGGCAGCGCAGAGCCAGAACCTGCAAGTTTTTGTACGTAACCGAGCATAAGCTATCGTTTGAGACTAAAAACAAGCCCCAAATTCCTGAAAATATATCAGCATATCACATCTTAAATTTGAGAAAATCGAAATTTCAGACTTATTTTTTTCATAGAACATAAGTACACTCAGAGCCAGGAACTACGCGGTTTTGTACGTAACCAAGCATGAGCTATCGTTTGAGACCAAAAGCAAGCCTAGAACTCCTGAAAATATATCAGCATATCACACCTGAAATATGAGAAAATCGATATTTCAAACTTATTTTTTCGCAGAACATAAGTAAACGTAGAGCGCGGAACTCCGCGGTTTTGGACGAAACCAAGCTTAAGCTATCATTTGAGACCAATAACAAGCCAATAACTCCTGAAAATATATCAGCATATCACACCTGAAATTTGAGAAAACTTAAATTTTCAGAATAAAAATTTTTCGTAATAAAAAAGGCAGCACAGAGACGGGAACTCCGCGGTTTTGGACGAAACCAAGCTTGAGCTATCATTTGAGACCAATGACAAGCCAAGAACTCCTGAAAATATATCAGCATATCACACCTGATGTTTGAGAAAACTTAAATTTTCAGAATAAAAATTGTTTGGTAATAAAAAAGGTAGCACAGAGACGGGAACTTCGCGGTTTTCGACGAAACCAAGCTTGTGCTATCATTTGAGACCAATCACAAAACAAGAACTCCTGTTAATATATCAGCATACCACACCTAAAGATTGAGAAAATCGAAATTTCAGAGTTAATTTTTTTCGTTACAAAAAAGGCTGCACAGAGACGGGAACTTGAACTAATCTAAATATGATCTATGATTTAAGTTTAAAAAAAATACTAGAACTCCTGAAAATATCTCAGCATATCACACCTGAAGTTTGAGAAAATTGAAATTTTTAGAGTAAATTTTTTTCGTAATAAAAAAGGCAGCACCGAGATGTGAACTCCGGGTTTTTGCACTAAGCTAAGCATGAGCTATCATTTAAGACCAAAAATAAGCCTAGAACTCTTGAAAATATATCAGCATATCACACCTGTAGTTTGAGAAATTCTAAATTTCAGAGTAAATTTTTTCGTAATAAAAAAGGCAGCACCGAGATGTGAACTCCGAGTTTTCGCACTAAGCTAAGCATGAGCTATCATTTAAGACCAAAAATAAGCCTAGAACTCTTGAAAATATATCAGCATATCACACCTGTAGTTTGAGAAATTCTAAATTTCAGAGTAAATTTTTTCGTAATAAAAAAGGCAGCGCAGAGCCTGGAACTGCGTGGTTTTGTACGTAACCGAGCATTAGCTATCGTTTAAGACCAAAAACAAGCCTAGAACTCCTGAAAATATATCAGCATATCACACCTGAAATTTGAGAGAATCTAAATTACAGAGTAATTTTTTTCGTAATAAAAAAAGGCAGCGCAGAGCCAGAAATTTTTACGTAATAAAAAAGGCAGCACAGAGAAAATAACTTCGCGGTTTTCGACGAAACCAAGATTGTCCTATCATTTGAGACCAATAACAAGCTAAGAACTCCTGAAAATATATCAGCATATCACACCTGAAATTTAAGAAAATTGAAATTTTCAGAATAAAATTTTTTCGTACTAAAAAAGGCAGCACAGAGACGGGAACTCCGCGGTTTTGGACGAAACCAAGCTTGAGCTATCATTTAAGACCAATGACAAGCCAAGAACTCCTGAAAATATCTCAGCATATCACACCTGAAGTTTGAGAAAATTGAAATTTTTAGAGTAAATTTTTTTCGTAATAAAAAAGGCAGCACCGAGATGTGAACTCCGAGTTTTCGCACTAAGCTAAGCATGAGCTATCATTTAAGACCAAAAATAAGCCTAGAACTCCTGAAAGTATATCAGCATATCACACCTGTAGTTTGAGAAAATCTAAATTTCAGAGTAAATTTTTTCGTAATAAAAAAGGCAGCGCAGAGCCTGGAACTGCGTGGTTTTGTTCGTAACCGAGCATTAGCTATCGTTTAAGACCAAAAACAAGCCTAGAACTCCTGAAAATATATCAGCATATCACACCTGAAATTTGAGAAAATCTATATTACAGAATAATTTTTTTCGTAATAAAAAAAGGCAGCGCAGAGCCAGAACCTGCAAGTTTTTGTACGAAACCGAGCATAAGCTATCGTTTGAGACTAAAAACTAGCCCCAAATTCCTGAAAATATATCAGCATATCACATCTTAAATTTGAGAAAATCTAAATTTCAGACTTATTTTTTTCATAGAACATAAGTACACTCAGAGCCAGGAACTACGCGGTTTTGTACGTAACCAAGCATGAGCTATCCTTTGAGACCAAAAGCAAGCCTAGAACTCCTGAAAATATATCAGCATATCACACCTGAAATATGAGAAAATCGATATTTCAAACTTATTTTTTCGCAGAACATAAGTAAACGTAGAGCGCGGAACTCCGCGGTTTTGGACGAAACCAAGCTTAAGCTATCATTTGAGACCAATAACAAGCCAATAAGTCCTGAAAATATATCAGCATATCACACCTGAAATTTGAGAAAACTTAAATTTTCAGAATAAAAATTTTTTGGTAATAAAAAAGGCAGCACAGAGACGGGAACTTCGCGGTTTTCGATGAAGCCAAGCATGTGCTATCATTTGAGACCAATAACAAGCCAAGAACTCCTGAAAATATATCAGCATATCACACCTAAAGTTTGAGAAATTCGAAATTTCCGAGTTAATTTTTTTCGTTACAAAAAGGCAGCACAGAGGCGGGAACTATGCGGTTTTGAACTAATCTAAGCATGAGCTATCATTTAAGACTAAAAACAAGCCATAAACTCCTGAAAATATATCAGCATATCACACCTGAAATTTAAAAAAATTGAAATTTTCAGAATAAAATTTTTTCGTAATAAAAAAGGCAGCACAGAGAAGGGAACTTCGCGGTTTTCGACGAAACCATGATTGTCCTATCATTTGAGACCAATAACAAGCTAAGAACTCCTGTAAATATATCAGCATATCACTCCTAAAATTTAAGAAAATCGAAATTTAAGAGTTAATTTTTTTCGTTACAAAAAAGGCAGCACAGCGGCGGGAACTCCGCGGTTTGGAACTAATCTAAGCATGAGCTATCATTTAAGACTAGAAAGAAGCCATAAACTCCTGAAAATATATCAGCATATCACACCTGAAATTTAAGAAAATTGAAATTTTCAGAATAAAATTTTTTCGTAATAAAAAAGGAAGCACAGAGACGGGAACTCCGCGGTTTTGGACGAAACCAAGCTTGAGCTATCATTTGAGACCAATGACAAGCCAAGAACTCCTGAAAATATCTCAGCATATCACACCTGAAGTTTGAGAAAATTGAAATTTTTAGAGTAAATTTTTTTGGTATAAAAAAGGCAGCACCGAGATGTGAACTCCAAGTTTTCGCACTAAGCTAAGCATGAGCTATCATTTAAGACCAAAAATAAGCCTAGAACTCTTGAAAATATATCAGCATATTACACCTGTAGTTTGAGAAAATCTAAATTTCAGAGTAAATTTTTTCGTAATAAAAAAGGCAGCGCAGAGCCTGGAACTGCGTGGTTTTGTACGTAACCGAGCATTAGCTATCGTTTAAGACCAAAAACAAGCCTAGAACTCCTGAAAATATATCAGCATATCACACCTGAAATTTGAGAAAATCTAAATTACAGAGTAATTTTTTTCGTAATAAAAAAAGGCAGCGCAGAGCCAGAAACTGCAAGTTTTTGTACGTAACCGAGCATAAGCTATCGTTTGAGACTAAAAACAAGCCCCAAATTCCTGAAAATATATCAGCATATCACATCTTAAATTTGAGAAAATCGAAATTTCAGACTTATTTTTTTCATAGAACATAAGTACACTCAGTGCCAGGAACTACGCGGTTTTGTACGTAACCAAGCATGAGCTATCGTTTGAGACCAAAAGCAAGCCTAGAACTCCTGAAAATATATCAGCATATCACACCTGAAATATGAGAAAATCGATATTTCAAACTTATTTTTTCGCAGAACATAAGTAAACGTAGAGCGCGGAACTCCGCGGTTTTGGACGAAACCAAGCTTAAGCTATCATTTGAGACCAATAACAAGCCAATAACTCCTGAAAATATATCAGCATATCACACCTGAAATTTGAGAAAACTTAAATTTTCAGAATAAAATTTTTACGTAATAAAAAAGGCAGCACAGAGAAAATAACTTCGCGGTTTTCGACGAAACCAAGATTGTCCTATCATTTGAGACCAATAACAAGCTAAGAACTCCTGAAAATATATCAGCATATCACACCTGAAATTTGAGAAAACTTAAATTTTCAGAATAAAAATTTTTCGTAATAAAAAAGGCAGCACAGAGACGGGAACTCCGCGGTTTTGGACGAAACCAAGCTTGAGCTATCATTTGAGACCAATGACAAGCCAAGAACTCCTGAAAATATATCAGCATATCACACCTGATGTTTGAGAAAACTTAAATTTTCAGAATAAAAATTGTTTGGTAATAAAAAAGGTAGCACAGAGACGGGAACTTCGCGGTTTTCGACGAAACCAAGCTTGTGCTATCATTTGAGACCAATCACAAAACAAGAACTCCTGTTAATATATCAGCATACCACACCTAAAGATTGAGAAAATCGAAATTTCAGAGTTAATTTTTTTCGTTACAAAAAAGGCTGCACAGAGACGGGAACTTGAACTAATCTAAATATGATCTATCATTTAAGTTTAAAAAAAATCCTAGAACTCCTGAAAATATCTCAGCATATCACACCTGAAGTTTGAGAAAATTGAAATTTTTAGAGTAAATTTTTTTCGTAATAAAAAAGGCAGCACCGAGATGTGAACTCCGAGTTTTCGCACTAAGCTAAGCATGAGCTATCATTTAAGACCAAAAATAAGCCTAGAACTCTTGAAACTATATCAGCATATCACACCTGTAGTTTGAGAAAATCTAAATTTCAGAGTAAATTTTTTCGTAATAAAAAAGGCAGCGCAGAGCCTGGAACTGCGTGGTTTTGTTCGTAACCGAGCATTAGCTATCGTTTAAGACCAAAAACAAGCCTAGAACTCCTGAAAATATATCAGCATATCACACCTGAAATTTGAGAAAATCTATATTACAGAATAATTTTTTTCGTAATAAAAAAAGGCAGCGCAGAGCCAGAACCTGCATATTTTTGTACATAACCGAGCATAAGCTATCGTTTGAGACTAAAAACAAGCCCCAAATTCCTGAAAATATATCAGCATATCACATCTTAAATTTGAGAAAATCGAAATTTCAGACTTATTTTTTTCATAGAACATAAGTACACTCAGAGCCAGGAACTACGCGGTTTTGTACGTAACCAAGCATGAGCTATCGTTTGAGACCAAAAGCAAGCCTAGAACTCCTGAAAATATATCAGCATATCACACCTGAAATATGAGAAAATCGATATTTCAAACTTATTTTTTCGCAGAACATAAGTAAACGTAGAGCGCGGAACTCCGCGGTTTTGGACGAAACCAAGCTTAAGCTATCATTTGAGACCAATAACAAGCCAATAACTCCTGAAAATATATCAGCATATCACACCTGAAATTTGAGAAAACTTAAATTTTCAGAATAAAAATTTTTTGGTAATAAAAAAGGCAGCACAGAGACGGGAACTTCGCGGTTTTGGACGAAACCAAGCTTGAGCTATCATTTGAGACCAATGACAAGCCAAGAACTCCTGAAAATATATCAGCATATCACACCTGAAATTTGAGAAAACTTAAATTTTCAGAATAAAAATTGTTTGGTAATAAAAAAGGTAGCACAGAGACGGGAACTTCGCGGTTTTCGACGAAACCAAGCTTGTGCTATCATTTGAGACCAATCACAAAACAAGAACTCCTGTTAATATATCAGCATGCCACACCAAAATATTGAGAAAATCGAAATTTCAGAGTTAATTTTTTTCGTTACAAAAAAGGCTGCACAGAGACGGGAACTTGAACTAATCTAAATATGATCTATCATTTAAGTTTAAAAAAAATACTAGAACTCCTGAAAATATCTCAGCATATCACACCTGAAGTTTGAGAAAATTGAAATTTTTAGAGTAAATTTTTTTCGTAATAAAAAAGGCAGCACCGAGATGTGAACTCCGGGTTTTTGCACTAAGCTAAGCATGAGCTATCATTTAAGACCAAAAATAAGCCTAGAACTCTTGAAAATATATCAGCATATCACACCTGTAGTTTGAGAAATTCTAAATTTCAGAGTAAATTTTTTCGTAATAAAAAAGGCAGCACCGAGATGTGAACTCCGAGTTTTCGCACTAAGCTAAGCATGAGCTATCATTTAAGACCAAAAATAAGCCTAGAACTCTTGAAAATATATCAGCATATCACACCTGTAATTTGAGAAATTCTAAATTTCAGAGTAAATTTTTTCGTAATAAAAAAGGCAGCGCAGAGCCTGGAACTGCGTGGTTTTGTACGTAACCGAGCATTAGCTATCGTTTAAGACCAAAAACAAGCCTAGAACTCCTGAAAATATATCAGCATATCACACCTGAAATTTGAGAGAATCTAAATTACAGAGTAATTTTTTTCGTAATAAAAAAAGGCAGCGCAGAGCCAGAAACTGCAAGTTTTTGTACGAAACCGAGCATAAGCTATCGTTTGAGACTAAAATCTAGCCCCAAATTCCTGAAAATATATCAGCATATCACACCTGAAATATGAGAAAATCGATATTTCAAACTTATTTTTTCGCAGAACATAAGTAAACGTAGAGCGCGGAACTCCGCGGTTTTGGACGAAACCAAGCTTAAGCTATCATTTGAGACCAATAACAAGCCAATAAGTCCTGAAAATATATCAGCATATCACACCTGAAATTTGAGAAAACTTAAATTTTCAGAATAAAAATTTTTTGGTAATAAAAAAGGCAGCACAGAGACGGGAACTTCGCGGTTTTCGATGAAGCCAAGCATGTGCTATCATTTGAGACCAATAACGAGCCAAGAACTCCTGAAAATATATCAGCATATCACACCTAAAGTTTGAGAAATTCGAAATTTCCGAGTTAATTTTTTTCGTTACAAAAAGGCAGCACAGAGGCGGGAACTATGCGGTTTTGAACTAATCTAAGCATGAGCTATCATTTAAGACTAAAAACAAGCCATAAACTCCTGAAAATATATCAGCATATCACACCTGAAATTTAAGAAAATTGAAATTTTCAGAATAAAATTTTTACGTAATAAAAAAGGCAGCACAGAGAAAACAACTTCGCGGTTTTCGACGAAACCAAGATTGTCCTATCATTTGAGACCAATAACAAGCTAAGAACTCCTGAAAATATATCAGCATATCACTCCTAAAGTTTGAGAAAATCGAAATTTCAGAGTTAATTTTTTTCGTTACAAAAAAGGCAGCACAGAGGCGGGAACTCCGCGGTTTGGAACTAATCTAAGCATGAGCTATCATTTAAGACTAGAAAGAAGCCATAAACTCCTGAAAATATATCAGCATATCACACCTGAAATTTAAGAAAATTGAAATTTTCAGAATAAAATTTTTTCGTAATAAAAAAGGCAGCACAGAGACGGGAACTCCGCGGTTTTGGACGAAACCAAGCTTGAGCTATCATTTAAGACCAATGACAAGCCAAGAACTCCTGAAAATATCTCAGCATATCACACCTGAAGTTTGAGAAAATTGAAATTTTTAGAGTAAATTTATTTCGTAATAAAAAAGGCAGCACCGAGATGTGAACTCCGAGTTTTCGCACTAAGCTAAGCATGAGCTATCATTTAAGACCAAAAATAAGCCTAGAACTCTTGAAAATATATCAGCATATTACACCTGTAGTTTGAGAAAATCTAAATTTCAGAGTAAATTTTTTCGTAATAAAAAAGGCAGCGCAGAGCCTGGAACTGCATGGTTTTGTACGTATCCGAGCATTAGCTATCGTTTAAGACCAAAAAGAAGCCTAGAACTCCTGAAAATATATCAGCATATCACACCTGAAATTTGAGAAAATCAAAATTACAGATTAATTTTTTTCGTAATAAAAAAAGGCAGCGCAGAGCCAGAAACTGCAAGTTTTTGTACGTAACCGAGCATAAGCTATCGTTTGAGACTAAAAACAAGCCCCAAATTCCTGAAAATATATCAGCATATCACATCTTAAATTTGAGAAAATCGAAATTTCAGACTTATTTTTTTCATAGAACATAAGTACACTCGGAGCCAGGAACTACGCGGTTTTGTACGTAACCAAGCATGAGCTATCGTTTGAGACCAAAAGCAAGCCTAGAACTCCTGAAAATATATCAGCATATCACACCTGAAATATGAGAAAATCGATATTTCAAACTTATTTTTTCGCAGAACATAAGTAAACGTAGAGCGCGGAACTCCGCGGTTTTGGACGAAACCAAGCTTAAGCTATCATTTGAGACCAATAACAAGCCAATAACTCCTGAAAATATATCAGCATATCACACCTGAAATTTGAGAAAACTTAAATTTTCAGAATAAAAATTTTTTGGTAATAAAAAAGGCAGCACAGAGACGGGAACTTCGCGGTTTTCGATGAAGCCAAGCATGTGCTATCATTTGATACCAATAACAAGCTAAGAACTCCTGAAAATATATCAGCATATCACTTCTAAAATTTGAGAAAATCGAAATTTCAGAGTTAATTTTTTTCGTTACAAAAAAGGCAGCACAGAGGCGGATACTCCGCGGTTTGGAACTAATCTAAGCATGAGCTATCATTTAAGACTAAAAACAAGCCATAAACTCCTGAAAATATAACAGCATATCACACCTGAAATTTAAGAAAATTGAAATTTTCAGAATAAAATTTTTTCGTAATAAAAAAGGCAGCACAGAGACGGGAACTTCGCGGTTTTGGACGAAACCAAGCTTGAGCTATCATTTGAGACCAATGACAAGCCAAGAACTCCTGAAAATATATCAGCATATCACACCTGAAATTTGAGAAAACTTAAATTTTCAGAATAAAAATTGTTTGGTAATAAAAAAGGTAGCACAGAGACGGGAACTTCGCGGTTTTCGACGAAACCAAGCTTGTGCTATCATTTGAGACCAATCACAAAACAAGAACTCCTGTTAATATATCAGCATGCCACACCTAAATATTGAGAAAATCGAAATTTCAGAGTTAATTTTTTTCGTTACAAAAAAGGCTGCACAGAGACGGGAACTTGAACTAATCTAAATATGATCTATCATTTAAGTTTAAAAAAAATACTAGAACTCCTGAAAATATCTCAGCATATCACACCTGAAGTTTGAGAAAATTGAAATTTTTAGAGTAAATTTTTTTCGTAATAAAAAAGGCAGCACCGAGATGTGAACTCCGGGTTTTTGCACTAAGCTAAGCATGAGCTATCATTTAAGACCAAAAATAAGCCTAGAACTCTTGAAAATATATCAGCATATCACACCTGTAGTTTGAGAAATTCTAAATTTCAGAGTAAATTTTTTCGTAATAAAAAAGGCAGCACCGAGATGTGAACTCCGAGTTTTCGCACTAAGCTAAGCATGAGCTATCATTTAAGACCAAAAATAAGCCTAGAACTCTTGAAAATATATCAGCATATCACACCTGTAGTTTGAGAAATTCTAAATTTCAGAGTAAATTTTTTCGTAATAAAAAAGGCAGCGCAGAGCCTGGAACTGCGTGGTTTTGTACGTAACCGAGCATTAGCTATCGTTTAAGACCAAAAACAAGCCTAGAACTCCTGAAAATATATCAGCATATCACACCTGAAATTTGAGAGAATCTAAATTACAGAGTAATTTTTTTCGTAATAAAAAAAGGCAGCGCAGAGCCAGAAACTGCAAGTTTTTGTACGAAACCGAGCATAAGCTATCGTTTGAGACTAAAATCTAGCCCCAAATTCCTGAAAATATATCACCATATCACACCTGAAATATGAGAAAATCGATATTTCAAACTTATTTTTTCGCAGAACATAAGTAAACGTAGAGCGCGGAACTCCGCGGTTTTGGACGAAACCAAGCTTAAGCTATCATTTGAGACCAATAACAAACCAATAAGTCCTGAAAATATATCAGCATATCACACCTGAAATTTGAGAAAACTTAAATTTTCAGAATAAAAATTTTTTGGTAATAAAAAAGGCAGCACAGAGACGGGAACTTCGCGGTTTTCGATGAAGCCAAGCATGTGCTATCATTTGAGACCAATAACGAGCCAAGAACTCCTGAAAATATATCAGCATATCACACCTAAAGTTTGAGAAATTCGAAATTTCCGAGTTAATTTTTTTCGTTACAAAAAGGCAGCACAGAAGCGGGAACTATGCGGTTTTGAACTAATCTAAGCATGAGCTATCATTTAAGACTAAAAAAAAGCCATAAACTCCTGAAAATATATCAGCATATCACACCTGAAATTTAAGAAAATTGAAATTTTCAGAATAAAATTTTTACGTAATAAAAAAGGCAGCACAGAGAAAACAACTTCGCGGTTTTCGACGAAACCAAGATTGTCCTATCATTTGAGACCAATAACAAGCTAAGAACTCCTGAAAATATATCAGCATATCACTCCTAAAGTTTGAGAAAATCGAAATTTCAGAGTTAATTTTTTTCGTTACAAAAAAGGCAGCACAGAGGCGGGAACTCCGCGGTTTGGAACTAATCTAAGCATGAGCTATCATTTAAGACTAGAAAGAAGCCATAAACTCCTGAAAATATATCAGCATATCACACCTGAAATTTAAGAAAATTGAAATTTTCAGAATAAAATTTTTTCGTAATAAAAAAGGCAGCACAGAGACGGGAACTCCGCGGTTTTGGACGAAACCAAGCTTGAGCTATCATTTAAGACCAATGACAAGCCAAGAACTCCTGAAAATATCTCAGCATATCACACCTGAAGTTTGAGAAAATTGAAATTTTTAGAGTAAATTTATTTCGTAATAAAAAAGGCAGCACCGAGATGTGAACTCCGAGTTTTCGCACTAAGCTAAGCATGAGCTATCATTTAAGACCAAAAATAAGCCTAGAACTCTTGAAAATATATCAGCATATTACACCTGTAGTTTGAGAAAATCTAAATTTCAGAGTAAATTTTTTCGTAATAAAAAAGGCAGCGCAGAGCCTGGAACTGCATGGTTTTGTACGTATCCGAGCATTAGCTATCGTTAAAGACCAAAAAGAAGCCTAGAACTCCTGAAAATATATCAGCATATCACACCTGAAATTTGAGAAAATCTAAATTACAGATTAATTTTTTTCGTAATAAAAAAAGGCAGCGCAGAGCCAGAAACTGCAAGTTTTTGTACGTAACCGAGCATAAGCTATCGTTTGAGACTAAAAACAAGCCCCAAATTCCTGAAAATATATTAGCATATCACATCTTAAATTTGAGAAAATCGAAATTTCAGACTTATTTTTTTCATAGAACATAAGTACACTCGGAGCCAGGAACTACGCGGTTTTGTACGTAGCCAAGCATGAGCTATCGTTTGAGACCAAAAGCAAGCCTAGAACTCCTGAAAATATATCAGCATATCACACCTGAAATATGAGAAAATCGATATTTCAAACTTATTTTTTCGCAGAACATAAGTAAACGTAGAGCGCGGAACTCCGCGGTTTTGGACGAAACCAAGCTTAAGCTATCATTTGAGACCAATAACAAGCCAATAACTCCTGAAAATATATCAGCATATCACACCTGAAATTTGAGAAAACTTAAATTTTCAGAATAAAAATTTTTTGGTAATAAAAAAGGCAGCACAGAGACGGGAACTTCGCGGTTTACGATGAAGCCAAGCATGTGCTATCATTTGATACCAATAACAAGCTAAGAACTCCTGAAAATATATCAGCATATCACTCCTAAAATTTGAGAAAATCGAAATTTCAGAGTTAATTTTTTTCGTTACAAAAAAGGCAGCACAGAGGCGGGTACTCCGCGGTTTGGAACTAATCTAAGCATGAGCTATCATTTAAGACTAAAAACAAGCCATAAACTCCTAAAATATAACAGCATATCACACCTGAAATTTAAGAAAATTGAAATTTTCAGAATAAAATTTTTTCGTAATAAAAAAGGCAGCACAGAGACGGGACCTCCGCGGTTTTCGACGAAACCAAGCTTGTGCTATCATTTGAGACCAATCACAAAACAAGAACTCCTGTTAATATATCAGCATGCCACACCTAAAGATTGAGAAAATCGAAATTTCAGAGTTAATTTTTTTCGTTACAAAAAAGGCTGCACAGAGACGGGAACTTGAACTAATCTAAATATGATCTATCATTTAAGTTTAAAAAAAATCCTAGAACTCCTGAAAATATCTCAGCATATCACACCTGAAGTTAGAGAAAATTGAAATTTTTAGAGTAAATTTTTTTCGTAATAAAAAAGGCAGCACCGAGATGTGAACTCCGAGTTTTCGCACTAAGCTAAGCATGAGCTATCATTTAAGACCAAAAATAAGCCTAGAACTCTTGAAAATATATCAGAATATCACACCTGTAGTTTGAGAAATTCTAAATTTCAGAGTAAATTTTTTCGTAATAAAAAAGGCAGCGCAGAGCCTGGAACTGCGTGGTTCTGTACGTAGCCGAGCATTAGCTATCGTTTAAGACCAAAAACAAGCCTAGAACTCCTGAAAATATATCAGCATATCACACCTGAAATTTGAGAAAATCTAAATTACAGAGTAATTTTTTTCGTAATAAAAAAAGGCAGCGCAGAGCCAGAAACTGCAAGTTTTTGTACGTAACTGAGCATAAGCTATCGTTTCAGACTAAAACCAAGCCCCAAATTCCTGAAAATATATCAGCATATCACATCTTAAATTTGAGAAAATCGAAATTTCAGACTTATTTTTTTCATAGAACATAAGTACACTCAGAGCCAGGAACTACGCGGTTTTGTACGTAACCAAGCATGAGCTATCGTTTGAGACCAAAAGCAAGCCTAGAACTCCTGAAAATATATCAGCATATCACACCTGAAATATGAGAAAATCGATATTTCAAACTTATTTTTTCGCAGAACATAAGTAAACGTAGAGCGCGGAACTCCGCGGTTTTGGACGAAACCAAACTTAAGCTATCATTTGAGACCAATAACAAGCCAATAACTCCTGAAAATATATCAGCATATCACACCTGAAATTTGAGAAAACTTAAATTTTCAGAATAAAAATTTTTCGTAATAAAAAAGGCAGCACAGAGACGGGAACTCCGCGGTTTTGGACGAAACCAAGCTTGAGCTATCATTTGAGACCAATGACAAGCCAAGAACTCCTGAAAATATATCAGCATATCACACCTGATGTTTGAGAAAACTTAAATTTTCAGAATAAAAATTGTTTGGTAATAAAAAAGGTAGCACAGAGACGGGAACTTCGCGGTTTTCGACGAAACCAAGCTTGTGCTATCATTTGAGACCAATCACAAAACAAGAACTCCTGTTAATATATCAGCATACCACACCTAAATATTGAGAAAATCGAAATTTCAGAGTTAATTTTTTTCGTTACAAAAAAGGCTGCACAGAGACGGGAACTTGAACTAATCTAAATATGATCTATCATTTAAGTTTAAAAAAAATCCTAGAACTCCTGAAAATATCTCAGCATATCACACCTGAAATTTGAGAAAATTGAAATTTTTAGAGTAAATTTTTTTCGTAATAAAAAAGGCAGCACCGAGATGTGAACTCCGAGTTTTCGCACTAAGCTAAGCATGAGCTATCATTTAAGACCAAAAATAAGCCTAGAACTCTTGAAACTATATCAGCATATCACACCTGTAGTTTGAGAAAATCTAAATTTCAGAGTAAATTTTTTCGTAATAAAAAAGGCAGCGCAGAGCCTGGAACTGCGTGGTTTTAATCGTAACCGAGCATTAGCTATCGTTTAAGACCAAAAACAAGCCTAGAACTCCTGAAAATATATCAGCATATCACACCTGAAATTTGAGAAAATCTATATTACAGAATAATTTTTTTCGTAATAAAAAAAGGCAGCGCAGAGCCAGAACCTGCAAGTTTTTGTACGTAACCGAGCATAAGCTATCGTTTGAGACTAAAAACAAGCCCCAAATTCCTGAAAATATATCAGCATATCACATCTTAAATTTGAGAAAATCGAAATTTCAGACTTATTTTTTTCATAGAACATAAGTACACTCAGAGCCAGGAACTACGCGGTTTTGTACGTAACCAAGCATGAGCTATCGTTTGAGACCAAAAGCAAGCCTAGAACTCCTGAAAATATATCAGCATATCACACCTGAAATATGAGAAAATCGATATTTCAAACTTATTTTTTCGCAGAACATAAGTAAACGTAGAGCGCGGAATTCCGCGGTTTTGGACGAAACCAAGCTTAAGCTATCATTTGAGACCAATAACAAGCCAATAACTCCTGAAAATAGATCAGCATATCACACCTGAAATTTGAGAAAACTTAAATTTTCAGAATAAAAATTTTTTGGTAATAAAAAAGGCAGTACAGAGACGGGAACTTCGCGGTTTTGGACGAAACCAAGCTTGAGCTATCATTTGAGACCAATGACAAGCCAAGAACTCCTGAAAATATATCAGCATATCACACCTGAAATTTGAGAAAACTTAAATTTTCAGAATAAAAATTGTTTGGTAATAAAAAAGGTAGCACAGAGACGGGAACTTCGCGGTTTTCGACGAAACCAAGCTTGTGCTATCATTTGAGACCAATCACAAAACAAGAACTCCTGTTAATATATCAGCATGCCACACCTAAATATTGAGAAAATCGAAATTTCAGAGTTAATTTTTTTCGTTACAAAAAAGGCTGCACAGAGACGGGAACTTGAACTAATCTAAATATGATCTATCATTTAAGTTTAAAAAAAATACTAGAACTCCTGAAAATATCTCAGCATATCACACCTGAAGTTTGAGAAAATTGAAATTTTTAGAGTAAATTTTTTTCGTAATAAAAAAGGCAGCACCGAGATGTGAACTCCGGGTTTTTGCACTAAGCTAAGCATGAGCTATCATTTAAGACCAAAAATAAGCCTAGAACTCTTGAAAATATATCAGCATATCACACCTGTAGTTTGAGAAATTCTAAATTTCAGAGTAAATTTTTTCGTAATAAAAAAGGCAGCACCGAGATGTGAACTCCGAGTTTTCGCACTAAGCTAAGCATGAGCTATCATTTAAGACCAAAAATAAGCCTAGAACTCTTGAAAATATATCAGCATATCACACCTGTAGTTTGAGAAATTCTAAATTTCAGAGTAAATTTTTTCGTAATAAAAAAGGCAGCGCAGAGCCTGGAACTGCGTGGTTTTGTACGTAACCGAGCATTAGCTATCGTTTAAGACCAAAAACAAGCCTAGAACTCCTGAAAATATATCAGCATATCACACCTGAAATTTGAGAGAATCTAAATTACAGAGTAATTTTTTTCGTAATAAAAAAAGGCAGCGCAGAGCCAGAAATTTTTACGTAATAAAAAAGGCAGCACAGAGAAAATAACTTCGCGGTTTTCGACGAAACCAAGATTGTCCTATCATTTGAGACCAATAACAAGCTAAGAACTCCTGAAAATATATCAGCATATCACACCTGAAATTTAAGAAAATTGAAATTTTCAGAATAAAATTTTTTCGTACTAAAAAAGGCAGCACAGAGACGGGAACTCCGCGGTTTTGGACGAAACCAAGCTTGAGCTATCATTTAAGACCAATGACAAGCCAAGAACTCCTGAAAATATCTCAGCATATCACACCTGAAGTTTGAGAAAATTGAAATTTTTAGAGTAAATTTTTTTCGTAATAAAAAAGGCAGCACCGAGATGTGAACTCCGAGTTTTCGCACTAAGCTAAGCATGAGCTATCATTTAAGACCAAAAATAAGCCTAGAACTCTTGAAAATATATCAGAATATCACACCTGTAGTTTGAGAAATTCTAAATTTCAGAGTAAATTTTTTCGTAATAAAAAAGGCAGCGCAGAGCCTGGAACTGCGTGGTTCTGTACGTAGCCGAGCATTAGCTATCGTTTAAGACCAAAAACAAGCCTAGAACTCCTGAAAATATATCAGCATATCACACCTGAAATTTGAGAAAATCTAAATTACAGAGTAATTTTTTTCGTAATAAAAAAAGGCAGCGCAGAGCCAGAAACTGCAAGTTTTTGTACGTAACTGAGCATAAGCTATCGTTTCAGACTAAAACCAAGCCCCAAATTCCTGAAAATATATCAGCATATCACATCTTAAATTTGAGAAAATCGAAATTTCAGACTTATTTTTTTCATAGAACATAAGTACACTCAGAGCCAGGAACTACGCGGTTTTGTACGTAACCAAGCATGAGCTATCGTTTGAGACCAAAAGCAAGCCTAGAACTCCTGAAAATATATCAGCATATCACACCTGAAATATGAGAAAATCGATATTTCAAACTTATTTTTTCGCAGAACATAAGTAAACGTAGAGCGCGGAACTCCGCGGTTTTGGACGAAACCAAGCTTAAGCTATCATTTGAGACCAATAACAAGCCAATAACTCCTGAAAATATATCAGCATATCACACCTGAAATTTGAGAAAACTTAAATTTTCAGAATAAACATTTTTCGTAATAAAAAAGGCAGCACAGAGACGGGAACTCCGCGGTTTTGGACGAAACCAAGCTTGAGCTATCATTTGAGACCAATGACAAGCCAAGAACTCCTGAAAATATATCAGCATATCACACCTGATGTTTGAGAAAACTTAAATTTTCAGAATAAAAATTGTTTGGTAATAAAAAAGGTAGCACAGAGACGGGAACTTCGCGGTTTTCGACGAAACCAAGCTTGTGCTATCATTTGAGACCAATCACAAAAAAAGAACTCCTGTTAATATATCAGCATACCACACCTAAAGATTGAGAAAATCGAAATTTCAGAGTTAATTTTTTTCGTTACAAAAAAGGCTGCACAGAGACGGGAACTTGAACTAATCTAAATATGATCTATCATTTAAGTTTAAAAAAAATACTAGAACTCCTGAAAATATCTCAGCATATCACACCTGAAGTTTGAGAAAATTGAAATTTTTAGAGTAAATTTTTTTCGTAATAAAAAAGGCAGCACCGAGATGTGAACTCCGGGTTTTTGCACTAAGCTAAGCATGAGCTATCATTTAAGACCAAAAATAAGCCTAGAACTCTTGAAAATATATCAGCATATCACACCTGTAGTTTGAGAAATTCTAAATTTCAGAGTAAATTTTTTCGTAATAAAAAAGGCAGCACCGAGATGTGAACTCCAAGTTTTCGCACTAAGCTAAGCATGAGCTATCATTTAAGACCAAAAATAAGCCTAGAACTCTTGAAAATATATCAGCATATCACACCTGTAGTTTGAGAAATTCTAAATTTCAGAGTAAATTTTTTCGTAATAAAAAAGGCAGCGCAGAGCCTGGAACTGCGTGGTTTTGTACGTAACCGAGCATTAGCTATCGTTTAAGACCAAAAACAAGCCTAGAACTCCTGAAAATATATCAGCATATCACACCTGAAATTTGAGAGAATCTAAATTACAGAGTAATTTTTTTCGTAATAAAAAAAGGCAGCGCAGAGCCAGAAATTTTTACGTAATAAAAAAGGCAGCACAGAGAAAATAACTTCGCGGTTTTCGACGAAACCAAGATTGTCCTATCATTTGAGACCAATAACAAGCTAAGAACTCCTGAAAATATATCAGCATATCACACCTGAAATTTAAGAAAATTGAAATTTTCAGAATAAAATTTTTTCGTACTAAAAAAGGCAGCACAGAGACGGGAACTCCGCGGTTTTGGACGAAACCAAGCTTGAGCTATCATTTAAGACCAATGACAAGCCAAGAACTCCTGAAAATATCTCAGCATATCACACCTGAAGTTTGAGAAAATTGAAATTTTTAGAGTAAATTTTTTTCGTAATAAAAAAGGCAGCACCGAGATGTGAACTCCGAGTTTTCGCACTAAGCTAAGCATGAGCTATCATTTAAGACCAAAAATAAGCCTAGAACTCTTGAAAATATATCAGAATATCACACCTGTAGTTTGAGAAATTCTAAATTTCAGAGTAAATTTTTTCGTAATAAAAAAGGCAGCGCAGAGCCTGGAACTGCGTGGTTCTGTACGTAGCCGAGCATTAGCTATCGTTTAAGACCAAAAACAAGCCTAGAACTCCTGAAAATATATCAGCATATCACACCTGAAATTTGAGAAAATCTAAATTACAGAGTAATTTTTTTCGTAATAAAAAAAGGCAGCGCAGAGCCAGAAACTGCAAGTTTTTGTACGTAACTGAGCATAAGCTATCGTTTCAGACTAAAACCAAGCCCCAAATTCCTGAAAATATATCAGCATATCACATCTTAAATTTGAGAAAATCGAAATTTCAGACTTATTTTTTTCATAGAACATAAGTACACTCAGAGCCAGGAACTACGCGGTTTTGTACGTAACCAAGCATGAGCTATCGTTTGAGACCAAAAGCAAGCCTAGAACTCCTGAAAATATATCAGCATATCACACCTGAAATATGAGAAAATCGATATTTCAAACTTATTTTTTCGCAGAACATAAGTAAACGTAGAGCGCGGAACTCCGCGGTTTTGGACGAAACCAAGCTTAAGCTATCATTTGAGACCAATAACAAGCCAATAACTCCTGAAAATATATCAGCATATCACACCTGAAATTTGAGAAAACTTAAATTTTCAGAATAAACATTTTTCGTAATAAAAAAGGCAGCACAGAGACGGGAACTCCGCGGTTTTGGACGAAACCAAGCTTGAGCTATCATTTGAGACCAATGACAAGCCAAGAACTCCTGAAAATATATCAGCATATCACACCTGATGTTTGAGAAAACTTAAATTTTCAGAATAAAAATTGTTTGGTAATAAAAAAGGTAGCACAGAGACGGGAACTTCGCGGTTTTCGACGAAACCAAGCTTGTGCTATCATTTGAGACCAATCACAAAACAAGAACTCCTGTTAATATATCAGCATACCACACCTAAATATTGAGAAAATCGAAATTTCAGAGTTAATTTTTTTCGTTACAAAAAAGGCTGCACAGAGACGGGAACTTGAACTAATCTAAATATGATCTATCATTTAAGTTTAAAAAAAATCCTAGAACTCCTGAAAATATCTCAGCATATCACACCTGAAATTTGAGAAAATTGAAATTTTTAGAGTAAATTTTTTTCGTAATAAAAAAGGCAGCACCGAGATGTGAACTCCGAGTTTTCGCACTAAGCTAAGCATGAGCTATCATTTAAGACCAAAAATAAGCCTAGAACTCTTGAAACTATATCAGCATATCACACCTGTAGTTTGAGAAAATCTAAATTTCAGAGTAAATTTTTTCGTAATAAAAAAGGCAGCGCAGAGCCTGGAACTGCGTGGTTTTAATCGTAACCGAGCATTAGCTATCGTTTAAGACCAAAAACAAGCCTAGAACTCCTGAAAATATATCAGCATATCACACCTGAAATTTGAGAAAATCTATATTACAGAATAATTTTTTTCGTAATAAAAAAAGGCAGCGCAGAGCCAGAACCTGCAAGTTTTTGTACGTAACCGAGCATAAGCTATCGTTTGAGACTAAAAACAAGCCCCAAATTCCTGAAAATATATCAGCATATCACATCTTAAATTTGAGAAAATCGAAATTTCAGACTTATTTTTTTCATAGAACATAAGTACACTCAGAGCCAGGAACTACGCGGTTTTGTACGTAACCAAGCATGAGCTATCGTTTGAGACCAAAAGCAAGCCTAGAACTCCTGAAAATATATCAGCATATCACACCTGAAATATGAGAAAATCGATATTTCAAACTTATTTTTTCGCAGAACATAAGTAAACGTAGAGCGCGGAATTCCGCGGTTTTGGACGAAACCAAGCTTAAGCTATCATTTGAGACCAATAACAAGCCAATAACTCCTGAAAATAGATCAGCATATCACACCTGAAATTTGAGAAAACTTAAATTTTCAGAATAAAAATTTTTTGGTAATAAAAAAGGCAGTACAGAGACGGGAACTTCGCGGTTTTGGACGAAACCAAGCTTGAGCTATCATTTGAGACCAATGACAAGCCAAGAACTCCTGAAAATATATCAGCATATCACACCTGAAATTTGAGAAAACTTAAATTTTCAGAATAAAAATTGTTTGGTAATAAAAAAGGTAGCACAGAGACGGGAACTTCGCGGTTTTCGACGAAACCAAGCTTGTGCTATCATTTGAGACCAATCACAAAACAAGAACTCCTGTTAATATATCAGCATGCCACACCGAGATGTGAACTCCGGGTTTTTGCACTAAGCTAAGCATGAGCTATACTTTGAGACCAATAACAAGCCAATAACTCCTGAAAATATATCAGCATATCACACCTGAAATTTGAGAAAACTTAAATTTTCAGAATAAAAATTTTTCGTAATAAAAAAGGCAGCACAGAGACGGGAACTCCGCGGTTTTGGACGAAACCAAGCTTGAGCTATCATTTGAGACCAATGACAAGCCAAGAACTCCTGAAAATATATCAGCATATCACACCTGATGTTTGAGAAAACTTAAATTTTCAGAATAAAAATTGTTTGGTAATAAAAAAGGTAGCACAGAGACGGGAACTTCGCGGTTTTCGACGAAACCAAGCTTGTGCTATCATTTGAGACCAATCACAAAACAAGAACTCCTGTTAATATATCAGCATACCACACCTAAATATTGAGAAAATCGAAATTTCAGAGTTAATTTTTTTCGTTACAAAAAAGGCTGCACAGAGACGGGAACTTGAACTAATCTAAATATGATCTATCATTTAAGTTTAAAAAAAATCCTAGAACTCCTGAAAATATCTCAGCATATCACACCTGAAATTTGAGAAAATTGAAATTTTTAGAGTAAATTTTTTTCGTAATAAAAAAGGCAGCACCGAGATGTGAACTCCGGGTTTTTGCACTAAGCTAAGCATGAGCTATCATTTAAGACCAAAAATAAGCCTAGAACTCTTGAAACTATATCAGCATATCACACCTGTAGTTTGAGAAAATCTAAATTTCAGAGTAAATTTTTTCGTAATAAAAAAGGCAGCGCAGAGCCTGGAACTGCGTGGTTTTGTTTGTAACCGAGCATTAGCTATCGTTTAAGACCAAAAACAAGCCTAGAACTCCTGAAAATATATCAGCATATCACACCTGAAATTTGAGAAAATCTATATTACAGAATAATTTTTTTCGTAATAAAAAAAGGCAGCGCAGAGCCAGAACCTGCAAGTTTTTGTACGTAACCGAGCATAAGCTATCGTTTGAGACTAAAAACAAGCCCCAAATTCCTGAAAATATATCAGCATATCACATCTTAAATTTGAGAAAATCGAAATTTCAGACTTATTTTTTTCATAGAACATAAGTACACTCAGAGCCAGGAACTACGCGGTTTTGTACGTAACCAAGCATGAGCTATCGTTTGAGACCAAAAGCAAGCCTAGAACTCCTGAAAATATATCAGCATATCACACCTGAAATATGAGAAAATCGATATTTCATACTTATTTTTTCGCAGAACATAAGTAAACGTAGAGCGCGGAACTCCGCGGTTTTGGACGAAACCAAGCTTAAGCTATCATTTGAGACCAATAACAAGCCAATAACTCCTGAAAATATATCAGCATATCACACCTGAAATTTGAGAAAACTTAAATTTTCAGAATAAAAATTTTTTGGTAATAAAAAAGGCAGCACAGAGACGGGAACTTCGCGGTTTTGGACGAAACCAAGCTTGAGCTATCATTTTAGACCAATGACAAGCCAAGAACTCCTGAAAATATATCAGCATATCACACCTGAAATTTGAGAAAACTTAAATTTTCAGAATAAAAATTGTTTGGTAATAAAAAAGGTAGCACAGAGACGGGAACTTCGCGGTTTTCGACGAAACCAAGCTTGTGCTATCATTTGAGACCAATCACAAAACAAGAACTCCTGTTAATATATCAGCATACCACACCTAAATATTGAGAAAATCGAAATTTCAGAGTTAATTTTTTTCGTTACAAAAAAGGCTGCACAGAGACGGGAACTTGAACTAATCTAAATACGATCTATCATTTAAGTTTAAAAAAAATACTAGAACTCCTGAAAATATCTCAGCATATCACACCTGAAGTTTGAGAAAATTGAAATTTTTAGAGTAAATTTTTTTCGTAATAAAAAAGGCAACACGGAGATGTGAACTCCGGGTTTTTGCACTAAGCTAAGCATGAGCTATCATTTAAGACCAAAAATAAGCCTAGAACTCTTGAAAATATATCAGCATATCACACCTGTAGTTTGAGAAATTCTAAATTTCAGAGTAAATTTTTTCGTAATAAAAAAGGCAGCACCGAGATGTGAACTCCGAGTTTTCGCACTAAGCTAAGCATGAGCTATCATTTAAGACCAAAAATAAGCCTAGAACTCTTGAAAATATATCAGCATATCACACCTGTAGTTTGAGAAATTCTAAATTTCAGAGTAAATTTTTTCGTAATAAAAAAGGCAGCGCAGAGCCTGGAACTGCGTGGTTTTGTACGTAACCGAGCATTAGCTATCGTTTAAGACCAAAAACAAGCCTAGAACTCCTGAAAATATATCAGCATATCACACCTGAAATTTGAGAAAATCTAAATTACAGAGTAATTTTTTTCGTAATAAAAAAAGGCAGCGCAGAGCCAGAAACTGCAAGTTTTTGTACGAAACCGAGCATAAGCTATCGTTTGAGACTAAAAACTAGCCCCAAATTCCTGAAAATATATCAGCATATCACATCTTAAATTTGAGAAAATCTAAATTTCAGACTTATTTTTTTCATAGAACATAAGTACACTCAGAGCCAGGAACTACGCGGTTTTGTACGTAACCAAGCATGAGCTATCGTTTGAGACCAAAAGCAAGCCTAGAACTCCTGAAAATATATCAGCATATCACACCTGAAATATGAGAAAATCGATATTTCAAACTTATTTTTTCGCAGAACATAAGTAAACGTAGAGCGCGGAACTCCGCGGTTTTGGACGAAACCAAGCTTAAGCTATCATTTGAGACCAATAACAAGCCAATAAGTCCTGAAAATATATCAGCATATCACACCTGAAATTTGAGAAAACTTAAATTTTCAGAATAAAAATTTTTTGGTAATAAAAAAGGCAGCACAGAGACGGGAACTTCGCGGTTTTCGATGAAGCCAAGCATGTGCTATCATTTGAGACCAATAACAAGCCAAGAACTCCTGAAAATATATCAGCATATCACACCTAAAGTTTGAGAAATTCGAAATTTCCGAGTTAATTTTTTTCGTTACAAAAAGGCAGCACAGAGGCGGGAACTATGCGGTTTTGAACTAATCTAAGCATGAGCTATCATTTAAGACTAAAAACAAGCCATAAACTCCTGAAAATATATCAGCATATCACACCTGAAATTTAAGAAAATTGAAATTTTCAGAATAAAATTTTTACGTAATAAAAAAGGCAGCACAGAGAAAATAACTTCGCGGTTTTCGACGAAACCAAGATTGTCCTATCATTTGAGACCAATAACAAGCCAATAACTCCTGAAAATATATCAGCATATCACACCTGAAATTTGAGAAAACTTAAATTTTCAGAATAAAAATTTTTCGTAATAAAAAAGGCAGCACAGAGACGGGAACTCCGCGGTTTTGGACGAAACCAAGCTTGAGCTATCATTTGAGACCAATGACAAGCCAAGAACTCCTGAAAATATATCAGCATATCACACCTGATGTTTGAGAAAACTTAAATTTTCAGAATAAAAATTGTTTGGTAATAAAAAAGGTAGCACAGAGACGGGAACTTCGCGGTTTTCGACGAAACCAAGCTTGTGCTATCATTTGAGACCAATCACAAAACAAGAACTCCTGTTAATATATCAGCATACCACACCTAAAGATTGAGAAAATCGAAATTTCAGAGTTAATTTTTTTCGTTACAAAAAAGGCTGCACAGAGACGGGAACTTGAACTAATCTAAATATGATCTATCATTTAAGTTTAAAAAAAATACTAGAACTCCTGAAAATATCTCAGCATATCACACCTGAAGTTTGAGAAAATTGAAATTTTTAGAGTAAATTTTTTTCGTAATAAAAAAGGCAGCACCGAGATGTGAACTCCGGGTTTTTGCACTAAGCTAAGCATGAGCTATCATTTAAGACCAAAAATAAGCCTAGAACTCTTGAAAATATATCAGCATATCACACCTGTAGTTTGAGAAATTCTAAATTTCAGAGTAAATTTTTTCGTAATAAAAAAGGCAGCACCGAGATGTGAACTCCGAGTTTTCGCACTAAGCTAAGCATGAGCTATCATTTAAGACCAAAAATAAGCCTAGAACTCTTGAAAATATATCAGCATATCACACCTGTAGTTTGAGAAATTCTAAATTTCAGAGTAAATTTTTTCGTAATAAAAAAGGCAGCGCAGAGCCTGGAACTGCGTGGTTTTGTACGTAACCGAGCATTAGCTATCGTTTAAGACCAAAAACAAGCCTAGAACTCCTGAAAATATATCAGCATATCACACCTGAAATTTGAGAGAATCTAAATTACAGAGTAATTTTTTTCGTAATAAAAAAAGGCAGCGCAGAGCCAGAAATTTTTACGTAATAAAAAAGGCAGCACAGAGAAAATAACTTCGCGGTTTTCGACGAAACCAAGATTGTCCTATCATTTGAGACCAATAACAAGCTAAGAACTCCTGAAAATATATCAGCATATCACACCTGAAATTTAAGAAAATTGAAATTTTCAGAATAAAATTTTTTCGTACTAAAAAAGGCAGCACAGAGACGGGAACTCTGCGGTTTTGGACGAAACCAAGCTTGAGCTATCATTTAAGACCAATGACAAGCCAAGAACTCCTGAAAATATCTCAGCATATCACACCTGAAGTTTGAGAAAATTGAAATTTTTAGAGTAAATTTTTTTCGTAATAAAAAAGGCAGCACCGAGATGTGAACTCCGAGTTTTCGCACTAAGCTAAGCATGAGCTATCATTTAAGACCAAAAATAAGCCTAGAACTCCTGAAAGTATATCAGCATATCACACCTGTAGTTTGAGAAAATCTAAATTTCAGAGTAAATTTTTTCGTAATAAAAAAGGCAGCGCAGAGCCTGGAACTGCGTGGTTTTGTTCGTAACCGAGCATTAGCTATCGTTTAAGACCAAAAACAAGCCTAGAACTCCTGAAAATATATCAGCATATCACACCTGAAATTTGAGAAAATCTATATTACAGAATAATTTTTTTCGTAATAAAAAAAGGCAGCGCAGAGCCAGAACCTGCAAGTTTTTGTACGAAACCGAGCATAAGCTATCGTTTGAGACTAAAAACTAGCCCCAAATTCCTGAAAATATATCAGCATATCACATCTTAAATTTGAGAAAATCTAAATTTCAGACTTATTTTTTTCATAGAACATAAGTACACTCAGAGCCAGGAACTACGCGGTTTTGTACGTAACCAAGCATGAGCTATCCTTTGAGACCAAAAGCAAGCCTAGAACTCCTGAAAATATATCAGCATATCACACCTGAAATATGAGAAAATCGATATTTCAAACTTATTTTTTCGCAGAACATAAGTAAACGTAGAGCGCGGAACTCCGCGGTTTTGGACGAAACCAAGCTTAAGCTATCATTTGAGACCAATAACAAGCCAATAAGTCCTGAAAATATATCAGCATATCACACCTGAAATTTGAGAAAACTTAAATTTTCAGAATAAAAATTTTTTGGTAATAAAAAAGGCAGCACAGAGACGGGAACTTCGCGGTTTTCGATGAAGCCAAGCATGTGCTATCATTTGAGACCAATAACAAGCCAAGAACTCCTGAAAATATATCAGCATATCACACCTAAAGTTTGAGAAATTCGAAATTTCCGAGTTAATTTTTTTCGTTACAAAAAGGCAGCACAGAGGCGGGAACTATGCGGTTTTGAACTAATCTAAGCATGAGCTATCATTTAAGACTAAAAACAAGCCATAAACTCCTGAAAATATATCAGCATATCACACCTGAAATTTAAAAAAATTGAAATTTTCAGAATAAAATTTTTTCGTAATAAAAAAGGCAGCACAGAGAAGGGAACTTCGCGGTTTTCGACGAAACCAAGATTGTCCTATCATTTGAGACCAATAACAAGCTAAGAACTCCTGTAAATATATCAGCATATCACTCCTAAAATTTAAGAAAATCGAAATTTAAGAGTTAATTTTTTTCGTTACAAAAAAGGCAGCACAGCGGCGGGAACTCCGCGGTTTGGAACTAATCTAAGCATGAGCTATCATTTAAGACTAGAAAGAAGCCATAAACTCCTGAAAATATATCAGCATATCACACCTGAAATTTAAGAAAATTGAAATTTTCAGAATAAAATTTTTTCGTAATAAAAAAGGAAGCACAGAGACGGGAACTCCGCGGTTTTGGACGAAACCAAGCTTGAGCTATCATTTGAGACCAATGACAAGCCAAGAACTCCTGAAAATATCTCAGCATATCACACCTGAAGTTTGAGAAAATTGAAATTTTTAGAGTAAATTTTTTTGGTATAAAAAAGGCAGCACCGAGATGTGAACTCCAAGTTTTCGCACTAAGCTAAGCATGAGCTATCATTTAAGACCAAAAATAAGCCTAGAACTCTTGAAAATATATCAGCATATTACACCTGTAGTTTGAGAAAATCTAAATTTCAGAGTAAATTTTTTCGTAATAAAAAAGGCAGCGCAGAGCCTGGAACTGCGTGGTTTTGTACGTAACCGAGGATTAGCTATCGTTTAAGACCAAAAACAAGCCTAGAACTCCTGAAAATATATCAGCATATCACACCTGAAATTTGAGAAAATCTAAATTACAGAGTAATTTTTTTCGTAATAAAAAAAGGCAGCGCAGAGCCAGAAACTGCAAGTTTTTGTACGTAACCGAGCATAAGCTATCGTTTGAGACTAAAAACAAGCCCCAAATTCCTGAAAATATATCAGCATATCACATCTTAAATTTGAGAAAATCGAAATTTCAGACTTATTTTTTTCATAGAACATAAGTACACTCAGTGCCAGGAACTACGCGGTTTTGTACGTAACCAAGCATGAGCTATCGTTTGAGACCAAAAGCAAGCCTATAACTCCTGAAAATATATCAGCATATCACACCTGAAATATGAGAAAATCGATATTTCAAACTTATTTTTTCGCAGAACATAAGTAAACGTAGAGCGCGGAACTCCGCGGTTTTGGACGAAACCAAGCTTAAGCTATCATTTGAGACCAATAACAAGCCAATAACTCCTGAAAATATATCAGCATATCACACCTGAAATTTGAGAAAACTTAAATTTTCAGAATAAAAATTTTTTGGTAATAAAAAAGGCAGCACAGAGACGGGAACTTCGCGGTTTTCGATGAAGCCAAGCATGTGCTATCATTTGATACCAATAACAAGCTAAGAACTCCTGAAAATATATCAGCATATCACTCCTAAAATTTGAGAAAATCGAAATTTCAGAGTTAATTTTTTTCGTTACAAAAAAGGCAGCACAGAGGCGGGTACTCCGCGGTTTGGAACTAATCTAAGCATGAGCTATCATTTAAGACTAAAAACAAGCCATAAACTCCTGAAAATATATCAGCATATCACACCTGAAATTTAAGAAAATTGAAATTTTCAGAATAAAATTTTTACGTAATAAAAAAGGCAGCACAGAGAAAATAACTTCGCGGTTTTCGACGAAACCAAGATTGTCCTATCATTTGAGACCAATAACAAGCTAAGAACTCCTGAAAATATATCAGCATATCACACCTGAAATTTGAGAAAACTTAAATTTTCAGAATAAAAATTTTTCGTAATAAAAAAGGCAGCACAGAGACGGGAACTCCGCGGTTTTGGACGAAACCAAGCTTGAGCTATCATTTGAGACCAATGACAAGCCAAGAACTCCTGAAAATATATCAGCATATCACACCTGATGTTTGAGAAAACTTAAATTTTCAGAATAAAAATTGTTTGGTAATAAAAAAGGTAGCACAGAGACGGGAACTTCGCGGTTTTCGACGAAACCAAGCTTGTGCTATCATTTGAGACCAATCACAAAACAAGAACTCCTGTTAATATATCAGCATACCACACCTAAAGATTGAGAAAATCGAAATTTCAGAGTTAATTTTTTTCGTTACAAAAAAGGCTGCACAGAGACGGGAACTTGAACTAATCTAAATATGATCTATCATTTAAGTTTAAAAAAAATCCTAGAACTCCTGAAAATATCTCAGCATATCACACCTGAAGTTTGAGAAAATTGAAATTTTTAGAGTAAATTTTTTTCGTAATAAAAAAGGCAGCACCGAGATGTGAACTCCGAGTTTTCGCACTAAGCTAAGCATGAGCTATCATTTAAGACCAAAAATAAGCCTAGAACTCTTGAAACTATATCAGCATATCACACCTGTAGTTTGAGAAAATCTAAATTTCAGAGTAAATTTTTTCGTAATAAAAAAGGCAGCGCAGAGCCTGGAACTGCGTGGTTTTGTTCGTAACCGAGCATTAGCTATCGTTTAAGACCAAAAACAAGCCTAGAACTCCTGAAAATATATCAGCATATCACACCTGAAATTTGAGAAAATCTATATTACAGAATAATTTTTTTCGTAATAAAAAAAGGCAGCGCAGAGCCAGAACCTGCATATTTTTGTACATAACCGAGCATAAGCTATCGTTTGAGACTAAAAACAAGCCCCAAATTCCTGAAAATATATCAGCATATCACATCTTAAATTTGAGAAAATCGAAATTTCAGACTTATTTTTTTCATAGAACATAAGTACACTCAGAGCCAGGAACTACGCGGTTTTGTACGTAACCAAGCATGAGCTATCGTTTGAGACCAAAAGCAAGCCTAGAACTCCTGAAAATATATCAGCATATCACTCCTAAAATTTGAGAAAATCGAAATTTCAGAGTTAATTTTTTTCGTTACAAAAAAGGCAGCACAGAGGCGGGTACTCCGCGGTTTGGAACTAATCTAAGCATGAGCTATCATTTAAGACTAAAAACAAGCCATAAACTCCTGAAAATATATCAGCATATCACACCTGAAATTTAAGAAAATTGAAATTTTCAGAATAAAATTTTTACGTAATAAAAAAGGCAGCACAGAGAAAATAACTTCGCGGTTTTCGACGAAACCAAGATTGTCCTATCATTTGAGACCAATAACAAGCTAAGAACTCCTGAAAATATATCAGCATATCACACCTGAAATTTGAGAAAACTTAAATTTTCAGAATAAAAATTTTTCGTAATAAAAAAGGCAGCACAGAGACGGGAACTCCGCGGTTTTGGACGAAACCAAGCTTGAGCTATCATTTGAGACCAATGACAAGCCAAGAACTCCTGAAAATATATCAGCATATCACACCTGATGTTTGAGAAAACTTAAATTTTCAGAATAAAAATTGTTTGGTAATAAAAAAGGTAGCACAGAGACGGGAACTTCGCGGTTTTCGACGAAACCAAGCTTGTGCTATCATTTGAGACCAATCACAAAACAAGAACTCCTGTTAATATATCAGCATACCACACCTAAAGATTGAGAAAATCGAAATTTCAGAGTTAATTTTTTTCGTTACAAAAAAGGCTGCACAGAGACGGGAACTTGAACTAATCTAAAGATGATCTATCATTTAAGTTTAAAAAAAATCCTAGAACTCCTGAAAATATCTCAGCATATCACACCTGAAGTTTGAGAAAATTGAAATTTTTAGAGTAAATTTTTTTCGTAATAAAAAAGGCAGCACCGAGATGTGAACTCCGAGTTTTCGCACTAAGCTAAGCATGAGCTATCATTTAAGACCAAAAATAAGCCTAGAACTCTTGAAACTATATCAGCATATCACACCTGTAGTTTGAGAAAATCTAAATTTCAGAGTAAATTTTTTCGTAATAAAAAAGGCAGCGCAGAGCCTGGAACTGCGTGGTTTTGTACGTAACCGAGCATTAGCTATCGTTTAAGACCAAAAACAAGCCTAGAACTCCTGAAAATATATCAGCATATCACACCTGAAATTTGAGAAAATCTATATTAGAGAATAATTTTTTTCGTAATAAAAAAAGGCAGCGCAGAGCCAGAACCTGCAAGTTTTTGTACGTAACCGAGCATAAGTTATCGTTTGAGAATAAAAATAAGCCCCAAATTCCTGAAAATATATCAGCATATCACATCTTAAATTTGAGAAAATCGAAATTTCAGACTTATTTTTTTCATAGAACATAAGTACACTCAGAGCCAGGAACTACGCGGTTTTGTACGTAACCAAGCATGAGCTATCGTTTGAGACCAAAAGCAAGCCTAGAACTCCTGAAAATATATCAGCATATCACACCTGAAATATGAGAAAATCGATATTTCAAACTTATTTTTTCGCAGAACATAAGTAAACGTAGAGCGCGGAACTCCGCGGTTTTGGACGAAACCAAGCTTAAGCTATCATTTGAGACCAATAACAAGCCAATAACTCCTGAAAATATATCAGCATATCACACCTGAAATTTGAGAAAACTTAAATTTTCAGAATAAAAATTTTTTGGTAATAAAAAAGGCAGCACAGAGACGGGAACTTCGCGGTTTTGGACGAAACCAAGCTTGAGCTATCATTTGAGACCAATGACAAGCCAAGAACTCCTGAAAATATATCAGCATATCACACCTGAAATTTGAGAAAACTTAAATTTTCAGAATAAAAATTGTTTGGTAATAAAAAAGGTAGCACAGAGACGGGAACTTCGCGGTTTTCGACGAAACCAAGCTTGTGCTATCATTTGAGACCAATCACAAAACAAGAACTCCTGTTAATATATCAGCATACCACACCTAAATATTGAGAAAATCGAAATTTCAGAGTTAATTTTTTTCGTTACAAAAAAGGCTGCACAGAGACGGGAACTTGAACTAATCTAAATACGATCTATCATTTAAGTTTAAAAAAAATACTAGAACTCCTGAAAATATCTCAGCATATCACACCTGAAGTTTGAGAAAATTGAAATTTTTAGAGTAAATTTTTTTCGTAATAAAAAAGGCAGCACCGAGATGTGAACTCCGGGTTTTTGCACTAAGCTAAGCATGAGCTATCATTTAAGACCAAAAATAAGCCTAGAACTCTTGAAAATATATCAGCATATCACACCTGTAGTTTGAGAAATTCTAAATTTCAGAGTAAATTTTTTCGTAATAAAAAAGGCAGCACCGAGATGTGAACTCCGAGTTTTCGCACTAAGCTAAGCATGAGCTATCATTTAAGACCAAAAATAAGCCTAGAACTCTTGAAAATATATCAGCATATCACACCTGTAGTTTGAGAAATTCTAAATTTCAGAGTAAATTTTTTCGTAATAAAAAAGGCAGCGCAGAGCCTGGAACTGCGTGGTTTTGTACGTAACCGAGCATTAGCTATCGTTTAAGACCAAAAACAAGCCTAGAACTCCTGAAAATATATCAGCATATCACACCTGAAATTTGAGAAAATCTAAATTACAGAGTAATTTTTTTCGTAATAAAAAAAGGCAGCGCAGAGCCAGAAACTGCAAGTTTTTGTACGAAACCGAGCATAAGCTATCGTTTGAGACTAAAAACTAGCCCCAAATTCCTGAAAATATATCAGCATATCACACCTGAAGTTTGAGAAAATTGAAATTTTTAGAGTAAATTTTTTTGGTATAAAAAAGGCAGCACCGAGATGTGAACTCCAAGTTTTCGCACTAAGCTAAGCATGAGCTATCATTTAAGACCAAAAATAAGCCTAGAACTCTTGAAAATATATCAGCATATTACACCTGTAGTTTGAGAAAATCTAAATTTCAGAGTAAATTTTTTCGTAATAAAAAAGGCAGCGCAGAGCCTGGAACTGCGTGGTTTTGTACGTAACCGAGCATTAGCTATCGTTTAAGACCAAAAACAAGCCTAGAACTCCTGAAAATATATCAGCATATCACACCTGAAATTTGAGAAAATCTAAATTACAGAGTAATTTTTTTCGTAATAAAAAAAGGCCGCGCAGAGCCAGAAACTGCAAGTTTTTGTACGTAACCGAGCATAAGCTATCGTTTGAGACTAAAAACAAGCCCCAAATTCCTGAAAATATATCAGCATATCACATCTTAAATTTGAGAAAATCGAAATTTCAGACTTATTTTTTTCATAGAACATAAGTACACTCAGTGCCAGGAACTACGCGGTTTTGTACGTAACCAAGCATGAGCTATCGTTTGAGACCAAAAGCAAGCCTGTAACTCCTGAAAATATATCAGCATATCACACCTGAAATATGAGAAAATCGATATTTCAAACTTATTTTTTCGCAGAACATAAGTAAACGTAGAGCGCGGAACTCCGCGGTTTTGGACGAAACCAAGCTTAAGCTATCATTTGAGACCAATAACAAGCCAATAACTCCTGAAAATATATCAGCATATCACACCTGAATTTTGAGAAAACTTAAATTTTCAGAATAAAAATTTTTTGGTAATAAAAAAGGCAGCACAGAGACGGGAACTTCGCGGTTTTCGATGAAGCCAAGCATGTGCTATCATTTGATACCAATAACAAGCTAAGAACTCCTGAAAATATATCAGCATATCACTCCTAAAATTTGAGAAAATCGAAATTTCAGAGTTAATTTTTTTCGTTACAAAAAAGGCAGCACAGAGGCGGGTACTCCGCGGTTTGGAACTAATCTAAGCATGAGCTATCATTTAAGACTAAAAACAAGCCATAAACTCCTGAAAATATATCAGCATATCACACCTGAAATTTAAGAAAATTGAAATTTTCAGAATAAAATTTTTACGTAATAAAAAAGGCAGCACAGAGAAAATAACTTCGCGGTTTTCGACGAAACCAAGATTGTCCTATCATTTGAGACCAATAACAAGCTAAGAACTCCTGAAAATATATCAGCATATCACACCTGAAATTTGAGAAAACTTAAATTTTCAGAATAAAAATTTTTCGTAATAAAAAAGGCAGCACAGAGACGGGAACTCCGCGGTTTTGGACGAAACCAAGCTTGAGCTATCATTTGAGACCAATGACAAGCCAAGAACTCCTGAAAATATATCAGCATATCACACCTGATGTTTGAGAAAACTTAAATTTTCAGAATAAAAATTGTTTGGTAATAAAAAAGGTAGCACAGAGACGGGAACTTCGCGGTTTTCGACGAAACCAAGCTTGTGCTATCATTTGAGACCAATCACAAAACAAGAACTCCTGTTAATATATCAGCATACCACACCTAAAGATTGAGAAAATCGAAATTTCAGAGTTAATTTTTTTCGTTACAAAAAAGGCTGCACAGAGACGGGAACTTGAACTAATCTAAATATGATCTATCATTTAAGTTTAAAAAAAATCCTAGAACTCCTGAAAATATCTCAGCATATCACACCTGAAGTTTGAGAAAATTGAAATTTTTAGAGTAAATTTTTTTCGTAATAAAAAAGGCAGCACCGAGATGTGAACTCCGAGTTTTCGCACTAAGCTAAGCATGAGCTATCATTTAAGACCAAAAATAAGCCTAGAACTCTTGAAACTATATCAGCATATCACACCTGTAGTTTGAGAAAATCTAAATTTCAGAGTAAATTTTTTCGTAATAAAAAAGGCAGCGCAGAGCCTGGAACTGCGTGGTTTTGTACGTAACCGAGCATTAGCTATCGTTTAAGACCAAAAACAAGCCTAGAACTCCTGAAAATATATCAGCATATCACACCTGAAATTTGAGAAAATCTATATTAGAGAATAATTTTTTTCGTAATAAAAAAAGTCAGCGCAGAGCCAGAACCTGCAAGTTTTTGTACGTAACCGAGCATAAGTTATCGTTTGAGAATAAAAATAAGCCCCAAATTCCTGAAAATATATCAGCATATCACATCTTAAATTTGAGAAAATCGAAATTTCAGACTTATTTTTTTCATAGAACATAAGTACACTCAGAGCCAGGAACTACGCGGTTTTGTACGTAACCAAGCATGAGCTATCGTTTGAGACCAAAAGCAAGCCTAGAACTCCTGAAAATATATCAGCATATCACACCTGAAATATGAGAAAATCGATATTTCAAACTTATTTTTTCGCAGAACATAAGTAAACGTAGAGCGCGGAACTCCGCGGTTTTGGACGAAACCAAGCTTAAGCTATCATTTGAGACCAATAACAAGCCAATAACTCCTGAAAATATATCAGCATATCACACCTGAAATTTGAGAAAACTTAAATTTTCAGAATAAAAATTTTTTGGTAATAAAAAAGGCAGCACAGAGACGGGAACTTCGCGGTTTTGGACGAAACCAAGCTTGAGCTATCATTTTAGACCAATGACAAGCCAAGAACTCCTGAAAATATATCAGCATATCACACCTGAAATTTGAGAAAACTTAAATTTTCAGAATAAAAATTGTTTGGTAATAAAAAAGGTAGCACAGAGACGGGAACTTCGCGGTTTTCGACGAAACCAAGCTTGTGCTATCATTTGAGACCAATCACAAAACAAGAACTCCTGTTAATATATCAGCATACCACACCTAAATATTGAGAAAATCGAAATTTCAGAGTTAATTTTTTTCGTTACAAAAAAGGCTGCACAGAGACGGGAACTTGAACTAATCTAAATACGATCTATCATTTAAGTTTAAAAAAAATACTAGAACTCCTGAAAATATCTCAGCATATCACACCTGAAGTTTGAGAAAATTGAAATTTTTAGAGTAAATTTTTTTCGTAATAAAAAAGGCAACACCGAGATGTGAACTCCGGGTTTTTGCACTAAGCTAAGCATGAGCTATCATTTAAGACCAAAAATAAGCCTAGAACTCTTGAAAATATATCAGCATATCACACCTGTAGTTTGAGAAATTCTAAATTTCAGAGTAAATTTTTTCGTAATAAAAAAGGCAGCACCGAGATGTGAACTCCGAGTTTTCGCACTAAGCTAAGCATGAGCTATCATTTAAGACCAAAAATAAGCCTAGAACTCTTGAAAATATATCAGCATATCACACCTGTAGTTTGAGAAATTCTAAATTTCAGAGTAAATTTTTTCGTAATAAAAAAGGCAGCGCAGAGCCTGGAACTGCGTGGTTTTGTACGTAACCGAGCATTAGCTATCGTTTAAGACCAAAAACAAGCCTAGAACTCCTGAAAATATATCAGCATATCACACCTGAAATTTGAGAAAATCTAAATTACAGAGTAATTTTTTTCGTAATAAAAAAAGGCAGCGCAGAGCCAGAAACTGCAAGTTTTTGTACGAAACCGAGCATAAGCTATCGTTTGAGACTAAAAACTAGCCCCAAATTCCTGAAAATATATCAGCATATCACATCTTAAATTTGAGAAAATCTAAATTTCAGACTTATTTTTTTCATAGAACATAAGTACACTCAGAGCCAGGAACTACGCGGTTTTGTACGTAACCAAGCATGAGCTATCGTTTGAGACCAAAAGCAAGCCTAGAACTCCTGAAAATATATCAGCATATCACACCTGAAATATGAGAAAATCGATATTTCAAACTTATTTTTTCGCAGAACATAAGTAAACGTAGAGCGCGGAACTCCGCGGTTTTGGACGAAACCAAGCTTAAGCTATCATTTGAGACCAATAACAAGCCAATAAGTCCTGAAAATATATCAGCATATCACACCTGAAATTTGAGAAAACTTAAATTTTCAGAATAAAAATTTTTTGGTAATAAAAAAGGCAGCACAGAGACGGGAACTTCGCGGTTTTCGATGAAGCCAAGCATGTGCTATCATTTGAGACCAATAACAAGCCAAGAACTCCTGAAAATATATCAGCATATCACACCTAAAGTTTGAGAAATTCGAAATTTCCGAGTTAATTTTTTTCGTTACAAAAAGGCAGCACAGAGGCGGGAACTATGCGGTTTTGAACTAATCTAAGCATGAGCTATCATTTAAGACTAAAAACAAGCCATAAACTCCTGAAAATATATCAGCATATCACACCTGAAATTTAAGAAAATTGAAATTTTCAGAATAAAATTTTTACGTAATAAAAAAGGCAGCACAGAGAAAATAACTTCGCGGTTTTCGACGAAACCAAGATTGTCCTATCATTTGAGACCAATAACAAGCTAAGAACTCCTGAAAATATATCAGCATATCACTCCTAAAGTTTGAGAAAATCGAAATTTCAGAGTTAATTTTTTTCGTTACAAAAAAGGCTGCACAGAGACGGGAACTTGAACTAATCTAAATATGATCTATCATTTAAGTTTAAAAAAAATACTAGAACTCCTGAAAATATCTCAGCATATCACACCTGAAGTTTGAGAAAATTGAAATTTTTAGAGTAAATTTTTTTCGTAATAAAAAAGGCAGCACCGAGATGTGAACTCCGGGTTTTTGCACTAAGCTAAGCATGAGCTATCATTTAAGACCAAAAATAAGCCTAGAACTCTTGAAAATATATCAGCATATCACACCTGAAATTTGAGAAAACTTAAATTTTCAGAATAAAAATTTTTCGTAATAAAAAAGGCAGCACAGAGACGGGAACTCCGCGGTTTTGGACGAAACCAAGCTTGAGCTATCATTTGAGACCAATGACAAGCCAAGAACTCCTGAAAATATATCAGCATATCACACCTGATGTTTGAGAAAACTTAAATTTTCAGAATAAAAATTGTTTGGTAATAAAAAAGGTAGCACAGAGACGGGAACTTCGCGGTTTTCGACGAAACCAAGCTTGTGCTATCATTTGAGACCAATCACAAAACAAGAACTCCTGTTAATATATCAGCATACCACACCTAAATATTGAGAAAATCGAAATTTCAGAGTTAATTTTTTTCGTTACAAAAAAGGCTGCACAGAGACGGGAACTTGAACTAATCTAAATATGATCTATCATTTAAGTTTAAAAAAAATCCTAGAACTCCTGAAAATATCTCAGCATATCACACCTGAAATTTGAGAAAATTGAAATTTTTAGAGTAAATTTTTTTCGTAATAAAAAAGGCAGCACCGAGATGTGAACTCCGGGTTTTTGCACTAAGCTAAGCATGAGCTATCATTTGAGACCAATAACAAGCCAATAACTCCTGAAAATATATCAGCATATCACACCTGAAATTTAAGAAAATTGAAATTTTCAGAATAAAATTTTTACGTAATAAAAAAGGCAGCACAGAGAAAATAACTTCGCGGTTTTCGACGAAACCAAGATTGTCCTATCATTTGAGACCAATAACAAGCTAAGAACTCCTGAAAATATATCAGCATATCACTCCTAAAGTTTGAGAAAATCGAAATTTCAGAGTTAATTTTTTTCGTTACAAAAAAGGCTGCACAGAGACGGGAACTTGAACTAATCTAAATATGATCTATCATTTAAGTTTAAAAAAAATACTAGAACTCCTGAAAATATCTCAGCATATCACACCTGAAGTTTGAGAAAATTGAAATTTTTAGAGTAAATTTTTTTCGTAATAAAAAAGGCAGCACCGAGATGTGAACTCCGGGTTTTTGCACTAAGCTAAGCATGAGCTATACTTTGAGACCAATAACAAGCCAATAACTCCTGAAAATATATCAGCATATCACACCTGAAATTTGAGAAAACTTAAATTTTCAGAATAAAAATTTTTCGTAATAAAAAAGGCAGCACAGAGACGGGAACTCCGCGGTTTTGGACGAAACCAAGCTTGAGCTATCATTTGAGACCAATGACAAGCCAAGAACTCCTGAAAATATATCAGCATATCACACCTGATGTTTGAGAAAACTTAAATTTTCAGAATAAAAATTGTTTGGTAATAAAAAAGGTAGCACAGAGACGGGAACTTCGCGGTTTTCGACGAAACCAAGCTTGTGCTATCATTTGAGACCAATCACAAAACAAGAACTCCTGTTAATATATCAGCATACCACACCTAAATATTGAGAAAATCGAAATTTCAGAGTTAATTTTTTTCGTTACAAAAAAGGCTGCACAGAGACGGGAACTTGAACTAATCTAAATATGATCTATCATTTAAGTTTAAAAAAAATCCTAGAACTCCTGAAAATATCTCAGCATATCACACCTGAAATTTGAGAAAATTGAAATTTTTAGAGTAAATTTTTTTCGTAATAAAAAAGGCAGCACCGAGATGTGAACTCCGGGTTTTTGCACTAAGCTAAGCATGAGCTATCATTTAAGACCAAAAATAAGCCTAGAACTCTTGAAACTATATCAGCATATCACACCTGTAGTTTGAGAAAATCTAAATTTCAGAGTAAATTTTTTCGTAATAAAAAAGGCAGCGCAGAGCCTGGAACTGCGTGGTTTTGTTTGTAACCGAGCATTAGCTATCGTTTAAGACCAAAAACAAGCCTAGAACTCCTGAAAATATATCAGCATATCACACCTGAAATTTGAGAAAATCTATATTACAGAATAATTTTTTTCGTAATAAAAAAAGGCAGCGCAGAGCCAGAACCTGCAAGTTTTTGTACGTAACCGAGCATAAGCTATCGTTTGAGACTAAAAACAAGCCCCAAATTCCTGAAAATATATCAGCATATCACATCTTAAATTTGAGAAAATCGAAATTTCAGACTTATTTTTTTCATAGAACATAAGTACACTCAGAGCCAGGAACTACGCGGTTTTGTACGTAACCAAGCATGAGCTATCGTTTGAGACCAAAAGCAAGCCTAGAACTCCTGAAAATATATCAGCATATCACACCTGAAATATGAGAAAATCGATATTTCAAACTTATTTTTTCGCAGAACATAAGTAAACGTAGAGCGCGGAACTCCGCGGTTTTGGACGAAACCAAGCTTAAGCTATCATTTGAGACCAATAACAAGCCAATAACTCCTGAAAATATATCAGCATATCACACCTGAAATTTGAGAAAACTTAAATTTTCAGAATAAAAATTTTTCGTAATAAAAAAGGCAGCACAGAGACGGGAACTCCGCGGTTTTGGACGAAACCAAGCTTGAGCTATCATTTTAGACCAATGACAAGCCAAGAACTCCTGAAAATATATCAGCATATCACACCTGATGTTTGAGAAAACTTAAATTTTCAGAATAAAAATTGTTTGGTAATAAAAAAGGTAGCACAGAGACGGGAACTTCGCGGTTTTCGACGAAACCAAGCTTGTGCTATCATTTGAGACCAATCACAAAACAAGAACTCCTGTTAATATATCAGCATACCACACCTAAAGATTGAGAAAATCGAAATTTCAGAGTTAATTTTTTTCGTTACAAAAAAGGCTGCACAGAGACGGGAACTTGAACTAATCTAAATATGATCTATCATTTAAGTTTAAAAAAAATACTAGAACTCCTGAAAATATCTCAGCATATCACACCTGAAGTTTGAGAAAATTGAAATTTTTAGAGTAAATTTTTTTCGTAATAAAAAAGGCAGCACCGAGATGTGAACTCCGGGTTTTTGCACTAAGCTAAGCATGAGCTATCATTTAAGACCAAAAATAAGCCTAGAACTCTTGAAAATATATCAGCATATCACACCTGTAGTTTGAGAAATTCTAAATTTCAGAGTAAATTTTTTCGTAATAAAAAAGGCAGCACCGAGATGTGAACTCCGAGTTTTCGCACTAAGCTAAGCATGAGCTATCATTTAAGACCAAAAATAAGCCTAGAACTCTTGAAAATATATCAGCATATCACACCTGTAGTTTGAGAAATTCTAAATTTCAGAGTAAATTTTTTCGTAATAAAAAAGGCAGCGCAGAGCCTGGAACTGCGTGGTTTTGTACGTAACCGAGCATTAGCTATCGTTTAAGACCAAAAACAAGCCTAGAACTCCTGAAAATATATCAGCATATCACACCTGAAATTTGAGAGAATCTAAATTACAGAGTAATTTTTTTCGTAATAAAAAAAGGCAGCGCAGAGCCAGAAATTTTTACGTAATAAAAAAGGCAGCACAGAGAAAATAACTTCGCGGTTTTCGACGAAACCAAGATTGTCCTATCATTTGAGACCAATAACAAGCTAAGAACTCCTGAAAATATATCAGCATATCACACCTGAAATTTAAGAAAATTGAAATTTTCAGAATAAAATTTTTTCGTACTAAAAAAGGCAGCACAGAGACGGGAACTCCGCGGTTTTGGACGAAACCAAGCTTGAGCTATCATTTAAGACCAATTACAAGCCAAGAACTCCTGAAAATATCTCAGCATATCACACCTGAAGTTTGAGAAAATTGAAATTTTTAGAGTAAATTTTTTTCGTAATAAAAAAGGCAGCACCGAGATGTGAACTCCGAGTTTTCGCACTAAGCTAAGCATGAGCTATCATTTAAGACCAAAAATAAGCCTAGAACTCCTGAAAGTATATCAGCATATCACACCTGTAGTTTGAGAAAATCTAAATTTCAGAGTAAATTTTTTCGTAATAAAAAAGGCAGCGCAGAGCCTGGAACTGCGTGGTTTTGTTCGTAACCGAGCATTAGCTATCGTTTAAGACCAAAAACAAGCCTAGAACTCCTGAAAATATATCAGCATATCACACCTGAAATTTGAGAAAATCTATATTACAGAATAATTTTTTTCGTAATAAAAAAAGGCAGCGCAGAGCCAGAACCTGCAAGTTTTTGTACGAAACCGAGCATAAGCTATCGTTTGAGACTAAAAACTAGCCCCAAATTCCTGAAAATATATCAGCATATCACATCTTAAATTTGAGAAAATCTAAATTTCAGACTTATTTTTTTCATAGAACATAAGTACACTCAGAGCCAGGAACTACGCGGTTTTGTACGTAACCAAGCATGAGCTATCCTTTGAGACCAAAAGCAAGCCTAGAACTCCTGAAAATATATCAGCATATCACACCTGAAATATGAGAAAATCGATATTTCAAACTTATTTTTTCGCAGAACATAAGTAAACGTAGAGCGCGGAACTCCGCGGTTTTGGACGAAACCAAGCTTAAGCTATCATTTGAGACCAATAACAAGCCAATAAGTCCTGAAAATATATCAGCATATCACACCTGAAATTTGAGAAAACTTAAATTTTCAGAATAAAAATTTTTTGGTAATAAAAAAGGCAGCACAGAGACGGGAACTTCGCGGTTTTCGATGAAGCCAAGCATGTGCTATCATTTGAGACCAATAACAAGCCAAGAACTCCTGAAAATATATCAGCATATCACACCTAAAGTTTGAGAAATTCGAAATTTCCGAGTTAATTTTTTTCGTTACAAAAAGGCAGCACAGAGGCGGGAACTATGCGGTTTTGAACTAATCTAAGCATGAGCTATCATTTAAGACTAAAAACAAGCCATAAACTCCTGAAAATATATCAGCATATCACACCTGAAATTTAAAAAAATTGAAATTTTCAGAATAAAATTTTTTCGTAATAAAAAAGGCAGCACAGAGAAGGGAACTTCGCGGTTTTCGACGAAACCATGATTGTCCTATCATTTGAGACCAATAACAAGCTAAGAACTCCTGTAAATATATCAGCATATCACTCCTAAAATTTAAGAAAATCGAAATTTAAGAGTTAATTTTTTTCGTTACAAAAAAGGCAGCACAGCGGCGGGAACTCCGCGGTTTGGAACTAATCTAAGCATGAGCTATCATTTAAGACTAGAAAGAAGCCATAAACTCCTGAAAATATATCAGCATATCACACCTGAAATTTAAGAAAATTGAAATTTTCAGAATAAAATTTTTTCGTAATAAAAAAGGAAGCACAGAGACGGGAACTCCGCGGTTTTGGACGAAACCAAGCTTGAGCTATCATTTGAGACCAATGACAAGCCAAGAACTCCTGAAAATATCTCAGCATATCACACCTGAAGTTTGAGAAAATTGAAATTTTTAGAGTAAATTTTTTTGGTATAAAAAAGGCAGCACCGAGATGTGAACTCCAAGTTTTCGCACTAAGCTAAGCATGAGCTATCATTTAAGACCAAAAATAAGCCTAGAACTCTTGAAAATATATCAGCATATTACACCTGTAGTTTGAGAAAATCTAAATTTCAGAGTAAATTTTTTCGTAATAAAAAAGGCAGCGCAGAGCCTGGAACTGCGTGGTTTTGTACGTAACCGAGCATTAGCTATCGTTTAAGACCAAAAACAAGCCTAGAACTCCTGAAAATATATCAGCATATCACACCTGAAATTTGAGAAAATCTAAATTACAGAGTAATTTTTTTCGTAATAAAAAAAGGCAGCGCAGAGCCAGAAACTGCAAGTTTTTGTACGTAACCGAGCATAAGCTATCGTTTGAGACTAAAAACAAGCCCCAAATTCCTGAAAATATATCAGCATATCACATCTTAAATTTGAGAAAATCGAAATTTCAGACTTATTTTTTTCATAGAACATAAGTACACTCAGTGCCAGGAACTACGCGGTTTTGTACGTAACCAAGCATGAGCTATCGTTTGAGACCAAAAGCAAGCCTATAACTCCTGAAAATATATCAGCATATCACACCTGAAATATGAGAAAATCGATATTTCAAACTTATTTTTTCGCAGAACATAAGTAAACGTAGAGCGCGGAACTCCGCGGTTTTGGACGAAACCAAGCTTAAGCTATCATTTGAGACCAATAACAAGCCAATAACTCCTGAAAATATATCAGCATATCACACCTGAAATTTGAGAAAACTTAAATTTTCAGAATAAAAATTTTTTGGTAATAAAAAAGGCAGCACAGAGACGGGAACTTCGCGGTTTTCGATGAAGCCAAGCATGTGCTATCATTTGATACCAATAACAAGCTAAGAACTCCTGAAAATATATCAGCATATCACTCCTAAAATTTGAGAAAATCGAAATTTCAGAGTTAATTTTTTTCGTTACAAAAAAGGCAGCACAGAGGCGGGTACTCCGCGGTTTGGAACTAATCTAAGCATGAGCTATCATTTAAGACTAAAAACAAGCCATAAACTCCTGAAAATATATCAGCATATCACACCTGAAATTTAAGAAAATTGAAATTTTCAGAATAAAATTTTTACGTAATAAAAAAGGCAGCACAGAGAAAATAACTTCGCGGTTTTCGACGAAACCAAGATTGTCCTATCATTTGAGACCAATAACAAGCTAAGAACTCCTGAAAATATATCAGCATATCACACCTGAAATTTGAGAAAACTTAAATTTTCAGAATAAAAATTTTTCGTAATAAAAAAGGCAGCACAGAGACGGGAACTCCGCGGTTTTGGACGAAACCAAGCTTGAGCTATCATTTGAGACCAATGACAAGCCAAGAACTCCTGAAAATATATCAGCATATCACACCTGATGTTTGAGAAAACTTAAATTTTCAGAATAAAAATTGTTTGGTAATAAAAAAGGTAGCACAGAGACGGGAACTTCGCGGTTTTCGACGAAACCAAGCTTGTGCTATCATTTGAGACCAATCACAAAACAAGAACTCCTGTTAATATATCAGCATACCACACCTAAAGATTGAGAAAATCGAAATTTCAGAGTTAATTTTTTTCGTTACAAAAAAGGCTGCACAGAGACGGGAACTTGAACTAATCTAAATATGATCTATCATTTAAGTTTAAAAAAAATCCTAGAACTCCTGAAAATATCTCAGCATATCACACCTGAAGTTTGAGAAAATTGAAATTTTTAGAGTAAATTTTTTTCGTAATAAAAAAGGCAGCACCGAGATGTGAACTCCGAGTTTTCGCACTAAGCTAAGCATGAGCTATCATTTAAGACCAAAAATAAGCCTAGAACTCTTGAAACTATATCAGCATATCACACCTGTAGTTTGAGAAAATCTAAATTTCAGAGTAAATTTTTTCGTAATAAAAAAGGCAGCGCAGAGCCTGGAACTGCGTGGTTTTGTTCGTAACCGAGCATTAGCTATCGTTTAAGACCAAAAACAAGCCTAGAACTCCTGAAAATATATCAGCATATCACACCTGAAATTTGAGAAAATCTATATTACAGAATAATTTTTTTCGTAATAAAAAAAGGCAGCGCAGAGCCAGAACCTGCATATTTTTGTACATAACCGAGCATAAGCTATCGTTTGAGACTAAAAACAAGCCCCAAATTCCTGAAAATATATCAGCATATCACATCTTAAATTTGAGAAAATCGAAATTTCAGACTTATTTTTTTCATAGAACATAAGTACACTCAGAGCCAGGAACTACGCGGTTTTGTACGTAACCAAGCATGAGCTATCGTTTGAGACCAAAAGCAAGCCTAGAACTCCTGAAAATATATCAGCATATCACACCTGAAATATGAGAAAATCGATATTTCAAACTTATTTTTTCGCAGAACATAAGTAAACGTAGAGCGCGGAACTCCGCGGTTTTGGACGAAACCAAGCTTAAGCTATCATTTGAGACCAATAACAAGCCAATAACTCCTGAAAATATATCAGCATATCACACCTGAAATTTGAGAAAACTTAAATTTTCAGAATAAAAATTTTTTGGTAATAAAAAAGGCAGCACAGAGACGGGAACTTCGCGGTTTTGGACGAAACCAAGCTTGAGCTATCATTTGAGACCAATGACAAGCCAAGAACTCCTGAAAATATATCAGCATATCACACCTGAAATTTGAGAAAACTTAAATTTTCAGAATAAAAATTGTTTGGTAATAAAAAAGGTAGCACAGAGACGGGAACTTCGCGGTTTTCGACGAAACCAAGCTTGTGCTATCATTTGAGACCAATCACAAAACAAGAACTCCTGTTAATATATCAGCATGCCACACCAAAATATTGAGAAAATCGAAATTTCAGAGTTAATTTTTTTCGTTACAAAAAAGGCTGCACAGAGACGGGAACTTGAACTAATCTAAATATGATCTATCATTTAAGTTTAAAAAAAATACTAGAACTCCTGAAAATATCTCAGCATATCACACCTGAAGTTTGAGAAAATTGAAATTTTTAGAGTAAATTTTTTTCGTAATAAAAAAGGCAGCACCGAGATGTGAACTCCGGGTTTTTGCACTAAGCTAAGCATGAGCTATCATTTAAGACCAAAAATAAGCCTAGAACTCTTGAAAATATATCAGCATATCACACCTGTAGTTTGAGAAATTCTAAATTTCAGAGTAAATTTTTTCGTAATAAAAAAGGCAGCACCGAGATGTGAACTCCGAGTTTTCGCACTAAGCTAAGCATGAGCTATCATTTAAGACCAAAAATAAGCCTAGAACTCTTGAAAATATATCAGCATATCACACCTGTAATTTGAGAAATTCTAAATTTCAGAGTAAATTTTTTCGTAATAAAAAAGGCAGCGCAGAGCCTGGAACTGCGTGGTTTTGTACGTAACCGAGCATTAGCTATCGTTTAAGACCAAAAACAAGCCTAGAACTCCTGAAAATATATCAGCATATCACACCTGAAATTTGAGAGAATCTAAATTACAGAGTAATTTTTTTCGTAATAAAAAAAGGCAGCGCAGAGCCAGAAACTGCAAGTTTTTGTACGAAACCGAGCATAAGCTATCGTTTGAGACTAAAATCTAGCCCCAAATTCCTGAAAATATATCAGCATATCACACCTGAAATATGAGAAAATCGATATTTCAAACTTATTTTTTCGCAGAACATAAGTAAACGTAGAGCGCGGAACTCCGCGGTTTTGGACGAAACCAAGCTTAAGCTATCATTTGAGACCAATAACAAGCCAATAAGTCCTGAAAATATATCAGCATATCACACCTGAAATTTGAGAAAACTTAAATTTTCAGAATAAAAATTTTTTGGTAATAAAAAAGGCAGCACAGAGACGGGAACTTCGCGGTTTTCGATGAAGCCAAGCATGTGCTATCATTTGAGACCAATAACGAGCCAAGAACTCCTGAAAATATATCAGCATATCACACCTAAAGTTTGAGAAATTCGAAATTTCCGAGTTAATTTTTTTCGTTACAAAAAGGCAGCACAGAGGCGGGAACTATGCGGTTTTGAACTAATCTAAGCATGAGCTATCATTTAAGACTAAAAACAAGCCATAAACTCCTGAAAATATATCAGCATATCACACCTGAAATTTAAGAAAATTGAAATTTTCAGAATAAAATTTTTACGTAATAAAAAAGGCAGCACAGAGAAAACAACTTCGCGGTTTTCGACGAAACCAAGATTGTCCTATCATTTGAGACCAATAACAAGCTAAGAACTCCTGAAAATATATCAGCATATCACTCCTAAAGTTTGAGAAAATCGAAATTTCAGAGTTAATTTTTTTCGTTACAAAAAAGGCAGCACAGAGGCGGGAACTCCGCGGTTTGGAACTAATCTAAGCATGAGCTATCATTTAAGACTAGAAAGAAGCCATAAACTCCTGAAAATATATCAGCATATCACACCTGAAATTTAAGAAAATTGAAATTTTCAGAATAAAATTTTTTCGTAATAAAAAAGGCAGCACAGAGACGGGAACTCCGCGGTTTTGGACGAAACCAAGCTTGAGCTATCATTTAAGACCAATGACAAGCCAAGAACTCCTGAAAATATCTCAGCATATCACACCTGAAGTTTGAGAAAATTGAAATTTTTAGAGTAAATTTATTTCGTAATAAAAAAGGCAGCACCGAGATGTGAACTCCGAGTTTTCGCACTAAGCTAAGCATGAGCTATCATTTAAGACCAAAAATAAGCCTAGAACTCTTGAAAATATATCAGCATATTACACCTGTAGTTTGAGAAAATCTAAATTTCAGAGTAAATTTTTTCGTAATAAAAAAGGCAGCGCAGAGCCTGGAACTGCATGGTTTTGTACGTATCCGAGCATTAGCTATCGTTTAAGACCAAAAAGAAGCCTAGAACTCCTGAAAATATATCAGCATATCACACCTGAAATTTGAGAAAATCAAAATTACAGATTAATTTTTTTCGTAATAAAAAAAGGCAGCGCAGAGCCAGAAACTGCAAGTTTTTGTACGTAACCGAGCATAAGCTATCGTTTGAGACTAAAAACAAGCCCCAAATTCCTGAAAATATATCAGCATATCACATCTTAAATTTGAGAAAATCGAAATTTCAGACTTATTTTTTTCATAGAACATAAGTACACTCGGAGCCAGGAACTACGCGGTTTTGTACGTAACCAAGCATGAGCTATCGTTTGAGACCAAAAGCAAGCCTAGAACTCCTGAAAATATATCAGCATATCACACCTGAAATATGAGAAAATCGATATTTCAAACTTATTTTTTCGCAGAACATAAGTAAACGTAGAGCGCGGAACTCCGCGGTTTTGGACGAAACCAAGCTTAAGCTATCATTTGAGACCAATAACAAGCCAATAACTCCTGAAAATATATCAGCATATCACACCTGAAATTTGAGAAAACTTAAATTTTCAGAATAAAAATTTTTTGGTAATAAAAAAGGCAGCACAGAGACGGGAACTTCGCGGTTTTCGATGAAGCCAAGCATGTGCTATCATTTGATACCAATAACAAGCTAAGAACTCCTGAAAATATATCAGCATATCACTTCTAAAATTTGAGAAAATCGAAATTTCAGAGTTAATTTTTTTCGTTACAAAAAAGGCAGCACAGAGGCGGATACTCCGCGGTTTGGAACTAATCTAAGCATGAGCTATCATTTAAGACTAAAAACAAGCCATAAACTCCTGAAAATATAACAGCATATCACACCTGAAATTTAAGAAAATTGAAATTTTCAGAATAAAATTTTTTCGTAATAAAAAAGGCAGCACAGAGACGGGAACTTCGCGGTTTTGGACGAAACCAAGCTTGAGCTATCATTTGAGACCAATGACAAGCCAAGAACTCCTGAAAATATATCAGCATATCACACCTGAAATTTGAGAAAACTTAAATTTTCAGAATAAAAATTGTTTGGTAATAAAAAAGGTAGCACAGAGACGGGAACTTCGCGGTTTTCGACGAAACCAAGCTTGTGCTATCATTTGAGACCAATCACAAAACAAGAACTCCTGTTAATATATCAGCATGCCACACCTAAATATTGAGAAAATCGAAATTTCAGAGTTAATTTTTTTCGTTACAAAAAAGGCTGCACAGAGACGGGAACTTGAACTAATCTAAATATGATCTATCATTTAAGTTTAAAAAAAATACTAGAACTCCTGAAAATATCTCAGCATATCACACCTGAAGTTTGAGAAAATTGAAATTTTTAGAGTAAATTTTTTTCGTAATAAAAAAGGCAGCACCGAGATGTGAACTCCGGGTTTTTGCACTAAGCTAAGCATGAGCTATCATTTAAGACCAAAAATAAGCCTAGAACTCTTGAAAATATATCAGCATATCACACCTGTAGTTTGAGAAATTCTAAATTTCAGAGTAAATTTTTTCGTAATAAAAAAGGCAGCACCGAGATGTGAACTCCGAGTTTTCGCACTAAGCTAAGCATGAGCTATCATTTAAGACCAAAAATAAGCCTAGAACTCTTGAAAATATATCAGCATATCACACCTGTAGTTTGAGAAATTCTAAATTTCAGAGTAAATTTTTTCGTAATAAAAAAGGCAGCGCAGAGCCTGGAACTGCGTGGTTTTGTACGTAACCGAGCATTAGCTATCGTTTAAGACCAAAAACAAGCCTAGAACTCCTGAAAATATATCAGCATATCACACCTGAAATTTGAGAGAATCTAAATTACAGAGTAATTTTTTTCGTAATAAAAAAAGGCAGCGCAGAGCCAGAAACTGCAAGTTTTTGTACGAAACCGAGCATAAGCTATCGTTTGAGACTAAAATCTAGCCCCAAATTCCTGAAAATATATCAGCATATCACACCTGAAATATGAGAAAATCGATATTTCAAACTTATTTTTTCGCAGAACATAAGTAAACGTAGAGCGCGGAACTCCGCGGTTTTGGACGAAACCAAGCTTAAGCTATCATTTGAGACCAATAACAAACCAATAAGTCCTGAAAATATATCAGCATATCACACCTGAAATTTGAGAAAACTTAAATTTTCAGAATAAAAATTTTTTGGTAATAAAAAAGGCAGCACAGAGACGGGAACTTCGCGGTTTTCGATGAAGCCAAGCATGTGCTATCATTTGAGACCAATAACGAGCCAAGAACTCCTGAAAATATATCAGCATATCACACCTAAAGTTTGAGAAATTCGAAATTTCCGAGTTAATTTTTTTCGTTACAAAAAGGCAGCACAGAAGCGGGAACTATGCGGTTTTGAACTAATCTAAGCATGAGCTATCATTTAAGACTAAAAAAAAGCCATAAACTCCTGAAAATATATCAGCATATCACACCTGAAATTTAAGAAAATTGAAATTTTCAGAATAAAATTTTTACGTAATAAAAAAGGCAGCACAGAGAAAACAACTTCGCGGTTTTCGACGAAACCAAGATTGTCCTATCATTTGAGACCAATAACAAGCTAAGAACTCCTGAAAATATATCAGCATATCACTCCTAAAGTTTGAGAAAATCGAAATTTCAGAGTTAATTTTTTTCGTTACAAAAAAGGCAGCACAGAGGCGGGAACTCCGCGGTTTGGAACTAATCTAAGCATGAGCTATCATTTAAGACTAGAAAGAAGCCATAAACTCCTGAAAATATATCAGCATATCACACCTGAAATTTAAGAAAATTGAAATTTTCAGAATAAAATTTTTTCGTAATAAAAAAGGCAGCACAGAGACGGGAACTCCGCGGTTTTGGACGAAACCAAGCTTGAGCTATCATTTAAGACCAATGACAAGCCAAGAACTCCTGAAAATATCTCAGCATATCACACCTGAAGTTTGAGAAAATTGAAATTTTTAGAGTAAATTTATTTCGTAATAAAAAAGGCAGCACCGAGATGTGAACTCCGAGTTTTCGCACTAAGCTAAGCATGAGCTATCATTTAAGACCAAAAATAAGCCTAGAACTCTTGAAAATATATCAGCATATTACACCTGTAGTTTGAGAAAATCTAAATTTCAGAGTAAATTTTTTCGTAATAAAAAAGGCAGCGCAGAGCCTGGAACTGCATGGTTTTGTACGTATCCGAGCATTAGCTATCGTTAAAGACCAAAAAGAAGCCTAGAACTCCTGAAAATATATCAGCATATCACACCTGAAATTTGAGAAAATCTAAATTACAGATTAATTTTTTTCGTAATAAAAAAAGGCAGCGCAGAGCCAGAAACTGCAAGTTTTTGTACGTAACCGAGCATAAGCTATCGTTTGAGACTAAAAACAAGCCCCAAATTCCTGAAAATATATTAGCATATCACATCTTAAATTTGAGAAAATCGAAATTTCAGACTTATTTTTTTCATAGAACATAAGTACACTCGGAGCCAGGAACTACGCGGTTTTGTACGTAGCCAAGCATGAGCTATCGTTTGAGACCAAAAGCAAGCCTAGAACTCCTGAAAATATATCAGCATATCACACCTGAAATATGAGAAAATCGATATTTCAAACTTATTTTTTCGCAGAACATAAGTAAACGTAGAGCGCGGAACTCCGCGGTTTTGGACGAAACCAAGCTTAAGCTATCATTTGAGACCAATAACAAGCCAATAACTCCTGAAAATATATCAGCATATCACACCTGAAATTTGAGAAAACTTAAATTTTCAGAATAAAAATTTTTTGGTAATAAAAAAGGCAGCACAGAGACGGGAACTTCGCGGTTTACGATGAAGCCAAGCATGTGCTATCATTTGATACCAATAACAAGCTAAGAACTCCTGAAAATATATCAGCATATCACTCCTAAAATTTGAGAAAATCGAAATTTCAGAGTTAATTTTTTTCGTTACAAAAAAGGCAGCACAGAGGCGGGTACTCCGCGGTTTGGAACTAATCTAAGCATGAGCTATCATTTAAGACTAAAAACAAGCCATAAACTCCTAAAATATAACAGCATATCACACCTGAAATTTAAGAAAATTGAAATTTTCAGAATAAAATTTTTTCGTAATAAAAAAGGCAGCACAGAGACGGGACCTCCGCGGTTTTCGACGAAACCAAGCTTGTGCTATCATTTGAGACCAATCACAAAACAAGAACTCCTGTTAATATATCAGCATGCCACACCTAAAGATTGAGAAAATCGAAATTTCAGAGTTAATTTTTTTCGTTACAAAAAAGGCTGCACAGAGACGGGAACTTGAACTAATCTAAATATGATCTATCATTTAAGTTTAAAAAAAATCCTAGAACTCCTGAAAATATCTCAGCATATCACACCTGAAGTTAGAGAAAATTGAAATTTTTAGAGTAAATTTTTTTCGTAATAAAAAAGGCAGCACCGAGATGTGAACTCCGAGTTTTCGCACTAAGCTAAGCATGAGCTATCATTTAAGACCAAAAATAAGCCTAGAACTCTTGAAAATATATCAGAATATCACACCTGTAGTTTGAGAAATTCTAAATTTCAGAGTAAATTTTTTCGTAATAAAAAAGGCAGCGCAGAGCCTGGAACTGCGTGGTTCTGTACGTAGCCGAGCATTAGCTATCGTTTAAGACCAAAAACAAGCCTAGAACTCCTGAAAATATATCAGCATATCACACCTGAAATTTGAGAAAATCTAAATTACAGAGTAATTTTTTTCGTAATAAAAAAAGGCAGCGCAGAGCCAGAAACTGCAAGTTTTTGTACGTAACTGAGCATAAGCTATCGTTTCAGACTAAAACCAAGCCCCAAATTCCTGAAAATATATCAGCATATCACATCTTAAATTTGAGAAAATCGAAATTTCAGACTTATTTTTTTCATAGAACATAAGTACACTCAGAGCCAGGAACTACGCGGTTTTGTACGTAACCAAGCATGAGCTATCGTTTGAGACCAAAAGCAAGCCTAGAACTCCTGAAAATATATCAGCATATCACACCTGAAATATGAGAAAATCGATATTTCAAACTTATTTTTTCGCAGAACATAAGTAAACGTAGAGCGCGGAACTCCGCGGTTTTGGACGAAACCAAACTTAAGCTATCATTTGAGACCAATAACAAGCCAATAACTCCTGAAAATATATCAGCATATCACACCTGAAATTTGAGAAAACTTAAATTTTCAGAATAAAAATTTTTCGTAATAAAAAAGGCAGCACAGAGACGGGAACTCCGCGGTTTTGGACGAAACCAAGCTTGAGCTATCATTTGAGACCAATGACAAGCCAAGAACTCCTGAAAATATATCAGCATATCACACCTGATGTTTGAGAAAACTTAAATTTTCAGAATAAAAATTGTTTGGTAATAAAAAAGGTAGCACAGAGACGGGAACTTCGCGGTTTTCGACGAAACCAAGCTTGTGCTATCATTTGAGACCAATCACAAAACAAGAACTCCTGTTAATATATCAGCATACCACACCTAAATATTGAGAAAATCGAAATTTCAGAGTTAATTTTTTTCGTTACAAAAAAGGCTGCACAGAGACGGGAACTTGAACTAATCTAAATATGATCTATCATTTAAGTTTAAAAAAAATCCTAGAACTCCTGAAAATATCTCAGCATATCACACCTGAAATTTGAGAAAATTGAAATTTTTAGAGTAAATTTTTTTCGTAATAAAAAAGGCAGCACCGAGATGTGAACTCCGAGTTTTCGCACTAAGCTAAGCATGAGCTATCATTTAAGACCAAAAATAAGCCTAGAACTCTTGAAACTATATCAGCATATCACACCTGTAGTTTGAGAAAATCTAAATTTCAGAGTAAATTTTTTCGTAATAAAAAAGGCAGCGCAGAGCCTGGAACTGCGTGGTTTTAATCGTAACCGAGCATTAGCTATCGTTTAAGACCAAAAACAAGCCTAGAACTCCTGAAAATATATCAGCATATCACACCTGAAATTTGAGAAAATCTATATTACAGAATAATTTTTTTCGTAATAAAAAAAGGCAGCGCAGAGCCAGAACCTGCAAGTTTTTGTACGTAACCGAGCATAAGCTATCGTTTGAGACTAAAAACAAGCCCCAAATTCCTGAAAATATATCAGCATATCACATCTTAAATTTGAGAAAATCGAAATTTCAGACTTATTTTTTTCATAGAACATAAGTACACTCAGAGCCAGGAACTACGCGGTTTTGTACGTAACCAAGCATGAGCTATCGTTTGAGACCAAAAGCAAGCCTAGAACTCCTGAAAATATATCAGCATATCACACCTGAAATATGAGAAAATCGATATTTCAAACTTATTTTTTCGCAGAACATAAGTAAACGTAGAGCGCGGAATTCCGCGGTTTTGGACGAAACCAAGCTTAAGCTATCATTTGAGACCAATAACAAGCCAATAACTCCTGAAAATAGATCAGCATATCACACCTGAAATTTGAGAAAACTTAAATTTTCAGAATAAAAATTTTTTGGTAATAAAAAAGGCAGTACAGAGACGGGAACTTCGCGGTTTTGGACGAAACCAAGCTTGAGCTATCATTTGAGACCAATGACAAGCCAAGAACTCCTGAAAATATATCAGCATATCACACCTGAAATTTGAGAAAACTTAAATTTTCAGAATAAAAATTGTTTGGTAATAAAAAAGGTAGCACAGAGACGGGAACTTCGCGATTTTCGACGAAACCAAGCTTGTGCTATCATTTGAGACCAATCACAAAACAAGAACTCCTGTTAATATATCAGCATGCCACACCTAAATATTGAGAAAATCGAAATTTCAGAGTTAATTTTTTTCGTTACAAAAAAGGCTGCACAGAGACGGGAACTTGAACTAATCTAAATATGATCTATCATTTAAGTTTAAAAAAAATACTAGAACTCCTGAAAATATCTCAGCATATCACACCTGAAGTTTGAGAAAATTGAAATTTTTAGAGTAAATTTTTTTCGTAATAAAAAAGGCAGCACCGAGATGTGAACTCCGGGTTTTTGCACTAAGCTAAGCATGAGCTATCATTTAAGACCAAAAATAAGCCTAGAACTCTTGAAAATATATCAGCATATCACACCTGTAGTTTGAGAAATTCTAAATTTCAGAGTAAATTTTTTCGTAATAAAAAAGGCAGCACCGAGATGTGAACTCCGAGTTTTCGCACTAAGCTAAGCATGAGCTATCATTTAAGACCAAAAATAAGCCTAGAACTCTTGAAAATATATCAGCATATCACACCTGTAGTTTGAGAAATTCTAAATTTCAGAGTAAATTTTTTCGTAATAAAAAAGGCAGCGCAGAGCCTGGAACTGCGTGGTTTTGTACGTAACCGAGCATTAGCTATCGTTTAAGACCAAAAACAAGCCTAGAACTCCTGAAAATATATCAGCATATCACACCTGAAATTTGAGAGAATCTAAATTACAGAGTAATTTTTTTCGTAATAAAAAAAGGCAGCGCAGAGCCAGAAATTTTTACGTAATAAAAAAGGCAGCACAGAGAAAATAACTTCGCGGTTTTCGACGAAACCAAGATTGTCCTATCATTTGAGACCAATAACAAGCTAAGAACTCCTGAAAATATATCAGCATATCACACCTGAAATTTAAGAAAATTGAAATTTTCAGAATAAAATTTTTTCGTACTAAAAAAGGCAGCACAGAGACGGGAACTCCGCGGTTTTGGACGAAACCAAGCTTGAGCTATCATTTAAGACCAATGACAAGCCAAGAACTCCTGAAAATATCTCAGCATATCACACCTGAAGTTTGAGAAAATTGAAATTTTTAGAGTAAATTTTTTTCGTAATAAAAAAGGCAGCACCGAGATGTGAACTCCGAGTTTTCGCACTAAGCTAAGCATGAGCTATCATTTAAGACCAAAAATAAGCCTAGAACTCTTGAAAATATATCAGAATATCACACCTGTAGTTTGAGAAATTCTAAATTTCAGAGTAAATTTTTTCGTAATAAAAAAGGCAGCGCAGAGCCTGGAACTGCGTGGTTCTGTACGTAGCCGAGCATTAGCTATCGTTTAAGACCAAAAACAAGCCTAGAACTCCTGAAAATATATCAGCATATCACACCTGAAATTTGAGAAAATCTAAATTACAGAGTAATTTTTTTCGTAATAAAAAAAGGCAGCGCAGAGCCAGAAACTGCAAGTTTTTGTACGTAACTGAGCATAAGCTATCGTTTCAGACTAAAACCAAGCCCCAAATTCCTGAAAATATATCAGCATATCACATCTTAAATTTGAGAAAATCGAAATTTCAGACTTATTTTTTTCATAGAACATAAGTACACTCAGAGCCAGGAACTACGCGGTTTTGTACGTAACCAAGCATGAGCTATCGTTTGAGACCAAAAGCAAGCCTAGAACTCCTGAAAATATATCAGCATATCACACCTGAAATATGAGAAAATCGATATTTCAAACTTATTTTTTCGCAGAACATAAGTAAACGTAGAGCGCGGAACTCCGCGGTTTTGGACGAAACCAAGCTTAAGCTATCATTTGAGACCAATAACAAGCCAATAACTCCTGAAAATATATCAGCATATCACACCTGAAATTTGAGAAAACTTAAATTTTCAGAATAAACATTTTTCGTAATAAAAAAGGCAGCACAGAGACGGGAACTCCGCGGTTTTGGACGAAACCAAGCTTGAGCTATCATTTGAGACCAATGACAAGCCAAGAACTCCTGAAAATATATCAGCATATCACACCTGATGTTTGAGAAAACTTAAATTTTCAGAATAAAAATTGTTTGGTAATAAAAAAGGTAGCACAGAGACGGGAACTTCGCGGTTTTCGACGAAACCAAGCTTGTGCTATCATTTGAGACCAATCACAAAACAAGAACTCCTGTTAATATATCAGCATACCACACCTAAAGATTGAGAAAATCGAAATTTCAGAGTTAATTTTTTTCGTTACAAAAAAGGCTGCACAGAGACGGGAACTTGAACTAATCTAAATATGATCTATCATTTAAGTTTAAAAAAAATACTAGAACTCCTGAAAATATCTCAGCATATCACACCTGAAGTTTGAGAAAATTGAAATTTTTAGAGTAAATTTTTTTCGTAATAAAAAAGGCAGCACCGAGATGTGAACTCCGGGTTTTTGCACTAAGCTAAGCATGAGCTATCATTTAAGACCAAAAATAAGCCTAGAACTCTTGAAAATATATCAGCATATCACACCTGTAGTTTGAGAAATTCTAAATTTCAGAGTAAATTTTTTCGTAATAAAAAAGGCAGCACCGAGATGTGAACTCCAAGTTTTCGCACTAAGCTAAGCATGAGCTATCATTTAAGACCAAAAATAAGCCTAGAACTCTTGAAAATATATCAGCATATCACACCTGTAGTTTGAGAAATTCTAAATTTCAGAGTAAATTTTTTCGTAATAAAAAAGGCAGCGCAGAGCCTGGAACTGCGTGGTTTTGTACGTAACCGAGCATTAGCTATCGTTTAAGACCAAAAACAAGCCTAGAACTCCTGAAAATATATCAGCATATCACACCTGAAATTTGAGAGAATCTAAATTACAGAGTAATTTTTTTCGTAATAAAAAAAGGCAGCGCAGAGCCAGAAATTTTTACGTAATAAAAAAGGCAGCACAGAGAAAATAACTTCGCGGTTTTCGACGAAACCAAGATTGTCCTATCATTTGAGACCAATAACAAGCTAAGAACTCCTGAAAATATATCAGCATATCACACCTGAAATTTAAGAAAATTGAAATTTTCAGAATAAAATTTTTTCGTACTAAAAAAGGCAGCACAGAGACGGGAACTCCGCGGTTTTGGACGAAACCAAGCTTGAGCTATCATTTAAGACCAATGACAAGCCAAGAACTCCTGAAAATATCTCAGCATATCACACCTGAAGTTTGAGAAAATTGAAATTTTTAGAGTAAATTTTTTTCGTAATAAAAAAGGCAGCACCGAGATGTGAACTCCGAGTTTTCGCACTAAGCTAAGCATGAGCTATCATTTAAGACCAAAAATAAGCCTAGAACTCTTGAAAATATATCAGAATATCACACCTGTAGTTTGAGAAATTCTAAATTTCAGAGTAAATTTTTTCGTAATAAAAAAGGCAGCGCAGAGCCTGGAACTGCGTGGTTCTGTACGTAGCCGAGCATTAGCTATCGTTTAAGACCAAAAACAAGCCTAGAACTCCTGAAAATATATCAGCATATCACACCTGAAATTTGAGAAAATCTAAATTACAGAGTAATTTTTTTCGTAATAAAAAAAGGCAGCGCAGAGCCAGAAACTGCAAGTTTTTGTACGTAACTGAGCATAAGCTATCGTTTCAGACTAAAACCAAGCCCCAAATTCCTGAAAATATATCAGCATATCACATCTTAAATTTGAGAAAATCGAAATTTCAGACTTATTTTTTTCATAGAACATAAGTACACTCAGAGCCAGGAACTACGCGGTTTTGTACGTAACCAAGCATGAGCTATCGTTTGAGACCAAAAGCAAGCCTAGAACTCCTGAAAATATATCAGCATATCACACCTGAAATATGAGAAAATCGATATTTCAAACTTATTTTTTCGCAGAACATAAGTAAACGTAGAGCGCGGAACTCCGCGGTTTTGGACGAAACCAAGCTTAAGCTATCATTTGAGACCAATAACAAGCCAATAACTCCTGAAAATATATCAGCATATCACACCTGAAATTTGAGAAAACTTAAATTTTCAGAATAAACATTTTTCGTAATAAAAAAGGCAGCACAGAGACGGGAACTCCGCGGTTTTGGACGAAACCAAGCTTGAGCTATCATTTGAGACCAATGACAAGCCAAGAACTCCTGAAAATATATCAGCATATCACACCTGATGTTTGAGAAAACTTAAATTTTCAGAATAAAAATTGTTTGGTAATAAAAAAGGTAGCACAGAGACGGGAACTTCGCGGTTTTCGACGAAACCAAGCTTGTGCTATCATTTGAGACCAATCACAAAACAAGAACTCCTGTTAATATATCAGCATACCACACCTAAATATTGAGAAAATCGAAATTTCAGAGTTAATTTTTTTCGTTACAAAAAAGGCTGCACAGAGACGGGAACTTGAACTAATCTAAATATGATCTATCATTTAAGTTTAAAAAAAATCCTAGAACTCCTGAAAATATCTCAGCATATCACACCTGAAATTTGAGAAAATTGAAATTTTTAGAGTAAATTTTTTTCGTAATAAAAAAGGCAGCACCGAGATGTGAACTCCGAGTTTTCGCACTAAGCTAAGCATGAGCTATCATTTAAGACCAAAAATAAGCCTAGAACTCTTGAAACTATATCAGCATATCACACCTGTAGTTTGAGAAAATCTAAATTTCAGAGTAAATTTTTTCGTAATAAAAAAGGCAGCGCAGAGCCTGGAACTGCGTGGTTTTAATCGTAACCGAGCATTAGCTATCGTTTAAGACCAAAAACAAGCCTAGAACTCCTGAAAATATATCAGCATATCACACCTGAAATTTGAGAAAATCTATATTACAGAATAATTTTTTTCGTAATAAAAAAAGGCAGCGCAGAGCCAGAACCTGCAAGTTTTTGTACGTAACCGAGCATAAGCTATCGTTTGAGACTAAAAACAAGCCCCAAATTCCTGAAAATATATCAGCATATCACATCTTAAATTTGAGAAAATCGAAATTTCAGACTTATTTTTTTCATAGAACATAAGTACACTCAGAGCCAGGAACTACGCGGTTTTGTACGTAACCAAGCATGAGCTATCGTTTGAGACCAAAAGCAAGCCTAGAACTCCTGAAAATATATCAGCATATCACACCTGAAATATGAGAAAATCGATATTTCAAACTTATTTTTTCGCAGAACATAAGTAAACGTAGAGCGCGGAATTCCGCGGTTTTGGACGAAACCAAGCTTAAGCTATCATTTGAGACCAATAACAAGCCAATAACTCCTGAAAATAGATCAGCATATCACACCTGAAATTTGAGAAAACTTAAATTTTCAGAATAAAAATTTTTTGGTAATAAAAAAGGCAGTACAGAGACGGGAACTTCGCGGTTTTGGACGAAACCAAGCTTGAGCTATCATTTGAGACCAATGACAAGCCAAGAACTCCTGAAAATATATCAGCATATCACACCTGAAATTTGAGAAAACTTAAATTTTCAGAATAAAAATTGTTTGGTAATAAAAAAGGTAGCACAGAGACGGGAACTTCGCGGTTTTCGACGAAACCAAGCTTGTGCTATCATTTGAGACCAATCACAAAACAAGAACTCCTGTTAATATATCAGCATGCCACACCGAGATGTGAACTCCGGGTTTTTGCACTAAGCTAAGCATGAGCTATACTTTGAGACCAATAACAAGCCAATAACTCCTGAAAATATATCAGCATATCACACCTGAAATTTGAGAAAACTTAAATTTTCAGAATAAAAATTTTTCGTAATAAAAAAGGCAGCACAGAGACGGGAACTCCGCGGTTTTGGACGAAACCAAGCTTGAGCTATCATTTGAGACCAATGACAAGCCAAGAACTCCTGAAAATATATCAGCATATCACACCTGATGTTTGAGAAAACTTAAATTTTCAGAATAAAAATTGTTTGGTAATAAAAAAGGTAGCACAGAGACGGGAACTTCGCGGTTTTCGACGAAACCAAGCTTGTGCTATCATTTGAGACCAATCACAAAACAAGAACTCCTGTTAATATATCAGCATACCACACCTAAATATTGAGAAAATCGAAATTTCAGAGTTAATTTTTTTCGTTACAAAAAAGGCTGCACAGAGACGGGAACTTGAACTAATCTAAATATGATCTATCATTTAAGTTTAAAAAAAATCCTAGAACTCCTGAAAATATCTCAGCATATCACACCTGAAATTTGAGAAAATTGAAATTTTTAGAGTAAATTTTTTTCGTAATAAAAAAGGCAGCACCGAGATGTGAACTCCGGGTTTTTGCACTAAGCTAAGCATGAGCTATCATTTAAGACCAAAAATAAGCCTAGAACTCTTGAAACTATATCAGCATATCACACCTGTAGTTTGAGAAAATCTAAATTTCAGAGTAAATTTTTTCGTAATAAAAAAGGCAGCGCAGAGCCTGGAACTGCGTGGTTTTGTTTGTAACCGAGCATTAGCTATCGTTTAAGACCAAAAACAAGCCTAGAACTCCTGAAAATATATCAGCATATCACACCTGAAATTTGAGAAAATCTATATTACAGAATAATTTTTTTCGTAATAAAAAAAGGCAGCGCAGAGCCAGAACCTGCAAGTTTTTGTACGTAACCGAGCATAAGCTATCGTTTGAGACTAAAAACAAGCCCCAAATTCCTGAAAATATATCAGCATATCACATCTTAAATTTGAGAAAATCGAAATTTCAGACTTATTTTTTTCATAGAACATAAGTACACTCAGAGCCAGGAACTACGCGGTTTTGTACGTAACCAAGCATGAGCTATCGTTTGAGACCAAAAGCAAGCCTAGAACTCCTGAAAATATATCAGCATATCACACCTGAAATATGAGAAAATCGATATTTCATACTTATTTTTTCGCAGAACATAAGTAAACGTAGAGCGCGGAACTCCGCGGTTTTGGACGAAACCAAGCTTAAGCTATCATTTGAGACCAATAACAAGCCAATAACTCCTGAAAATATATCAGCATATCACACCTGAAATTTGAGAAAACTTAAATTTTCAGAATAAAAATTTTTTGGTAATAAAAAAGGCAGCACAGAGACGGGAACTTCGCGGTTTTGGACGAAACCAAGCTTGAGCTATCATTTTAGACCAATGACAAGCCAAGAACTCCTGAAAATATATCAGCATATCACACCTGAAATTTGAGAAAACTTAAATTTTCAGAATAAAAATTGTTTGGTAATAAAAAAGGTAGCACAGAGACGGGAACTTCGCGGTTTTCGACGAAACCAAGCTTGTGCTATCATTTGAGACCAATCACAAAACAAGAACTCCTGTTAATATATCAGCATACCACACCTAAATATTGAGAAAATCGAAATTTCAGAGTTAATTTTTTTCGTTACAAAAAAGGCTGCACAGAGACGGGAACTTGAACTAATCTAAATACGATCTATCATTTAAGTTTAAAAAAAATACTAGAACTCCTGAAAATATCTCAGCATATCACACCTGAAGTTTGAGAAAATTGAAATTTTTAGAGTAAATTTTTTTCGTAATAAAAAAGGCAACACCGAGATGTGAACTCCGGGTTTTTGCACTAAGCTAAGCATGAGCTATCATTTAAGACCAAAAATAAGCCTAGAACTCTTGAAAATATATCAGCATATCACACCTGTAGTTTGAGAAATTCTAAATTTCAGAGTAAATTTTTTCGTAATAAAAAAGGCAGCACCGAGATGTGAACTCCGAGTTTTCGCACTAAGCTAAGCATGAGCTATCATTTAAGACCAAAAATAAGCCTAGAACTCTTGAAAATATATCAGCATATCACACCTGTAGTTTGAGAAATTCTAAATTTCAGAGTAAATTTTTTCGTAATAAAAAAGGCAGCGCAGAGCCTGGAACTGCGTGGTTTTGTACGTAACCGAGCATTAGCTATCGTTTAAGACCAAAAACAAGCCTAGAACTCCTGAAAATATATCAGCATATCACACCTGAAATTTGAGAAAATCTAAATTACAGAGTAATTTTTTTCGTAATAAAAAAAGGCAGCGCAGAGCCAGAAACTGCAAGTTTTTGTACGAAACCGAGCATAAGCTATCGTTTGAGACTAAAAACTAGCCCCAAATTCCTGAAAATATATCAGCATATCACATCTTAAATTTGAGAAAATCTAAATTTCAGACTTATTTTTTTCATAGAACATAAGTACACTCAGAGCCAGGAACTACGCGGTTTTGTACGTAACCAAGCATAAGCTATCGTTTGAGACCAAAAGCAAGCCTAGAACTCCTGAAAATATATCAGCATATCACACCTGAAATATGAGAAAATCGATATTTCAAACTTATTTTTTCGCAGAACATAAGTAAACGTAGAGCGCGAAACTCCGCGGTTTTGGACGAAACCAAGCTTAAGCTATCATTTGAGACCAATAACAAGCCAATAAGTCCTGAAAATATATCAGCATATCACACCTGAAATTTGAGAAAACTTAAATTTTCAGAATAAAAATTTTTTGGTAATAAAAAAGGCAGCACAGAGACGGGAACTTCGCGGTTTTCGATGAAGCCAAGCATGTGCTATCATTTGAGACCAATAACAAGCCAAGAACTCCTGAAAATATATCAGCATATCACACCTAAAGTTTGAGAAATTCGAAATTTCCGAGTTAATTTTTTTCGTTACAAAAAGGCAGCACAGAGGCGGGAACTATGCGGTTTTGAACTAATCTAAGCATGAGCTATCATTTAAGACTAAAAACAAGCCATAAACTCCTGAAAATATATCAGCATATCACACCTGAAATTTAAGAAAATTGAAATTTTCAGAATAAAATTTTTACGTAATAAAAAAGGCAGCACAGAGAAAATAACTTCGCGGTTTTCGACGAAACCAAGATTGTCCTATCATTTGAGACCAATAACAAGCCAATAACTCCTGAAAATATATCAGCATATCACACCTGAAATTTGAGAAAACTTAAATTTTCAGAATAAAAATTTTTCGTAATAAAAAAGGCAGCACAGAGACGGGAACTCCGCGGTTTTGGACGAAACCAAGCTTGAGCTATCATTTGAGACCAATGACAAGCCAAGAACTCCTGAAAATATATCAGCATATCACACCTGATGTTTGAGAAAACTTAAATTTTCAGAATAAAAATTGTTTGGTAATAAAAAAGGTAGCACAGAGACGGGAACTTCGCGGTTTTCGACGAAACCAAGCTTGTGCTATCATTTGAGACCAATCACAAAACAAGAACTCCTGTTAATATATCAGCATACCACACCTAAAGATTGAGAAAATCGAAATTTCAGAGTTAATTTTTTTCGTTACAAAAAAGGCTGCACAGAGACGGGAACTTGAACTAATCTAAATATGATCTATCATTTAAGTTTAAAAAAAATACTAGAACTCCTGAAAATATCTCAGCATATCACACCTGAAGTTTGAGAAAATTGAAATTTTTAGAGTAAATTTTTTTCGTAATAAAAAAGGCAGCACCGAGATGTGAACTCCGGGTTTTTGCACTAAGCTAAGCATGAGCTATCATTTAAGACCAAAAATAAGCCTAGAACTCTTGAAAATATATCAGCATATCACACCTGTAGTTTGAGAAATTCTAAATTTCAGAGTAAATTTTTTCGTAATAAAAAAGGCAGCACCGAGATGTGAACTCCGAGTTTTCGCACTAAGCTAAGCATGAGCTATCATTTAAGACCAAAAATAAGCCTAGAACTCTTGAAAATATATCAGCATATCACACCTGTAGTTTGAGAAATTCTAAATTTCAGAGTAAATTTTTTCGTAATAAAAAAGGCAGCGCAGAGCCTGGAACTGCGTGGTTTTGTACGTAACCGAGCATTAGCTATCGTTTAAGACCAAAAACAAGCCTAGAACTCCTGAAAATATATCAGCATATCACACCTGAAATTTGAGAGAATCTAAATTACAGAGTAATTTTTTTCGTAATAAAAAAAGGCAGCGCAGAGCCAGAAATTTTTACGTAATAAAAAAGGCAGCACAGAGAAAATAACTTCGCGGTTTTCGACGAAACCAAGATTGTCCTATCATTTGAGACCAATAACAAGCTAAGAACTCCTGAAAATATATCAGCATATCACACCTGAAATTTAAGAAAATTGAAATTTTCAGAATAAAATTTTTTCGTACTAAAAAAGGCAGCACAGAGACGGGAACTCTGCGGTTTTGGACGAAACCAAGCTTGAGCTATCATTTAAGACCAATGACAAGCCAAGAACTCCTGAAAATATCTCAGCATATCACACCTGAAGTTTGAGAAAATTGAAATTTTTAGAGTAAATTTTTTTCGTAATAAAAAAGGCAGCACCGAGATGTGAACTCCGAGTTTTCGCACTAAGCTAAGCATGAGCTATCATTTAAGACCAAAAATAAGCCTAGAACTCCTGAAAGTATATCAGCATATCACACCTGTAGTTTGAGAAAATCTAAATTTCAGAGTAAATTTTTTCGTAATAAAAAAGGCAGCGCAGAGCCTGGAACTGCGTGGTTTTGTTCGTAACCGAGCATTAGCTATCGTTTAAGACCAAAAACAAGCCTAGAACTCCTGAAAATATATCAGCATATCACACCTGAAATTTGAGAAAATCTATATTACAGAATAATTTTTTTCGTAATAAAAAAAGGCAGCGCAGAGCCAGAACCTGCAAGTTTTTGTACGAAACCGAGCATAAGCTATCGTTTGAGACTAAAAACTAGCCCCAAATTCCTGAAAATATATCAGCATATCACATCTTAAATTTGAGAAAATCTAAATTTCAGACTTATTTTTTTCATAGAACATAAGTACACTCAGAGCCAGGAACTACGCGGTTTTGTACGTAACCAAGCATGAGCTATCCTTTGAGACCAAAAGCAAGCCTAGAACTCCTGAAAATATATCAGCATATCACACCTGAAATATGAGAAAATCGATATTTCAAACTTATTTTTTCGCAGAACATAAGTAAACGTAGAGCGCGGAACTCCGCGGTTTTGGACGAAACCAAGCTTAAGCTATCATTTGAGACCAATAACAAGCCAATAAGTCCTGAAAATATATCAGCATATCACACCTGAAATTTGAGAAAACTTAAATTTTCAGAATAAAAATTTTTTGGTAATAAAAAAGGCAGCACAGAGACGGGAACTTCGCGGTTTTCGATGAAGCCAAGCATGTGCTATCATTTGAGACCAATAACAAGCCAAGAACTCCTGAAAATATATCAGCATATCACACCTAAAGTTTGAGAAATTCGAAATTTCCGAGTTAATTTTTTTCGTTACAAAAAGGCAGCACAGAGGCGGGAACTATGCGGTTTTGAACTAATCTAAGCATGAGCTATCATTTAAGACTAAAAACAAGCCATAAACTCCTGAAAATATATCAGCATATCACACCTGAAATTTAAAAAAATTGAAATTTTCAGAATAAAATTTTTTCGTAATAAAAAAGGCAGCACAGAGAAGGGAACTTCGCGGTTTTCGACGAAACCAAGATTGTCCTATCATTTGAGACCAATAACAAGCTAAGAACTCCTGTAAATATATCAGCATATCACTCCTAAAATTTAAGAAAATCGAAATTTAAGAGTTAATTTTTTTCGTTACAAAAAAGGCAGCACAGCGGCGGGAACTCCGCGGTTTGGAACTAATCTAAGCATGAGCTATCATTTAAGACTAGAAAGAAGCCATAAACTCCTGAAAATATATCAGCATATCACACCTGAAATTTAAGAAAATTGAAATTTTCAGAATAAAATTTTTTCGTAATAAAAAAGGAAGCACAGAGACGGGAACTCCGCGGTTTTGGACGAAACCAAGCTTGAGCTATCATTTGAGACCAATGACAAGCCAAGAACTCCTGAAAATATCTCAGCATATCACACCTGAAGTTTGAGAAAATTGAAATTTTTAGAGTAAATTTTTTTGGTATAAAAAAGGCAGCACCGAGATGTGAACTCCAAGTTTTCGCACTAAGCTAAGCATGAGCTATCATTTAAGACCAAAAATAAGCCTAGAACTCTTGAAAATATATCAGCATATTACACCTGTAGTTTGAGAAAATCTAAATTTCAGAGTAAATTTTTTCGTAATAAAAAAGGCAGCGCAGAGCCTGGAACTGCGTGGTTTTGTACGTAACCGAGGATTAGCTATCGTTTAAGACCAAAAACAAGCCTAGAACTCCTGAAAATATATCAGCATATCACACCTGAAATTTGAGAAAATCTAAATTACAGAGTAATTTTTTTCGTAATAAAAAAAGGCAGCGCAGAGCCAGAAACTGCAAGTTTTTGTACGTAACCGAGCATAAGCTATCGTTTGAGACTAAAAACAAGCCCCAAATTCCTGAAAATATATCAGCATATCACATCTTAAATTTGAGAAAATCGAAATTTCAGACTTATTTTTTTCATAGAACATAAGTACACTCAGTGCCAGGAACTACGCGGTTTTGTACGTAACCAAGCATGAGCTATCGTTTGAGACCAAAAGCAAGCCTATAACTCCTGAAAATATATCAGCATATCACACCTGAAATATGAGAAAATCGATATTTCAAACTTATTTTTTCGCAGAACATAAGTAAACGTAGAGCGCGGAACTCCGCGGTTTTGGACGAAACCAAGCTTAAGCTATCATTTGAGACCAATAACAAGCCAATAACTCCTGAAAATATATCAGCATATCACACCTGAAATTTGAGAAAACTTAAATTTTCAGAATAAAAATTTTTTGGTAATAAAAAAGGCAGCACAGAGACGGGAACTTCGCGGTTTTCGATGAAGCCAAGCATGTGCTATCATTTGATACCAATAACAAGCTAAGAACTCCTGAAAATATATCAGCATATCACTCCTAAAATTTGAGAAAATCGAAATTTCAGAGTTAATTTTTTTCGTTACAAAAAAGGCAGCACAGAGGCGGGTACTCCGCGGTTTGGAACTAATCTAAGCATGAGCTATCATTTAAGACTAAAAACAAGCCATAAACTCCTGAAAATATATCAGCATATCACACCTGAAATTTAAGAAAATTGAAATTTTCAGAATAAAATTTTTACGTAATAAAAAAGGCAGCACAGAGAAAATAACTTCGCGGTTTTCGACGAAACCAAGATTGTCCTATCATTTGAGACCAATAACAAGCTAAGAACTCCTGAAAATATATCAGCATATCACACCTGAAATTTGAGAAAACTTAAATTTTCAGAATAAAAATTTTTCGTAATAAAAAAGGCAGCACAGAGACGGGAACTCCGCGGTTTTGGACGAAACCAAGCTTGAGCTATCATTTGAGACCAATGACAAGCCAAGAACTCCTGAAAATATATCAGCATATCACACCTGATGTTTGAGAAAACTTAAATTTTCAGAATAAAAATTGTTTGGTAATAAAAAAGGTAGCACAGAGACGGGAACTTCGCGGTTTTCGACGAAACCAAGCTTGTGCTATCATTTGAGACCAATCACAAAACAAGAACTCCTGTTAATATATCAGCATACCACACCTAAAGATTGAGAAAATCGAAATTTCAGAGTTAATTTTTTTCGTTACAAAAAAGGCTGCACAGAGACGGGAACTTGAACTAATCTAAATATGATCTATCATTTAAGTTTAAAAAAAATCCTAGAACTCCTGAAAATATCTCAGCATATCACACCTGAAGTTTGAGAAAATTGAAATTTTTAGAGTAAATTTTTTTCGTAATAAAAAAGGCAGCACCGAGATGTGAACTCCGAGTTTTCGCACTAAGCTAAGCATGAGCTATCATTTAAGACCAAAAATAAGCCTAGAACTCTTGAAACTATATCAGCATATCACACCTGTAGTTTGAGAAAATCTAAATTTCAGAGTAAATTTTTTCGTAATAAAAAAGGCAGCGCAGAGCCTGGAACTGCGTGGTTTTGTTCGTAACCGAGCATTAGCTATCGTTTAAGACCAAAAACAAGCCTAGAACTCCTGAAAATATATCAGCATATCACACCTGAAATTTGAGAAAATCTATATTACAGAATAATTTTTTTCGTAATAAAAAAAGGCAGCGCAGAGCCAGAACCTGCATATTTTTGTACATAACCGAGCATAAGCTATCGTTTGAGACTAAAAACAAGCCCCAAATTCCTGAAAATATATCAGCATATCACATCTTAAATTTGAGAAAATCGAAATTTCAGACTTATTTTTTTCATAGAACATAAGTACACTCAGAGCCAGGAACTACGCGGTTTTGTACGTAACCAAGCATGAGCTATCGTTTGAGACCAAAAGCAAGCCTAGAACTCCTGAAAATATATCAGCATATCACACCTGAAATATGAGAAAATCGATATTTCAAACTTATTTTTTCGCAGAACATAAGTAAACGTAGAGCGCGGAACTCCGCGGTTTTGGACGAAACCAAGCTTAAGCTATCATTTGAGACCAATAACAAGCCAATAACTCCTGAAAATATATCAGCATATCACACCTGAAATTTGAGAAAACTTAAATTTTCAGAATAAAAATTTTTTGGTAATAAAAAAGGCAGCACAGAGACGGGAACTTCGCGGTTTTGGACGAAACCAAGCTTGAGCTATCATTTGAGACCAATGACAAGCCAAGAACTCCTGAAAATATATCAGCATATCACACCTGAAATTTGAGAAAACTTAAATTTTCAGAATAAAAATTGTTTGGTAATAAAAAAGGTAGCACAGAGACGGGAACTTCGCGGTTTTCGACGAAACCAAGCTTGTGCTATCATTTGGGACCAATCACAAAACAAGAACTCCTGTTAATATATCAGCATGCCACACCAAAATATTGAGAAAATCGAAATTTCAGAGTTAATTTTTTTCGTTACAAAAAAGGCTGCACAGAGACGGGAACTTGAACTAATCTAAATATGATCTATCATTTAAGTTTAAAAAAAATACTAGAACTCCTGAAAATATCTCAGCATATCACACCTGAAGTTTGAGAAAATTGAAATTTTTAGAGTAAATTTTTTTCGTAATAAAAAAGGCAGCACCGAGATGTGAACTCCGGGTTTTTGCACTAAGCTAAGCATGAGCTATCATTTAAGACCAAAAATAAGCCTAGAACTCTTGAAAATATATCAGCATATCACACCTGTAGTTTGAGAAATTCTAAATTTCAGAGTAAATTTTTTCGTAATAAAAAAGGCAGCACCGAGATGTGAACTCCGAGTTTTCGCACTAAGCTAAGCATGAGCTATCATTTAAGACCAAAAATAAGCCTAGAACTCTTGAAAATATATCAGCATATCACACCTGTAATTTGAGAAATTCTAAATTTCAGAGTAAATTTTTTCGTAATAAAAAAGGCAGCGCAGAGCCTGGAACTGCGTGGTTTTGTACGTAACCGAGCATTAGCTATCGTTTAAGACCAAAAACAAGCCTAGAACTCCTGAAAATATATCAGCATATCACACCTGAAATTTGAGAGAATCTAAATTACAGAGTAATTTTTTTCGTAATAAAAAAAGGCAGCGCAGAGCCAGAAACTGCAAGTTTTTGTACGAAACCGAGCATAAGCTATCGTTTGAGACTAAAATCTAGCCCCAAATTCCTGAAAATATATCAGCATATCACACCTGAAATATGAGAAAATCGATATTTCAAACTTATTTTTTCGCAGAACATAAGTAAACGTAGAGCGCGGAACTCCGCGGTTTTGGACGAAACCAAGCTTAAGCTATCATTTGAGACCAATAACAAGCCAATAAGTCCTGAAAATATATCAGCATATCACACCTGAAATTTGAGAAAACTTAAATTTTCAGAATAAAAATTTTTTGGTAATAAAAAAGGCAGCACAGAGACGGGAACTTCGCGGTTTTCGATGAAGCCAAGCATGTGCTATCATTTGAGACCAATAACGAGCCAAGAACTCCTGAAAATATATCAGCATATCACACCTAAAGTTTGAGAAATTCGAAATTTCCGAGTTAATTTTTTTCGTTACAAAAAGGCAGCACAGAGGCGGGAACTATGCGGTTTTGAACTAATCTAAGCATGAGCTATCATTTAAGACTAAAAACAAGCCATAAACTCCTGAAAATATATCAGCATATCACACCTGAAATTTAAGAAAATTGAAATTTTCAGAATAAAATTTTTACGTAATAAAAAAGGCAGCACAGAGAAAACAACTTCGCGGTTTTCGACGAAACCAAGATTGTCCTATCATTTGAGACCAATAACAAGCTAAGAACTCCTGAAAATATATCAGCATATCACTCCTAAAGTTTGAGAAAATCGAAATTTCAGAGTTAATTTTTTTCGTTACAAAAAAGGCAGCACAGAGGCGGGAACTCCGCGGTTTGGAACTAATCTAAGCATGAGCTATCATTTAAGACTAGAAAGAAGCCATAAACTCCTGAAAATATATCAGCATATCACACCTGAAATTTAAGAAAATTGAAATTTTCAGAATAAAATTTTTTCGTAATAAAAAAGGCAGCACAGAGACGGGAACTCCGCGGTTTTGGACGAAACCAAGCTTGAGCTATCATTTAAGACCAATGACAAGCCAAGAACTCCTGAAAATATCTCAGCATATCACACCTGAAGTTTGAGAAAATTGAAATTTTTAGAGTAAATTTATTTCGTAATAAAAAAGGCAGCACCGAGATGTGAACTCCGAGTTTTCGCACTAAGCTAAGCATGAGCTATCATTTAAGACCAAAAATAAGCCTAGAACTCTTGAAAATATATCAGCATATTACACCTGTAGTTTGAGAAAATCTAAATTTCAGAGTAAATTTTTTCGTAATAAAAAAGGCAGCGCAGAGCCTGGAACTGCATGGTTTTGTACGTATCCGAGCATTAGCTATCGTTTAAGACCAAAAAGAAGCCTAGAACTCCTGAAAATATATCAGCATATCACACCTGAAATTTGAGAAAATCTAAATTACAGATTAATTTTTTTCGTAATAAAAAAAGGCAGCGCAGAGCCAGAAACTGCAAGTTTTTGTACGTAACCGAGCATAAGCTATCGTTTGAGACTAAAAACAAGCCCCAAATTCCTGAAAATATATCAGCATATCACATCTTAAATTTGAGAAAATCGAAATTTCAGACTTATTTTTTTCATAGAACATAAGTACACTCGGAGCCAGGAACTACGCGGTTTTGTACGTAACCAAGCATGAGCTATCGTTTGAGACCAAAAGAAAGCCTAGAACTCCTGAAAATATATCAGCATATCACACCTGAAATATGAGAAAATCGATATTTCAAACTTATTTTTTCGCAGAACATAAGTAAACGTAGAGCGCGGAACTCCGCGGTTTTGGACGAAACCAAGCTTAAGCTATCATTTGAGACCAATAACAAGCCAATAACTCCTGAAAATATATCAGCATATCACACCTGAAATTTGAGAAAACTTAAATTTTCAGAATAAAAATTTTTTGGTAATAAAAAAGGCAGCACAGAGACGGGAACTTCGCGGTTTTCGATGAAGCCAAGCATGTGCTATCATTTGATACCAATAACAAGCTAAGAACTCCTGAAAATATATCAGCATATCACTTCTAAAATTTGAGAAAATCGAAATTTCAGAGTTAATTTTTTTCGTTACAAAAAAGGCAGCACAGAGGCGGATACTCCGCGGTTTGGAACTAATCTAAGCATGAGCTATCATTTAAGACTAAAAACAAGCCATAAACTCCTGAAAATATAACAGCATATCACACCTGAAATTTAAGAAAATTGAAATTTTCAGAATAAAATTTTTTCGTAATAAAAAAGGCAGCACAGAGACGGGAACTTCGCGGTTTTGGACGAAACCAAGCTTGAGCTATCATTTGAGACCAATGACAAGCCAAGAACTCCTGAAAATATATCAGCATATCACACCTGAAATTTGAGAAAACTTAAATTTTCAGAATAAAAATTGTTTGGTAATAAAAAAGGTAGCACAGAGACGGGAACTTCGCGGTTTTCGACGAAACCAAGCTTGTGCTATCATTTGAGACCAATCACAAAACAAGAACTCCTGTTAATATATCAGCATGCCACACCTAAATATTGAGAAAATCGAAAATTTCAGAGTTAATTTTTTTCGTTACAAAAAAGGCTGCACAGAGACGGGAAACTTGAACTAATCTAAATATGATCTATCATTAAGTTTAAAAAAAATACTAGAACTCCTGAAAATATCTCAGCATATCACACCTGAAGTTTGAGAAAATTGAAATTTTTAGAGTAAATTTTTTTCGTAATAAAAAAGGCAGCACCGAGATGTGAACTCCGGGTTTTTGCACTAAGCTAAGCATGAGCTATCATTTAAGACCAAAAATAAGCCTAGAACTCTTGAAAATATATCAGCATATCACACCTGTAGTTTGAGAAATTCTAAATTTCAGAGTAAATTTTTCGTAATAAAAAAGGCAGCACCGAGATGTGAACTCCGAGTTTTCGCACTAAGCTAAGCATGAGCTATCATTTAAGACCAAAAATAAGCCTAGAACTCTTGAAAATATATCAGCATATCACACTGTAGTTTGAGAAATTCTAAATTTCAGAGTAAATTTTTTCGTAATAAAAAAGGCAGCGCAGAGCCTGGAACTGCGTGGTTTTGTACGTAACCGAGCATTAGCTATCGTTTAAGACCAAAAACAAGCCTAGAACTCCTGAAAATATATCAGCATATCACACCTGAAATTTGAGAGAATCTAAATTACAGAGTAATTTTTTTTCGTAATAAAAAAAGGCAGCGCAGAGCCAGAAACTGCAAGTTTTTGTACGAAACCGAGCATAAGCTATCGTTTGAGACTAAAATCTAGCCCCAAATTCCTGAAAATATATCAGCATATCACACCTGAAATATGAGAAAATCGATATTTCAAACTTATTTTTTCGCAGAACATAAGTAAACGTAGAGCGCGGAACTCCGCGGTTTTGGACGAAACCAAGCTTAAGCTATCATTTGAGACCAATAACAAACCAATAAGTCCTGAAAATATATCAGCATATCACACCTGAAATTTGAGAAAACTTAAATTTTCAGAATAAAAATTTTTTGGTAATAAAAAAGGCAGCACAGAGACGGAACTTCGCGGTTTTCGATGAAGCCAAGCATGTGCTATCATTTGAGACCAATAACGAGCCAAGAACTCCTGAAAATATATCAGCATATCACACCTAAAGTTTGAGAAATTCGAAATTTCCGAGTTAATTTTTTTCTTTACAAAAAGGCAGCACAGAAGCGGGAACTATGCGGTTTTGAACTAATCTAAGCATGAGCTATCATTTAAGACTAAAAAAAAGCCATAAACTCCTGAAAATATATCAGCATATCACACCTGAAATTTAAGAAAATTGAAATTTTCAGAATAAAATTTTTACGTAATAAAAAAGGCAGCACAGAGAAAACAACTCCGCGGTTTTCGACGAAACCAAGATTGTCCTATCATTTGAGACCAATAACAAGCTAAGAACTCCTGAAAATATATCAGCATATCACTCCTAAAGTTTGAGAAAATCGAAATTTCAGAGTTAATTTTTTTCGTTACAAAAAGGCAGCACAGAGGCGGGAACTCCGCGGTTTGGAACTAATCTAAGCATGAGCTATCATTTAAGACTAGAAAGAAGCCATAAACTCCTGAAAATATATCAGCATATCACACCTGAAATTTAAGAAAATTGAAATTTTCAGAATAAAATTTTTTCGTAATAAAAAAGGCAGCACAGAGACGGAACTCCGCGGTTTTGGACGAAACCAAGCTTGAGCTATCATTTAAGACCAATGACAAGCCAAGAACTCCTGAAAATATCTCAGCATATCACACCTGAAGTTTGAGAAAATTGAAATTTTTAGAGTAAATTTATTTCGTAATAAAAAAGGCAGCACCGAGATGTGAACTCCGAGTTTTCGCACTAAGCTAAGCATGAGCTATCATTTAAGACCAAAAATAAGCCTAGAACTCTTGAAAATATATCAGCATATTACACCTGTAGTTTGAGAAAATCTAAATTTCAGAGTAAATTTTTTCGTAATAAAAAAGGCAGCGCAGAGCCTGGAACTGCATGGTTTTGTACGTATCCGAGCATTAGCTATCGTTTAAGACCAAAAAGAAGCCTAGAACTCCTGAAAATATATCAGCATATCACACCTGAAATTTGAGAAATCTAAATTACAGATTAATTTTTTTCGTAATAAAAAAAGGCAGCGCAGAGCCAGAAACTGCAAGTTTTTGTACGTAACCGAGCATAAGCTATCGTTTGAGACTAAAAACAAGCCCCAAATTCCTGAAAATATATCAGCATATCACATCTTAAATTTGAGAAAATCGAAATTTCAGACTTATTTTTTTCATAGAACATAAGTACACTCGGAGCCAGGAACTACGCGGTTTTGTACGTAACCAAGCATGAGCTATCGTTTGAGACCAAAAGAAAGCCTAGAACTCCTGAAAATATATCAGCATATCACACCTGAAATATGAGAAAATCGATATTTCAAACTTATTTTTTCGCAGAACATAAGTAAACGTAGAGCGCGGAACTCCGCGGTTTTGGACGAAACCAAGCTTAAGCTATCATTTGAGACCAATAACAAGCCAATAACTCCTGAAAATATATCAGCATATCACACCTGAAATTTGAGAAAACTTAAATTTTCAGAATAAAAATTTTTTGGTAATAAAAAAGGCAGCACAGAGACGGGAACTTCGCGGTTTTCGATGAAGCCAAGCATGTGCTATCATTTGATACCAATAACAAGCTAAGAACTCCTGAAAATATATCAGCATATCACTTCTAAAATTTGAGAAAATCGAAATTTCAGAGTTAATTTTTTTCGTTACAAAAAAGGCAGCACAGAGGCGGATACTCCGCGGTTTGGAACTAATCTAAGCATGAGCTATCATTTAAGACTAAAAACAAGCCATAAACTCCTGAAAATATAACAGCATATCACACCTGAAATTTAAGAAAATTGAAATTTTCAGAATAAAATTTTTTCGTAATAAAAAAGGCAGCACAGAGACGGGAACTTCGCGGTTTTGGACGAAACCAAGCTTGAGCTATCATTTGAGACCAATGACAAGCCAAGAACTCCTGAAAATATATCAGCATATCACACCTGAAATTTGAGAAAACTTAAATTTTCAGAATAAAAATTGTTTGGTAATAAAAAAGGTAGCACAGAGACGGGAACTTCGCGGTTTTCGACGAAACCAAGCTTGTGCTATCATTTGAGACCAATCACAAAACAAGAACTCCTGTTAATATATCAGCATGCCACACCTAAATATTGAGAAAATCGAAATTTCAGAGTTAATTTTTTTCGTTACAAAAAAGGCTGCACAGAGACGGGAACTTGAACTAATCTAAATATGATCTATCATTTAAGTTTAAAAAAAATACTAGAACTCCTGAAAATATCTCAGCATATCACACCTGAAGTTTGAGAAAATTGAAATTTTTAGAGTAAATTTTTTTCGTAATAAAAAAGGCAGCACCGAGATGTGAACTCCGGGTTTTTGCACTAAGCTAAGCATGAGCTATCATTTAAGACCAAAAATAAGCCTAGAACTCTTGAAAATATATCAGCATATCACACCTGTAGTTTGAGAAATTCTAAATTTCAGAGTAAATTTTTTCGTAATAAAAAAGGCAGCACCGAGATGTGAACTCCGAGTTTTCGCACTAAGCTAAGCATGAGCTATCATTTAAGACCAAAAATAAGCCTAGAACTCTTGAAAATATATCAGCATATCACACCTGTAGTTTGAGAAATTCTAAATTTCAGAGTAAATTTTTTCGTAATAAAAAAGGCAGCGCAGAGCCTGGAACTGCGTGGTTTTGTACGTAACCGAGCATTAGCTATCGTTTAAGACCTAAAAACAAGCCTAGAACTCCTGAAAATATATCAGCATATCACACCTGAAATTTGAGAGAATCTAAATTACAGAGTAATTTTTTTCGTAATAAAAAAAGGCAGCGCAGAGCCAGAAACTGCAAGTTTTTGTACGAAACCGAGCATAAGCTATCGTTTGAGACTAAAATCTAGCCCCAAATTCCTGAAAATATATCAGCATATCACACCTGAAATATGAGAAAATCGATATTTCAAACTTATTTTTTCGCAGAACATAAGTAAACGTAGAGCGCGGAACTCCGCGGTTTTGGACGAAACCAAGCTTAAGCTATCATTTGAGACCAATAACAAACCAATAAGTCCTGAAAATATATCAGCATATCACACCTGAAATTTGAGAAAACTTAAATTTTCAGAATAAAAATTTTTTGGTAATAAAAAAGGCAGCACAGAGACGGGAACTTCGCGGTTTTCGATGAAGCCAAGCATGTGCTATCATTTGAGACCAATAACGAGCCAAGAACTCCTGAAAATATATCAGCATATCACACCTAAAGTTTGAGAAATTCGAAATTTCCGAGTTAATTTTTTTCTTTACAAAAAGGCAGCACAGAAGCGGGAACTATGCGGTTTTGAACTAATCTAAGCATGAGCTATCATTTAAGACTAAAAAAAAGCCATAAACTCCTGAAAATATATCAGCATATCACACCTGAAATTTAAGAAAATTGAAATTTTCAGAATAAAATTTTTACGTAATAAAAAAGGCAGCACAGAGAAAACAACTCCGCGGTTTTCGACGAAACCAAGATTGTCCTATCATTTGAGACCAATAACAAGCTAAGAACTCCTGAAAATATATCAGCATATCACTCCTAAAGTTTGAGAAAATCGAAATTTCAGAGTTAATTTTTTTCGTTACAAAAAAGGCAGCACAGAGGCGGGAACTCCGCGGTTTGGAACTAATCTAAGCATGAGCTATCATTTAAGACTAGAAAGAAGCCATAAACTCCTGAAAATATATCAGCATATCACACCTGAAATTTAAGAAAATTGAAATTTTCAGAATAAAATTTTTTCGTAATAAAAAAGGCAGCACAGAGACGGGAACTCCGCGGTTTTGGACGAAACCAAGCTTGAGCTATCATTTAAGACCAATGACAAGCCAAGAACTCCTGAAAATATCTCAGCATATCACACCTGAAGTTTGAGAAAATTGAAATTTTTAGAGTAAATTTATTTCGTAATAAAAAAGGCAGCACCGAGATGTGAACTCCGAGTTTTCGCACTAAGCTAAGCATGAGCTATCATTTAAGACCAAAAATAAGCCTAGAACTCTTGAAAATATATCAGCATATTACACCTGTAGTTTGAGAAAATCTAAATTTCAGAGTAAATTTTTTCGTAATAAAAAAGGCAGCGCAGAGCCTGGAACTGCATGGTTTTGTACGTATCCGAGCATTAGCTATCGTTAAAGACCAAAAAGAAGCCTAGAACTCCTGAAAATATATCAGCATATCACACCTGAAATTTGAGAAAATCTAAATTACAGATTAATTTTTTTCGTAATAAAAAAAGGCAGCGCAGAGCCAGAAACTGCAAGTTTTTGTACGTAACCGAGCATAAGCTATCGTTTGAGACTAAAAACAAGCCCCAAATTCCTGAAAATATATTAGCATATCACATCTTAAATTTGAGAAAATCGAAATTTCAGACTTATTTTTTTCATAGAACATAAGTACACTCGGAGCCAGGAACTACGCGGTTTTGTACGTAGCCAAGCATGAGCTATCGTTTGAGACCAAAAGCAAGCCTAGAACTCCTGAAAATATATCAGCATATCACACCTGAAATATGAGAAAATCGATATTTCAAACTTATTTTTTCGCAGAACATAAGTAAACGTAGAGCGCGGAACTCCGCGGTTTTGGACGAAACCAAGCTTAAGCTATCATTTGAGACCAATAACAAGCCAATAACTCCTGAAAATATATCAGCATATCACACCTGAAATTTGAGAAAACTTAAATTTTCAGAATAAAAATTTTTTGGTAATAAAAAAGGCAGCACAGAGACGGGAACTTCGCGGTTTACGATGAAGCCAAGCATGTGCTATCATTTGATACCAATAACAAGCTAAGAACTCCTGAAAATATATCAGCATATCACTCCTAAAATTTGAGAAAATCGAAATTTCAGAGTTAATTTTTTTCGTTACAAAAAAGGCAGCACAGAGGCGGGTACTCCGCGGTTTGGAACTAATCTAAGCATGAGCTATCATTTAAGACTAAAAACAAGCCATAAACTCCTAAAATATAACAGCATATCACACCTGAAATTTAAGAAAATTGAAATTTTCAGAATAAAATTTTTTCGTAATAAAAAAGGCAGCACAGAGACGGGACCTCCGCGGTTTTCGACGAAACCAAGCTTGTGCTATCATTTGAGACCAATCACAAAACAAGAACTCCTGTTAATATATCAGCATGCCACACCTAAAGATTGAGAAAATCGAAATTTCAGAGTTAATTTTTTTCGTTACAAAAAAGGCTGCACAGAGACGGGAACTTGAACTAATCTAAATATGATCTATCATTTAAGTTTAAAAAAAATCCTAGAACTCCTGAAAATATCTCAGCATATCACACCTGAAGTTAGAGAAAATTGAAATTTTTAGAGTAAATTTTTTTCGTAATAAAAAAGGCAGCACCGAGATGTGAACTCCGAGTTTTCGCACTAAGCTAAGCATGAGCTATCATTTAAGACCAAAAATAAGCCTAGAACTCTTGAAAATATATCAGAATATCACACCTGTAGTTTGAGAAATTCTAAATTTCAGAGTAAATTTTTTCGTAATAAAAAAGGCAGCGCAGAGCCTGGAACTGCGTGGTTCTGTACGTAGCCGAGCATTAGCTATCGTTTAAGACCAAAAACAAGCCTAGAACTCCTGAAAATATATCAGCATATCACACCTGAAATTTGAGAAAATCTAAATTACAGAGTAATTTTTTTCGTAATAAAAAAAGGCAGCGCAGAGCCAGAAACTGCAAGTTTTTGTACGTAACTGAGCATAAGCTATCGTTTCAGACTAAAACCAAGCCCCAAATTCCTGAAAATATATCAGCATATCACATCTTAAATTTGAGAAAATCGAAATTTCAGACTTATTTTTTTCATAGAACATAAGTACACTCAGAGCCAGGAACTACGCGGTTTTGTACGTAACCAAGCATGAGCTATCGTTTGAGACCAAAAGCAAGCCTAGAACTCCTGAAAATATATCAGCATATCACACCTGAAATATGAGAAAATCGATATTTCAAACTTATTTTTTCGCAGAACATAAGTAAACGTAGAGCGCGGAACTCCGCGGTTTTGGACGAAACCAAACTTAAGCTATCATTTGAGACCAATAACAAGCCAATAACTCCTGAAAATATATCAGCATATCACACCTGAAATTTGAGAAAACTTAAATTTTCAGAATAAAAATTTTTCGTAATAAAAAAGGCAGCACAGAGACGGGAACTCCGCGGTTTTGGACGAAACCAAGCTTGAGCTATCATTTGAGACCAATGACAAGCCAAGAACTCCTGAAAATATATCAGCATATCACACCTGATGTTTGAGAAAACTTAAATTTTCAGAATAAAAATTGTTTGGTAATAAAAAAGGTAGCACAGAGACGGGAACTTCGCGGTTTTCGACGAAACCAAGCTTGTGCTATCATTTGAGACCAATCACAAAACAAGAACTCCTGTTAATATATCAGCATACCACACCTAAATATTGAGAAAATCGAAATTTCAGAGTTAATTTTTTTCGTTACAAAAAAGGCTGCACAGAGACGGGAACTTGAACTAATCTAAATATGATCTATCATTTAAGTTTAAAAAAAATCCTAGAACTCCTGAAAATATCTCAGCATATCACACCTGAAATTTGAGAAAATTGAAATTTTTAGAGTAAATTTTTTTCGTAATAAAAAAGGCAGCACCGAGATGTGAACTCCGAGTTTTCGCACTAAGCTAAGCATGAGCTATCATTTAAGACCAAAAATAAGCCTAGAACTCTTGAAACTATATCAGCATATCACACCTGTAGTTTGAGAAAATCTAAATTTCAGAGTAAATTTTTTCGTAATAAAAAAGGCAGCGCAGAGCCTGGAACTGCGTGGTTTTAATCGTAACCGAGCATTAGCTATCGTTTAAGACCAAAAACAAGCCTAGAACTCCTGAAAATATATCAGCATATCACACCTGAAATTTGAGAAAATCTATATTACAGAATAATTTTTTTCGTAATAAAAAAAGGCAGCGCAGAGCCAGAACCTGCAAGTTTTTGTACGTAACCGAGCATAAGCTATCGTTTGAGACTAAAAACAAGCCCCAAATTCCTGAAAATATATCAGCATATCACATCTTAAATTTGAGAAAATCGAAATTTCAGACTTATTTTTTTCATAGAACATAAGTACACTCAGAGCCAGGAACTACGCGGTTTTGTACGTAACCAAGCATGAGCTATCGTTTGAGACCAAAAGCAAGCCTAGAACTCCTGAAAATATATCAGCATATCACACCTGAAATATGAGAAAATCGATATTTCAAACTTATTTTTTCGCAGAACATAAGTAAACGTAGAGCGCGGAATTCCGCGGTTTTGGACGAAACCAAGCTTAAGCTATCATTTGAGACCAATAACAAGCCAATAACTCCTGAAAATAGATCAGCATATCACACCTGAAATTTGAGAAAACTTAAATTTTCAGAATAAAAATTTTTTGGTAATAAAAAAGGCAGTACAGAGACGGGAACTTCGCGGTTTTGGACGAAACCAAGCTTGAGCTATCATTTGAGACCAATGACAAGCCAAGAACTCCTGAAAATATATCAGCATATCACACCTGAAATTTGAGAAAACTTAAATTTTCAGAATAAAAATTGTTTGGTAATAAAAAAGGTAGCACAGAGACGGGAACTTCGCGGTTTTCGACGAAACCAAGCTTGTGCTATCATTTGAGACCAATCACAAAACAAGAACTCCTGTTAATATATCAGCATGCCACACCTAAATATTGAGAAAATCGAAATTTCAGAGTTAATTTTTTTCGTTACAAAAAAGGCTGCACAGAGACGGGAACTTGAACTAATCTAAATATGATCTATCATTTAAGTTTAAAAAAAATACTAGAACTCCTGAAAATATCTCAGCATATCACACCTGAAGTTTGAGAAAATTGAAATTTTTAGAGTAAATTTTTTTCGTAATAAAAAAGGCAGCACCGAGATGTGAACTCCGGGTTTTTGCACTAAGCTAAGCATGAGCTATCATTTAAGACCAAAAATAAGCCTAGAACTCTTGAAAATATATCAGCATATCACACCTGTAGTTTGAGAAATTCTAAATTTCAGAGTAAATTTTTTCGTAATAAAAAAGGCAGCACCGAGATGTGAACTCCGAGTTTTCGCACTAAGCTAAGCATGAGCTATCATTTAAGACCAAAAATAAGCCTAGAACTCTTGAAAATATATCAGCATATCACACCTGTAGTTTGAGAAATTCTAAATTTCAGAGTAAATTTTTTCGTAATAAAAAAGGCAGCGCAGAGCCTGGAACTGCGTGGTTTTGTACGTAACCGAGCATTAGCTATCGTTTAAGACCAAAAACAAGCCTAGAACTCCTGAAAATATATCAGCATATCACACCTGAAATTTGAGAGAATCTAAATTACAGAGTAATTTTTTTCGTAATAAAAAAAGGCAGCGCAGAGCCAGAAATTTTTACGTAATAAAAAAGGCAGCACAGAGAAAATAACTTCGCGGTTTTCGACGAAACCAAGATTGTCCTATCATTTGAGACCAATAACAAGCTAAGAACTCCTGAAAATATATCAGCATATCACACCTGAAATTTAAGAAAATTGAAATTTTCAGAATAAAATTTTTTCGTACTAAAAAAGGCAGCACAGAGACGGGAACTCCGCGGTTTTGGACGAAACCAAGCTTGAGCTATCATTTAAGACCAATGACAAGCCAAGAACTCCTGAAAATATCTCAGCATATCACACCTGAAGTTTGAGAAAATTGAAATTTTTAGAGTAAATTTTTTTCGTAATAAAAAAGGCAGCACCGAGATGTGAACTCCGAGTTTTCGCACTAAGCTAAGCATGAGCTATCATTTAAGACCAAAAATAAGCCTAGAACTCTTGAAAATATATCAGAATATCACACCTGTAGTTTGAGAAATTCTAAATTTCAGAGTAAATTTTTTCGTAATAAAAAAGGCAGCGCAGAGCCTGGAACTGCGTGGTTCTGTACGTAGCCGAGCATTAGCTATCGTTTAAGACCAAAAACAAGCCTAGAACTCCTGAAAATATATCAGCATATCACACCTGAAATTTGAGAAAATCTAAATTACAGAGTAATTTTTTTCGTAATAAAAAAAGGCAGCGCAGAGCCAGAAACTGCAAGTTTTTGTACGTAACTGAGCATAAGCTATCGTTTCAGACTAAAACCAAGCCCCAAATTCCTGAAAATATATCAGCATATCACATCTTAAATTTGAGAAAATCGAAATTTCAGACTTATTTTTTTCATAGAACATAAGTACACTCAGAGCCAGGAACTACGCGGTTTTGTACGTAACCAAGCATGAGCTATCGTTTGAGACCAAAAGCAAGCCTAGAACTCCTGAAAATATATCAGCATATCACACCTGAAATATGAGAAAATCGATATTTCAAACTTATTTTTTCGCAGAACATAAGTAAACGTAGAGCGCGGAACTCCGCGGTTTTGGACGAAACCAAGCTTAAGCTATCATTTGAGACCAATAACAAGCCAATAACTCCTGAAAATATATCAGCATATCACACCTGAAATTTGAGAAAACTTAAATTTTCAGAATAAACATTTTTCGTAATAAAAAAGGCAGCACAGAGACGGGAACTCCGCGGTTTTGGACGAAACCAAGCTTGAGCTATCATTTGAGACCAATGACAAGCCAAGAACTCCTGAAAATATATCAGCATATCACACCTGATGTTTGAGAAAACTTAAATTTTCAGAATAAAAATTGTTTGGTAATAAAAAAGGTAGCACAGAGACGGGAACTTCGCGGTTTTCGACGAAACCAAGCTTGTGCTATCATTTGAGACCAATCACAAAACAAGAACTCCTGTTAATATATCAGCATACCACACCTAAAGATTGAGAAAATCGAAATTTCAGAGTTAATTTTTTTCGTTACAAAAAAGGCTGCACAGAGACGGGAACTTGAACTAATCTAAATATGATCTATCATTTAAGTTTAAAAAAAATACTAGAACTCCTGAAAATATCTCAGCATATCACACCTGAAGTTTGAGAAAATTGAAATTTTTAGAGTAAATTTTTTTCGTAATAAAAAAGGCAGCACCGAGATGTGAACTCCGGGTTTTTGCACTAAGCTAAGCATGAGCTATCATATAAGACCAAAAATAAGCCTAGAACTCTTGAAAATATATCAGCATATCACACCTGTAGTTTGAGAAATTCTAAATTTCAGAGTAAATTTTTTCGTAATAAAAAAGGCAGCACCGAGATGTGAACTCCGAGTTTTCGCACTAAGCTAAGCATGAGCTATCATTTAAGACCAAAAATAAGCCTAGAACTCTTGAAAATATATCAGCATATCACACCTGTAGTTTGAGAAATTCTAAATTTCAGAGTAAATTTTTTCGTAATAAAAAAGGCAGCGCAGAGCCTGGAACTGCGTGGTTTTGTACGTAACCGAGCATTAGCTATCGTTTAAGACCAAAAACAAGCCTAGAACTCCTGAAAATATATCAGCATATCACACCTGAAATTTGAGAGAATCTAAATTACAGAGTAATTTTTTTCGTAATAAAAAAAGGCAGCGCAGAGCCAGAAATTTTTACGTAATAAAAAAGGCAGCACAGAGAAAATAACTTCGCGGTTTTCGACGAAACCAAGATTGTCCTATCATTTGAGACCAATAACAAGCTAAGAACTCCTGAAAATATATCAGCATATCACACCTGAAATTTAAGAAAATTGAAATTTTCAGAATAAAATTTTTTCGTACTAAAAAAGGCAGCACAGAGACGGGAACTCCGCGGTTTTGGACGAAACCAAGCTTGAGCTATCATTTAAGACCAATGACAAGCCAAGAACTCCTGAAAATATCTCAGCATATCACACCTGAAGTTTGAGAAAATTGAAATTTTTAGAGTAAATTTTTTTCGTAATAAAAAAGGCAGCACCGAGATGTGAACTCCGAGTTTTCGCACTAAGCTAAGCATGAGCTATCATTTAAGACCAAAAATAAGCCTAGAACTCTTGAAAATATATCAGAATATCACACCTGTAGTTTGAGAAATTCTAAATTTCAGAGTAAATTTTTTCGTAATAAAAAAGGCAGCGCAGAGCCTGGAACTGCGTGGTTCTGTACGTAGCCGAGCATTAGCTATCGTTTAAGACCAAAAACAAGCCTAGAACTCCTGAAAATATATCAGCATATCACACCTGAAATTTGAGAAAATCTAAATTACAGAGTAATTTTTTTCGTAATAAAAAAAGGCAGCGCAGAGCCAGAAACTGCAAGTTTTTGTACGTAACTGAGCATAAGCTATCGTTTCAGACTAAAACCAAGCCCCAAATTCCTGAAAATATATCAGCATATCACATCTTAAATTTGAGAAAATCGAAATTTCAGACTTATTTTTTTCATAGAACATAAGTACACTCAGAGCCAGGAACTACGCGGTTTTGTACGTAACCAAGCATGAGCTATCGTTTGAGACCAAAAGCAAGCCTAGAACTCCTGAAAATATATCAGCATATCACACCTGAAATATGAGAAAATCGATATTTCAAACTTATTTTTTCGCAGAACATAAGTAAACGTAGAGCGCGGAACTCCGCGGTTTTGGACGAAACCAAGCTTAAGCTATCATTTGAGACCAATAACAAGCCAATAACTCCTGAAAATATATCAGCATATCACACCTGAAATTTGAGAAAACTTAAATTTTCAGAATAAACATTTTTCGTAATAAAAAAGGCAGCACAGAGACGGGAACTCCGCGGTTTTGGACGAAACCAAGCTTGAGCTATCATTTGAGACCAATGACAAGCCAAGAACTCCTGAAAATATATCAGCATATCACACCTGATGTTTGAGAAAACTTAAATTTTCAGAATAAAAATTGTTTGGTAATAAAAAAGGTAGCACAGAGACGGGAACTTCGCGGTTTTCGACGAAACCAAGCTTGTGCTATCATTTGAGACCAATCACAAAACAAGAACTCCTGTTAATATATCAGCATACCACACCTAAATATTGAGAAAATCGAAATTTCAGAGTTAATTTTTTTCGTTACAAAAAAGGCTGCACAGAGACGGGAACTTGAACTAATCTAAATATGATCTATCATTTAAGTTTAAAAAAAATCCTAGAACTCCTGAAAATATCTCAGCATATCACACCTGAAATTTGAGAAAATTGAAATTTTTAGAGTAAATTTTTTTCGTAATAAAAAAGGCAGCACCGAGATGTGAACTCCGAGTTTTCGCACTAAGCTAAGCATGAGCTATCATTTAAGACCAAAAATAAGCCTAGAACTCTTGAAACTATATCAGCATATCACACCTGTAGTTTGAGAAAATCTAAATTTCAGAGTAAATTTTTTCGTAATAAAAAAGGCAGCGCAGAGCCTGGAACTGCGTGGTTTTAATCGTAACCGAGCATTAGCTATCGTTTAAGACCAAAAACAAGCCTAGAACTCCTGAAAATATATCAGCATATCACACCTGAAATTTGAGAAAATCTATATTACAGAATAATTTTTTTCGTAATAAAAAAAGGCAGCGCAGAGCCAGAACCTGCAAGTTTTTGTACGTAACCGAGCATAAGCTATCGTTTGAGACTAAAAACAAGCCCCAAATTCCTGAAAATATATCAGCATATCACATCTTAAATTTGAGAAAATCGAAATTTCAGACTTATTTTTTTCATAGAACATAAGTACACTCAGAGCCAGGAACTACGCGGTTTTGTACGTAACCAAGCATGAGCTATCGTTTGAGACCAAAAGCAAGCCTAGAACTCCTGAAAATATATCAGCATATCACACCTGAAATATGAGAAAATCGATATTTCAAACTTATTTTTTCGCAGAACATAAGTAAACGTAGAGCGCGGAATTCCGCGGTTTTGGACGAAACCAAGCTTAAGCTATCATTTGAGACCAATAACAAGCCAATAACTCCTGAAAATAGATCAGCATATCACACCTGAAATTTGAGAAAACTTAAATTTTCAGAATAAAAATTTTTTGGTAATAAAAAAGGCAGTACAGAGACGGGAACTTCGCGGTTTTGGACGAAACCAAGCTTGAGCTATCATTTGAGACCAATGACAAGCCAAGAACTCCTGAAAATATATCAGCATATCACACCTGAAATTTGAGAAAACTTAAATTTTCAGAATAAAAATTGTTTGGTAATAAAAAAGGTAGCACAGAGACGGGAACTTCGCGGTTTTCGACGAAACCAAGCTTGTGCTATCATTTGAGACCAATCACAAAACAAGAACTCCTGTTAATATATCAGCATGCCACACCGAGATGTGAACTCCGGGTTTTTGCACTAAGCTAAGCATGAGCTATACTTTGAGACCAATAACAAGCCAATAACTCCTGAAAATATATCAGCATATCACACCTGAAATTTGAGAAAACTTAAATTTTCAGAATAAAAATTTTTCGTAATAAAAAAGGCAGCACAGAGACGGGAACTCCGCGGTTTTGGACGAAACCAAGCTTGAGCTATCATTTGAGACCAATGACAAGCCAAGAACTCCTGAAAATATATCAGCATATCACACCTGATGTTTGAGAAAACTTAAATTTTCAGAATAAAAATTGTTTGGTAATAAAAAAGGTAGCACAGAGACGGGAACTTCGCGGTTTTCGACGAAACCAAGCTTGTGCTATCATTTGAGACCAATCACAAAACAAGAACTCCTGTTAATATATCAGCATACCACACCTAAATATTGAGAAAATCGAAATTTCAGAGTTAATTTTTTTCGTTACAAAAAAGGCTGCACAGAGACGGGAACTTGAACTAATCTAAATATGATCTATCATTTAAGTTTAAAAAAAATCCTAGAACTCCTGAAAATATCTCAGCATATCACACCTGAAATTTGAGAAAATTGAAATTTTTAGAGTAAATTTTTTTCGTAATAAAAAAGGCAGCACCGAGATGTGAACTCCGGGTTTTTGCACTAAGCTAAGCATGAGCTATCATTTAAGACCAAAAATAAGCCTAGAACTCTTGAAACTATATCAGCATATCACACCTGTAGTTTGAGAAAATCTAAATTTCAGAGTAAATTTTTTCGTAATAAAAAAGGCAGCGCAGAGCCTGGAACTGCGTGGTTTTGTTTGTAACCGAGCATTAGCTATCGTTTAAGACCAAAAACAAGCCTAGAACTCCTGAAAATATATCAGCATATCACACCTGAAATTTGAGAAAATCTATATTACAGAATAATTTTTTTCGTAATAAAAAAAGGCAGCGCAGAGCCAGAACCTGCAAGTTTTTGTACGTAACCGAGCATAAGCTATCGTTTGAGACTAAAAACAAGCCCCAAATTCCTGAAAATATATCAGCATATCACATCTTAAATTTGAGAAAATCGAAATTTCAGACTTATTTTTTTCATAGAACATAAGTACACTCAGAGCCAGGAACTACGCGGTTTTGTACGTAACCAAGCATGAGCTATCGTTTGAGACCAAAAGCAAGCCTAGAACTCCTGAAAATATATCAGCATATCACACCTGAAATATGAGAAAATCGATATTTCAAACTTATTTTTTCGCAGAACATAAGTAAACGTAGAGCGCGGAACTCCGCGGTTTTGGACGAAACCAAGCTTAAGCTATCATTTGAGACCAATAACAAGCCAATAACTCCTGAAAATATATCAGCATATCACACCTGAAATTTGAGAAAACTTAAATTTTCAGAATAAAAATTTTTTGGTAATAAAAAAGGCAGCACAGAGACGGGAACTTCGCGGTTTTGGACGAAACCAAGCTTGAGCTATCATTTTAGACCAATGACAAGCCAAGAACTCCTGAAAATATATCAGCATATCACACCTGAAATTTGAGAAAACTTAAATTTTCAGAATAAAAATTGTTTGGTAATAAAAAAGGTAGCACAGAGACGGGAACTTCGCGGTTTTCGACGAAACCAAGCTTGTGCTATCATTTGAGACCAATCACAAAACAAGAACTCCTGTTAATATATCAGCATACCACACCTAAATATTGAGAAAATCGAAATTTCAGAGTTAATTTTTTTCGTTACAAAAAAGGCTGCACAGAGACGGGAACTTGAACTAATCTAAATACGATCTATCATTTAAGTTTAAAAAAAATACTAGAACTCCTGAAAATATCTCAGCATATCACACCTGAAGTTTGAGAAAATTGAAATTTTTAGAGTAAATTTTTTTCGTAATAAAAAAGGCAACACCGAGATGTGAACTCCGGGTTTTTGCACTAAGCTAAGCATGAGCTATCATTTAAGACCAAAAATAAGCCTAGAACTCTTGAAAATATATCAGCATATCACACCTGTAGTTTGAGAAATTCTAAATTTCAGAGTAAATTTTTTCGTAATAAAAAAGGCAGCACCGAGATGTGAACTCCGAGTTTTCGCACTAAGCTAAGCATGAGCTATCATTTAAGACCAAAAATAAGCCTAGAACTCTTGAAAATATATCAGCATATCACACCTGTAGTTTGAGAAATTCTAAATTTCAGAGTAAATTTTTTCGTAATAAAAAAGGCAGCGCAGAGCCTGGAACTGCGTGGTTTTGTACGTAACCGAGCATTAGCTATCGTTTAAGACCAAAAACAAGCCTAGAACTCCTGAAAATATATCAGCATATCACACCTGAAATTTGAGAAAATCTAAATTACAGAGTAATTTTTTTCGTAATAAAAAAAGGCAGCGCAGAGCCAGAAACTGCAAGTTTTTGTACGAAACCGAGCATAAGCTATCGTGTGAGACTAAAAACTAGCCCCAAATTCCTGAAAATATATCAGCATATCACATCTTAAATTTGAGAAAATCTAAATTTCAGACTTATTTTTTTCATAGAACATAAGTACACTCAGAGCCAGGAACTACGCGGTTTTGTACGTAACCAAGCATGAGCTATCGTTTGAGACCAAAAGCAAGCCTAGAACTCCTGAAAATATATCAGCATATCACACCTGAAATATGAGAAAATCGATATTTCAAACTTATTTTTTCGCAGAACATAAGTAAACGTAGAGCGCGGAACTCCGCGGTTTTGGACGAAACCAAGCTTAAGCTATCATTTGAGACCAATAACAAGCCAATAAGTCCTGAAAATATATCAGCATATCACACCTGAAATTTGAGAAAACTTAAATTTTCAGAATAAAAATTTTTTGGTAATAAAAAAGGCAGCACAGAGACGGGAACTTCGCGGTTTTCGATGAAGCCAAGCATGTGCTATCATTTGAGACCAATAACAAGCCAAGAACTCCTGAAAATATATCAGCATATCACACCTAAAGTTTGAGAAATTCGAAATTTCCGAGTTAATTTTTTTCGTTACAAAAAGGCAGCACAGAGGCGGGAACTATGCGGTTTTGAACTAATCTAAGCATGAGCTATCATTTAAGACTAAAAACAAGCCATAAACTCCTGAAAATATATCAGCATATCACACCTGAAATTTAAGAAAATTGAAATTTTCAGAATAAAATTTTTACGTAATAAAAAAGGCAGCACAGAGAAAATAACTTCGCGGTTTTCGACGAAACCAAGATTGTCCTATCATTTGAGACCAATAACAAGCTAAGAACTCCTGAAAATATATCAGCATATCACTCCTAAAGTTTGAGAAAATCGAAATTTCAGAGTTAATTTTTTTCGTTACAAAAAAGGCTGCACAGAGACGGGAACTTGAACTAATCTAAATATGATCTATCATTTAAGTTTAAAAAAAATACTAGAACTCCTGAAAATATCTCAGCATATCACACCTGAAGTTTGAGAAAATTGAAATTTTTAGAGTAAATTTTTTTCGTAATAAAAAAGGCAGCACCGAGATGTGAACTCCGGGTTTTTGCACTAAGCTAAGCATGAGCTATCATTTAAGACCAAAAATAAGCCTAGAACTCTTGAAAATATATCAGCATATCACACCTGAAATTTGAGAAAACTTAAATTTTCAGAATAAAAATTTTTCGTAATAAAAAAGGCAGCACAGAGACGGGAACTCCGCGGTTTTGGACGAAACCAAGCTTGAGCTATCATTTGAGACCAATGACAAGCCAAGAACTCCTGAAAATATATCAGCATATCACACCTGATGTTTGAGAAAACTTAAATTTTCAGAATAAAAATTGTTTGGTAATAAAAAAGGTAGCACAGAGACGGGAACTTCGCGGTTTTCGACGAAACCAAGCTTGTGCTATCATTTGAGACCAATCACAAAACAAGAACTCCTGTTAATATATCAGCATACCACACCTAAATATTGAGAAAATCGAAATTTCAGAGTTAATTTTTTTCGTTACAAAAAAGGCTGCACAGAGACGGGAACTTGAACTAATCTAAATATGATCTATCATTTAAGTTTAAAAAAAATCCTAGAACTCCTGAAAATATCTCAGCATATCACACCTGAAATTTGAGAAAATTGAAATTTTTAGAGTAAATTTTTTTCGTAATAAAAAAGGCAGCACCGAGATGTGAACTCCGGGTTTTTGCACTAAGCTAAGCATGAGCTATCATTTGAGACCAATAACAAGCCAATAACTCCTGAAAATATATCAGCATATCACACCTGAAATTTAAGAAAATTGAAATTTTCAGAATAAAATTTTTACGTAATAAAAAAGGCAGCACAGAGAAAATAACTTCGCGGTTTTCGACGAAACCAAGATTGTCCTATCATTTGAGACCAATAACAAGCTAAGAACTCCTGAAAATATATCAGCATATCACTCCTAAAGTTTGAGAAAATCGAAATTTCAGAGTTAATTTTTTTCGTTACAAAAAAGGCTGCACAGAGACGGGAACTTGAACTAATCTAAATATGATCTATCATTTAAGTTTAAAAAAAATACTAGAACTCCTGAAAATATCTCAGCATATCACACCTGAAGTTTGAGAAAATTGAAATTTTTAGAGTAAATTTTTTTCGTAATAAAAAAGGCAGCACCGAGATGTGAACTCCGGGTTTTTGCACTAAGCTAAGCATGAGCTATACTTTGAGACCAATAACAAGCCAATAACTCCTGAAAATATATCAGCATATCACACCTGAAATTTGAGAAAACTTAAATTTTCAGAATAAAAATTTTTCGTAATAAAAAAGGCAGCACAGAGACGGGAACTCCGCGGTTTTGGACGAAACCAAGCTTGAGCTATCATTTGAGACCAATGACAAGCCAAGAACTCCTGAAAATATATCAGCATATCACACCTGATGTTTGAGAAAACTTAAATTTTCAGAATAAAAATTGTTTGGTAATAAAAAAGGTAGCACAGAGACGGGAACTTCGCGGTTTTCGACGAAACCAAGCTTGTGCTATCATTTGAGACCAATCACAAAACAAGAACTCCTGTTAATATATCAGCATACCACACCTAAATATTGAGAAAATCGAAATTTCAGAGTTAATTTTTTTCGTTACAAAAAAGGCTGCACAGAGACGGGAACTTGAACTAATCTAAATATGATCTATCATTTAAGTTTAAAAAAAATCCTAGAACTCCTGAAAATATCTCAGCATATCACACCTGAAATTTGAGAAAATTGAAATTTTTAGAGTAAATTTTTTTCGTAATAAAAAAGGCAGCACCGAGATGTGAACTCCGGGTTTTTGCACTAAGCTAAGCATGAGCTATCATTTAAGACCAAAAATAAGCCTAGAACTCTTGAAACTATATCAGCATATCACACCTGTAGTTTGAGAAAATCTAAATTTCAGAGTAAATTTTTTCGTAATAAAAAAGGCAGCGCAGAGCCTGGAACTGCGTGGTTTTGTTTGTAACCGAGCATTAGCTATCGTTTAAGACCAAAAACAAGCCTAGAACTCCTGAAAATATATCAGCATATCACACCTGAAATTTGAGAAAATCTATATTACAGAATAATTTTTTTCGTAATAAAAAAAGGCAGCGCAGAGCCAGAACCTGCAAGTTTTTGTACGTAACCGAGCATAAGCTATCGTTTGAGACTAAAAACAAGCCCCAAATTCCTGAAAATATATCAGCATATCACATCTTAAATTGGAGAAAATCGAAATTTCAGACTTATTTTTTTCATAGAACATAAGTACACTCAGAGCCAGGAACTACGCGGTTTTGTACGTAACCAAGCATGAGCTATCGTTTGAGACCAAAAGCAAGCCTAGAACTCCTGAAAATATATCAGCATATCACACCTGAAATATGAGAAAATCGATATTTCAAACTTATTTTTTCGCAGAACATAAGTAAACGTAGAGCGCGGAACTCCGCGGTTTTGGACGAAACCAAGCTTAAGCTATCATTTGAGACCAATAACAAGCCAATAACTCCTGAAAATATATCAGCATATCACACCTGAAATTTGAGAAAACTTAAATTTTCAGAATAAAAATTTTTCGTAATAAAAAAGGCAGCACAGAGACGGGAACCCCGCGGTTTTGGACGAAACCAAGCTTGAGCTATCATTTGAGACCAATGACAAGCCAAGAACTCCTGAAAATATATCAGCATATCACACCTGATGTTTGAGAAAACTTAAATTTTCAGAATAAAAATTGTTTGGTAATAAAAAAGGTAGCACAGAGACGGGAACTTCGCGGTTTTCGACGAAACCAAGCTTGTGCTATCATTTGAGACCAATCACAAAACAAGAACTCCTGTTAATATATCAGCATACCACACCTAAAGATTGAGAAAATCGAAATTTCAGAGTTAATTTTTTTCGTTACAAAAAAGGCTGCACAGAGACGGGAACTTGAACTAATCTAAATATGATCTATCATTTAAGTTTAAAAAAAATACTAGAACTCCTGAAAATATCTCAGCATATCACACCTGAAGTTTGAGAAAATTGAAATTTTTAGAGTAAATTTTTTTCGTAATAAAAAAGGCAGCACCGAGATGTGAACTCCGGGTTTTTGCACTAAGCTAAGCATGAGCTATCATTTAAGACCAAAAATAAGCCTAGAACTCTTGAAAATATATCAGCATATCACACCTGTAGTTTGAGAAATTCTAAATTTCAGAGTAAATTTTTTCGTAATAAAAAAGGCAGCACCGAGATGTGAACTCCGAGTTTTCGCACTAAGCTAAGCATGAGCTATCATTTAAGACCAAAAATAAGCCTAGAACTCTTGAAAATATATCAGCATATCACACCTGTAGTTTGAGAAATTCTAAATTTCAGAGTAAATTTTTTCGTAATAAAAAAGGCAGCGCAGAGCCTGGAACTGCGTGGTTTTGTACGTAACCGAGCATTAGCTATCGTTTAAGACCAAAAACAAGCCTAGAACTCCTGAAAATATATCAGCATATCACACCTGAAATTTGAGAGAATCTAAATTACAGAGTAATTTTTTTCGTAATAAAAAAAGGCAGCGCAGAGCCAGAAATTTTTACGTAATAAAAAAGGCAGCACAGAGAAAATAACTTCGCGGTTTTCGACGAAACCAAGATTGTCCTATCATTTGAGACCAATAACAAGCTAAGAACTCCTGAAAATATATCAGCATATCACACCTGAAATTTAAGAAAATTGAAATTTTCAGAATAAAATTTTTTCGTACTAAAAAAGGCAGCACAGAGACGGGAACTCCGCGGTTTTGGACGAAACCAAGCTTGAGCTATCATTTAAGACCAATGACAAGCCAAGAACTCCTGAAAATATCTCAGCATATCACACCTGAAGTTTGAGAAAATTGAAATTTTTAGAGTAAATTTTTTTCGTAATAAAAAAGGCAGCACCGAGATGTGAACTCCGAGTTTTCGCACTAAGCTAAGCATGAGCTATCATTTAAGACCAAAAATAAGCCTAGAACTCCTGAAAGTATATCAGCATATCACACCTGTAGTTTGAGAAAATCTAAATTTCAGAGTAAATTTTTTCGTAATAAAAAAGGCAGCGCAGAGCCTGGAACTGCGTGGTTTTGTTCGTAACCGAGCATTAGCTATCGTTTAAGACCAAAAACAAGCCTAGAACTCCTGAAAATATATCAGCATATCACACCTGAAATTTGAGAAAATCTATATTACAGAATAATTTTTTTCGTAATAAAAAAAGGCAGCGCAGAGCCAGAACCTGCAAGTTTTTGTACGAAACCGAGCATAAGCTATCGTTTGAGACTAAAAACTAGCCCCAAATTCCTGAAAATATATCAGCATATCACATCTTAAATTTGAGAAAATCTAAATTTCAGACTTATTTTTTTCATAGAACATAAGTACACTCAGAGCCAGGAACTACGCGGTTTTGTACGTAACCAAGCATGAGCTATCGTTTGAGACCAAAAGCAAGCCTAGAACTCCTGAAAATATATCAGCATATCACACCTGAAATATGAGAAAATCGATATTTCAAACTTATTTTTTCGCAGAACATAAGTAAACGTAGAGCGCGGAACTCCGCGGTTTTGGACGAAACCAAGCTTAAGCTATCATTTGAGACCAATAACAAGCCAATAAGTCCTGAAAATATATCAGCATATCACACCTGAAATTTGAGAAAACTTAAATTTTCAGAATAAAAATTTTTTGGTAATAAAAAAGGCAGCACAGAGACGGGAACTTCGCGGTTTTCGATGAAGCCAAGCATGTGCTATCATTTGAAACCAATAACAAGCCAAGAACTCCTGAAAATATATCAGCATATCACACCTAAAGTTTGAGAAATTCGAAATTTCCGAGTTAATTTTTTTCGTTACAAAAAGGCAGCACAGAGGCGGGAACTATGCGGTTTTGAACTAATCTAAGCATGAGCTATCATTTAAGACTAAAAACAAGCCATAAACTCCTGAAAATATATCAGCATATCACACCTGAAATTTAAAAAAATTGAAATTTTCAGAATAAAATTTTTTCGTAATAAAAAAGGCAGCACAGAGAAGGGAACTTCGCGGTTTTCGACGAAACCAAGATTGTCCTATCATTTGAGACCAATAACAAGCTAAGAACTCCTGTAAATATATCAGCATATCACTCCTAAAATTTAAGAAAATCGAAATTTAAGAGTTAATTTTTTTCGTTACAAAAAAGGCAGCACAGCGGCGGGAACTCCGCGGTTTGGAACTAATCTAAGCATGAGCTATCATTTAAGACTAGAAAGAAGCCATAAACTCCTGAAAATATATCAGCATATCACACCTGAAATTTAAGAAAATTGAAATTTTCAGAATAAAATTTTTTCGTAATAAAAAAGGAAGCACAGAGACGGGAACTCCGCGGTTTTGGACGAAACCAAGCTTGAGCTATCATTTGAGACCAATGACAAGCCAAGAACTCCTGAAAATATCTCAGCATATCACACCTGAAGTTTGAGAAAATTGAAATTTTTAGAGTAAATTTTTTTGGTATAAAAAAGGCAGCACCGAGATGTGAACTCCAAGTTTTCGCACTAAGCTAAGCATGAGCTATCATTTAAGACCAAAAATAAGCCTAGAACTCTTGAAAATATCTCAGCATATTACACCTGTAGTTTGAGAAAATCTAAATTTCAGAGTAAATTTTTTCGTAATAAAAAAGGCAGCGCAGAGCCTGGAACTGCGTGGTTTTGTACGTAACCGAGCATTAGCTATCGTTTAAGACCAAAAACAAGCCTAGAACTCCTGAAAATATATCAGCATATCACACCTGAAATTTGAGAAAATCTAAATTACAGAGTAATTTTTTTCGTAATAAAAAAAGGCAGCGCAGAGCCAGAAACTGCAAGTTTTTGTACGTAACCGAGCATAAGCTATCGTTTGAGACTAAAAACAAGCCCCAAATTCCTGAAAATATATCAGCATATCACATCTTAAATTTGAGAAAATCGAAATTTCAGACTTATTTTTTTCATAGAACATAAGTACACTCAGTGCCAGGAACTACGCGGTTTTGTACGTAACCAAGCATGAGCTATCGTTTGAGACCAAAAGCAAGCCTATAACTCCTGAAAATATATCAGCATATCACACCTGAAATATGAGAAAATCGATATTTCAAACTTATTTTTTCGCAGAACATAAGTAAACGTAGAGCGCGGAACTCCGCGGTTTTGGACGAAACCAAGCTTAAGCTATCATTTGAGACCAATAACAAGCCAATAACTCCTGAAAATATATCAGCATATCACACCTGAAATTTGAGAAAACTTAAATTTTCAGAATAAAAATTTTTTGGTAATAAAAAAGGCAGCACAGAGACGGGAACTTCGCGGTTTTCGATGAAGCCAAGCATGTGCTATCATTTGATACCAATAACAAGCTAAGAACTCCTGAAAATATATCAGCATATCACTCCTAAAATTTGAGAAAATCGAAATTTCAGAGTTAATTTTTTTCGTTACAAAAAAGGCAGCACAGAGGCGGGTACTCCGCGGTTTGGAACTAATCTAAGCATGAGCTATCATTTAAGACTAAAAACAAGCCATAAACTCCTGAAAATATATCAGCATATCACACCTGAAATTTAAGAAAATTGAAATTTTCAGAATAAAATTTTTACGTAATAAAAAAGGCAGCACAGAGAAAATAACTTCGCGGTTTTCGACGAAACCAAGATTGTCCTATCATTTGAGACCAATAACAAGCTAAGAACTCCTGAAAATATATCAGCATATCACACCTGAAATTTGAGAAAACTTAAATTTTCAGAATAAAAATTTTTCGTAATAAAAAAGGCAGCACAGAGACGGGAACTCCGCGGTTTTGGACGAAACCAAGCTTGAGCTATCATTTGAGACCAATGACAAGCCAAGAACTCCTGAAAATATATCAGCATATCACACCTGATGTTTGAGAAAACTTAAATTTTCAGAATAAAAATTGTTTGGTAATAAAAAAGGTAGCACAGAGACGGGAACTTCGCGGTTTTCGACGAAACCAAGCTTGTGCTATCATTTGAGACCAATCACAAAACAAGAACTCCTGTTAATATATCAGCATACCACACCTAAAGATTGAGAAAATCGAAATTTCAGAGTTAATTTTTTTCGTTACAAAAAAGGCTGCACAGAGACGGGAACTTGAACTAATCTAAATATGATCTATCATTTAAGTTTAAAAAAAATCCTAGAACTCCTGAAAATATCTCAGCATATCACACCTGAAGTTTGAGAAAATTGAAATTTTTAGAGTAAATTTTTTTCGTAATAAAAAAGGCAGCACCGAGATGTGAACTCCGAGTTTTCGCACTAAGCTAAGCATGAGCTATCATTTAAGACCAAAAATAAGCCTAGAACTCTTGAAACTATATCAGCATATCACACCTGTAGTTTGAGAAAATCTAAATTTCAGAGTAAATTTTTTCGTAATAAAAAAGGCAGCGCAGAGCCTGGAACTGCGTGGTTTTGTTCGTAACCGAGCATTAGCTATCGTTTAAGACCAAAAACAAGCCTAGAACTCCTGAAAATATATCAGCATATCACACCTGAAATTTGAGAAAATCTATATTACAGAATAATTTTTTTCGTAATAAAAAAAGGCAGCGCAGAGCCAGAACCTGCATATTTTTGTACATAACCGAGCATAAGCTATCGTTTGAGACTAAAAACAAGCCCCAAATTCCTGAAAATATATCAGCATATCACATCTTAAATTTGAGAAAATCGAAATTTCAGACTTATTTTTTTCATAGAACATAAGTACACTCAGAGCCAGGAACTACGCGGTTTTGTACGTAACCAAGCATGAGCTATCGTTTGAGACCAAAAGCAAGCCTAGAACTCCTGAAAATATATCAGCATATCACACCTGAAATATGAGAAAATCGATATTTCAAACTTATTTTTTCGCAGAACATAAGTAAACGTAGAGCGCGGAACTCCGCGGTTTTGGACGAAACCAAGCTTAAGCTATCATTTGAGACCAATAACAAGCCAATAACTCCTGAAAATATATCAGCATATCACACCTGAAATTTGAGAAAACTTAAATTTTCAGAATAAAAATTTTTTGGTAATAAAAAAGGCAGCACAGAGACGGGAACTTCGCGGTTTTGGACGAAACCAAGCTTGAGCTATCATTTGAGACCAATGACAAGCCAAGAACTCCTGAAAATATATCAGCATATCACACCTGAAATTTGAGAAAACTTAAATTTTCAGAATAAAAATTGTTTGGTAATAAAAAAGGTAGCACAGAGACGGGAACTTCGCGGTTTTCGACGAAACCAAGCTTGTGCTATCATTTGAGACCAATCACAAAACAAGAACTCCTGTTAATATATCAGCATGCCACACCAAAATATTGAGAAAATCGAAATTTCAGAGTTAATTTTTTTCGTTACAAAAAAGGCTGCACAGAGACGGGAACTTGAACTAATCTAAATATGATCTATCATTTAAGTTTAAAAAAAATACTAGAACTCCTGAAAATATCTCAGCATATCACACCTGAAGTTTGAGAAAATTGAAATTTTTAGAGTAAATTTTTTTCGTAATAAAAAAGGCAGCACCGAGATGTGAACTCCGGGTTTTTGCACTAAGCTAAGCATGAGCTATCATTTAAGACCAAAAATAAGCCTAGAACTCTTGAAAATATATCAGCATATCACACCTGTAGTTTGAGAAATTCTAAATTTCAGAGTAAATTTTTTCGTAATAAAAAAGGCAGCACCGAGATGTGAACTCCGAGTTTTCGCACTAAGCTAAGCATGAGCTATCATTTAAGACCAAAAATAAGCCTAGAACTCTTGAAAATATATCAGCATATCACACCTGTAATTTGAGAAATTCTAAATTTCAGAGTAAATTTTTTCGTAATAAAAAAGGCAGCGCAGAGCCTGGAACTGCGTGGTTTTGTACGTAACCGAGCATTAGCTATCGTTTAAGACCAAAAACAAGCCTAGAACTCCTGAAAATATATCAGCATATCACACCTGAAATTTGAGAGAATCTAAATTACAGAGTAATTTTTTTCGTAATAAAAAAAGGCAGCGCAGAGCCAGAAACTGCAAGTTTTTGTACGAAACCGAGCATAAGCTATCGTTTGAGACTAAAATCTAGCCCCAAATTCCTGAAAATATATCAGCATATCACACCTGAAATATGAGAAAATCGATATTTCAAACTTATTTTTTCGCAGAACATAAGTAAACGTAGAGCGCGGAACTCCGCGGTTTTGGACGAAACCAAGCTTAAGCTATCATTTGAGACCAATAACAAGCCAATAAGTCCTGAAAATATATCAGCATATCACACCTGAAATTTGAGAAAACTTAAATTTTCAGAATAAAAATTTTTTGGTAATAAAAAAGGCAGCACAGAGACGGGAACTTCGCGGTTTTCGATGAAGCCAAGCATGTGCTATCATTTGAGACCAATAACGAGCCAAGAACTCCTGAAAATATATCAGCATATCACACCTAAAGTTTGAGAAATTCGAAATTTCCGAGTTAATTTTTTTCGTTACAAAAAGGCAGCACAGAGGCGGGAACTATGCGGTTTTGAACTAATCTAAGCATGAGCTATCATTTAAGACTAAAAACAAGCCATAAACTCCTGAAAATATATCAGCATATCACACCTGAAATTTAAGAAAATTGAAATTTTCAGAATAAAATTTTTACGTAATAAAAAAGGCAGCACAGAGAAAACAACTTCGCGGTTTTCGACGAAACCAAGATTGTCCTATCATTTGAGACCAATAACAAGCTAAGAACTCCTGAAAATATATCAGCATATCACTCCTAAAGTTTGAGAAAATCGAAATTTCAGAGTTAATTTTTTTCGTTACAAAAAAGGCAGCACAGAGGCGGGAACTCCGCGGTTTGGAACTAATCTAAGCATGAGCTATCATTTAAGACTAGAAAGAAGCCATAAACTCCTGAAAATATATCAGCATATCACACCTGAAATTTAAGAAAATTGAAATTTTCAGAATAAAATTTTTTCGTAATAAAAAAGGCAGCACAGAGACGGGAACTCCGCGGTTTTGGACGAAACCAAGCTTGAGCTATCATTTAAGACCAATGACAAGCCAAGAACTCCTGAAAATATCTCAGCATATCACACCTGAAGTTTGAGAAAATTGAAATTTTTAGAGTAAATTTATTTCGTAATAAAAAAGGCAGCACCGAGATGTGAACTCCGAGTTTTCGCACTAAGCTAAGCATGAGCTATCATTTAAGACCAAAAATAAGCCTAGAACTCTTGAAAATATATCAGCATATTACACCTGTAGTTTGAGAAAATCTAAATTTCAGAGTAAATTTTTTCGTAATAAAAAAGGCAGCGCAGAGCCTGGAACTGCATGGTTTTGTACGTATCCGAGCATTAGCTATCGTTTAAGACCAAAAAGAAGCCTAGAACTCCTGAAAATATATCAGCATATCACACCTGAAATTTGAGAAAATCTAAATTACAGATTAATTTTTTTCGTAATAAAAAAAGGCAGCGCAGAGCCAGAAACTGCAAGTTTTTGTACGTAACCGAGCATAAGCTATCGTTTGAGACTAAAAACAAGCCCCAAATTCCTGAAAATATATCAGCATATCACATCTTAAATTTGAGAAAATCGAAATTTCAGACTTATTTTTTTCATAGAACATAAGTACACTCGGAGCCAGGAACTACGCGGTTTTGTACGTAACCAAGCATGAGCTATCGTTTGAGACCAAAAGCAAGCCTAGAACTCCTGAAAATATATCAGCATATCACACCTGAAATATGAGAAAATCGATATTTCAAACTTATTTTTTCGCAGAACATAAGTAAACGTAGAGCGCGGAACTCCGCGGTTTTGGACGAAACCAAGCTTAAGCTATCATTTGAGACCAATAACAAGCCAATAACTCCTGAAAATATATCAGCATATCACACCTGAAATTTGAGAAAACTTAAATTTTCAGAATAAAAATTTTTTGGTAATAAAAAAGGCAGCACAGAGACGGGAACTTCGCGGTTTTCGATGAAGCCAAGCATGTGCTATCATTTGATACCAATAACAAGCTAAGAACTCCTGAAAATATATCAGCATATCACTTCTAAAATTTGAGAAAATCGAAATTTCAGAGTTAATTTTTTTCGTTACAAAAAAGGCAGCACAGAGGCGGATACTCCGCGGTTTGGAACTAATCTAAGCATGAGCTATCATTTAAGACTAAAAACAAGCCATAAACTCCTGAAAATATAACAGCATATCACACCTGAAATTTAAGAAAATTGAAATTTTCAGAATAAAATTTTTTCGTAATAAAAAAGGCAGCACAGAGACGGGAACTTCGCGGTTTTGGACGAAACCAAGCTTGAGCTATCATTTGAGACCAATGACAAGCCAAGAACTCCTGAAAATATATCAGCATATCACACCTGAAATTTGAGAAAACTTAAATTTTCAGAATAAAAATTGTTTGGTAATAAAAAAGGTAGCACAGAGACGGGAACTTCGCGGTTTTCGACGAAACCAAGCTTGTGCTATCATTTGAGACCAATCACAAAACAAGAACTCCTGTTAATATATCAGCATGCCACACCTAAATATTGAGAAAATCGAAATTTCAGAGTTAATTTTTTTCGTTACAAAAAAGGCTGCACAGAGACGGGAACTTGAACTAATCTAAATATGATCTATCATTTAAGTTTAAATAAAATACTAGAACTCCTGAAAATATCTCAGCATATCACACCTGAAGTTTGAGAAAATTGAAATTTTTAGAGTAAATTTTTTTCGTAATAAAAAAGGCAGCACCGAGATGTGAACTCCGGGTTTTTGCACTAAGCTAAGCATGAGCTATCATTTAAGACCAAAAATAAGCCTAGAACTCTTGAAAATATATCAGCATATCACACCTGTAGTTTGAGAAATTCTAAATTTCAGAGTAAATTTTTTCGTAATAAAAAAGGCAGCACCGAGATGTGAACTCCGAGTTTTCGCACTAAGCTAAGCATGAGCTATCATTTAAGACCAAAAATAAGCCTAGAACTCTTGAAAATATATCAGCATATCACACCTGTAGTTTGAGAAATTCTAAATTTCAGAGTAAATTTTTTCGTAATAAAAAAGGCAGCGCAGAGCCTGGAACTGCGTGGTTTTGTACGTAACCGAGCATTAGCTATCGTTTAAGACCAAAAACAAGCCTAGAACTCCTGAAAATATATCAGCATATCACACCTGAAATTTGAGAGAATCTAAATTACAGAGTAATTTTTTTCGTAATAAAAAAAGGCAGCGCAGAGCCAGAAACTGCAAGTTTTTGTACGAAACCGAGCATAAGCTATCGTTTGAGACTAAAATCTAGCCCCAAATTCCTGAAAATATATCAGCATATCACACCTGAAATATGAGAAAATCGATATTTCAAACTTATTTTTTCGCAGAACATAAGTAAACGTAGAGCGCGGAACTCCGCGGTTTTGGACGAAACCAAGCTTAAGCTATCATTTGAGACCAATAACAAACCAATAAGTCCTGAAAATATATCAGCATATCACACCTGAAATTTGAGAAAACTTAAATTTTCAGAATAAAAATTTTTTGGTAATAAAAAAGGCAGCACAGAGACGGGAACTTCGCGGTTTTCGATGAAGCCAAGCATGTGCTATCATTTGAGACCAATAACGAGCCAAGAACTCCTGAAAATATATCAGCATATCACACCTAAAGTTTGAGAAATTCGAAATTTCCGAGTTAATTTTTTTCGTTACAAAAAGGCAGCACAGAAGCGGGAACTATGCGGTTTTGAACTAATCTAAGCATGAGCTATCATTTAAGACTAAAAAAAAGCCATAAACTCCTGAAAATATATCAGCATATCACACCTGAAATTTAAGAAAATTGAAATTTTCAGAATAAAATTTTTACGTAATAAAAAAGGCAGCACAGAGAAAACAACTTCGCGGTTTTCGACGAAACCAAGATTGTCCTATCATTTGAGACCAATAACAAGCTAAGAACTCCTGAAAATATATCAGCATATCACTCCTAAAGTTTGAGAAAATCGAAATTTCAGAGTTAATTTTTTTCGTTACAAAAAAGGCAGCACAGAGGCGGGAACTCCGCGGTTTGGAACTAATCTAAGCATGAGCTATCATTTAAGACTAGAAAGAAGCCATAAACTCCTGAAAATATATCAGCATATCACACCTGAAATTTAAGAAAATTGAAATTTTCAGAATAAAATTTTTTCGTAATAAAAAAGGCAGCACAGAGACGGGAACTCCGCGGTTTTGGACGAAACCAAGCTTGAGCTATCATTTAAGACCAATGACAAGCCAAGAACTCCTGAAAATATCTCAGCATATCACACCTGAAGTTTGAGAAAATTGAAATTTTTAGAGTAAATTTATTTCGTAATAAAAAAGGCAGCACCGAGATGTGAACTCCGAGTTTTCGCACTAAGCTAAGCATGAGCTATCATTTAAGACCAAAAATAAGCCTAGAACTCTTGAAAATATATCAGCATATTACACCTGTAGTTTGAGAAAATCTAAATTTCAGAGTAAATTTTTTCGTAATAAAAAAGGCAGCGCAGAGCCTGGAACTGCATGGTTTTGTACGTATCCGAGCATTAGCTATCGTTAAAGACCAAAAAGAAGCCTAGAACTCCTGAAAATATATCAGCATATCACACCTGAAATTTGAGAAAATCTAAATTACAGATTAATTTTTTTCGTAATAAAAAAAGGCAGCGCAGAGCCAGAAACTGCAAGTTTTTGTACGTAACCGAGCATAAGCTATCGTTTGAGACTAAAAACAAGCCCCAAATTCCTGAAAATATATTAGCATATCACATCTTAAATTTGAGAAAATCGAAATTTCAGACTTATTTTTTTCATAGAACATAAGTACACTCGGAGCCAGGAACTACGCGGTTTTGTACGTAGCCAAGCATGAGCTATCGTTTGAGACCAAAAGCAAGCCTAGAACTCCTGAAAATATATCAGCATATCACACCTGAAATATGAGAAAATCGATATTTCAAACTTATTTTTTCGCAGAACATAAGTAAACGTAGAGCGCGGAACTCCGCGGTTTTGGACGAAACCAAGCTTAAGCTATCATTTGAGACCAATAACAAGCCAATAACTCCTGAAAATATATCAGCATATCACACCTGAAATTTGAGAAAACTTAAATTTTCAGAATAAAAATTTTTTGGTAATAAAAAAGGCAGCACAGAGACGGGAACTTCGCGGTTTACGATGAAGCCAAGCATGTGCTATCATTTGATACCAATAACAAGCTAAGAACTCCTGAAAATATATCAGCATATCACTCCTAAAATTTGAGAAAATCGAAATTTCAGAGTTAATTTTTTTCGTTACAAAAAAGGCAGCACAGAGGCGGGTACTCCGCGGTTTGGAACTAATCTAAGCATGAGCTATCATTTAAGACTAAAAACAAGCCATAAACTCCTAAAATATAACAGCATATCACACCTGAAATTTAAGAAAATTGAAATTTTCAGAATAAAATTTTTTCGTAATAAAAAAGGCAGCACAGAGACGGGACCTCCGCGGTTTTCGACGAAACCAAGCTTGTGCTATCATTTGAGACCAATCACAAAACAAGAACTCCTGTTAATATATCAGCATGCCACACCTAAAGATTGAGAAAATCGAAATTTCAGAGTTAATATTTTTCGTTACAAAAAAGGCTGCACAGAGACGGGAACTTGAACTAATCTAAATATGATCTATCATTTAAGTTTAAAAAAAATCCTAGAACTCCTGAAAATATCTCAGCATATCACACCTGAAGTTAGAGAAAATTGAAATTTTTAGAGTAAATTTTTTTCGTAATAAAAAAGGCAGCACCGAGATGTGAACTCCGAGTTTTCGCACTAAGCTAAGCATGAGCTATCATTTAAGACCAAAAATAAGCCTAGAACTCTTGAAAATATATCAGAATATCACACCTGTAGTTTGAGAAATTCTAAATTTCAGAGTAAATTTTTTCGTAATAAAAAAGGCAGCGCAGAGCCTGGAACTGCGTGGTTCTGTACGTAGCCGAGCATTAGCTATCGTTTAAGACCAAAAACAAGCCTAGAACTCCTGAAAATATATCAGCATATCACACCTGAAATTTGAGAAAATCTAAATTACAGAGTAATTTTTTTCGTAATAAAAAAAGGCAGCGCAGAGCCAGAAACTGCAAGTTTTTGTACGTAACTGAGCATAAGCTATCGTTTCAGACTAAAACCAAGCCCCAAATTCCTGAAAATATATCAGCATATCACATCTTAAATTTGAGAAAATCGAAATTTCAGACTTATTTTTTTCATAGAACATAAGTACACTCAGAGCCAGGAACTACGCGGTTTTGTACGTAACCAAGCATGAGCTATCGTTTGAGACCAAAAGCAAGCCTAGAACTCCTGAAAATATATCAGCATATCACACCTGAAATATGAGAAAATCGATATTTCAAACTTATTTTTTCGCAGAACATAAGTAAACGTAGAGCGCGGAACTCCGCGGTTTTGGACGAAACCAAACTTAAGCTATCATTTGAGACCAATAACAAGCCAATAACTCCTGAAAATATATCAGCATATCACACCTGAAATTTGAGAAAACTTAAATTTTCAGAATAAAAATTTTTCGTAATAAAAAAGGCAGCACAGAGACGGGAACTCCGCGGTTTTGGACGAAACCAAGCTTGAGCTATCATTTGAGACCAATGACAAGCCAAGAACTCCTGAAAATATATCAGCATATCACACCTGATGTTTGAGAAAACTTAAATTTTCAGAATAAAAATTGTTTGGTAATAAAAAAGGTAGCACAGAGACGGGAACTTCGCGGTTTTCGACGAAACCAAGCTTGTGCTATCATTTGAGACCAATCACAAAACAAGAACTCCTGTTAATATATCAGCATACCACACCTAAATATTGAGAAAATCGAAATTTCAGAGTTAATTTTTTTCGTTACAAAAAAGGCTGCACAGAGACGGGAACTTGAACTAATCTAAATATGATCTATCATTTAAGTTTAAAAAAAATCCTAGAACTCCTGAAAATATCTCAGCATATCACACCTGAAATTTGAGAAAATTGAAATTTTTAGAGTAAATTTTTTTCGTAATAAAAAAGGCAGCACCGAGATGTGAACTCCGAGTTTTCGCACTAAGCTAAGCATGAGCTATCATTTAAGACCAAAAATAAGCCTAGAACTCTTGAAACTATATCAGCATATCACACCTGTAGTTTGAGAAAATCTAAATTTCAGAGTAAATTTTTTCGTAATAAAAAAGGCAGCGCAGAGCCTGGAACTGCGTGGTTTTAATCGTAACCGAGCATTAGCTATCGTTTAAGACCAAAAACAAGCCTAGAACTCCTGAAAATATATCAGCATATCACACCTGAAATTTGAGAAAATCTAAATTACAGAATAATTTTTTTCGTAATAAAAAAAGGCAGCGCAGAGCCAGAACCTGCAAGTTTTTGTACGTAACCGAGCATAAGCTATCGTTTGAGACTAAAAACAAGCCCCAAATTCCTGAAAATATATCAGCATATCACATCTTAAATTTGAGAAAATCGAAATTTCAGACTTATTTTTTTCATAGAACATAAGTACACTCAGAGCCAGGAACTACGCGGTTTTGTACGTAACCAAGCATGAGCTATCGTTTGAGACCAAAAGCAAGCCTAGAACTCCTGAAAATATATCAGCATATCACACCTGAAATATGAGAAAATCGATATTTCAAACTTATTTTTTCGCAGAACATAAGTAAACGTAGAGCGCGGAATTCCGCGGTTTTGGACGAAACCAAGCTTAAGCTATCATTTGAGACCAATAACAAGCCAATAACTCCTGAAAATAGATCAGCATATCACACCTGAAATTTGAGAAAACTTAAATTTTCAGAATAAAAATTTTTTGGTAATAAAAAAGGCAGTACAGAGACGGGAACTTCGCGGTTTTGGACGAAACCAAGCTTGAGCTATCATTTGAGACCAATGACAAGCCAAGAACTCCTGAAAATATATCAGCATATCACACCTGAAATTTGAGAAAACTTAAATTTTCAGAATAAAAATTGTTTGGTAATAAAAAAGGTAGCACAGAGACGGGAACTTCGCGGTTTTCGACGAAACCAAGCTTGTGCTATCATTTGAGACCAATCACAAAACAAGAACTCCTGTTAATATATCAGCATGCCACACCTAAATATTGAGAAAATCGAAATTTCAGAGTTAATTTTTTTCGTTACAAAAAAGGCTGCACAGAGACGGGAACTTGAACTAATCTAAATATGATCTATCATTTAAGTTTAAAAAAAATACTAGAACTCCTGAAAATATCTCAGCATATCACACCTGAAGTTTGAGAAAATTGAAATTTTTAGAGTAAATTTTTTTCGTAATAAAAAAGGCAGCACCGAGATGTGAACTCCGGGTTTTTGCACTAAGCTAAGCATGAGCTATCATTTAAGACCAAAAATAAGCCTAGAACTCTTGAAAATATATCAGCATATCACACCTGTAGTTTGAGAAATTCTAAATTTCAGAGTAAATTTTTTCGTAATAAAAAAGGCAGCACCGAGATGTGAACTCCGAGTTTTCGCACTAAGCTAAGCATGAGCTATCATTAAAGACCAAAAATAAGCCTAGAACTCTTGAAAATATATCAGCATATCACACCTGTAGTTTGAGAAATTCTAAATTTCAGAGTAAATTTTTTCGTAATAAAAAAGGCAGCGCAGAGCCTGGAACTGCGTGGTTTTGTACGTAACCGAGCATTAGCTATCGTTTAAGACCAAAAACAAGCCTAGAACTCCTGAAAATATATCAGCATATCACACCTGAAATTTGAGAGAATCTAAATTACAGAGTAATTTTTTTCGTAATAAAAAAAGGCAGCGCAGAGCCAGAAATTTTTACGTAATAAAAAAGGCAGCACAGAGAAAATAACTTCGCGGTTTTCGACGAAACCAAGATTGTCCTATCATTTGAGACCAATAACAAGCTAAGAACTCCTGAAAATATATCAGCATATCACACCTGAAATTTAAGAAAATTGAAATTTTCAGAATAAAATTTTTTCGTACTAAAAAAGGCAGCACAGAGACGGGAACTCCGCGGTTTTGGACGAAACCAAGCTTGAGCTATCATTTAAGACCAATGACAAGCCAAGAACTCCTGAAAATATCTCAGCATATCACACCTGAAGTTTGAGAAAATTGAAATTTTTAGAGTAAATTTTTTTCGTAATAAAAAAGGCAGCACCGAGATGTGAACTCCGAGTTTTCGCACTAAGCTAAGCATGAGCTATCATTTAAGACCAAAAATAAGCCTAGAACTCTTGAAAATATATCAGAATATCACACCTGTAGTTTGAGAAATTCTAAATTTCAGAGTAAATTTTTTCGTAATAAAAAAGGCAGCGCAGAGCCTGGAACTGCGTGGTTCTGTACGTAGCCGAGCATTAGCTATCGTTTAAGACCAAAAACAAGCCTAGAACTCCTGAAAATATATCAGCATATCACACCTGAAATTTGAGAAAATCTAAATTACAGAGTAATTTTTTTCGTAATAAAAAAAGGCAGCGCAGAGCCAGAAACTGCAAGTTTTTGTACGTAACTGAGCATAAGCTATCGTTTCAGACTAAAACCAAGCCCCAAATTCCTGAAAATATATCAGCATATCACATCTTAAATTTGAGAAAATCGAAATTTCAGACTTATTTTTTTCATAGAACATAAGTACACTCAGAGCCAGGAACTACGCGGTTTTGTACGAAACCAAGCATGAGCTATCGTTTGAGACCAAAAGCAAGCCTAGAACTCCTGAAAATATATCAGCATATCACACCTGAAATATGAGAAAATCGATATTTCAAACTTATTTTTTCGCAGAACATAAGTAAACGTAGAGCGCGGAACTCCGCGGTTTTGGACGAAACCAAGCTTAAGCTATCATTTGAGACCAATAACAAGCCAATAACTCCTGAAAATATATCAGCATATCACACCTGAAATTTGAGAAAACTTAAATTTTCAGAATAAACATTTTTCGTAATAAAAAAGGCAGCACAGAGACGGGAACTCCGCGGTTTTGGACGAAACCAAGCTTGAGCTATCATTTGAGACCAATGACAAGCCAAGAACTCCTGAAAATATATCAGCATATCACACCTGATGTTTGAGAAAACTTAAATTTTCAGAATAAAAATTGTTTGGTAATAAAAAAGGTAGCACAGAGACGGGAACTTCGCGGTTTTCGACGAAACCAAGCTTGTGCTATCATTTGAGACCAATCACAAAACAAGAACTCCTGTTAATATATCAGCATACCACACCTAAAGATTGAGAAAATCGAAATTTCAGAGTTAATTTTTTTCGTTACAAAAAAGGCTGCACAGAGACGGGAACTTGAACTAATCTAAATATGATCTATCATTTAAGTTTAAAAAAAATACTAGAACTCCTGAAAATATCTCAGCATATCACACCTGAAGTTTGAGAAAATTGAAATTTTTAGAGTAAATTTTTTTCGTAATAAAAAAGGCAGCACCGAGATGTGAACTCCGGGTTTTTGCACTAAGCTAAGCATGAGCTATCATTTAAGACCAAAAATAAGCCTAGAACTCTTGAAAATATATCAGCATATCACACCTGTAGTTTGAGAAATTCTAAATTTCAGAGTAAATTTTTTCGTAATAAAAAAGGCAGCACCGAGATGTGAACTCCGAGTTTTCGCACTAAGCTAAGCATGAGCTATCATTTAAGACCAAAAATAAGCCTAGAACTCTTGAAAATATATCAGCATATCACACCTGTAGTTTGAGAAATTCTAAATTTCAGAGTAAATTTTTTCGTAATAAAAAAGGCAGCGCAGAGCCTGGAACTGCGTGGTTTTGTACGTAACCGAGCATTAGCTATCGTTTAAGACCAAAAACAAGCCTAGAACTCCTGAAAATATATCAGCATATCACACCTGAAATTTGAGAGAATCTAAATTACAGAGTAATTTTTTTCGTAATAAAAAAAGGCAGCGCAGAGCCAGAAATTTTTACGTAATAAAAAAGGCAGCACAGAGAAAATAACTTCGCGGTTTTCGACGAAACCAAGATTGTCCTATCATTTGAGACCAATAACAAGCTAAGAACTCCTGAAAATATATCAGCATATCACACCTGAAATTTAAGAAAATTGAAATTTTCAGAATAAAATTTTTTCGTACTAAAAAAGGCAGCACAGAGACGGGAACTCCGCGGTTTTGGACGAAACCAAGCTTGAGCTATCATTTAAGACCAATGACAAGCCAAGAACTCCTGAAAATATCTCAGCATATCACACCTGAAGTTTGAGAAAATTGAAATTTTTAGAGTAAATTTTTTTCGTAATAAAAAAGGCAGCACCGAGATGTGAACTCCGAGTTTTCGCACTAAGCTAAGCATGAGCTATCATTTAAGACCAAAAATAAGCCTAGAACTCTTGAAAATATATCAGAATATCACACCTGTAGTTTGAGAAATTCTATATTTCAGAGTAAATTTTTTCGTAATAAAAAAGGCAGCGCAGAGCCTGGAACTGCGTGGTTCTGTACGTAGCCGAGCATTAGCTATCGTTTAAGACCAAAAACAAGCCTAGAACTCCTGAAAATATATCAGCATATCACACCTGAAATTTGAGAAAATCTAAATTACAGAGTAATTTTTTTCGTAATAAAAAAAGGCAGCGCAGAGCCAGAAACTGCAAGTTTTTGTACGTAACTGAGCATAAGCTATCGTTTCAGACTAAAACCAAGCCCCAAATTCCTGAAAATATATCAGCATATCACATCTTAAATTTGAGAAAATCGAAATTTCAGACTTATTTTTTTCATAGAACATAAGTACACTCAGAGCCAGGAACTACGCGGTTTTGTACGTAACCAAGCATGAGCTATCGTTTGAGACCAAAAGCAAGCCTAGAACTCCTGAAAATATATCAGCATATCACACCTGAAATATGAGAAAATCGATATTTCAAACTTATTTTTTCGCAGAACATAAGTAAACGTAGAGCGCGGAACTCCGCGGTTTTGGACGAAACCAAGCTTAAGCTATCATTTGAGACCAATAACAAGCCAATAACTCCTGAAAATATATCAGCATATCACACCTGAAATTTGAGAAAACTTAAATTTTCAGAATAAACATTTTTCGTAATAAAAAAGGCAGCACAGAGACGGGAACTCCGCGGTTTTGGACGAAACCAAGCTTGAGCTATCATTTGAGACCAATGACAAGCCAAGAACTCCTGAAAATATATCAGCATATCACACCTGATGTTTGAGAAAACTTAAATTTTCAGAATAAAAATTGTTTGGTAATAAAAAAGGTAGCACAGAGACGGGAACTTCGCGGTTTTCGACGAAACCAAGCTTGTGCTATCATTTGAGACCAATCACAAAACAAGAACTCCTGTTAATATATCAGCATACCACACCTAAATATTGAGAAAATCGAAATTTCAGAGTTAATTTTTTTCGTTACAAAAAAGGCTGCACAGAGACGGGAACTTGAACTAATCTAAATATGATCTATCATTTAAGTTTAAAAAAAATCCTAGAACTCCTGAAAATATCTCAGCATATCACACCTGAAATTTGAGAAAATTGAAATTTTTAGAGTAAATTTTTTTCGTAATAAAAAAGGCAGCACCGAGATGTGAACTCCGAGTTTTCGCACTAAGCTAAGCATGAGCTATCATTTAAGACCAAAAATAAGCCTAGAACTCTTGAAACTATATCAGCATATCACACCTGTAGTTTGAGAAAATCTAAATTTCAGAGTAAATTTTTTCGTAATAAAAAAGGCAGCGCAGAGCCTGGAACTGCGTGGTTTTAATCGTAACCGAGCATTAGCTATCGTTTAAGACCAAAAACAAGCCTAGAACTCCTGAAAATATATCAGCATATCACACCTGAAATTTGAGAAAATCTATATTACAGAATAATTTTTTTCGTTATAAAAAAAGGCAGCGCAGAGCCAGAACCTGCAAGTTTTTGTACGTAACCGAGCATAAGCTATCGTTTGAGACTAAAAACAAGCCCCAAATTCCTGAAAATATATCAGCATATCACATCTTAAATTTGAGAAAATCGAAATTTCAGACTTATTTTTTTCATAGAACATAAGTACACTCAGAGCCAGGAACTACGCGGTTTTGTACGTAACCAAGCATGAGCTATCGTTTGAGACCAAAAGCAAGCCTAGAACTCCTGAAAATATATCAGCATATCACACCTGAAATATGAGAAAATCGATATTTCAAACTTATTTTTTCGCAGAACATAAGTAAACGTAGAGCGCGGAACTCCGCGGTTTTGGACGAAACCAAGCTTAAGCTATCATTTGAGACCAATAACAAGCCAATAACTCCTGAAAATATATCAGCATATCACACCTGAAATTTGAGAAAACTTAAATTTTCAGAATAAACATTTTTCGTAATAAAAAAGGCAGCACAGAGACGGGAACTCCGCGGTTTTGGACGAAACCAAGCTTGAGCTATCATTTGAGACCAATGACAAGCCAAGAACTCCTGAAAATATATCAGCATATCACACCTGATGTTTGAGAAAACTTAAATTTTCAGAATAAAAATTGTTTGGTAATAAAAAAGGTAGCACAGAGACGGGAACTTCGCGGTTTTCGACGAAACCAAGCTTGTGCTATCATTTGAGACCAATCACAAAACAAGAACTCCTGTTAATATATCAGCATACCACACCTAAAGATTGAGAAAATCGAAATTTCAGAGTTAATTTTTTTCGTTACAAAAAAGGCTGCACAGAGACGGGAACTTGAACTAATCTAAATATGATCTATCATTTAAGTTTAAAAAAAATACTAGAACTCCTGAAAATATCTCAGCATATCACACCTGAAGTTTGAGAAAATTGAAATTTTTAGAGTAAATTTTTTTCGTAATAAAAAAGGCAGCACCGAGATGTGAACTCCGGGTTTTTGCACTAAGCTAAGCATGAGCTATCATTTAAGACCAAAAATAAGCCTAGAACTCTTGAAAATATATCAGCATATCACACCTGTAGTTTGAGAAATTCTAAATTTCAGAGTAAATTTTTTCGTAATAAAAAAGGCAGCACCGAGATGTGAACTCCGAGTTTTCGCACTAAGCTAAGCATGAGCTATCATTTAAGACCAAAAATAAGCCTAGAACTCTTGAAAATATATCAGCATATCACACCTGTAGTTTGAGAAATTCTAAATTTCAGAGTAAATTTTTCGTAATAAAAAAGGCAGCGCAGAGCCTGGAACTGCGTGGTTTTGTACGTAACCGAGCATTAGCTATCGTTTAAGACCAAAAACAAGCCTAGAACTCCTGAAAATATATCAGCATATCACACCTGAAATTTGAGAGAATCTAAATTACAGAGTAATTTTTTTCGTAATAAAAAAAGGCAGCGCAGAGCCAGAAATTTTTACGTAATAAAAAAGGCAGCACAGAGAAAATAACTTCGCGGTTTTCGACGAAACCAAGATTGTCCTATCATTTGAGACCAATAACAAGCTAAGAACTCCTGAAAATATATCAGCATATCACACCTGAAATTTAAGAAAATTGAAATTTTCAGAATAAAATTTTTTCGTACTAAAAAAGGCAGCACAGAGACGGGAACTCCGCGGTTTTGGACGAAACCAAGCTTGAGCTATCATTTAAGACCAATGACAAGCCAAGAACTCCTGAAAATATCTCAGCATATCACACCTGAAGTTTGAGAAAATTGAAATTTTTAGAGTAAATTTTTTTCGTAATAAAAAAGGCAGCACCGAGATGTGAACTCCGAGTTTTCGCACTAAGCTAAGCATGAGCTATCATTTAAGACCAAAAATAAGCCTAGAACTCTTGAAAATATATCAGAATATCACACCTGTAGTTTGAGAAATTCTAAATTTCAGAGTAAATTTTTTCGTAATAAAAAAGGCAGCGCAGAGCCTGGAACTGCGTGGTTCTGTACGTAGCCGAGCATTAGCTATCGTTTAAGACCAAAAACAAGCCTAGAACTCCTGAAAATATATCAGCATATCACACCTGAAATTTGAGAAAATCTAAATTACAGAGTAATTTTTTTCGTAATAAAAAAAGGCAGCGCAGAGCCAGAAACTGCAAGTTTTTGTACGTAACTGAGCATAAGCTATCGTTTCAGACTAAAACCAAGCCCCAAATTCCTGAAAATATATCAGCATATCACATCTTAAATTTGAGAAAATCGAAATTTCAGACTTATTTTTTTCATAGAACATAAGTACACTCAGAGCCAGGAACTACGCGGTTTTGTACGTAACCAAGCATGAGCTATCGTTTGAGACCAAAAGCAAGCCTAGAACTCCTGAAAATATATCAGCATATCACACCTGAAATATGAGAAAATCGATATTTCAAACTTATTTTTTCGCAGAACATAAGTAAACGTAGAGCGCGGAACTCCGCGGTTTTGGACGAAACCAAGCTTAAGCTATCATTTGAGACCAATAACAAGCCAATAACTCCTGAAAATATATCAGCATATCACACCTGAAATTTGAGAAAACTTAAATTTTCAGAATAAACATTTTTCGTAATAAAAAAGGCAGCACAGAGACGGGAACTCCGCGGTTTTGGACGAAACCAAGCTTGAGCTATCATTTGAGACCAATGACAAGCCAAGAACTCCTGAAAATATATCAGCATATCACACCTGATGTTTGAGAAAACTTAAATTTTCAGAATAAAAATTGTTTGGTAATAAAAAAGGTAGCACAGAGACGGGAACTTCGCGGTTTTCGACGAAACCAAGCTTGTGCTATCATTTGAGACCAATCACAAAACAAGAACTCCTGTTAATATATCAGCATACCACACCTAAATATTGAGAAAATCGAAATTTCAGAGTTAATTTTTTTCGTTACAAAAAAGGCTGCACAGAGACGGGAACTTGAACTAATCTAAATATGATCTATCATTTAAGTTTAAAAAAAATCCTAGAACTCCTGAAAATATCTCAGCATATCACACCTGAAATTTGAGAAAATTGAAATTTTTAGAGTAAATTTTTTTCGTAATAAAAAAGGCAGCACCGAGATGTGAACTCCGAGTTTTCGCACTAAGCTAAGCATGAGCTATCATTTAAGACCAAAAATAAGCCTAGAACTCTTGAAACTATATCAGCATATCACACCTGTAGTTTGAGAAAATCTAAATTTCAGAGTAAATTTTTTCGTAATAAAAAAGGCAGCGCAGAGCCTGGAACTGCGTGGTTTTAATCGTAACCGAGCATTAGCTATCGTTTAAGACCAAAAACAAGCCTAGAACTCCTGAAAATATATCAGCATATCACACCTGAAATTTGAGAAAATCTATATTACAGAATAATTTTTTTCGTAATAAAAAAAGGCAGCGCAGAGCCAGAACCTGCAAGTTTTTGTACGTAACCGAGCATAAGCTATCGTTTGAGACTAAAAACAAGCCCCAAATTCCTGAAAATATATCAGCATATCACATCTTAAATTTGAGAAAATCGAAATTTCAGACTTATTTTTTTCATAGAACATAAGTACACTCAGAGCCAGGAACTACGCGGTTTTGTACGTAACCAAGCATGAGCTATCGTTTGAGACCAAAAGCAAGCCTAGAACTCCTGAAAATATATCAGCATATCACACCTGAAATATGAGAAAATCGATATTTCAAACTTATTTTTTCGCAGAACATAAGTAAACGTAGAGCGCGGAATTCCGCGGTTTTGGACGAAACCAAGCTTAAGCTATCATTTGAGACCAATAACAAGCCAATAACTCCTGAAAATAGATCAGCATATCACACCTGAAATTTGAGAAAACTTAAATTTTCAGAATAAAAATTTTTTGGTAATAAAAAAGGCAGTACAGAGACGGGAACTTCGCGGTTTTGGACGAAACCAAGCTTGAGCTATCATTTGAGACCAATGACAAGCCAAGAACTCCTGAAAATATATCAGCATATCACACCTGAAATTTGAGAAAACTTAAATTTTCAGAATAAAAATTGTTTGGTAATAAAAAAGGTAGCACAGAGACGGGAACTTCGCGGTTTTCGACGAAACCAAGCTTGTGCTATCATTTGAGACCAATCACAAAACAAGAACTCCTGTTAATATATCAGCATGCCACACCTAAATATTGAGAAAATCGAAATTTCAGAGTTAATTTTTTTCGTTACAAAAAAGGCTGCACAGAGACGGGAACTTGAACTAATCTAAATATGATCTATCATTTAAGTTTAAAAAAAATACTAGAACTCCTGAAAATATCTCAGCATATCACACCTGAAGTTTGAGAAAATTGAAATTTTTAGAGTAAATTTTTTTCGTAATAAAAAAGGCAGCACCGAGATGTGAACTCCGGGTTTTTGCACTAAGCTAAGCATGAGCTATCATTTAAGACCAAAAATAAGCCTAGAACTCTTGAAAATATATCAGCATATCACACCTGTAGTTTGAGAAATTCTAAATTTCAGAGTAAATTTTTTCGTAATAAAAAAGGCAGCACCGAGATGTGAACTCCGAGTTTTCGCACTAAGCTAAGCATGAGCTATCATTTAAGACCAAAAATAAGCCTAGAACTCTTGAAAATATATCAGCATATCACACCTGTAATTTGAGAAATTCTAAATTTCAGAGTAAATTTTTTCGTAATAAAAAAGGCAGCGCAGAGCCTGGAACTGCGTGGTTTTGTACGTAACCGAGCATTAGCTATCGTTTAAGACCAAAAACAAGCCTAGAACTCCTGAAAATATATCAGCATATCACACCTGAAATTTGAGAGAATCTAAATTACAGAGTAATTTTTTTCGTAATAAAAAAAGGCAGCGCAGAGCCAGAAATTTTTACGTAATAAAAAAGGCAGCACAGAGAAAATAACTTCGCGGTTTTCGACGAAACCAAGATTGTCCTATCATTTGAGACCAATAACAAGCTAAGAACTCCTGAAAATATATCAGCATATCACACCTGAAATTTAAGAAAATTGAAATTTTCAGAATAAAATTTTTTCGTACTAAAAAAGGCAGCACAGAGACGGGAACTCCGCGGTTTTGGACGAAACCAAGCTTGAGCTATCATTTAAGACCAATGACAAGCCAAGAACTCCTGAAAATATCTCAGCATATCACACCTGAAGTTTGAGAAAATTGAAATTTTTAGAGTAAATTTTTTTCGTAATAAAAAAGGCAGCACCGAGATGTGAACTCCGAGTTTTCGCACTAAGCTAAGCATGAGCTATCATTTAAGACCAAAAATAAGCCTAGAACTCTTGAAAATATATCAGAATATCACACCTGTAGTTTGAGAAATTCTAAATTTCAGAGTAAATTTTTTCGTAATAAAAAAGGCAGCGCAGAGCCTGGAACTGCGTGGTTCTGTACGTAGCCGAGCATTAGCTATCGTTTAAGACCAAAAACAAGCCTAGAACTCCTGAAAATATATCAGCATATCACACCTGAAATTTGAGAAAATCTAAATTACAGAGTAATTTTTTTCGTAATAAAAAAAGGCAGCGCAGAGCCAGAAACTGCAAGTTTTTGTACGTAACTGAGCATAAGCTATCGTTTCAGACTAAAACCAAGCCCCAAATTCCTGAAAATATATCAGCATATCACATCTTAAATTTGAGAAAATCGAAATTTCAGACTTATTTTTTTCATAGAACATAAGTACACTCAGAGCCAGGAACTACGCGGTTTTGTACGTAACCAAGCATGAGCTATCGTTTGAGACCAAAAGCAAGCCTAGAACTCCTGAAAATATATCAGCATATCACACCTGAAATATGAGAAAATCGATATTTCAAACTTATTTTTTCGCAGAACATAAGTAAACGTAGAGCGCGGAACTCCGCGGTTTTGGACGAAACCAAGCTTAAGCTATCATTTGAGACCAATAACAAGCCAATAACTCCTGAAAATATATCAGCATATCACACCTGAAATTTGAGAAAACTTAAATTTTCAGAATAAACATTTTTCGTAATAAAAAAGGCAGCACAGAGACGGGAACTCCGCGGTTTTGGACGAAACCAAGCTTGAGCTATCATTTGAGACCAATGACAAGCCAAGAACTCCTGAAAATATATCAGCATATCACACCTGATGTTTGAGAAAACTTAAATTTTCAGAATAAAAATTGTTTGGTAATAAAAAAGGTAGCACAGAGACGGGAACTTCGCGGTTTTCGACGAAACCAAGCTTGTGCTATCATTTGAGACCAATCACAAAACAAGAACTCCTGTTAATATATCAGCATACCACACCTAAAGATTGAGAAAATCGAAATTTCAGAGTTAATTTTTTTCGTTACAAAAAAGGCTGCACAGAGACGGGAACTTGAACTAATCTAAATATGATCTATCATTTAAGTTTAAAAAAAATACTAGAACTCCTGAAAATATCTCAGCATATCACACCTGAAGTTTGAGAAAATTGAAATTTTTAGAGTAAATTTTTTTCGTAATAAAAAAGGCAGCACCGAGATGTGAACTCCGGGTTTTTGCACTAAGCTAAGCATGAGCTATCATTTAAGACCAAAAATAAGCCTAGAACTCTTGAAAATATATCAGCATATCACACCTGTAGTTTGAGAAATTCTAAATTTCAGAGTAAATTTTTTCGTAATAAAAAAGGCAGCACCGAGATGTGAACTCCGAGTTTTCGCACTAAGCTAAGCATGAGCTATCATTTAAGACCAAAAATAAGCCTAGAACTCTTGAAAATATATCAGCATATCACACCTGTAGTTTGAGAAATTCTAAATTTCAGAGTAAATTTTTTCGTAATAAAAAAGGCAGCGCAGAGCCTGGAACTGCGTGGTTTTGTACGTAACCGAGCATTAGCTATCGTTTAAGACCAAAAACAAGCCTAGAACTCCTGAAAATATATCAGCATATCACACCTGAAATTTGAGAGAATCTAAATTACAGAGTAATTTTTTTCGTAATAAAAAAAGGCAGCGCAGAGCCAGAAATTTTTACGTAATAAAAAAGGCAGCACAGAGAAAATAACTTCGCGGTTTTCGACGAAACCAAGATTGTCCTATCATTTGAGACCAATAACAAGCTAAGAACTCCTGAAAATATATCAGCATATCACACCTGAAATTTAAGAAAATTGAAATTTTCAGAATAAAATTTTTTCGTACTAAAAAAGGCAGCACAGAGACGGGAACTCCGCGGTTTTGGACGAAACCAAGCTTGAGCTATCATTTAAGACCAATGACAAGCCAAGAACTCCTGAAAATATCTCAGCATATCACACCTGAAGTTTGAGAAAATTGAAATTTTTAGAGTAAATTTTTTTCGTAATAAAAAAGGCAGCACCGAGATGTGAACTCCGAGTTTTCGCACTAAGCTAAGCATGAGCTATCATTTAAGACCAAAAATAAGCCTAGAACTCTTGAAAATATATCAGAATATCACACCTGTAGTTTGAGAAATTCTAAATTTCAGAGTAAATTTTTTCGTAATAAAAAAGGCAGCGCAGAGCCTGGAACTGCGTGGTTCTGTACGTAGCCGAGCATTAGCTATCGTTTAAGACCAAAAACAAGCCTAGAACTCCTGAAAATATATCAGCATATCACACCTGAAATTTGAGAAAATCTAAATTACAGAGTAATTTTTTTCGTAATAAAAAAAGGCAGCGCAGAGCCAGAAACTGCAAGTTTTTGTACGTAACTGAGCATAAGCTATCGTTTCAGACTAAAACCAAGCCCCAAATTCCTGAAAATATATCAGCATATCACATCTTAAATTTGAGAAAATCGAAATTTCAGACTTATTTTTTTCATAGAACATAAGTACACTCAGAGCCAGGAACTACGCGGTTTTGTACGTAACCAAGCATGAGCTATCGTTTGAGACCAAAAGCAAGCCTAGAACTCCTGAAAATATATCAGCATATCACACCTGAAATATGAGAAAATCGATATTTCAAACTTATTTTTTCGCAGAACATAAGTAAACGTAGAGCGCGGAACTCCGCGGTTTTGGACGAAACCAAGCTTAAGCTATCATTTGAGACCAATAACAAGCCAATAACTCCTGAAAATATATCAGCATATCACACCTGAAATTTGAGAAAACTTAAATTTTCAGAATAAACATTTTTCGTAATAAAAAAGGCAGCACAGAGACGGGAACTCCGCGGTTTTGGACGAAACCAAGCTTGAGCTATCATTTGAGACCAATGACAAGCCAAGAACTCCTGAAAATATATCAGCATATCACACCTGATGTTTGAGAAAACTTAAATTTTCAGAATAAAAATTGTTTGGTAATAAAAAAGGTAGCACAGAGACGGGAACTTCGCGGTTTTCGACGAAACCAAGCTTGTGCTATCATTTGAGACCAATCACAAAACAAGAACTCCTGTTAATATATCAGCATACCACACCTAAAGATTGAGAAAATCGAAATTTCAGAGTTAATTTTTTTCGTTACAAAAAAGGCTGCACAGAGACGGGAACTTGAACTAATCTAAATATGATCTATCATTTAAGTTTAAAAAAAATACTAGAACTCCTGAAAATATCTCAGCATATCACACCTGAAGTTTGAGAAAATTGAAATTTTTAGAGTAAATTTTTTTCGTAATAAAAAAGGCAGCACCGAGATGTGAACTCCGGGTTTTTGCACTAAGCTAAGCATGAGCTATCATTTAAGACCAAAAATAAGCCTAGAACTCTTGAAAATATATCAGCATATCACACCTGTAGTTTGAGAAATTCTAAATTTCAGAGTAAATTTTTTCGTAATAAAAAAGGCAGCACCGAGATGTGAACTCCGAGTTTTCGCACTAAGCTAAGCATGAGCTATCATTTAAGACCAAAAATAAGCCTAGAACTCTTGAAAATATATCAGCATATCACACCTGTAGTTTGAGAAATTCTAAATTTCAGAGTAAATTTTTTCGTAATAAAAAAGGCAGCGCAGAGCCTGGAACTGCGTGGTTTTGTACGTAACCGAGCATTAGCTATCGTTTAAGACCAAAAACAAGCCTAGAACTCCTGAAAATATATCAGCATATCACACCTGAAATTTGAGAGAATCTAAATTACAGAGTAATTTTTTTCGTAATAAAAAAAGGCAGCGCAGAGCCAGAAATTTTTACGTAATAAAAAAGGCAGCACAGAGAAAATAACTTCGCGGTTTTCGACGAAACCAAGATTGTCCTATCATTTGAGACCAATAACAAGCTAAGAACTCCTGAAAATATATCAGCATATCACACCTGAAATTTAAGAAAATTGAAATTTTCAGAATAAAATTTTTTCGTACTAAAAAAGGCAGCACAGAGACGGGAACTCCGCGGTTTTGGACGAAACCAAGCTTGAGCTATCATTTAAGACCAATGACAAGCCAAGAACTCCTGAAAATATCTCAGCATATCACACCTGAAGTTTGAGAAAATTGAAATTTTTAGAGTAAATTTTTTTCGTAATAAAAAAGGCAGCACCGAGATGTGAACTCCGAGTTTTCGCACTAAGCTAAGCATGAGCTATCATTTAAGACCAAAAATAAGCCTAGAACTCTTGAAAGTATATCAGCATATCACACCTGTAGTTTGAGAAAATCTAAATTTCAGAGTAAATTTTTTCGTAATAAAAAAGGCAGCGCAAAGCCTGGAACTGCGTGGTTTTGTTCGTAACCGAGCATTAGCTATCGTTTAAGACCAAAAACAAGCCTAGAACTCCTGAAAATATATCAGCATATCACACCTGAAATTTGAGAAAATCTATATTACAGAATAATTTTTTTCGTAATAAAAAAAGGCAGCGCAGAGCCAGAACCTGCAAGTTTTTGTACGAAACCGAGCATAAGCTATCGTTTGAGACTAAAAACTAGCCCCAAATTCCTGAAAATATATCAGCATATCACATCTTAAATTTGAGAAAATCTAAATTTCAGACTTATTTTTTTCATAGAACATAAGTACACTCAGAGCCAGGAACTACGCGGTTTTGTACGTAACCAAGCATGAGCTATCGTTTGAGACCAAAAGCAAGCCTAGAACTCCTGAAAATATATCAGCATATCACACCTGAAATATGAGAAAATCGATATTTCAAACTTATTTTTTCGCAGAACATAAGTAAACGTAGAGCGCGGAACTCCGCGGTTTTGGACGAAACCAAGCTTAAGCTATCATTTGAGACCAATAACAAGCCAATAACTCCTGAAAATATATCAGCATATCACACCTGAAATTTGAGAAAACTTAAATTTTCAGAATAAACATTTTTCGTAATAAAAAAGGCAGCACAGAGACGGGAACTCCGCGGTTTTGGACGAAACCAAGCTTGAGCTATCATTTGAGACCAATGACAAGCCAAGAACTCCTGAAAATATATCAGCATATCACACCTGATGTTTGAGAAAACTTAAATTTTCAGAATAAAAATTGTTTGGTAATAAAAAAGGTAGCACAGAGACGGGAACTTCGCGGTTTTCGACGAAACCAAGCTTGTGCTATCATTTGAGACCAATCACAAAACAAGAACTCCTGTTAATATATCAGCATACCACACCTAAAGATTGAGAAAATCGAAATTTCAGAGTTAATTTTTTTCGTTACAAAAAAGGCTGCACAGAGACGGGAACTTGAACTAATCTAAATATGATCTATCATTTAAGTTTAAAAAAAATACTAGAACTCCTGAAAATATCTCAGCATATCACACCTGAAGTTTGAGAAAATTGAAATTTTTAGAGTAAATTTTTTTCGTAATAAAAAAGGCAGCACCGAGATGTGAACTCCGGGTTTTTGCACTAAGCTAAGCATGAGCTATCATTTAAGACCAAAAATAAGCCTAGAACTCTTGAAAATATATCAGCATATCACACCTGTAGTTTGAGAAATTCTAAATTTCAGAGTAAATTTTTTCGTAATAAAAAAGGCAGCACCGAGATGTGAACTCCGAGTTTTCGCACTAAGCTAAGCATGAGCTATCATTTAAGACCAAAAATAAGCCTAGAACTCTTGAAAATATATCAGCATATCACACCTGTAGTTTGAGAAATTCTAAATTTCAGAGTAAATTTTTTCGTAATAAAAAAGGCAGCGCAGAGCCTGGAACTGCGTGGTTTTGTACGTAACCGAGCATTAGCTATCGTTTAAGACCAAAAACAAGCCTAGAACTCCTGAAAATATATCAGCATATCACACCTGAAATTTGAGAGAATCTAAATTACAGAGTAATTTTTTTCGTAATAAAAAAAGGCAGCGCAGAGCCAGAAATTTTTACGTAATAAAAAAGGCAGCACAGAGAAAATAACTTCGCGGTTTTCGACGAAACCAAGATTGTCCTATCATTTGAGACCAATAACAAGCTAAGAACTCCTGAAAATATATCAGCATATCACACCTGAAATTTAAGAAAATTGAAATTTTCAGAATAAAATTTTTTCGTACTAAAAAAGGCAGCACAGAGACGGGAACTCCGCGGTTTTGGACGAAACCAAGCTTGAGCTATCATTTAAGACCAATGACAAGCCAAGAACTCCTGAAAATATCTCAGCATATCACACCTGAAGTTTGAGAAAATTGAAATTTTTAGAGTAAATTTTTTTCGTAATAAAAAAGGCAGCACCGAGATGTGAACTCCGAGTTTTCGCACTAAGCTAAGCATGAGCTATCATTTAAGACCAAAAATAAGCCTAGAACTCTTGAAAATATATCAGAATATCACACCTGTAGTTTGAGAAATTCTAAATTTCAGAGTAAATTTTTTCGTAATAAAAAAGGCAGCGCAGAGCCTGGAACTGCGTGGTTCTGTACGTAGCCGAGCATTAGCTATCGTTTAAGACCAAAAACAAGCCTAGAACTCCTGAAAATATATCAGCATATCACACCTGAAATTTGAGAAAATCTAAATTACAGAGTAATTTTTTTCGTAATAAAAAAAGGCAGCGCAGAGCCAGAAACTGCAAGTTTTTGTACGTAACTGAGCATAAGCTATCGTTTCAGACTAAAACCAAGCCCCAAATTCCTGAAAATATATCAGCATATCACATCTTAAATTTGAGAAAATCGAAATTTCAGACTTATTTTTTTCATAGAACATAAGTACACTCAGAGCCAGGAACTACGCGGTTTTGTACGTAACCAAGCATGAGCTATCGTTTGAGACCAAAAGCAAGCCTAGAACTCCTGAAAATATATCAGCATATCACACCTGAAATATGAGAAAATCGATATTTCAAACTTATTTTTTCGCAGAACATAAGTAAACGTAGAGCGCGGAACTCCGCGGTTTTGGACGAAACCAAGCTTAAGCTATCATTTGAGACCAATAACAAGCCAATAACTCCTGAAAATATATCAGCATATCACACCTGAAATTTGAGAAAACTTAAATTTTCAGAATAAACATTTTTCGTAATAAAAAAGGCAGCACAGAGACGGGAACTCCGCGGTTTTGGACGAAACCAAGCTTGAGCTATCATTTGAGACCAATGACAAGCCAAGAACTCCTGAAAATATATCAGCATATCACACCTGATGTTTGAGAAAACTTAAATTTTCAGAATAAAAATTGTTTGGTAATAAAAAAGGTAGCACAGAGACGGGAACTTCGCGGTTTTCGACGAAACCAAGCTTGTGCTATCATTTGAGACCAATCACAAAACAAGAACTCCTGTTAATATATCAGCATACCACACCTAAAGATTGAGAAAATCGAAATTTCAGAGTTAATTTTTTTCGTTACAAAAAAGGCTGCACAGAGACGGGAACTTGAACTAATCTAAATATGATCTATCATTTAAGTTTAAAAAAAATACTAGAACTCCTGAAAATATCTCAGCATATCACACCTGAAGTTTGAGAAAATTGAAATTTTTAGAGTAAATTTTTTTCGTAATAAAAAAGGCAGCACCGAGATGTGAACTCCGGGTTTTTGCACTAAGCTAAGCATGAGCTATCATTTAAGACCAAAAATAAGCCTAGAACTCTTGAAAATATATCAGCATATCACACCTGTAGTTTGAGAAATTCTAAATTTCAGAGTAAATTTTTTCGTAATAAAAAAGGCAGCACCGAGATGTGAACTCCGAGTTTTCGCACTAAGCTAAGCATGAGCTATCATTTAAGACCAAAAATAAGCCTAGAACTCTTGAAAATATATCAGCATATCACACCTGTAGTTTGAGAAATTCTAAATTTCAGAGTAAATTTTTTCGTAATAAAAAAGGCAGCGCAGAGCCTGGAACTGCGTGGTTTTGTACGTAACCGAGCATTAGCTATCGTTTAAGACCAAAAACAAGCCTAGAACTCCTGAAAATATATCAGCATATCACACCTGAAATTTGAGAGAATCTAAATTACAGAGTAATTTTTTTCGTAATAAAAAAAGGCAGCGCAGAGCCAGAAATTTTTACGTAATAAAAAAGGCAGCACAGAGAAAATAACTTCGCGGTTTTCGACGAAACCAAGATTGTCCTATCATTTGAGACCAATAACAAGCTAAGAACTCCTGAAAATATATCAGCATATCACACCTGAAATTTAAGAAAATTGAAATTTTCAGAATAAAATTTTTTCGTACTAAAAAAGGCAGCACAGAGACGGGAACTCCGCGGTTTTGGACGAAACCAAGCTTGAGCTATCATTTAAGACCAATGACAAGCCAAGAACTCCTGAAAATATCTCAGCATATCACACCTGAAGTTTGAGAAAATTGAAATTTTTAGAGTAAATTTTTTTCGTAATAAAAAAGGCAGCACCGAGATGTGAACTCCGAGTTTTCGCACTAAGCTAAGCATGAGCTATCATTTAAGACCAAAAATAAGCCTAGAACTCTTGAAAGTATATCAGCATATCACACCTGTAGTTTGAGAAAATCTAAATTTCAGAGTAAATTTTTTCGTAATAAAAAAGGCAGCGCAAAGCCTGGAACTGCGTGGTTTTGTTCGTAACCGAGCATTAGCTATCGTTTAAGACCAAAAACAAGCCTAGAACTCCTGAAAATATATCAGCATATCACACCTGAAATTTGAGAAAATCTATATTACAGAATAATTTTTTTCGTAATAAAAAAAGGCAGCGCAGAGCCAGAACCTGCAAGTTTTTGTACGAAACCGAGCATAAGCTATCGTTTGAGACTAAAAACTAGCCCCAAATTCCTGAAAATATATCAGCATATCACATCTTAAATTTGAGAAAATCTAAATTTCAGACTTATTTTTTTCATAGAACATAAGTACACTCAGAGCCAGGAACTACGCGGTTTTGTACGTAACCAAGCATGAGCTATCGTTTGAGACCAAAAGCAAGCCTAGAACTCCTGAAAATATATCAGCATATCACACCTGAAATATGAGAAAATCGATATTTCAAACTTATTTTTTCGCAGAACATAAGTAAACGTAGAGCGCGGAACTCCGCGGTTTTGGACGAAACCAAGCTTAAGCTATCATTTGAGACCAATAACAAGCCAATAAGTCCTGAAAATATATCAGCATATCACACCTGAAATTTGAGAAAACTTAAATTTTCAGAATAAAAATTTTTTGGTAATAAAAAAGGCAGCACAGAGACGGGAACTTCGCGGTTTTCGATGAAGCCAAGCATGTGCTATCATTTGAGACCAATAACAAGCCAAGAACTCCTGAAAATATATCAGCATATCACACCTAAAGTTTGAGAAATTCGAAATTTCCGAGTTAATTTTTTTCGTTACAAAAAGGCAGCACAGAGGCGGGAACTATGCGGTTTTGAACTAATCTAAGCATGAGCTATCATTTAAGACTAAAAACAAGCCATAAACTCCTGAAAATATATCAGCATATCACACCTGAAATTTAAAAAAATTGAAATTTTCAGAATAAAATTTTTTCGTAATAAAAAAGGCAGCACAGAGAAGGGAACTTCGCGGTTTTCGACGAAACCAAGATTGTCCTATCATTTGAGACCAATAACAAGCTAAGAACTCCTGTAAATATATCAGCATATCACTCCTAAAATTTAAGAAAATCGAAATTTAAGAGTTAATTTTTTTCGTTACAAAAAAGGCAGCACAGCGGCGGGAACTCCGCGGTTTGGAACTAATCTAAGCATGAGCTATCATTTAAGACTAGAAAGAAGCCATAAACTCCTGAAAATATATCAGCATATCACACCTGAAATTTAAGAAAATTGAAATTTTCAGAATAAAATTTTTTCGTAATAAAAAAGGCAGCACAGAGACGGGAACTCCGCGGTTTTGGACGAAACCAAGCTTGAGCTATCATTTGAGACCAATGACAAGCCAAGAACTCCTGAAAATATCTCAGCATATCACACCTGAAGTTTGAGAAAATTGAAATTTTTAGAGTAAATTTTTTTGGTATAAAAAAGGCAGCACCGAGATGTGAACTCCAAGTTTTCGCACTAAGCTAAGCATGAGCTATCATTTAAGACCAAAAATAAGCCTAGAACTCTTGAAAATATATCAGCATATTACACCTGTAGTTTGAGAAAATCTAAATTTCAGAGTAAATTTTTTCGTAATAAAAAAGGCAGCGCAGAGCCTGGAACTGCGTGGTTTTGTACGTAACCGAGCATTAGCTATCGTTTAAGACCAAAAACAAGCCTAGAACTCCTGAAAATATATCAGCATATCACACCTGAAATTTGAGAAAATCTAAATTACAGAGTAATTTTTTTCGTAATAAAAAAAGGCAGCGCAGAGACGGGAACTCCGCGGTTTTGGACGAAACCAAGCTTGAGCTATCATTTGAGACCAATGACAAGCCAAGAACTCCTGAAAATATCTCAGCATATCACACCTGAAGTTTGAGAAAATTGAAATTTTTAGAGTAAATTTTTTTGGTATAAAAAAGGCAGCACCGAGATGTGAACTCCAAGTTTTCGCACTAAGCTAAGCATGAGCTATCATTTAAGACCAAAAATAAGCCTAGAACTCTTGAAAATATATCAGCATATTACACCTGTAGTTTGAGAAAATCTAAATTTCAGAGTAAATTTTTTCGTAATAAAAAAGGCAGCGCAGAGCCTGGAACTGCGTGGTTTTGTACGTAACCGAGCATTAGCTATCGTTTAAGACCAAAAGCAAGCCTATAACTCCTGAAAATATATCAGCATATCACACCTGAAATATGAGAAAATCGATATTTCAAACTTATTTTTTCGCAGAACATAAGTAAACGTAGAGCGCGGAACTCCGCGGTTTTGGACGAAACCAAGCTTAAGCTATCATTTGAGACCAATAACAAGCCAATAACTCCTGAAAATATATCAGCATATCACACCTGAAATTTGAGAAAACTTAAATTTTCAGAATAAAAATTTTTTGGTAATAAAAAAGGCAGCACAGAGACGGGAACTTCGCGGTTTTCGATGAAGCCAAGCATGTGCTATCATTTGATACCAATAACAAGCTAAGAACTCCTGAAAATATATCAGCATATCACTCCTAAAATTTGAGAAAATCGAAATTTCAGAGTTAATTTTTTTCGTTACAAAAAAGGCAGCACAGAGGCGGGTACTCCGCGGTTTGGAACTAATCTAAGCATGAGCTATCATTTAAGACTAAAAACAAGCCATAAACTCCTGAAAATATATCAGCATATCACACCTGAAATTTAAGAAAATTGAAATTTTCAGAATAAAATTTTTACGTAATAAAAAAGGCAGCACAGAGAAAATAACTTCGCGGTTTTCGACGAAACCAAGATTGTCCTATCATTTGAGACCAATAACAAGCTAAGAACTCCTGAAAATATATCAGCATATCACACCTGAAATTTGAGAAAACTTAAATTTTCAGAATAAAAATTTTTCGTAATAAAAAAGGCAGCACAGAGACGGGAACTCCGCGGTTTTGGACGAAACCAAGCTTGAGCTATCATTTGAGACCAATGACAAGCCAAGAACTCCTGAAAATATATCAGCATATCACACCTGATGTTTGAGAAAACTTAAATTTTCAGAATAAAAATTGTTTGGTAATAAAAAAGGTAGCACAGAGACGGGAACTTCGCGGTTTTCGACGAAACCAAGCTTGTGCTATCATTTGAGACCAATCACAAAACAAGAACTCCTGTTAATATATCAGCATACCACACCTAAAGATTGAGAAAATCGAAATTTCAGAGTTAATTTTTTTCGTTACAAAAAAGGCTGCACAGAGACGGGAACTTGAACTAATCTAAATATGATCTATCATTTAAGTTTAAAAAAAATCCTAGAACTCCTGAAAATATCTCAGCATATCACACCTGAAGTTTGAGAAAATTGAAATTTTTAGAGTAAATTTTTTTCGTAATAAAAAAGGCAGCACCGAGATGTGAACTCCGAGTTTTCGCACTAAGCTAAGCATGAGCTATCATTTAAGACCAAAAATAAGCCTAGAACTCTTGAAACTATATCAGCATATCACACCTGTAGTTTGAGAAAATCTAAATTTCAGAGTAAATTTTTTCGTAATAAAAAAGGCAGCGCAGAGCCTGGAACTGCGTGGTTTTGTACGTAACCGAGCATTAGCTATCGTTTAAGACCAAAAACAAGCCTAGAACTCCTGAAAATATATCAGCATATCACACCTGAAATTTGAGAAAATCTATATTAGAGAATAATTTTTTTCGTAATAAAAAAAGGCAGCGCAGAGCCAGAACCTGCAAGTTTTTGTACGTAACCGAGCATAAGCTATCGTTTGAGAATAAAAATAAGCCCCAAATTCCTGAAAATATATCAGCATATCACATCTTAAATTTGAGAAAATCGAAATTTCAGACTTATTTTTTTCATAGAACATAAGTACACTCAGAGCCAGGAACTACGCGGTTTTGTACGTAACCAAGCATGAGCTATCGTTTGAGACCAAAAGCAAGCCTAGAACTCCTGAAAATATATCAGCATATCACACCTGAAATATGAGAAAATCGATATTTCAAACTTATTTTTTCGCAGAACATAAGTAAACGTAGAGCGCGGAACTCCGCGGTTTTGGACGAAACCAAGCTTAAGCTATCATTTGAGACCAATAACAAGCCAATAACTCCTGAAAATATATCAGCATATCACACCTGAAATTTGAGAAAACTTAAATTTTCAGAATAAAAATTTTTTGGTAATAAAAAAGGCAGCACAGAGACGGGAACTTCGCGGTTTTGGGCGAAACCAAGCTTGAGCTATCATTTTAGACCAATGACAAGCCAAGAACTCCTGAAAATATATCAGCATATCACACCTGAAATTTGAGAAAACTTAAATTTTCAGAATAAAAATTGTTTGGTAATAAAAAAGGTAGCACAGAGACGGGAACTTCGCGGTTTTCGACGAAACCAAGCTTGTGCTATCATTTGAGACCAATCACAAAACAAGAACTCCTGTTAATATATCAGCATACCACACCTAAATATTGAGAAAATCGAAATTTCAGAGTTAATTTTTTTCGTTACAAAAAAGGCTGCACAGAGACGGGAACTTGAACTAATCTAAATACGATCTATCATTTAAGTTTAAAAAAAATACTAGAACTCCTGAAAATATCTCAGCATATCACACCTGAAGTTTGAGAAAATTGAAATTTTTAGAGTAAATTTTTTTCGTAATAAAAAAGGCAGCACCGAGATGTGAACTCCGGGTTTTTGCACTAAGCTAAGCATGAGCTATCATTTAAGACCAAAAATAAGCCTAGAACTCTTGAAAATATATCAGCATATCACACCTGTAGTTTGAGAAATTCTAAATTTCAGAGTAAATTTTTTCGTAATAAAAAAGGCAGCACCGAGATGTGAACTCCGAGTTTTCGCACTAAGCTAAGCATGAGCTATCATTTAAGACCAAAAATAAGCCTAGAACTCTTGAAAATATATCAGCATATCACACCTGTAGTTTGAGAAATTCTAAATTTCAGAGTAAATTTTTTCGTAATAAAAAAGGCAGCGCAGAGCCTGGAACTGCGTGGTTTTGTACGTAACCGAGCATTTGCTATCGTTTAAGACCAAAAACAAGCCTAGAACTCCTGAAAATATATCAGCATATCACACCTGAAATTTGAGAAAATCTAAATTACAGAGTAATTTTTTTCGTAATAAAAAAAGGCAGCGCAGAGCCAAAAACTGCAAGTTTTTGTACGAAACCGAGCATAAGCTATCGTTTGAGACTAAAAACTAGCCCCAAATTCCTGAAAATATATCAGCATATCACATCTTAAATTTGAGAAAATCTAAATTTCAGACTTATTTTTTTCATAGAACATAAGTACACTCAGAGCCAGGAACTACGCGGTTTTGTACGTAACCAAGCATGAGCTATCGTTTGAGACCAAAAGCAAGCCTAGAACTCCTGAAAATATATCAGCATATCACACCTGAAATATGAGAAAATCGATATTTCAAACTTATTTTTTCGCAGAACATAAGTAAACGTAGAGCGCGGAACTCCGCGGTTTTGGACGAAACCAAGCTTAAGCTATCATTTGAGACCAATAACAAGCCAATAAGTCCTGAAAATATATCAGCATATCACACCTGAAATTTGAGAAAACTTAAATTTTCAGAATAAAAATTTTTTGGTAATAAAAAAGGCAGCACAGAGACGGGAACTTCGCGGTTTTCGATGAAGCCAAGCATGTGCTATCATTTGAGACCAATAACAAGCCAAGAACTCCTGAAAATATATCAGCATATCACACCTAAAGTTTGAGAAATTCGAAATTTCCGAGTTAATTTTTTTCGTTACAAAAAGGCAGCACAGAGGCGGGAACTATGCGGTTTTGAACTAATCTAAGCATGAGCTATCATTTAAGACTAAAAACAAGCCATAAACTCCTGAAAATATATCAGCATATCACACCTGAAATTTAAGAAAATTGAAATTTTCAGAATAAAATTTTTACGTAATAAAAAAGGCAGCACAGAGAAAATAACTTCGCGGTTTTCGACGAAACCAAGATTGTCCTATCATTTGAGACCAATAACAAGCTAAGAACTCCTGAAAATATATCAGCATATCACTCCTAAAGTTTGAGAAAATCGAAATTTCAGAGTTAATTTTTTTCGTTACAAAAAAGGCTGCACAGAGACGGGAACTTGAACTAATCTAAATATGATCTATCATTTAAGTTTAAAAAAAATACTAGAACTCCTGAAAATATCTCAGCATATCACACCTGAAGTTTGAGAAAATTGAAATTTTTAGAGTAAATTTTTTTCGTAATAAAAAAGGCAGCACCGAGATGTGAACTCCGGGTTTTTGCACTAAGCTAAGCATGAGCTATCATTTAAGACCAAAAATAAGCCTAGAACTCTTGAAAATATATCAGCATATCACACCTGAAATTTGAGAAAACTTAAATTTTCAGAATAAAAATTTTTCGTAATAAAAAAGGCAGCACAGAGACGGGAACTCCGCGGTTTTGGACGAAACCAAGCTTGAGCTATCATTTGAGACCAATGACAAGCCAAGAACTCCTGAAAATATATCAGCATATCACACCTGATGTTTGAGAAAACTTAAATTTTCAGAATAAAAATTGTTTGGTAATAAAAAAGGTAGCACAGAGACGGGAACTTCGCGGTTTTCGACGAAACCAAGCTTGTGCTATCATTTGAGACCAATCACAAAACAAGAACTCCTGTTAATATATCAGCATACCACACCTAAATATTGAGAAAATCGAAATTTCAGAGTTAATTTTTTTCGTTACAAAAAAGGCTGCACAGAGACGGGAACTTGAACTAATCTAAATATGATCTATCATTTAAGTTTAAAAAAAATCCTAGAACTCCTGAAAATATCTCAGCATATCACACCTGAAATTTGAGAAAATTGAAATTTTTAGAGTAAATTTTTTTCGTAATAAAAAAGGCAGCACCGAGATGTGAACTCCGGGTTTTTGCACTAAGCTAAGCATGAGCTATCATTTGAGACCAATAACAAGCCAATAACTCCTGAAAATATATCAGCATATCACACCTGAAATTTAAGAAAATTGAAATTTTCAGAATAAAATTTTTACGTAATAAAAAAGGCAGCACAGAGAAAATAACTTCGCGGTTTTCGACGAAACCAAGATTGTCCTATCATTTGAGACCAATAACAAGCTAAGAACTCCTGAAAATATATCAGTATATCACTCCTAAAATTTGAGAAAATCGAAATTTCAGAGTTAATTTTTTTCGTTACAAAAAAGGCTGCACAGAGACGGGAACTTGAACTAATCTAAATATGATCTATCATTTAAGTTTAAAAAAAATACTAGAACTCCTGAAAATATCTCAGCATATCACACCTGAAGTTTGAGAAAATTGAAATTTTTAGAGTAAATTTTTTTCGTAATAAAAAAGGCAGCACCGAGATGTGAACTCCGGGTTTTTGCACTAAGCTAAGCATGAGCTATACTTTGAGACCAATAACAAGCCAATAACTCCTGAAAATATATCAGCATATCACACCTGAAATTTGAGAAAACTTAAATTTTCAGAATAAAAATTTTTCGTTATAAAAAAGGCAGCACAGAGACGGGAACTCCGCGGTTTTGGACGAAACCAAGCTTGAGCTATCATTTGAGACCAATGACAAGCCAAGAACTCCTGAAAATATATCAGCATATCACACCTGATGTTTGAGAAAACTTAAATTTTCAGAATAAAAATTGTTTGGTAATAAAAAAGGTAGCACAGAGACGGGAACTTCGCGGTTTTCGACGAAACCAAGCTTGTGCTATCATTTGAGACCAATCACAAAACAAGAACTCCTGTTAATATATCAGCATACCACACCTAAATATTGAGAAAATCGAAATTTCAGAGTTAATTTTTTTCGTTACAAAAAAGGCTGCACAGAGACGGGAACTTGAACTAATCTAAATATGATCTATCATTTAAGTTTAAAAAAAATCCTAGAACTCCTGAAAATATCTCAGCATATCACACCTGAAATTTGAGAAAATTGAAATTTTTAGAGTAAATTTTTTTCGTAATAAAAAAGGCAGCACCGAGATGTGAACTCCGAGTTTTCGCACTAAGCTAAGCATGAGCTATCATTTAAGACCAAAAATAAGCCTAGAACTCTTGAAACTATATCAGCATATCACACCTGTAGTTTGAGAAAATCTAAATTTCAGAGTAAATTTTTTCGTAATAAAAAAGGCAGCGCAGAGCCTGGAACTGCGTGGTTTTGTACGTAACCGAGCATTAGCTATCGTTTAAGACCAAAAACAAGCCTAGAACTCCTGAAAATATATCAGCATATCACACCTGAAATTTGAGAAAATCTATATTACAGAATAATTTTTTTCGTAATAAAAAAAGGCAGCGCAGAGCCAGAACCTGCAAGTTTTTGTACGTAACCGAGCATAAGCTATCGTTTGAGACTAAAAACAAGCCCCAAATTCCTGAAAATATATCAGCATATCACATCTTAAATTTGAGAAAATCGAAATTTCAGACTTATTTTTTTCATAGAACATAAGTACACTCAGAGCCAGGAACTACGCGGTTTTGTACGTAACCAAGCATGAGCTATCGTTTGAGACCAAAAGCAAGCCTAGAACTCCTGAAAATATATCAGCATATCACACCTGAAATATGAGAAAATCGATATTTCAAACTTATTTTTTCGCAGAACATAAGTAAACGTAGAGCGCGGAATTCCGCGGTTTTGGACGAAACCAAGCTTAAGCTATCATTTGAGACCAATAACAAGCCAATAACTCCTGAAAATAGATCAGCATATCACACCTGAAATTTGAGAAAACTTAAATTTTCAGAATAAAAATTTTTTGGTAATAAAAAAGGCAGCACAGAGACGGGAACTTCGCGGTTTTGGACGAAACCAAGCTTGAGCTATCATTTGAGACCAATGACAAGCCAAGAACTCCTGAAAATATATCAGCATATCACACCTGAAATTTGAGAAAACTTAAATTTTCAGAATAAAAATTGTTTGGTAATAAAAAAGGTAGCACAGAGACGGGAACTTCGCGGTTTTCGACGAAACCAAGCTTGTGCTATCATTTGAGACCAATCACAAAACAAGAACTCCTGTTAATATATCAGCATGCCACACCTAAATATTGAGAAAATCGAAATTTCAGAGTTAATTTTTTTCGTTACAGAAAAGGCTGCACAGAGACGGGAACTTGAACTAATCTAAATATGATCTATCATTTAAGTTTAAAAAAAATACTAGAACTCCTGAAAATATCTCAGCATATCACACCTGAAGTTTGAGAAAATTGAAATTTTTAGAGTAAATTTTTTTCGTAATAAAAAAGGCAGCACCGAGATGTGAACTCCGGGTTTTTGCACTAAGCTAAGCATGAGCTATCATTTAAGACCAAAAATAAGCCTAGAACTCTTGAAAATATATCAGCATATCACACCTGTAGTTTGAGAAATTCTAAATTTCAGAGTAAATTTTTTCGTAATAAAAAAGGCAGCACCGAGATGTGAACTCCGAGTTTTCGCACTAAGCTAAGCATGAGCTATCATTTAAGACCAAAAATAAGCCTAGAACTCTTGAAAATATATCAGCATATCACACCTGTAGTTTGAGAAATTCTAAATTTCAGAGTAAATTTTTTCGTAATAAAAAAGGCAGCGCAGAGCCTGGAACTGCGTGGTTTTGTACGTAACCGAGCATTAGCTATCGTTTAAGACCAAAAACAAGCCTAGAACTCCTGAAAATATATCAGCATATCACACCTGAAATTTGAGAGAATCTAAATTACAGAGTAATTTTTTTCGTAATAAAAAAAGGCAGCGCAGAGCCAGAAATTTTTACGTAATAAAAAAGGCAGCACAGAGAAAATAACTTCGCGGTTTTCGACGAAACCAAGATTGTCCTATCATTTGAGACCAATAACAAGCTAAGAACTCCTGAAAATATATCAGCATATCACACCTGAAATTTAAGAAAATTGAAATTTTCAGAATAAAATTTTTTCGTACTAAAAAAGGCAGCACAGAGACGGGAACTCCGCGGTTTTGGACGAAACCAAGCTTGAGCTATCAGTTAAGACCAATGACAAGCCAAGAACTCCTGAAAATATCTCAGCATATCACACCTGAAGTTTGAGAAAATTGAAATTTTTAGAGTAAATTTTTTTCGTAATAAAAAAGGCAGCACCGAGATGTGAACTCCGAGTTTTCGCACTAAGCTAAGCATGAGCTATCATTTAAGACCAAAAATAAGCCTAGAACTCTTGAAAGTATATCAGCATATCACACCTGTAGTTTGAGAAAATCTAAATTTCAGAGTAAATTTTTTCGTAATAAAAAAGGCAGCGCAGAGCCTGGAACTGCGTGGTTTTGTTCGTAACCGAGCATTATCTATCGTTTAAGACCAAAAACAAGCCTAGAACTCCTGAAAATATATCAGCATATCACACCTGAAATTTGAGAAAATCTATATTTCAAACTTATTTTTTCGCAGAACATAAGTAAACGTAGAGCGCGGAACTCCGCGGTTTTGGACGAAACCAAGCTTAAGCTATCATTTGAGACCAATAACAAGCCAATAAGTCCTGAAAATATATCAGCATATCACACCTGAAATTTGAGAAAACTTAAATTTTCAGAATAAAAATTTTTTGGTAATAAAAAAGGCAGCACAGAGACGGGAACTTCGCGGTTTTCGATGAAGCCAAGCATGTGCTATCATTTGAGACCAATAACAAGCCAAGAACTCCTGAAAATATATCAGCATATCACACCTAAAGTTTGAGAAATTCGAAATTTCCGAGTTAATTTTTTTCGTTACAAAAAGGCAGCACAGAGGCGGGAACTATGCGGTTTTGAACTAATCTAAGCATGAGCTATCATTTAAGACTAAAAACAAGCCATAAACTCCTGAAAATATATCAGCATATCACACCTGAAATTTAAAAAAATTGAAATTTTCAGAATAAAATTTTTTCGTAATAAAAAAGGCAGCACAGAGAAGGGAACTTCGCGGTTTTCGACGAAACCAAGATTGTCCTATCATTTGAGACCAATAACAAGCTAAGAACTCCTGTAAATATATCAGCATATCACTCCTAAAATTTAAGAAAATCGAAATTTAAGAGTTAATTTTTTTCGTTACAAAAAAGGCAGCACAGCGGCGGGAACTCCGCGGTTTGGAACTAATCTAAGCATGAGCTATCATTTAAGACTAGAAAGAAGCCATAAACTCCTGAAAATATATCAGCATATCACACCTGAAATTTAAGAAAATTGAAATTTTCAGAATAAAATTTTTTCGTAATAAAAAAGGCAGCACAGAGACGGGAACTCCGCGGTTTTGGACGAAACCAAGCTTGAGCTATCATTTGAGACCAATGACAAGCCAAGAACTCCTGAAAATATCTCAGCATATCACACCTGAAGTTTGAGAAAATTGAAATTTTTAGAGTAAATTTTTTTGGTATAAAAAAGGCAGCACCGAGATGTGAACTCCAAGTTTTCGCACTAAGCTAAGCATGAGCTATCATTTAAGACCAAAAATAAGCCTAGAACTCTTGAAAATATATCAGCATATTACACCTGTAGTTTGAGAAAATCTAAATTTCAGAGTAAATTTTTTCGTAATAAAAAAGGCAGCGCAGAGCCTGGAACTGCGTGGTTTTGTACGTAACCGAGCATTAGCTATCGTTTAAGACCAAAAACAAGCCTAGAACTCCTGAAAATATATCAGCATATCACACCTGAAATTTGAGAAAATCTAAATTACAGAGTAATTTTTTTCGTAATAAAAAAAGGCAGCGCAGAGCCAGAAACTGCAAGTTTTTGTACGTAACCGAGCATAAGCTATCGTTTGAGACTAAAAACAAGCCCCAAATTCCTGAAAATATATCAGCATATCACATCTTAAATTTGAGAAAATCGAAATTTCAGACTTATTTTTTTCATAGAACATAAGTACACTCAGTGCCAGGAACTACGCGGTTTTGTACGTAACCAAGCATGAGCTATCGTTTGAGACCAAAAGCAAGCCTATAACTCCTGAAAATATATCAGCATATCACACCTGAAATATGAGAAAATCGATATTTCAAACTTATTTTTTCGCAGAACATAAGTAAACGTAGAGCGCGGAACTCCGCGGTTTTGGACGAAACCAAGCTTAAGCTATCATTTGAGACCAATAACAAGCCAATAACTCCTGAAAATATATCAGCATATCACACCTGAAATTTGAGAAAACTTAAATTTTCAGAATAAAAATTTTTTGGTAATAAAAAAGGCAGCACAGAGACGGGAACTTCGCGGTTTTCGATGAAGCCAAGCATGTGCTATCATTTGATACCAATAACAAGCTAAGAACTCCTGAAAATATATCAGCATATCACTCCTAAAATTTGAGAAAATCGAAATTTCAGAGTTAATTTTTTTCGTTACAAAAAAGGCAGCACAGAGGCGGGTACTCCGCGGTTTGGAACTAATCTAAGCATGAGCTATCATTTAAGACTAAAAACAAGCCATAAACTCCTGAAAATATATCAGCATATCACACCTGAAATTTAAGAAAATTGAAATTTTCAGAATAAAATTTTTACGTAATAAAAAAGGCAGCACAGAGAAAATAACTTCGCGGTTTTCGACGAAACCAAGATTGTCCTATCATTTGAGACCAATAACAAGCTAAGAACTCCTGAAAATATATCAGCATATCACACCTGAAATTTGAGAAAACTTAAATTTTCAGAATAAAAATTTTTCGTAATAAAAAAGGCAGCACAGAGACGGGAACTCCGCGGTTTTGGACGAAACCAAGCTTGAGCTATCATTTGAGACCAATGACAAGCCAAGAACTCCTGAAAATATATCAGCATATCACACCTGATGTTTGAGAAAACTTAAATTTTCAGAATAAAAATTGTTTGGTAATAAAAAAGGTAGCACAGAGACGGGAACTTCGCGGTTTTCGACGAAACCAAGCTTGTGCTATCATTTGAGACCAATCACAAAACAAGAACTCCTGTTAATATATCAGCATACCACACCTAAAGATTGAGAAAATCGAAATTTCAGAGTTAATTTTTTTCGTTACAAAAAAGGCTGCACAGAGACGGGAACTTGAACTAATCTAAATATGATCTATCATTTAAGTTTAAAAAAAATCCTAGAACTCCTGAAAATATCTCAGCATATCACACCTGAAGTTTGAGAAAATTGAAATTTTTAGAGTAAATTTTTTTCGTAATAAAAAAGGCAGCACCGAGATGTGAACTCCGAGTTTTCGCACTAAGCTAAGCATGAGCTATCATTTAAGACCAAAAATAAGCCTAGAACTCTTGAAACTATATCAGCATATCACACCTGTAGTTTGAGAAAATCTAAATTTCAGAGTAAATTTTTTCGTAATAAAAAAGGCAGCGCAGAGCCTGGAACTGCGTGGTTTTGTACGTAACCGAGCATTAGCTATCGTTTAAGACCAAAAACAAGCCTAGAACTCCTGAAAATATATCAGCATATCACACCTGAAATTTGAGAAAATCTATATTACAGAATAATTTTTTTCGTAATAAAAAAAGGCAGCGCAGAGCCAGAACCTGCAAGTTTTTGTACGTAACCGAGCATAAGCTATCGTTTGAGACTAAAAATAAGCCCCAAATTCCTGAAAATATATCAGCATATCACATCTTAAATTTGAGAAAATCGAAATTTCAGACTTATTTTTTTCATAGAACATAAGTACACTCAGAGCCAGGAACTACGCGGTTTTGTACGTAACCAAGCATGAGCTATCGTTTGAGACCAAAAGCAAGCCTAGAACTCCTGAAAATATATCAGCATATCACACCTGAAATATGAGAAAATCGATATTTCAAACTTATTTTTTCGCAGAACATAAGTAAACGTAGAGCGCGGAACTCCGCGGTTTTGGACGAAACCAAGCTTAAGCTATCATTTGAGACCAATAACAAGCCAATAACTCCTGAAAATATATCAGCATATCACACCTGAAATTTGAGAAAACTTAAATTTTCAGAATAAAAATTTTTTGGTAATAAAAAAGGCAGCACAGAGACGGGAACTTCGCGGTTTTGGACGAAACCAAGCTTGAGCTATCATTTGAGACCAATGACAAGCCAAGAACTCCTGAAAATATATCAGCATATCACACCTGAAATTTGAGAAAACTTAAATTTTCAGAATAAAAATTGTTTGGTAATAAAAAAGGTAGCACAGAGACGGGAACTTCGCGGTTTTCGACGAAACCAAGCTTGTGCTATCATTTGAGACCAATCACAAAACAAGAACTCCTGTTAATATATCAGCATACCACACCTAAATATTGAGAAAATCGAAATTTCAGAGTTAATTTTTTTCGTTACAAAAAAGGCTGCACAGAGACGGGAACTTGAACTAATCTAAATATGATCTATCATTTAAGTTTAAAAAAAATACTAGAACTCCTGAAAATATCTCAGCATATCACACCTGAAGTTTGAGAAAATTGAAATTTTTAGATTAAATTTTTTTCGTAATAAAAAAGGCAGCACCGAGATGTGAACTCCGGGTTTTTGCACTAAGCTAAGCATGAGCTATCATTTAAGACCAAAAATAAGCCTAGAACTCTTGAAAATATATCAGCATATCACACCTGTAGTTTGAGAAATTCTAAATTTCAGAGTAAATATTTTCGTAATAAAAAAGGCAGCACCGAGATGTGAACTCCGAGTTTTCGCACTAAGCTAAGCATGAGCTATCATTTAAGACCAAAAATAAGCCTAGAACTCTTGAAAATATATCAGCATATCACACCTGTAGTTTGAGAAATTCTAAATTTCAGAGTAAATTTTTTCGTAATAAAAAAGGCAGCGCAGAGCCTGGAACTGCGTGGTTTTGTACGTAACCGAGCATTAGCTATCGTTTAAGACCAAAAACAAGCCTAGAACTCCTGAAAATATATCAGCATATCACACCTGAAATTTGAGAAAATCTAAATTACAGAGTAATTTTTTTCGTAATAAAAAAAGGCAGCGCAGAGCCAGAAACTGCAAGTTTTTGTACGAAACCGAGCATAAGCTATCGTTTGAGACTAAAAACTAGCCCCAAATTCCTGAAAATATATCAGCATATCACATCTTAAATTTGAGAAAATCTAAATTTCAGACTTATTTTTTTCATAGAACATAAGTACACTCAGAGCCAGGAACTACGCGGTTTTGTACGTAACCAAGCATGAGCTATCGTTTGAGACCAAAAACAAGCCTAGAACTCCTGAAAATATATCAGCATATCACACCTGAAATATGAGAAAATCGATATTTCAAACTTATTTTTTCGCAGAACATAAGTAAACGTAGAGCGCGGAACTCCGCGGTTTTGGACGAAACCAAGCTTAAGCTATCATTTGAGACCAATAACAAGCCAATAAGTCCTGAAAATATATCAGCATATCACACCTGAAATTTGAGAAAACTTAAATTTTCAGAATAAAAATTTTTTGGTAATAAAAAAGGCAGCACAGAGACGGGAACTTCGCGGTTTTCGATGAAGCCAAGCATGTGCTATCATTTGAGACCAATAACAAGCCAAGAACTCCTGAAAATATATCAGCATATCACACCTAAAGTTTGAGAAATTCGAAATTTCCGAGTTAATTTTTTTCGTTACAAAAAGGCAGCACAGAGGCGGGAACTATGCGGTTTTGAACTAATCTAAGCATGAGCTATCATTTAAGACTAAAAACAAGCCATAAACTCCTGAAAATATATCAGCATATCACACCTGAAATTTAAGAAAATTGAAATTTTCAGAATAAAATTTTTACGTAATAAAAAAGGCAGCACAGAGAAAATAACTTCGCGGTTTTCGACGAAACCAAGATTGTCCTATCATTTGAGACCAATAACAAGCTAAGAACTCCTGAAAATATATCAGCATATCACTCCTAAAGTTTGAGAAAATCGAAATTTCAGAGTTAATTTTTTTCGTTACAAAAAAGGCAGCACAGAGGCGGGAACTCCGCGGTTTGGAACTAATCTAAGCATGAGCTATCATTTAAGACTAGAAAGAAGCCATAAACTCCTGAAAATATATCAGCATATCACACCTGAAATTTAAGAAAATTGAAATTTTCAGAATAAAATTTTTTCGTAATAAAAAAGGCAGCACAGAGACGGGAACTCCATGGTTTTGGACGAAGCCAAGCTTGAGCTATCATTTGAGACCAATGACTAGTCAAGAACTCCTGAAAATATCTCAGCATATCACACCTGAAGTTTGAGAAAATTGAAATTTTTAGAGTAAATTTTTTTCGTAATAAAAAAGGCAGCACCGAGATGTGAACTCCGAGTTTTCGCACTAAGCTAAGCATGAGCTATCATTTAAGACCAAAAATAAGCCTAGAACTCTTGAAAATATATCAGCATATTACACCTGTAGTTTGAGAAAATCTAAATTTCAGAGTAAATTTTTTCGTAATAAAAAAGGCAGCGCAGAGCCTGGAACTGCATGGTTTTGTACGTAACCGAGCATTAGCTATCGTTTAAGACCAAAAAGAAGCCTAGAACTCCTGAAAATATATCAGCATATCACACCTGAAATTTGAGAAAATCTAAATTACAGAGTAATTTTTTTCGTAATAAAAAAAGGTAGCGCAGAGATAAAAACTGCAAGTTTTTGTACGTAACCGAGCATAAGCTATCGTTTGAGACTAAAAACAAGCCCCAAATTCCTGAAAATATATCAGCATATCACATCTTAAATTTGAGAAAATCGAAATTTCAGACTTATTTTTTTCATAGAACATAAGTACACTCGGAGCCAGGAACTACGCGGTTTTGTACGTAACCAAGCATGAGCTATCGTTTGAGACCAAAAGCAAGCCTAGAACTCCTGAAAATATATCAGCATATCACACCTGAAATATGAGAAAATCGATATTTCAAACTTATTTTTTCGCAGAACATAAGTAAACGTAGAGCGCGGAACTCCGCGGTTTTGGACGAAACCAAGCTTAAGCTATCATTTGAGACCAATAACAAGCCAATAACTCCTGAAAATATATCAGCATATCACACCTGAAATTTGAGAAAACTTAAATTTTCAGAATAAAAATTTTTTGGTAATAAAAAAGGCAGCACAGAGACGGGAACTTCGCGGTTTTCGATGAAGCCAAGCATGTGCTATCATTTGATACCAATAACAAGCTAAGAACTCCTGAAAATATATCAGCATATCACTCCTAAAATTTGAGAAAATCGAAATTTCAGAGTTAATTTTTTTCGTTACAAAAAAGGCAGCACAGAGGCGAGTACTCCGCGGTTTGGAACTAATCTAAGCATGAGCTATCATTTATGACTAAAAACAAGCCATAAACTCCTGAAAATATATCAGCATATCACACCTGAAATTTAAGAAAATTGAAATTTTCAGAATAAAATTTTTTCGTAATAAAAAAGGCAGCACAGAGACGGGACCTCCGCGGTTTTCGACGAAACCAAGCTTGTGCTATCATTTGAGACCAATCACAAAACAAGAACTCCTGTTAATATATCAGCATACCACACCTAAAGATTGAGAAAATCGAAATTTCAGAGTTAATTTTTTTCGTTACAAAAAAGGCTGCACAGAGACGGGAACTTGAACTAATCTAAATATGATCTATCATTTAAGTTTAAAAAAAATCCTAGAACTCCTGAAAATATCTCAGCATATCACACCTGAAGTTTGAGAAAATTGAAATTTTTAGAGTAAATTTTTTTCGTAATAAAAAAGGCAGCACCGAGATGTGAACTCCGAGTTTTCGCACTAAGCTAAGCATGAGCTATCATTTAAGACCAAAAATAAGCCTAGAACTCTTGAAAATATATCAGAATATCACACCTGTAGTTTGAGAAATTCTAAATTTCAGAGTAAATTTTTTCGTAAAAAAAAAGGCAGCGCAGAGCCTGGAACTGCGTGGTTCTGTACGTAGCCGAGCATTAGCTATCGTTTAAGACCAAAAACAAGCCTAGAACTCCTGAAAATATATCAGCATATCACACCTGAAATTTGAGAAAATCTAAATTACAGAGTAATTTTTTTCGTAATAAAAAAAGGCAGCGCAGAGCCAGAAACTGCAAGTTTTTGTACGTAACTGAGCATAAGCTATCGTTTCAGACTAAAACCAAGCCCCAAATTCCTGAAAATATATCAGCATATCACATCTTAAATTTGAGAAAATCGAAATTTCAGACTTATTTTTTTCATAGAACATAAGTACACTCAGAGCCAGGAACTACGCGGTTTTGTACGTAACCAAGCATGAGCTATCGTTTGAGACCAAAAGCAAGCCTAGAACTCCTGAAAATATATCAGCATATCACACCTGAAATATGAGAAAATCGATATTTCAAACTTATTTTTTCGCAGAACATAAGTAAACGTAGAGCGCGGAACTCCGCGGTTTTGGACGAAACCAAGCTTAAGCTATCATTTGAGACCAATAACAAGCCAATAACTCCTGAAAATATATCAGCATATCACACCTGAAATTTGAGAAAACTTAAATTTTCAGAATAAAAATTTTTCGTAATAAAAAAGGCAGCACAGAGACGGGAACTCCGCGGTTTTGGACGAAACCAAGCTTGAGCTATCATTTGAGACCAATGACAAGCCAAGAACTCCTGAAAATATATCAGCATATCACACCTGATGTTTGAGAAAACTTAAATTTTCAGAATAAAAATTGTTTGGTAATAAAAAAGGTAGCACAGAGACGGGAACTTCGCGGTTTTCGACGAAACCAAGCTTGTGCTATCATTTGAGACCAATCACAAAACAAGAACTCCTGTTAATATATCAGCATACCACACCTAAAGATTGAGAAAATCGAAATTTCAGAGTTAATTTTTTTCGTTACAAAAAAGGCTGCACAGAGACGGGAACTTGAACTAATCTAAATATGATCTATCATTTAAGTTTAAAAAAAATCCTAGAACTCCTGAAAATATCTCAGCATATCACACCTGAAGTTTGAGATAATTGAAATTTTTAGAGTAAATTTTTTTCGTAATAAAAAAGGCAGCACCGAGATGTGAACTCCGAGTTTTCGCACTAAGCTAAGCATGAGCTATCATTTAAGACCAAAAATAAGCCTAGAACTCTTGAAACTATATCAGCATATCACACCTGTAGTTTGAGAAAATCTAAATTTCAGAGTAAATTTTTTCGTAATAAAAAAGGCAGCGCAGAACCTGGAACTGCGTGGTTTTGTTCGTAACCGAGCATTAGCTATCGTTTAAGACCAAAAACAAGCCTAGAACTCCTGAAAATATATCAGCATATCACACCTGAAATTTGAGAAAATCTATATTACAGAATAATTTTTTTCGTAATAAAAAAAGGCAGCGCAGAGCCAGAACCTGCAAGTTTTTGTACGAAACCGAGCATAAGCTATCGTTTGAGACTAAAAACTAGCCCCAAATTCCTGAAAATATATCAGCATATCACATCTTAAATTTGAGAAAATCTAAATTTCAGACTTATTTTTTTCATAGAACATAAGTACACTCAGAGCCAGGAACTACGCGGTTTTGTACGTAACCAAGCATGAGCTATCGTTTGAGACCAAAAGCAAGCCTAGAACTCCTGAAAATATATCAGCATATCACACCTGAAATATGAGAAAATCGATATTTCAAACTTATTTTTTCGCAGAACATAAGTAAACGTAGAGCGCGGAACTCCGCGGTTTTGGACGAAACCAAGCTTAAGCTATCATTTGAGACCAATAACAAGCCAATAAGTCCTGAAAATATATCAGCATATCACACCTGAAATTTGAGAAAACTTAAATTTTCAGAATAAAAATTTTTTGGTAATAAAAAAGGCAGCACAGAGACGGGAACTTCGCGGTTTTCGATGAAGCCAAGCATGTGCTATCATTTGAGACCAATAACAAGCCAAGAACTCCTGAAAATATATCAGCATATCACACCTAAAGTTTGAGAAATTCGAAATTTCCGAGTTAATTTTTTTCGTTACAAAAAGGCAGCACAGAGGCGGGAACTATGCGGTTTTGAACTAATCTAAGCATGAGCTATCATTTAAGACTAAAAACAAGCCATAAACTCCTGAAAATATATCAGCATATCACACCTGAAATTTAAGAAAATTGAAATTTACAGAATAAAATTTTTACGTAATAAAAAAGGCAGCACAGAGAAGGGAACTTCGCGGTTTTCGACGAAACCAAGATTGTCCTATCATTTGAGACCACTAACAAGCTCAGAACTCCTGTAAATATATTAGCATATCACTCCTAAAATTTGAGAAAATCGAAATTTAAGATTTAATTTTTTTCGTTACAAAAAAGGCAGCACAGAGGCGGGAACTCCGCGGTTTGGAACTAATCTAAGCATGAGCTATCATTTAAGACTAAAAACAAGCCATAAACTCCTGAAAATATATCAGCATATCACACCTGAAATTTAAAAAAATTGAAATTTTCAGAATAAAAATTTTTCGTAATAAAAAAGGCAGCACAGAGACGGGAACTCCGCGGTTTTGGACGAAACCAAGCTTGAGCTATCATTTGAGACCAATGACAAGCCATGAACTCCTGAAAATATATCAGCATATCACACCTGATGTTTGAGAAAACTTAAATTTTCAGAATAAAAATTGTTTGGTAATAAAAAAGGTAGCACAGAGACGGGAACTTCGCGGTTTTCGACGAAACCAAGCTTGTGCTATCATTTGAGACCAATCACAAAACAAGAACTCCTGTTAATATATCAGCATACCACACCTAAAGATTGAGAAAATCGAAATTTCAGAGTTAATTTTTTTCGTTACAAAAAAGGCTGCACAGAGACGGGAACTTGAACTAATCTAAATATGATCTATCATTTAAGTTTAAAAAAAATCCTAGAACTCCTGAAAATATCTCAGCATATCACACCTGAAGTTTGAGAAAATTGAAATTTTTAGAGTAAATTTTTTTCGTAATAAAAAGGCAGCACCGAGATGTGAACTCCGGGATTTTGCACTAAGCTAAGCATGAGCTATCATTTAAGACCAAAAATAAGCCAAGAACTCTTGAAAATATATCAGCATATCACACCTGTAGTTTGAGAAATTCTAAATTTCAGAGTAAATTTTTTCGTAATAAAAAAGGCAGCACCGAGATGTGAACTCCGAGTTTTCGCACTAAGCTAAGCATGAGCTATCATTTAAGACCAAAAATAAGCCTAGAACTCTTGAAAATATATCAGCATATCACACCTGAAATTTGAGAAAATCTAAATTACAGAGTAATTTTTTTCGTAATAAAAAAAGGCAGCGCAGAGCCAGAAACTGCAAGTTTTTGTACGTAACCGAGCATAAGCTATCGTTTGAGACTAAAAACAAGCCCCAAATTCCTGAAAATATATCAGCATATCACATCTTAAATTTGAGAAAATCGAAATTTCAGACTTATTTTTTCATAGAACATAAGTACACTCAGAGCCAGGAACTACGCGGTTTTGTACGTAACCAAGCATGAGCTATCGTTTGAGACCAAAAGCAAGCCTAGAACTCCTGAAAATATATCAGCATATCACACCTGAAATATGAGAAAATCGATATTTCAAACTTATTTTTTCGCAGAACATAAGTAAACGTAGAGCGCGGAACTCCGCGGTTTTGGACGAAACCAAGCTTAAGCTATCATTTGAGACCAATAACAAGCCAATAACTCCTGAAAATATATCAGCATATCACACCTGAAATTTGAGAAAACTTAAATTTTCAGAATAAAAATTTTTTGGTAGTAAAAAAGGCAGCACAGAGACGGGAACTTCGCGGTTTTCGATGAAGCCAAGCATGTGCTATCATTTGAGACCAATAACAAGCCAAGAACTCCTGAAAATATATAATCATATCACACCTAAAATTTGAGAAATTCGAAATTTCAGAGTTAATTTTTTTCGTTACAAAAAAGGCAGCACAGAGGCGGGAACTCCGCGGTTTGGAACTAATCTAAGCATGAGCTATCATGTAAGACTAAAAACAAGCCATAAACTCCTGAAAATATATCAGCATATCACACCTGAAATTTAAAAAAATTGAAATTTTCAGAATAAAATTTTTTCGTAATAAAAAAGGCAGCACAGAGAAGGGAACTTCGCGGTTTTCAACGAAAAGAAGATTGTCCTATCATTTGAGACCAATAACAAGCTAAGAACTCCTGTAAATATATCAGCATATCACTCCTAAAGTTTGAGAAAATCGAAATTTCAGATTTAATTTTTTTCGTTACAAAAAAGGCAGCACAGAGGCGGGAACTCCGCGGTTTGGAACTAATCTAAGCATGAGCTATCATTAAAGACTAAAAACAAGCCATAAACTCCTGAAAATATATCAGCATATCACACCTGAAATTTAAAAAAATTGAAATTTTCAGAATAAAAATTTTTCGTAATAATAAAGGCAGCACAGAGACGGGAACTCCGCGGTTTTGGACCAAACCAAGCTTGAGCTATCATTTGAGACCAATGACAAGCCAAGAACTCTTGAAAATATATCAGCATATCACACCTGATGTTTGAGAAAACTTAAATTTTCAGAATAAAAATTGTTTGGTAATAAAAAAGGTAGCACAGAGACGGGAACTTCGCGGTTTTCGACGAAACCAAGCTTGTGCTATCATTTGAGACCAATCACAAAACAAGAACTCCTGTTAATATATCAGCATACCACACCTAAAGATTGAGAAAATCGAAATTTCAGAGTTAATTTTTTTCGTTACAAAAAAGGCTGCACAGAGACGGGAACTTGAACTAATCTAAATATGATCTATCATTTAAGTTTAAAAAAAATCCTAGAACTCCTGAAAATATCTCAGCATATCACACTTGAAGTTTGAGAAAATTGAAATTTTTAGAGTAAATTTTTTTCGTAATAAAAAAGGCAGCACCGAGATGTAAACTCCGAGTTTTCACACTAAGCTAAGCATGAGCTATCATTTAAGACCAAAAATAAGCCTAGAACTCTTGAAAATATATCAGCATATCACACCTGTAGTTTGAGAAAATCTAAATTTCAGAGTAAATTTTTTCGTAATAAAAAAGGCAGCGCAGAGCCTGGAACTGCGTGGTTTTGTACGTAACCGAGCATTAGCTATCGTTTAAGACCAAAAACAAGCCTAGAACTCCTGAAAATATATCAGCATATCACACCTGAAATTTGAGAAAATCTATATTACAGAATAATTTTTTTCGTAATAAAAAAAGGCAGCGCAGAGCCAGAAACTGCAAGTTTTTGTACGTACCCGAGCATACGCTATCGTTTGAGACTAAAAACAAGCCCCAAATTCCTGAAAATATATCAGCATATCACATCTTAAATTTGAGAAAATCGAAATTTCAGACTTATTTTTTTCATAGAACATAAGTACACTCAGAGCCAGGAACTACGCGGTTTTGTACGTAACCAAGCATGAGCTATCGTTTGAGACCAAAAGCAAGCCTAGAACTCCTGAAAATATATCAGCATATCACACCTGAAATATGAGAAAATCGATATTTCAAACTTATTTTTTCGCAGAACATAAGTAAACGTAGAGCGCGGAACTCCGCGGTTTTGGACGAAACCAAGCTTAAGCTATCATTTGAGACCAATAACAAGCCAATAACTCCTGAAAATATATCAGCATATCACACCTGAAATTTGAGAAAACTTAAATTTTCAGAATAAAAATTTTTTGGTAATAAAAAAGGCAGCACAGAGACGGGAACTTCGCGGTTTTGGACGAAGCCAAGCTTGAGCTATCATTTGAGACCAATGACAAGCCAAGAACTCCTGAAAATATATCAGCATATCACACCTGAAATTTGAGAAAACTTAAATTTTCAGAATAAAAATTGTTTGGTAATAAAAAAGGTAGCACAGAGACGGGAACTTCGCGGTTTTCGACGAAACCAAGCTTGTGCTATCATTTGAGACCAATCACAAAACAAGAACTCCTGTTAATATATCAGCATACCACACCTAAATATTGAGAAAATCGAAATTTCAGAGTTAATTTTTTTCGTTACACAAAAGGCTGCACAGAGACGGGAACTTGAACTAATCTAAATATGATCTATCATTTAAGTTTAAAAAAAATCCTAGAACTCCTGAAAATATCTCAGCATATCACACCTGAAGTTTGAGAAAATTGAAATTTTTAGAGTAAATTTTTTTCGTAATAAAAAAGGCAGCACCGAGATGTGAACTCCGGGTTTTTGCACTAAGCTAAGCATGAGCTATCATTTAAGACCAAAAATAAGCCTAGAACTCTTGAAAATATATCAGCATATCACACCTGTAGTTTGAAAAATTCTAAATTTCAGAGTAAATTTTTTCGTAATAAAAAAGGCAGCACCGAGATGTGAACTCCGAGTTTTCGCACTAAGCTAAGCATGAGCTATCATTTAAGACCAAAAATAAGCCTAGAACTCTTGAAAATATATCAGCATATCACACCTGTAGTTTGAGAAATTCTAAATTTCAGAGTAAATTTTTTCGTAATAAAAAAGGCAGCGCAGAGCCTGGAACTGCGTGGTTTTGTACGTAACCGAGCATTAGCTATCGTTTAAGACCAAAAACAAGCCTAGAACTCCTGAAAACATATCAGCATATCACACCTGATGTTTGAGAAAACTTAAATTTTCAGAATAAAAATTGTTTGGTAATAAAAAAGGTAGCACAGAGACGGGAACTTCGCGGTTTTCGACGAAACCAAGCTTGTGCTATCATTTGAGACCAATCACAAAACAAGAACTCCTGTTAATATATCAGCATACCACACCTAAAGATTGAGAAAATCGAAATTTCAGAGTTAATTTTTTTCGTTACAAAAAAGGCTGCACAGAGACGGGAACTTGAACTAATCTAAATATGATCTATCATTTAAGTTTAAAAAGAATCCTAGAACTCCTGAAAATATCTCAGCATATCACACCTGAAGTTTGAGAAAATTGAAATTTTTAGAGTAAATTTTTTTCGTAATAAAAAAGGCAGCACCGAGATGTGAACTCCGGGTTTTTGCACTAAGCTAAGCATGAGCTATCATTTAAGACCAAAAATAAGCCTAGAACTCTTGAAAATATATCAGCATATCACACCTGTAGTTTGAGAAATTCTAAATTTCAGAGTAAATTTTTTCGTAATAAAAAAGGCAGGACCGAGATGTGAACTCCGAGTTTTCGCACTAAGCTAAGCATGAGCTATCATTTAAGACCAAAAATAAGCCTAGAACTCTTGAAAATATATCAGCATATCACACCTGTAGTTTGAGAAATTCTAAATTTCAGAGTAAATTTTTTCGTAATAAAAAAGGCAGCGCAGAGCCTGGAACTGCGTGGTTTTGTACGTAGCCGAGCATTAGCTATCGTTTAAGACCAAAAACAAGCCTAGAACTCCTGAAAATATATCAGCATATCACACCTGAAATTTGAGAAAATCTAAATTACAGAGTAATTTTTTTCGTAATAAAAAAAGGCAGCGCAGAGCCAGAAACTGCAAGTTTTTGTACGTAACCGAGCATAAGCTATCGTTTGAGACTAAAAACAAGCCCCAAATTCCTGAAAATATATCAGCATATCACATCTTAAATTTGAGAAAATCGAAATTTCAGACTTATTTTTTTCATAGAACATAAGTACACTCAGAGCCAGGAACTACGCGGTTTTGTACGTAACCAAGCATGAGCTATCGTTTGAGACCAAAAGCAAGCCTAGAACTCCTGAAAATATATCAGCATATCACACCTGAAATATGAGAAAATCGATATTTCAAACTTATTTTTTCGCAGAACATAAGTAAACGTAGAGCGCGGAACTCCGCGGTTTTGGACGAAACCAAGCTTAAGCTATCATTTGAGACCAATAACAAGCCAATAACTCCTGAAAATATATCAGCATATCACACCTGAAATTTGAGAAAACTTAAATTTTCAGAATAAAAATTTTCACACCTAAAGTTTGAGAAATTCGAAATTTCAGAGTTAATTTTTTTCGTTACAAAAAAGGCAGCACAGAGGCGGGAACTCCGCGGTTTGGAACTAATCTAAGCATGAGCTATCATTTAAGACTAAAAACAAGCCATAAACTCCTGAAAATATATCAGCATATCACACCTGAAATTTAAAAAAATTGAAATTTTCAGAATAAAATTTTTTCGTAATAAAAAAGGCAGCACAGAGAAGGGAACTTCGCGGTTTTCGACGAAACCAAGATTGTCCTATCATTTGAGACCAATAACAAGCTCAGAACTCCTGTAAGTATATCAGCATATCACTCCTAAAATTTGAGGAAATCGAAATTTCAGATTTAATTTTTTTCGTTACAAAAAAGGCAGCACAGAGGCGGGAACTCCGCGGTTTGGAACTAATCTAAGCATGAGCTATCATTTAAGACTAAAAACAAGCCATAAACTCCTGAAAATATATCAGCATATCACACCTGAAATTTAAAAAAATTGAAATTTTCAGAATAAAAATTTTTCGTAATAAAAAAGGCAGCACAGAGACGGGAACTCCGCGGTTTTGGACGAAACCAAGCTTGAGCTATCATTTGAGACCAATGACAAGCCAAGAACTCCTGAAAATATATCAGCATATCACACCTGATGTTTGAGAAAACTTAAATTTTCAGATTAAAAATTGTTTGGTAATAAAAAAGGTAGCACAGAAACGGGAACTTCGCGGTTTTCGACGAAACCAAGCTTGTGCTATCATTTGAAACCAATCACAAAACAAGAACTCCTGTTAATATATCAGCATACCACACCTAAAGATTGAGAAAATCGAAATTTCAGAGTTAATTTTTTTCGTTACAAAAAAGGCTGCACAGGGACGGGAACTTGAACTAATCTAAATATGATCTATCATTTAAGTTTAAAAAAAATCCTAGAACTCCTGAAAATATCTCAGCATATCACACCTGAAATTTGAGAAAATTGAAATTTTTAGAGTAAATTTTTTTCGTAATAAAAAAGGCAGCACCGAGATGTGAACTCCGAGTTTTCGCACTAAGCTAAGCATGAGCTATCATTTAAGACCAAAAATAAGCCTAGAACTCTTGAAACTATATCAGCATATCACACCTGTAGTTTGAGAAAATCTAAATTTCAGAGTAAATTTTTTCGTAATAAAAAAGGCAGCGCAGAGCCTGGAACTGCGTGGTTTTGTTCGTAACCGAGCATTAGCTATCGTTTAAGACCAAAAACAAGCCTAGAACTCCTGAAAATATATCAGCATATCACACCTGAAATTTGAGAAAATCTATATTACAGAATAATTTTTTTCGTAATAAAAAAAGGCAGCGCAGAGCCAGAACCTGCAAGTTTTTGTACGTAACCGAGCATAAGCTATCGTTTGAGACTAAAAACAAGCCCCAAATTCCTGAAAATATATCAGCATATCACATCTTAAATTTGAGAAAATCGAAATTTCAGACTTATTTTTTTCATAGAACATAAGTACACTCAGAGCCAGGAACTACGCGGTTTTGTACGTAACCAAGCATGAGCTATCGTTTGAGACCAGAAGCAAGCCTAGAACTCCTGAAAATATATCAGCATATCACACCTGAAATATGAGAAAATCGATATTTCAAACTTATTTTTTCGCAGAACATAAGTAAACGTAGAGCGCGGAACTCCGCGGTTTTGGACGAAACCAAGCTTAAGCTATCATTTGAGACCAATAACAAGCCAATAACTCCTGAAAATATATCAGCATATCACACCTGAAATTTGAGAAAACTTAAATTTTCAGAATAAAAATTTTTTGGTAATAAAAAAGGCAGCACAGAGACGGGAACTTCGCGGTTTTGGACGAAACCAAGATTGAGCTATCATTTGAGACCAATGACAAGCCAAGAACTCCTGAAAATATATCAGCATATCACACCTGAAATTTGAGAAAACTTAAATTTTCAGAATAAAAATTGTTTGGTAATAAAAAAGGTAGCACAGAGACGGGAACTTCGCGGTTTTCGACGAAACCAAGCTTGTGCTATCATTTGAGACCAATCACAAAACAAGAACTCCTGTTAATATATCAGCATGCCACACCTAAATATTGAGAAAATCGAAATTTCAGAGTTAATTTTTTTCGTTACAAAAAAGGCTGCACAGAGACGGGAACTTGAACTAATCTAAATATGATCTATCATTTAAGTTTAAAAAAAATACTAGAACTCCTGAAAATATCTCAGCATATCACACCTGAAGTTTGAGAAAATTGAAATTTTTAGAGTAAATTTTTTTCGTAATAAAAAAGGCAGCACCGAGATGTGAACTCCGGGTTTTTGCACTAAGCTAAGCATGAGCTATCATTTAAGACCAAAAATAAGCCTAGAACTCTTGAAAATATATCAGCATATCACACCTGTAGTTTGAGAAATTCTAAATTTCAGAGTAAATTTTTTCGTAATAAAAAAGGCAGCACCGAGATGTGAACTCCGAGTTTTCGCACTAAGCTAAGCATGAGCTATCATTTAAGACCAAAAATAAGCCTAGAACTCTTGAAAATATGTCAGCATATCACACCTGAAATTTGAGAGAATCTAAATTACAGAGTAATTTTTTTCGTAATAAAAAAAGGCAGCGCAGAGCCAGAAACTGCAAGTTTTTGTACGAAACCGAGCATAAGCTATCGTTTGAGACTAAAATCTAGCCCCAAATTCCTGAAAATATATCAGCATATCACACCTGAAATATGAGAAAATCGATATTTCAAACTTATTTTTTCGCAGAACATAAGTAAACGTAGAGCGCGGAACTCCGCGGTTTTGGACGAAACCAAGCTTAAGCTATCATTTGAGACCAATAACAAGCCAATAAGTCCTGAAAATATATCAGCATATCACACCTGAAATTTGAGAAAACTTAAATTTTCAGAATAAAAATTTTTTGGTAATAAAAAAGGCAGCACAGAGACGGGAACTTCGCGGTTTTCGATGAAGCCAAGCATGTGCTATCATTTGAGACCAATAACGAGCCAAGAACTCCTGAAAATATATCAGCATTTCACACCTCAAGTTTGAGAAATTCGAAATTTCCGAGTTAATTTTTTTCGTTACAAAAAGGCAGCACAGAGGCGGGAACTATGCGGTTTTGAACTAATCTAAGCATGAGCTATCATTTAAGACTAAAAACAAGCCATAAACTCCTGAAAATATATCAGCATATCACACCTGAAATTTAAGAAAATTGAAATTTTCAGAATAAAATTTTTACGTAATAAAAAAGGCAGCACAGAGAAAACTACTTCGCGGTTTTCGACGAAACCAAGATTGTCCTATCATTTGAGACCAATAACAAGCTAAGAACTCCTGAAAATATATCAGCATATCACTCCTAAAGTTTGAGAAAATCGAAATTTCAGAGTTAATTTTTTTCGTTACAAAAAAGGCAGCACAGAGGCGGGAACTCCGCGGTTTGGAACTAATCTAAGCATGAGCTATCATTTAAGACTAGAAAGAAGCCATAAACTCCTGAAAATATATCAGCATATCACACCTGAAATTTAAGAAAATTGAAATTTTCAGAATAAAATTTTTTCGTAATAAAAAAGGCAGCACAGAGACGGGAACTCCGCGGTTTTGGACGAAACCAAGCTTGTGCTATCATTTAAGACCAATGACAAGCCAAGAACTCCTGAAAATATCTCAGCATATCACACCTGAAGTTTGAGAAAATTGAAATTTTTAGAGTAAATTTTTTTCGTAATAAAAAAGGCAGCACCGAGATGTGAACTCCGAGTTTTCGCACTAAGCTAAGCATGAGCTATCATTTAAGACCAAAAATAAGCCTAGAACTCTTGAAAATATATCAGCATATTACACCTGTAGTTTGAGAAATTCTAAATTTCAGAGTAAATTTTTTCGTAATAAAAAAGGCAGCGCAGAGCCTGGAACTGCATGGTTTTGTACGTATCCGAGCATTAGCTATCGTTTAAGACCAAAAAGAAGCCTAGAACTCCTGAAAATATATCAGCATATCACACCTGAAATTTGAGAGAATCTAAATTACAGAGTAATTTTTTTCGTAATAAAAAAAGGCAGCGCAGAGCCAGAAACTGCAAGTTTTTGTACGAAACCGAGCATAAGCTATCGTTTGAGACTAAAATCTAGCCCCAAATTCCTGAAAATATATCAGCATATCACACCTGAAATATGAGAAAATCGATATTTCAAACTTATTTTTTCGCAGAACATAAGTAAACGTAGAGCGCGGAACTCCGCGGTTTTGGACGAAACCAAGCTTAAGCTATCATTTGAGACCAATAACAAGCCAATAAGTCCTGAAAATATATCAGCATATCACACCTGAAATTTGAGAAAACTTAAATTTTCAGAATAAAAATTTTTTGGTAATAAAAAAGGCAGCACAGAGACGGGAACTTCGCGGTTTTCGATGAAGCCAAGCATGTGCTATCATTTGAGACCAATAACGAGCCAAGAACTCCTGAAAATATATCAGCATATCACACCTAAAGTTTGAGAAATTCGAAATTTCCGAGTTAATTTTTTTCGTTACAAAAAGGCAGCACAGAGGCGGGAACTCCGCGGTTTGGAACTAATCTAAGCATGAGCTATCATTTAAGACTAGAAAGAAGCCATAAACTCCTGAAAATATATCAGCATATCACACCTGAAATTTAAGAAAATTGAAATTTTCAGAATAAAATTTTTTCGTAATAAAAAAGGCAGCACAGAGACGGGAACTCCGCGGTTTTGGACGAAACCAAGCTTGTGCTATCATTTAAGACCAATGACAAGCCAAGAACTCCTGAAAATATCTCAGCATATCACACCTGAAGTTTGAGAAAATTGAAATTTTTAGAGTAAATTTTTTTCGTAATAAAAAAGGCAGCACCGAGATGTGAACTCCGAGTTTTCGCACTAAGCTAAGCATGAGCTATCATTTAAGACCAAAAATAAGCCTAGAACTCTTGAAAATATATCAGCATATTACACCTGTAGTTTGAGAAATTCTAAATTTCAGAGTAAATTTTTTCGTAATAAAAAAGGCAGCGCAGAGCCTGGAACTGCATGGTTTTGTACGTATCCGAGCATTAGCTATCGTTTAAGACCAAAAAGAAGCCTAGAACTCCTGAAAATATATCAGCATATCACACCTGAAATTTGAGAAAATCTAAATTACAGATTAATTTTTTTCGTAATAAAAAAAGGCAGCGCAGAGCCAGAAACTGCAAGTTTTTGTACGTAACCGAGCATAAGCTATCGTTTGAGACTAAAAACAAGCCCCAAATTCCTGAAAATATATCAGCATATCACATCTTAAATTTGAGAAAATCGAAATTTCAGACTTATTTTTTTCATAGAACATAAGTACACTCGGAGCCAAGAACTACGCGGTTTTGTACGTAACCAAGCATGAGCTATCGTTTGAGACCAAAAGCAAGCCTAGAACTCCTGAAAATATATCAGCATATCACACCTGAAATATGAGAAAATCGATATTTCAAACTTATTTTTTCGCAGAACATAAGTAAACGTAGAGCGCGGAACTCCGCGGTTTTGGACGAAACCAAGCTTAAGCTATCATTTGAGACCAATAACAAGCCAATAACTCCTGAAAATATATCAGCATATCACACCTGAAATTTGAGAAAACTTAAATTTTCAGAATAAAAATTTTTTGGTAATAAAAAAGGCAGCACAGAGACGGGAACTTCGCGGTTTACGATGAAGCCAAGCATGTGCTATCATTTGATACCAATAACAAGCTAAGAACTCCTGAAAATATATCAGCATATCACTCCTAAAATTTGAGAAAATCGAAATTTCAGAGTTAATTTTTTTCGTTACAAAAAAGGCAGCACAGAGGCGGATACTCCGCGGTTTGGAACTAATCTAAGCATGAGCTATCATTTAAGACTAAAAACAAGCCATAAACTCCTGAAAATATAACAGCATATCACACCTGAAATTTAAGAAAATTGAAATTTTCAGAATAAAATTTTTTCGTAATAAAAAAGGCAGCACAGAGACGGGAACTTCGCGGTTTTGGACGAAACCAAGCTTGACCTATCATTTGAGACCAATGACAAGCCAAGAACTCCTGAAAATATATCAGCATATCACACCTGAAATTTGAGAAAACTTAAATTTTCAGAATAAAAATTGTTTGGTAATAAAAAAGGTAGCACAGAGACGGGAACTTCGCGGTTTTCGACGAAACCAAGCTTGTGCTATCATTTGAGACCAATCACAAAACAAGAACTCCTGTTAATATATCAGCATGCCACACCTAAATATTGAGAAAATCGAACTTTCAGAGTTAATTTTTTTCGTTACAAAAAAGGCTGCACAGAGACGGGAACTTGAACTAATCTAAATATGATCTATCATTTAAGTTTAAAAAAAATACTAGAACTCCTGAAAATATCTCAGCATATCACACCTGAAGTTTGAGAAAATTGAAATTTTTAGAGTAAATTTTTTTCGTAATAAAAAAGGCAGCACCGAGATGTGAACTCCGGGTTTTTGCACTAAGCTAAGCATGAGCTATCATTTAAGACCAAAAATAAGCCTAGAACTCTTGAAAATATATCAGCATATCACACCTGTAGTTTGAGAAATTCTAAATTTCAGAGTAAATTTTTTCGTAATAAAAAAGGCAGCACCGAGATGTGAACTCCGAGTTTTCGCACTAAGCTAAGCATGAGCTATCATTTAAGACCAAAAATAAGCCTAGAACTCTTGAAAATATATCAGCATATCACACCTGTAGTTTGAGAAATTCTAAATTTCAGAGTAAATTTTTTCGTAATAAAAAAGGCAGCGCAGAGCCTGGAACTGCGTGGTTTTGTACGTAACCGAGCATTAGCTATCGTTTAAGACCAAAAACAAGCCTAGAACTCCTGAAAATATATCAGCATATCACACCTGAAATTTGAGAGAATCTAAATTACAGAGTAATTTTTTTCGTAATAAAAAAAGGCAGCGCAGAGCCAGAAACTGCAAGTTTTTGTACGAAACCGAGCATAAGCTATCGTTTGAGACTAAAATCTAGCCCCAAATTCCTGAAAATATATCAGCATATCACACCTGAAATATGAGAAAATCGATATTTCAAACTTATTTTTTCGCAGAACATAAGTAAACGTAGAGCGCGGAACTCCGCGGTTTTGGACGAAACCAAGCTTAAGCTATCATTTGAGACCAATAACAAGCCAATAAGTCCTGAAAATATATCAGCATATCACACCTGAAATTTGAGAAAACTTAAATTTTCAGAATAAAAATTTTTTGGTAATAAAAAAGGCAGCACAGAGACGGGAACTTCGCGGTTTTCGATGAAGCCAAGCATGTGCTATCATTTGAGACCAATAACGAGCCAAGAACTCCTGAAAATATATCAGCATATCACACCTAAAGTTTGAGAAATTCGAAATTTCCGAGTTAATTTTTTTCGTTACAAAAAGGCAGCACAGAGGCGGGAACTATGCGGTTTTGAACTAATCTAAGCATGAGCTATCATTTAAGACTAAAAACAAGCCATAAACTCCTGAAAATATATCAGCATATCACACCTGAAATTTAAGAAAATTGAAATTTTCAGAATAAAATTTTTACGTAATAAAAAAGGCAGCACAGAGAAAACAACTTCGCGGTTTTCGACGAAACCAAGATTGTCCTATCATTTGAGACCAATAACAAGCTAAGAACTCCTGAAAATATATCAGCATATCACTCCTAAAGTTTGAGAAAATCGAAATTTCAGAGTTAATTTTTTTCGTTACAAAAAAGGCAGCACAGAGGCGGGAACTCCGCGGTTTGGAACTAATCTAAGCATGAGCTATCATTTAAGACTAGAAAGAAGCCATAAACTCCTGAAAATATATCAGCATATCACACCTGAAATTTAAGAAAATTGAAATTTTCAAAATAAAATTTTTTCGTAATAAAAAAGGCAGCACAGAGACGGGAACTCCGCGGTTTTGGACGAAACCAAGCTTGAGCTATCATTTAAGACCAATGACAAGCCAAGAACTCCTGAAAATATCTCAGCATATCACACCTGAAGTTTGAGAAAATTGAAATTTTTAGAGTAAATTTTTTTCGTAATAAAAAAGGCAGCACCGAGATGTGAACTCCGAGTTTTCGCACTAAGCTAAGCATGAGCTATCATTTAAGACCAAAAATAAGCCTAGAACTCTTGAAAATATATCAGCATATTACACCTGTAGTTTGAGAAAATCTAAATTTCAGAGTAAATTTTTTCGTAATAAAAAAGGCAGCGCAGAGCCTGGAACTGCATGGTTTTGTACGTATCCGAGCATTAGCTATCGTTTAAGACCAAAAAGAAGCCTAGAACTCCTGAAAATATATCAGCATATCACACCTGAAATTTGAGAAAATCTAAATTACAGATTAATTTTTTTCGTAATAAAAAAAGGCAGCGCAGAGCCAGAAACTGCAAGTTTTTGTACGTAACCGAGCATAAGCTATCGTTTGAGACTAAAAACAAGCCCCAAATTCCTGAAAATATATTAGCATATCACATCTTAAATTTGAGAAAATCGAAATTTCAGACTTATTTTTTTCATAGAACATAAGTACACTCGGAGCCAGGAACTACGCGGTTTTGTACGTAACCAAGCATGAGCTATCGTTTGAGACCAAAAGCAAGCCTAGAACTCCTGAAAATATATCAGCATATCACACCTGAAATATGAGAAAATCGATATTTCAAACTTATTTTTTCGCAGAACATAAGTAAACGTAGAGCGCGGAACTCCGCGGAGTTGGACGAAACCAAGCTTAAGCTATCATTTGAGACCAATAACAAGCCAATAACTCCTGAAAATATATCAGCATATCACACCTGAAATTTGAGAAAACTTAAATTTTCAGAATAAAAATTTTTTGGTAATAAAAAAGGCAGCACAGAGACGGGAACTTCGCGGTTTACGATGAAGCCAAGCATGTGCTATCATTTGATACCAATAACAAGCTAAGAACTCCTGAAAATATATCAGCATATCACTCCTAAAATTTGAGAAAATCGAAATTTCAGAGTTAATTTTTTTCGTTACAAAAAAGGCAGCACAGAGGCGGGTACTCCGCGGTTTGGAACTAATCTAAGCATGAGCTATCATTTAAGACTAAAAACAAGCCATAAACTCCTGAAAATATAACAGCATATCACACCTGAAATTTAAGAAAATTGAAATTTTCAGAATAAAATTTTTTCGTAATAAAAAAGGCAGCACAGAGACGGGACCTCCGCGGTTTTCGACGAAACCAAGCTTGTGCTATCATTTGAGACCAATCACAAAACAAGAACTCCTGTTAATATATCAGCATACCACACCTAAAGATTGAGAAAATCGAAATTTCAGAGTTAATTTTTTTCGTTACAAAAAAGGCTGCACAGAGACGGGAACTTGAACTAATCTAAATATGATCTATCATTTAAGTTTAAAAAAAATCCTAGAACTCCTGAAAATATCTCAGCATATCACACCTGAAGTTAGAGAAAATTGAAATTTTTAGAGTAAATTTTTTTCGTAATAAAAAAGGCAGCACCGAGATGTGAACTCCGAGTTTTCGCACTAAGCTAAGCATGAGCTATCATTTAAGACCAAAAATAAGCCTAGAACTCTTGAAAATATATCAGAATATCACACCTGTAGTTTGAGAAATTCTAAATTTCAGAGTAAATTTTTTCGTAATAAAAAAGGCAGCGCAGAGCCTGGAACTGCGTGGTTCTGTACGTAGCCGAGCATTAGCTATCGTTTAAGACCAAAAACAAGCCTAGAACTCCTGAAAATATATCAGCATATCACACCTGAAATTTGAGAAAATCTAAATTACAGAGTAATTTTTTTCGTAATAAAAAAAGGCAGCGCAGAGCCAGAAACTGCAAGTTTTTGTACGTAACTGAGCATAAGCTATCGTTTCAGACTAAAACCAAGCCCCAAATTCCTGAAAATATATCAGCATATCACATCTTAAATTTGAGAAAATCGAAATTTCAGACTTATTTTTTTCATAGAACATAAGTACACTCAGAGCCAGGAACTACGCGGTTTTGTACGTAACCAAGCATGAGCTATCGTTTGAGACCCAAAGCAAGCCTAGAACTCCTGAAAATATATCAGCATATCACACCTGAAATATGAGAAAATCGATATTTCAAACTTATTTTTTCGCAGAACATAAGTAAACGTAGAGCGCGGAACTCCGCGGTTTTGGACGAAACCAAACTTAAGCTATCATTTGAGACCAATAACAAGCCAATAACTCCTGAAAATATATCAGCATATCACACCTGAAATTTGAGAAAACTTAAATTTTCAGAATAAAAATTTTTCGTAATAAAAAAGGCAGCACAGAGACGGGAACTCCGCGGTTTTGGACGAAACCAAGCTTGAGCTATCATTTGAGACCAATGACAAGCCAAGAACTCCTGAAAATATGTCAGCATATCACACCTGATGTTTGAGAAAACTTAAATTTTCAGAATAAAAATTGTTTGGTAATAAAAAAGGTAGCACAGAGACGGGAACTTCGCGGTTTTCGACGAAACCAAGCTTGTGCTATCATTTGAGACCAATCACAAAACAAGAACTCCTGTTAATATATCAGCATACCACACCTAAATATTGAGAAAATCGAAATTTCAGAGTTAATTTTTTTCGTTACAAAAAAGGCTGCACAGAGACGGGAACTTGAACTAATCTAAATATGATCTATCATTTAAGTTTAAAAAAAATCCTAGAACTCCTGAAAATATCTCAGCATATCACACCTGAAATTTGAGAAAATTGAAATTTTTAGAGTAAATTTTTTCGTAATAAAAAAGGCAGCACCGATGTGTGAACTCCGAGTTTTCGCACTAAGCTAAGCATGAGCTATCATTTAAGACCAAAAATAAGCCTAGAACTCTTGAAACTATATCAGCATATCACACCTGTAGTTTGAGAAAATCTAAATTTCAGAGTAAATTTTTTCGTAATAAAAAAGGCAGCGCAGAGCCTGGAACTGCGTGGTTTTGTTCGTAACCGAGCATTAGCTATCGTTTAAGACCAAAAACAAGCCTAGAACTCCTGAAAATATATCAGCATATCACACCTGAAATTTGAGAAAATCTATATTACAGAATAATTTTTTTCGTAATAAAAAAAGGCAGCGCAGAGCCAGAACCTGCAAGTTTTTGTACGTAACCGAGCATAAGCTATCGTTTGAGACTAAAAACAAGCCCCAAATTCCTGAAAATATATCAGCATATCACATCTTAAATTTGAGAAAATCGAAATTTCAGACTTATTTTTTTCATAGAACATAAGTACACTCAGAGCCAGGAACTACGCGGTTTTGTACGTAACCAAGCATGAGCTATCGTTTGAGACCAAAAGCAAGCCTAGAACTCCTGAAAATATATCAGCATATCACACCTGAAATATGAGAAAATCGATATTTCAAACTTATTTTTTCGCAGAACATAAGTAAACGTAGAGCGCGGAATTCCGCGGTTTTGGACGAAACCAAGCTTAAGCTATCATTTGAGACCAATAACAAGCCAATAACTCCTGAAAATAGATCAGCATATCACACCTGAAATTTGAGAAAACTTAAATTTTCAGAATAAAAATTTTTTGGTAATAAAAAAGGCAGCACAGAGACGGGAACTTCGCGGTTTTGGACGAAACCAAGCTTGAGCTATCATTTGAGACCAATGACAAGCCAAGAACTCCTGAAAATATATCAGCATATCACACCTGAAATTTGAGAAAACTTAAATTTTCAGAATAAAAATTGTTTAGTAATAAAAAAGGTAGCACAGAGACGGGAACTTCGCGGTTTTCGACGAAACCAAGCTTGTGCTATCATTTGAGACCAATCACAAAACAAGAACTCCTGTTAATATATCAGCATGCCACACCTAAATATTGAGAAAATCGAAATTTCAGAGTTAATTTTTTTCGTTACAAAAAAGGCTGCACAGAGACGGGAACTTGAACTAATCTAAATATGATCTATCATTTAAGTTTAAAAAAAATACTAGAACTCCTGAAAATATCTCAGCATATCACACCTGAAGTTTGAGAAAATTGAAATTTTTAGAGTAAATTTTTTTCGTAATAAAAAAGGCAGCACCGAGATGTGAACTCCGGGTTTTTGCACTAAGCTAAGCATGAGCTATCATTTAAGACCAAAAATAAGCCTAGAACTCTTGAAAATATATCAGCATATCACACCTGTAGTTTGAGAAATTCTAAATTTCAGAGTAAATTTTTTCGTAATAAAAAAGGCAGCACCGAGATGTGAACTCCGAGTTTTCGCACTAAGCTAAGCATGAGCTATCATTTAAGACCAAAAATAAGCCTAGAACTCTTGAAAATATATCAGCATATCACACCTGTAGTTTGAGAAATTCTAAATTTCAGAGTAAATTTTTTCGTAATAAAAAAGGCAGCGCAGAGCCTGGAACTGCGTGGTTTTGTACGTAACCGAGCATTAGCTATCGTTTAAGACCAAAAACAAGCCTAGAACTCCTGAAAATATATCAGCATATCACACCTGAAATTTGAGAGAATCTAAATTACAGAGTAATTTTTTTCGTAATAAAAAAAGGCAGCGCAGAGCCAGAAACTGCAAGTTTTTGTACGAAACCGAGCATAAGCTATCGTTTGAGACTAAAAACTAGCCCCAAATTCCTGAAAATATATCAGCATATCACACCTGAAATATGAGAAAATCGTTATTTCAAACTTATTTTTTCGCAGAACATAAGTAAACGTAGAGCGCGGAACTCCGCGGTTTTGGACGAAACCAAGCTTAAGCTATCATTTGAGACCAATAACAAGCCAATAAGTCCTGAAAATATATCAGCATATCACACCTGAAATTTGAGAAAACTTAAATTTTCAGAATAAAAATTTTTTGGTAATAAAAAAGGCAGCACAGAGACGGGAACTTCGCGGTTTTCGATGAAGCCAAGCATGTGCTATCATTTGAGACCAATAACGAGCCAAGAACTCCTGAAAATATATCAGCATATCACACCTAAAGTTTGAGAAATTCGAAATTTCCGAGTTAATTTTTTTCGTTACAAAAAGGCAGCACAGAGGCGGGAACTATGCGGTTTTGAACTAATCTAAGCATGAGCTATCATTTAAGACTAAAAACAAGCCATAAACTCCTGAAAATATATCAGCATATCACACCTGAAATTTAAGAAAATTGAAATTTTCAGAATAAAATTTTTACGTAATAAAAAAGGCAGCACAGAGAAAACAACTTCGCGGTTTTCGACGAAACCAAGATTGTCCTATCATTTGAGACCAATAACAAGCTAAGAACTCCTGAAAATATATCAGCATATCACTCCTAAAGTTTGAGAAAATCGAAATTTCAGAGTTAATTTTTTTCGTTACAAAAAAGGCAGCACAGAGGCGGGAACTCCGCGGTTTGGAACTAATCTAAGCATGAGCTATCATTTAAGACTAGAAAGAAGCCATAAACTCCTGAAAATATATCAGCATATCACACCTGAAATTTAAGAAAATTGAAATTTTCAGAATAAAATTTTTTCGTAATAAAAAAGGCAGCACAGAGACGGGAACTCCGCGGTTTTGGACGAAACCAAGCTTGAGCTATCATTTAAGACCAATGACAAGCCAAGAACTCCTGAAAATATCTCAGCATATCACACCTGAAGTTTGAGAAAATTGAAATTTTTAGAGTAAATTTTTTTCGTAATAAAAAAGGCAGCACCGAGATGTGAACTCCGAGTTTTCGCACTAAGCTAAGCATGAGCTATCATTTAAGACCAAAAATAAGCCTAGAACTCTTGAAAATATATCAGCATATTACACCTGTAGTTTGAGAAAATCTAAATTTCAGAGTAAATTTTTTCGTAATAAAAAAGGCAGCGCAGAGCCTGGAACTGCATGGTTTTGTACGTATCCGAGCATTAGCTATCGTTTAAGACCAAAAAGAAGCCTAGAACTCCTGAAAATATATCAGCATATCACACCTGAAATTTGAGAAAATCTAAATTACAGATTAATTTTTTTCGTAATAAAAAAAGGCAGCGCAGAGCCAGAAACTGCAAGTTTTTGTACGTAACCGAGCATAAGCTATCGTTTGAGACTAAAAACAAGCCCCAAATTCCTGAAAATATATTAGCATATCACATCTTAAATTTGAGAAAATCGAAATTTCAGACTTATTTTTTTCATAGAACATAAGTACACTCGGAGCCAGGAACTACGCGGTTTTGTACGTAATTAAGCATGAGCTATCGTTTGAGACCAAAAGCAAGCCTAGAACTCCTGAAAATATATCAGCATATCACACCTGAAATATGAGAAAATCGATATTTCAAACTTATTTTTTCGCAGAACATAAGTAAACGTAGAGCGCGGAACTCCGCGGAGTTGGACGAAACCAAGCTTAAGCTATCATTTGAGACCAATAACAAGCCAATAACTCCTGAAATTATATCAGCATATCACACCTGAAATTTGAGAAAACTTAAATTTTCAGAATAAAAATTTTTTGGTAATAAAAAAGGCAGCACAGAGACGGGAACTTCGCGGTTTACGATGAAGCCAAGCATGTGCTATCATTTGATACCAATAACAAGCTAAGAACTCCTGAAAATATATCAGCATATCACTCCTAAAATTTGAGAAAATCGAAATTTCAGAGTTAATTTTTTTCGTTACAAAAAAGGCAGCACAGAGGCGGGTACTCCGCGGTTTGGAACTAATCTAAGCATGAGCTATCATTTAAGACTAAAAACAAGCCATAAACTCCTGAAAATATAACAGCATATCACACCTGAAATTTAAGAAAATTGAAATTTTCAGAATAAAATTTTTTCGTAATAAAAAAGGCAGCACAGAGACGGGACCTCCGCGGTTTTCGACGAAACCAAGCTTGTGCTATCATTTGAGACCAATCACAAAACAAGAACTCCTGTTAATATATCAGCATACCACACCTAAAGATTGAGAAAATCGAAATTTCAGAGTTAATTTTTTTCGTTACAAAAAAGGCTGCACAGAGACGGGAACTTGAACTAATCTAAATATGATCTATCATTTAAGTTTAAAAAAAATCCTAGAACTCCTGAAAATATCTCAGCATATCACACCTGAAGTTAGAGAAAATTGAAATTTTTAGAGTAAATTTTTTTCGTAATAAAAAAGGCAGCACCGAGATGTGAACTCCGAGTTTTCGCACTAAGCTAAGCATGAGCTATCATTTAAGACCAAAAATAAGCCTAGAACTCTTGAAAATATATCAGAATATCACACCTGTAGTTTGAGAAATTCTAAATTTCAGAGTAAATTTTTTCGTAATAAAAAAGGCAGCGCAGAGCCTGGAACTGCGTGGTTCTGTACGTAGCCGAGCATTAGCTATCGTTTAAGACCAAAAACAAGCCTAGAACTCCTGAAAATATATCAGCATATCACACCTGAAATTTGAGAAAATCTAAATTACAGAGTAATTTTTTTCGTAATAAAAAAAGGCAGCGCAGAGCCAGAAACTGCAAGTTTTTGTACGTAACTGAGCATAAGCTATCGTTTCAGACTAAAACCAAGCCCCAAATTCCTGAAAATATATCAGCATATCACATCTTAAATTTGAGAAAATCGAAATTTCAGACTTATTTTTTTCATAGAACATAAGTACACTCAGAGCCAGGAACTACGCGGTTTTGTACGTAACCAAGCATGAGCTATCGTTTGAGACCCAAAGCAAGCCTAGAACTCCTGAAAATATATCAGCATATCACACCTGAAATATGAGAAAATCGATATTTCAAACTTATTTTTTCGCAGAACATAAGTAAACGTAGAGCGCGGAACTCCGCGGTTTTGGACGAAACCAAACTTAAGCTATCATTTGAGACCAATAACAAGCCAATAACTCCTGAAAATATATCAGCATATCACACCTGAAATTTGAGAAAACTTAAATTTTCAGAATAAAAATTTTTCGTAATAAAAAAGGCAGCACAGAGACGGGAACTCCGCGGTTTTGGACGAAACCAAGCTTGAGCTATCATTTGAGACCAATGACAAGCCAAGAACTCCTGAAAATATGTCAGCATATCACACCTGATGTTTGAGAAAACTTAAATTTTCAGAATAAAAATTGTTTGGTAATAAAAAAGGTAGCACAGAGACGGGAACTTCGCGGTTTTCGACGAAACCAAGCTTGTGCTATCATTTGAGACCAATCACAAAACAAGAACTCCTGTTAATATATCAGCATACCACACCTAAATATTGAGAAAATCGAAATTTCAGAGTTAATTTTTTTCGTTACAAAAAAGGCTGCACAGAGACGGGAACTTGAACTAATCTAAATATGATCTATCATTTAAGTTTAAAAAAAATCCTAGAACTCCTGAAAATATCTCAGCATATCACACCTGAAATTTGAGAAAATTGAAATTTTTAGAGTAAATTTTTTTCGTAATAAAAAAGGCAGCACCGAGATGTGAACTCCGAGTTTTCGCACTAAGCTAAGCATGAGCTATCATTTAAGACCAAAAATAAGCCTAGAACTCTTGAAACTATATCAGCATATCACACCTGTAGTTTGAGAAAATCTAAATTTCAGAGTAAATTTTTTCGTAATAAAAAAGGCAGCGCAGAGCCTGGAACTGCGTGGTTTTGTACGTAACCGAGCATTTGCTATCGTTTAAGACCAAAAACAAGCCTAGAACTCCTGAAAATATATCAGCATATCACACCTGAAATTTGAGAAAATCTAAATTACAGAGTAATTTTTTTCGTAATAAAAAAAGGCAGCGCAGAGCCAAAAACTGCAAGTTTTTGTACGAAACCGAGCATAAGCTATCGTTTGAGACTAAAAACTAGCCCCAAATTCCTGAAAATATATCAGCATATCACATCTTAAATTTGAGAAAATCTAAATTTCAGACTTATTTTTTTCATAGAACATAAGTACACTCAGAGCCAGGAACTACGCGGTTTTGTACGTAACCAAGCATGAGCTATCGTTTGAGACCAAAAGCAAGCCTAGAACTCCTGAAAATATATCAGCATATCACACCTGAAATATGAGAAAATCGATATTTCAAACTTATTTTTTCGCAGAACATAAGTAAACGTAGAGCGCGGAACTCCGCGGTTTTGGACGAAACCAAGCTTAAGCTATCATTTGAGACCAATAACAAGCCAATAAGTCCTGAAAATATATCAGCATATCACACCTGAAATTTGAGAAAACTTAAATTTTCAGAATAAAAATTTTTTGGTAATAAAAAAGGCAGCACAGAGACGGGAACTTCGCGGTTTTCGATGAAGCCAAGCATGTGCTATCATTTGAGACCAATAACAAGCCAAGAACTCCTGAAAATATATCAGCATATCACACCTAAAGTTTGAGAAATTCGAAATTTCCGAGTTAATTTTTTTCGTTACAAAAAGGCAGCACAGAGGCGGGAACTATGCGGTTTTGAACTAATCTAAGCATGAGCTATCATTTAAGACTAAAAACAAGCCATAAACTCCTGAAAATATATCAGCATATCACACCTGAAATTTAAGAAAATTGAAATTTTCAGAATAAAATTTTTACGTAATAAAAAAGGCAGCACAGAGAAAATAACTTCGCGGTTTTCGACGAAACCAAGATTGTCCTATCATTTGAGACCAATAACAAGCTAAGAACTCCTGAAAATATATCAGCATATCACTCCTAAAGTTTGAGAAAATCGAAATTTCAGAGTTAATTTTTTTCGTTACAAAAAAGGCTGCACAGAGACGGGAACTTGAACTAATCTAAATATGATCTATCATTTAAGTTTAAAAAAAATACTAGAACTCCTGAAAATATCTCAGCATATCACACCTGAAGTTTGAGAAAATTGAAATTTTTAGAGTAAATTTTTTTCGTAATAAAAAAGGCAGCACCGAGATGTGAACTCCGGGTTTTTGCACTAAGCTAAGCATGAGCTATCATTTAAGACCAAAAATAAGCCTAGAACTCTTGAAAATATATCAGCATATCACACCTGAAATTTGAGAAAACTTAAATTTTCAGAATAAAAATTTTTCGTAATAAAAAAGGCAGCACAGAGACGGGAACTCCGCGGTTTTGGACGAAACCAAGCTTGAGCTATCATTTGAGACCAATGACAAGCCAAGAACTCCTGAAAATATATCAGCATATCACACCTGATGTTTGAGAAAACTTAAATTTTCAGAATAAAAATTGTTTGGTAATAAAAAAGGTAGCACAGAGACGGGAACTTCGCGGTTTTCGACGAAACCAAGCTTGTGCTATCATTTGAGACCAATCACAAAACAAGAACTCCTGTTAATATATCAGCATACCACACCTAAATATTGAGAAAATCGAAATTTCAGAGTTAATTTTTTTCGTTACAAAAAAGGCTGCACAGAGACGGGAACTTGAACTAATCTAAATATGATCTATCATTTAAGTTTAAAAAAAATCCTAGAACTCCTGAAAATATCTCAGCATATCACACCTGAAATTTGAGAAAATTGAAATTTTTAGAGTAAATTTTTTTCGTAATAAAAAAGGCAGCACCGAGATGTGAACTCCGGGTTTTTGCACTAAGCTAAGCATGAGCTATCATTTGAGACCAATAACAAGCCAATAACTCCTGAAAATATATCAGCATATCACACCTGAAATTTAAGAAAATTGAAATTTTCAGAATAAAATTTTTACGTAATAAAAAAGGCAGCACAGAGAAAATAACTTCGCGGTTTTCGACGAAACCAAGATTGTCCTATCATTTGAGACCAATAACAAGCTAAGAACTCCTGAAAATATATCAGTATATCACTCCTAAAATTTGAGAAAATCGAAATTTCAGAGTTAATTTTTTTCGTTACAAAAAAGGCTGCACAGAGACGGGAACTTGAACTAATCTAAATATGATCTATCATTTAAGTTTAAAAAAAATACTAGAACTCCTGAAAATATCTCAGCATATCACACCTGAAGTTTGAGAAAATTGAAATTTTTAGAGTAAATTTTTTTCGTAATAAAAAAGGCAGCACCGAGATGTGAACTCCGGGTTTTTGCACTAAGCTAAGCATGAGCTATACTTTGAGACCAATAACAAGCCAATAACTCCTGAAAATATATCAGCATATCACACCTGAAATTTGAGAAAACTTAAATTTTCAGAATAAAAATTTTTCGTTATAAAAAAGGCAGCACAGAGACGGGAACTCCGCGGTTTTGGACGAAACCAAGCTTGAGCTATCATTTGAGACCAATGACAAGCCAAGAACTCCTGAAAATATATCAGCATATCACACCTGATGTTTGAGAAAACTTAAATTTTCAGAATAAAAATTGTTTGGTAATAAAAAAGGTAGCACAGAGACGGGAACTTCGCGGTTTTCGACGAAACCAAGCTTGTGCTATCATTTGAGACCAATCACAAAACAAGAACTCCTGTTAATATATCAGCATACCACACCTAAATATTGAGAAAATCGAAATTTCAGAGTTAATTTTTTTCGTTACAAAAAAGGCTGCACAGAGACGGGAACTTGAACTAATCTAAATATGATCTATCATTTAAGTTTAAAAAAAATCCTAGAACTCCTGAAAATATCTCAGCATATCACACCTGAAATTTGAGAAAATTGAAATTTTTAGAGTAAATTTTTTTCGTAATAAAAAAGGCAGCACCGAGATGTGAACTCCGAGTTTTCGCACTAAGCTAAGCATGAGCTATCATTTAAGACCAAAAATAAGCCTAGAACTCTTGAAACTATATCAGCATATCACACCTGTAGTTTGAGAAAATCTAAATTTCAGAGTAAATTTTTTCGTAATAAAAAAGGCAGCGCAGAGCCTGGAACTGCATGGTTTTGTACGTAACCGAGCATTAGCTATCGTTTAAGACCAAAAACAAGCCTAGAACTCCTGAAAATATATCAGCATATCACACCTGAAATTTGAGAAAATCTATATTACAGAATAATTTTTTTCGTAATAAAAAAAGGCAGCGCAGAGCCAGAACCTGCAAGTTTTTGTACGTAACCGAGCATAAGCTATCGTTTGAGACTAAAAACAAGCCCCAAATTCCTGAAAATATATCAGCATATCACATCTTAAATTTGAGAAAATCGAAATTTCAGACTTATTTTTTTCATAGAACATAAGTACACTCAGAGCCAGGAACTACGCGGTTTTGTACGTAACCAAGCATGAGCTATCGTTTGAGACCAAAAGCAAGCCTAGAACTCCTGAAAATATATCAGCATATCACACCTGAAATATGAGAAAATCGATATTTCAAACTTATTTTTTCGCAGAACATAAGTAAACGTAGAGCGCGGAATTCCGCGGTTTTGGACGAAACCAAGCTTAAGCTATCATTTGAGACCAATAACAAGCCAATAACTCCTGAAAATAGATCAGCATATCACACCTGAAATTTGAGAAAACTTAAATTTTCAGAATAAAAATTTTTTGGTAATAAAAAAGGCAGCACAGAGACGGGAACTTCGCGGTTTTGGACGAAACCAAGCTTGAGCTATCATTTGAGACCAATGACAAGCCAAGAACTCCTGAAAATATATCAGCATATCACACCTGAAATTTGAGAAAACTTAAATTTTCAGAATAAAAATTGTTTGGTAATAAAAAAGGTAGCACAGAGACGGGAACTTCGCGGTTTTCGACGAAACCAAGCTTGTGCTATCATTTGAGACCAATCACAAAACAAGAACTCCTGTTAATATATCAGCATGCCACACCTAAATATTGAGAAAATCGAAATTTCAGAGTTAATTTTTTTCGTTACAAAAAAGGCTGCACAGAGACGGGAACTTGAACTAATCTAAATATGATCTATCATTTAAGTTTAAAAAAAATACTAGAACTCCTGAAAATATCTCAGCATATCACACCTGAAGTTTGAGAAAATTGAAATTTTTAGAGTAAATTTTTTTCGTAATAAAAAAGGCAGCACCGAGATGTGAACTCCGGGTTTTTGCACTAAGCTAAGCATGAGCTATCATTTAAGACCAAAAATAAGCCTAGAACTCTTGAAAATATATCAGCATATCACACCTGTAGTTTGAGAAATTCTAAATTTCAGAGTAAATTTTTTCGTAATAAAAAAGGCAGCACCGAGATGTGAACTCCGAGTTTTCGCACTAAGCTAAGCATGAGCTATCATTTAAGACCAAAAATAAGCCTAGAACTCTTGAAAATATATCAGCATATCACACCTGTAGTTTGAGAAATTCTAAATTTCAGAGTAAATTTTTTCGTAATAAAAAAGGCAGCGCAGAGCCTGGAACTGCGTGGTTTTGTACGTAACCGAGCATTAGCTATCGTTTAAGACCAAAAACAAGCCTAGAACTCCTGAAAATATATCAGCATATCACACCTGAAATTTGAGAGAATCTAAATTACAGAGTAATTTTTTTCGTAATAAAAAAAGGCAGCGCAGAGCCAGAAATTTTTACGTAATAAAAAAGGCAGCACAGAGAAAATAACTTCGCGGTTTTCGACGAAACCAAGATTGTCCTATCATTTGAGACCAATAACAAGCTAAGAACTCCTGAAAATATATCAGCATATCACACCTGAAATTTAAGAAAATTGAAATTTTCAGAATAAAATTTTTTCGTACTAAAAAAGGCAGCACAGAGACGGGAACTCCGCGGTTTTGGACGAAACCAAGCTTGAGCTATCATTTAAGACCAATGACAAGCCAAGAACTCCTGAAAATATCTCAGCATATCACACCTGAAATTTGAGAAAATTGAAATTTTTAGAGTAAATTTTTTTCGTAATAAAAAAGGCAGCACCGAGATGTGAACTCCGAGTTTTCGCACTAAGCTAAGCATGAGCTATCATTTAAGACCAAAAATAAGCCTAGAACTCTTGAAAGTATATCAGCATATCACACCTGTAGTTTGAGAAAATCTAAATTTCAGAGTAAATTTTTTCGTAATAAAAAAGGCAGCGCAGAGCCTGGAACTGCGTGGTTTTGTTCGTAACCGAGCATTATCTATCGTTTAAGACCAAAAACAAGCCTAGAACTCCTGAAAATATATCAGCATATCACACCTGAAATTTGAGAAAATCTATATTTCAAACTTATTTTTTCGCAGAACATAAGTAAACGTAGAGCGCGGAACTCCGCGGTTTTGGACGAAACCAAGCTTAAGCTATCATTTGAGACCAATAACAAGCCAATAAGTCCTGAAAATATATCAGCATATCACACCTGAAATTTGAGAAAACTTAAATTTTCAGAATAAAAATTTTTTGGTAATAAAAAAGGCAGCACAGAGACGGGAACTTCGCGGTTTTCGATGAAGCCAAGCATGTGCTATCATTTGAGACCAATAACAAGCCAAGAACTCCTGAAAATATATCAGCATATCACACCTAAAGTTTGAGAAATTCGAAATTTCCGAGTTAATTTTTTTCGTTACAAAAAGGCAGCACAGAGGCGGGAACTATGCGGTTTTGAACTAATCTAAGCATGAGCTATCATTTAAGACTAAAAACAAGCCATAAACTCCTGAAAATATATCAGCATATCACACCTGAAATTTAAAAAAATTGAAATTTTCAGAATAAAATTTTTTCGTAATAAAAAAGGCAGCACAGAGAAGGGAACTTCGCGGTTTTCGACGAAACCAAGATTGTCCTATCATTTGAGACCAATAACAAGCTAAGAACTCCTGTAAATATATCAGCATATCACTCCTAAAATTTAAGAAAATCGAAATTTAAGAGTTAATTTTTTTCGTTACAAAAAAGGCAGCACAGCGGCGGGAACTCCGCGGTTTGGAACTAATCTAAGCATGAGCTATCATTTAAGACTAGAAAGAAGCCATAAACTCCTGAAAATATATCAGCATATCACACCTGAAATTTAAGAAAATTGAAATTTTCAGAATAAAATTTTTTCGTAATAAAAAAGGCAGCACAGAGACGGGAACTCCGCGGTTTTGGACGAAACCAAGCTTGAGCTATCATTTGAGACCAATGACAAGCCAAGAACTCCTGAAAATATCTCAGCATATCACACCTGAAGTTTGAGAAAATTGAAATTTTTAGAGTAAATTTTTTTGGTATAAAAAAGGCAGCACCGAGATGTGAACTCCAAGTTTTCGCACTAAGCTAAGCATGAGCTATCATTTAAGACCAAAAATAAGCCTAGAACTCTTGAAAATATATCAGCATATTACACCTGTAGTTTGAGAAAATCTAAATTTCAGAGTAAATTTTTTCGTAATAAAAAAGGCAGCGCAGAGCCTGGAACTGCGTGGTTTTGTACGTAACCGAGCATTAGCTATCGTTTAAGACCAAAAACAAGCCTAGAACTCCTGAAAATATATCAGCATATCACACCTGAAATTTGAGAAAATCTAAATTACAGAGTAATTTTTTTCGTAATAAAAAAAGGCAGCGCAGAGCCAGAAACTGCAAGTTTTTGTACGTAACCGAGCATAAGCTATCGTTTGAGACTAAAAACAAGCCCCAAATTCCTGAAAATATATCAGCATATCACATCTTAAATTTGAGAAAATCGAAATTTCAGACTTATTTTTTTCATAGAACATAAGTACACTCAGTGCCAGGAACTACGCGGTTTTGTACGTAACCAAGCATGAGCTATCGTTTGAGACCAAAAGCAAGCCTATAACTCCTGAAAATATATCAGCATATCACACCTGAAATATGAGAAAATCGATATTTCAAACTTATTTTTTCGCAGAACATAAGTAAACGTAGAGCGCGGAACTCCGCGGTTTTGGACGAAACCAAGCTTAAGCTATCATTTGAGACCAATAACAAGCCAATAACTCCTGAAAATATATCAGCATATCACACCTGAAATTTGAGAAAACTTAAATTTTCAGAATAAAAATTTTTTGGTAATAAAAAAAGCAGCACAGAGACGGGAACTTCGCGGTTTTCGATGAAGCCAAGCATGTGCTATCATTTGATACCAATAACAAGCTAAGAACTCCTGAAAATATATCAGCATATCACTCCTAAAATTTGAGAAAATCGAAATTTCAGAGTTAATTTTTTTCGTTACAAAAAAGGCAGCACAGAGGCGGGTACTCCGCGGTTTGGAACTAATCTAAGCATGAGCTATCATTTAAGACTAAAAACAAGCCATAAACTCCTGAAAATATATCAGCATATCACACCTGAAATTTAAGAAAATTGATATTTTCAGAATAAAATTTTTACGTAATAAAAAAGGCAGCACAGAGAAAATAACTTCGCGGTTTTCGACGAAACCAAGATTGTCCTATCATTTGAGACCAATAACAAGCTAAGAACTCCTGAAAATATATCAGCATATCACACCTGAAATTTGAGAAAACTTAAATTTTCAGAATAAAAATTTTTCGTAATAAAAAAGGCAGCACAGAGACGGGAACTCCGCGGTTTTGGACGAAACCAAGCTTGAGCTATCATTTGAGACCAATGACAAGCCAAGAACTCCTGAAAATATATCAGCATATCACACCTGATGTTTGAGAAAACTTAAATTTTCAGAATAAAAATTGTTTGGTAATAAAAAAGGTAGCACAGAGACGGGAACTTCGCGGTTTTCGACGAAACCAAGCTTGTGCTATCATTTGAGACCAATCACAAAACAAGAACTCCTGTTAATATATCAGCATACCACACCTAAAGATTGAGAAAATCGAAATTTCAGAGTTAATTTTTTTCGTTACAAAAAAGGCTGCACAGAGACGGGAACTTGAACTAATCTAAATATGATCTATCATTTAAGTTTAAAAAAAATCCTAGAACTCCTGAAAATATCTCAGCATATCACACCTGAAGTTTGAGAAAATTGAAATTTTTAGAGTAAATTTTTTTCGTAATAAAAAAGGCAGCACCGAGATGTGAACTCCGAGTTTTCGCACTAAGCTAAGCATGAGCTATCATTTAAGACCAAAAATAAGCCTAGAACTCTTGAAACTATATCAGCATATCACACCTGTAGTTTGAGAAAATCTAAATTTCAGAGTAAATTTTTTCGTAATAAAAAAGGCAGCGCAGAGCCTGGAACTGCGTGGTTTTGTTCGTAACCGAGCATTAGCTATCGTTTAAGACCAAAAACAAGCCTAGAACTCCTGAAAATATATCAGCATATCACACCTGAAATTTGAGAAAATCTATATTACAGAATAATTTTTTTCGTAATAAAAAAAGGCAGCGCAGAGCCAGAACCTGCAAGTTTTTGTACGTAACCGAGCATAAGCTATCGTTTGAGACTAAAAACAAGCCCCAAATTCCTGAAAATATATCAGCATATCACATCTTAAATTTGAGAAAATCGAAATTTCAGACTTATTTTTTTCATAGAACATAAGTACACTCAGAGCCAGGAACTACGCGGTTTTGTACGTAACCAAGCATGAGCTATCGTTTGAGACCAGAAGCAAGCCTAGAACTCCTGAAAATATATCAGCATATCACACCTGAAATATGAGAAAATCGATATTTCAAACTTATTTTTTCGCAGAACATAAGTAAACGTAGAGCGCGGAACTCCGCGGTTTTGGACGAAACCAAGCTTAAGCTATCATTTGAGACCAATAACAAGCCAATAACTCCTGAAAATATATCAGCATATCACACCTGAAATTTGAGAAAACTTAAATTTTCAGAATAAAAATTTTTTGGTAATAAAAAAGGCAGCACAGAGACGGGAACTTCGCGGTTTTGGACGAAACCAAGATTGAGCTATCATTTGAGACCAATGACAAGCCAAGAACTCCTGAAAATATATCAGCATATCACACCTGAAATTTGAGAAAACTTAAATTTTCAGAATAAAAATTGTTTGGTAATAAAAAAGGTAGCACAGAGACGGGAACTTCGCGGTTTTCGACGAAACCAAGCTTGTGCTATCATTTGAGACCAATCACAAAACAAGAACTCCTGTTAATATATCAGCATGCCACACCTAAATATTGAGAAAATCGAAATTTCAGAGTTAATTTTTTTCGTTACAAAAAAGGCTGCACAGAGACGGGAACTTGAACTAATCTAAATATGATCTATCATTTAAGTTTAAAAAAAATACTAGAACTCCTGAAAATATCTCAGCATATCACACCTGAAGTTTGAGAAAATTGAAATTTTTAGAGTAAATTTTTTTCGTAATAAAAAAGGCAGCACCGAGATGTGAACTCCGGGTTTTTGCACTAAGCTAAGCATGAGCTATCATTTAAGACCAAAAATAAGCCTAGAACTCTTGAAAATATATCAGCATATCACACCTGTAGTTTGAGAAATTCTAAATTTCAGAGTAAATTTTTTCGTAATAAAAAAGGCAGCACCGAGATGTGAACTCCGAGTTTTCGCACTAAGCTAAGCATGAGCTATCATTTAAGACCAAAAATAAGCCTAGAACTCTTGAAAATATGTCAGCATATCACACCTGAAATTTGAGAGAATCTAAATTACAGAGTAATTTTTTTCGTAATAAAAAAAGGCAGCGCAGAGCCAGAAACTGCAAGTTTTTGTACGAAACCGAGCATAAGCTATCGTTTGAGACTAAAATCTAGCCCCAAATTCCTGAAAATATATCAGCATATCACACCTGAAATATGAGAAAATCGATATTTCAAACTTATTTTTTCGCAGAACATAAGTAAACGTAGAGCGCGGAACTCCGCGGTTTTGGACGAAACCAAGCTTAAGCTATCATTTGAGACCAATAACAAGCCAATAAGTCCTGAAAATATATCAGCATATCACACCTGAAATTTGAGAAAACTTAAATTTTCAGAATAAAAATTTTTTGGTAATAAAAAAGGCAGCACAGAGACGGGAACTTCGCGGTTTTCGATGAAGCCAAGCATGTGCTATCATTTGAGACCAATAACGAGCCAAGAACTCCTGAAAATATATCAGCATTTCACACCTCAAGTTTGAGAAATTCGAAATTTCCGAGTTAATTTTTTTCGTTACAAAAAGGCAGCACAGAGGCGGGAACTATGCGGTTTTGAACTAATCTAAGCATGAGCTATCATTTAAGACTAAAAACAAGCCATAAACTCCTGAAAATATATCAGCATATCACACCTGAAATTTAAGAAAATTGAAATTTTCAGAATAAAATTTTTACGTAATAAAAAAGGCAGCACAGAGAAAACTACTTCGCGGTTTTCGACGAAACCAAGATTGTCCTATCATTTGAGACCAATAACAAGCTAAGAACTCCTGAAAATATATCAGCATATCACTCCTAAAGTTTGAGAAAATCGAAATTTCAGAGTTAATTTTTTTCGTTACAAAAAAGGCAGCACAGAGGCGGGAACTCCGCGGTTTGGAACTAATCTAAGCATGAGCTATCATTTAAGACTAGAAAGAAGCCATAAACTCCTGAAAATATATCAGCATATCACACCTGAAATTTAAGAAAATTGAAATTTTCAGAATAAAATTTTTTCGTAATAAAAAAGGCAGCACAGAGACGGGAACTCCGCGGTTTTGGACGAAACCAAGCTTGTGCTATCATTTAAGACCAATGACAAGCCAAGAACTCCTGAAAATATCTCAGCATATCACACCTGAAGTTTGAGAAAATTGAAATTTTTAGAGTAAATTTTTTTCGTAATAAAAAAGGCAGCACCGAGATGTGAACTCCGAGTTTTCGCACTAAGCTAAGCATGAGCTATCATTTAAGACCAAAAATAAGCCTAGAACTCTTGAAAATATATCAGCATATTACACCTGTAGTTTGAGAAATTCTAAATTTCAGAGTAAATTTTTTCGTAATAAAAAAGGCAGCGCAGAGCCTGGAACTGCATGGTTTTGTACGTATCCGAGCATTAGCTATCGTTTAAGACCAAAAAGAAGCCTAGAACTCCTGAAAATATATCAGCATATCACACCTGAAATTTGAGAGAATCTAAATTACAGAGTAATTTTTTTCGTAATAAAAAAAGGCAGCGCAGAGCCAGAAACTGCAAGTTTTTGTACGAAACCGAGCATAAGCTATCGTTTGAGACTAAAATCTAGCCCCAAATTCCTGAAAATATATCAGCATATCACACCTGAAATATGAGAAAATCGATATTTCAAACTTATTTTTTCGCAGAACATAAGTAAACGTAGAGCGCGGAACTCCGCGGTTTTGGACGAAACCAAGCTTAAGCTATCATTTGAGACCAATAACAAGCCAATAAGTCCTGAAAATATATCAGCATATCACACCTGAAATTTGAGAAAACTTAAATTTTCAGAATAAAAATTTTTTGGTAATAAAAAAGGCAGCACAGAGACGGGAACTTCGCGGTTTTCGATGAAGCCAAGCATGTGCTATCATTTGAGACCAATAACGAGCCAAGAACTCCTGAAAATATATCAGCATATCACACCTAAAGTTTGAGAAATTCGAAATTTCCGAGTTAATTTTTTTCGTTACAAAAAGGCAGCACAGAGGCGGGAACTCCGCGGTTTGGAACTAATCTAAGCATGAGCTATCATTTAAGACTAGAAAGAAGCCATAAACTCCTGAAAATATATCAGCATATCACACCTGAAATTTAAGAAAATTGAAATTTTCAGAATAAAATTTTTTCGTAATAAAAAAGGCAGCACAGAGACGGGAACTCCGCGGTTTTGGACGAAACCAAGCTTGTGCTATCATTTAAGACCAATGACAAGCCAAGAACTCCTGAAAATATCTCAGCATATCACACCTGAAGTTTGAGAAAATTGAAATTTTTAGAGTAAATTTTTTTCGTAATAAAAAAGGCAGCACCGAGATGTGAACTCCGAGTTTTCGCACTAAGCTAAGCATGAGCTATCATTTAAGACCAAAAATAAGCCTAGAACTCTTGAAAATATATCAGCATATTACACCTGTAGTTTGAGAAATTCTAAATTTCAGAGTAAATTTTTTCGTAATAAAAAAGGCAGCGCAGAGCCTGGAACTGCATGGTTTTGTACGTATCCGAGCATTAGCTATCGTTTAAGACCAAAAAGAAGCCTAGAACTCCTGAAAATATATCAGCATATCACACCTGAAATTTGAGAAAATCTAAATTACAGATTAATTTTTTTCGTAATAAAAAAAGGCAGCGCAGAGCCAGAAACTGCAAGTTTTTGTACGTAACCGAGCATAAGCTATCGTTTGAGACTAAAAACAAGCCCCAAATTCCTGAAAATATATCAGCATATCACATCTTAAATTTGAGAAAATCGAAATTTCAGACTTATTTTTTTCATAGAACATAAGTACACTCGGAGCCAAGAACTACGCGGTTTTGTACGTAACCAAGCATGAGCTATCGTTTGAGACCAAAAGCAAGCCTAGAACTCCTGAAAATATATCAGCATATCACACCTGAAATATGAGAAAATCGATATTTCAAACTTATTTTTTCGCAGAACATAAGTAAACGTAGAGCGCGGAACTCCGCGGTTTTGGACGAAACCAAGCTTAAGCTATCATTTGAGACCAATAACAAGCCAATAACTCCTGAAAATATATCAGCATATCACACCTGAAATTTGAGAAAACTTAAATTTTCAGAATAAAAATTTTTTGGTAATAAAAAAGGCAGCACAGAGACGGGAACTTCGCGGTTTACGATGAAGCCAAGCATGTGCTATCATTTGATACCAATAACAAGCTAAGAACTCCTGAAAATATATCAGCATATCACTCCTAAAATTTGAGAAAATCGAAATTTCAGAGTTAATTTTTTTCGTTACAAAAAAGGCAGCACAGAGGCGGATACTCCGCGGTTTGGAACTAATCTAAGCATGAGCTATCATTTAAGACTAAAAACAAGCCATAAACTCCTGAAAATATAACAGCATATCACACCTGAAATTTAAGAAAATTGAAATTTTCAGAATAAAATTTTTTCGTAATAAAAAAGGCAGCACAGAGACGGGAACTTCGCGGTTTTGGACGAAACCAAGCTTGACCTATCATTTGAGACCAATGACAAGCCAAGAACTCCTGAAAATATATCAGCATATCACACCTGAAATTTGAGAAAACTTAAATTTTCAGAATAAAAATTGTTTGGTAATAAAAAAGGTAGCACAGAGACGGGAACTTCGCGGTTTTCGACGAAACCAAGCTTGTGCTATCATTTGAGACCAATCACAAAACAAGAACTCCTGTTAATATATCAGCATGCCACACCTAAATATTGAGAAAATCGAACTTTCAGAGTTAATTTTTTTCGTTACAAAAAAGGCTGCACAGAGACGGGAACTTGAACTAATCTAAATATGATCTATCATTTAAGTTTAAAAAAAATACTAGAACTCCTGAAAATATCTCAGCATATCACACCTGAAGTTTGAGAAAATTGAAATTTTTAGAGTAAATTTTTTTCGTAATAAAAAAGGCAGCACCGAGATGTGAACTCCGGGTTTTTGCACTAAGCTAAGCATGAGCTATCATTTAAGACCAAAAATAAGCCTAGAACTCTTGAAAATATATCAGCATATCACACCTGTAGTTTGAGAAATTCTAAATTTCAGAGTAAATTTTTTCGTAATAAAAAAGGCAGCACCGAGATGTGAACTCCGAGTTTTCGCACTAAGCTAAGCATGAGCTATCATTTAAGACCAAAAATAAGCCTAGAACTCTTGAAAATATATCAGCATATCACACCTGTAGTTTGAGAAATTCTAAATTTCAGAGTAAATTTTTTCGTAATAAAAAAGGCAGCGCAGAGCCTGGAACTGCGTGGTTTTGTACGTAACCGAGCATTAGCTATCGTTTAAGACCAAAAACAAGCCTAGAACTCCTGAAAATATATCAGCATATCACACCTGAAATTTGAGAGAATCTAAATTACAGAGTAATTTTTTTCGTAATAAAAAAAGGCAGCGCAGAGCCAGAAACTGCAAGTTTTTGTACGAAACCGAGCATAAGCTATCGTTTGAGACTAAAATCTAGCCCCAAATTCCTGAAAATATATCAGCATATCACACCTGAAATATGAGAAAATCGATATTTCAAACTTATTTTTTCGCAGAACATAAGTAAACGTAGAGCGCGGAACTCCGCGGTTTTGGACGAAACCAAGCTTAAGCTATCATTTGAGACCAATAACAAGCCAATAAGTCCTGAAAATATATCAGCATATCACACCTGAAATTTGAGAAAACTTAAATTTTCAGAATAAAAATTTTTTGGTAATAAAAAAGGCAGCACAGAGACGGGAACTTCGCGGTTTTCGATGAAGCCAAGCATGTGCTATCATTTGAGACCAATAACGAGCCAAGAACTCCTGAAAATATATCAGCATATCACACCTAAAGTTTGAGAAATTCGAAATTTCCGAGTTAATTTTTTTCGTTACAAAAAAGGCAGCACAGAGGCGGGTACTCCGCGGTTTGGAACTAATCTAAGCATGAGCTATCATTTAAGACTAAAAACAAGCCATAAACTCCTGAAAATATATCAGCATATCACACCTGAAATTTAAGAAAATTGATATTTTCAGAATAAAATTTTTACGTAATAAAAAAGGCAGCACAGAGAAAATAACTTCGCGGTTTTCGACGAAACCAAGATTGTCCTATCATTTGAGACCAATAACAAGCTAAGAACTCCTGAAAATATATCAGCATATCACACCTGAAATTTGAGAAAACTTAAATTTTCAGAATAAAAATTTTTCGTAATAAAAAAGGCAGCACAGAGACGGGAACTCCGCGGTTTTGGACGAAACCAAGCTTGAGCTATCATTTGAGACCAATGACAAGCCAAGAACTCCTGAAAATATATCAGCATATCACACCTGATGTTTGAGAAAACTTAAATTTTCAGAATAAAAATTGTTTGGTAATAAAAAAGGTAGCACAGAGACGGGAACTTCGCGGTTTTCGACGAAACCAAGCTTGTGCTATCATTTGAGACCAATCACAAAACAAGAACTCCTGTTAATATATCAGCATACCACACCTAAAGATTGAGAAAATCGAAATTTCAGAGTTAATTTTTTTCGTTACAAAAAAGGCTGCACAGAGACGGGAACTTGAACTAATCTAAATATGATCTATCATTTAAGTTTAAAAAAAATCCTAGAACTCCTGAAAATATCTCAGCATATCACACCTGAAGTTTGAGAAAATTGAAATTTTTAGAGTAAATTTTTTTCGTAATAAAAAAGGCAGCACCGAGATGTGAACTCCGAGTTTTCGCACTAAGCTAAGCATGAGCTATCATTTAAGACCAAAAATAAGCCTAGAACTCTTGAAACTATATCAGCATATCACACCTGTAGTTTGAGAAAATCTAAATTTCAGAGTAAATTTTTTCGTAATAAAAAAGGCAGCGCAGAGCCTGGAACTGCGTGGTTTTGTTCGTAACCGAGCATTAGCTATCGTTTAAGACCAAAAACAAGCCTAGAACTCCTGAAAATATATCAGCATATCACACCTGAAATTTGAGAAAATCTATATTACAGAATAATTTTTTTCGTAATAAAAAAAGGCAGCGCAGAGCCAGAACCTGCAAGTTTTTGTACGTAACCGAGCATAAGCTATCGTTTGAGACTAAAAACAAGCCCCAAATTCCTGAAAATATATCAGCATATCACATCTTAAATTTGAGAAAATCGAAATTTCAGACTTATTTTTTTCATAGAACATAAGTACACTCAGAGCCAGGAACTACGCGGTTTTGTACGTAACCAAGCATGAGCTATCGTTTGAGACCAGAAGCAAGCCTAGAACTCCTGAAAATATATCAGCATATCACACCTGAAATATGAGAAAATCGATATTTCAAACTTATTTTTTCGCAGAACATAAGTAAACGTAGAGCGCGGAACTCCGCGGTTTTGGACGAAACCAAGCTTAAGCTATCATTTGAGACCAATAACAAGCCAATAACTCCTGAAAATATATCAGCATATCACACCTGAAATTTGAGAAAACTTAAATTTTCAGAATAAAAATTTTTTGGTAATAAAAAAGGCAGCACAGAGACGGGAACTTCGCGGTTTTGGACGAAACCAAGATTGAGCTATCATTTGAGACCAATGACAAGCCAAGAACTCCTGAAAATATATCAGCATATCACACCTGAAATTTGAGAAAACTTAAATTTTCAGAATAAAAATTGTTTGGTAATAAAAAAGGTAGCACAGAGACGGGAACTTCGCGGTTTTCGACGAAACCAAGCTTGTGCTATCATTTGAGACCAATCACAAAACAAGAACTCCTGTTAATATATCAGCATGCCACACCTAAATATTGAGAAAATCGAAATTTCAGAGTTAATTTTTTTCGTTACAAAAAAGGCTGCACAGAGACGGGAACTTGAACTAATCTAAATATGATCTATCATTTAAGTTTAAAAAAAATACTAGAACTCCTGAAAATATCTCAGCATATCACACCTGAAGTTTGAGAAAATTGAAATTTTTAGAGTAAATTTTTTTCGTAATAAAAAAGGCAGCACCGAGATGTGAACTCCGGGTTTTTGCACTAAGCTAAGCATGAGCTATCATTTAAGACCAAAAATAAGCCTAGAACTCTTGAAAATATATCAGCATATCACACCTGTAGTTTGAGAAATTCTAAATTTCAGAGTAAATTTTTTCGTAATAAAAAAGGCAGCACCGAGATGTGAACTCCGAGTTTTCGCACTAAGCTAAGCATGAGCTATCATTTAAGACCAAAAATAAGCCTAGAACTCTTGAAAATATGTCAGCATATCACACCTGAAATTTGAGAGAATCTAAATTACAGAGTAATTTTTTTCGTAATAAAAAAAGGCAGCGCAGAGCCAGAAACTGCAAGTTTTTGTACGAAACCGAGCATAAGCTATCGTTTGAGACTAAAATCTAGCCCCAAATTCCTGAAAATATATCAGCATATCACACCTGAAATATGAGAAAATCGATATTTCAAACTTATTTTTTCGCAGAACATAAGTAAACGTAGAGCGCGGAACTCCGCGGTTTTGGACGAAACCAAGCTTAAGCTATCATTTGAGACCAATAACAAGCCAATAAGTCCTGAAAATATATCAGCATATCACACCTGAAATTTGAGAAAACTTAAATTTTCAGAATAAAAATTTTTTGGTAATAAAAAAGGCAGCACAGAGACGGGAACTTCGCGGTTTTCGATGAAGCCAAGCATGTGCTATCATTTGAGACCAATAACGAGCCAAGAACTCCTGAAAATATATCAGCATTTCACACCTCAAGTTTGAGAAATTCGAAATTTCCGAGTTAATTTTTTTCGTTACAAAAAGGCAGCACAGAGGCGGGAACTATGCGGTTTTGAACTAATCTAAGCATGAGCTATCATTTAAGACTAAAAACAAGCCATAAACTCCTGAAAATATATCAGCATATCACACCTGAAATTTAAGAAAATTGAAATTTTCAGAATAAAATTTTTACGTAATAAAAAAGGCAGCACAGAGAAAACTACTTCGCGGTTTTCGACGAAACCAAGATTGTCCTATCATTTGAGACCAATAACAAGCTAAGAACTCCTGAAAATATATCAGCATATCACTCCTAAAGTTTGAGAAAATCGAAATTTCAGAGTTAATTTTTTTCGTTACAAAAAAGGCAGCACAGAGGCGGGAACTCCGCGGTTTGGAACTAATCTAAGCATGAGCTATCATTTAAGACTAGAAAGAAGCCATAAACTCCTGAAAATATATCAGCATATCACACCTGAAATTTAAGAAAATTGAAATTTTCAGAATAAAATTTTTTCGTAATAAAAAAGGCAGCACAGAGACGGGAACTCCGCGGTTTTGGACGAAACCAAGCTTGTGCTATCATTTAAGACCAATGACAAGCCAAGAACTCCTGAAAATATCTCAGCATATCACACCTGAAGTTTGAGAAAATTGAAATTTTTAGAGTAAATTTTTTTCGTAATAAAAAAGGCAGCACCGAGATGTGAACTCCGAGTTTTCGCACTAAGCTAAGCATGAGCTATCATTTAAGACCAAAAATAAGCCTAGAACTCTTGAAAATATATCAGCATATTACACCTGTAGTTTGAGAAATTCTAAATTTCAGAGTAAATTTTTTCGTAATAAAAAAGGCAGCGCAGAGCCTGGAACTGCATGGTTTTGTACGTATCCGAGCATTAGCTATCGTTTAAGACCAAAAAGAAGCCTAGAACTCCTGAAAATATATCAGCATATCACACCTGAAATTTGAGAGAATCTAAATTACAGAGTAATTTTTTTCGTAATAAAAAAAGGCAGCGCAGAGCCAGAAACTGCAAGTTTTTGTACGAAACCGAGCATAAGCTATCGTTTGAGACTAAAATCTAGCCCCAAATTCCTGAAAATATATCAGCATATCACACCTGAAATATGAGAAAATCGATATTTCAAACTTATTTTTTCGCAGAACATAAGTAAACGTAGAGCGCGGAACTCCGCGGTTTTGGACGAAACCAAGCTTAAGCTATCATTTGAGACCAATAACAAGCCAATAAGTCCTGAAAATATATCAGCATATCACACCTGAAATTTGAGAAAACTTAAATTTTCAGAATAAAAATTTTTTGGTAATAAAAAAGGCAGCACAGAGACGGGAACTTCGCGGTTTTCGATGAAGCCAAGCATGTGCTATCATTTGAGACCAATAACGAGCCAAGAACTCCTGAAAATATATCAGCATATCACACCTAAAGTTTGAGAAATTCGAAATTTCCGAGTTAATTTTTTTCGTTACAAAAAGGCAGCACAGAGGCGGGAACTCCGCGGTTTGGAACTAATCTAAGCATGAGCTATCATTTAAGACTAGAAAGAAGCCATAAACTCCTGAAAATATATCAGCATATCACACCTGAAATTTAAGAAAATTGAAATTTTCAGAATAAAATTTTTTCGTAATAAAAAAGGCAGCACAGAGACGGGAACTCCGCGGTTTTGGACGAAACCAAGCTTGTGCTATCATTTAAGACCAATGACAAGCCAAGAACTCCTGAAAATATCTCAGCATATCACACCTGAAGTTTGAGAAAATTGAAATTTTTAGAGTAAATTTTTTTCGTAATAAAAAAGGCAGCACCGAGATGTGAACTCCGAGTTTTCGCACTAAGCTAAGCATGAGCTATCATTTAAGACCAAAAATAAGCCTAGAACTCTTGAAAATATATCAGCATATTACACCTGTAGTTTGAGAAATTCTAAATTTCAGAGTAAATTTTTTCGTAATAAAAAAGGCAGCGCAGAGCCTGGAACTGCATGGTTTTGTACGTATCCGAGCATTAGCTATCGTTTAAGACCAAAAAGAAGCCTAGAACTCCTGAAAATATATCAGCATATCACACCTGAAATTTGAGAAAATCTAAATTACAGATTAATTTTTTTCGTAATAAAAAAAGGCAGCGCAGAGCCAGAAACTGCAAGTTTTTGTACGTAACCGAGCATAAGCTATCGTTTGAGACTAAAAACAAGCCCCAAATTCCTGAAAATATATCAGCATATCACATCTTAAATTTGAGAAAATCGAAATTTCAGACTTATTTTTTTCATAGAACATAAGTACACTCGGAGCCAAGAACTACGCGGTTTTGTACGTAACCAAGCATGAGCTATCGTTTGAGACCAAAAGCAAGCCTAGAACTCCTGAAAATATATCAGCATATCACACCTGAAATATGAGAAAATCGATATTTCAAACTTATTTTTTCGCAGAACATAAGTAAACGTAGAGCGCGGAACTCCGCGGTTTTGGACGAAACCAAGCTTAAGCTATCATTTGAGACCAATAACAAGCCAATAACTCCTGAAAATATATCAGCATATCACACCTGAAATTTGAGAAAACTTAAATTTTCAGAATAAAAATTTTTTGGTAATAAAAAAGGCAGCACAGAGACGGGAACTTCGCGGTTTACGATGAAGCCAAGCATGTGCTATCATTTGATACCAATAACAAGCTAAGAACTCCTGAAAATATATCAGCATATCACTCCTAAAATTTGAGAAAATCGAAATTTCAGAGTTAATTTTTTTCGTTACAAAAAAGGCAGCACAGAGGCGGATACTCCGCGGTTTGGAACTAATCTAAGCATGAGCTATCATTTAAGACTAAAAACAAGCCATAAACTCCTGAAAATATAACAGCATATCACACCTGAAATTTAAGAAAATTGAAATTTTCAGAATAAAATTTTTTCGTAATAAAAAAGGCAGCACAGAGACGGGAACTTCGCGGTTTTGGACGAAACCAAGCTTGACCTATCATTTGAGACCAATGACAAGCCAAGAACTCCTGAAAATATATCAGCATATCACACCTGAAATTTGAGAAAACTTAAATTTTCAGAATAAAAATTGTTTGGTAATAAAAAAGGTAGCACAGAGACGGGAACTTCGCGGTTTTCGACGAAACCAAGCTTGTGCTATCATTTGAGACCAATCACAAAACAAGAACTCCTGTTAATATATCAGCATGCCACACCTAAATATTGAGAAAATCGAACTTTCAGAGTTAATTTTTTTCGTTACAAAAAAGGCTGCACAGAGACGGGAACTTGAACTAATCTAAATATGATCTATCATTTAAGTTTAAAAAAAATACTAGAACTCCTGAAAATATCTCAGCATATCACACCTGAAGTTTGAGAAAATTGAAATTTTTAGAGTAAATTTTTTTCGTAATAAAAAAGGCAGCACCGAGATGTGAACTCCGGGTTTTTGCACTAAGCTAAGCATGAGCTATCATTTAAGACCAAAAATAAGCCTAGAACTCTTGAAAATATATCAGCATATCACACCTGTAGTTTGAGAAATTCTAAATTTCAGAGTAAATTTTTTCGTAATAAAAAAGGCAGCACCGAGATGTGAACTCCGAGTTTTCGCACTAAGCTAAGCATGAGCTATCATTTAAGACCAAAAATAAGCCTAGAACTCTTGAAAATATATCAGCATATCACACCTGTAGTTTGAGAAATTCTAAATTTCAGAGTAAATTTTTTCGTAATAAAAAAGGCAGCGCAGAGCCTGGAACTGCGTGGTTTTGTACGTAACCGAGCATTAGCTATCGTTTAAGACCAAAAACAAGCCTAGAACTCCTGAAAATATATCAGCATATCACACCTGAAATTTGAGAGAATCTAAATTACAGAGTAATTTTTTTCGTAATAAAAAAAGGCAGCGCAGAGCCAGAAACTGCAAGTTTTTGTACGAAACCGAGCATAAGCTATCGTTTGAGACTAAAATCTAGCCCCAAATTCCTGAAAATATATCAGCATATCACACCTGAAATATGAGAAAATCGATATTTCAAACTTATTTTTTCGCAGAACATAAGTAAACGTAGAGCGCGGAACTCCGCGGTTTTGGACGAAACCAAGCTTAAGCTATCATTTGAGACCAATAACAAGCCAATAAGTCCTGAAAATATATCAGCATATCACACCTGAAATTTGAGAAAACTTAAATTTTCAGAATAAAAATTTTTTGGTAATAAAAAAGGCAGCACAGAGACGGGAACTTCGCGGTTTTCGATGAAGCCAAGCATGTGCTATCATTTGAGACCAATAACGAGCCAAGAACTCCTGAAAATATATCAGCATATCACACCTAAAGTTTGAGAAATTCGAAATTTCCGAGTTAATTTTTTTCGTTACAAAAAGGCAGCACAGAGGCGGGAACTATGCGGTTTTGAACTAATCTAAGCATGAGCTATCATTTAAGACTAAAAACAAGCCATAAACTCCTGAAAATATATCAGCATATCACACCTGAAATTTAAGAAAATTGAAATTTTCAGAATAAAATTTTTACGTAATAAAAAAGGCAGCACAGAGAAAACAACTTCGCGGTTTTCGACGAAACCAAGATTGTCCTATCATTTGAGACCAATAACAAGCTAAGAACTCCTGAAAATATATCAGCATATCACTCCTAAAGTTTGAGAAAATCGAAATTTCAGAGTTAATTTTTTTCGTTACAAAAAAGGCAGCACAGAGGCGGGAACTCCGCGGTTTGGAACTAATCTAAGCATGAGCTATCATTTAAGACTAGAAAGAAGCCATAAACTCCTGAAAATATATCAGCATATCACACCTGAAATTTAAGAAAATTGAAATTTTCAAAATAAAATTTTTTCGTAATAAAAAAGGCAGCACAGAGACGGGAACTCCGCGGTTTTGGACGAAACCAAGCTTGAGCTATCATTTAAGACCAATGACAAGCCAAGAACTCCTGAAAATATCTCAGCATATCACACCTGAAGTTTGAGAAAATTGAAATTTTTAGAGTAAATTTTTTTCGTAATAAAAAAGGCAGCACCGAGATGTGAACTCCGAGTTTTCGCACTAAGCTAAGCATGAGCTATCATTTAAGACCAAAAATAAGCCTAGAACTCTTGAAAATATATCAGCATATTACACCTGTAGTTTGAGAAAATCTAAATTTCAGAGTAAATTTTTTCGTAATAAAAAAGGCAGCGCAGAGCCTGGAACTGCATGGTTTTGTACGTATCCGAGCATTAGCTATCGTTTAAGACCAAAAAGAAGCCTAGAACTCCTGAAAATATATCAGCATATCACACCTGAAATTTGAGAAAATCTAAATTACAGATTAATTTTTTTCGTAATAAAAAAAGGCAGCGCAGAGCCAGAAACTGCAAGTTTTTGTACGTAACCGAGCATAAGCTATCGTTTGAGACTAAAAACAAGCCCCAAATTCCTGAAAATATATTAGCATATCACATCTTAAATTTGAGAAAATCGAAATTTCAGACTTATTTTTTTCATAGAACATAAGTACACTCGGAGCCAGGAACTACGCGGTTTTGTACGTAACCAAGCATGAGCTATCGTTTGAGACCAAAAGCAAGCCTAGAACTCCTGAAAATATATCAGCATATCACACCTGAAATATGAGAAAATCGATATTTCAAACTTATTTTTTCGCAGAACATAAGTAAACGTAGAGCGCGGAACTCCGCGGAGTTGGACGAAACCAAGCTTAAGCTATCATTTGAGACCAATAACAAGCCAATAACTCCTGAAAATATATCAGCATATCACACCTGAAATTTGAGAAAACTTAAATTTTCAGAATAAAAATTTTTTGGTAATAAAAAAGGCAGCACAGAGACGGGAACTTCGCGGTTTACGATGAAGCCAAGCATGTGCTATCATTTGATACCAATAACAAGCTAAGAACTCCTGAAAATATATCAGCATATCACTCCTAAAATTTGAGAAAATCGAAATTTCAGAGTTAATTTTTTTCGTTACAAAAAAGGCAGCACAGAGGCGGGTACTCCGCGGTTTGGAACTAATCTAAGCATGAGCTATCATTTAAGACTAAAAACAAGCCATAAACTCCTGAAAATATAACAGCATATCACACCTGAAATTTAAGAAAATTGAAATTTTCAGAATAAAATTTTTTCGTAATAAAAAAGGCAGCACAGAGACGGGACCTCCGCGGTTTTCGACGAAACCAAGCTTGTGCTATCATTTGAGACCAATCACAAAACAAGAACTCCTGTTAATATATCAGCATACCACACCTAAAGATTGAGAAAATCGAAATTTCAGAGTTAATTTTTTTCGTTACAAAAAAGGCTGCACAGAGACGGGAACTTGAACTAATCTAAATATGATCTATCATTTAAGTTTAAAAAAAATCCTAGAACTCCTGAAAATATCTCAGCATATCACACCTGAAGTTAGAGAAAATTGAAATTTTTAGAGTAAATTTTTTTCGTAATAAAAAAGGCAGCACCGAGATGTGAACTCCGAGTTTTCGCACTAAGCTAAGCATGAGCTATCATTTAAGACCAAAAATAAGCCTAGAACTCTTGAAAATATATCAGAATATCACACCTGTAGTTTGAGAAATTCTAAATTTCAGAGTAAATTTTTTCGTAATAAAAAAGGCAGCGCAGAGCCTGGAACTGCGTGGTTCTGTACGTAGCCGAGCATTAGCTATCGTTTAAGACCAAAAACAAGCCTAGAACTCCTGAAAATATATCAGCATATCACACCTGAAATTTGAGAAAATCTAAATTACAGAGTAATTTTTTTCGTAATAAAAAAAGGCAGCGCAGAGCCAGAAACTGCAAGTTTTTGTACGTAACTGAGCATAAGCTATCGTTTCAGACTAAAACCAAGCCCCAAATTCCTGAAAATATATCAGCATATCACATCTTAAATTTGAGAAAATCGAAATTTCAGACTTATTTTTTTCATAGAACATAAGTACACTCAGAGCCAGGAACTACGCGGTTTTGTACGTAACCAAGCATGAGCTATCGTTTGAGACCCAAAGCAAGCCTAGAACTCCTGAAAATATATCAGCATATCACACCTGAAATATGAGAAAATCGATATTTCAAACTTATTTTTTCGCAGAACATAAGTAAACGTAGAGCGCGGAACTCCGCGGTTTTGGACGAAACCAAACTTAAGCTATCATTTGAGACCAATAACAAGCCAATAACTCCTGAAAATATATCAGCATATCACACCTGAAATTTGAGAAAACTTAAATTTTCAGAATAAAAATTTTTCGTAATAAAAAAGGCAGCACAGAGACGGGAACTCCGCGGTTTTGGACGAAACCAAGCTTGAGCTATCATTTGAGACCAATGACAAGCCAAGAACTCCTGAAAATATGTCAGCATATCACACCTGATGTTTGAGAAAACTTAAATTTTCAGAATAAAAATTGTTTGGTAATAAAAAAGGTAGCACAGAGACGGGAACTTCGCGGTTTTCGACGAAACCAAGCTTGTGCTATCATTTGAGACCAATCACAAAACAAGAACTCCTGTTAATATATCAGCATACCACACCTAAATATTGAGAAAATCGAAATTTCAGAGTTAATTTTTTTCGTTACAAAAAAGGCTGCACAGAGACGGGAACTTGAACTAATCTAAATATGATCTATCATTTAAGTTTAAAAAAAATCCTAGAACTCCTGAAAATATCTCAGCATATCACACCTGAAATTTGAGAAAATTGAAATTTTTAGAGTAAATTTTTTCGTAATAAAAAAGGCAGCACCGATGTGTGAACTCCGAGTTTTCGCACTAAGCTAAGCATGAGCTATCATTTAAGACCAAAAATAAGCCTAGAACTCTTGAAACTATATCAGCATATCACACCTGTAGTTTGAGAAAATCTAAATTTCAGAGTAAATTTTTTCGTAATAAAAAAGGCAGCGCAGAGCCTGGAACTGCGTGGTTTTGTTCGTAACCGAGCATTAGCTATCGTTTAAGACCAAAAACAAGCCTAGAACTCCTGAAAATATATCAGCATATCACACCTGAAATTTGAGAAAATCTATATTACAGAATAATTTTTTTCGTAATAAAAAAAGGCAGCGCAGAGCCAGAACCTGCAAGTTTTTGTACGTAACCGAGCATAAGCTATCGTTTGAGACTAAAAACAAGCCCCAAATTCCTGAAAATATATCAGCATATCACATCTTAAATTTGAGAAAATCGAAATTTCAGACTTATTTTTTTCATAGAACATAAGTACACTCAGAGCCAGGAACTACGCGGTTTTGTACGTAACCAAGCATGAGCTATCGTTTGAGACCAAAAGCAAGCCTAGAACTCCTGAAAATATATCAGCATATCACACCTGAAATATGAGAAAATCGATATTTCAAACTTATTTTTTCGCAGAACATAAGTAAACGTAGAGCGCGGAATTCCGCGGTTTTGGACGAAACCAAGCTTAAGCTATCATTTGAGACCAATAACAAGCCAATAACTCCTGAAAATAGATCAGCATATCACACCTGAAATTTGAGAAAACTTAAATTTTCAGAATAAAAATTTTTTGGTAATAAAAAAGGCAGCACAGAGACGGGAACTTCGCGGTTTTGGACGAAACCAAGCTTGAGCTATCATTTGAGACCAATGACAAGCCAAGAACTCCTGAAAATATATCAGCATATCACACCTGAAATTTGAGAAAACTTAAATTTTCAGAATAAAAATTGTTTAGTAATAAAAAAGGTAGCACAGAGACGGGAACTTCGCGGTTTTCGACGAAACCAAGCTTGTGCTATCATTTGAGACCAATCACAAAACAAGAACTCCTGTTAATATATCAGCATGCCACACCTAAATATTGAGAAAATCGAAATTTCAGAGTTAATTTTTTTCGTTACAAAAAAGGCTGCACAGAGACGGGAACTTGAACTAATCTAAATATGATCTATCATTTAAGTTTAAAAAAAATACTAGAACTCCTGAAAATATCTCAGCATATCACACCTGAAGTTTGAGAAAATTGAAATTTTTAGAGTAAATTTTTTTCGTAATAAAAAAGGCAGCACCGAGATGTGAACTCCGGGTTTTTGCACTAAGCTAAGCATGAGCTATCATTTAAGACCAAAAATAAGCCTAGAACTCTTGAAAATATATCAGCATATCACACCTGTAGTTTGAGAAATTCTAAATTTCAGAGTAAATTTTTTCGTAATAAAAAAGGCAGCACCGAGATGTGAACTCCGAGTTTTCGCACTAAGCTAAGCATGAGCTATCATTTAAGACCAAAAATAAGCCTAGAACTCTTGAAAATATATCAGCATATCACACCTGTAGTTTGAGAAATTCTAAATTTCAGAGTAAATTTTTTCGTAATAAAAAAGGCAGCGCAGAGCCTGGAACTGCGTGGTTTTGTACGTAACCGAGCATTAGCTATCGTTTAAGACCAAAAACAAGCCTAGAACTCCTGAAAATATATCAGCATATCACACCTGAAATTTGAGAGAATCTAAATTACAGAGTAATTTTTTTCGTAATAAAAAAAGGCAGCGCAGAGCCAGAAACTGCAAGTTTTTGTACGAAACCGAGCATAAGCTATCGTTTGAGACTAAAAACTAGCCCCAAATTCCTGAAAATATATCAGCATATCACACCTGAAATATGAGAAAATCGTTATTTCAAACTTATTTTTTCGCAGAACATAAGTAAACGTAGAGCGCGGAACTCCGCGGTTTTGGACGAAACCAAGCTTAAGCTATCATTTGAGACCAATAACAAGCCAATAAGTCCTGAAAATATATCAGCATATCACACCTGAAATTTGAGAAAACTTAAATTTTCAGAATAAAAATTTTTTGGTAATAAAAAAGGCAGCACAGAGACGGGAACTTCGCGGTTTTCGATGAAGCCAAGCATGTGCTATCATTTGAGACCAATAACGAGCCAAGAACTCCTGAAAATATATCAGCATATCACACCTAAAGTTTGAGAAATTCGAAATTTCCGAGTTAATTTTTTTCGTTACAAAAAGGCAGCACAGAGGCGGGAACTATGCGGTTTTGAACTAATCTAAGCATGAGCTATCATTTAAGACTAAAAACAAGCCATAAACTCCTGAAAATATATCAGCATATCACACCTGAAATTTAAGAAAATTGAAATTTTCAGAATAAAATTTTTACGTAATAAAAAAGGCAGCACAGAGAAAACAACTTCGCGGTTTTCGACGAAACCAAGATTGTCCTATCATTTGAGACCAATAACAAGCTAAGAACTCCTGAAAATATATCAGCATATCACTCCTAAAGTTTGAGAAAATCGAAATTTCAGAGTTAATTTTTTTCGTTACAAAAAAGGCAGCACAGAGGCGGGAACTCCGCGGTTTGGAACTAATCTAAGCATGAGCTATCATTTAAGACTAGAAAGAAGCCATAAACTCCTGAAAATATATCAGCATATCACACCTGAAATTTAAGAAAATTGAAATTTTCAGAATAAAATTTTTTCGTAATAAAAAAGGCAGCACAGAGACGGGAACTCCGCGGTTTTGGACGAAACCAAGCTTGAGCTATCATTTAAGACCAATGACAAGCCAAGAACTCCTGAAAATATCTCAGCATATCACACCTGAAGTTTGAGAAAATTGAAATTTTTAGAGTAAATTTTTTTCGTAATAAAAAAGGCAGCACCGAGATGTGAACTCCGAGTTTTCGCACTAAGCTAAGCATGAGCTATCATTTAAGACCAAAAATAAGCCTAGAACTCTTGAAAATATATCAGCATATTACACCTGTAGTTTGAGAAAATCTAAATTTCAGAGTAAATTTTTTCGTAATAAAAAAGGCAGCGCAGAGCCTGGAACTGCATGGTTTTGTACGTATCCGAGCATTAGCTATCGTTTAAGACCAAAAAGAAGCCTAGAACTCCTGAAAATATATCAGCATATCACACCTGAAATTTGAGAAAATCTAAATTACAGATTAATTTTTTTCGTAATAAAAAAAGGCAGCGCAGAGCCAGAAACTGCAAGTTTTTGTACGTAACCGAGCATAAGCTATCGTTTGAGACTAAAAACAAGCCCCAAATTCCTGAAAATATATTAGCATATCACATCTTAAATTTGAGAAAATCGAAATTTCAGACTTATTTTTTTCATAGAACATAAGTACACTCGGAGCCAGGAACTACGCGGTTTTGTACGTAATTAAGCATGAGCTATCGTTTGAGACCAAAAGCAAGCCTAGAACTCCTGAAAATATATCAGCATATCACACCTGAAATATGAGAAAATCGATATTTCAAACTTATTTTTTCGCAGAACATAAGTAAACGTAGAGCGCGGAACTCCGCGGAGTTGGACGAAACCAAGCTTAAGCTATCATTTGAGACCAATAACAAGCCAATAACTCCTGAAATTATATCAGCATATCACACCTGAAATTTGAGAAAACTTAAATTTTCAGAATAAAAATTTTTTGGTAATAAAAAAGGCAGCACAGAGACGGGAACTTCGCGGTTTACGATGAAGCCAAGCATGTGCTATCATTTGATACCAATAACAAGCTAAGAACTCCTGAAAATATATCAGCATATCACTCCTAAAATTTGAGAAAATCGAAATTTCAGAGTTAATTTTTTTCGTTACAAAAAAGGCAGCACAGAGGCGGGTACTCCGCGGTTTGGAACTAATCTAAGCATGAGCTATCATTTAAGACTAAAAACAAGCCATAAACTCCTGAAAATATAACAGCATATCACACCTGAAATTTAAGAAAATTGAAATTTTCAGAATAAAATTTTTTCGTAATAAAAAAGGCAGCACAGAGACGGGACCTCCGCGGTTTTCGACGAAACCAAGCTTGTGCTATCATTTGAGACCAATCACAAAACAAGAACTCCTGTTAATATATCAGCATACCACACCTAAAGATTGAGAAAATCGAAATTTCAGAGTTAATTTTTTTCGTTACAAAAAAGGCTGCACAGAGACGGGAACTTGAACTAATCTAAATATGATCTATCATTTAAGTTTAAAAAAAATCCTAGAACTCCTGAAAATATCTCAGCATATCACACCTGAAGTTAGAGAAAATTGAAATTTTTAGAGTAAATTTTTTTCGTAATAAAAAAGGCAGCACCGAGATGTGAACTCCGAGTTTTCGCACTAAGCTAAGCATGAGCTATCATTTAAGACCAAAAATAAGCCTAGAACTCTTGAAAATATATCAGAATATCACACCTGTAGTTTGAGAAATTCTAAATTTCAGAGTAAATTTTTTCGTAATAAAAAAGGCAGCGCAGAGCCTGGAACTGCGTGGTTCTGTACGTAGCCGAGCATTAGCTATCGTTTAAGACCAAAAACAAGCCTAGAACTCCTGAAAATATATCAGCATATCACACCTGAAATTTGAGAAAATCTAAATTACAGAGTAATTTTTTTCGTAATAAAAAAAGGCAGCGCAGAGCCAGAAACTGCAAGTTTTTGTACGTAACTGAGCATAAGCTATCGTTTCAGACTAAAACCAAGCCCCAAATTCCTGAAAATATATCAGCATATCACATCTTAAATTTGAGAAAATCGAAATTTCAGACTTATTTTTTTCATAGAACATAAGTACACTCAGAGCCAGGAACTACGCGGTTTTGTACGTAACCAAGCATGAGCTATCGTTTGAGACCCAAAGCAAGCCTAGAACTCCTGAAAATATATCAGCATATCACACCTGAAATATGAGAAAATCGATATTTCAAACTTATTTTTTCGCAGAACATAAGTAAACGTAGAGCGCGGAACTCCGCGGTTTTGGACGAAACCAAACTTAAGCTATCATTTGAGACCAATAACAAGCCAATAACTCCTGAAAATATATCAGCATATCACACCTGAAATTTGAGAAAACTTAAATTTTCAGAATAAAAATTTTTCGTAATAAAAAAGGCAGCACAGAGACGGGAACTCCGCGGTTTTGGACGAAACCAAGCTTGAGCTATCATTTGAGACCAATGACAAGCCAAGAACTCCTGAAAATATGTCAGCATATCACACCTGATGTTTGAGAAAACTTAAATTTTCAGAATAAAAATTGTTTGGTAATAAAAAAGGTAGCACAGAGACGGGAACTTCGCGGTTTTCGACGAAACCAAGCTTGTGCTATCATTTGAGACCAATCACAAAACAAGAACTCCTGTTAATATATCAGCATACCACACCTAAATATTGAGAAAATCGAAATTTCAGAGTTAATTTTTTTCGTTACAAAAAAGGCTGCACAGAGACGGGAACTTGAACTAATCTAAATATGATCTATCATTTAAGTTTAAAAAAAATCCTAGAACTCCTGAAAATATCTCAGCATATCACACCTGAAATTTGAGAAAATTGAAATTTTTAGAGTAAATTTTTTTCGTAATAAAAAAGGCAGCACCGAGATGTGAACTCCGAGTTTTCGCACTAAGCTAAGCATGAGCTATCATTTAAGACCAAAAATAAGCCTAGAACTCTTGAAACTATATCAGCATATCACACCTGTAGTTTGAGAAAATCTAAATTTCAGAGTAAATTTTTTCGTAATAAAAAAGGCAGCGCAGAGCCTGGAACTGCGTGGTTTTGTACGTAACCGAGCATTTGCTATCGTTTAAGACCAAAAACAAGCCTAGAACTCCTGAAAATATATCAGCATATCACACCTGAAATTTGAGAAAATCTAAATTACAGAGTAATTTTTTTCGTAATAAAAAAAGGCAGCGCAGAGCCAAAAACTGCAAGTTTTTGTACGAAACCGAGCATAAGCTATCGTTTGAGACTAAAAACTAGCCCCAAATTCCTGAAAATATATCAGCATATCACATCTTAAATTTGAGAAAATCTAAATTTCAGACTTATTTTTTTCATAGAACATAAGTACACTCAGAGCCAGGAACTACGCGGTTTTGTACGTAACCAAGCATGAGCTATCGTTTGAGACCAAAAGCAAGCCTAGAACTCCTGAAAATATATCAGCATATCACACCTGAAATATGAGAAAATCGATATTTCAAACTTATTTTTTCGCAGAACATAAGTAAACGTAGAGCGCGGAACTCCGCGGTTTTGGACGAAACCAAGCTTAAGCTATCATTTGAGACCAATAACAAGCCAATAAGTCCTGAAAATATATCAGCATATCACACCTGAAATTTGAGAAAACTTAAATTTTCAGAATAAAAATTTTTTGGTAATAAAAAAGGCAGCACAGAGACGGGAACTTCGCGGTTTTCGATGAAGCCAAGCATGTGCTATCATTTGAGACCAATAACAAGCCAAGAACTCCTGAAAATATATCAGCATATCACACCTAAAGTTTGAGAAATTCGAAATTTCCGAGTTAATTTTTTTCGTTACAAAAAGGCAGCACAGAGGCGGGAACTATGCGGTTTTGAACTAATCTAAGCATGAGCTATCATTTAAGACTAAAAACAAGCCATAAACTCCTGAAAATATATCAGCATATCACACCTGAAATTTAAGAAAATTGAAATTTTCAGAATAAAATTTTTACGTAATAAAAAAGGCAGCACAGAGAAAATAACTTCGCGGTTTTCGACGAAACCAAGATTGTCCTATCATTTGAGACCAATAACAAGCTAAGAACTCCTGAAAATATATCAGCATATCACTCCTAAAGTTTGAGAAAATCGAAATTTCAGAGTTAATTTTTTTCGTTACAAAAAAGGCTGCACAGAGACGGGAACTTGAACTAATCTAAATATGATCTATCATTTAAGTTTAAAAAAAATACTAGAACTCCTGAAAATATCTCAGCATATCACACCTGAAGTTTGAGAAAATTGAAATTTTTAGAGTAAATTTTTTTCGTAATAAAAAAGGCAGCACCGAGATGTGAACTCCGGGTTTTTGCACTAAGCTAAGCATGAGCTATCATTTAAGACCAAAAATAAGCCTAGAACTCTTGAAAATATATCAGCATATCACACCTGAAATTTGAGAAAACTTAAATTTTCAGAATAAAAATTTTTCGTAATAAAAAAGGCAGCACAGAGACGGGAACTCCGCGGTTTTGGACGAAACCAAGCTTGAGCTATCATTTGAGACCAATGACAAGCCAAGAACTCCTGAAAATATATCAGCATATCACACCTGATGTTTGAGAAAACTTAAATTTTCAGAATAAAAATTGTTTGGTAATAAAAAAGGTAGCACAGAGACGGGAACTTCGCGGTTTTCGACGAAACCAAGCTTGTGCTATCATTTGAGACCAATCACAAAACAAGAACTCCTGTTAATATATCAGCATACCACACCTAAATATTGAGAAAATCGAAATTTCAGAGTTAATTTTTTTCGTTACAAAAAAGGCTGCACAGAGACGGGAACTTGAACTAATCTAAATATGATCTATCATTTAAGTTTAAAAAAAATCCTAGAACTCCTGAAAATATCTCAGCATATCACACCTGAAATTTGAGAAAATTGAAATTTTTAGAGTAAATTTTTTTCGTAATAAAAAAGGCAGCACCGAGATGTGAACTCCGGGTTTTTGCACTAAGCTAAGCATGAGCTATCATTTGAGACCAATAACAAGCCAATAACTCCTGAAAATATATCAGCATATCACACCTGAAATTTAAGAAAATTGAAATTTTCAGAATAAAATTTTTACGTAATAAAAAAGGCAGCACAGAGAAAATAACTTCGCGGTTTTCGACGAAACCAAGATTGTCCTATCATTTGAGACCAATAACAAGCTAAGAACTCCTGAAAATATATCAGTATATCACTCCTAAAATTTGAGAAAATCGAAATTTCAGAGTTAATTTTTTTCGTTACAAAAAAGGCTGCACAGAGACGGGAACTTGAACTAATCTAAATATGATCTATCATTTAAGTTTAAAAAAAATACTAGAACTCCTGAAAATATCTCAGCATATCACACCTGAAGTTTGAGAAAATTGAAATTTTTAGAGTAAATTTTTTTCGTAATAAAAAAGGCAGCACCGAGATGTGAACTCCGGGTTTTTGCACTAAGCTAAGCATGAGCTATACTTTGAGACCAATAACAAGCCAATAACTCCTGAAAATATATCAGCATATCACACCTGAAATTTGAGAAAACTTAAATTTTCAGAATAAAAATTTTTCGTTATAAAAAAGGCAGCACAGAGACGGGAACTCCGCGGTTTTGGACGAAACCAAGCTTGAGCTATCATTTGAGACCAATGACAAGCCAAGAACTCCTGAAAATATATCAGCATATCACACCTGATGTTTGAGAAAACTTAAATTTTCAGAATAAAAATTGTTTGGTAATAAAAAAGGTAGCACAGAGACGGGAACTTCGCGGTTTTCGACGAAACCAAGCTTGTGCTATCATTTGAGACCAATCACAAAACAAGAACTCCTGTTAATATATCAGCATACCACACCTAAATATTGAGAAAATCGAAATTTCAGAGTTAATTTTTTTCGTTACAAAAAAGGCTGCACAGAGACGGGAACTTGAACTAATCTAAATATGATCTATCATTTAAGTTTAAAAAAAATCCTAGAACTCCTGAAAATATCTCAGCATATCACACCTGAAATTTGAGAAAATTGAAATTTTTAGAGTAAATTTTTTTCGTAATAAAAAAGGCAGCACCGAGATGTGAACTCCGAGTTTTCGCACTAAGCTAAGCATGAGCTATCATTTAAGACCAAAAATAAGCCTAGAACTCTTGAAACTATATCAGCATATCACACCTGTAGTTTGAGAAAATCTAAATTTCAGAGTAAATTTTTTCGTAATAAAAAAGGCAGCGCAGAGCCTGGAACTGCATGGTTTTGTACGTAACCGAGCATTAGCTATCGTTTAAGACCAAAAACAAGCCTAGAACTCCTGAAAATATATCAGCATATCACACCTGAAATTTGAGAAAATCTATATTACAGAATAATTTTTTTCGTAATAAAAAAAGGCAGCGCAGAGCCAGAACCTGCAAGTTTTTGTACGTAACCGAGCATAAGCTATCGTTTGAGACTAAAAACAAGCCCCAAATTCCTGAAAATATATCAGCATATCACATCTTAAATTTGAGAAAATCGAAATTTCAGACTTATTTTTTTCATAGAACATAAGTACACTCAGAGCCAGGAACTACGCGGTTTTGTACGTAACCAAGCATGAGCTATCGTTTGAGACCAAAAGCAAGCCTAGAACTCCTGAAAATATATCAGCATATCACACCTGAAATATGAGAAAATCGATATTTCAAACTTATTTTTTCGCAGAACATAAGTAAACGTAGAGCGCGGAATTCCGCGGTTTTGGACGAAACCAAGCTTAAGCTATCATTTGAGACCAATAACAAGCCAATAACTCCTGAAAATAGATCAGCATATCACACCTGAAATTTGAGAAAACTTAAATTTTCAGAATAAAAATTTTTTGGTAATAAAAAAGGCAGCACAGAGACGGGAACTTCGCGGTTTTGGACGAAACCAAGCTTGAGCTATCATTTGAGACCAATGACAAGCCAAGAACTCCTGAAAATATATCAGCATATCACACCTGAAATTTGAGAAAACTTAAATTTTCAGAATAAAAATTGTTTGGTAATAAAAAAGGTAGCACAGAGACGGGAACTTCGCGGTTTTCGACGAAACCAAGCTTGTGCTATCATTTGAGACCAATCACAAAACAAGAACTCCTGTTAATATATCAGCATGCCACACCTAAATATTGAGAAAATCGAAATTTCAGAGTTAATTTTTTTCGTTACAAAAAAGGCTGCACAGAGACGGGAACTTGAACTAATCTAAATATGATCTATCATTTAAGTTTAAAAAAAATACTAGAACTCCTGAAAATATCTCAGCATATCACACCTGAAGTTTGAGAAAATTGAAATTTTTAGAGTAAATTTTTTTCGTAATAAAAAAGGCAGCACCGAGATGTGAACTCCGGGTTTTTGCACTAAGCTAAGCATGAGCTATCATTTAAGACCAAAAATAAGCCTAGAACTCTTGAAAATATATCAGCATATCACACCTGTAGTTTGAGAAATTCTAAATTTCAGAGTAAATTTTTTCGTAATAAAAAAGGCAGCACCGAGATGTGAACTCCGAGTTTTCGCACTAAGCTAAGCATGAGCTATCATTTAAGACCAAAAATAAGCCTAGAACTCTTGAAAATATATCAGCATATCACACCTGTAGTTTGAGAAATTCTAAATTTCAGAGTAAATTTTTTCGTAATAAAAAAGGCAGCGCAGAGCCTGGAACTGCGTGGTTTTGTACGTAACCGAGCATTAGCTATCGTTTAAGACCAAAAACAAGCCTAGAACTCCTGAAAATATATCAGCATATCACACCTGAAATTTGAGAGAATCTAAATTACAGAGTAATTTTTTTCGTAATAAAAAAAGGCAGCGCAGAGCCAGAAATTTTTACGTAATAAAAAAGGCAGCACAGAGAAAATAACTTCGCGGTTTTCGACGAAACCAAGATTGTCCTATCATTTGAGACCAATAACAAGCTAAGAACTCCTGAAAATATATCAGCATATCACACCTGAAATTTAAGAAAATTGAAATTTTCAGAATAAAATTTTTTCGTACTAAAAAAGGCAGCACAGAGACGGGAACTCCGCGGTTTTGGACGAAACCAAGCTTGAGCTATCATTTAAGACCAATGACAAGCCAAGAACTCCTGAAAATATCTCAGCATATCACACCTGAAATTTGAGAAAATTGAAATTTTTAGAGTAAATTTTTTTCGTAATAAAAAAGGCAGCACCGAGATGTGAACTCCGAGTTTTCGCACTAAGCTAAGCATGAGCTATCATTTAAGACCAAAAATAAGCCTAGAACTCTTGAAAGTATATCAGCATATCACACCTGTAGTTTGAGAAAATCTAAATTTCAGAGTAAATTTTTTCGTAATAAAAAAGGCAGCGCAGAGCCTGGAACTGCGTGGTTTTGTTCGTAACCGAGCATTATCTATCGTTTAAGACCAAAAACAAGCCTAGAACTCCTGAAAATATATCAGCATATCACACCTGAAATTTGAGAAAATCTATATTTCAAACTTATTTTTTCGCAGAACATAAGTAAACGTAGAGCGCGGAACTCCGCGGTTTTGGACGAAACCAAGCTTAAGCTATCATTTGAGACCAATAACAAGCCAATAAGTCCTGAAAATATATCAGCATATCACACCTGAAATTTGAGAAAACTTAAATTTTCAGAATAAAAATTTTTTGGTAATAAAAAAGGCAGCACAGAGACGGGAACTTCGCGGTTTTCGATGAAGCCAAGCATGTGCTATCATTTGAGACCAATAACAAGCCAAGAACTCCTGAAAATATATCAGCATATCACACCTAAAGTTTGAGAAATTCGAAATTTCCGAGTTAATTTTTTTCGTTACAAAAAGGCAGCACAGAGGCGGGAACTATGCGGTTTTGAACTAATCTAAGCATGAGCTATCATTTAAGACTAAAAACAAGCCATAAACTCCTGAAAATATATCAGCATATCACACCTGAAATTTAAAAAAATTGAAATTTTCAGAATAAAATTTTTTCGTAATAAAAAAGGCAGCACAGAGAAGGGAACTTCGCGGTTTTCGACGAAACCAAGATTGTCCTATCATTTGAGACCAATAACAAGCTAAGAACTCCTGTAAATATATCAGCATATCACTCCTAAAATTTAAGAAAATCGAAATTTAAGAGTTAATTTTTTTCGTTACAAAAAAGGCAGCACAGCGGCGGGAACTCCGCGGTTTGGAACTAATCTAAGCATGAGCTATCATTTAAGACTAGAAAGAAGCCATAAACTCCTGAAAATATATCAGCATATCACACCTGAAATTTAAGAAAATTGAAATTTTCAGAATAAAATTTTTTCGTAATAAAAAAGGCAGCACAGAGACGGGAACTCCGCGGTTTTGGACGAAACCAAGCTTGAGCTATCATTTGAGACCAATGACAAGCCAAGAACTCCTGAAAATATCTCAGCATATCACACCTGAAGTTTGAGAAAATTGAAATTTTTAGAGTAAATTTTTTTGGTATAAAAAAGGCAGCACCGAGATGTGAACTCCAAGTTTTCGCACTAAGCTAAGCATGAGCTATCATTTAAGACCAAAAATAAGCCTAGAACTCTTGAAAATATATCAGCATATTACACCTGTAGTTTGAGAAAATCTAAATTTCAGAGTAAATTTTTTCGTAATAAAAAAGGCAGCGCAGAGCCTGGAACTGCGTGGTTTTGTACGTAACCGAGCATTAGCTATCGTTTAAGACCAAAAACAAGCCTAGAACTCCTGAAAATATATCAGCATATCACACCTGAAATTTGAGAAAATCTAAATTACAGAGTAATTTTTTTCGTAATAAAAAAAGGCAGCGCAGAGCCAGAAACTGCAAGTTTTTGTACGTAACCGAGCATAAGCTATCGTTTGAGACTAAAAACAAGCCCCAAATTCCTGAAAATATATCAGCATATCACATCTTAAATTTGAGAAAATCGAAATTTCAGACTTATTTTTTTCATAGAACATAAGTACACTCAGTGCCAGGAACTACGCGGTTTTGTACGTAACCAAGCATGAGCTATCGTTTGAGACCAAAAGCAAGCCTATAACTCCTGAAAATATATCAGCATATCACACCTGAAATATGAGAAAATCGATATTTCAAACTTATTTTTTCGCAGAACATAAGTAAACGTAGAGCGCGGAACTCCGCGGTTTTGGACGAAACCAAGCTTAAGCTATCATTTGAGACCAATAACAAGCCAATAACTCCTGAAAATATATCAGCATATCACACCTGAAATTTGAGAAAACTTAAATTTTCAGAATAAAAATTTTTTGGTAATAAAAAAAGCAGCACAGAGACGGGAACTTCGCGGTTTTCGATGAAGCCAAGCATGTGCTATCATTTGATACCAATAACAAGCTAAGAACTCCTGAAAATATATCAGCATATCACTCCTAAAATTTGAGAAAATCGAAATTTCAGAGTTAATTTTTTTCGTTACAAAAAAGGCAGCACAGAGGCGGGTACTCCGCGGTTTGGAACTAATCTAAGCATGAGCTATCATTTAAGACTAAAAACAAGCCATAAACTCCTGAAAATATATCAGCATATCACACCTGAAATTTAAGAAAATTGATATTTTCAGAATAAAATTTTTACGTAATAAAAAAGGCAGCACAGAGAAAATAACTTCGCGGTTTTCGACGAAACCAAGATTGTCCTATCATTTGAGACCAATAACAAGCTAAGAACTCCTGAAAATATATCAGCATATCACACCTGAAATTTGAGAAAACTTAAATTTTCAGAATAAAAATTTTTCGTAATAAAAAAGGCAGCACAGAGACGGGAACTCCGCGGTTTTGGACGAAACCAAGCTTGAGCTATCATTTGAGACCAATGACAAGCCAAGAACTCCTGAAAATATATCAGCATATCACACCTGATGTTTGAGAAAACTTAAATTTTCAGAATAAAAATTGTTTGGTAATAAAAAAGGTAGCACAGAGACGGGAACTTCGCGGTTTTCGACGAAACCAAGCTTGTGCTATCATTTGAGACCAATCACAAAACAAGAACTCCTGTTAATATATCAGCATACCACACCTAAAGATTGAGAAAATCGAAATTTCAGAGTTAATTTTTTTCGTTACAAAAAAGGCTGCACAGAGACGGGAACTTGAACTAATCTAAATATGATCTATCATTTAAGTTTAAAAAAAATCCTAGAACTCCTGAAAATATCTCAGCATATCACACCTGAAGTTTGAGAAAATTGAAATTTTTAGAGTAAATTTTTTTCGTAATAAAAAAGGCAGCACCGAGATGTGAACTCCGAGTTTTCGCACTAAGCTAAGCATGAGCTATCATTTAAGACCAAAAATAAGCCTAGAACTCTTGAAACTATATCAGCATATCACACCTGTAGTTTGAGAAAATCTAAATTTCAGAGTAAATTTTTTCGTAATAAAAAAGGCAGCGCAGAGCCTGGAACTGCGTGGTTTTGTACGTAACCGAGCATTAGCTATCGTTTAAGACCAAAAACAAGCCTAGAACTCCTGAAAATATATCAGCATATCACACCTGAAATTTGAGAAAATCTATATTACAGAATAATTTTTTTCGTAATAAAAAAAGGCAGCGCAGAGCCAGAACCTGCAAGTTTTTGTACGTAACCGAGCATAAGCTATCGTTTGAGACTAAAAATAAGCCCCAAATTCCTGAAAATATATCAGCATATCACATCTTAAATTTGAGAAAATCGAAATTTCAGACTTATTTTTTTCATAGAACATAAGTACACTCAGAGCCAGGAACTACGCGGTTTTGTACGTAACCAAGCATGAGCTATCGTTTGAGACCAAAAGCAAGCCTAGAACTCCTGAAAATATATCAGCATATCACACCTGAAATATGAGAAAATCGATATTTCAAACTTATTTTTTCGCAGAACATAAGTAAACGTAGAGCGCGGAACTCCGCGGTTTTGGACGAAACCAAGCTTAAGCTATCATTTGAGACCAATAACAAGCCAATAACTCCTGAAAATATATCAGCATATCACACCTGAAATTTGAGAAAACTTAAATTTTCAGAATAAAAATTTTTTGGTAATAAAAAAGGCAGCACAGAGACGGGAACTTCGCGGTTTTGGACGAAACCAAGCTTGAGCTATCATTTGAGACCAATGACAAGCCAAGAACTCCTGAAAATATATCAGCATATCACACCTGAAATTTGAGAAAACTTAAATTTTCAGAATAAAAATTGTTTGGTAATAAAAAAGGTAGCACAGAGACGGGAACTTCGCGGTTTTCGACGAAACCAAGCTTGTGCTATCATTTGAGACCAATCACAAAACAAGAACTCCTGTTAATATATCAGCATACCACACCTAAATATTGAGAAAATCGAAATTTCAGAGTTAATTTTTTTCGTTACAAAAAAGGCTGCACAGAGACGGGAACTTGAACTAATCTAAATATGATCTATCATTTAAGTTTAAAAAAAATACTAGAACTCCTGAAAATATCTCAGCATATCACACCTGAAGTTTGAGAAAATTGAAATTTTTAGATTAAATTTTTTTCGTAATAAAAAAGGCAGCACCGAGATGTGAACTCCGGGTTTTTGCACTAAGCTAAGCATGAGCTATCATTTAAGACCAAAAATAAGCCTAGAACTCTTGAAAATATATCAGCATATCACACCTGTAGTTTGAGAAATTCTAAATTTCAGAGTAAATATTTTCGTAATAAAAAAGGCAGCACCGAGATGTGAACTCCGAGTTTTCGCACTAAGCTAAGCATGAGCTATCATTTAAGACCAAAAATAAGCCTAGAACTCTTGAAAATATATCAGCATATCACACCTGTAGTTTGAGAAATTCTAAATTTCAGAGTAAATTTTTTCGTAATAAAAAAGGCAGCGCAGAGCCTGGAACTGCGTGGTTTTGTACGTAACCGAGCATTAGCTATCGTTTAAGACCAAAAACAAGCCTAGAACTCCTGAAAATATATCAGCATATCACACCTGAAATTTGAGAAAATCTAAATTACAGAGTAATTTTTTTCGTAATAAAAAAAGGCAGCGCAGAGCCAGAAACTGCAAGTTTTTGTACGAAACCGAGCATAAGCTATCGTTTGAGACTAAAAACTAGCCCCAAATTCCTGAAAATATATCAGCATATCACATCTTAAATTTGAGAAAATCTAAATTTCAGACTTATTTTTTTCATAGAACATAAGTACACTCAGAGCCAGGAACTACGCGGTTTTGTACGTAACCAAGCATGAGCTATCGTTTGAGACCAAAAACAAGCCTAGAACTCCTGAAAATATATCAGCATATCACACCTGAAATATGAGAAAATCGATATTTCAAACTTATTTTTTCGCAGAACATAAGTAAACGTAGAGCGCGGAACTCCGCGGTTTTGGACGAAACCAAGCTTAAGCTATCATTTGAGACCAATAACAAGCCAATAAGTCCTGAAAATATATCAGCATATCACACCTGAAATTTGAGAAAACTTAAATTTTCAGAATAAAAATTTTTTGGTAATAAAAAAGGCAGCACAGAGACGGGAACTTCGCGGTTTTCGATGAAGCCAAGCATGTGCTATCATTTGAGACCAATAACAAGCCAAGAACTCCTGAAAATATATCAGCATATCACACCTAAAGTTTGAGAAATTCGAAATTTCCGAGTTAATTTTTTTCGTTACAAAAAGGCAGCACAGAGGCGGGAACTATGCGGTTTTGAACTAATCTAAGCATGAGCTATCATTTAAGACTAAAAACAAGCCATAAACTCCTGAAAATATATCAGCATATCACACCTGAAATTTAAGAAAATTGAAATTTTCAGAATAAAATTTTTACGTAATAAAAAAGGCAGCACAGAGAAAATAACTTCGCGGTTTTCGACGAAACCAAGATTGTCCTATCATTTGAGACCAATAACAAGCTAAGAACTCCTGAAAATATATCAGCATATCACTCCTAAAGTTTGAGAAAATCGAAATTTCAGAGTTAATTTTTTTCGTTACAAAAAAGGCAGCACAGAGGCGGGAACTCCGCGGTTTGGAACTAATCTAAGCATGAGCTATCATTTAAGACTAGAAAGAAGCCATAAACTCCTGAAAATATATCAGCATATCACACCTGAAATTTAAGAAAATTGAAATTTTCAGAATAAAATTTTTTCGTAATAAAAAAGGCAGCACAGAGACGGGAACTCCATGGTTTTGGACGAAGCCAAGCTTGAGCTATCATTTGAGACCAATGACAAGCCAAGAACTCCTGAAAATATCTCAGCATATCACACCTGAAGTTTGAGAAAATTGAAATTTTTAGAGTAAATTTTTTTCGTAATAAAAAAGGCAGCACCGAGATGTGAACTCCGAGTTTTCGCACTAAGCTAAGCATGAGCTATCATTTAAGACCAAAAATAAGCCTAGAACTCTTGAAAATATATCAGCATATTACACCTGTAGTTTGAGAAAATCTAAATTTCAGAGTAAATTTTTTCGTAATAAAAAAGGCAGCGCAGAGCCTGGAACTGCATGGTTTTGTACGTAACCGAGCATTAGCTATCGTTTAAGACCAAAAAGAAGCCTAGAACTCCTGAAAATATATCAGCATATCACACCTGAAATTTGAGAAAATCTAAATTACAGAGTAATTTTTTTCGTAATAAAAAAAGGTAGCGCAGAGATAAAAACTGCAAGTTTTTGTACGTAACCGAGCATAAGCTATCGTTTGAGACTAAAAACAAGCCCCAAATTCCTGAAAATATATCAGCATATCACATCTTAAATTTGAGAAAATCGAAATTTCAGACTTATTTTTTTCATAGAACATAAGTACACTCGGAGCCAGGAACTACGCGGTTTTGTACGTAACCAAGCATGAGCTATCGTTTGAGACCAAAAGCAAGCCTAGAACTCCTGAAAATATATCAGCATATCACACCTGAAATATGAGAAAATCGATATTTCAAACTTATTTTTTCGCAGAACATAAGTAAACGTAGAGCGCAGAACTCCGCGGTTTTGGACGAAACCAAGCTTAAGCTATCATTTGAGACCAATAACAAGCCAATAACTCCTGAAAATATATCAGCATATCACACCTGAAATTTGAGAAAACTTAAATTTTCAGAATAAAAATTTTTTGGTAATAAAAAAGGCAGCACAGAGACGGGAACTTCGCGGTTTTCGATGAAGCCAAGCATGTGCTATCATTTGATACCAATAACAAGCTAAGAACTCCTGAAAATATATCAGCATATCACTCCTAAAATTTGAGAAAATCGAAATTTCAGAGTTAATTTTTTTCGTTACAAAAAAGGCAGCACAGAGGCGAGTACTCCGCGGTTTGGAACTAATCTAAGCATGAGCTATCATTTATGACTAAAAACAAGCCATAAACTCCTGAAAATATATCAGCATATCACACCTGAAATTTAAGAAAATTGAAATTTTCAGAATAAAATTTTTTCGTAATAAAAAAGGCAGCACAGAGACGGGACCTCCGCGGTTTTCGACGAAACCAAGCTTGTGCTATCATTTGAGACCAATCACAAAACAAGAACTCCTGTTAATATATCAGCATACCACACCTAAAGATTGAGAAAATCGAAATTTCAGAGTTAATTTTTTTCGTTACAAAAAAGGCTGCACAGAGACGGGAACTTGAACTAATCTAAATATGATCTATCATTTAAGTTTAAAAAAAATCCTAGAACTCCTGAAAATATCTCAGCATATCACACCTGAAGTTTGAGAAAATTGAAATTTTTAGAGTAAATTTTTTTCGTAATAAAAAAGGCAGCACCGAGATGTGAACTCCGAGTTTTCGCACTAAGCTAAGCATGAGCTATCATTTAAGACCAAAAATAAGCCTAGAACTCTTGAAAATATATCAGAATATCACACCTGTAGTTTGAGAAATTCTAAATTTCAGAGTAAATTTTTTCGTAAAAAAAAAGGCAGCGCAGAGCCTGGAACTGCGTGGTTCTGTACGTAGCCGAGCATTAGCTATCGTTTAAGACCAAAAACAAGCCTAGAACTCCTGAAAATATATCAGCATATCACACCTGAAATTTGAGAAAATCTAAATTACAGAGTAATTTTTTTCGTAATAAAAAAAGGCAGCGCAGAGCCAGAAACTGCAAGTTTTTGTACGTAACTGAGCATAAGCTATCGTTTCAGACTAAAACCAAGCCCCAAATTCCTGAAAATATATCAGCATATCACATCTTAAATTTGAGAAAATCGAAATTTCAGACTTATTTTTTCATAGAACATAAGTACACTCAGAGCCAGGAACTACGCGGTTTTGTACGTAACCAAGCATGAGCTATCGTTTGAGACCAAAAGCAAGCCTAGAACTCCTGAAAATATATCAGCATATCACACCTGAAATATGAGAAAATCGATATTTCAAACTTATTTTTTCGCAGAACATAAGTAAACGTAGAGCGCGGAACTCCGCGGTTTTGGACGAAACCAAACTTAAGCTATCATTTGAGACCAATAACAAGCCAATAACTCCTGAAAATATATCAGCATATCACACCTGAAATTTGAGAAAACTTAAATTTTCAGAATAAAAATTTTTCGTAATAAAAAAGGCAGCACAGAGACGGGAACTCCGCGGTTTTGGACGAAACCAAGCTTGAGCTATCATTTGAGACCAATGACAAGCCAAGAACTCCTGAAAATATATCAGCATATCACACCTGATGTTTGAGAAAACTTAAATTTTCAGAATAAAAATTGTTTGGTAATAAAAAAGGTAGCACAGAGACGGGAACTTCGCGGTTTTCGACGAAACCAAGCTTGTGCTATCATTTGAGACCAATCACAAAACAAGAACTCCTGTTAATATATCAGCATACCACACCTAAAGATTGAGAAAATCGAAATTTCAGAGTTAATTTTTTTCGTTACAAAAAAGGCTGCACAGAGACGGGAACTTGAACTAATCTAAATATGATCTATCATTTAAGTTTAAAAAAAATCCTAGAACTCCTGAAAATATCTCAGCATATCACACCTGAAGTTTGAGAAAATTGAAATTTTTAGAGTAAATTTTTTTCGTAATAAAAAAGGCAGCACCGAGATGTGAACTCCGAGTTTTCGCACTAAGCTAAGCATGAGCTATCATTTAAGACCAAAAATAAGCCTAGAACTCTTGAAACTATATCAGCATATCACACCTGTAGTTTGAGAAAATCTAAATTTCAGAGTAAATTTTTTCGTAATAAAAAAGGCAGCGCAGAACCTGGAACTGCGTGGTTTTGTTCGTAACCGAGCATTAGCTATCGTTTAAGACCAAAAACAAGCCTAGAACTCCTGAAAATATATCAGCATATCACACCTGAAATTTGAGAAAATCTATATTACAGAATAATTTTTTTCGTAATAAAAAAAGGCAGCGCAGAGCCAGAACCTGCAAGTTTTTGTACGAAACCGAGCATAAGCTATCGTTTGAGACTAAAAACTAGCCCCAAATTCCTGAAAATATATCAGCATATCACATCTTAAATTTGAGAAAATCTAAATTTCAGACTTATTTTTTTCATAGAACATAAGTACACTCAGAGCCAGGAACTACGCGGTTTTGTACGTAACCAAGCATGAGCTATCGTTTGAGACCAAAAGCAAGCCTAGAACTCCTGAAAATATATCAGCATATCACACCTGAAATATGAGAAAATCGATATTTCAAACTTATTTTTTCGCAGAACATAAGTAAACGTAGAGCGCGGAACTCCGCGGTTTTGGACGAAACCAAGCTTAAGCTATCATTTGAGACCAATAACAAGCCAATAAGTCCTGAAAATATATCAGCATATCACACCTGAAATTTGAGAAAACTTAAATTTTCAGAATAAAAATTTTTTGGTAATAAAAAAGGCAGCACAGAGACGGGAACTTCGCGGTTTTCGATGAAGCCAAGCATGTGCTATCATTTGAGACCAATAACAAGCCAAGAACTCCTGAAAATATATCAGCATATCACACCTAAAGTTTGAGAAATTCGAAATTTCCGAGTTAATTTTTTTCGTTACAAAAAGGCAGCACAGAGGCGAGAACTATGCGGTTTTGAACTAATCTAAGCATGAGCTATCATTTAAGACTAAAAACAAGCCATAAACTCCTGAAAATATATCAGCATATCACACCTGAAATTTAAGAAAATTGAAATTTACAGAATAAAATTTTTACGTAATAAAAAGGCAGCACAGAGAAGGGAACTTCGCGGTTTTCGACGAAACCAAGCATGTGCTATCATTTGAGACCAATAACAAGCCAAGAACTCCTGAAAATATATAATCATATCACACCTAAAATTTGAGAAATTCGAAATTTCAGAGTTAATTTTTTTCGTTACAAAAAAGGCAGCACAGAGGCGGGAACTCCGCGGTTTGGAACTAATCTAAGCATGAGCTATCATGTAAGACTAAAAACAAGCCATAAACTCCTGAAAATATATCAGCATATCACACCTGAAATTTAAAAAAATTGAAATTTTCAGAATAAAATTTTTTCGTAATAAAAAAGGCAGCACAGAGAAGGGAACTTCGCGGTTTTCAACGAAAAGAAGATTGTCCTATCATTTGAGACCAATAACAAGCTAAGAACTCCTGTAAATATATCAGCATATCACTCCTAAAGTTTGAGAAAATCGAAATTTCAGATTTAATTTTTTTCGTTACAAAAAAGGCAGCACAGAGGCGGGAACTCCGCGGTTTGGAACTAATCTAAGCATGAGCTATCATTAAAGACTAAAAACAAGCCATAAACTCCTGAAAATATATCAGCATATCACACCTGAAATTTAAAAAAATTGAAATTTTCAAAATAAAAATTTTTCGTAATAATAAAGGCAGCACAGAGACGGGAACTCCGCGGTTTTGGACCAAACCAAGCTTGAGCTATCATTTGAGACCAATGACAAGCCAAGAACTCTTGAAAATATATCAGCATATCACACCTGATGTTTGAGAAAACTTAAATTTTCAGAATAAAAATTGTTTGGTAATAAAAAAGGTAGCACAGAGACGGGAACTTCGCGGTTTTCGACGAAACCAAGCTTGTGCTATCATTTGAGACCAATCACAAAACAAGAACTCCTGTTAATATATCAGCATACCACACCTAAAGATTGAGAAAATCGAAATTTCAGAGTTAATTTTTTTCGTTACAAAAAAGGCTGCACAGAGACGGGAACTTGAACTAATCTAAATATGATCTATCATTTAAGTTTAAAAAAAATCCTAGAACTCCTGAAAATATCTCAGCATATCACACTTGAAGTTTGAGAAAATTGAAATTTTTAGAGTAAATTTTTTTCGTAATAAAAAAGGCAGCACCGAGATGTAAACTCCGAGTTTTCACACTAAGCTAAGCATGAGCTATCATTTAAGACCAAAAATAAGCCTAGAACTCTTGAAAATATATCAGCATATCACACCTGTAGTTTGAGAAAATCTAAATTTCAGAGTAAATTTTTTCGTAATAAAAAAGGCAGCGCAGAGCCTGGAACTGCGTGGTTTTGTACGTAACCGAGCATTAGCTATCGTTTAAGACCAAAAACAAGCCTAGAACTCCTGAAAATATATCAGCATATCACACCTGAAATTTGAGAAAATCTATATTACAGAATAATTTTTTTCGTAATAAAAAAAGGCAGCGCAGAGCCAGAAACTGCAAGTTTTTGTACGTACCCGAGCATACGCTATCGTTTGAGACTAAAAACAAGCCCCAAATTCCTGAAAATATATCAGCATATCACATCTTAAATTTGAGAAAATCGAAATTTCAGACTTATTTTTTTCATAGAACATAAGTACACTCAGAGCCAGGAACTACGCGGTTTTGTACGTAACCAAGCATGAGCTATCGTTTGAGACCAAAAGCAAGCCTAGAACTCCTGAAAATATATCAGCATATCACACCTGAAATATGAGAAAATCGATATTTCAAACTTATTTTTTCGCAGAACATAAGTAAACGTAGAGCGCGGAACTCCGCGGTTTTGGACGAAACCAAGCTTAAGCTATCATTTGAGACCAATAACAAGCCAATAACTCCTGAAAATATATCAGCATATCACACCTGAAATTTGAGAAAACTTAAATTTTCAGAATAAAAATTTTTTGGTAATAAAAAAGGCAGCACAGAGACGGGAACTTCGCGGTTTTGGACGAAGCCAAGCTTGAGCTATCATTTGAGACCAATGACAAGCCAAGAACTCCTGAAAATATATCAGCATATCACACCTGAAATTTGAGAAAACTTAAATTTTCAGAATAAAAATTGTTTGGTAATAAAAAAGGTAGCACAGAGACGGGAACTTCGCGGTTTTCGACGAAACCAAGCTTGTGCTATCATTTGAGACCAATCACAAAACAAGAACTCCTGTTAATATATCAGCATACCACACCTAAATATTGAGAAAATCGAAATTTCAGAGTTAATTTTTTTCGTTACACAAAAGGCTGCACAGAGACGGGAACTTGAACTAATCTAAATATGATCTATCATTTAAGTTTAAAAAAAATCCTAGAACTCCTGAAAATATCTCAGCATATCACACCTGAAGTTTGAGAAAATTGAAATTTTTAGAGTAAATTTTTTTCGTAATAAAAAAGGCAGCACCGAGATGTGAACTCCGGGTTTTTGCACTAAGCTAAGCATGAGCTATCATTTAAGACCAAAAATAAGCCTAGAACTCTTGAAAATATATCAGCATATCACACCTGTAGTTTGAAAAATTCTAAATTTCAGAGTAAATTTTTTCGTAATAAAAAAGGCAGCACCGAGATGTGAACTCCGAGTTTTCGCACTAAGCTAAGCATGAGCTATCATTTAAGACCAAAAATAAGCCTAGAACTCTTGAAAATATATCAGCATATCACACCTGTAGTTTGAGAAATTCTAAATTTCAGAGTAAATTTTTTCGTAATAAAAAAGGCACCGCAGAGCCTGGAACTGCGTGGTTTTGTACGTAACCGAGCATTAGCTATCGTTTAAGACCAAAAACAAGCCTAGAACTCCTGAAAACATATCAGCATATCACACCTGATGTTTGAGAAAACTTAAATTTTCAGAATAAAAATTGTTTGGTAATAAAAAAGGTAGCACAGAGACGGGAACTTCGCGGTTTTCGACGAAACCAAGCTTGTGCTATCATTTGAGACCAATCACAAAACAAGAACTCCTGTTAATATATCAGCATACCACACCTAAAGATTGAGAAAATCGAAATTTCAGAGTTAATTTTTTTCGTTACAAAAAAGGCTGCACAGAGACGGGAACTTGAACTAATCTAAATATGATCTATCATTTAAGTTTAAAAAGAATCCTAGAACTCCTGAAAATATCTCAGCATATCACACCTGAAGTTTGAGAAAATTGAAATTTTTAGAGTAAATTTTTTTCGTAATAAAAAAGGCAGCACCGAGATGTGAACTCCGGGTTTTTGCACTAAGCTAAGCATGAGCTATCATTTAAGACCAAAAATAAGCCTAGAACTCTTGAAAATATATCAGCATATCACACCTGTAGTTTGAGAAATTCTAAATTTCAGAGTAAATTTTTTCGTAATAAAAAAGGCAGGACCGAGATGTGAACTCCGAGTTTTCGCACTAAGCTAAGCATGAGCTATCATTTAAGACCAAAAATAAGCCTAGAACTCTTGAAAATATATCAGCATATCACACCTGTAGTTTGAGAAATTCTAAATTTCAGAGTAAATTTTTTCGTAATAAAAAAGGCAGCGCAGAGCCTGGAACTGCGTGGTTTTGTACGTAGCCGAGCATTAGCTATCGTTTAAGACCAAAAACAAGCCTAGAACTCCTGAAAATATATCAGCATATCACACCTGAAATTTGAGAAAATCTAAATTACAGAGTAATTTTTTTCGTAATAAAAAAAGGCAGCGCAGAGCCAGAAACTGCAAGTTTTTGTACGTAACCGAGCATAAGCTATCGTTTGAGACTAAAAACAAGCCCCAAATTCCTGAAAATATATCAGCATATCACATCTTAAATTTGAGAAAATCGAAATTTCAGACTTATTTTTTTCATAGAACATAAGTACACTCAGAGCCAGGAACTACGCGGTTTTGTACGTAACCAAGCATGAGCTATCGTTTGAGACCAAAAGCAAGCCTAGAACTCCTGAAAATATATCAGCATATCACACCTGAAATATGAGAAAATCGGTATTTCAAACTTATTTTTTCGCAGAACATAAGTAAACGTAGAGCGCGGAACTCCGCGGTTTTGGACGAAACCAAGCTTAAGCTATCATTTGAGACCAATAACAAGCCAATAACTCCTGAAAATATATCAGCATATCACACCTGAAATTTGAGAAAACTTAAATTTTCAGAATAAAAATTTTCACACCTAAAGTTTGAGAAATTCGAAATTTCAGAGTTAATTTTTTTCGTTACAAAAAAGGCAGCACAGAGGCGGGAACTCCGCGGTTTGGAACTAATCTAAGCATGAGCTATCATTTAAGACTAAAAACAAGCCATAAACTCCTGAAAATATATCAGCATATCACACCTGAAATTTAAAAAAATTGAAATTTTCAGAATAAAATTTTTTCGTAATAAAAAAGGCAGCACAGAGAAGGGAACTTCGCGGTTTTCGACGAAACCAAGATTGTCCTATCATTTGAGACCAATAACAAGCTCAGAACTCCTGTAAGTATATCAGCATATCACTCCTAAAATTTGAGGAAATCGAAATTTCAGATTTAATTTTTTTCGTTACAAAAAAGGCAGCACAGAGGCGGGAACTCCGCGGTTTGGAACTAATCTAAGCATGAGCTATCATTTAAGACTAAAAACAAGCCATAAACTCCTGAAAATATATCAGAATATCACACCTGAAATTTAAAAAAATTGAAATTTTCAGAATAAAAATTTTTCGTAATAAAAAAGGCAGCACAGAGACGGGAACTCCGCGGTTTTGGACGAAACCAAGCTTGAGCTATCATTTGAGACCAATGACAAGCCAAGAACTCCTGAAAATATATCAGCATATCACACCTGATGTTTGAGAAAACTTAAATTTTCAGATTAAAAATTGTTTGGTAATAAAAAAGGTAGCACAGAAACGGGAACTTCGCGGTTTTCGACGAAACCAAGCTTGTGCTATCATTTGAAACCAATCACAAAACAAGAACTCCTGTTAATATATCAGCATACCACACCTAAAGATTGAGAAAATCGAAATTTCAGAGTTAATTTTTTTCGTTACAAAAAAGGCTGCACAGGGACGGGAACTTGAACTAATCTAAATATGATCTATCATTTAAGTTTAAAAAAAATCCTAGAACTCCTGAAAATATCTCAGCATATCACACCTGAAATTTGAGAAAATTGAAATTTTTAGAGTAAATTTTTTTCGTAATAAAAAAGGCAGCACCGAGATGTGAACTCCGAGTTTTCGCACTAAGCTAAGCATGAGCTATCATTTAAGACCAAAAATAAGCCTAGAACTCTTGAAACTATATCAGCATATCACACCTGTAGTTTGAGAAAATCTAAATTTCAGAGTAAATTTTTTCGTAATAAAAAAGGCAGCGCAGAGCCTGGAACTGCGTGGTTTTGTTCGTAACCGAGCATTAGCTATCGTTTAAGACCAAACACAAGCCTAGAACTCCTGAAAATATATCAGCATATCACACCTGAAATTTGAGAAAATCTATATTACAGAATAATTTTTTTCGTAATAAAAAAAGGCAGCGCAGAGCCAGAACCTGCAAGTTTTTGTACGTAACCGAGCATAAGCTATCGTTTGAGACTAAAAACAAGCCCCAAATTCCTGAAAATATATCAGCATATCACATCTTAAATTTGAGAAAATCGAAATTTCAGACTTATTTTTTTCATAGAACATAAGTACACTCAGAGCCAGGAACTACGCGGTTTTGTGCGTAACCAAGCATGAGCTATCGTTTGAGACCAAAAGCAAGCCTAGAACTCCTGAAAATATATCAGCATATCACACCTGAAATATGAGAAAATCGATATTTCAAACTTATTTTTTCGCAGAACATAAGTAAACGTAGAGCGCGGAACTCCGCGGTTTTGGACGAAACCAAGCTTAAGCTATCATTTGAGACCAATAACAAGCCAATAACTCCTGAAAATATATCAGCATATCACACCTGAAATTTGAGAAAACTTAAATTTTCAGAATAAAAATTTTTTGGTAATAAAAAAGGCAGCACAGAGACGGGAACTTCGCGGTTTTGGACGAAACCAAGATTGAGCTATCATTTGAGACCAATGACAAGCCAAGAACTCCTGAAAATATATCAGCATATCACACCTGAAATTTGAGAAAACTTAAATTTTCAGAATAAAAATTTTTTGGTAATAAAAAAGGCAGCACAGAGACGGGAACTTCGCGGTTTTCGATGAAGCCAAGCATGTGCTATCATTTGATACCAATAACAAGCTAAGAACTCCTGAAAATATATCAGCATATCACTCCTAAAATTTGAGAAAATCGAAATTTCAGAGTTAATTTTTTTCGTTACAAAAAAGGCAGCACAGAGGCGGGTACTCCGCGGTTTGGAACTAATCTAAGCATGAGCTATCATTTAAGACTAAAAACAAGCCATAAACTCCTGAAAATATATCAGCATATCACACCTGAAATTTAAGAAAATTGAAATTTTCAGAATAAAATTTTTACGTAATAAAAAAGGCAGCACAGAGAAAATAACTTCGCGGTTTTCGACGAAACCAAGATTGTCCTATCATTTGAGACCAATAACAAGCTAAGAACTCCTGAAAATATATCAGCATATCACACCTGAAATTTGAGAAAACTTAAATTTTCAGAATAAAAATTTTTCGTAATAAAAAAGGCAGCACAGAGACGGGAACTCCGCGGTTTTGGACGAAACCAAGCTTGAGCTATCATTTGAGACCAATGACAAGCCAAGAACTCCTGAAAATATATCAGCATATCACACCTGATGTTTGAGAAAACTTAAATTTTCAGAATAAAAATTGTTTGGTAATAAAAAAGGTAGCACAGAGACGGGAACTTCGCGGTTTTCGACGAAACCAAGCTTGTGCTATCATTTGAGACCAATCACAAAACAAGAACTCCTGTTAATATATCAGCATACCACACCTAAAGATTGAGAAAATCGAAATTTCAGAGTTAATTTTTTTCGTTACAAAAAAGGCTGCACAGAGACGGGAACTTGAACTAATCTAAATATGATCTATCATTTAAGTTTAAAAAAAATCCTAGAACTCCTGAAAATATCTCAGCATATCACACCTGAAGTTTGAGAAAATTGAAATTTTTAGAGTAAATTTTTTTCGTAATAAAAAAGGCAGCACCGAGATGTGAACTCCGAGTTTTCGCACTAAGCTAAGCATGAGCTATCATTTAAGACCAAAAATAAGCCTAGAACTCTTGAAACTATATCAGCATATCACACCTGTAGTTTGAGAAAATCTAAATTTCAGAGTAAATTTTTTCGTAATAAAAAAGGCAGCGCAGAGCCTGGAACTGCGTGGTTTTGTACGTAACCGAGCATTAGCTATCGTTTAAGACCAAAAACAAGCCTAGAACTCCTGAAAATATATCAGCATATCACACCTGAAATTTGAGAAAATCTATATTAGAGAATAATTTTTTTCGTAATAAAAAAAGGCAGCGCAGAGCCAGAACCTGCAAGTTTTTGTACGTAACCGAGCATAAGCTATCGTTTGAGAATAAAAATAAGCCCCAAATTCCTGAAAATATATCAGCATATCACATCTTAAATTTGAGAAAATCGAAATTTCAGACTTATTTTTTTCATAGAACATAAGTACACTCAGAGCCAGGAACTACGCGGTTTTGTACGTAACCAAGCATGAGCTATCGTTTGAGACCAAAAGCAAGCCTAGAACTCCTGAAAATATATCAGCATATCACACCTGAAATATGAGAAAATCGATATTTCAAACTTATTTTTTCGCAGAACATAAGTAAACGTAGAGCGCGGAACTCCGCGGTTTTGGACGAAACCAAGCTTAAGCTATCATTTGAGACCAATAACAAGCCAATAACTCCTGAAAATATATCAGCATATCACACCTGAAATTTGAGAAAACTTAAATTTTCAGAATAAAAATTTTTTGGTAATAAAAAAGGCAGCACAGAGACGGGAACTTCGCGGTTTTGGACGAAACCAAGCTTGAGCTATCATTTTAGACCAATGACAAGCCAAGAACTCCTGAAAATATATCAGCATATCACACCTGAAATTTGAGAAAACTTAAATTTTCAGAATAAAAATTGTTTGGTAATAAAAAAGGTAGCACAGAGACGGGAACTTCGCGGTTTTCGACGAAACCAAGCTTGTGCTATCATTTGAGACCAATCACAAAACAAGAACTCCTGTTAATATATCAGCATACCACACCTAAATATTGAGAAAATCGAAATTTCAGAGTTAATTTTTTTCGTTACAAAAAAGGCTGCACAGAGACGGGAACTTGAACTAATCTAAATACGATCTATCATTTAAGTTTAAAAAAAATACTAGAACTCCTGAAAATATCTCAGCATATCACACCTGAAGTTTGAGAAAATTGAAATTTTTAGAGTAAATTTTTTTCGTAATAAAAAAGGCAGCACCGAGATGTGAACTCCGGGTTTTTGCACTAAGCTAAGCATGAGCTATCATTTAAGACCAAAAATAAGCCTAGAACTCTTGAAAATATATCAGCATATCACACCTGTAGTTTGAGAAATTCTAAATTTCAGAGTAAATTTTTTCGTAATAAAAAAGGCAGCACCGAGATGTGAACTCCGAGTTTTCGCACTAAGCTAAGCATGAGCTATCATTTAAGACCAAAAATAAGCCTAGAACTCTTGAAAATATATCAGCATATCACACCTGTAGTTTGAGAAATTCTAAATTTCAGAGTAAATTTTTTCGTAATAAAAAAGGCAGCGCAGAGCCTGGAACTGCGTGGTTTTGTACGTAACCGAGCATTTGCTATCGTTTAAGACCAAAAACAAGCCTAGAACTCCTGAAAATATATCAGCATATCACACCTGAAATTTGAGAAAATCTAAATTACAGAGTAATTTTTTTCGTAATAAAAAAAGGCAGCGCAGAGCCAAAAACTGCAAGTTTTTGTACGAAACCGAGCATAAGCTATCGTTTGAGACTAAAAACTAGCCCCAAATTCCTGAAAATATATCAGCATATCACATCTTAAATTTGAGAAAATCTAAATTTCAGACTTATTTTTTTCATAGAACATAAGTACACTCAGAGCCAGGAACTACGCGGTTTTGTACGTAACCAAGCATGAGCTATCGTTTGAGACCAAAAGCAAGCCTAGAACTCCTGAAAATATATCAGCATATCACACCTGAAATATGAGAAAATCGATATTTCAAACTTATTTTTTCGCAGAACATAAGTAAACGTAGAGCGCGGAACTCCGCGGTTTTGGACGAAACCAAGCTTAAGCTATCATTTGAGACCAATAACAAGCCAATAAGTCCTGAAAATATATCAGCATATCACACCTGAAATTTGAGAAAACTTAAATTTTCAGAATAAAAATTTTTTGGTAATAAAAAAGGCAGCACAGAGACGGGAACTTCGCGGTTTTCGATGAAGCCAAGCATGTGCTATCATTTGAGACCAATAACAAGCCAAGAACTCCTGAAAATATATCAGCATATCACACCTAAAGTTTGAGAAATTCGAAATTTCCGAGTTAATTTTTTTCGTTACAAAAAGGCAGCACAGAGGCGGGAACTATGCGGTTTTGAACTAATCTAAGCATGAGCTATCATTTAAGACTAAAAACAAGCCATAAACTCCTGAAAATATATCAGCATATCACACCTGAAATTTAAGAAAATTGAAATTTTCAGAATAAAATTTTTACGTAATAAAAAAGGCAGCACAGAGAAAATAACTTCGCGGTTTTCGACGAAACCAAGATTGTCCTATCATTTGAGACCAATAACAAGCTAAGAACTCCTGAAAATATATCAGCATATCACTCCTAAAGTTTGAGAAAATCGAAATTTCAGAGTTAATTTTTTTCGTTACAAAAAAGGCTGCACAGAGACGGGAACTTGAACTAATCTAAATATGATCTATCATTTAAGTTTAAAAAAAATACTAGAACTCCTGAAAATATCTCAGCATATCACACCTGAAGTTTGAGAAAATTGAAATTTTTAGAGTAAATTTTTTTCGTAATAAAAAAGGCAGCACCGAGATGTGAACTCCGGGTTTTTGCACTAAGCTAAGCATGAGCTATCATTTAAGACCAAAAATAAGCCTAGAACTCTTGAAAATATATCAGCATATCACACCTGAAATTTGAGAAAACTTAAATTTTCAGAATAAAAATTTTTCGTAATAAAAAAGGCAGCACAGAGACGGGAACTCCGCGGTTTTGGACGAAACCAAGCTTGAGCTATCATTTGAGACCAATGACAAGCCAAGAACTCCTGAAAATATATCAGCATATCACACCTGATGTTTGAGAAAACTTAAATTTTCAGAATAAAAATTGTTTGGTAATAAAAAAGGTAGCACAGAGACGGGAACTTCGCGGTTTTCGACGAAACCAAGCTTGTGCTATCATTTGAGACCAATCACAAAACAAGAACTCCTGTTAATATATCAGCATACCACACCTAAATATTGAGAAAATCGAAATTTCAGAGTTAATTTTTTTCGTTACAAAAAAGGCTGCACAGAGACGGGAACTTGAACTAATCTAAATATGATCTATCATTTAAGTTTAAAAAAAATCCTAGAACTCCTGAAAATATCTCAGCATATCACACCTGAAATTTGAGAAAATTGAAATTTTTAGAGTAAATTTTTTTCGTAATAAAAAAGGCAGCACCGAGATGTGAACTCCGGGTTTTTGCACTAAGCTAAGCATGAGCTATCATTTGAGACCAATAACAAGCCAATAACTCCTGAAAATATATCAGCATATCACACCTGAAATTTAAGAAAATTGAAATTTTCAGAATAAAATTTTTACGTAATAAAAAAGGCAGCACAGAGAAAATAACTTCGCGGTTTTCGACGAAACCAAGATTGTCCTATCATTTGAGACCAATAACAAGCTAAGAACTCCTGAAAATATATCAGTATATCACTCCTAAAATTTGAGAAAATCGAAATTTCAGAGTTAATTTTTTTCGTTACAAAAAAGGCTGCACAGAGACGGGAACTTGAACTAATCTAAATATGATCTATCATTTAAGTTTAAAAAAAATACTAGAACTCCTGAAAATATCTCAGCATATCACACCTGAAGTTTGAGAAAATTGAAATTTTTAGAGTAAATTTTTTTCGTAATAAAAAAGGCAGCACCGAGATGTGAACTCCGGGTTTTTGCACTAAGCTAAGCATGAGCTATACTTTGAGACCAATAACAAGCCAATAACTCCTGAAAATATATCAGCATATCACACCTGAAATTTGAGAAAACTTAAATTTTCAGAATAAAAATTTTTCGTTATAAAAAAGGCAGCACAGAGACGGGAACTCCGCGGTTTTGGACGAAACCAAGCTTGAGCTATCATTTGAGACCAATGACAAGCCAAGAACTCCTGAAAATATATCAGCATATCACACCTGATGTTTGAGAAAACTTAAATTTTCAGAATAAAAATTGTTTGGTAATAAAAAAGGTAGCACAGAGACGGGAACTTCGCGGTTTTCGACGAAACCAAGCTTGTGCTATCATTTGAGACCAATCACAAAACAAGAACTCCTGTTAATATATCAGCATACCACACCTAAATATTGAGAAAATCGAAATTTCAGAGTTAATTTTTTTCGTTACAAAAAAGGCTGCACAGAGACGGGAACTTGAACTAATCTAAATATGATCTATCATTTAAGTTTAAAAAAAATCCTAGAACTCCTGAAAATATCTCAGCATATCACACCTGAAATTTGAGAAAATTGAAATTTTTAGAGTAAATTTTTTTCGTAATAAAAAAGGCAGCACCGAGATGTGAACTCCGAGTTTTCGCACTAAGCTAAGCATGAGCTATCATTTAAGACCAAAAATAAGCCTAGAACTCTTGAAACTATATCAGCATATCACACCTGTAGTTTGAGAAAATCTAAATTTCAGAGTAAATTTTTTCGTAATAAAAAAGGCAGCGCAGAGCCTGGAACTGCGTGGTTTTGTACGTAACCGAGCATTAGCTATCGTTTAAGACCAAAAACAAGCCTAGAACTCCTGAAAATATATCAGCATATCACACCTGAAATTTGAGAAAATCTATATTACAGAATAATTTTTTTCGTAATAAAAAAAGGCAGCGCAGAGCCAGAACCTGCAAGTTTTTGTACGTAACCGAGCATAAGCTATCGTTTGAGACTAAAAACAAGCCCCAAATTCCTGAAAATATATCAGCATATCACATCTTAAATTTGAGAAAATCGAAATTTCAGACTTATTTTTTTCATAGAACATAAGTACACTCAGAGCCAGGAACTACGCGGTTTTGTACGTAACCAAGCATGAGCTATCGTTTGAGACCAAAAGCAAGCCTAGAACTCCTGAAAATATATCAGCATATCACACCTGAAATATGAGAAAATCGATATTTCAAACTTATTTTTTCGCAGAACATAAGTAAACGTAGAGCGCGGAATTCCGCGGTTTTGGACGAAACCAAGCTTAAGCTATCATTTGAGACCAATAACAAGCCAATAACTCCTGAAAATAGATCAGCATATCACACCTGAAATTTGAGAAAACTTAAATTTTCAGAATAAAAATTTTTTGGTAATAAAAAAGGCAGCACAGAGACGGGAACTTCGCGGTTTTGGACGAAACCAAGCTTGAGCTATCATTTGAGACCAATGACAAGCCAAGAACTCCTGAAAATATATCAGCATATCACACCTGAAATTTGAGAAAACTTAAATTTTCAGAATAAAAATTGTTTGGTAATAAAAAAGGTAGCACAGAGACGGGAACTTCGCGGTTTTCGACGAAACCAAGCTTGTGCTATCATTTGAGACCAATCACAAAACAAGAACTCCTGTTAATATATCAGCATGCCACACCTAAATATTGAGAAAATCGAAATTTCAGAGTTAATTTTTTTCGTTACAAAAAAGGCTGCACAGAGACGGGAACTTGAACTAATCTAAATATGATCTATCATTTAAGTTTAAAAAAAATACTAGAACTCCTGAAAATATCTCAGCATATCACACCTGAAGTTTGAGAAAATTGAAATTTTTAGAGTAAATTTTTTTCGTAATAAAAAAGGCAGCACCGAGATGTGAACTCCGGGTTTTTGCACTAAGCTAAGCATGAGCTATCATTTAAGACCAAAAATAAGCCTAGAACTCTTGAAAATATATCAGCATATCACACCTGTAGTTTGAGAAATTCTAAATTTCAGAGTAAATTTTTTCGTAATAAAAAAGGCAGCACCGAGATGTGAACTCCGAGTTTTCGCACTAAGCTAAGCATGAGCTATCATTTAAGACCAAAAATAAGCCTAGAACTCTTGAAAATATATCAGCATATCACACCTGTAGTTTGAGAAATTCTAAATTTCAGAGTAAATTTTTTCGTAATAAAAAAGGCAGCGCAGAGCCTGGAACTGCGTGGTTTTGTACGTAACCGAGCATTAGCTATCGTTTAAGACCAAAAACAAGCCTAGAACTCCTGAAAATATATCAGCATATCACACCTGAAATTTGAGAGAATCTAAATTACAGAGTAATTTTTTTCGTAATAAAAAAAGGCAGCGCAGAGCCAGAAATTTTTACGTAATAAAAAAGGCAGCACAGAGAAAATAACTTCGCGGTTTTCGACGAAACCAAGATTGTCCTATCATTTGAGACCAATAACAAGCTAAGAACTCCTGAAAATATATCAGCATATCACACCTGAAATTTAAGAAAATTGAAATTTTCAGAATAAAATTTTTTCGTACTAAAAAAGGCAGCACAGAGACGGGAACTCCGCGGTTTTGGACGAAACCAAGCTTGAGCTATCAGTTAAGACCAATGACAAGCCAAGAACTCCTGAAAATATCTCAGCATATCACACCTGAAGTTTGAGAAAATTGAAATTTTTAGAGTAAATTTTTTTCGTAATAAAAAAGGCAGCACCGAGATGTGAACTCCGAGTTTTCGCACTAAGCTAAGCATGAGCTATCATTTAAGACCAAAAATAAGCCTAGAACTCTTGAAAGTATATCAGCATATCACACCTGTAGTTTGAGAAAATCTAAATTTCAGAGTAAATTTTTTCGTAATAAAAAAGGCAGCGCAGAGCCTGGAACTGCGTGGTTTTGTTCGTAACCGAGCATTATCTATCGTTTAAGACCAAAAACAAGCCTAGAACTCCTGAAAATATATCAGCATATCACACCTGAAATTTGAGAAAATCTATATTTCAAACTTATTTTTTCGCAGAACATAAGTAAACGTAGAGCGCGGAACTCCGCGGTTTTGGACGAAACCAAGCTTAAGCTATCATTTGAGACCAATAACAAGCCAATAAGTCCTGAAAATATATCAGCATATCACACCTGAAATTTGAGAAAACTTAAATTTTCAGAATAAAAATTTTTTGGTAATAAAAAAGGCAGCACAGAGACGGGAACTTCGCGGTTTTCGATGAAGCCAAGCATGTGCTATCATTTGAGACCAATAACAAGCCAAGAACTCCTGAAAATATATCAGCATATCACACCTAAAGTTTGAGAAATTCGAAATTTCCGAGTTAATTTTTTTCGTTACAAAAAGGCAGCACAGAGGCGGGAACTATGCGGTTTTGAACTAATCTAAGCATGAGCTATCATTTAAGACTAAAAACAAGCCATAAACTCCTGAAAATATATCAGCATATCACACCTGAAATTTAAAAAAATTGAAATTTTCAGAATAAAATTTTTTCGTAATAAAAAAGGCAGCACAGAGAAGGGAACTTCGCGGTTTTCGACGAAACCAAGATTGTCCTATCATTTGAGACCAATAACAAGCTAAGAACTCCTGTAAATATATCAGCATATCACTCCTAAAATTTAAGAAAATCGAAATTTAAGAGTTAATTTTTTTCGTTACAAAAAAGGCAGCACAGCGGCGGGAACTCCGCGGTTTGGAACTAATCTAAGCATGAGCTATCATTTAAGACTAGAAAGAAGCCATAAACTCCTGAAAATATATCAGCATATCACACCTGAAATTTAAGAAAATTGAAATTTTCAGAATAAAATTTTTTCGTAATAAAAAAGGCAGCACAGAGACGGGAACTCCGCGGTTTTGGACGAAACCAAGCTTGAGCTATCATTTGAGACCAATGACAAGCCAAGAACTCCTGAAAATATCTCAGCATATCACACCTGAAGTTTGAGAAAATTGAAATTTTTAGAGTAAATTTTTTTGGTATAAAAAAGGCAGCACCGAGATGTGAACTCCAAGTTTTCGCACTAAGCTAAGCATGAGCTATCATTTAAGACCAAAAATAAGCCTAGAACTCTTGAAAATATATCAGCATATTACACCTGTAGTTTGAGAAAATCTAAATTTCAGAGTAAATTTTTTCGTAATAAAAAAGGCAGCGCAGAGCCTGGAACTGCGTGGTTTTGTACGTAACCGAGCATTAGCTATCGTTTAAGACCAAAAACAAGCCTAGAACTCCTGAAAATATATCAGCATATCACACCTGAAATTTGAGAAAATCTAAATTACAGAGTAATTTTTTTCGTAATAAAAAAAGGCAGCGCAGAGCCAGAAACTGCAAGTTTTTGTACGTAACCGAGCATAAGCTATCGTTTGAGACTAAAAACAAGCCCCAAATTCCTGAAAATATATCAGCATATCACATCTTAAATTTGAGAAAATCGAAATTTCAGACTTATTTTTTTCATAGAACATAAGTACACTCAGTGCCAGGAACTACGCGGTTTTGTACGTAACCAAGCATGAGCTATCGTTTGAGACCAAAAGCAAGCCTATAACTCCTGAAAATATATCAGCATATCACACCTGAAATATGAGAAAATCGATATTTCAAACTTATTTTTTCGCAGAACATAAGTAAACGTAGAGCGCGGAACTCCGCGGTTTTGGACGAAACCAAGCTTAAGCTATCATTTGAGACCAATAACAAGCCAATAACTCCTGAAAATATATCAGCATATCACACCTGAAATTTGAGAAAACTTAAATTTTCAGAATAAAAATTTTTTGGTAATAAAAAAAGCAGCACAGAGACGGGAACTTCGCGGTTTTCGATGAAGCCAAGCATGTGCTATCATTTGATACCAATAACAAGCTAAGAACTCCTGAAAATATATCAGCATATCACTCCTAAAATTTGAGAAAATCGAAATTTCAGAGTTAATTTTTTTCGTTACAAAAAAGGCAGCACAGAGGCGGGTACTCCGCGGTTTGGAACTAATCTAAGCATGAGCTATCATTTAAGACTAAAAACAAGCCATAAACTCCTGAAAATATATCAGCATATCACACCTGAAATTTAAGAAAATTGAAATTTTCAGAATAAAATTTTTACGTAATAAAAAAGGCAGCACAGAGAAAATAACTTCGCGGTTTTCGACGAAACCAAGATTGTCCTATCATTTGAGACCAATAACAAGCTAAGAACTCCTGAAAATATATCAGCATATCACACCTGAAATTTGAGAAAACTTAAATTTTCAGAATAAAAATTTTTCGTAATAAAAAAGGCAGCACAGAGACGGGAACTCCGCGGTTTTGGACGAAACCAAGCTTGAGCTATCATTTGAGACCAATGACAAGCCAAGAACTCCTGAAAATATATCAGCATATCACACCTGATGTTTGAGAAAACTTAAATTTTCAGAATAAAAATTGTTTGGTAATAAAAAAGGTAGCACAGAGACGGGAACTTCGCGGTTTTCGACGAAACCAAGCTTGTGCTATCATTTGAGACCAATCACAAAACAAGAACTCCTGTTAATATATCAGCATACCACACCTAAAGATTGAGAAAATCGAAATTTCAGAGTTAATTTTTTTCGTTACAAAAAAGGCTGCACAGAGACGGGAACTTGAACTAATCTAAATATGATCTATCATTTAAGTTTAAAAAAAATCCTAGAACTCCTGAAAATATCTCAGCATATCACACCTGAAGTTTGAGAAAATTGAAATTTTTAGAGTAAATTTTTTTCGTAATAAAAAAGGCAGCACCGAGATGTGAACTCCGAGTTTTCGCACTAAGCTAAGCATGAGCTATCATTTAAGACCAAAAATAAGCCTAGAACTCTTGAAACTATATCAGCATATCACACCTGTAGTTTGAGAAAATCTAAATTTCAGAGTAAATTTTTTCGTAATAAAAAAGGCAGCGCAGAGCCTGGAACTGCGTGGTTTTGTACGTAACCGAGCATTAGCTATCGTTTAAGACCAAAAACAAGCCTAGAACTCCTGAAAATATATCAGCATATCACACCTGAAATTTGAGAAAATCTATATTACAGAATAATTTTTTTCGTAATAAAAAAAGGCAGCGCAGAGCCAGAACCTGCAAGTTTTTGTACGTAACCGAGCATAAGCTATCGTTTGAGACTAAAAATAAGCCCCAAATTCCTGAAAATATATCAGCATATCACATCTTAAATTTGAGAAAATCGAAATTTCAGACTTATTTTTTTCATAGAACATAAGTACACTCAGAGCCAGGAACTACGCGGTTTTGTACGTAACCAAGCATGAGCTATCGTTTGAGACCAAAAGCAAGCCTAGAACTCCTGAAAATATATCAGCATATCACACCTGAAATATGAGAAAATCGATATTTCAAACTTATTTTTTCGCAGAACATAAGTAAACGTAGAGCGCGGAACTCCGCGGTTTTGGACGAAACCAAGCTTAAGCTATCATTTGAGACCAATAACAAGCCAATAACTCCTGAAAATATATCAGCATATCACACCTGAAATTTGAGAAAACTTAAATTTTCAGAATAAAAATTTTTTGGTAATAAAAAAGGCAGCACAGAGACGGGAACTTCGCGGTTTTGGACGAAACCAAGCTTGAGCTATCATTTGAGACCAATGACAAGCCAAGAACTCCTGAAAATATATCAGCATATCACACCTGAAATTTGAGAAAACTTAAATTTTCAGAATAAAAATTGTTTGGTAATAAAAAAGGTAGCACAGAGACGGGAACTTCGCGGTTTTCGACGAAACCAAGCTTGTGCTATCATTTGAGACCAATCACAAAACAAGAACTCCTGTTAATATATCAGCATACCACACCTAAATATTGAGAAAATCGAAATTTCAGAGTTAATTTTTTTCGTTACAAAAAAGGCTGCACAGAGACGGGAACTTGAACTAATCTAAATATGATCTATCATTTAAGTTTAAAAAAAATACTAGAACTCCTGAAAATATCTCAGCATATCACACCTGAAGTTTGAGAAAATTGAAATTTTTAGATTAAATTTTTTTCGTAATAAAAAAGGCAGCACCGAGATGTGAACTCCGGGTTTTTGCACTAAGCTAAGCATGAGCTATCATTTAAGACCAAAAATAAGCCTAGAACTCTTGAAAATATATCAGCATATCACACCTGTAGTTTGAGAAATTCTAAATTTCAGAGTAAATATTTTCGTAATAAAAAAGGCAGCACCGAGATGTGAACTCCGAGTTTTCGCACTAAGCTAAGCATGAGCTATCATTTAAGACCAAAAATAAGCCTAGAACTCTTGAAAATATATCAGCATATCACACCTGTAGTTTGAGAAATTCTAAATTTCAGAGTAAATTTTTTCGTAATAAAAAAGGCAGCGCAGAGCCTGGAACTGCGTGGTTTTGTACGTAACCGAGCATTAGCTATCGTTTAAGACCAAAAACAAGCCTAGAACTCCTGAAAATATATCAGCATATCACACCTGAAATTTGAGAAAATCTAAATTACAGAGTAATTTTTTTCGTAATAAAAAAAGGCAGCGCAGAGCCAGAAACTGCAAGTTTTTGTACGAAACCGAGCATAAGCTATCGTTTGAGACTAAAAACTAGCCCCAAATTCCTGAAAATATATCAGCATATCACATCTTAAATTTGAGAAAATCTAAATTTCAGACTTATTTTTTTCATAGAACATAAGTACACTCAGAGCCAGGAACTACGCGGTTTTGTACGTAACCAAGCATGAGCTATCGTTTGAGACCAAAAACAAGCCTAGAACTCCTGAAAATATATCAGCATATCACACCTGAAATATGAGAAAATCGATATTTCAAACTTATTTTTTCGCAGAACATAAGTAAACGTAGAGCGCGGAACTCCGCGGTTTTGGACGAAACCAAGCTTAAGCTATCATTTGAGACCAATAACAAGCCAATAAGTCCTGAAAATATATCAGCATATCACACCTGAAATTTGAGAAAACTTAAATTTTCAGAATAAAAATTTTTTGGTAATAAAAAAGGCAGCACAGAGACGGGAACTTCGCGGTTTTCGATGAAGCCAAGCATGTGCTATCATTTGAGACCAATAACAAGCCAAGAACTCCTGAAAATATATCAGCATATCACACCTAAAGTTTGAGAAATTCGAAATTTCCGAGTTAATTTTTTTCGTTACAAAAAGGCAGCACAGAGGCGGGAACTATGCGGTTTTGAACTAATCTAAGCATGAGCTATCATTTAAGACTAAAAACAAGCCATAAACTCCTGAAAATATATCAGCATATCACACCTGAAATTTAAGAAAATTGAAATTTTCAGAATAAAATTTTTACGTAATAAAAAAGGCAGCACAGAGAAAATAACTTCGCGGTTTTCGACGAAACCAAGATTGTCCTATCATTTGAGACCAATAACAAGCTAAGAACTCCTGAAAATATATCAGCATATCACTCCTAAAGTTTGAGAAAATCGAAATTTCAGAGTTAATTTTTTTCGTTACAAAAAAGGCAGCACAGAGGCGGGAACTCCGCGGTTTGGAACTAATCTAAGCATGAGCTATCATTTAAGACTAGAAAGAAGCCATAAACTCCTGAAAATATATCAGCATATCACACCTGAAATTTAAGAAAATTGAAATTTTCAGAATAAAATTTTTTCGTAATAAAAAAGGCAGCACAGAGACGGGAACTCCATGGTTTTGGACGAAGCCAAGCTTGAGCTATCATTTGAGACCAATGACTAGTCAAGAACTCCTGAAAATATCTCAGCATATCACACCTGAAGTTTGAGAAAATTGAAATTTTTAGAGTAAATTTTTTTCGTAATAAAAAAGGCAGCACCGAGATGTGAACTCCGAGTTTTCGCACTAAGCTAAGCATGAGCTATCATTTAAGACCAAAAATAAGCCTAGAACTCTTGAAAATATATCAGCATATTACACCTGTAGTTTGAGAAAATCTAAATTTCAGAGTAAATTTTTTCGTAATAAAAAAGGCAGCGCAGAGCCTGGAACTGCATGGTTTTGTACGTAACCGAGCATTAGCTATCGTTTAAGACCAAAAAGAAGCCTAGAACTCCTGAAAATATATCAGCATATCACACCTGAAATTTGAGAAAATCTAAATTACAGAGTAATTTTTTTCGTAATAAAAAAAGGTAGCGCAGAGATAAAAACTGCAAGTTTTTGTACGTAACCGAGCATAAGCTATCGTTTGAGACTAAAAACAAGCCCCAAATTCCTGAAAATATATCAGCATATCACATCTTAAATTTGAGAAAATCGAAATTTCAGACTTATTTTTTTCATAGAACATAAGTACACTCGGAGCCAGGAACTACGCGGTTTTGTACGTAACCAAGCATGAGCTATCGTTTGAGACCAAAAGCAAGCCTAGAACTCCTGAAAATATATCAGCATATCACACCTGAAATATGAGAAAATCGATATTTCAAACTTATTTTTTCGCAGAACATAAGTAAACGTAGAGCGCGGAACTCCGCGGTTTTGGACGAAACCAAGCTTAAGCTATCATTTGAGACCAATAACAAGCCAATAACTCCTGAAAATATATCAGCATATCACACCTGAAATTTGAGAAAACTTAAATTTTCAGAATAAAAATTTTTTGGTAATAAAAAAGGCAGCACAGAGACGGGAACTTCGCGGTTTTCGATGAAGCCAAGCATGTGCTATCATTTGATTCCAATAACAAGCTAAGAACTCCTGAAAATATATCAGCATATCACTCCTAAAATTTGAGAAAATCGAAATTTCAGAGTTAATTTTTTTCGTTACAAAAAAGGCAGCACAGAGGCGAGTACTCCGCGGTTTGGAACTAATCTAAGCATGAGCTATCATTTATGACTAAAAACAAGCCATAAACTCCTGAAAATATATCAGCATATCACACCTGAAATTTAAGAAAATTGAAATTTTCAGAATAAAATTTTTTCGTAATAAAAAAGGCAGCACAGAGACGGGACCTCCGCGGTTTTCGACGAAACCAAGCTTGTGCTATCATTTGAGACCAATCACAAAACAAGAACTCCTGTTAATATATCAGCATACCACACCTAAAGATTGAGAAAATCGAAATTTCAGAGTTAATTTTTTTCGTTACAAAAAAGGCTGCACAGAGACGGGAACTTGAACTAATCTAAATATGATCTATCATTTAAGTTTAAAAAAAATCCTAGAACTCCTGAAAATATCTCAGCATATCACACCTGAAGTTTGAGAAAATTGAAATTTTTAGAGTAAATTTTTTTCGTAATAAAAAAGGCAGCACCGAGATGTGAACTCCGAGTTTTCGCACTAAGCTAAGCATGAGCTATCATTTAAGACCAAAAATAAGCCTAGAACTCTTGAAAATATATCAGAATATCACACCTGTAGTTTGAGAAATTCTAAATTTCAGAGTAAATTTTTTCGTAAAAAAAAAGGCAGCGCAGAGCCTGGAACTGCGTGGTTCTGTACGTAGCCGAGCATTAGCTATCGTTTAAGACCAAAAACAAGCCTAGAACTCCTGAAAATATATCAGCATATCACACCTGAAATTTGAGAAAATCTATATTACAGAATAATTTTTTTCGTAATAAAAAAAGGCAGCGCAGAGCCAGAAACTGCAAGTTTTTGTACGTAACTGAGCATAAGCTATCGTTTCAGACTAAAACCAAGCCCCAAATTCCTGAAAATATATCAGCATATCACATCTTAAATTTGAGAAAATCGAAATTTCAGACTTATTTTTTTCATAGAACATAAGTACACTCAGAGCCAGGAACTACGCGGTTTTGTACGTAACCAAGCATGAGCTATCGTTTGAGACCAAAAGCAAGCCTAGAACTCCTGAAAATATATCAGCATATCACACCTGAAATATGAGAAAATCGATATTTCAAACTTATTTTTTCGCAGAACATAAGTAAACGTAGAGCGCGGAACTCCGCGGTTTTGGACGAAACCAAGCTTAAGCTATCATTTGAGACCAATAACAAGCCAATAACTCCTGAAAATATATCAGCATATCACACCTGAAATTTGAGAAAACTTAAATTTTCAGAATAAAAATTTTTCGTAATAAAAAAGGCAGCACAGAGACGGGAACTCCGCGGTTTTGGACGAAACCAAGCTTGAGCTATCATTTGAGACCAATGACAAGCCAAGAACTCCTGAAAATATATCAGCATATCACACCTGATGTTTGAGAAAACTTAAATTTTCAGAATAAAAATTGTTTGGTAATAAAAAAGGTAGCACAGAGACGGGAACTTCGCGGTTTTCGACGAAACCAAGCTTGTGCTATCATTTGAGACCAATCACAAAACAAGAACTCCTGTTAATATATCAGCATACCACACCTAAAGATTGAGAAAATCGAAATTTCAGAGTTAATTTTTTTCGTTACAAAAAAGGCTGCACAGAGACGGGAACTTGAACTAATCTAAATATGATCTATCATTTAAGTTTAAAAAAAATCCTAGAACTCCTGAAAATATCTCAGCATATCACACCTGAAGTTTGAGATAATTGAAATTTTTAGAGTAAATTTTTTTTGTAATAAAAAAGGCAGCACCGAGATGTGAACTCCGAGTTTTCGCACTAAGCTAAGCATGAGCTATCATTTAAGACCAAAAATAAGCCTAGAACTCTTGAAACTATATCAGCATATCACACCTGTAGTTTGAGAAAATCTAAATTTCAGAGTAAATTTTTTCGTAATAAAAAAGGCAGCGCAGAACCTGGAACTGCGTGGTTTTGTTCGTAACCGAGCATTAGCTATCGTTTAAGACCAAAAACAAGCCTAGAACTCCTGAAAATATATCAGCATATCACACCTGAAATTTGAGAAAATCTATATTACAGAATAATTTTTTTCGTAATAAAAAAAGGCAGCGCAGAGCCAGAACCTGCAAGTTTTTGTACGAAACCGAGCATAAGCTATCGTTTGAGACTAAAAACTAGCCCCAAATTCCTGAAAATATATCAGCATATCACATCTTAAATTTGAGAAAATCTAAATTTCAGACTTATTTTTTTCATAGAACATAAGTACACTCAGAGCCAGGAACTACGCGGTTTTGTACGTAACCAAGCATGAGCTATCGTTTGAGACCAAAAGCAAGCCTAGAACTCCTGAAAATATATCAGCATATCACACCTGAAATATGAGAAAATCGATATTTCAAACTTATTTTTTCGCAGAACATAAGTAAACGTAGAGCGCGGAACTCCGCGGTTTTGGACGAAACCAAGCTTAAGCTATCATTTGAGACCAATAACAAGCCAATAAGTCCTGAAAATATATCAGCATATCACACCTGAAATTTGAGAAAACTTAAATTTTCAGAATAAAAATTTTTTGGTAATAAAAAAGGCAGCACAGAGACGGGAACTTCGCGGTTTTCGATGAAGCCAAGCATGTGCTATCATTTGAGACCAATAACAAGCCAAGAACTCCTGAAAATATATCAGCATATCACACCTAAAGTTTGAGAAATTCGAAATTTCCGAGTTAATTTTTTTCGTTACAAAAAGGCAGCACAGAGGCGGGAACTATGCGGTTTTGAACTAATCTAAGCATGAGCTATCATTTAAGACTAAAAACAAGCCATAAACTCCTGAAAATATATCAGCATATCACACCTGAAATTTAAGAAAATTGAAATTTACAGAATAAAATTTTTACGTAATAAAAAAGGCAGCACAGAGAAGGGAACTTCGCGGTTTTCGACGAAACCAAGATTGTCCTATCATTTGAGACCACTAACAAGCTCAGAACTCCTGTAAATATATTAGCATATCACTCCTAAAATTTGAGAAAATCGAAATTTAAGATTTAATTTTTTTCGTTACAAAAAAGGCAGCACAGAGGCGGGAACTCCGCGGTTTGGAACTAATCTAAGCATGAGCTATCATTTAAGACTAAAAACAAGCCATAAACTCCTGAAAATATATCAGCATATCACACCTGAAATTTAAAAAAATTGAAATTTTCAGAATAAAAATTTTTCGTAATAAAAAAGGCAGCACAGAGACGGGAACTCCGCGGTTTTGGACGAAACCAAGCTTGAGCTATCATTTGAGACCAATGACAAGCCATGAACTCCTGAAAATATATCAGCATATCACACCTGATGTTTGAGAAAACTTAAATTTTCAGAATAAAAATTGTTTGGTAATAAAAAAGGTAGCACAGAGACGGGAACTTCGCGGTTTTCGACGAAACCAAGCTTGTGCTATCATTTGAGACCAATCACAAAACAAGAACTCCTGTTAATATATCAGCATACCACACCTAAAGATTGAGAAAATCGAAATTTCAGAGTTAATTTTTTTCGTTACAAAAAAGGCTGCACAGAGACGGGAACTTGAACTAATCTAAATATGATCTATCATTTAAGTTTAAAAAAAATCCTAGAACTCCTGAAAATATCTCAGCATATCACACTTGAAGTTTGAGAAAATTGAAATTTTTAGAGTAAATTTTTTTCGTAATAAAAAAGGCAGCACCGAGATGTAAACTCCGAGTTTTCACACTAAGCTAAGCATGAGCTATCATTTAAGACCAAAAATAAGCCAAGAACTCTTGAAAATATATCAGCATATCACACCTGTAGTTTGAGAAATTCTAAATTTCAGAGTAAATTTTTTCGTAATAAAAAAGGCAGCACCGAGATGTGAACTCCGAGTTTTCGCACTAAGCTAAGCATGAGCTATCATTTAAGACCAAAAATAAGCCTAGAACTCTTGAAAATATATCAGCATATCACACCTGAAATTTGAGAAAATCTAAATTACAGAGTAATTTTTTTCGTAATAAAAAAAGGCAGCGCAGAGCCAGAAACTGCAAGTTTTTGTACGTAACCGAGCATAAGCTATCGTTTGAGACTAAAAACAAGCCCCAAATTCCTGAAAATATATCAGCATATCACATCTTAAATTTGAGAAAATCGAAATTTCAGACTTATTTTTTCATAGAACATAAGTACACTCAGAGCCAGGAACTACGCGGTTTTGTACGTAACCAAGCATGAGCTATCGTTTGAGACCAAAAGCAAGCCTAGAACTCCTGAAAATATATCAGCATATCACACCTGAAATATGAGAAAATCGATATTTCAAACTTATTTTTTCGCAGAACATAAGTAAACGTAGAGCGCGGAACTCCGCGGTTTTGGACGAAACCAAGCTTAAGCTATCATTTGAGACCAATAACAAGCCAATAACTCCTGAAAATATATCAGCATATCACACCTGAAATTTGAGAAAACTTAAATTTTCAGAATAAAAATTTTTTGGTAATAAAAAAGGCAGCACAGAGACGGGAACTTCGCGGTTTTCGATGAAGCCAAGCATGTGCTATCATTTGAGACCAATAACAAGCCAAGAACTCCTGAAAATATATAATCATATCACACCTAAAATTTGAGAAATTCGAAATTTCAGAGTTAATTTTTTTCGTTACAAAAAAGGCAGCACAGAGGCGGGAACTCCGCGGTTTGGAACTAATCTAAGCATGAGCTATCATGTAAGACTAAAAACAAGCCATAAACTCCTGAAAATATATCAGCATATCACACCTGAAATTTAAAAAAATTGAAATTTTCAGAATAAAATTTTTTCGTAATAAAAAAGGCAGCACAGAGAAGGGAACTTCGCGGTTTTCAACGAAAAGAAGATTGTCCTATCATTTGAGACCAATAACAAGCTAAGAACTCCTGTAAATATATCAGCATATCACTCCTAAAGTTTGAGAAAATCGAAATTTCAGATTTAATTTTTTTCGTTACAAAAAAGGCAGCACAGAGGCGGGAACTCCGCGGTTTGGAACTAATCTAAGCATGAGCTATCATTAAAGACTAAAAACAAGCCATAAACTCCTGAAAATATATCAGCATATCACACCTGAAATTTAAAAAAATTGAAATTTTCAGAATAAAAATTTTTCGTAATAATAAAGGCAGCACAGAGACGGGAACTCCGCGGTTTTGGACCAAACCAAGCTTGAGCTATCATTTGAGACCAATGACAAGCCAAGAACTCTTGAAAATATATCAGCATATCACACCTGATGTTTGAGAAAACTTAAATTTTCAGAATAAAAATTGTTTGGTAATAAAAAAGGTAGCACAGAGACGGGAACTTCGCGGTTTTCGACGAAACCAAGCTTGTGCTATCATTTGAGACCAATCACAAAACAAGAACTCCTGTTAATATATCAGCATACCACACCTAAAGATTGAGAAAATCGAAATTTCAGAGTTAATTTTTTTCGTTACAAAAAAGGCTGCACAGAGACGGGAACTTGAACTAATCTAAATATGATCTATCATTTAAGTTTAAAAAAAATCCTAGAACTCCTGAAAATATCTCAGCATATCACACTTGAAGTTTGAGAAAATTGAAATTTTTAGAGTAAATTTTTTTCGTAATAAAAAAGGCAGCACCGAGATGTAAACTCCGAGTTTTCACACTAAGCTAAGCATGAGCTATCATTTAAGACCAAAAATAAGCCTAGAACTCTTGAAAATATATCAGCATATCACACCTGTAGTTTGAGAAAATCTAAATTTCAGAGTAAATTTTTTCGTAATAAAAAAGGCAGCGCAGAGCCTGGAACTGCGTGGTTTTGTACGTAACCGAGCATTAGCTATCGTTTAAGACCAAAAACAAGCCTAGAACTCCTGAAAATATATCAGCATATCACACCTGAAATTTGAGAAAATCTATATTACAGAATAATTTTTTTCGTGATAAAAAAAGGCAGCGCAGAGCCAGAAACTGCAAGTTTTTGTACGTACCCGAGCATACGCTATCGTTTGAGACTAAAAACAAGCCCCAAATTCCTGAAAATATATCAGCATATCACATCTTAAATTTGAGAAAATCGAAATTTCAGACTTATTTTTTTCATAGAACATAAGTACACTCAGAGCCAGGAACTACGCGGTTTTGTACGTAACCAAGCATGAGCTATCGTTTGAGACCAAAAGCAAGCCTAGAACTCCTGAAAATATATCAGCATATCACACCTGAAATATGAGAAAATCGATATTTCAAACTTATTTTTTCGCAGAACATAAGTAAACGTAGAGCGCGGAACTCCGCGGTTTTGGACGAAACCAAGCTTAAGCTATCATTTGAGACCAATAACAAGCCAATAACTCCTGAAAATATATCAGCATATCACACCTGAAATTTGAGAAAACTTAAATTTTCAGAATAAAAATTTTTTGGTAATAAAAAAGGCAGCACAGAGACGGGAACTTCGCGGTTTTGGACGAAGCCAAGCTTGAGCTATCATTTGAGACCAATGACAAGCCAAGAACTCCTGAAAATATATCAGCATATCACACCTGAAATTTGAGAAAACTTAAATTTTCAGAATAAAAATTGTTTGGTAATAAAAAAGGTAGCACAGAGACGGGAACTTCGCGGTTTTCGACGAAACCAAGCTTGTGCTATCATTTGAGACCAATCACAAAACAAGAACTCCTGTTAATATATCAGCATACCACACCTAAATATTGAGAAAATCGAAATTTCAGAGTTAATTTTTTTCGTTACACAAAAGGCTGCACAGAGACGGGAACTTGAACTAATCTAAATATGATCTATCATTTAAGTTTAAAAAAAATCCTAGAACTCCTGAAAATATCTCAGCATATCACACCTGAAGTTTGAGAAAATTGAAATTTTTAGAGTAAATTTTTTTCGTAATAAAAAAGGCAGCACCGAGATGTGAACTCCGGGTTTTTGCACTAAGCTAAGCATGAGCTATCATTTAAGACCAAAAATAAGCCTAGAACTCTTGAAAATATATCAGCATATCACACCTGTAGTTTGAAAAATTCTAAATTTCAGAGTAAATTTTTTCGTAATAAAAAAGGCAGCACCGAGATGTGAACTCCGAGTTTTCGCACTAAGCTAAGCATGAGCTATCATTTAAGACCAAAAATAAGCCTAGAACTCTTGAAAATATATCAGCATATCACACCTGTAGTTTGAGAAATTCTAAATTTCAGAGTAAATTTTTTCGTAATAAAAAAGGCAGCGCAGAGCCTGGAACTGCGTGGTTTTGTACGTAACCGAGCATTAGCTATCGTTTAAGACCAAAAACAAGCCTAGAACTCCTGAAAACATATCAGCATATCACACCTGATGTTTGAGAAAACTTAAATTTTCAGAATAAAAATTGTTTGGTAATAAAAAAGGTAGCACAGAGACGGGAACTTCGCGGTTTTCGACGAAACCAAGCTTGTGCTATCATTTGAGACCAATCACAAAACAAGAACTCCTGTTAATATATCAGCATACCACACCTAAAGATTGAGAAAATCGAAATTTCAGAGTTAATTTTTTTCGTTACAAAAAAGGCTGCACAGAGACGGGAACTTGAACTAATCTAAATATGATCTATCATTTAAGTTTAAAAAGAATCCTAGAACTCCTGAAAATATCTCAGCATATCACACCTGAAGTTTGAGAAAATTGAAATTTTTAGAGTAAATTTTTTTCGTAATAAAAAAGGCAGCACCGAGATGTGAACTCCGGGTTTTTGCACTAAGCTAAGCATGAGCTATCATTTAAGACCAAAAATAAGCCTAGAACTCTTGAAAATATATCAGCATATCACACCTGTAGTTTGAGAAATTCTAAATTTCAGAGTAAATTTTTTCGTAATAAAAAAGGCAGGACCGAGATGTGAACTCCGAGTTTTCGCACTAAGCTAAGCATGAGCTATCATTTAAGACCAAAAATAAGCCTAGAACTCTTGAAAATATATCAGCATATCACACCTGTAGTTTGAGAAATTCTAAATTTCAGAGTAAATTTTTTCGTAATAAAAAAGGCAGCGCAGAGCCTGGAACTGCGTGGTTTTGTACGTAGCCGAGCATTAGCTATCGTTTAAGACCAAAAACAAGCCTAGAACTCCTGAAAATATATCAGCATATCACACCTGAAATTTGAGAAAATCTAAATTACAGAGTAATTTTTTTCGTAATAAAAAAAGGCAGCGCAGAGCCAGAAACTGCAAGTTTTTGTACGTAACCGAGCATAAGCTATCGTTTGAGACTAAAAACAAGCCCCAAATTCCTGAAAATATATCAGCATATCACATCTTAAATTTGAGAAAATCGAAATTTCAGACTTATTTTTTTCATAGAACATAAGTACACTCAGAGCCAGGAACTACGCGGTTTTGTACGTAACCAAGCATGAGCTATCGTTTGAGACCAAAAGCAAGCCTAGAACTCCTGAAAATATATCAGCATATCACACCTGAAATATGAGAAAATCGATATTTCAAACTTATTTTTTCGCAGAACATAAGTAAACGTAGAGCGCGGAACTCCGCGGTTTTGGACGAAACCAAGCTTAAGCTATCATTTGAGACCAATAACAAGCCAATAACTCCTGAAAATATATCAGCATATCACACCTGAAATTTGAGAAAACTTAAATTTTCAGAATAAAAATTTTCACACCTAAAGTTTGAGAAATTCGAAATTTCAGAGTTAATTTTTTTCGTTACAAAAAAGGCAGCACAGAGGCGGGAACTCCGCGGTTTGGAACTAATCTAAGCATGAGCTATCATTTAAGACTAAAAACAAGCCATAAACTCCTGAAAATATATCAGCATATCACACCTGAAATTTAAAAAAATTGAAATTTTCAGAATAAAATTTTTTCGTAATAAAAAAGGCAGCACAGAGAAGGGAACTTCGCGGTTTTCGACGAAACCAAGATTGTCCTATCATTTGAGACCAATAACAAGCTCAGAACTCCTGTAAGTATATCAGCATATCACTCCTAAAATTTGAGGAAATCGAAATTTCAGATTTAATTTTTTTCGTTACAAAAAAGGCAGCACAGAGGCGGGAACTCCGCGGTTTGGAACTAATCTAAGCATGAGCTATCATTTAAGACTAAAAACAAGCCATAAACTCCTGAAAATATATCAGCATATCACACCTGAAATTTAAAAAAATTGAAATTTTCAGAATAAAAATTTTTCGTAATAAAAAAGGCAGCACAGAGACGGGAACTCCGCGGTTTTGGACGAAACCAAGCTTGAGCTATCATTTGAGACCAATGACAAGCCAAGAACTCCTGAAAATATATCAGCATATCACACCTGATGTTTGAGAAAACTTAAATTTTCAGATTAAAAATTGTTTGGTAATAAAAAAGGTAGCACAGAAACGGGAACTTCGCGGTTTTCGACGAAACCAAGCTTGTGCTATCATTTGAAACCAATCACAAAACAAGAACTCCTGTTAATATATCAGCATACCACACCTAAAGATTGAGAAAATCGAAATTTCAGAGTTAATTTTTTTCGTTACAAAAAAGGCTGCACAGGGACGGGAACTTGAACTAATCTAAATATGATCTATCATTTAAGTTTAAAAAAAATCCTAGAACTCCTGAAAATATCTCAGCATATCACACCTGAAATTTGAGAAAATTGAAATTTTTAGAGTAAATTTTTTTCGTAATAAAAAAGGCAGCACCGAGATGTGAACTCCGAGTTTTCGCACTAAGCTAAGCATGAGCTATCATTTAAGACCAAAAATAAGCCTAGAACTCTTGAAACTATATCAGCATATCACACCTGTAGTTTGAGAAAATCTAAATTTCAGAGTAAATTTTTTCGTAATAAAAAAGGCAGCGCAGAGCCTGGAACTGCGTGGTTTTGTTCGTAACCGAGCATTAGCTATCGTTTAAGACCAAAAACAAGCCTAGAACTCCTGAAAATATATCAGCATATCACACCTGAAATTTGAGAAAATCTATATTACAGAATAATTTTTTTCGTAATAAAAAAAGGCAGCGCAGAGCCAGAACCTGCAAGTTTTTGTACGTAACCGAGCATAAGCTATCGTTTGAGACTAAAAACAAGCCCCAAATTCCTGAAAATATATCAGCATATCACATCTTAAATTTGAGAAAATCGAAATTTCAGACTTATTTTTTTCATAGAACATAAGTACACTCAGAGCCAGGAACTACGCGGTTTTGTACGTAACCAAGCATGAGCTATCGTTTGAGACCAGAAGCAAGCCTAGAACTCCTGAAAATATATCAGCATATCACACCTGAAATATGAGAAAATCGATATTTCAAACTTATTTTTTCGCAGAACATAAGTAAACGTAGAGCGCGGAACTCCGCGGTTTTGGACGAAACCAAGCTTAAGCTATCATTTGAGACCAATAACAAGCCAATAACTCCTGAAAATATATCAGCATATCACACCTGAAATTTGAGAAAACTTAAATTTTCAGAATAAAAATTTTTTGGTAATAAAAAAGGCAGCACAGAGACGGGAACTTCGCGGTTTTGGACGAAACCAAGATTGAGCTATCATTTGAGACCAATGACAAGCCAAGAACTCCTGAAAATATATCAGCATATCACACCTGAAATTTGAGAAAACTTAAATTTTCAGAATAAAAATTGTTTGGTAATAAAAAAGGTAGCACAGAGACGGGAACTTCGCGGTTTTCGACGAAACCAAGCTTGTGCTATCATTTGAGACCAATCACAAAACAAGAACTCCTGTTAATATATCAGCATGCCACACCTAAATATTGAGAAAATCGAAATTTCAGAGTTAATTTTTTTCGTTACAAAAAAGGCTGCACAGAGACGGGAACTTGAACTAATCTAAATATGATCTATCATTTAAGTTTAAAAAAAATACTAGAACTCCTGAAAATATCTCAGCATATCACACCTGAAGTTTGAGAAAATTGAAATTTTTAGAGTAAATTTTTTTCGTAATAAAAAAGGCAGCACCGAGATGTGAACTCCGGGTTTTTGCACTAAGCTAAGCATGAGCTATCATTTAAGACCAAAAATAAGCCTAGAACTCTTGAAAATATATCAGCATATCACACCTGTAGTTTGAGAAATTCTAAATTTCAGAGTAAATTTTTTCGTAATAAAAAAGGCAGCACCGAGATGTGAACTCCGAGTTTTCGCACTAAGCTAAGCATGAGCTATCATTTAAGACCAAAAATAAGCCTAGAACTCTTGAAAATATATCAGCATATCACACCTGTAGTTTGAGAAATTCTAAATTTCAGAGTAAATTTTTTCGTAATAAAAAAGGCAGCGCAGAGCCTGGAACTGCGTGGTTTTGTACGTAACCGAGCATTAGCTATCGTTTAAGACCAAAAACAAGCCTAGAACTCCTGAAAATATATCAGCATATCACACCTGAAATTTGAGAGAATCTAAATTACAGAGTAATTTTTTTCGTAATAAAAAAAGGCAGCGCAGAGCCAGAAACTGCAAGTTTTTGTACGAAACCGAGCATAAGCTATCGTTTGAGACTAAAATCTAGCCCCAAATTCCTGAAAATATATCAGCATATCACACCTGAAATATGAGAAAATCGATATTTCAAACTTATTTTTTCGCAGAACATAAGTAAACGTAGAGCGCGGAACTCCGCGGTTTTGGACGAAACCAAGCTTAAGCTATCATTTGAGACCAATAACAAGCCAATAAGTCCTGAAAATATATCAGCATATCACACCTGAAATTTGAGAAAACTTAAATTTTCAGAATAAAAATTTTTTGGTAATAAAAAAGGCAGCACAGAGACGGGGACTTCGCGGTTTTCGATGAAGCCAAGCATGTGCTATCATTTGAGACCAATAACGAGCCAAGAACTCCTGAAAATATATCAGCATATCACACCTCAAGTTTGAGAAATTCGAAATTTCCGAGTTAATTTTTTTCGTTACAAAAAGGCAGCACAGAGGCGGGAACTATGCGGTTTTGAACTAATCTAAGCATGAGCTATCATTTAAGACTAAAAACAAGCCATAAACTCCTGAAAATATATCAGCATATCACACCTGAAATTTAAGAAAATTGAAATTTTCAGAATAAAATTTTTACGTAATAAAAAAGGCAGCACAGAGAAAACTACTTCGCGGTTTTCGACGAAACCAAGATTGTCCTATCATTTGAGACCAATAACAAGCTAAGAACTCCTGAAAATATATCAGCATATCACTCCTAAAGTTTGAGAAAATCGAAATTTCAGAGTTAATTTTTTTCGTTACAAAAAGGCAGCACAGAGGCGGGAACTCCGCGGTTTGGAACTAATCTAAGCATGAGCTATCATTTAAGACTAGAAAGAAGCCATAAACTCCTGAAAATATATCAGCATATCACACCTGAAATTTAAGAAAATTGAAATTTTCAGAATAAAATTTTTTCGTAATAAAAAAGGCAGCACAGAGACGGGAACTCCGCGGTTTTGGACGAAATAAAGCTTGTGCTATCATTTAAGACCAATGACAAGCCAAGAACTCCTGAAAATATCTCAGCATATCACACCTGAAGTTTGAGAAAATTGAAATTTTTAGAGTAAATTTTTTTCGTAATAAAAAAGGCAGCACCGAGATGTGAACTCCGAGTTTTCGCACTAAGCTAAGCATGAGCTATCATTTAAGACCAAAAATAAGCCTAGAACTCTTGAAAATATATCAGCATATTACACCTGTAGTTTGAGAAATTCTAAATTTCAGAGTAAATTTTTTCGTAATAAAAAAGGCAGCGCAGAGCCTGGAACTGCATGGTTTTGTACGTATCCGAGCATTAGCTATCGTTTAAGACCAAAAAGAAGCCTAGAACTCCTGAAAATATATCAGCATATCACACCTGAAATTTGAGAGAATCTAAATTACAGAGTAATTTTTTTCGTAATAAAAAAAGGCAGCGCAGAGCCAGAAACTGCAAGTTTTTGTACGAAACCGAGCATAAGCTATCGTTTGAGACTAAAATCTAGCCCCAAATTCCTGAAAATATATCAGCATATCACACCTGAAATATGAGAAAATCGATATTTCAAACTTATTTTTTCGCAGAACATAAGTAAACGTAGAGCGCGGAACTCCGCGGTTTTGGACGAAACCAAGCTTAAGCTATCATTTGAGACCAATAACAAGCCAATAAGTCCTGAAAATATATCAGCATATCACACCTGAAATTTGAGAAAACTTAAATTTTCAGAATAAAAATTTTTTGGTAATAAAAAAGGCAGCACAGAGACGGGAACTTCGCGGTTTTCGATGAAGCCAAGCATGTGCTATCATTTGAGACCAATAACGAGCCAAGAACTCCTGAAAATATATCAGCATATCACACCTAAAATTTGAGAAATTCGAAATTTCCGAGTTAATTTTTTTCGTTACAAAAAGGCAGCACAGAGGCGGGAACTCCGCGGTTTGGAACTAATCTAAGCATGAGCTATCATTTAAGACTAGAAAGAAGCCATAAACTCCTGAAAATATATCAGCATATCACACCTGAAATTTAAGAAAATTGAAATTTTCAGAATAAAATTTTTTCGTAATAAAAAAGGCAGCACAGAGACGGGAACTCCGCGGTTTTGGACGAAACCAAGCTTGTGCTATCATTTAAGACCAATGACAAGCCAAGAACTCCTGAAAATATCTCAGCATATCACACCTGAAGTTTGAGAAAATTGAAATTTTTAGAGTAAATTTTTTTCGTAATAAAAAAGGCAGCACCGAGATGTGAACTCCGAGTTTTCGCACTAAGCTAAGCATGAGCTATCATTTAAGACCAAAAATAAGCCTAGAACTCTTGAAAATATATCAGCATATTACACCTGTAGTTTGAGAAATTCTAAATTTCAGAGTAAATTTTTTCGTAATAAAAAAGGCAGCGCAGAGCCTGGAACTGCATGGTTTTGTACGTATCCGAGCATTAGCTATCGTTTAAGACCAAAAAGAAGCCTAGAACTCCTGAAAATATATCAGCATATCACACCTGAAATTTGAGAAAATCTAAATTACAGATTAATTTTTTTCGTAATAAAAAAAGGCAGCGCAGAGCCAGAAACTGCAAGTTTTTGTACGTAACCGAGCATAAGCTATCGTTTGAGACTAAAAACAAGCCCCAAATTCCTGAAAATATATCAGCATATCACATCTTAAATTTGAGAAAATCGAAATTTCAGACTTATTTTTTTCATAGAACATAAGTACACTCGGAGCCAAGAACTACGCGGTTTTGTACGTAACCAAGCATGAGCTATCGTTTGAGACCAAAAGCAAGCCTAGAACTCCTGAAAATATATCAGCATATCACACCTGAAATATGAGAAAATCGATATTTCAAACTTATTTTTTCGCAGAACATAAGTAAACGTAGAGCGCGGAACTCCGCGGTTTTGGACGAAACCAAGCTTAAGCTATCATTTGAGACCAATAACAAGCCAATAACTCCTGAAAATATATCAGCATATCACACCTGAAATTTGAGAAAACTTAAATTTTCAGAATAAAAATTTTTTGGTAATAAAAAAGGCAGCACAGAGACGGGAACTTCGCGGTTTACGATGAAGCCAAGCATGTGCTATCATTTGATACCAATAACAAGCTAAGAACTCCTGAAAATATATCAGCATATCACTCCTAAAATTTGAGAAAATCGAAATTTCAGAGTTAATTTTTTTCGTTACAAAAAAGGCAGCACAGAGGCGGATACTCCGCGGTTTGGAACTAATCTAAGCATGAGCTATCATTTAAGACTAAAAACAAGCCATAAACTCCTGAAAATATAACAGCATATCACACCTGAAATTTAAGAAAATTGAAATTTTCAGAATAAAATTTTTTCGTAATAAAAAAGGCAGCACAGAGACGGGAACTTCGCGGTTTTGGACGAAACCAAGCTTGACCTATCATTTGAGACCAATGACAAGCCAAGAACTCCTGAAAATATATCAGCATATCACACCTGAAATTTGAGAAAACTTAAATTTTCAGAATAAAAATTGTTTGGTAATAAAAAAGGTAGCACAGAGACGGGAACTTCGCGGTTTTCGACGAAACCAAGCTTGTGCTATCATTTGAGACCAATCACAAAACAAGAACTCCTGTTAATATATCAGCATGCCACACCTAAATATTGAGAAAATCGAACTTTCAGAGTTAATTTTTTTCGTTACAAAAAAGGCTGCACAGAGACGGGAACTTGAACTAATCTAAATATGATCTATCATTTAAGTTTAAAAAAAATACTAGAACTCCTGAAAATATCTCAGCATATCACACCTGAAGTTTGAGAAAATTGAAATTTTTAGAGTAAATTTTTTTCGTAATAAAAAAGGCAGCACCGAGATGTGAACTCCGGGTTTTTGCACTAAGCTAAGCATGAGCTATCATTTAAGACCAAAAATAAGCCTAGAACTCTTGAAAATATATCAGCATATCACACCTGTAGTTTGAGAAATTCTAAATTTCAGAGTAAATTTTTTCGTAATAAAAAAGGCAGCACCGAGATGTGAACTCCGAGTTTTCGCACTAAGCTAAGCATGAGCTATCATTTAAGACCAAAAATAAGCCTAGAACTCTTGAAAATATATCAGCATATCACACCTGTAGTTTGAGAAATTCTAAATTTCAGAGTAAATTTTTTCGTAATAAAAAAGGCAGCGCAGAGCCTGGAACTGCGTGGTTTTGTACGTAACCGAGCATTAGCTATCGTTTAAGACCAAAAACAAGCCTAGAACTCCTGAAAATATATCAGCATATCACACCTGAAATTTGAGAGAATCTAAATTACAGAGTAATTTTTTTCGTAATAAAAAAAGGCAGCGCAGAGCCAGAAACTGCAAGTTTTTGTACGAAACCGAGCATAAGCTATCGTTTGAGACTAAAATCTAGCCCCAAATTCCTGAAAATATATCAGCATATCACACCTGAAATATGAGAAAATCGATATTTCAAACTTATTTTTTCGCAGAACATAAGTAAACGTAGAGCGCGGAACTCCGCGGTTTTGGACGAAACCAAGCTTAAGCTATCATTTGAGACCAATAACAAGCCAATAAGTCCTGAAAATATATCAGCATATCACACCTGAAATTTGAGAAAACTTAAATTTTCAGAATAAAAATTTTTTGGTAATAAAAAAGGCAGCACAGAGACGGGAACTTCGCGGTTTTCGATGAAGCCAAGCATGTGCTATCATTTGAGACCAATAACGAGCCAAGAACTCCTGAAAATATATCAGCATATCACACCTAAAGTTTGAGAAATTCGAAATTTCCGAGTTAATTTTTTTCGTTACAAAAAGGCAGCACAGAGGCGGGAACTATGCGGTTTTGAACTAATCTAAGCATGAGCTATCATTTAAGACTAAAAACAAGCCATAAACTCCTGAAAATATATCAGCATATCACACCTGAAATTTAAGAAAATTGAAATTTTCAGAATAAAATTTTTACGTAATAAAAAAGGCAGCACAGAGAAAACAACTTCGCGGTTTTCGACGAAACCAAGATTGTCCTATCATTTGAGACCAATAACAAGCTAAGAACTCCTGAAAATATATCAGCATATCACTCCTAAAGTTTGAGAAAATCGAAATTTCAGAGTTAATTTTTTTCGTTACAAAAAAGGCAGCACAGAGGCGGGAACTCCGCGGTTTGGAACTAATCTAAGCATGAGCTATCATTTAAGACTAGAAAGAAGCCATAAACTCCTGAAAATATATCAGCATATCACACCTGAAATTTAAGAAAATTGAAATTTTCAAAATAAAATTTTTTCGTAATAAAAAAGGCAGCACAGAGACGGGAACTCCGCGGTTTTGGACGAAACCAAGCTTGAGCTATCATTTAAGACCAATGACAAGCCAAGAACTCCTGAAAATATCTCAGCATATCACACCTGAAGTTTGAGAAAATTGAAATTTTTAGAGTAAATTTTTTTCGTAATAAAAAAGGCAGCACCGAGATGTGAACTCCGAGTTTTCGCACTAAGCTAAGCATGAGCTATCATTTAAGACCAAAAATAAGCCTAGAACTCTTGAAAATATATCAGCATATTACACCTGTAGTTTGAGAAAATCTAAATTTCAGAGTAAATTTTTTCGTAATAAAAAAGGCAGCGCAGAGCCTGGAACTGCATGGTTTTGTACGTATCCGAGCATTAGCTATCGTTTAAGACCAAAAAGAAGCCTAGAACTCCTGAAAATATATCAGCATATCACACCTGAAATTTGAGAAAATCTAAATTACAGATTAATTTTTTTCGTAATAAAAAAAGGCAGCGCAGAGCCAGAAACTGCAAGTTTTTGTACGTAACCGAGCATAAGCTATCGTTTGAGACTAAAAACAAGCCCCAAATTCCTGAAAATATATTAGCATATCACATCTTAAATTTGAGAAAATCGAAATTTCAGACTTATTTTTTTCATAGAACATAAGTACACTCGGAGCCAGGAACTACGCGGTTTTGTACGTAACCAAGCATGAGCTATCGTTTGAGACCAAAAGCAAGCCTAGAACTCCTGAAAATATATCAGCATATCACACCTGAAATATGAGAAAATCGATATTTCAAACTTATTTTTTCGCAGAACATAAGTAAACGTAGAGCGCGGAACTCCGCGGAGTTGGACGAAACCAAGCTTAAGCTATCATTTGAGACCAATAACAAGCCAATAACTCCTGAAAATATATCAGCATATCACACCTGAAATTTGAGAAAACTTAAATTTTCAGAATAAAAATTTTTTGGTAATAAAAAAGGCAGCACAGAGACGGGAACTTCGCGGTTTACGATGAAGCCAAGCATGTGCTATCATTTGATACCAATAACAAGCTAAGAACTCCTGAAAATATATCAGCATATCACTCCTAAAATTTGAGAAAATCGAAATTTCAGAGTTAATTTTTTTCGTTACAAAAAAGGCAGCACAGAGGCGGGTACTCCGCGGTTTGGAACTAATCTAAGCATGAGCTATCATTTAAGACTAAAAACAAGCCATAAACTCCTGAAAATATAACAGCATATCACACCTGAAATTTAAGAAAATTGAAATTTTCAGAATAAAATTTTTTCGTAATAAAAAAGGCAGCACAGAGACGGGACCTCCGCGGTTTTCGACGAAACCAAGCTTGTGCTATCATTTGAGACCAATCACAAAACAAGAACTCCTGTTAATATATCAGCATACCACACCTAAAGATTGAGAAAATCGAAATTTCAGAGTTAATTTTTTTCGTTACAAAAAAGGCTGCACAGAGACGGGAACTTGAACTAATCTAAATATGATCTATCATTTAAGTTTAAAAAAAATCCTAGAACTCCTGAAAATATCTCAGCATATCACACCTGAAGTTAGAGAAAATTGAAATTTTTAGAGTAAATTTTTTTCGTAATAAAAAAGGCAGCACCGAGATGTGAACTCCGAGTTTTCGCACTAAGCTAAGCATGAGCTATCATTTAAGACCAAAAATAAGCCTAGAACTCTTGAAAATATATCAGAATATCACACCTGTAGTTTGAGAAATTCTAAATTTCAGAGTAAATTTTTTCGTAATAAAAAAGGCAGCGCAGAGCCTGGAACTGCGTGGTTCTGTACGTAGCCGAGCATTAGCTATCGTTTAAGACCAAAAACAAGCCTAGAACTCCTGAAAATATATCAGCATATCACACCTGAAATTTGAGAAAATCTAAATTACAGAGTAATTTTTTTCGTAATAAAAAAAGGCAGCGCAGAGCCAGAAACTGCAAGTTTTTGTACGTAACTGAGCATAAGCTATCGTTTCAGACTAAAACCAAGCCCCAAATTCCTGAAAATATATCAGCATATCACATCTTAAATTTGAGAAAATCGAAATTTCAGACTTATTTTTTTCATAGAACATAAGTACACTCAGAGCCAGGAACTACGCGGTTTTGTACGTAACCAAGCATGAGCTATCGTTTGAGACCCAAAGCAAGCCTAGAACTCCTGAAAATATATCAGCATATCACACCTGAAATATGAGAAAATCGATATTTCAAACTTATTTTTTCGCAGAACATAAGTAAACGTAGAGCGCGGAACTCCGCGGTTTTGGACGAAACCAAACTTAAGCTATCATTTGAGACCAATAACAAGCCAATAACTCCTGAAAATATATCAGCATATCACACCTGAAATTTGAGAAAACTTAAATTTTCAGAATAAAAATTTTTCGTAATAAAAAAGGCAGCACAGAGACGGGAACTCCGCGGTTTTGGACGAAACCAAGCTTGAGCTATCATTTGAGACCAATGACAAGCCAAGAACTCCTGAAAATATGTCAGCATATCACACCTGATGTTTGAGAAAACTTAAATTTTCAGAATAAAAATTGTTTGGTAATAAAAAAGGTAGCACAGAGACGGGAACTTCGCGGTTTTCGACGAAACCAAGCTTGTGCTATCATTTGAGACCAATCACAAAACAAGAACTCCTGTTAATATATCAGCATACCACACCTAAATATTGAGAAAATCGAAATTTCAGAGTTAATTTTTTTCGTTACAAAAAAGGCTGCACAGAGACGGGAACTTGAACTAATCTAAATATGATCTATCATTTAAGTTTAAAAAAAATCCTAGAACTCCTGAAAATATCTCAGCATATCACACCTGAAATTTGAGAAAATTGAAATTTTTAGAGTAAATTTTTTCGTAATAAAAAAGGCAGCACCGATGTGTGAACTCCGAGTTTTCGCACTAAGCTAAGCATGAGCTATCATTTAAGACCAAAAATAAGCCTAGAACTCTTGAAACTATATCAGCATATCACACCTGTAGTTTGAGAAAATCTAAATTTCAGAGTAAATTTTTTCGTAATAAAAAAGGCAGCGCAGAGCCTGGAACTGCGTGGTTTTGTTCGTAACCGAGCATTAGCTATCGTTTAAAACCAAAAACAAGCCTAGAACTCCTGAAAATATATCAGCATATCACACCTGAAATTTGAGAAAATCTATATTACAGAATAATTTTTTTCGTAATAAAAAAAGGCAGCGCAGAGCCAGAACCTGCAAGTTTTTGTACGTAACCGAGCATAAGCTATCGTTTGAGACTAAAAACAAGCCCCAAATTCCTGAAAATATATCAGCATATCACATCTTAAATTTGAGAAAATCGTAATTTCAGACTTATTTTTTTCATAGAACATAAGTACACTCAGAGCCAGGAACTACGCGGTTTTGTACGTAACCAAGCATGAGCTATCGTTTGAGACCAAAAGCAAGCCTAGAACTCCTGAAAATATATCAGCATATCACACCTGAAATATGAGAAAATCGATATTTCAAACTTATTTTTTCGCAGAACATAAGTAAACGTAGAGCGCGGAATTCCGCGGTTTTGGACGAAACCAAGCTTAAGCTATCATTTGAGACCAATAACAAGCCAATAACTCCTGAAAATAGATCAGCATATCACACCTGAAATTTGAGAAAACTTAAATTTTCAGAATAAAAATTTTTTGGTAATAAAAAAGGCAGCACAGAGACGGGAACTTCGCGGTTTTGGACGAAACCAAGCTTGAGCTATCATTTGAGACCAATGACAAGCCAAGAACTCCTGAAAATATATCAGCATATCACACCTGAAATTTGAGAAAACTTAAATTTTCAGAATAAAAATTGTTTGGTAATAAAAAAGGTAGCACAGAGACGGGAACTTCGCGGTTTTCGACGAAACCAAGCTTGTGCTATCATTTGAGACCAATCACAAAACAAGAACTCCTGTTAATATATCAGCATGCCACACCTAAATATTGAGAAAATCGAAATTTCAGAGTTAATTTTTTTCGTTACAAAAAAGGCTGCACAGAGACGGGAACTTGAACTAATCTAAATATGATCTATCATTTAAGTTTAAAAAAAATACTAGAACTCCTGAAAATATCTCAGCATATCACACCTGAAGTTTGAGAAAATTGAAATTTTTAGAGTAAATTTTTTTCGTAATAAAAAAGGCAGCACCGAGATGTGAACTCCGGGTTTTTGCACTAAGCTAAGCATGAGCTATCATTTAAGACCAAAAATAAGCCTAGAACTCTTGAAAATATATCAGCATATCACACCTGTAGTTTGAGAAATTCTAAATTTCAGAGTAAATTTTTTCGTAATAAAAAAGGCAGCACCGAGATGTGAACTCCGAGTTTTCGCACTAAGCTAAGCATGAGCTATCATTTAAGACCAAAAATAAGCCTAGAACTCTTGAAAATATATCAGCATATCACACCTGTAGTTTGAGAAATTCTAAATTTCAGAGTAAATTTTTTCGTAATAAAAAAGGCAGCGCAGAGCCTGGAACTGCGTGGTTTTGTACGTAACCGAGCATTAGCTATCGTTTAAGACCAAAAACAAGCCTAGAACTCCTGAAAATATATCAGCATATCACACCTGAAATTTGAGAGAATCTAAATTACAGAGTAATTTTTTTCGTAATAAAAAAAGGCAGCGCAGAGCCAGAAACTGCAAGTTTTTGTACGAAACCGAGCATAAGCTATCGTTTGAGACTAAAAACTAGCCCCAAATTCCTGAAAATATATCAGCATATCACACCTGAAATATGAGAAAATCGTTATTTCAAACTTATTTTTTCGCAGAACATAAGTAAACGTAGAGCGCGGAACTCCGCGGTTTTGGACGAAACCAAGCTTAAGCTATCATTTGAGACCAATAACAAGCCAATAAGTCCTGAAAATATATCAGCATATCACACCTGAAATTTGAGAAAACTTAAATTTTCAGAATAAAAATTTTTTGGTAATAAAAAAGGCAGCACAGAGACGGAAACTTCGCGGTTTTCGATGAAGCCAAGCATGTGCTATCATTTGAGACCAATAACGAGCCAAGAACTCCTGAAAATATATCAGCATATCACACCTAAAGTTTGAGAAATTCGAAATTTCCGAGTTAATTTTTTTCGTTACAAAAAGGCAGCACAGAGGCGGGAACTATGCGGTTTTGAACTAATCTAAGCATGAGCTATCATTTAAACCTAAAAACAAGCCATAAACTCCTGAAAATATATCAGCATATCACACCTGAAATTTAAGAAAATTGAAATTTTCAGAATAAAATTTTTACGTAATAAAAAAGGCAGCACAGAGAAAACAACTTCGCGGTTTTCGACGAAACCAAGATTGTCCTATCATTTGAGACCAATAACAAGCTAAGAACTCCTGAAAATATATCAGCATATCACTCCTAAAGTTTGAGAAAATCGAAATTTCAGAGTTAATTTTTTTCGTTACAAAAAAGGCAGCACAGAGGCGGGAACTCCGCGGTTTGGAACTAATCTAAGCATGAGCTATCATTTAAGACTAGAAAGAAGCCATAAACTCCTGAAAATATATCAGCATATCACACCTGAAATTTAAGAAAATTGAAATTTTCAGAATAAAATTTTTTCGTAATAAAAAAGGCAGCACAGAGACGGGAACTCCGCGGTTTTGGACGAAACCAAGCTTGAGCTATCATTTAAGACCAATCACAAGCCAAGAACTCCTGAAAATATCTCAGCATATCACACCTGAAGTTTGAGAAAATTGAAATTTTTAGAGTAAATTTTTTTCGTAATAAAAAAGGCAGCACCGAGATGTGAACTCCGAGTTTTCGCACTAAGCTAAGCATGAGCTATCATTTAAGACCAAAAATAAGCCTAGAACTCTTGAAAATATATCAGCATATTACACCTGTAGTTTGAGAAAATCTAAATTTCAGAGTAAATTTTTTCGTAATAAAAAAGGCAGCGCAGAGCCTGGAACTGCATGGTTTTGTACGTATCCGAGCATTAGCTATCGTTTAAGACCAAAAAGAAGCCTAGAACTCCTGAAAATATATCAGCATATCACACCTGAAATTTGAGAAAATCTAAATTACAGATTAATTTTTTTCGTAATAAAAAAAGGCAGCGCAGAGCCAGAAACTGCAAGTTTTTGTACGTAACCGAGCATAAGCTATCGTTTGAGACTAAAAACAAGCCCCAAATTCCTGAAAATATATTAGCATATCACATCTTAAATTTGAGAAAATCGAAATTTCAGACTTATTTTTTTCATAGAACATAAGTACACTCGGAGCCAGGAACTACGCGGTTTTGTACGTAATTAAGCATGAGCTATCGTTTGAGACCAAAAGCAAGCCTAGAACTCCTGAAAATATATCAGCATATCACACCTGAAATATGAGAAAATCGATATTTCAAACTTATTTTTTCGCAGAACATAAGTAAACGTAGAGCGCGGAACTCCGCGGAGTTGGACGAAACCAAGCTTAAGCTATCATTTGAGACCAATAACAAGCCAATAACTCCTGAAATTATATCAGCATATCACACCTGAAATTTGAGAAAACTTAAATTTTCAGAATAAAAATTTTTTGGTAATAAAAAAGGCAGCACAGAGACGGGAACTTCGCGGTTTACGATGAAGCCAAGCATGTGCTATCATTTGATACCAATAACAAGCTAAGAACTCCTGAAAATATATCAGCATATCACTCCTAAAATTTGAGAAAATCGAAATTTCAGAGTTAATTTTTTTCGTTACAAAAAAGGCAGCACAGAGGCGGGTACTCCGCGGTTTGGAACTAATCTAAGCATGAGCTATCATTTAAGACTAAAAACAAGCCATAAACTCCTGAAAATATAACAGCATATCACACCTGAAATTTAAGAAAATTGAAATTTTCAGAATAAAATTTTTTCGTAATAAAAAAGGCAGCACAGAGACGGGACCTCCGCGGTTTTCGACGAAACCAAGCTTGTGCTATCATTTGAGACCAATCACAAAACAAGAACTCCTGTTAATATATCAGCATACCACACCTAAAGATTGAGAAAATCGAAATTTCAGAGTTAATTTTTTTCGTTACAAAAAAGGCTGCACAGAGACGGGAACTTGAACTAATCTAAATATGATCTATCATTTAAGTTTAAAAAAAATCCTAGAACTCCTGAAAATATCTCAGCATATCACACCTGAAGTTAGAGAAAATTGAAATTTTTAGAGTAAATTTTTTTCGTAATAAAAAAGGCAGCACCGAGATGTGAACTCCGAGTTTTCGCACTAAGCTAAGCATGAGCTATCATTTAAGACCAAAAATAAGCCTAGAACTCTTGAAAATATATCAGAATATCACACCTGTAGTTTGAGAAATTCTAAATTTCAGAGTAAATTTTTTCGTAATAAAAAAGGCAGCGCAGAGCCTGGAACTGCGTGGTTCTGTACGTAGCCGAGCATTAGCTATCGTTTAAGACCAAAAACAAGCCTAGAACTCCTGAAAATATATCAGCATATCACACCTGAAATTTGAGAAAATCTAAATTACAGAGTAATTTTTTTCGTAATAAAAAAAGGCAGCGCAGAGCCAGAAACTGCAAGTTTTTGTACGTAACTGAGCATAAGCTATCGTTTCAGACTAAAACCAAGCCCCAAATTCCTGAAAATATATCAGCATATCACATCTTAAATTTGAGAAAATCGAAATTTCAGACTTATTTTTTTCATAGAACATAAGTACACTCAGAGCCAGGAACTACGCGGTTTTGTACGTAACCAAGCATGAGCTATCGTTTGAGACCCAAAGCAAGCCTAGAACTCCTGAAAATATATCAGCATATCACACCTGAAATATGAGAAAATCGATATTTCAAACTTATTTTTTCGCAGAACATAAGTAAACGTAGAGCGCGGAACTCCGCGGTTTTGGACGAAACCAAACTTAAGCTATCATTTGAGACCAATAACAAGCCAATAACTCCTGAAAATATATCAGCATATCACACCTGAAATTTGAGAAAACTTAAATTTTCAGAATAAAAATTTTTCGTAATAAAAAAGGCAGCACAGAGACGGGAACTCCGCGGTTTTGGACGAAACCAAGCTTGAGCTATCATTTGAGACCAATGACAAGCCAAGAACTCCTGAAAATATGTCAGCATATCACACCTGATGTTTGAGAAAACTTAAATTTTCAGAATAAAAATTGTTTGGTAATAAAAAAGGTAGCACAGAGACGGGAACTTCGCGGTTTTCGACGAAACCAAGCTTGTGCTATCATTTGAGACCAATCACAAAACAAGAACTCCTGTTAATATATCAGCATACCACACCTAAATATTGAGAAAATCGAAATTTCAGAGTTAATTTTTTTCGTTACAAAAAAGGCTGCACAGAGACGGGAACTTGAACTAATCTAAATATGATCTATCATTTAAGTTTAAAAAAAATCCTAGAACTCCTGAAAATATCTCAGCATATCACACCTGAAATTTGAGAAAATTGAAATTTTTAGAGTAAATTTTTTTCGTAATAAAAAAGGCAGCACCGAGATGTGAACTCCGAGTTTTCGCACTAAGCTAAGCATGAGCTATCATTTAAGACCAAAAATAAGCCTAGAACTCTTGAAACTATATCAGCATATCACACCTGTAGTTTGAGAAAATCTAAATTTCAGAGTAAATTTTTTCGTAATAAAAAAGGCAGCGCAGAGCCTGGAACTGCGTGGTTTTGTACGTAACCGAGCATTTGCTATCGTTTAAGACCAAAAACAAGCCTAGAACTCCTGAAAATATATCAGCATATCACACCTGAAATTTGAGAAAATCTAAATTACAGAGTAATTTTTTTCGTAATAAAAAAAGGCAGCGCAGAGCCAAAAACTGCAAGTTTTTGTACGAAACCGAGCATAAGCTATCGTTTGAGACTAAAAACTAGCCCCAAATTCCTGAAAATATATCAGCATATCACATCTTAAATTTGAGAAAATCTAAATTTCAGACTTATTTTTTTCATAGAACATAAGTACACTCAGAGCCAGGAACTACGCGGTTTTGTACGTAACCAAGCATGAGCTATCGTTTGAGACCAAAAGCAAGCCTAGAACTCCTGAAAATATATCAGCATATCACACCTGAAATATGAGAAAATCGATATTTCAAACTTATTTTTTCGCAGAACATAAGTAAACGTAGAGCGCGGAACTCCGCGGTTTTGGACGAAACCAAGCTTAAGCTATCATTTGAGACCAATAACAAGCCAATAAGTCCTGAAAATATATCAGCATATCACACCTGAAATTTGAGAAAACTTAAATTTTCAGAATAAAAATTTTTTGGTAATAAAAAAGGCAGCACAGAGACGGGAACTTCGCGGTTTTCGATGAAGCCAAGCATGTGCTATCATTTGAGACCAATAACAAGCCAAGAACTCCTGAAAATATATCAGCATATCACACCTAAAGTTTGAGAAATTCGAAATTTCCGAGTTAATTTTTTTCGTTACAAAAAGGCAGCACAGAGGCGGGAACTATGCGGTTTTGAACTAATCTAAGCATGAGCTATCATTTAAGACTAAAAACAAGCCATAAACTCCTGAAAATATATCAGCATATCACACCTGAAATTTAAGAAAATTGAAATTTTCAGAATAAAATTTTTACGTAATAAAAAAGGCAGCACAGAGAAAATAACTTCGCGGTTTTCGACGAAACCAAGATTGTCCTATCATTTGAGACCAATAACAAGCTAAGAACTCCTGAAAATATATCAGCATATCACTCCTAAAGTTTGAGAAAATCGAAATTTCAGAGTTAATTTTTTTCGTTACAAAAAAGGCTGCACAGAGACGGGAACTTGAACTAATCTAAATATGATCTATCATTTAAGTTTAAAAAAAATACTAGAACTCCTGAAAATATCTCAGCATATCACACCTGAAGTTTGAGAAAATTGAAATTTTTAGAGTAAATTTTTTTCGTAATAAAAAAGGCAGCACCGAGATGTGAACTCCGGGTTTTTGCACTAAGCTAAGCATGAGCTATCATTTAAGACCAAAAATAAGCCTAGAACTCTTGAAAATATATCAGCATATCACACCTGAAATTTGAGAAAACTTAAATTTTCAGAATAAAAATTTTTCGTAATAAAAAAGGCAGCACAGAGACGGGAACTCCGCGGTTTTGGACGAAACCAAGCTTGAGCTATCATTTGAGACCAATGACAAGCCAAGAACTCCTGAAAATATATCAGCATATCACACCTGATGTTTGAGAAAACTTAAATTTTCAGAATAAAAATTGTTTGGTAATAAAAAAGGTAGCACAGAGACGGGAACTTCGCGGTTTTCGACGAAACCAAGCTTGTGCTATCATTTGAGACCAATCACAAAACAAGAACTCCTGTTAATATATCAGCATACCACACCTAAATATTGAGAAAATCGAAATTTCAGAGTTAATTTTTTTCGTTACAAAAAAGGCTGCACAGAGACGGGAACTTGAACTAATCTAAATATGATCTATCATTTAAGTTTAAAAAAAATCCTAGAACTCCTGAAAATATCTCAGCATATCACACCTGAAATTTGAGAAAATTGAAATTTTTAGAGTAAATTTTTTTCGTAATAAAAAAGGCAGCACCGAGATGTGAACTCCGGGTTTTTGCACTAAGCTAAGCATGAGCTATCATTTGAGACCAATAACAAGCCAATAACTCCTGAAAATATATCAGCATATCACACCTGAAATTTAAGAAAATTGAAATTTTCAGAATAAAATTTTTACGTAATAAAAAAGGCAGCACAGAGAAAATAACTTCGCGGTTTTCGACGAAACCAAGATTGTCCTATCATTTGAGACCAATAACAAGCTAAGAACTCCTGAAAATATATCAGTATATCACTCCTAAAATTTGAGAAAATCGAAATTTCAGAGTTAATTTTTTTCGTTACAAAAAAGGCTGCACAGAGACGGGAACTTGAACTAATCTAAATATGATCTATCATTTAAGTTTAAAAAAAATACTAGAACTCCTGAAAATATCTCAGCATATCACACCTGAAGTTTGAGAAAATTGAAATTTTTAGAGTAAATTTTTTTCGTAATAAAAAAGGCAGCACCGAGATGTGAACTCCGGGTTTTTGCACTAAGCTAAGCATGAGCTATACTTTGAGACCAATAACAAGCCAATAACTCCTGAAAATATATCAGCATATCACACCTGAAATTTGAGAAAACTTAAATTTTCAGAATAAAAATTTTTCGTTATAAAAAAGGCAGCACAGAGACGGGAACTCCGCGGTTTTGGACGAAACCAAGCTTGAGCTATCATTTGAGACCAATGACAAGCCAAGAACTCCTGAAAATATATCAGCATATCACACCTGATGTTTGAGAAAACTTAAATTTTCAGAATAAAAATTGTTTGGTAATAAAAAAGGTAGCACAGAGACGGGAACTTCGCGGTTTTCGACGAAACCAAGCTTGTGCTATCATTTGAGACCAATCACAAAACAAGAACTCCTGTTAATATATCAGCATACCACACCTAAATATTGAGAAAATCGAAATTTCAGAGTTAATTTTTTTCGTTACAAAAAAGGCTGCACAGAGACGGGAACTTGAACTAATCTAAATATGATCTATCATTTAAGTTTAAAAAAAATCCTAGAACTCCTGAAAATATCTCAGCATATCACACCTGAAATTTGAGAAAATTGAAATTTTTAGAGTAAATTTTTTTCGTAATAAAAAAGGCAGCACCGAGATGTGAACTCCGAGTTTTCGCACTAAGCTAAGCATGAGCTATCATTTAAGACCAAAAATAAGCCTAGAACTCTTGAAACTATATCAGCATATCACACCTGTAGTTTGAGAAAATCTAAATTTCAGAGTAAATTTTTTCGTAATAAAAAAGGCAGCGCAGAGCCTGGAACTGCGTGGTTTTGTACGTAACCGAGCATTAGCTATCGTTTAAGACCAAAAACAAGCCTAGAACTCCTGAAAATATATCAGCATATCACACCTGAAATTTGAGAAAATCTATATTACAGAATAATTTTTTTCGTAATAAAAAAAGGCAGCGCAGAGCCAGAACCTGCAAGTTTTTGTACGTAACCGAGCATAAGCTATCGTTTGAGACTAAAAACAAGCCCCAAATTCCTGAAAATATATCAGCATATCACATCTTAAATTTGAGAAAATCGAAATTTCAGACTTATTTTTTTCATAGAACATAAGTACACTCAGAGCCAGGAACTACGCGGTTTTGTACGTAACCAAGCATGAGCTATCGTTTGAGACCAAAAGCAAGCCTAGAACTCCTGAAAATATATCAGCATATCACACCTGAAATATGAGAAAATCGATATTTCAAACTTATTTTTTCGCAGAACATAAGTAAACGTAGAGCGCGGAATTCCGCGGTTTTGGACGAAACCAAGCTTAAGCTATCATTTGAGACCAATAACAAGCCAATAACTCCTGAAAATAGATCAGCATATCACACCTGAAATTTGAGAAAACTTAAATTTTCAGAATAAAAATTTTTTGGTAATAAAAAAGGCAGCACAGAGACGGGAACTTCGCGGTTTTGGACGAAACCAAGCTTGAGCTATCATTTGAGACCAATGACAAGCCAAGAACTCCTGAAAATATATCAGCATATCACACCTGAAATTTGAGAAAACTTAAATTTTCAGAATAAAAATTGTTTGGTAATAAAAAAGGTAGCACAGAGACGGGAACTTCGCGGTTTTCGACGAAACCAAGCTTGTGCTATCATTTGAGACCAATCACAAAACAAGAACTCCTGTTAATATATCAGCATGCCACACCTAAATATTGAGAAAATCGAAATTTCAGAGTTAATTTTTTTCGTTACAAAAAAGGCTGCACAGAGACGGGAACTTGAACTAATCTAAATATGATCTATCATTTAAGTTTAAAAAAAATACTAGAACTCCTGAAAATATCTCAGCATATCACACCTGAAGTTTGAGAAAATTGAAATTTTTAGAGTAAATTTTTTTCGTAATAAAAAAGGCAGCACCGAGATGTGAACTCCGGGTTTTTGCACTAAGCTAAGCATGAGCTATCATTTAAGACCAAAAATAAGCCTAGAACTCTTGAAAATATATCAGCATATCACACCTGTAGTTTGAGAAATTCTAAATTTCAGAGTAAATTTTTTCGTAATAAAAAAGGCAGCACCGAGATGTGAACTCCGAGTTTTCGCACTAAGCTAAGCATGAGCTATCATTTAAGACCAAAAATAAGCCTAGAACTCTTGAAAATATATCAGCATATCACACCTGTAGTTTGAGAAATTCTAAATTTCAGAGTAAATTTTTTCGTAATAAAAAAGGCAGCGCAGAGCCTGGAACTGCGTGGTTTTGTACGTAACCGAGCATTAGCTATCGTTTAAGACCAAAAACAAGCCTAGAACTCCTGAAAATATATCAGCATATCACACCTGAAATTTGAGAGAATCTAAATTACAGAGTAATTTTTTTCGTAATAAAAAAAGGCAGCGCAGAGCCAGAAATTTTTACGTAATAAAAAAGGCAGCACAGAGAAAATAACTTCGCGGTTTTCGACGAAACCAAGATTGTCCTATCATTTGAGACCAATAACAAGCTAAGAACTCCTGAAAATATATCAGCATATCACACCTGAAATTTAAGAAAATTGAAATTTTCAGAATAAAATTTTTTCGTACTAAAAAAGGCAGCACAGAGACGGGAACTCCGCGGTTTTGGACGAAACCAAGCTTGAGCTATCATTTAAGACCAATGACAAGCCAAGAACTCCTGAAAATATCTCAGCATATCACACCTGAAGTTTGAGAAAATTGAAATTTTTAGAGTAAATTTTTTTCGTAATAAAAAAGGCAGCACCGAGATGTGAACTCCGAGTTTTCGCACTAAGCTAAGCATGAGCTATCATTTAAGACCAAAAATAAGCCTAGAACTCTTGAAAGTATATCAGCATATCACACCTGTAGTTTGAGAAAATCTAAATTTCAGAGTAAATTTTTTCGTAATAAAAAAGGCAGCGCAGAGCCTGGAACTGCGTGGTTTTGTTCGTAACCGAGCATTATCTATCGTTTAAGACCAAAAACAAGCCTAGAACTCCTGAAAATATATCAGCATATCACACCTGAAATTTGAGAAAATCTATATTTCAAACTTATTTTTTCGCAGAACATAAGTAAACGTAGAGCGCGGAACTCCGCGGTTTTGGACGAAACCAAGCTTAAGCTATCATTTGAGACCAATAACAAGCCAATAAGTCCTGAAAATATATCAGCATATCACACCTGAAATTTGAGAAAACTTAAATTTTCAGAATAAAAATTTTTTGGTAATAAAAAAGGCAGCACAGAGACGGGAACTTCGCGGTTTTCGATGAAGCCAAGCATGTGCTATCATTTGAGACCAATAACAAGCCAAGAACTCCTGAAAATATATCAGCATATCACACCTAAAGTTTGAGAAATTCGAAATTTCCGAGTTAATTTTTTTCGTTACAAAAAGGCAGCACAGAGGCGGGAACTATGCGGTTTTGAACTAATCTAAGCATGAGCTATCATTTAAGACTAAAAACAAGCCATAAACTCCTGAAAATATATCAGCATATCACACCTGAAATTTAAAAAAATTGAAATTTTCAGAATAAAATTTTTTCGTAATAAAAAAGGCAGCACAGAGAAGGGAACTTCGCGGTTTTCGACGAAACCAAGATTGTCCTATCATTTGAGACCAATAACAAGCTAAGAACTCCTGTAAATATATCAGCATATCACTCCTAAAATTTAAGAAAATCGAAATTTAAGAGTTAATTTTTTTCGTTACAAAAAAGGCAGCACAGCGGCGGGAACTCCGCGGTTTGGAACTAATCTAAGCATGAGCTATCATTTAAGACTAGAAAGAAGCCATAAACTCCTGAAAATATATCAGCATATCACACCTGAAATTTAAGAAAATTGAAATTTTCAGAATAAAATTTTTTCGTAATAAAAAAGGCAGCACAGAGACGGGAACTCCGCGGTTTTGGACGAAACCAAGCTTGAGCTATCATTTGAGACCAATGACAAGCCAAGAACTCCTGAAAATATCTCAGCATATCACACCTGAAGTTTGAGAAAATTGAAATTTTTAGAGTAAATTTTTTTGGTATAAAAAAGGCAGCACCGAGATGTGAACTCCAAGTTTTCGCACTAAGCTAAGCATGAGCTATCATTTAAGACCAAAAATAAGCCTAGAACTCTTGAAAATATATCAGCATATTACACCTGTAGTTTGAGAAAATCTAAATTTCAGAGTAAATTTTTTCGTAATAAAAAAGGCAGCGCAGAGCCTGGAACTGCGTGGTTTTGTACGTAACCGAGCATTAGCTATCGTTTAAGACCAAAAACAAGCCTAGAACTCCTGAAAATATATCAGCATATCACACCTGAAATTTGAGAAAATCTAAATTACAGAGTAATTTTTTTCGTAATAAAAAAAGGCAGCGCAGAGCCAGAAACTGCAAGTTTTTGTACGTAACCGAGCATAAGCTATCGTTTGAGACTAAAAACAAGCCCCAAATTCCTGAAAATATATCAGCATATCACATCTTAAATTTGAGAAAATCGAAATTTCAGACTTATTTTTTTCATAGAACATAAGTACACTCAGTGCCAGGAACTACGCGGTTTTGTACGTAACCAAGCATGAGCTATCGTTTGAGACCAAAAGCAAGCCTATAACTCCTGAAAATATATCAGCATATCACACCTGAAATATGAGAAAATCGATATTTCAAACTTATTTTTTCGCAGAACATAAGTAAACGTAGAGCGCGGAACTCCGCGGTTTTGGACGAAACCAAGCTTAAGCTATCATTTGAGACCAATAACAAGCCAATAACTCCTGAAAATATATCAGCATATCACACCTGAAATTTGAGAAAACTTAAATTTTCAGAATAAAAATTTTTTGGTAATAAAAAAGGCAGCACAGAGACGGGAACTTCGCGGTTTTCGATGAAGCCAAGCATGTGCTATCATTTGATACCAATAACAAGCTAAGAACTCCTGAAAATATATCAGCATATCACTCCTAAAATTTGAGAAAATCGAAATTTCAGAGTTAATTTTTTTCGTTACAAAAAAGGCAGCACAGAGGCGGGTACTCCGCGGTTTGGAACTAATCTAAGCATGAGCTATCATTTAAGACTAAAAACAAGCCATAAACTCCTGAAAATATATCAGCATATCACACCTGAAATTTAAGAAAATTGAAATTTTCAGAATAAAATTTTTACGTAATAAAAAAGGCAGCACAGAGAAAATAACTTCGCGGTTTTCGACGAAACCAAGATTGTCCTATCATTTGAGACCAATAACAAGCTAAGAACTCCTGAAAATATATCAGCATATCACACCTGAAATTTGAGAAAACTTAAATTTTCAGAATAAAAATTTTTCGTAATAAAAAAGGCAGCACAGAGACGGGAACTCCGCGGTTTTGGACGAAACCAAGCTTGAGCTATCATTTGAGACCAATGACAAGCCAAGAACTCCTGAAAATATATCAGCATATCACACCTGATGTTTGAGAAAACTTAAATTTTCAGAATAAAAATTTTTCGTAATAAAAAAGGCAGCACAGAGACGGGAACTCCGCGGTTTTGGACGAAACCAAGCTTGAGCCATCATTTGAGACCAATCACAAAACAAGAACTCCTGTTAATATATCAGCATACCACACCTAAAGATTGAGAAAATCGAAATTTCAGAGTTAATTTTTTTCGTTACAAAAAAGGCTGCACAGAGACGGGAACTTGAACTAATCTAAATATGATCTATCATTTAAGTTTAAAAAAAATCCTAGAACTCCTGAAAATATCTCAGCATATCACACCTGAAGTTTGAGAAAATTGAAATTTTTAGAGTAAATTTTTTTCGTAATAAAAAAGGCAGCACCGAGATGTGAACTCCGAGTTTTCACACTAAGCTAAGCATGAGCTATCATTTAAGACCAAAAATAAGCCTAGAACTCTTGAAACTATATCAGCATATCACACCTGTAGTTTGAGAAAATCTAAATTTCAGAGTAAATTTTTTCGTAATAAAAAAGGCAGCGCAGAGCCTGGAACTGCGTGGTTTTGTACGTAACCGAGCATTAGCTATCGTTTAAGACCAAAAACAAGCCTAGAACTCCTGAAAATATATCAGCATATCACACCTGAAATTTGAGAAAATCTATATTACAGAATAATTTTTTTCGTAATAAAAAAAGGCAGCGCAGAGCCAGAACCTGCAAGTTTTTGTACGTAACCGAGCATAAGCTATCGTTTGAGACTAAAAATAAGCCCCAAATTCCTGAAAATATATCAGCATATCACATCTTAAATTTGAGAAAATCGAAATTTCAGACTTATTTTTTTCATAGAACATAAGTACACTCAGAGCCAGGAACTACGCGGTTTTGTACGTAACCAAGCATGAGCTATCGTTTGAGACCAAAAGCAAGCCTAGAACTCCTGAAAATATATCAGCATATCACACCTGAAATATGAGAAAATCGATATTTCAAACTTATTTTTTCGCAGAACATAAGTAAACGTAGAGCGCGGAACTCCGCGGTTTTGGACGAAACCAAGCTTAAGCTATCATTTGAGACCAATAACAAGCCAATAACTCCTGAAAATATATCAGCATATCACACCTGAAATTTGAGAAAACTTAAATTTTCAGAATAAAAATTTTTTGGTAATAAAAAAGGCAGCACAGAGACGGGAACTTCGCGGTTTTGGACGAAACCAAGCTTGAGCTATCATTTGAGACCAATGACAAGCCAAGAACTCCTGAAAATATATCAGCATATCACACCTGAAATTTGAGAAAACTTAAATTTTCAGAATAAAAATTGTTTGGTAATAAAAAAGGTAGCACAGAGACGGGAACTTCGCGGTTTTCGACGAAACCAAGCTTGTGCTATCATTTGAGACCAATCACAAAACAAGAACTCCTGTTAATATATCAGCATACCACACCTAAATATTGAGAAAATCGAAATTTCAGAGTTAATTTTTTTCGTTACAAAAAAGGCTGCACAGAGACGGGAACTTGAACTAATCTAAATATGATCTATCATTTAAGTTTAAAAAAAATACTAGAACTCCTGAAAATATCTCAGCATATCACACCTGAAGTTTGAGAAAATTGAAATTTTTAGATTAAATTTTTTTCGTAATAAAAAAGGCAGCACCGAGATGTGAACTCCGGGTTTTTGCACTAAGCTAAGCATGAGCTATCATTTAAGACCAAAAATAAGCCTAGAACTCTTGAAAATATATCAGCATATCACACCTGTAGTTTGAGAAATTCTAAATTTCAGAGTAAATATTTTCGTAATAAAAAAGGCAGCACCGAGATGTGAACTCCGAGTTTTCGCACTAAGCTAAGCATGAGCTATCATTTAAGACCAAAAATAAGCCTAGAACTCTTGAAAATATATCAGCATATCACACCTGTAGTTTGAGAAATTCTAAATTTCAGAGTAAATTTTTTCGTAATAAAAAAGGCAGCGCAGAGCCTGGAACTGCGTGGTTTTGTACGTAACCGAGCATTAGCTATCGTTTAAGACCAAAAACAAGCCTAGAACTCCTGAAAATATATCAGCATATCACACCTGAAATTTGAGAAAATCTAAATTACAGAGTAATTTTTTTCGTAATAAAAAAAGGCAGCGCAGAGCCAGAAACTGCAAGTTTTTGTACGAAACCGAGCATAAGCTATCGTTTGAGACTAAAAACTAGCCCCAAATTCCTGAAAATATATCAGCATATCACATCTTAAATTTGAGAAAATCTAAATTTCAGACTTATTTTTTTCATAGAACATAAGTACACTCAGAGCCAGGAACTACGCGGTTTTGTACGTAACCAAGCATGAGCTATCGTTTGAGACCAAAAACAAGCCTAGAACTCCTGAAAATATATCAGCATATCACACCTGAAATATGAGAAAATCGATATTTCAAACTTATTTTTTCGCAGAACATAAGTAAACGTAGAGCGCGGAACTCCGCGGTTTTGGACGAAACCAAGCTTAAGCTATCATTTGAGACCAATAACAAGCCAATAAGTCCTGAAAATATATCAGCATATCACACCTGAAATTTGAGAAAACTTAAATTTTCAGAATAAAATTTTTTTGGTAATAAAAAAGGCAGCACAGAGACGGGAACTTCGCGGTTTTCGATGAAGCCAAGCATGTGCTATCATTTGAGACCAATAACAAGCCAAGAACTCCTGAAAATATATCAGCATATCACACCTAAAGTTTGAGAAATTCGAAATTTCCGAGTTAATTTTTTTCGTTACAAAAAGGCAGCACAGAGGCGGGAACTATGCGGTTTTGAACTAATCTAAGCATGAGCTATCATTTAAGACTAAAAACAAGCCATAAACTCCTGAAAATATATCAGCATATCACACCTGAAATTTAAGAAAATTGAAATTTTCAGAATAAAATTTTTACGTAATAAAAAAGGCAGCACAGAGAAAATAACTTCGCGGTTTTCGACGAAACCAAGATTGTCCTATCATTTGAGACCAATAACAAGCTAAGAACTCCTGAAAATATATCAGCATATCACTCCTAAAGTTTGAGAAAATCGAAATTTCAGAGTTAATTTTTTTCGTTACAAAAAAGGCAGCACAGAGGCGGGAACTCCGCGGTTTGGAACTAATCTAAGCATGAGCTATCATTTAAGACTAGAAAGAAGCCATAAACTCCTGAAAATATATCAGCATATCACACCTGAAATTTAAGAAAATTGAAATTTTCAGAATAAAATTTTTTCGTAATAAAAAAGGCAGCACAGAGACGGGAACTCCATGGTTTTGGACGAAGCCAAGCTTGAGCTATCATTTGAGACCAATGACAAGCCAAGAACTCCTGAAAATATCTCAGCATATCACACCTGAAGTTTGAGAAAATTGAAATTTTTAGAGTAAATTTTTTTCGTAATAAAAAAGGCAGCACCGAGATGTGAACTCCGAGTTTTCGCACTAAGCTAAGCATGAGCTATCATTTAAGACCAAAAATAAGCCTAGAACTCTTGAAAATATATCAGCATATTACACCTGTAGTTTGAGAAAATCTAAATTTCAGAGTAAATTTTTTCGTAATAAAAAAGGCAGCGCAGAGCCTGGAACTGCATGGTTTTGTACGTAACCGAGCATTAGCTATCGTTTAAGACCAAAAAGAAGCCTAGAACTCCTGAAAATATATCAGCATATCACACCTGAAATTTGAGAAAATCTAAATTACAGAGTAATTTTTTTCGTAATAAAAAAAGGTAGCGCAGAGATAAAAACTGCAAGTTTTTGTACGTAACCGAGCATAAGCTATCGTTTGAGACTAAAAACAAGCCCCAAATTCCTGAAAATATATCAGCATATCACATCTTAAATTTGAGAAAATCGAAATTTCAGACTTATTTTTTTCATAGAACATAAGTACACTCGGAGCCAGGAACTACGCGGTTTTGTACGTAACCAAGCATGAGCTATCGTTTGAGACCAAAAGCAAGCCTAGAACTCCTGAAAATATATCAGCATATCACACCTGAAATATGAGAAAATCGATATTTCAAACTTATTTTTTCGCAGAACATAAGTAAACGTAGAGCGCAGAACTCCGCGGTTTTGGACGAAACCAAGCTTAAGCTATCATTTGAGACCAATAACAAGCCAATAACTCCTGAAAATATATCAGCATATCACACCTGAAATTTGAGAAAACTTAAATTTTCAGAATAAAAATTTTTTGGTAATAAAAAAGGCAGCACAGAGACGGGAACTTCGCGGTTTTCGATGAAGCCAAGCATGTGCTATCATTTGATACCAATAACAAGCTAAGAACTCCTGAAAATATATCAGCATATCACTCCTAAAATTTGAGAAAATCGAAATTTCAGAGTTAATTTTTTTCGTTACAAAAAAGGCAGCACAGAGGCGAGTACTCCGCGGTTTGGAACTAATCTAAGCATGAGCTATCATTTATGACTAAAAACAAGCCATAAACTCCTGAAAATATATCAGCATATCACACCTGAAATTTAAGAAAATTGAAATTTTCAGAATAAAATTTTTTCGTAATAAAAAAGGCAGCACAGAGACGGGACCTCCGCGGTTTTCGACGAAACCAAGCTTGTGCTATCATTTGAGACCAATCACAAAACAAGAACTCCTGTTAATATATCAGCATACCACACCTAAAGATTGAGAAAATCGAAATTTCAGAGTTAATTTTTTTCGTTACAAAAAAGGCTGCACAGAGACGGGAACTTGAACTAATCTAAATATGATCTATCATTTAAGTTTAAAAAAAATCCTAGAACTCCTGAAAATATCTCAGCATATCACACCTGAAGTTTGAGAAAATTGAAATTTTTAGAGTAAATTTTTTTCGTAATAAAAAAGGCAGCACCGAGATGTGAACTCCGAGTTTTCGCACTAAGCTAAGCATGAGCTATCATTTAAGACCAAAAATAAGCCTAGAACTCTTGAAAATATATCAGAATATCACACCTGTAGTTTGAGAAATTCTAAATTTCAGAGTAAATTTTTTCGTAAAAAAAAAGGCAGCGCAGAGCCTGGAACTGCGTGGTTCTGTACGTAGCCGAGCATTAGCTATCGTTTAAGACCAAAAACAAGCCTAGAACTCCTGAAAATATATCAGCATATCACACCTGAAATTTGAGAAAATCTAAATTACAGAGTAATTTTTTTCGTAATAAAAAAAGGCAGCGCAGAGCCAGAAACTGCAAGTTTTTGTACGTAACTGAGCATAAGCTATCGTTTCAGACTAAAACCAAGCCCCAAATTCCTGAAAATATATCAGCATATCACATCTTAAATTTGAGAAAATCGAAATTTCAGACTTATTTTTTTCATAGAACATAAGTACACTCAGAGCCAGGAACTACGCGGTTTTGTACGTAACCAAGCATGAGCTATCGTTTGAGACCAAAAGCAAGCCTAGAACTCCTGAAAATATATCAGCATATCACACCTGAAATATGAGAAAATCGATATTTCAAACTTATTTTTTCGCAGAACATAAGTAAACGTAGAGCGCGGAACTCCGCGGTTTTGGACGAAACCAAGCTTAAGCTATCATTTGAGACCAATAACAAGCCAATAACTCCTGAAAATATATCAGCATATCACACCTGAAATTTGAGAAAACTTAAATTTTCAGAATAAAAATTTTTCGTAATAAAAAAGGCAGCACAGAGACGGGAACTCCGCGGTTTTGGACGAAACCAAGCTTGAGCTATCATTTGAGACCAATGACAAGCCAAGAACTCCTGAAAATATATCAGCATATCACACCTGATGTTTGAGAAAACTTAAATTTTCAGAATAAAAATTGTTTGGTAATAAAAAAGGTAGCACAGAGACGGGAACTTCGCGGTTTTCGACGAAACCAAGCTTGTGCTATCATTTGAGACCAATCACAAAACAAGAACTCCTGTTAATATATCAGCATACCACACCTAAAGATTGAGAAAATCGAAATTTCAGAGTTAATTTTTTTCGTTACAAAAAAGGCTGCACAGAGACGGGAACTTGAACTAATCTAAATATGATCTATCATTTAAGTTTAAAAAAAATCCTAGAACTCCTGAAAATATCTCAGCATATCACACCTGAAGTTTGAGAAAATTGAAATTTTTAGAGTAAATTTTTTTCGTAATAAAAAAGGCAGCACCGAGATGTGAACTCCGAGTTTTCGCACTAAGCTAAGCATGAGCTATCATTTAAGACCAAAAATAAGCCTAGAACTCTTGAAACTATATCAGCATATCACACCTGTAGTTTGAGAAAATCTAAATTTCAGAGTAAATTTTTTCGTAATAAAAAAGGCAGCGCAGAACCTGGAACTGCGTGGTTTTGTTCGTAACCGAGCATTAGCTATCGTTTAAGACCAAAAACAAGCCTAGAACTCCTGAAAATATATCAGCATATCACACCTGAAATTTGAGAAAATCTATATTACAGAATAATTTTTTTCGTAATAAAAAAAGGCAGCGCAGAGCCAGAACCTGCAAGTTTTTGTACGAAACCGAGCATAAGCTATCGTTTGAGACTAAAAACTAGCCCCAAATTCCTGAAAATATATCAGCATATCACATCTTAAATTTGAGAAAATCTAAATTTCAGACTTATTTTTTTCATAGAACATAAGTACACTCAGAGCCAGGAACTACGCGGTTTTGTACGTAACCAAGCATGAGCTATCGTTTGAGACCAAAAGCAAGCCTAGAACTCCTGAAAATATATCAGCATATCACACCTGAAATATGAGAAAATCGATATTTCAAACTTATTTTTTCGCAGAACATAAGTAAACGTAGAGCGCGGAACTCCGCGGTTTTGGACGAAACCAAGCTTAAGCTATCATTTGAGACCAATAACAAGCCAATAAGTCCTGAAAATATATCAGCATATCACACCTGAAATTTGAGAAAACTTAAATTTTCAGAATAAAAATTTTTTGGTAATAAAAAAGGCAGCACAGAGACGGGAACTTCGCGGTTTTCGATGAAGCCAAGCATGTGCTATCATTTGAGACCAATAACAAGCCAAGAACTCCTGAAAATATATCAGCATATCACACCTAAAGTTTGAGAAATTCGAAATTTCCGAGTTAATTTTTTTCGTTACAAAAAGGCAGCACAGAGGCGGGAACTATGCGGTTTTGAACTAATCTAAGCATGAGCTATCATTTAAGACTAAAAACAAGCCATAAACTCCTGAAAATATATCAGCATATCACACCTGAAATTTAAGAAAATTGAAATTTACAGAATAAAATTTTTACGTAATAAAAAGGCAGCACAGAGAAGGGAACTTCGCGGTTTTCGACGAAACCAAGCATGTGCTATCATTTGAGACCAATAACAAGCCAAGAACTCCTGAAAATATATAATCATATCACACCTAAAATTTGAGAAATTCGAAATTTCAGAGTTAATTTTTTTCGTTACAAAAAAGGCAGCACAGAGGCGGGAACTCCGCGGTTTGGAACTAATCTAAGCATGAGCTATCATGTAAGACTAAAAACAAGCCATAAACTCCTGAAAATATATCAGCATATCACACCTGAAATTTAAAAAAATTGAAATTTTCAGAATAAAATTTTTTCGTAATAAAAAAGGCAGCACAGAGAAGGGAACTTCGCGGTTTTCAACGAAAAGAAGATTGTCCTATCATTTGAGACCAATAACAAGCTAAGAACTCCTGTAAATATATCAGCATATCACTCCTAAAGTTTGAGAAAATCGAAATTTCAGATTTAATTTTTTTCGTTACAAAAAAGGCAGCACAGAGGCGGGAACTCCGCGGTTTGGAACTAATCTAAGCATGAGCTATCATTAAAGACTAAAAACAAGCCATAAACTCCTGAAAATATATCAGCATATCACACCTGAAATTTAAAAAAATTGAAATTTTCAGAATAAAAATTTTTCGTAATAATAAAGGCAGCACAGAGACGGGAACTCCGCGGTTTTGGACCAAACCAAGCTTGAGCTATCATTTGAGACCAATGACAAGCCAAGAACTCTTGAAAATATATCAGCATATCACACCTGATGTTTGAGAAAACTTAAATTTTCAGAATAAAAATTGTTTGGTAATAAAAAAGGTAGCACAGAGACGGGAACTTCGCGGTTTTCGACGAAACCAAGCTTGTGCTATCATTTGAGACCAATCACAAAACAAGAACTCCTGTTAATATATCAGCATACCACACCTAAAGATTGAGAAAATCGAAATTTCAGAGTTAATTTTTTTCGTTACAAAAAAGGCTGCACAGAGACGGGAACTTGAACTAATCTAAATATGATCTATCATTTAAGTTTAAAAAAAATCCTAGAACTCCTGAAAATATCTCAGCATATCACACTTGAAGTTTGAGAAAATTGAAATTTTTAGAGTAAATTTTTTTCGTAATAAAAAAGGCAGCACCGAGATGTAAACTCCGAGTTTTCACACTAAGCTAAGCATGAGCTATCATTTAAGACCAAAAATAAGCCTAGAACTCTTGAAAATATATCAGCATATCACACCTGTAGTTTGAGAAAATCTAAATTTCAGAGTAAATTTTTTCGTAATAAAAAAGGCAGCGCAGAGCCTGGAACTGCGTGGTTTTGTACGTAACCGAGCATTAGCTATCGTTTAAGACCAAAAACAAGCCTAGAACTCCTGAAAATATATCAGCATATCACACCTGAAATTTGAGAAAATCTATATTACAGAATAATTTTTTTCGTAATAAAAAAAGGCAGCGCAGAGCCAGAAACTGCAAGTTTTTGTACGTACCCGAGCATACGCTATCGTTTGAGACTAAAAACAAGCCCCAAATTCCTGAAAATATATCAGCATATCACATCTTAAATTTGAGAAAATCGAAATTTCAGACTTATTTTTTTCATAGAACATAAGTACACTCAGAGCCAGGAACTACGCGGTTTTGTACGTAACCAAGCATGAGCTATCGTTTGAGACCAAAAGCAAGCCTAGAACTCCTGAAAATATATCAGCATATCACACCTGAAATATGAGAAAATCGATATTTCAAACTTATTTTTTCGCAGAACATAAGTAAACGTAGAGCGCGGAACTCCGCGGTTTTGGACGAAACCAAGCTTAAGCTATCATTTGAGACCAATAACAAGCCAATAACTCCTGAAAATATATCAGCATATCACACCTGAAATTTGAGAAAACTTAAATTTTCAGAATAAAAATTTTTTGGTAATAAAAAAGGCAGCACAGAGACGGGAACTTCGCGGTTTTGGACGAAGCCAAGCTTGAGCTATCATTTGAGACCAATGACAAGCCAAGAACTCCTGAAAATATATCAGCATATCACACCTGAAATTTGAGAAAACTTAAATTTTCAGAATAAAAATTGTTTGGTAATAAAAAAGGTAGCACAGAGACGGGAACTTCGCGGTTTTCGACGAAACCAAGCTTGTGCTATCATTTGAGACCAATCACAAAACAAGAACTCCTGTTAATATATCAGCATACCACACCTAAATATTGAGAAAATCGAAATTTCAGAGTTAATTTTTTTCGTTACACAAAAGGCTGCACAGAGACGGGAACTTGAACTAATCTAAATATGATCTATCATTTAAGTTTAAAAAAAATCCTAGAACTCCTGAAAATATCTCAGCATATCACACCTGAAGTTTGAGAAAATTGAAATTTTTAGAGTAAATTTTTTTCGTAATAAAAAAGGCAGCACCGAGATGTGAACTCCGGGTTTTTGCACTAAGCTAAGCATGAGCTATCATTTAAGACCAAAAATAAGCCTAGAACTCTTGAAAATATATCAGCATATCACACCTGTAGTTTGAAAAATTCTAAATTTCAGAGTAAATTTTTTCGTAATAAAAAAGGCAGCACCGAGATGTGAACTCCGAGTTTTCGCACTAAGCTAAGCATGAGCTATCATTTAAGACCAAAAATAAGCCTAGAACTCTTGAAAATATATCAGCATATCACACCTGTAGTTTGAGAAATTCTAAATTTCAGAGTAAATTTTTTCGTAATAAAAAAGGCAGCGCAGAGCCTGGAACTGCGTGGTTTTGTACGTAACCGAGCATTAGCTATCGTTTAAGACCAAAAACAAGCCTAGAACTCCTGAAAACATATCAGCATATCACACCTGATGTTTGAGAAAACTTAAATTTTCAGAATAAAAATTGTTTGGTAATAAAAAAGGTAGCACAGAGACGGGAACTTCGCGGTTTTCGACGAAACCAAGCTTGTGCTATCATTTGAGACCAATCACAAAACAAGAACTCCTGTTAATATATCAGCATACCACACCTAAAGATTGAGAAAATCGAAATTTCAGAGTTAATTTTTTTCGTTACAAAAAAGGCTGCACAGAGACGGGAACTTGAACTAATCTAAATATGATCTATCATTTAAGTTTAAAAAGAATCCTAGAACTCCTGAAAATATCTCAGCATATCACACCTGAAGTTTGAGAAAATTGAAATTTTTAGAGTAAATTTTTTTCGTAATAAAAAAGGCAGCACCGAGATGTGAACTCCGGGTTTTTGCACTAAGCTAAGCATGAGCTATCATTTAAGACCAAAAATAAGCCTAGAACTCTTGAAAATATATCAGCATATCACACCTGTAGTTTGAGAAATTCTAAATTTCAGAGTAAATTTTTTCGTAATAAAAAAGGCAGGACCGAGATGTGAACTCCGAGTTTTCGCACTAAGCTAAGCATGAGCTATCATTTAAGACCAAAAATAAGCCTAGAACTCTTGAAAATATATCAGCATATCACACCTGTAGTTTGAGAAATTCTAAATTTCAGAGTAAATTTTTTCGTAATAAAAAAGGCAGCGCAGAGCCTGGAACTGCGTGGTTTTGTACGTAGCCGAGCATTAGCTATCGTTTAAGACCAAAAACAAGCCTAGAACTCCTGAAAATATATCAGCATATCACACCTGAAATTTGAGAAAATCTAAATTACAGAGTAATTTTTTTCGTAATAAAAAAAGGCAGCGCAGAGCCAGAAACTGCAAGTTTTTGTACGTAACCGAGCATAAGCTATCGTTTGAGACTAAAAACAAGCCCCAAATTCCTGAAAATATATCAGCATATCACATCTTAAATTTGAGAAAATCGAAATTTCAGACTTATTTTTTTCATAGAACATAAGTACACTCAGAGCCAGGAACTACGCGGTTTTGTACGTAACCAAGCATGAGCTATCGTTTGAGACCAAAAGCAAGCCTAGAACTCCTGAAAATATATCAGCATATCACACCTGAAATATGAGAAAATCGGTATTTCAAACTTATTTTTTCGCAGAACATAAGTAAACGTAGAGCGCGGAACTCCGCGGTTTTGGACGAAACCAAGCTTAAGCTATCATTTGAGACCAATAACAAGCCAATAACTCCTGAAAATATATCAGCATATCACACCTGAAATTTGAGAAAACTTAAATTTTCAGAATAAAAATTTTCACACCTAAAGTTTGAGAAATTCGAAATTTCAGAGTTAATTTTTTTCGTTACAAAAAAGGCAGCACAGAGGCGGGAACTCCGCGGTTTGGAACTAATCTAAGCATGAGCTATCATTTAAGACTAAAAACAAGCCATAAACTCCTGAAAATATATCAGCATATCACACCTGAAATTTAAAAAAATTGAAATTTTCAGAATAAAATTTTTTCGTAATAAAAAAGGCAGCACAGAGAAGGGAACTTCGCGGTTTTCGACGAAACCAAGATTGTCCTATCATTTGAGACCAATAAAAAGCTCAGAACTCCTGTAAGTATATCAGCATATCACTCCTAAAATTTGAGGAAATCGAAATTTCAGATTTAATTTTTTTCGTTACAAAAAAGGCAGCACAGAGGCGGGAACTCCGCGGTTTGGAACTAATCTAAGCATGAGCTATCATTTAAGACTAAAAACAAGCCATAAACTCCTGAAAATATATCAGCATATCACACCTGAAATTTAAAAAAATTGAAATTTTCAGAATAAAAATTTTTCGTAATAAAAAAGGCAGCACAGAGACGGGAACTCCGCGGTTTTGGACGAAACCAAGCTTGAGCTATCATTTGAGACCAATGACAAGCCAAGAACTCCTGAAAATATATCAGCATATCACACCTGATGTTTGAGAAAACTTAAATTTTCAGATTAAAAATTGTTTGGTAATAAAAAAGGTAGCACAGAAACGGGAACTTCGCGGTTTTCGACGAAACCAAGCTTGTGCTATCATTTGAAACCAATCACAAAACAAGAACTCCTGTTAATATATCAGCATACCACACCTAAAGATTGAGAAAATCGAAATTTCAGAGTTAATTTTTTTCGTTACAAAAAAGGCTGCACAGGGACGGGAACTTGAACTAATCTAAATATGATCTATCATTTAAGTTTAAAAAAAATCCTAGAACTCCTGAAAATATCTCAGCATATCACACCTGAAATTTGAGAAAATTGAAATTTTTAGAGTAAATTTTTTTCGTAATAAAAAAGGCAGCACCGAGATGTGAACTCCGAGTTTTCGCACTAAGCTAAGCATGAGCTATCATTTAAGACCAAAAATAAGCCTAGAACTCTTGAAACTATATCAGCATATCACACCTGTAGTTTGAGAAAATCTAAATTTCAGAGTAAATTTTTTCGTAATAAAAAAGGCAGCGCAGAGCCTGGAACTGCGTGGTTTTGTTCGTAACCGAGCATTAGCTATCGTTTAAGACCAAACACAAGCCTAGAACTCCTGAAAATATATCAGCATATCACACCTGAAATTTGAGAAAATCTATATTACAGAATAATTTTTTTCGTAATAAAAAAAGGCAGCGCAGAGCCAGAACCTGCAAGTTTTTGTACGTAACCGAGCATAAGCTATCGTTTGAGACTAAAAACAAGCCCCAAATTCCTGAAAATATATCAGCATATCACATCTTAAATTTGAGAAAATCGAAATTTCAGACTTATTTTTTTCATAGAACATAAGTACACTCAGAGCCAGGAACTACGCGGTTTTGTACGTAACCAAGCATGAGCTATCGTTTGAGACCAAAAGCAAGCCTAGAACTCCTGAAAATATATCAGCATATCACACCTGAAATATGAGAAAATCGATATTTCAAACTTATTTTTTCGCAGAACATAAGTAAACGTAGAGCGCGGAACTCCGCGGTTTTGGACGAAACCAAGCTTAAGCTATCATTTGAGACCAATAACAAGCCAATAACTCCTGAAAATATATCAGCATATCACACCTGAAATTTGAGAAAACTTAAATTTTCAGAATAAAAATTTTTTGGTAATAAAAAAGGCAGCACAGAGACGGGAACTTCGCGGTTTTGGACGAAACCAAGATTGAGCTATCATTTGAGACCAATGACAAGCCAAGAACTCCTGAAAATATATCAGCATATCACACCTGAAATTTGAGAAAACTTAAATTTTCAGAATAAAAATTGTTTGGTAATAAAAAAGGTAGCACAGAGACGGGAACTTCGCGGTTTTCGACGAAACCAAGCTTGTGCTATCATTTGAGACCAATCACAAAACAAGAACTCCTGTTAATATATCAGCATGCCACACCTAAATATTGAGAAAATCGAAATTTCAGAGTTAATTTTTTTCGTTACAAAAAAGGCTGCACAGAGACGGGAACTTGAACTAATCTAAATATGATCTATCATTTAAGTTTAAAAAAAATACTAGAACTCCTGAAAATATCTCAGCATATCACACCTGAAGTTTGAGAAAATTGAAATTTTTAGAGTAAATTTTTTTCGTAATAAAAAAGGCAGCACCGAGATGTGAACTCCGGGTTTTTGCACTAAGCTAAGCATGAGCTATCATTTAAGACCAAAAATAAGCCTAGAACTCTTGAAAATATATCAGCATATCACACCTGTAGTTTGAGAAATTCTAAATTTCAGAGTAAATTTTTTCGTAATAAAAAAGGCAGCACCGAGATGTGAACTCCGAGTTTTCGCACTAAGCTAAGCATGAGCTATCATTTAAGACTAAAAACAAGCCATAAACTCCTGAAAATATATCAGCATATCACACCTGAAATTTAAGAAAATTGAAATTTTCAGAATAAAATTTTTACGTAATAAAAAAGGCAGCACAGAGAAAACTACTTCGCGGTTTTCGACGAAACCAAGATTGTCCTATCATTTGAGACCAATAACAAGCTAAGAACTCCTGAAAATATATCAGCATATCACTCCTAAAGTTTGAGAAAATCGAAATTTCAGAGTTAATTTTTTTCGTTACAAAAAAGGCAGCACAGAGGCGGGAACTCCGCGGTTTGGAACTAATCTAAGCATGAGCTATCATTTAAGACTAGAAAGAAGCCATAAACTCCTGAAAATATATCAGCATATCACACCTGAAATTTAAGAAAATTGAAATTTTCAGAATAAAATTTTTTCGTAATAAAAAAGGCAGCACAGAGACGGGAACTCCGCGGTTTTGGACGAAACCAAGCTTGTGCTATCATTTAAGACCAATGACAAGCCAAGAACTCCTGAAAATATCTCAGCATATCACACCTGAAGTTTGAGAAAATTGAAATTTTTAGAGTAAATTTTTTTCGTAATAAAAAAGGCAGCACCGAGATGTGAACTCCGAGTTTTCGCACTAAGCTAAGCATGAGCTATCATTTAAGACCAAAAATAAGCCTAGAACTCTTGAAAATATATCAGCATATTACACCTGTAGTTTGAGAAATTCTAAATTTCAGAGTAAATTTTTTCATAATAAAAAAGGCAGCGCAGAGCCTGGAACTGCATGGTTTTGTACGTATCCGAGCATTAGCTATCGTTTAAGACCAAAAAGAAGCCTAGAACTCCTGAAAATATATCAGCATATCACACCTGAAATTTGAGAGAATCTAAATTACAGAGTAATTTTTTTCGTAATAAAAAAAGGCAGCGCAGAGCCAGAAACTGCAAGTTTTTGTACGAAACCGAGCATAAGCTATCGTTTGAGACTAAAATCTAGCCCCAAATTCCTGAAAATATATCAGCATATCACACCTGAAATATGAGAAAATCGATATTTCAAACTTATTTTTTCGCAGAACATAAGTAAACGTAGAGCGCGGAACTCCGCGGTTTTGGACGAAACCAAGCTTAAGCTATCATTTGAGACCAATAACAAGCCAATAAGTCCTGAAAATATATCAGCATATCACACCTGAAATTTGAGAAAACTTAAATTTTCAGAATAAAAATTTTTTGGTAATAAAAAAGGCAGCACAGAGACGGGAACTTCGCGGTTTTCGATGAAGCCAAGCATGTGCTATCATTTGAGACCAATAACGAGCCAAGAACTCCTGAAAATATATCAGCATATCACACCTAAAGTTTGAGAAATTCGAAATTTCCGAGTTAATTTTTTTCGTTACAAAAAGGCAGCACAGAGGCGGGAACTCCGCGGTTTGGAACTAATCTAAGCATGAGCTATCATTTAAGACTAGAAAGAAGCCATAAACTCCTGAAAATATATCAGCATATCACACCTGAAATTTAAGAAAATTGAAATTTTCAGAATAAAATTTTTTCGTAATAAAAAAGGCAGCACAGAGACGGGAACTCCGCGGTTTTGGACGAAACCAAGCTTGTGCTATCATTTAAGACCAATGACAAGCCAAGAACTCCTGAAAATATCTCAGCATATCACACCTGAAGTTTGAGAAAATTGAAATTTTTAGAGTAAATTTTTTTCGTAATAAAAAAGGCAGCACCGAGATGTGAACTCCGAGTTTTCGCACTAAGCTAAGCATGAGCTATCATTTAAGACCAAAAATAAGCCTAGAACTCTTGAAAATATATCAGCATATTACACCTGTAGTTTGAGAAATTCTAAATTTCAGAGTAAATTTTTTCGTAATAAAAAAGGCAGCGCAGAGCCTGGAACTGCATGGTTTTGTACGTATCCGAGCATTAGCTATCGTTTAAGACCAAAAAGAAGCCTAGAACTCCTGAAAATATATCAGCATATCACACCTGAAATTTGAGAAAATCTAAATTACAGATTAATTTTTTTCGTAATAAAAAAAGGCAGCGCAGAGCCAGAAACTGCAAGTTTTTGTACGTAACCGAGCATAAGCTATCGTTTGAGACTAAAAACAAGCCCCAAATTCCTGAAAATATATCAGCATATCACATCTTAAATTTGAGAAAATCGAAATTTCAGACTTATTTTTTTCATAGAACATAAGTACACTCGGAGCCAAGAACTACGCGGTTTTGTACGTAACCAAGCATGAGCTATCGTTTGAGACCAAAAGCAAGCCTAGAACTCCTGAAAATATATCAGCATATCACACCTGAAATATGAGAAAATCGATATTTCAAACTTATTTTTTCGCAGAACATAAGTAAACGTAGAGCGCGGAACTCCGCGGTTTTGGACGAAACCAAGCTTAAGCTATCATTTGAGACCAATAACAAGCCAATAACTCCTGAAAATATATCAGCATATCACACCTGAAATTTGAGAAAACTTAAATTTTCAGAATAAACATTTTTCGTAATAAAAAAGGCAGCACAGAGACGGGAACTCCGCGGTTTTGGACGAAACCAAGCTTGAGCTATCATTTGAGACCAATGACAAGCCAAGAACTCCTGAAAATATATCAGCATATCACACCTGAAATTTGAGAAAACTTAAATTTTCAGAATAAAAATTGTTTGGTAATAAAAAAGGTAGCACAGAGACGGGAACTTCGCGGTTTTCGACGAAACCAAGCTTGTGCTATCATTTGAGACCAATCACAAAACAAGAACTCCTGTTAATATATCAGCATGCCACACCTAAATATTGAGAAAATCGAACTTTCAGAGTTAATTTTTTTCGTTACAAAAAAGGCTGCACAGAGACGGGAACTTGAACTAATCTAAATATGATCTATCATTTAAGTTTAAAAAAAATACTAGAACTCCTGAAAATATCTCAGCATATCACACCTGAAGTTTGAGAAAATTGAAATTTTTAGAGTAAATTTTTTTCGTAATAAAAAAGGCAGCACCGAGATGTGAACTCCGGGTTTTTGCACTAAGCTAAGCATGAGCTATCATTTAAGACCAAAAATAAGCCTAGAACTCTTGAAAATATATCAGCATATCACACCTGTAGTTTGAGAAATTCTAAATTTCAGAGTAAATTTTTTCGTAATAAAAAAGGCAGCACCGAGATGTGAACTCCGAGTTTTCGCACTAAGCTAAGCATGAGCTATCATTTAAGACCAAAAATAAGCCTAGAACTCTTGAAAATATATCAGCATATCACACCTGTAGTTTGAGAAATTCAAAATTTCAGAGTAAATTTTTTCGTAATAAAAAAGGCAGCGCAGAGCCTGGAACTGCGTGGTTTTGTACGTAACCGAGCATTAGCTATCGTTTAAGACCAAAAACAAGCCTAGAACTCCTGAAAATATATCAGCATATCACACCTGAAATTTGAGAGAATCTAAATTACAGAGTAATTTTTTTCGTAATAAAAAAAGGCAGCGCAGAGCCAGAAACTGCAAGTTTTTGTACGAAACCGAGCATAAGCTATCGTTTGAGACTAAAATCTAGCCCCAAATTCCTGAAAATATATCAGCATATCACACCTGAAATATGAGAAAATCGATATTTCAAACTTATTTTTTCGCAGAACATAAGTAAACGTAGAGCGCGGAACTCCGCGGTTTTGGACGAAACCAAGCTTAAGCTATCATTTGAGACCAATAACAAGCCAATAAGTCCTGAAAATATATCAGCATATCACACCTGAAATTTGAGAAAACTTAAATTTTCAGAATAAAAATTTTTTGGTAATAAAAAAGGCAGCACAGAGACGGGAACTTCGCGGTTTTCGATGAAGCCAAGCATGTGCTATCATTTGAGACCAATAACGAGCCAAGAACTCCTGAAAATATATCAGCATATCACACCTAAAGTTTGAGAAATTCGAAATTTCCGAGTTAATTTTTTTCGTTACAAAAAGGCAGCACAGAGGCGGGAACTATGCGGTTTTGAACTAATCTAAGCATGAGCTATCATTTAAGACTAAAAACAAGCCATAAACTCCTGAAAATATATCAGCATATCACACCTGAAATTTAAGAAAATTGAAATTTTCAGAATAAAATTTTTACGTAATAAAAAAGGCAGCACAGAGAAAACAACTTCGCGGTTTTCGACGAAACCAAGATTTTCCTATCATTTGAGACCAATAACAAGCTAAGAACTCCTGAAAATATATCAGCATATCACTCCTAAAGTTTGAGAAAATCGAAATTTCAGAGTTAATTTTTTTCGTTACAAAAAAGGCAGCACAGAGGCGGGAACTCCGCGGTTTGGAACTAATCTAAGCATGAGCTATCATTTAAGACTAGAAAGAAGCCATAAACTCCTGAAAATATATCAGCATATCACACCTGAAATTTAAGAAAATTGAAATTTTCAAAATAAAATTTTTTCGTAATAAAAAAGGCAGCACAGAGACGGGAACTCCGCGGTTTTGGACGAAACCAAGCTTGAGCTATCATTTAAGACCAATGACAAGCCAAGAACTCCTGAAAATATCTCAGCATATCACACCTGAAGTTTGAGAAAATTGAAATTTTTAGAGTAAATTTTTTTCGTAATAAAAAAGGCAGCACCGAGATGTGAACTCCGAGTTTTCGCACTAAGCTAAGCATGAGCTATCATTTAAGACCAAAAATAAGCCTAGAACTCTTGAAAATATATCAGCATATTACACCTGTAGTTTGAGAAAATCTAAATTTCAGAGTAAATTTTTTCGTAATAAAAAAGGCAGCGCAGAGCCTGGAACTGCATGGTTTTGTACGTATCCGAGCATTAGCTATCGTTTAAGACCAAAAAGAAGCCTAGAACTCCTGAAAATATATCAGCATATCACACCTGAAATTTGAGAAAATCTAAATTACAGATTAATTTTTTTCGTAATAAAAAAAGGCAGCGCAGAGCCAGAAACTGCAAGTTTTTGTACGTAACCGAGCATAAGCTATCGTTTGAGACTAAAAACAAGCCCCAAATTCCTGAAAATATATTAGCATATCACATCTTAAATTTGAGAAAATCGAAATTTCAGACTTATTTTTTTCATAGAACATAAGTACACTCAGAGCCAGGAACTACGCGGTTTTGTACGTAACCAAGCATGAGCTATCGTTTGAGACCAAAAGCAAGCCTAGAACTCCTGAAAATATATCAGCATATCACACCTGAAATATGAGAAAATCGATATTTCAAACTTATTTTTTCGCAGAACATAAGTAAACGTAGAGCGCGGAACTCCGCGGAGTTGGACGAAACCAAGCTTAAGCTATCATTTGAGACCAATAACAAGCCAATAACTCCTGAAAATATATCAGCATATCACACCTGAAATTTGAGAAAACTTAAATTTTCAGAATAAAAATTTTTTGGTAATAAAAAAGGCAGCACAGAGACGGGAACTTCGCGGTTTACGATGAAGCCAAGCATGTGCTATCATTTGATACCAATAACAAGCTAAGAACTCCTGAAAATATATCAGCATATCACTCCTAAAATTTGAGAAAATCGAAATTTCAGAGTTAATTTTTTTCGTTACAAAAAAGGCAGCACAGAGGCGGGTACTCCGCGGTTTGGAACTAATCTAAGCATGAGCTATCATTTAAGACTAAAAACAAGCCATAAACTCCTGAAAATATAACAGCATATCACACCTGAAATTTAAGAAAATTGAAATTTTCAGAATAAAATTTTTTCGTAATAAAAAAGGCAGCACAGAGACGGGACCTCCGCGGTTTTCGACGAAACCAAGCTTGTGCTATCATTTGAGACCAATCACAAAACAAGAACTCCTGTTAATATATCAGCATACCACACCTAAAGATTGAGAAAATCGAAATTTCAGAGTTAATTTTTTTCGTTACAAAAAAGGCTGCACAGAGACGGGAACTTGAACTAATCTAAATATGATCTATCATTTAAGTTTAAAAAAAATCCTAGAACTCCTGAAAATATCTCAGCATATCACACCTGAACTTAGAGAAAATTGAAATTTTTAGAGTAAATTTTTTTCGTAATAAAAAAGGCAGCACCGAGATGTGAACTCCGAGTTTTCGCACTAAGCTAAGCATGAGCTATCATTTAAGACCAAAAATAAGCCTAGAACTCTTGAAAATATATCAGAATATCACACCTGTAGTTTGAGAAATTCTAAATTTCAGAGTAAATTTTTTCGTAATAAAAAAGGCAGCGCAGAGCCTGGAACTGCGTGGTTCTGTACGTAGCCGAGCATTAGCTATCGTTTAAGACCAAAAACAAGCCTAGAACTCCTGAAAATATATCAGCATATCACACCTGAAATTTGAGAAAATCTAAATTACAGAGTAATTTTTTTCGTAATAAAAAAAGGCAGCGCAGAGCCAGAAACTGCAAGTTTTTGTACGTAACTGAGCAAAAGCTATCGTTTCAGACTAAAACCAAGCCCCAAATTCCTGAAAATATATCAGCATATCACATCTTAAATTTGAGAAAATCGAAATTTCAGACTTATTTTTTTCATAGAACATAAGTACACTCAGAGCCAGGAACTACGCGGTTTTGTACGTAACCAAGCATGAGCTATCGTTTGAGACCCAAAGCAAGCCTAGAACTCCTGAAAATATATCAGCATATCACACCTGAAATATGAGAAAATCGATATTTCAAACTTATTTTTTCGCAGAACATAAGTAAACGTAGAGCGCGGAACTCCGCGGTTTTGGACGAAACCAAACTTAAGCTATCATTTGAGACCAATAACAAGCCAATAACTCCTGAAAATATATCAGCATATCACACCTGAAATTTGAGAAAACTTAAATTTTCAGAATAAAAATTTTTCGTAATAAAAAAGGCAGCACAGAGACGGGAACTCCGCGGTTTTGGACGAAACCAAGCTTGAGCTATCATTTGAGACCAATGACAAGCCAAGAACTCCTGAAAATATGTCAGCATATCACACCTGATGTTTGAGAAAACTTAAATTTTCAGAATAAAAATTGTTTGGTAATAAAAAAGGTAGCACAGAGACGGGAACTTCGCGGTTTTCGACGAAACCAAGCTTGTGCTATCATTTGAGACCAATCACAAAACAAGAACTCCTGTTAATATATCAGCATACCACACCTAAATATTGAGAAAATCGAAATTTCAGAGTTAATTTTTTTCGTTACAAAAAAGGCTGCACAGAGACGGGAACTTGAACTAATCTAAATATGATCTATCATTTAAGTTTAAAAAAAATCCTAGAACTCCTGAAAATATCTCAGCATATCACACCTGAAATTTGAGAAAATTGAAATTTTTAGAGTAAATTTTTTCGTAATAAAAAAGGCAGCACCGATGTGTGAACTCCGAGTTTTCGCACTAAGCTAAGCATGAGCTATCATTTAAGACCAAAAATAAGCCTAGAACTCTTGAAACTATATCAGCATATCACACCTGTAGTTTGAGAAAATCTAAATTTCAGAGTAAATTTTTTCGTAATAAAAAAGGCAGCGCAGAGCCTGGAACTGCGTGGTTTTGTTCGTAACCGAGCATTAGCTATCGTTTAAGACCAAAAACAAGCCTAGAACTCCTGAAAATATATCAGCATATCACACCTGAAATTTGAGAAAATCTATATTACAGAATAATTTTTTTCGTAATAAAAAAAGGCAGCGCAGAGCCAGAACCTGCAAGTTTTTGTACGTAACCGAGCATAAGCTATCGTTTGAGACTAAAAACAAGCCCCAAATTCCTGAAAATATATCAGCATATCACATCTTAAATTTGAGAAAATCGAAATTTCAGACTTATTTTTTTCATAGAACATAAGTACACTCAGAGCCAGGAACTACGCGGTTTTGTACGTAACCAAGCATGAGCTATCGTTTGAGACCAAAAGCAAGCCTAGAACTCCTGAAAATATATCAGCATATCACACCTGAAATATGAGAAAATCGATATTTCAAACTTATTTTTTCGCAGAACATAAGTAAACGTAGAGCGCGGAATTCCGCGGTTTTGGACGAAACCAAGCTTAAGCTATCATTTGAGACCAATAACAAGCCAATAACTCCTGAAAATAGATCAGCATATCACACCTGAAATTTGAGAAAACTTAAATTTTCAGAATAAAAATTTTTTGGTAATAAAAAAGGCAGCACAGAGACGGGAACTTCGCGGTTTTGGACGAAACCAAGCTTGAGCTATCATTTGAGACCAATGACAAGCCAAGAACTCCTGAAAATATATCAGCATATCACACCTGAAATTTGAGAAAACTTAAATTTTCAGAATAAAAATTGTTTGGTAATAAAAAAGGTAGCACAGAGACGGGAACTTCGCGGTTTTCGACGAAACCAAGCTTGTGCTATCATTTGAGACCAATCACAAAACAAGAACTCCTGTTAATATATCAGCATGCCACACCTAAATATTGAGAAAATCGAAATTTCAGAGTTAATTTTTTTCGTTACAAAAAAGGCTGCACAGAGACGGGAACTTGAACTAATCTAAATATGATCTATCATTTAAGTTTAAAAAAAATACTAGAACTCCTGAAAATATCTCAGCATATCACACCTGAAGTTTGAGAAAATTGAAATTTTTAGAGTAAATTTTTTTCGTAATAAAAAAGGCAGCACCGAGATGTGAACTCCGGGTTTTTGCACTAAGCTAAGCATGAGCTATCATTTAAGACCAAAAATAAGCCTAGAACTCTTGAAAATATATCAGCATATCACACCTGTAGTTTGAGAAATTCTAAATTTCAGAGTAAATTTTTTCGTAATAAAAAAGGCAGCACCGAGATGTGAACTCCGAGTTTTCGCACTAAGCTAAGCATGAGCTATCATTTAAGACCAAAAATAAGCCTAGAACTCTTGAAAATATATCAGCATATCACACCTGTAGTTTGAGAAATTCTAAATTTCAGAGTAAATTTTTTCGTAATAAAAAAGGCAGCGCAGAGCCTGGAACTGCGTGGTTTTGTACGTAACCGGGCATTAGCTATCGTTTAAGACCAAAAACAAGCCTAGAACTCCTGAAAATATATCAGCATATCACACCTGAAATTTGAGAGAATCTAAATTACAGAGTAATTTTTTTCGTAATAAAAAAAGGCAGCGCAGAGCCAGAAACTGCAAGTTTTTGTACGAAACCGAGCATAAGCTATCGTTTGAGACTAAAAACTAGCCCCAAATTCCTGAAAATATATCAGCATATCACACCTGAAATATGAGAAAATCGATATTTCAAACTTATTTTTTCGCAGAACATAAGTAAACGTAGAGCGCGGAACTCCGCGGTTTTGGACGAAACCAAGCTTAAGCTATCATTTGAGACCAATAACAAGCCAATAAGTCCTGAAAATATATCAGCATATCACACCTGAAATTTGAGAAAACTTAAATTTTCAGAATAAAAATTTTTTGGTAATAAAAAAGGCAGCACAGAGACGGGAACTTCGCGGTTTTCGATGAAGCCAAGCATGTGCTATCATTTGAGACCAATAACGAGCCAAGAACTCCTGAAAATATATCAGCATATCACACCTAAAGTTTGAGAAATTCGAAATTTCCGAGTTAATTTTTTTCGTTACAAAAAGGCAGCACAGAGGCGGGAACTATGCGGTTTTGAACTAATCTAAGCATGAGCTATCATTTAAGACTAAAAACAAGCCATAAACTCCTGAAAATATATCAGCATATCACACCTGAAATTTAAGAAAATTGAAATTTTCAGAATAAAATTTTTACGTAATAAAAAAGGCAGCACAGAGAAAACAACTTCGCGGTTTTCGACGAAACCAAGATTGTCCTATCATTTGAGACCAATAACAAGCTAAGAACTCCTGAAAATATATCAGCATATCACTCCTAAAGTTTGAGAAAATCGAAATTTCAGAGTTAATTTTTTTCGTTACAAAAAAGGCAGCACAGAGGCGGGAACTCCGCGGTTTGGAACTAATCTAAGCATGAGCTATCATTTAAGACTAGAAAGAAGCCATAAACTCCTGAAAATATATCAGCATATCACACCTGAAATTTAAGAAAATTGAAATTTTCAGAATAAAATTTTTTCGTAATAAAAAAGGCAGCACAGAGACGGGAACTCCGCGGTTTTGGACGAAACCAAGCTTGAGCTATCATTTAAGACCAATGACAAGCCAAGAACTCCTGAAAATATCTCAGCATATCACACCTGAAGTTTGAGAAAATTGAAATTTTTAGAGTAAATTTTTTTCGTAATAAAAAAGGCAGCACCGAGATGTGAACTCCGAGTTTTCGCACTAAGCTAAGCATGAGCTATCATTTAAGACCAAAAATAAGCCTAGAACTCTTGAAAATATATCAGCATATTACACCTGTAGTTTGAGAAAATCTAAATTTCAGAGTAAATTTTTTCGTAATAAAAAAGGCAGCGCAGAGCCTGGAACTGCATGGTTTTGTACGTATCCGAGCATTAGCTATCGTTTAAGACCAAAAAGAAGCCTAGAACTCCTGAAAATATATCAGCATATCACACCTGAAATTTGAGAAAATCTAAATTACAGATTAATTTTTTTCGTAATAAAAAAAGGCAGCGCAGAGCCAGAAACTGCAAGTTTTTGTACGTAACCGAGCATAAGCTATCGTTTGAGACTAAAAACAAGCCCCAAATTCCTGAAAATATATTAGCATATCACATCTTAAATTTGAGAAAATCGAAATTTCAGACTTATTTTTTTCATAGAACATAAGTACACTCGGAGCCAGGAACTACGCGGTTTTGTACGTAACCAAGCATGAGCTATCGTTTGAGACCAAAAGCAAGCCTAGAACTCCTGAAAATATATCAGCATATCACACCTGAAATATGAGAAAATCGATATTTCAAACTTATTTTTTCGCAGAACATAAGTAAACGTAGAGCGCGGAACTCCGCGGAGTTGGACGAAGCCAAGCTTAAGCTATCATTTGAGACCAATAACAAGCCAATAACTCCTGAAATTATATCAGCATATCACACCTGAAATTTGAGAAAACTTAAATTTTCAGAATAAAAATTTTTTGGTAATAAAAAAGGCAGCACAGAGACGGGAACTTCGCGGTTTACGATGAAGCCAAGCATGTGCTATCATTTGATACCAATAACAAGCTAAGAACTCCTGAAAATATATCAGCATATCACTCCTAAAATTTGAGAAAATCGAAATTTCAGAGTTAATTTTTTTCGTTACAAAAAAGGCAGCACAGAGGCGGGTACTCCGCGGTTTGGAACTAATCTAAGCATGAGCTATCATTTAAGACTAAAAACAAGCCATAAACTCCTGAAAATATAACAGCATATCACACCTGAAATTTAAGAAAATTGAAATTTTCAGAATAAAATTTTTTCGTAATAAAAAAGGCAGCACAGAGACGGGACCTCCGCGGTTTTCGACGAAACCAAGCTTGTGCTATCATTTGAGACCAATCACAAAACAAGAACTCCTGTTAATATATCAGCATACCACACCTAAAGATTGAGAAAATCGAAATTTCAGAGTTAATTTTTTTCGTTACAAAAAAGGCTGCACAGAGACGGGAACTTGAACTAATCTAAATATGATCTATCATTTAAGTTTAAAAAAAATCCTAGAACTCCTGAAAATATCTCAGCATATCACACCTGAACTTAGAGAAAATTGAAATTTTTAGAGTAAATTTTTTTCGTAATAAAAAAGGCAGCACCGAGATGTGAACTCCGAGTTTTCGCACTAAGCTAAGCATGAGCTATCATTTAAGACCAAAAATAAGCCTAGAACTCTTGAAAATATATCAGAATATCACACCTGTAGTTTGAGAAATTCTAAATTTCAGAGTAAATTTTTTCGTAATAAAAAAGGCAGCGCAGAGCCTGGAACTGCGTGGTTCTGTACGTAGCCGAGCATTAGCTATCGTTTAAGACCAAAAACAAGCCTAGAACTCCTGAAAATATATCAGCATATCACACCTGAAATTTGAGAAAATCTAAATTACAGAGTAATTTTTTTCGTAATAAAAAAAGGCAGCGCAGAGCCAGAAACTGCAAGTTTTTGTACGTAACTGAGCATAAGCTATCGTTTCAGACTAAAACCAAGCCCCAAATTCCTGAAAATATATCAGCATATCACATCTTAAATTTGAGAAAATCGAAATTTCAGACTTATTTTTTTCATAGAACATAAGTACACTCAGAGCCAGGAACTACGCGGTTTTGTACGTAACCAAGCATGAGCTATCGTTTGAGACCCAAAGCAAGCCTAGAACTCCTGAAAATATATCAGCATATCACACCTGAAATATGAGAAAATCGATATTTCAAACTTATTTTTTCGCAGAACATAAGTAAACGTAGAGCGCGGAACTCCGCGGTTTTGGACGAAACCAAACTTAAGCTATCATTTGAGACCAATAACAAGCCAATAACTCCTGAAAATATATCAGCATATCACACCTGAAATTTGAGAAAACTTAAATTTTCAGAATAAAAATTTTTCGTAATAAAAAAGGCAGCACAGAGACGGGAACTCCGCGGTTTTGGACGAAACCAAGCTTGAGCTATCATTTGAGACCAATGACAAGCCAAGAACTCCTGAAAATATGTCAGCATATCACACCTGATGTTTGAGAAAACTTAAATTTTCAGAATAAAAATTGTTTGGTAATAAAAAAGGTAGCACAGAGACGGGAACTTCGCGGTTTTCGACGAAACCAAGCTTGTGCTATCATTTGAGACCAATCACAAAACAAGAACTCCTGTTAATATATCAGCATACCACACCTAAATATTGAGAAAATCGAAATTTCAGAGTTAATTTTTTTCGTTACAAAAAAGGCTGCACAGAGACGGGAACTTGAACTAATCTAAATATGATCTATCATTTAAGTTTAAAAAAAATCCTAGAACTCCTGAAAATATCTCAGCATATCACACCTGAAATTTGAGAAAATTGAAATTTTTAGAGTAAATTTTTTTCGTAATAAAAAAGGCAGCACCGAGATGTGAACTCCGAGTTTTCGCACTAAGCAAAGCATGAGCTATCATTTAAGACCAAAAATAAGCCTAGAACTCTTGAAACTATATCAGCATATCACACCTGTAGTTTGAGAAAATCTAAATTTCAGAGTAAATTTTTTCGTAATAAAAAAGGCAGCGCAGAGCCTGGAACTGCGTGGTTTTGTTCGTAACCGAGCATTAGCTATCGTTTAAGACCAAAAACAAGCCTAGAACTCCTGAAAATATATCAGCATATCACACCTGAAATTTGAGAAAATCTATATTACAGAATAATTTTTTTCGTAATAAAAAAAGGCAGCGCAGAGCCAGAACCTGCAAGTTTTTGTACGTAACCGAGCATAAGCTATCGTTTGAGACTAAAAACAAGCCCCAAATTCCTGAAAATATATCAGCATATCACATCTTAAATTTGAGAAAATCGAAATTTCAGACTTATTTTTTTCATAGAACATAAGTACACTCAGAGCCAGGAACTACGCGGTTTTGTACGTAACCAAGCATGAGCTATCGTTTGAGACCAAAAGCAAGCCTAGAACTCCTGAAAATATATCAGCATATCACACCTGAAATATGAGAAAATCGATATTTCAAACTTATTTTTTCGCAGAACATAAGTAAACGTAGAGCGCGGAATTCCGCGGTTTTGGACGAAACCAAGCTTAAGCTATCATTTGAGACCAATAACAAGCCAATAACTCCTGAAAATAGATCAGCATATCACACCTGAAATTTGAGAAAACTTAAATTTTCAGAATAAAAATTTTTTGGTAATAAAAAAGGCAGCACAGAGACGGGAACTTCGCGGTTTTGGACGAAACCAAGCTTGAGCTATCATTTGAGACCAATGACAAGCCAAGAACTCCTGAAAATATATCAGCATATCACACCTGAAATTTGAGAAAACTTAAATTTTCAGAATAAAAATTGTTTGGTAATAAAAAAGGTAGCACAGAGACGGGAACTTCGCGGTTTTCGACGAAACCAAGCTTGTGCTATCATTTGAGACCAATCACAAAACAAGAACTCCTGTTAATATATCAGCATGCCACACCTAAATATTGAGAAAATCGAAATTTCAGAGTTAATTTTTTTCGTTACAAAAAAGGCTGCACAGAGACGGGAACTTGAACTAATCTAAATATGATCTATCATTTAAGTTTAAAAAAAATACTAGAACTCCTGAAAATATCTCAGCATATCACACCTGAAGTTTGAGAAAATTGAAATTTTTAGAGTAAATTTTTTTCGTAATAAAAAAGGCAGCACCGAGATGTGAACTCCGGGTTTTTGCACTAAGCTAAGCATGAGCTATCATTTAAGACCAAAAATAAGCCTAGAACTCTTGAAAATATATCAGCATATCACACCTGTAGTTTGAGAAATTCTAAATTTCAGAGTAAATTTTTTCGTAATAAAAAAGGCAGCACCGAGATGTGAACTCCGAGTTTTCGCACTAAGCTAAGCATGAGCTATCATTTAAGACCAAAAATAAGCCTAGAACTCTTGAAAATATATCAGCATATCACACCTGTAGTTTGAGAAATTCTAAATTTCAGAGTAAATTTTTTCGTAATAAAAAAGGCAGCGCAGAGCCTGGAACTGCGTGGTTTTGTACGTAACCGAGCATTAGCTATCGTTTAAGACCAAAAACAAGCCTAGAACTCCTGAAAATATATCAGCATATCACACCTGAAATTTGAGAGAATCTAAATTACAGAGTAATTTTTTTCGTAATAAAAAAAGGCAGCGCAGAGCCAGAAACTGCAAGTTTTTGTACGAAACCGAGCATAAGCTATCGTTTGAGACTAAAAACTAGCCCCAAATTCCTGAAAATATATCAGCATATCACACCTGAAATATGAGAAAATCGATATTTCAAACTTATTTTTTCGCAGAACATAAGTAAACGTAGAGCGCGGAACTCCGCGGTTTTGGACGAAACCAAGCTTAAGCTATCATTTGAGACCAATAACAAGCCAATAAGTCCTGAAAATATATCAGCATATCACACCTGAAATTTGAGAAAACTTAAATTTTCAGATTAAAAATTTTTTGGTAATAAAAAAGGCAGCACAGAGACGGGAACTTCGCGGTTTTCGATAAAGCCAAGCATGTGCTATCATTTGAGACCAATAACAAGCCAAGAACTCCTGAAAATATATCAGCATATCACACCTAAAGTTTGAGAAATTCGAAATTTCCGAGTTAATTTTTTTCGTTACAAAAAGGCAGCACAGAGGCGGGAACTATGCGGTTTTGAACTAATCTAAGCATGAGCTATCATTTAAGACTAAAAACAAGCCATAAACTCCTGAAAATATATCAGCATATCACACCTGAAATTTAAGAAAATTGAAATTTTCAGAATAAAATTTTTACGTAATAAAAAAGGCAGCACAGAGAAAATAACTTCGCGGTTTTCGACGAAACCAAGATTGTCCTATCATTTGAGACCAATAACAAGCTAAGAACTCCTGAAAATATATCAGCATATCACTCCTAAAGTTTGAGAAAATCGAAATTTCAGAGTTAATTTTTTTCGTTACAAAAAAGGCAGCACAGAGGCGGGAACTCCGCGGTTTGGAACTAATCTAAGCATGAGCTATCATTTAAGACTAGAAAGAAGCCATAAACTCCTGAAAATATATCAGCATATCACACCTGAAATTTAAGAAAATTGAAATTTTCAGAATAAAATTTTTTCGTACTAAAAAAGGCAGCACAGAGACGGGAACTCCGCGGTTTTGGACGAAACCAAGCTTGAGCTATCATTTAAGACCAATGACAAGCCAAGAACTCCTGAAAATATCTCAGCATATCACACCTGAAGTTTGAGAAAATTGAAATTTTTAGAGTAAATTTTTTTCGTAATAAAAAAGGCAGCACCGAGATGTGAACTCCGAGTTTTCGCACTAAGCTAAGCATGAGCTATCATTTAAGACCAAAAATAAGCCTAGAACTCTTGAAAATATATCAGCATATTACACCTGTAGTTTGAGAAAATCTAAATTTCAGAGTAAATTTTTTCGTAATAAAAAAGGCAGCGCAGAGCCTGGAACTGCATGGTTTTGTACGTATCCGAGCATTAGCTATCGTTTATGACCAAAAAGAAGCCTAGAACTCCTGAAAATATATCAGCATATCACACCTGAAATTTGAGAAAATCTAAATTACAGAGTAATTTTTTTCGTAATAAAAAAAGGCAGCGCAGAGCCAGAAACTGCAAGTTTTTGTACGTAACCGAGCATAAGCTATCGTTTGAGACTAAAAACAAGCCCCAAATTCCTGAAAATATATCAGCATATCACATCTTAAATTTGAGAAAATCGAAATTTCAGACTTATTTTTTTCATAGAACATAAGTACATTCGGAGCCAGGAACTACGCGGTTTTGTACGTAACCAAGCATGAGCTATCGTTTGAGACCAAAAGCAAGCCTAGAACTCCTGAAAATATATCAGCATATCACACCTGAAATATGAGAAAATCGATATTTCAAACTTATTTTTTCGCAGAACATAAGTAAACGTAGAGCGCGGAACTCCGCGGTTTTGGACGAAACCAAGCTTAAGCTATCATTTGAGACCAATAACAAGCCAATAACTCCTGAAAATATATATGCATATCACACCTGAAATTTGAGAAAACTTAAATTTTCAGAATAAAAATTTTTTGGTAATAAAAAAGGCAGCACAGAGACGGGAACTTCGCGGTTTACGATGAAGCCAAGCATGTGCTATCATTTGATACCAATAACAAGCTAAGAACTCCTGAAAATATATCAGCATATCACTCCTAAAATTTGAGAAAATCGAAATTTCAGAGTTAATTTTTTTCGTTACAAAAAAGGCAGCACAGAGGCGGGTACTCCGCGGTTTGGAACTAATCTAAGCATGAGCTATCATTTAAGACTAAAAACAAGCCATAAACTCCTGAAAATATAACAGCATATCACACCTGAAATTTAAGAAAATTGAAATTTTCAGAATAAAATTTTTTCGTAATAAAAAAGGCAGCACAGAGACGGGACCTCCGCGGTTTTCGACGAAACCAAGCTTGTGCTATCATTTGAGACCAATCACAAAACAAGAACTCCTGTTAATATATCAGCATACCACACCTAAAGATTGAGAAAATCGAAATTTCAGAGTTAATTTTTTTCGTTACAAAAAAGGCTGCACAGAGACGGGAACTTGAACTAATCTAAATATGATCTATCATTTAAGTTTAAAAAAAATCCTAGAACTCCTGAAAATATCTCAGCATATCACACCTGAAGTTTGAGAAAATTGAAATTTTTAGAGTAAATTTTTTTCGTAATAAAAAAGGCAGCACCGAGATGTGAACTCCGAGTTTTCGCACTAAGCTAAGCATGAGCTATCATTTAAGACCAAAAATAAGCCTAGAACTCTTGAAAATATATCAGAATATCACACCTGTAGTTTGAGAAATTCTAAATTTCAGAGTAAATTTTTTCGTAATAAAAAAGGCAGCGCAGAGCCTGGAACTGCGTGGTTCTGTACGTAGCCGAGCATTAGCTATCGTTTAAGACCAAAAACAAGCCTAGAACTCCTGAAAATATATCAGCATATCACACCTGAAATTTGAGAAAATCTAAATTACAGAGTAATTTTTTTCGTAATAAAAAAAGGCAGCGCAGAGCCAGAAACTGCAAGTTTTTGTACGTAACTGAGCATAAGCTATCGTTTCAGACTAAAACCAAGCCCCAAATTCCTGAAAATATATCAGCATATCACATCTTAAATTTGAGAAAATCGAAATTTCAGACTTATTTTTTTCATAGAACATAAGTACACTCAGAGCCAGGAACTACAAGGTTTTATACGTAACTAAGCATGAGCTATCGTTTGAGACCAAAAGCAAGCCTAGAACTCCTGAAAATATATCAGCATATCACACCTGAAATATGAGAAAATCGATATTTCAAACTTATTTTTTCGCAGAACATAAGTAAACGTAGAGCGCGGAACTCCGCGGTTTTGGACGAAACCAAGCTTAAGCTATCATTTGAGACCAATAACAAGCCAATAACTCCTGAAAATATATCAGCATATCACACCTGAAATTTGAGAAAACTTAAATTTTCAGAATAAACATTTTTCGTAATAAAAAAGGCAGCACAGAGACGGGAACTCCGCGGTTTTGGACGAAACCAAGCTTGAGCTATCATTTGAGACCAATGACAAGCCAAGAACTCCTGAAAATATATCAGCATATCACACCTGATGTTTGAGAAAACTTAAATTTTCAGAATAAAAATTGTTTGGTAATAAAAAAGGTAGCACAGAGACGGGAACTTCGCGGTTTTCGACGAAACCAAGCTTGTGCTATCATTTGAGACCAATCACAAAACAAGAACTCCTGTTAATATATCAGCATGCCACACCTAAATATTGAGAAAATCGAAATTTCAGAGTTAATTTTTTTCGTTACAAAAAAGGCTGCACAGAGACGGGAACTTGAACTAATCTAAATATGATCTATCATTTAAGTTTAAAAAAAATACTAGAACTCCTGAAAATATCTCAGCATATCACACCTGAAGTTTGAGAAAATTGAAATTTTTAGAGTAAATTTTTTTCGTAATAAAAAAGGCAGCACCGAGATGTGAACTCCGGGTTTTTGCACTAAGCTAAGCATGAGCTATCATTTAAGACCAAAAATAAGCCTAGAACTCTTGAAAATATATCAGCATATCACACCTGTAGTTTGAGAAATTCTAAATTTCAGAGTAAATTTTTTCGTAATAAAAAAGGCAGCACCGAGATGTGAACTCCGAGTTTTCGCACTAAGCTAAGCATGAGCTATCATTTAAGACCAAAAATAAGCCTAGAACTCTTGAAAATATATCAGCATATCACACCTGTAGTTTGAGAAATTCTAAATTTCAGAGTAAATTTTTTCGTAATAAAAAAGGCAGCGCAGAGCCTGGAACTGCGTGGTTTTGTACGTAACCGATCATTAGCTATCGTTTAAGACCAAAAACAAGCCTAGAACTCCTGAAAATATATCAGCATATCACACCTGAAATTTGAGAGAATCTAAATTACAGAGTAATTTTTTTCGTAATAAAAAAAGGCAGCGCAGAGCCAGAAACTGCAAGTTTTTGTACGAAACCGAGCATAAGCTATCGTTTGAGACTAAAAACTAGCCCCAAATTCCTGAAAATATATCAGCATATCACACCTGAAATATGAGAAAATCGATATTTCAAACTTATTTTTTCGCAGAACATAAGTAAACGTAGAGCGCGGAACTCCGCGGTTTTGGACGAAACCAAGCTTAAGCTATCATTTGAGACCAATAACAAGCCAATAAGTCCTGAAAATATATCAGCATATCACACCTGAAATTTGAGAAAACTTAAATTTTCAGATTAAAAATTTTTTGGTAATAAAAAAGGCAGCACAGAGACGGGAACTTCGCGGTTTTCGATAAAGCCAAGCATGTGCTATCATTTGAGACCAATAACAAGCCAAGAACTCCTGAAAATATATCAGCATATCACACCTAAAGTTTGAGAAATTCGAAATTTCCGAGTTAATTTTTTTCGTTACAAAAAGGCAGCACAGAGGCGGGAACTATGCGGTTTTGAACTAATCTAAGCATGAGCTATCATTTAAGACTAAAAACAAGCCATAAACTCCTGAAAATATATCAGCATATCACACCTGAAATTTAAGAAAATTGAAATTTTCAGAATAAAATTTTTACGTAATAAAAAAGGCAGCACAGAGAAAATAACTTCGCGGTTTTCGACGAAACCAAGATTGTCCTATCATTTGAGACCAATAACAAGCTAAGAACTCCTGAAAATATATCAGCATATCACTCCTAAAGTTTGAGAAAATCGAAATTTCAGAGTTAATTTTTTTCGTTACAAAAAAGGCAGCACAGAGGCGGGAACTCCGCGGTTTGGAACTAATCTAAGCATGAGCTATCATTTAAGACTAGAAAGAAGCCATAAACTCCTGAAAATATATCAGCATATCACACCTGAAATTTAAGAAAATTGAAATTTTCAGAATAAAATTTTTTCGTACTAAAAAAGGCAGCACAGAGACGGGAACTCCGCGGTTTTGGACGAAACCAAGCTTGAGCTATCATTTAAGACCAATGACAAGCCAAGAACTCCTGAAAATATCTCAGCATATCACACCTGAAGTTTGAGAAAATTGAAATTTTTAGAGTAAATTTTTTTCGTAATAAAAAAGGCAGCACCGAGATGTGAACTCCGAGTTTTCGCACTAAGCTAAGCATGAGCTATCATTTAAGACCAAAAATAAGCCTAGAACTCTTGAAAATATATCAGCATATTACACCTGTAGTTTGAGAAAATCTAAATTTCAGAGTAAATTTTTTCGTAATAAAAAAGGCAGCGCAGAGCCTGGAACTGCATGGTTTTGTACGTATCCGAGCATTAGCTATCGTTTATGACCAAAAAGAAGCCTAGAACTCCTGAAAATATATCAGCATATCACACCTGAAATTTGAGAAAATCTAAATTACAGAGTAATTTTTTTCGTAATAAAAAAAGGCAGCGCAGAGCCAGAAACTGCAAGTTTTTGTACGTAACCGAGCATAAGCTATCGTTTGAGACTAAAAACAAGCCCCAAATTCCTGAAAATATATCAGCATATCACATCTTAAATTTGAGAAAATCGAAATTTCAGACTTATTTTTTTCATAGAACATAAGTACATTCGGAGCCAGGAACTACGCGGTTTTGTACGTAACCAAGCATGAGCTATCGTTTGAGACCAAAAGCAAGCCTAGAACTCCTGAAAATATATCAGCATATCACACCTGAAATATGAGAAAATCGATATTTCAAACTTATTTTTTCGCAGAACATAAGTAAACGTAGAGCGCGGAACTCCGCGGTTTTGGACGAAACCAAGCTTAAGCTATCATTTGAGACCAATAACAAGCCAATAACTCCTGAAAATATATATGCATATCACACCTGAAATTTGAGAAAACTTAAATTTTCAGAATAAAAATTTTTTGGTAATAAAAAAGGCAGCACAGAGACGGGAACTTCGCGGTTTACGATGAAGCCAAGCATGTGCTATCATTTGATACCAATAACAAGCTAAGAACTCCTGAAAATATATCAGCATATCACTCCTAAAATTTGAGAAACTCGAAATTTCAGAGTTAATTTTTTTCGTTACAAAAAAGGCAGCACAGAGGCGGGTACTCCGCGGTTTGGAACTAATCTAAGCATGAGCTATCATTTAAGACTAAAAACAAGCCATAAACTCCTGAAAATATAACAGCATATCACACCTGAAATTTAAGAAAATTGAAATTTTCAGAATAAAATTTTTTCGTAATAAAAAAGGCAGCACAGAGACGGGACCTCCGCGGTTTTCGACGAAACCAAGCTTGTGCTATCATTTGAGACCAATCACAAAACAAGAACTCCTGTTAATATATCAGCATACCACACCTAAAGATTGAGAAAATCGAAATTTCAGAGTTAATTTTTTTCGTTACAAAAAAGGCTGCACAGAGACGGGAACTTGAACTAATCTAAATATGATCTATCATTTAAGTTTAAAAAAAATCCTAGAACTCCTGAAAATATCTCAGCATATCACACCTGAAGTTTGAGAAAATTGAAATTTTTAGAGTAAATTTTTTTCGTAATAAAAAAGGCAGCACCGAGATGTGAACTCCGAGTTTTCGCACTAAGCTAAGCATGAGCTATCATTTAAGACCAAAAATAAGCCTAGAACTCTTGAAAATATATCAGAATATCACACCTGTAGTTTGAGAAATTCTAAATTTCAGAGTAAATTTTTTCGTAATAAAAAAGGCAGCGCAGAGCCTGGAACTGCGTGGTTCTGTACGTAGCCGAGCATTAGCTATCGTTTAAGACCAAAAACAAGCCTAGAACTCCTGAAAATATATCAGCATATCACACCTGAAATTTGAGAAAATCTAAATTACAGAGTAATTTTTTTCGTAATAAAAAAAGGCAGCGCAGAGCCAGAAACTGCAAGTTTTTGTACGTAACTGAGCATAAGCTATCGTTTCAGACTAAAACCAAGCCCCAAATTCCTGAAAATATATCAGCATATCACATCTTAAATTTGAGAAAATCGAAATTTCAGACTTATTTTTTTCATAGAACATAAGTACACTCAGAGCCAGGAACTACAAGGTTTTATACGTAACTAAGCATGAGCTATCGTTTGAGACCAAAAGCAAGCCTAGAACTCCTGAAAATATATCAGCATATCACACCTGAAATATGAGAAAATCGATATTTCAAACTTATTTTTTCGCAGAACATAAGTAAACGTAGAGCGCGGAACTCCGCGGTTTTGGACGAAACCAAGCTTAAGCTATCATTTGAGACCAATAACAAGCCAATAACTCCTGAAAATATATCAGCATATCACACCTGAAATTTGAGAAAACTTAAATTTTCAGAATAAACATTTTTCGTAATAAAAAAGGCAGCACAGAGACGGGAACTCCGCGGTTTTGGACGAAACCAAGCTTGAGCTATCATTTGAGACCAATGACAAGCCAAGAACTCCTGAAAATATATCAGCATATCACACCTGATGTTTGAGAAAACTTAAATTTTCAGAATAAAAATTGTTTGGTAATAAAAAAGGTAGCACAGAGACGGGAACTTCGCGGTTTTCGACGAAACCAAGCTTGTGCTATCATTTGAGACCAATCACAAAACAAGAACTCCTGTTAATATATCAGCATACCACACCTAAAGATTGAGAAAATCGAAATTTCAGAGTTAATTTTTTTCGTTACAAAAAAGGCTGCACAGAGACGGGAACTTGAACTAATCTAAATATGATCTATCATTTAAGTTTAAAAAAAATCCTAGAACTCCTGAAAATATCTCAGCATATCACACCTGAAGTTTGAGAAAATTGAAATTTTTAGAGTAAATTTTTTTCGTAATAAAAAAGGCAGCACCGAGATGTGAACTCCGAGTTTTCGCACTAAGCTAAGCATGAGCTATCATTTAAGACCAAAAATAAGCCTAGAACTCTTGAAAGTATATCAGCATATCACACCTGTAGTTTGAGAAAATCTAAATTTCAGAGTAAATTTTTTCGTAATAAAAAAGGCAGCGCAGAGCCTGGAACTGCGTGGTTTTGTTCGTAACCGAGCATTAGCTATCGTTTAAGACCAAAAACAAGCCTAGAACTCCTGAAAATATATCAGCATATCACACCTGAAATTTGAGAAAATCTATATTACAGAATAATTTTTTTCGTAATAAAAAAAGGCAGCGCAGAGCCAGAACCTGCAAGTTTTTGTACGAAACCGAGCATAAGCTATCGTTTGAGACTAAAAACTAGCCCCAAATTCCTGAAAATATATCAGCATATCACATCTTAAATTTGAGAAAATCTAAATTTCAGACTTATTTTTTTCATAGAACATAAGTACACTCAGAGCCAGGAACTACGCGGTTTTGTACGTAACCAAGCATGAGCTATCGTTTGAGACCAAAAGCAAGCCTAGAACTCCTGAAAATATATCAGCATATCACACCTGAAATATGAGAAAATCGATATTTCAAACTTATTTTTTCGCAGAACATAAGTAAACGTAGAGCGCGGAACTCCGCGGTTTTGGACGAAACCAAGCTTAAGCTATCATTTGAGACCAATAACAAGCCAATAAGTCCTGAAAATATATCAGCATATCACACCTGAAATTTGAGAAAACTTAAATTTTCAGAATAAAAATTTTTTGGTAATAAAAAAGGCAGCACAGAGACGGGAACTTCGCGGTTTTCGATGAAGCCAAGCATGTGCTATCATTTGAGACCAATAACAAGCCAAGAACTCCTGAAAATATATCAGCATATCACACCTAAAATTTGAGAAATTCGAAATTTCCGAGTTAATTTTTTTCGTTACAAAAAGGCAGCACAGAGGCGGGAACTATGCGGTTTTGAACTAATCTAAGCATGAGCTATCATTTAAGACTAAAAACAAGCCATAAACTCCTGAAAATATATCAGCATATCACACCTGAAATTTAATAAAATTGAAATTTTCAGAATAAAATTTTTTCGTAATAAAAAAGGCAGCACAGAGAAGGGAACTTCGCGGTTTTCGACGAAACCAAGATTGTCCTATCATTTGAGACCAATAACAAGCTAAGAACTCCTGTAAATATATCAGCATATCACTCCTAAAATTTAAGAAAATCGAAATTTAAGAGTTAATTTTTTTCGTTACAAAAAAGGCAGCACAGCGGCGGGAACTCCGCGGTTTGGAACTAATCTAAGCATGAGCTATCATTTAAGACTAGAAAGAAGCCATAAACTCCTGAAAATATATCAGCATATCACACCTGAAATTTAAGAAAATTGAAATTTTCAGAATAAAATTTTTTCGTAATAAAAAAGGCAGCACAGAGACGGGAACTCCGCGGTTTTGGACGAAACCAAGCTTGAGCTATCATTTGAGACCAATGACAAGCCAAGAACTCCTGAAAATATCTCAGCATATCACACCTGAAGTTTGAGAAAATTGAAATTTTTAGAGTAAATTTTTTTGGTATAAAAAAGGCAGCACCGAGATGTGAACTCCAAGTTTTCGCACTAAGCTAAGCATGAGCTATCATTTAAGACCAAAAATAAGCCTAGAACTCTTGAAAATATATCAGCATATTACACCTGTAGTTTGAGAAAATCTAAATTTCAGAGTAAATTTTTTCGTAATAAAAAAGGCAGCGCAGAGCCTGGAACTGCGTGGTTTTGTACGTAACCGAGCATTAGCTATCGTTTAAGACCAAAAACAAGCCTAGAACTCCTGAAAATATATCAGCATATCACACCTGAAATTTGAGAAAATCTAAATTACAGAGTAATTTTTTTCGTAATAAAAAAAGGCAGCGCAGAGCCAGAAACTGCAAGTTTTTGTACGTAACCGAGCATAAGCTATCGTTTGAGACTAAAAACAAGCCCCAAATTCCTGAAAATATATCAGCATATCACATCTTAAATTTATAGAAAATCGAAATTTCAGACTTATTTTTTTCATAGAACGTAAGTACATTCGGAGCCAGGAACTACGCGGTTTTGTACGTAACCAAGCATGAGCTATCGTTTGAGACCAAAAGCAAGCCTAGAACTCCTGAAAATAAATCAGCATATCACACCTGAAATATGAGAAAATCGATATTTCAAACTTATTTTTTCGCAGAACATAAGTAAACGTAGAGCGCGGAACTCCGCGGTTTTGGACGAAACCAAGCTTAAGCTATCATTTGAGACCAATAACAAGCCAATAAGTCCTGAAAATATATCAGCATATCACACCTGAAATTTGAGAAAACTTAAATTTTCAGATTAAAAATTTTTTGGTAATAAAAAAGGCAGCACAGAGACGGGAACTTCGCGGTTTTCGATTAAGCCAAGCATGTGCTATCATTTGAGACCAATAACAAGCCAAGAACTCCTGAAAATATATCAGCATATCACACCTAAAGTTTGAGAAATTCGAAATTTCCGAGTTAATTTTTTTCGTTACAAAAAGGCAGCACAGAGGCGGGAACTATGCGGTTTTGAACTAATCTAAGCATGAGCTATCATTTAAGACTAAAAACAAGCCAGTAACTCCTGAAAATATATCAGCATATCACACCTGAAATTTAAGAAAATTGAAATTTTCAGAATAAAATTTTTACGTAATAAAAAAGGCAGCACAGAGAAAATAACTTCGCGGTTTTCGACGAAACCAAGATTGTCCTATCATTTGAGACCAATAACAAGCTAAGAACTCCTGAAAATATATCAGCATATCACTCCTAAAGTTTGAGAAAATCGAAATTTCAGAGTTAATTTTTTTCGTTACAAAAAAGGCAGCACAGAGGCGGGAACTCCGCGGTTTGGAACTAATCTAAGCATGAGCTATCATTTAAGACTAGAAAGAAGCCATAAACTCCTGAAAATATATCAGCATATCACACCTGAAATTTAAGAAAATTGAAATTTTCAGAATAAAATTTTTTCGTACTAAAAAAGGCAGCACAGAGACGGGAACTCCGCGGTTTTGGACGAAACCAAGCTTGAGCTATCATTTAAGACCAATGACAAGCCAAGAACTCCTGAAAATATCTCAGCATATCACACCTGAAGTTTGAGAAAATTGAAATTTTTAGAGTAAATTTTTTTCGTAATAAAAAAGGCAGCACCGAGATGTGAACTCCGAGTTTTCGCACTAAGCTAAGCATGAGCTATCATTTAAGACCAAAAATAAGCCTAGAACTCTTGAAAATATATCAGCATATTACACCTGTAGTTTGAGAAAATCTAAATTTCAGAGTAAATTTTTTCGTAATAAAAAAGGCAGCGCAGAGCCTGGAACTGCATGGTTTTGTACGTATCCGAGCATTAGCTATCGTTTATGACCAAAAAGAAGCCTAGAACTCCTGAAAATATATCAGCATATCACACCTGAAATTTGAGAAAATCTAAATTACAGAGTAATTTTTTTCGTAATAAAAAAAGGCAGCGCAGAGCCAGAAACTGCAAGTTTTTGTACGTAACCGAGCATAAGCTATCGTTTGAGACTAAAAACAAGCCCCAAATTCCTGAAAATATATCAGCATATCACATCTTAAATTTGAGAAAATCGAAATTTCAGACTTATTTTTTTCATAGAACATAAGTACATTCGGAGCCAGGAACTACGCGGTTTTGTACGTAACCAAGCATGAGCTATCGTTTGAGACCAAAAGCAAGCCTAGAACTCCTGAAAATATATCAGCATATCACACCTGAAATATGAGAAAATCGATATTTCAAACTTATTTTTTCGCAGAACATAAGTAAACGTAGAGCGCGGAACTCCGCGGTTTTGGACGAAACCAAGCTTAAGCTATCATTTGAGACCAATAACAAGCCAATAACTCCTGAAAATATATCAGCATATCACACCTGAAATTTGAGAAAACTTAAATTTTCAGAATAAAAATTTTTTGGTAATAAAAAAGGCAGCACAGAGACGGGAACTTCGCGGTTTACGATGAAGCCAAGCATGTGCTATCATTTGATACCAATAACAAGCTAAGAACTCCTGAAAATATATCAGCATATCACTCCTAAAATTTGAGAAAATCGAAATTTCAGAGTTAATTTTTTTCGTTACAAAAAAGGCAGCACAGAGGCGGGTACTCCGCGGTTTGGAACTAATCTAAGCATGAGCTATCATTTAAGACTAAAAACAAGCCATAAACTCCTGAAAATATAACAGCATATCACACCTGAAATTTAAGAAAATTGAAATTTTCAGAATAAAATTTTTTCGTAATAAAAAAGGCAGCACAGAGACGGGACCTCCGCGGTTTTCGACGAAACCAAGCTTGTGCTATCATTTGAGACCAATCACAAAACAAGAACTCCTGTTAATATATCAGCATACCACACCTAAAGATTGAGAAAATCGAAATTTCAGAGTTAATTTTTTTCGTTACAAAAAAGGCTGCACAGAGACGGGAACTTGAACTAATCTAAATATGATCTATCATTTAAGTTTAAAAAAAATCCTAGAACTCCTGAAAATATCTCAGCATATCACACCTGAAGTTTGAGAAAATTGAAATTTTTAGAGTAAATTTTTTTCGTAATAAAAAAGGCAGCACCGAGATGTGAACTCCGAGTTTTCGCACTAAGCTAAGCATGAGCTATCATTTAAGACCAAAAATAAGCCTAGAACTCTTGAAAATATATCAGAATATCACACCTGTAGTTTGAGAAATTCTAAATTTCAGAGTAAATTTTTTCGTAATAAAAAAGGCAGCGCAGAGCCTGGAACTGCGTGGTTCTGTACGTAGCCGAGCATTAGCTATCGTTTAAGACCAAAAACAAGCCTAGAACTCCTGAAAATATATCAGCATATCACACCTGAAATTTGAGAAAATCTAAATTACAGAGTAATTTTTTTCGTAATAAAAAAAGGCAGCGCAGAGCCAGAAACTGCAAGTTTTTGTACGTAACTGAGCATAAGCTATCGTTTCAGACTAAAACCAAGCCCCAAATTCCTGAAAATATATCAGCATATCACATCTTAAATTTGAGAAAATCGAAATTTCAGACTTATTTTTTTCATAGAACATAAGTACACTCAGAGCCAGGAACTACGCGGTTTTGTACGTAACCAAGCATGAGCTATCGTTTGAGACCAAAAGCAAGCCTAGAACTCCTGAAAATATATCAGCATATCACACCTGAAATATGAGAAAATCGATATTTCAAACTTATTTTTTCGCAGAACATAAGTAAACGTAGAGCGCGGAACTCCGCGGTTTTGGACGAAACCAAGCTTAAGCTATCATTTGAGACCAATAACAAGCCAATAACTCCTGAAAATATATCAGCATATCACACCTGAAATTTGAGAAAACTTAAATTTTCAGAATAAACATTTTTCGTAATAAAAAAGGCAGCACAGAGACGGGAACTCCGCGGTTTTGGACGAAACCAAGCTTGAGCTATCATTTGAGACCAATGACAAGCCAAGAACTCCTGAAAATATATCAGCATATCACACCTGATGTTTGAGAAAACTTAAATTTTCAGAATAAAAATTGTTTGGTAATAAAAAAGGTAGCACAGAGACGGGAACTTCGCGGTTTTCGACGAAACCAAGCTTGTGCTATCATTTGAGACCAATCACAAAACAAGAACTCCTGTTAATATATCAGCATACCACACCTAAAGATTGAGAAAATCGAAATTTCAGAGTTAATTTTTTTCGTTACAAAAAAGGCTGCACAGAGACGGGAACTTGAACTAATCTAAATATGATCTATCATTTAAGTTTAAAAAAAATCCTAGAACTCCTGAAAATATCTCAGCATATCACACCTGAAGTTTGAGAAAATTGAAATTTTTAGAGTAAATTTTTTTCGTAATAAAAAAGGCAGCACCGAGATGTGAACTCCGAGTTTTCGCACTAAGCTAAGCATGAGCTATCATTTAAGACCAAAAATAAGCCTAGAACTCTTGAAAGTATATCAGCATATCACACCTGTAGTTTGAGAAAATCTAAATTTCAGAGTAAATTTTTTCGTAATAAAAAAGGCAGCGCAGAGCCTGGAACTGCGTGGTTTTGTTCGTAACCGAGCATTAGCTATCGTTTAAGACCAAAAACAAGCCTAGAACTCCTGAAAATATATCAGCATATCACACCTGAAATTTGAGAAAATCTATATTACAGAATAATTTTTTTCGTAATAAAAAAAGGCAGCGCAGAGCCAGAACCTGCAAGTTTTTGTACGAAACCGAGCATAAGCTATCGTTTGAGACTAAAAACTAGCCCCAAATTCCTGAAAATATATCAGCATATCACATCTTAAATTTGAGAAAATCTAAATTTCAGACTTATTTTTTTCATAGAACATAAGTACACTCAGAGCCAGGAACTACGCGGTTTTGTACGTAACCAAGCATGAGCTATCGTTTGAGACCAAAAGCAAGCCTAGAACTCCTGAAAATATATCAGCATATCACACCTGAAATATGAGAAAATCGATATTTCAAACTTATTTTTTCGCAGAACATAAGTAAACGTAGAGCGCGGAACTCCGCGGTTTTGGACGAAACCAAGCTTAAGCTATCATTTGAGACCAATAACAAGCCAATAAGTCCTGAAAATATATCAGCATATCACACCTGAAATTTGAGAAAACTTAAATTTTCAGAATAAAAATTTTTTGGTAATAAAAAAGGCAGCACAGAGACGGGAACTTCGCGGTTTTCGATGAAGCCAAGCATGTGCTATCATTTGAGACCAATAACAAGCCAAGAACTCCTGAAAATATATCAGCATATCACACCTAAAATTTGAGAAATTCGAAATTTCCGAGTTAATTTTTTTCGTTACAAAAAGGCAGCACAGAGGCGGGAACTATGCGGTTTTGAACTAATCTAAGCATGAGCTATCATTTAAGACTAAAAACAAGCCATAAACTCCTGAAAATATATCAGCATATCACACCTGAAATTTAAAAAAATTGAAATTTTCAGAATAAAATTTTTTCGTAATAAAAAAGGCAGCACAGAGAAGGGAACTTCGCGGTTTTCGACGAAACCAAGATTGTCCTATCATTTGAGACCAATAACAAGCTAAGAACTCCTGTAAATATATCAGCATATCACTCCTAAAATTTAAGAAAATCGAAATTTAAGAGTTAATTTTTTTCGTTACAAAAAAGGCAGCACAGCGGCGGGAACTCCGCGGTTTGGAACTAATCTAAGCATGAGCTATCATTTAAGACTAGAAAGAAGCCATAAACTCCTGAAAATATATCAGCATATCACACCTGAAATTTAAGAAAATTGAAATTTTCAGAATAAAATTTTTTCGTAATAAAAAAGGCAGCACAGAGACGGGAACTCCGCGGTTTTGGACGAAACCAAGCTTGAGCTATCATTTGAGACCAATGACAAGCCAAGAACTCCTGAAAATATCTCAGCATATCACACCTGAAGTTTGAGAAAATTGAAATTTTTAGAGTAAATTTTTTTGGTATAAAAAAGGCAGCACCGAGATGTGAACTCCAAGTTTTCGCACTAAGCTAAGCATGAGCTATCATTTAAGACCAAAAATAAGCCTAGAACTCTTGAAAATATATCAGCATATTACACCTGTAGTTTGAGAAAATCTAAATTTCAGAGTAAATTTTTTCGTAATAAAAAAGGCAGCGCAGAGCCTGGAACTGCGTGGTTTTGTACGTAACCGAGCATTAGCTATCGTTTAAGACCAAAAACAAGCCTAGAACTCCTGAAAATATATCAGCATATCACACCTGAAATTTGAGAAAATCTAAATTACAGAGTAATTTTTTTCGTAATAAAAAAAGGCAGCGCAGAGCCAGAAACTGCAAGTTTTTGTACGTAACCGAGCATAAGCTATCGTTTGAGACTAAAAACAAGCCCCAAATTCCTGAAAATATATCAGCATATCACATCTTAAATTTATAGAAAATCGAAATTTCAGACTTATTTTTTTCATAGAACATAAGTACACTCAGTGCCAGGAACTACGCGGTTTTGTACGTAACCAAGCATGAGCTATCGTTTGAGACCAAAAGCAAGCCTATAACTCCTGAAAATATATCAGCATATCACACCTGAAATATGAGAAAATCGATATTTCAAACTTATTTTTTCGCAGAACATAAGTAAACGTAGAGCGCGGAACTCCGCGGTTTTGGACGAAACCAAGCTTAAGCTATCATTTGAGACCAATAACAAGCCAATAACTCCTGAAAATATATCAGCATATCACACCTGAAATTTGAGAAAACTTAAATTTTCAGAATAAAAATTTTTTGGTAATAAAAAAGGCAGCACAGAGACGGGAACTTCGCGGTTTTCGATGAAGCCAAGCATGTGCTATCATTTGATACCAATAACAAGCTAAGAACTCCTGAAAATATATCAGCATATCACTCCTAAAATTTGAGAAAATCGAAATTTCAGAGTTAATTTTTTTCGTTACAAAAAAGGCAGCACAGAGGCGGGTACTCCGCGGTTTGGAACTAATCTAAGCATGAGCTATCATTTTAGACTAAAAACAAGCCATAAACTCCTGAAAATATATCAGCATATCACACCTGAAATTTAAGAAAATTGAAATTTTCAGAATAAAATTTTTACGTAATAAAAAAGGCAGCACAGAGAAAATAACTTCGCGGTTTTCGACGAAACCAAGATTGTCCTATCATTTGAGACCAATAACAAGCTAAGAACTCCTGAAAATATATCAGCATATCACACCTGAAATTTGAGAAAACTTAAATTTTCAGAATAAAAATTTTTCGTATTAAAAAAGGCAGCACAGAGACGGGAACTCCGCGGTTTTGGACGAAACCAAGCTTGAGCTATCATTTGAGACCAATGACAAGCCAAGAACTCCTGAAAATATATCAGCATATCACACCTGATGTTTGAGAAAACTTAAATTTTCAGAATAAAAATTGTTTGGTAATAAAAAAGGTAGCACAGAGACGGGAACTTCGCGGTTTTCGACGAAACCAAGCTTGTGCTATCATTTGAGACCAATCACAAAACAAGAACTCCTGTTAATATATCAGCATACCACACCTAAAGATTGAGAAAATCGAAATTTCAGAGTTAATTTTTTTCGTTACAAAAAAGGCTGCACAGAGACGGGAACTTGAACTAATCTAAATATGATCTATCATTTAAGTTTAAAAAAAATCCTAGAACTCCTGAAAATATCTCAGCATATCACACCTGAAGTTTGAGAAAATTGAAATTTTTAGAGTAAATTTTTTTCGTAATAAAAAAGGCAGCACCGAGATGTGAACTCCGAGTTTTCGCACTAAGCTAAGCATGAGCTATCATTTAAGACCAAAAATAAGCCTAGAACTCTTGAAAATATATCAGAATATCACACCTGTAGTTTGAGAAATTCTAAATTTCAGAGTAAATTTTTTCGTAATAAAAAAGGCAGCGCAGAGCCTGGAACTGCGTGGTTCTGTACGTAGCCGAGCATTAGCTATCGTTTAAGACCAAAAACAAGCCTAGAACTCCTGAAAATATATCAGCATATCACACCTGAAATTTGAGAAAATCTAAATTACAGAGTAATTTTTTTCGTAATAAAAAAAGGCAGCGCAGAGCCAGAAACTGCAAGTTTTTGTACGTAACTGAGCATAAGCTATCGTTTCAGACTAAAACCAAGCCCCAAATTCCTGAAAATATATCAGCATATCACATCTTAAATTTGAGAAAATCGAAATTTCAGACTTATTTTTTTCATAGAACATAAGTACACTCAGAGCCAGGAACTACGCGGTTTTGTACGTAACCAAGCATGAGCTATCGTTTGAGACCAAAAGCAAGCCTAGAACTCCTGAAAATATATCAGCATATCACACCTGAAATATGAGAAAATCGATATTTCAAACTTATTTTTTCGCAGAACATAAGTAAACGTAGAGCGCGGAACTCCGCGGTTTTGGACGAAACCAAGCTTAAGCTATCATTTGAGACCAATAACAAGCCAATAACTCCTGAAAATATATCAGCATATCACACCTGAAATTTGAGAAAACTTAAATTTTCAGAATAAAAATTTTTCGTAATAAAAAAGGCAGCACAGAGACGGGAACTCCGCGGTTTTGGACGAAACCAAGCTTGAGCTATCATTTGAGACCAATGACAAGCCAAGAACTCCTGAAAATATATCAGCATATCACACCTGATGTTTGAGAAAACTTAAATTTTCAGAATAAAAATTGTTTGGTAATAAAAAAGGTAGCACAGAGACGGGAACTTCGCGGTTTTCGACGAAACCAAGCTTGTGCTATCATTTGAGACCAATCACAAAACAAGAACTCCTGTTAATATATCAGCATACCACACCTAAAGATTGAGAAAATCGAAATTTCAGAGTTAATTTTTTTCGTTACAAAAAAGGCTGCACAGAGACGGGAACTTGAACTAATCTAAATATGATCTATCATTTAAGTTTAAAAAAAATCCTAGAACTCCTGAAAATATCTCAGCATATCACACCTGAAGTTTGAGATAATTGAAATTTTTAGAGTAAATTTTTTTCGTAATAAAAAAGGCAGCACCGAGATGTGAACTCCGAGTTTTCGCACTAAGCTAAGCATGAGCTATCATTTAAGACCAAAAATAAGCCTAGAACTCTTGAAACTATATCAGCATATCACACCTGTAGTTTGAGAAAATCTAAATTTCAGAGTAAATTTTTTCGTAATAAAAAAGGCAGCGCAGAACCTGGAACTGCGTGGTTTTGTTCGTAACCGAGCATTAGCTATCGTTTAAGACCAAAAACAAGCCTAGAACTCCTGAAAATATATCAGCATATCACACCTGAAATTTGAGAAAATCTATATTACAGAATAATTTTTTTCGTAATAAAAAAAGGCAGCGCAGAGCCAGAACCTGCAAGTTTTTGTACGAAACCGAGCATAAGCTATCGTTTGAGACTAAAAACTAGCCCCAAATTCCTGAAAATATATCAGCATATCACATCTTAAACTTGAGAAAATCTAAATTTCAGACTTATTTTTTTCATAGAACATAAGTACACTCAGAGCCAGGAACTACGCGGTTTTGTACGTAACCAAGCATGAGCTATCGTTTGAGACCAAAAGCAAGCCTAGAACTCCTGAAAATCGATATTTCAAACTTATTTTTTCGCAGAACATAAGTAAACGTAGAGCGCGGAACTCCGCGGTTTTGGACGAAACCAAGCTTAAGCTATCATTTGAGACCAATAACAAGCCAATAAGTCCTGAAAATATATCAGCATATCACACCTGAAATTTGAGAAAACTTAAATTTTCAGAATAAAAATTTTTTGGTAATAAAAAAGGCAGCACAGAGACGGGAACTTCGCGGTTTTCGATGAAGCCAAGCATGTGCTATCATTTGAGACCAATAACAAGCCAAGAACTCCTGAAAATATATCAGCATATCACACCTAAAGTTTGAGAAATTCGAAATTTCCGAGTTAATTTTTTTCGTTACAAAAAGGCAGCACAGAGGCGGGAACTATGCGGTTTTGAACTAATCTAAGCATGAGCTATCATTTAAGACTAAAAACAAGCCATAAACTCCTGAAAATATATCAGCATATCACACCTGAAATTTAAGAAAATTGAAATTTACAGAATAAAATTTTTACGTAATAAAAAAGGCAGCACAGAGAAGGGAACTTCGCGGTTTTCGACGAAACCAAGATTGTCCTATCATTTGAGACCACTAACAAGCTCAGAACTCCTGTAAATATATTAGCATATCACTCCTAAAATTTGAGAAAATCGAAATTTAAGATTTAATTTTTTTCGTTACAAAAAAGGCAGCACAGAGGCGGGAACTCCGCGGTTTGGAACTAATCTAAGCATGAGCTATCATTTAAGACTAAAAACAAGCCATAAACTCCTGAAAATATATCAGCATATCACACCTGAAATTTAAAAAAATTGAAATTTTCAGAATAAAAATTTTTCGTAATAAAAAAGGCAGCACAGAGACGGGAACTCCGCGGTTTTGGACGAAACCAAGCTTGAGCTATCATTTGAGACCAATGACAAGCCATGAACTCCTGAAAATATATCAGCATATCACACCTGATGTTTGAGAAAACTTAAATTTTCAGAATAAAAATTGTTTGGTAATAAAAAAGGTAGCACAGAGACGGGAACTTCGCGGTTTTCGACGAAACCAAGCTTGTGCTATCATTTGAGACCAATCACAAAACAAGAACTCCTGTTAATATATCAGCATACCACACCTAAAGATTGAGAAAATCGAAATTTCAGAGTTAATTTTTTTCGTTACAAAAAAGGCTGCACAGAGACGGGAACTTGAACTAATCTAAATATGATCTATCATTTAAGTTTAAAAAAAATCCTAGAACTCCTGAAAATATCTCAGCATATCACACCTGAAGTTTGAGAAAATTGAAATTTTTAGAGTAAATTTTTTTCGTAATAAAAAGGCAGCACCGAGATGTGAACTCCGGGATTTTGCACTAAGCTAAGCATGAGCTATCATTTAAGACCAAAAATAAGCCAAGAACTCTTGAAAATATATCAGCATATCACACCTGTAGTTTGAGAAATTCTAAATTTCAGAGTAAATTTTTTCGTAATAAAAAAGGCAGCACCGAGATGTGAACTCCGAGTTTTCGCACTAAGCTAAGCATGAGCTATCATTTAAGACCAAAAATAAGCCTAGAACTCTTGAAAATATATCAGCATATCACACCTGAAATTTGAGAAAATCTAAATTACAGAGTAATTTTTTTCGTAATAAAAAAAGGCAGCGCAGAGCCAGAAACTGCAAGTTTTTGTACGTAACCGAGCATAAGCTATCGTTTGAGACTAAAAACAAGCCCCAAATTCCTGAAAATATATCAGCATATCACATCTTAAATTTGAGAAAATCGAAATTTCAGACTTATTTTTTCATAGAACATAAGTACACTCAGAGCCAGGAACTACGCGGTTTTGTACGTAACCAAGCATGAGCTATCGTTTGAGACCAAAAGCAAGCCTAGAACTCCTGAAAATATATCAGCATATCACACCTGAAATATGAGAAAATCGATATTTCAAACTTATTTTTTCGCAGAACATAAGTAAACGTAGAGCGCGGAACTCCGCGGTTTTGGACGAAACCAAGCTTAAGCTATCATTTGAGACCAATAACAAGCCAATAACTCCTGAAAATATATCAGCATATCACACCTGAAATTTGAGAAAACTTAAATTTTCAGAATAAAAATTTTTTGGTAATAAAAAAGGCAGCACAGAGACGGGAACTTCGCGGTTTTCGATGAAGCCAAGCATGTGCTATCATTTGAGACCAATAACAAGCCAAGAACTCCTGAAAATATATAATCATATCACACCTAAAATTTGAGAAATTCGAAATTTCAGAGTTAATTTTTTTCGTTACAAAAAAGGCAGCACAGAGGCGGGAACTCCGCGGTTTGGAACTAATCTAAGCATGAGCTATCATGTAAGACTAAAAACAAGCCATAAACTCCTGAAAATATATCAGCATATCACACCTGAAATTTAAAAAAATTGAAATTTTCAGAATAAAATTTTTTCGTAATAAAAAAGGCAGCACAGAGAAGGGAACTTCGCGGTTTTCAACGAAAAGAAGATTGTCCTATCATTTGAGACCAATAACAAGCTAAGAACTCCTGTAAATATATCAGCATATCACTCCTAAAGTTTGAGAAAATCGAAATTTCAGATTTAATTTTTTTCGTTACAAAAAAGGCAGCACAGAGGCGGGAACTCCGCGGTTTGGAACTAATCTAAGCATGAGCTATCATTAAAGACTAAAAACAAGCCACAAACTCCTGAAAATATATCAGCATATCACACCTGAAATTTAAAAAAATTGAAATTTTCAGAATAAAAATTTTTCGTAATAATAAAGGCAGCACAGAGACGGGAACTCCGCGGTTTTGGACCAAACCAAGCTTGAGCTATCATTTGAGACCAATGACAAGCCAAGAACTCTTGAAAATATATCAGCATATCACACCTGATGTTTGAGAAAACTTAAATTTTCAGAATAAAAATTGTTTGGTAATAAAAAAGGTAGCACAGAGACGGGAACTTCGCGGTTTTCGACGAAACCAAGCTTGTGCTATCATTTGAGACCAATCACAAAACAAGAACTCCTGTTAATATATCAGCATACCACACCTAAAGATTGAGAAAATCGAAATTTCAGAGTTAATTTTTTTCGTTACAAAAAAGGCTGCACAGAGACGGGAACTTGAACTAATCTAAATATGATCTATCATTTAAGTTTAAAAAAAATCCTAGAACTCCTGAAAATATCTCAGCATATCACACTTGAAGTTTGAGAAAATTGAAATTTTTAGAGTAAATTTTTTTCGTAATAAAAAAGGCAGCACCGAGATGTAAACTCCGAGTTTTCACACTAAGCTAAGCATGAGCTATCATTTAAGACCAAAAATAAGCCTAGAACTCTTGAAAATATATCAGCATATCACACCTGTAGTTTGAGAAAATCTAAATTTCAGAGTAAATTTTTTCGTAATAAAAAAGGCAGCGCAGAGCCTGGAACTGCGTGGTTTTGTACGTAACCGAGCATTAGCTATCGTTTAAGACCAAAAACAAGCCTAGAACTCCTGAAAATATATCAGCATATCACACCTGAAATTTGAGAAAATCTATATTACAGAATAATTTTTTTCGTAATAAAAAAAGGCAGCGCAGAGCCAGAAACTGCAAGTTTTTGTACGTACCCGAGCATGCGCTATCGTTTGAGACTAAAAACAAGCCCCAAATTCCTGAAAATATATCAGCATATCACATCTTAAATTTGAGAAAATCGAAATTTCAGACTTATTTTTTTCATAGAACATAAGTACACTCAGAGCCAGGAACTACGCGGTTTTGTACGTAACCAAGCATGAGCTATCGTTTGAGACCAAAAGCAAGCCTAGAACTCCTGAAAATATATCAGCATATCACACCTGAAATATGAGAAAATCGATATTTCAAACTTATTTTTTCGCAGAACATAAGTAAACGTAGAGCGCGGAACTCCGCGGTTTTGGACGAAACCAAGCTTAAGCTATCATTTGAGACCAATAACAAGCCAATAACTCCTGAAAATATATCAGCATATCACACCTGAAATTTGAGAAAACTTAAATTTTCAGAATAAAAATTTTTTGGTAATAAAAAAGGCAGCACAGAGACGGGAACTTCGCGGTTTTGGACGAAGCCAAGCTTGAGCTATCATTTGAGACCAATGACAAGCCAAGAACTCCTGAAAATATATCAGCATATCACACCTGAAATTTGAGAAAACTTAAATTTTCAGAATAAAAATTGTTTGGTAATAAAAAAGGTAGCACAGAGACGGGAACTTCGCGGTTTTCGACGAAACCAAGCTTGTGCTATCATTTGAGACCAATCACAAAACAAGAACTCCTGTTAATATATCAGCATACCACACCTAAATATTGAGAAAATCGAAATTTCAGAGTTAATTTTTTTCGTTACACAAAAGGCTGCACAGAGACGGGAACTTGAACTAATCTAAATATGATCTATCATTTAAGTTTAAAAAAAATCCTAGAACTCCTGAAAATATCTCAGCATATCACACCTGAAGTTTGAGAAAATTGAAATTTTTAGAGTAAATTTTTTTCGTAATAAAAAAGGCAGCACCGAGATGTGAACTCCGGGTTTTTGCACTAAGCTAAGCATGAGCTATCATTTAAGACCAAAAATAAGCCTAGAACTCTTGAAAATATATCAGCATATCACACCTGTAGTTTGAAAAATTCTAAATTTCAGAGTAAATTTTTTCGTAATAAAAAAGGCAGCACCGAGATGTGAACTCCGAGTTTTCGCACTAAGCTAAGCATGAGCTATCATTTAAGACCAAAAATAAGCCTAGAACTCTTGAAAATATATCAGCATATCACACCTGTAGTTTGAGAAATTCTAAATTTCAGAGTAAATTTTTTCGTAATAAAAAAGGCAGCGCAGAGCCTGGAACTGCGTGGTTTTGTACGTAACCGAGCATTAGCTATCGTTTAAGACCAAAAACAAGCCTAGAACTCCTGAAAACATATCAGCATATCACACCTGATGTTTGAGAAAACTTAAATTTTCAGAATAAAAATTGTTTGGTAATAAAAAAGGTAGCACAGAGACGGGAACTTCGCGGTTTTCGACGAAACCAAGCTTGTGCTATCATTTGAGACCAATCACAAAACAAGAACTCCTGTTAATATATCAGCATACCACACCTAAAGATTGAGAAAATCGAAATTTCAGAGTTAATTTTTTTCGTTACAAAAAAGGCTGCACAGAGACGGGAACTTGAACTAATCTAAATATGATCTATCATTTAAGTTTAAAAAGAATCCTAGAACTCCTGAAAATATCTCAGCATATCACACCTGAAGTTTGAGAAAATTGAAATTTTTAGAGTAAATTTTTTTCGTAATAAAAAAGGCAGCACCGAGATGTGAACTCCGGGTTTTTGCACTAAGCTAAGCATGAGCTATCATTTAAGACCAAAAATAAGCCTAGAACTCTTGAAAATATATCAGCATATCACACCTGTAGTTTGAGAAATTCTAAATTTCAGAGTAAATTTTTTCGTAATAAAAAAGGCAGGACCGAGATGTGAACTCCGAGTTTTCGCACTAAGCTAAGCATGAGCTATCATTTAAGACCAAAAATAAGCCTAGAACTCTTGAAAATATATCAGCATATCACACCTGTAGTTTGAGAAATTCTAAATTTCAGAGTAAATTTTTTCGTAATAAAAAAGGCAGCGCAGAGCCTGGAACTGCGTGGTTTTGTACGTAGCCGAGCATTAGCTATCGTTTAAGACCAAAAACAAGCCTAGAACTCCTGAAAATATATCAGCATATCACACCTGAAATTTGAGAAAATCTAAATTACAGAGTAATTTTTTTCGTAATAAAAAAAGGCAGCGCAGAGCCAGAAACTGCAAGTTTTTGTACGTAACCGAGCATAAGCTATCGTTTGAGACTAAAAACAAGCCCCAAATTCCTGAAAATATATCAGCATATCACATCTTAAATTTGAGAAAATCGAAATTTCAGACTTATTTTTTTCATAGAACATAAGTACACTCAGAGCCAGGAACTACGCGGTTTTGTACGTAACCAAGCATGAGCTATCGTTTGAGATCAAAAGCAAGCCTAGAACTCCTGAAAATATATCAGCATATCACACCTGAAATATGAGAAAATCGATATTTCAAACTTATTTTTTCGCAGAACATAAGTAAACGTAGAGCGCGGAACTCCGCGGTTTTGGACGAAACCAAGCTTAAGCTATCATTTGAGACCAATAACAAGCCAATAACTCCTGAAAATATATCAGCATATCACACCTGAAATTTGAGAAAACTTAAATTTTCAGAATAAAAATTTTCACACCTAAAGTTTGAGAAATTCGAAATTTCAGAGTTAATTTTTTTCGTTACAAAAAAGGCAGCACAGAGGCGGGAACTCCGCGGTTTGGAACTAATCTAAGCATGAGCTATCATTTAAGACTAAAAACAAGCCATAAACTCCTGAAAATATATCAGCATATCACACCTGAAATTTAAAAAAATTGAAATTTTCAGAATAAAATTTTTTCGTAATAAAAAAGGCAGCACAGAGAAGGGAACTTCGCGGTTTTCGACGAAACCAAGATTGTCCTATCATTTGAGACCAATAACAAGCTCAGAACTCCTGTAAGTATATCAGCATATCACTCCTAAAATTTGAGGAAATCGAAATTTCAGATTTAATTTTTTTCGTTACAAAAAAGGCAGCACAGAGGCGGGAACTCCGCGGTTTGGAACTAATCTAAGCATGAGCTATCATTTAAGACTAAAAACAAGCCATAAACTCCTGAAAATATATCAGCATATCACACCTGAAATTTAAAAAAATTGAAATTTTCAGAATAAAAATTTTTCGTAATAAAAAAGGCAGCACAGAGACGGGAACTCCGCGGTTTTGGACGAAACCAAGCTTGAGCTATCATTTGAGACCAATGACAAGCCAAGAACTCCTGAAAATATATCAGCATATCACACCTGATGTTTGAGAAAACTTAAATTTTCAGATTAAAAATTGTTTGGTAATAAAAAAGGTAGCACAGAAACGGGAACTTCGCGGTTTTCGACGAAACCAAGCTTGTGCTATCATTTGAAACCAATCACAAAACAAGAACTCCTGTTAATATATCAGCATACCACACCTAAAGATTGAGAAAATCGAAATTTCAGAGTTAATTTTTTTCGTTACAAAAAAGGCTGCACAGGGACGGGAACTTGAACTAATCTAAATATGATCTATCATTTAAGTTTAAAAAAAATCCTAGAACTCCTGAAAATATCTCAGCATATCACACCTGAAATTTGAGAAAATTGAAATTTTTAGAGTAAATTTTTTTCGTAATAAAAAAGGCAGCACCGAGATGTGAACTCCGAGTTTTCGCACTAAGCTAAGCATGAGCTATCATTTAAGACCAAAAATAAGCCTAGAACTCTTGAAACTATATCAGCATATCACACCTGTAGTTTGAGAAAATCTAAATTTCAGAGTAAATTTTTTCGTAATAAAAAAGGCAGCGCAGAGCCTGGAACTGCGTGGTTTTGTTCGTAACCGAGCATTAGCTATCGTTTAAGACCAAAAACAAGCCTAGAACTCCTGAAAATATATCAGCATATCACACCTGAAATTTGAGAAAATCTATATTACAGAATAATTTTTTTCGTAATAAAAAAAGGCAGCGCAGAGCCAGAACCTGCAAGTTTTTGTACGTAACCGAGCATAAGCTATCGTTTGAGACTAAAAACAAGCCCCAAATTCCTGAAAATATATCAGCATATCACATCTTAAATTTGAGAAAATCGAAATTTCAGACTTATTTTTTTCATAGAACATAAGTACACTCAGAGCCAGGAACTACGCGGTTTTGTACGTAACCAAGCATGAGCTATCGTTTGAGACCAAAAGCAAGCCTAGAACTCCTGAAAATATATCAGCATATCACACCTGAAATATGAGAAAATCGATATTTCAAACTTATTTTTTCGCAGAACATAAGTAAACGTAGAGCGCGGAACTCCGCGGTTTTGGACGAAACCAAGCTTAAGCTATCATTTGAGACCAATAACAAGCCAATAACTCCTGAAAATATATCAGCATATCACACCTGAAATTTGAGAAAACTTAAATTTTCAGAATAAAAATTTTTTGGTAATAAAAAAGGCAGCACAGAGACGGGAACTTCGCGGTTTTGGACGAAACCAAGCTTGAGCTATCATTTGAGACCAATGACAAGCCAAGAACTCCTGAAAATATATCAGCATATCACACCTGAAATTTGAGAAAACTTAAATTTTCAGAATAAAAATTGTTTGGTAATAAAAAAGGTAGCACAGAGACGGGAACTTCGCGGTTTTCGACGAAACCAAGCTTGTGCTATCATTTGAGACCAATCACAAAACAAGAACTCCTGTTAATATATCAGCATGCCACACCTAAATATTGAGAAAATCGAAATTTCAGAGTTAATTTTTTTCGTTACAAAAAAGGCTGCACAGAGACGGGAACTTGAACTAATCTAAATATGATCTATCATTTAAGTTTAAAAAAAATACTAGAACTCCTGAAAATATCTCAGCATATCACACCTGAAGTTTGAGAATATTGAAATTTTTAGAGTAAATTTTTTTCGTAATAAAAAAGGCAGCACCGAGATGTGAACTCCGGGTTTTTGCACTAAGCTAAGCATGAGCTATCATTTAAGACCAAAAATAAGCCTAGAACTCTTGAAAATATATCAGCATATCACACCTGTAGTTTGAGAAATTCTAAATTTCAGAGTAAATTTTTTCGTAATAAAAAAGGCAGCACCGAGATGTGAACTCCGAGTTTTCGCACTAAGCTAAGCATGAGCTATCATTTAAGACCAAAAATAAGCCTAGAACTCTTGAAAATATATCAGCATATCACACCTGTAGTTTGAGAAATTCTAAATTTCAGAGTAAATTTTTTCGTAATAAAAAAGGCAGCGCAGAGCCTGGAACTGCGTGGTTTTGTACGTAACCGAGCATTAGCTATCGTTTAAGACCAAAAACAAGCCTAGAACTCCTGAAAATATATCAGCATATCACACCTGAAATTTGAGAGAATCTAAATTACAGAGTAATTTTTTTCGTAATAAAAAAAGGCAGCGCAGAGCCAGAAACTGCAAGTTTTTGTACGAAACCGAGCATAAGCTATCGTTTGAGACTAAAATCTAGCCCCAAATTCCTGAAAATATATCAGCATATCACACCTGAAATATGAGAAAATCGATATTTCAAACTTATTTTTTCGCAGAACATAAGTAAACGTAGAGCGCGGAACTCCGCGGTTTTGGACGAAACCAAGCTTAAGCTATCATTTGAGACCAATAACAAGCCAATAAGTCCTGAAAATATATCAGCATATCACACCTGAAATTTGAGAAAACTTAAATTTTCAGAATAAAAATTTTTTGGTAATAAAAAAGGCAGCACAGAGACGGGAACTTCGCGGTTTTCGATGAAGCCAAGCATGTGCTATCATTTGAGACCAATAACGAGCCAAGAACTCCTGAAAATATATCAGCATATCACACCTCAAGTTTGAGAAATTCGAAATTTCCGAGTTAATTTTTTTCGTTACAAAAAGGCAGCACAGAGGCGGGAACTATGCGGTTTTGAACTAATCTAAGCATGAGCTATCATTTAAGACTAAAAACAAGCCATAAACTCCTGAAAATATCTCAGCATATCACACCTGAAGTTTGAGAAAATTGAAATTTTTAGAGTAAATTTTTTTCGTAATAAAAAAGGCAGCACCGAGATGTGAACTCCGAGTTTTCGCACTAAGCTAAGCATGAGCTATCATTTAAGACCAAAAATAAGCCTAGAACTCTTGAAAATATATCAGCATATTACACCTGTAGTTTGAGAAAATCTAAATTTCAGAGTAAATTTTTTCGTAATAAAAAAGGCAGCGCAGAGCCTGGAACTGCATGGTTTTGTACGTATCCGAGCATTAGCTATCGTTTATGACCAAAAAGAAGCCTAGAACTCCTGAAAATATATCAGCATATCACACCTGAAATTTGAGAAAATCTAAATTACAGAGTAATTTTTTTCGTAATAAAAAAAGGCAGCGCAGAGCCAGAAACTGCAAGTTTTTGTACGTAACCGAGCATAAGCTATCGTTTGAGACTAAAAACAAGCCCCAAATTCCTGAAAATATATCAGCATATCACATCTTAAATTTGAGAAAATCGAAATTTCAGACTTATTTTTTTCATAGAACATAAGTACATTCGGAGCCAGGAACTACGCGGTTTTGTACGTAACCAAGCATGAGCTATCGTTTGAGACCAAAAGCAAGCCTAGAACTCCTGAAAATATATCAGCATATCACACCTGAAATATGAGAAAATCGATATTTCAAACTTATTTTTTCGCAGAACATAAGTAAACGTAGAGCGCGGAACTCCGCGGTTTTGGACGAAACCAAGCTTAAGCTATCATTTGAGACCAATAACAAGCCAATAACTCCTGAAAATATATCAGCATATCACACCTGAAATTTGAGAAAACTTAAATTTTCAGAATAAAAATTTTTTGGTAATAAAAAAGGCAGCACAGAGACGGGAACTTCGCGGTTTACGATGAAGCCAAGCATGTGCTATCATTTGATACCAATAACAAGCTAAGAACTCCTGAAAATATATCAGCATATCACTCCTAAAATTTGAGAAAATCGAAATTTCAGAGTTAATTTTTTTCGTTACAAAAAAGGCAGCACAGAGGCGGGTACTCCGCGGTTTGGAACTAATCTAAGCATGAGCTATCATTTAAGACTAAAAACAAGCCATAAACTCCTGAAAATATAACAGCATATCACACCTGAAATTTAAGAAAATTGAAATTTTCAGAATAAAATTTTTTCGTAATAAAAAAGGCAGCACAGAGACGGGACCTCCGCGGTTTTCGACGAAACCAAGCTTGTGCTATCATTTGAGACCAATCACAAAACAAGAACTCCTGTTAATATATCAGCATACCACACCTAAAGATTGAGAAAATCGAAATTTCAGAGTTAATTTTTTTCGTTACAAAAAAGGCTGCACAGAGACGGGAACTTGAACTAATCTAAATATGATCTATCATTTAAGTTTAAAAAAAATCCTAGAACTCCTGAAAATATCTCAGCATATCACACCTGAAGTTTGAGAAAATTGAAATTTTTAGAGTAAATTTTTTTCGTAATAAAAAAGGCAGCACCGAGATGTGAACTCCGAGTTTTCGCACTAAGCTAAGCATGAGCTATCATTTAAGACCAAAAATAAGCCTAGAACTCTTGAAAATATATCAGAATATCACACCTGTAGTTTGAGAAATTCTAAATTTCAGAGTAAATTTTTTCGTAATAAAAAAGGCAGCGCAGAGCCTGGAACTGCGTGGTTCTGTACGTAGCCGAGCATTAGCTATCGTTTAAGACCAAAAACAAGCCTAGAACTCCTGAAAATATATCAGCATATCACACCTGAAATTTGAGAAAATCTAAATTACAGAGTAATTTTTTTCGTAATAAAAAAAGGCAGCGCAGAGCCAGAAACTGCAAGTTTTTGTACGTAACTGAGCATAAGCTATCGTTTCAGACTAAAACCAAGCCCCAAATTCCTGAAAATATATCAGCATATCACATCTTAAATTTGAGAAAATCGAAATTTCAGACTTATTTTTTTCATAGAACATAAGTACACTCAGAGCCAGGAACTACGCGGTTTTGTACGTAACCAAGCATGAGCTATCGTTTGAGACCAAAAGCAAGCCTAGAACTCCTGAAAATATATCAGCATATCACACCTGAAATATGAGAAAATCGATATTTCAAACTTATTTTTTCGCAGAACATAAGTAAACGTAGAGCGCGGAACTCCGCGGTTTTGGACGAAACCAAGCTTAAGCTATCATTTGAGACCAATAACAAGCCAATAACTCCTGAAAATATATCAGCATATCACACCTGAAATTTGAGAAAACTTAAATTTTCAGAATAAACATTTTTCGTAATAAAAAAGGCAGCACAGAGACGGGAACTCCGCGGTTTTGGACGAAACCAAGCTTGAGCTATCATTTGAGACCAATGACAAGCCAAGAACTCCTGAAAATATATCAGCATATCACACCTGATGTTTGAGAAAACTTAAATTTTCAGAATAAAAATTGTTTGGTAATAAAAAAGGTAGCACAGAGACGGGAACTTCGCGGTTTTCGACGAAACCAAGCTTGTGCTATCATTTGAGACCAATCACAAAACAAGAACTCCTGTTAATATATCAGCATACCACACCTAAAGATTGAGAAAATCGAAATTTCAGAGTTAATTTTTTTCGTTACAAAAAAGGCTGCACAGAGACGGGAACTTGAACTAATCTAAATATGATCTATCATTTAAGTTTAAAAAAAATCCTAGAACTCCTGAAAATATCTCAGCATATCACACCTGAAGTTTGAGAAAATTGAAATTTTTAGAGTAAATTTTTTTCGTAATAAAAAAGGCAGCACCGAGATGTGAACTCCGAGTTTTCGCACTAAGCTAAGCATGAGCTATCATTTAAGACCAAAAATAAGCCTAGAACTCTTGAAAGTATATCAGCATATCACACCTGTAGTTTGAGAAAATCTAAATTTCAGAGTAAATTTTTTCGTAATAAAAAAGGCAGCGCAGAGCCTGGAACTGCGTGGTTTTGTTCGTAACCGAGCATTAGCTATCGTTTAAGACCAAAAACAAGCCTAGAACTCCTGAAAATATATCAGCATATCACACCTGAAATTTGAGAAAATCTATATTACAGAATAATTTTTTTCGTAATAAAAAAAGGCAGCGCAGAGCCAGAACCTGCAAGTTTTTGTACGAAACCGAGCATAAGCTATCGTTTGAGACTAAAAACTAGCCCCAAATTCCTGAAAATATATCAGCATATCACATCTTAAATTTGAGAAAATCTAAATTTCAGACTTATTTTTTTCATAGAACATAAGTACACTCAGAGCCAGGAACTACGCGGTTTTGTACGTAACCAAGCATGAGCTATCGTTTGAGACCAAAAGCAAGCCTAGAACTCCTGAAAATATATCAGCATATCACACCTGAAATATGAGAAAATCGATATTTCAAACTTATTTTTTCGCAGAACATAAGTAAACGTAGAGCGCGGAACTCCGCGGTTTTGGACGAAACCAAGCTTAAGCTATCATTTGAGACCAATAACAAGCCAATAAGTCCTGAAAATATATCAGCATATCACACCTGAAATTTGAGAAAACTTAAATTTTCAGAATAAAAATTTTTTGGTAATAAAAAAGGCAGCACAGAGACGGGAACTTCGCGGTTTTCGATGAAGCCAAGCATGTGCTATCATTTGAGACCAATAACAAGCCAAGAACTCCTGAAAATATATCAGCATATCACACCTAAAATTTGAGAAATTCGAAATTTCCGAGTTAATTTTTTTCGTTACAAAAAGGCAGCACAGAGGCGGGAACTATGCGGTTTTGAACTAATCTAAGCATGAGCTATCATTTAAGACTAAAAACAAGCCATAAACTCCTGAAAATATATCAGCATATCACACCTGAAATTTAAAAAAATTGAAATTTTCAGAATAAAATTTTTTCGTAATAAAAAAGGCAGCACAGAGAAGGGAACTTCGCGGTTTTCGACGAAACCAAGATTGTCCTATCATTTGAGACCAATAACAAGCTAAGAACTCCTGTAAATATATCAGCATATCACTCCTAAAATTTAAGAAAATCGAAATTTAAGAGTTAATTTTTTTCGTTACAAAAAAGGCAGCACAGCGGCGGGAACTCCGCGGTTTGGAACTAATCTAAGCATGAGCTATCATTTAAGACTAGAAAGAAGCCATAAACTCCTGAAAATATATCAGCATATCACACCTGAAATTTAAGAAAATTGAAATTTTCAGAATAAAATTTTTTCGTAATAAAAAAGGCAGCACAGAGACGGGAACTCCGCGGTTTTGGACGAAACCAAGCTTGAGCTATCATTTGAGACCAATGACAAGCCAAGAACTCCTGAAAATATCTCAGCATATCACACCTGAAGTTTGAGAAAATTGAAATTTTTAGAGTAAATTTTTTTGGTATAAAAAAGGCAGCACCGAGATGTGAACTCCAAGTTTTCGCACTAAGCTAAGCATGAGCTATCATTTAAGACCAAAAATAAGCCTAGAACTCTTGAAAATATATCAGCATATTACACCTGTAGTTTGAGAAAATCTAAATTTCAGAGTAAATTTTTTCGTAATAAAAAAGGCAGCGCAGAGCCTGGAACTGCGTGGTTTTGTACGTAACCGAGCATTAGCTATCGTTTAAGACCAAAAACAAGCCTAGAACTCCTGAAAATATATCAGCATATCACACCTGAAATTTGAGAAAATCTAAATTACAGAGTAATTTTTTTCGTAATAAAAAAAGGCAGCGCAGAGCCAGAAACTGCAAGTTTTTGTACGTAACCGAGCATAAGCTATCGTTTGAGACTAAAAACAAGCCCCAAATTCCTGAAAATATATCAGCATATCACATCTTAAATTTATAGAAAATCGAAATTTCAGACTTATTTTTTTCATAGAACATAAGTACACTCAGTGCCAGGAACTACGCGGTTTTGTACGTAACCAAGCATGAGCTATCGTTTGAGACCAAAAGCAAGCCTATAACTCCTGAAAATATATCAGCATATCACACCTGAAATATGAGAAAATCGATATTTCAAACTTATTTTTTCGCAGAACATAAGTAAACGTAGAGCGCGGAACTCCGCGGTTTTGGACGAAACCAAGCTTAAGCTATCATTTGAGACCAATAACAAGCCAATAACTCCTGAAAATATATCAGCATATCACACCTGAAATTTGAGAAAACTTAAATTTTCAGAATAAAAATTTTTTGGTAATAAAAAAGGCAGCACAGAGACGGGAACTTCGCGGTTTTCGATGAAGCCAAGCATGTGCTATCATTTGATACCAATAACAAGCTAAGAACTCCTGAAAATATATCAGCATATCACTCCTAAAATTTGAGAAAATCGAAATTTCAGAGTTAATTTTTTTCGTTACAAAAAAGGCAGCACAGAGGCGGGTACTCCGCGGTTTGGAACTAATCTAAGCATGAGCTATCATTTTAGACTAAAAACAAGCCATAAACTCCTGAAAATATATCAGCATATCACACCTGAAATTTAAGAAAATTGAAATTTTCAGAATAAAATTTTTACGTAATAAAAAAGGCAGCACAGAGAAAATAACTTCGCGGTTTTCGACGAAACCAAGATTGTCCTATCATTTGAGACCAATAACAAGCTAAGAACTCCTGAAAATATATCAGCATATCACACCTGAAATTTGAGAAAACTTAAATTTTCAGAATAAAAATTTTTCGTATTAAAAAAGGCAGCACAGAGACGGGAACTCCGCGGTTTTGGACGAAACCAAGCTTGAGCTATCATTTGAGACCAATGACAAGCCAAGAACTCCTGAAAATATATCAGCATATCACACCTGATGTTTGAGAAAACTTAAATTTTCAGAATAAAAATTGTTTGGTAATAAAAAAGGTAGCACAGAGACGGGAACTTCGCGGTTTTCGACGAAACCAAGCTTGTGCTATCATTTGAGACCAATCACAAAACAAGAACTCCTGTTAATATATCAGCATACCACACCTAAAGATTGAGAAAATCGAAATTTCAGAGTTAATTTTTTTCGTTACAAAAAAGGCTGCACAGAGACGGGAACTTGAACTAATCTAAATATGATCTATCATTTAAGTTTAAAAAAAATCCTAGAACTCCTGAAAATATCTCAGCATATCACACCTGAAGTTTGAGAAAATTGAAATTTTTAGAGTAAATTTTTTTCGTAATAAAAAAGGCAGCACCGAGATGTGAACTCCGAGTTTTCGCACTAAGCTAAGCATGAGCTATCATTTAAGACCAAAAATAAGCCTAGAACTCTTGAAAATATATCAGAATATCACACCTGTAGTTTGAGAAATTCTAAATTTCAGAGTAAATTTTTTCGTAATAAAAAAGGCAGCGCAGAGCCTGGAACTGCGTGGTTCTGTACGTAGCCGAGCATTAGCTATCGTTTAAGACCAAAAACAAGCCTAGAACTCCTGAAAATATATCAGCATATCACACCTGAAATTTGAGAAAATCTAAATTACAGAGTAATTTTTTTCGTAATAAAAAAAGGCAGCGCAGAGCCAGAAACTGCAAGTTTTTGTACGTAACTGAGCATAAGCTATCGTTTCAGACTAAAACCAAGCCCCAAATTCCTGAAAATATATCAGCATATCACATCTTAAATTTGAGAAAATCGAAATTTCAGACTTATTTTTTTCATAGAACATAAGTACACTCAGAGCCAGGAACTACGCGGTTTTGTACGTAACCAAGCATGAGCTATCGTTTGAGACCAAAAGCAAGCCTAGAACTCCTGAAAATATATCAGCATATCACACCTGAAATATGAGAAAATCGATATTTCAAACTTATTTTTTCGCAGAACATAAGTAAACGTAGAGCGCGGAACTCCGCGGTTTTGGACGAAACCAAGCTTAAGCTATCATTTGAGACCAATAACAAGCCAATAACTCCTGAAAATATATCAGCATATCACACCTGAAATTTGAGAAAACTTAAATTTTCAGAATAAAAATTTTTCGTAATAAAAAAGGCAGCACAGAGACGGGAACTCCGCGGTTTTGGACGAAACCAAGCTTGAGCTATCATTTGAGACCAATGACAAGCCAAGAACTCCTGAAAATATATCAGCATATCACACCTGATGTTTGAGAAAACTTAAATTTTCAGAATAAAAATTGTTTGGTAATAAAAAAGGTAGCACAGAGACGGGAACTTCGCGGTTTTCGACGAAACCAAGCTTGTGCTATCATTTGAGACCAATCACAAAACAAGAACTCCTGTTAATATATCAGCATACCACACCTAAAGATTGAGAAAATCGAAATTTCAGAGTTAATTTTTTTCGTTACAAAAAAGGCTGCACAGAGACGGGAACTTGAACTAATCTAAATATGATCTATCATTTAAGTTTAAAAAAAATCCTAGAACTCCTGAAAATATCTCAGCATATCACACCTGAAGTTTGAGATAATTGAAATTTTTAGAGTAAATTTTTTTCGTAATAAAAAAGGCAGCACCGAGATGTGAACTCCGAGTTTTCGCACTAAGCTAAGCATGAGCTATCATTTAAGACCAAAAATAAGCCTAGAACTCTTGAAACTATATCAGCATATCACACCTGTAGTTTGAGAAAATCTAAATTTCAGAGTAAATTTTTTCGTAATAAAAAAGGCAGCGCAGAACCTGGAACTGCGTGGTTTTGTTCGTAACCGAGCATTAGCTATCGTTTAAGACCAAAAACAAGCCTAGAACTCCTGAAAATATATCAGCATATCACACCTGAAATTTGAGAAAATCTATATTACAGAATAATTTTTTTCGTAATAAAAAAAGGCAGCGCAGAGCCAGAACCTGCAAGTTTTTGTACGAAACCGAGCATAAGCTATCGTTTGAGACTAAAAACTAGCCCCAAATTCCTGAAAATATATCAGCATATCACATCTTAAACTTGAGAAAATCTAAATTTCAGACTTATTTTTTTCATAGAACATAAGTACACTCAGAGCCAGGAACTACGCGGTTTTGTACGTAACCAAGCATGAGCTATCGTTTGAGACCAAAAGCAAGCCTAGAACTCCTGAAAATCGATATTTCAAACTTATTTTTTCGCAGAACATAAGTAAACGTAGAGCGCGGAACTCCGCGGTTTTGGACGAAACCAAGCTTAAGCTATCATTTGAGACCAATAACAAGCCAATAAGTCCTGAAAATATATCAGCATATCACACCTGAAATTTGAGAAAACTTAAATTTTCAGAATAAAAATTTTTTGGTAATAAAAAAGGCAGCACAGAGACGGGAACTTCGCGGTTTTCGATGAAGCCAAGCATGTGCTATCATTTGAGACCAATAACAAGCCAAGAACTCCTGAAAATATATCAGCATATCACACCTAAAGTTTGAGAAATTCGAAATTTCCGAGTTAATTTTTTTCGTTACAAAAAGGCAGCACAGAGGCGGGAACTATGCGGTTTTGAACTAATCTAAGCATGAGCTATCATTTAAGACTAAAAACAAGCCATAAACTCCTGAAAATATATCAGCATATCACACCTGAAATTTAAGAAAATTGAAATTTACAGAATAAAATTTTTACGTAATAAAAAAGGCAGCACAGAGAAGGGAACTTCGCGGTTTTCGACGAAACCAAGATTGTCCTATCATTTGAGACCACTAACAAGCTCAGAACTCCTGTAAATATATTAGCATATCACTCCTAAAATTTGAGTAAATCGAAATTTAAGATTTAATTTTTTTCGTTACAAAAAAGGCAGCACAGAGGCGGGAACTCCGCGGTTTGGAACTAATCTAAGCATGAGCTATCATTTAAGACTAAAAACAAGCCATAAACTCCTGAAAATATATCAGCATATCACACCTGAAATTTAAAAAAATTGAAATTTTCAGAATAAAAATTTTTCGTAATAAAAAAGGCAGCACAGAGACGGGAACTCCGCGGTTTTGGACGAAACCAAGCTTGAGCTATCATTTGAGACCAATGACAAGCCATGAACTCCTGAAAATATATCAGCATATCACACCTGATGTTTGAGAAAACTTAAATTTTCAGAATAAAAATTGTTTGGTAATAAAAAAGGTAGCACAGAGACGGGAACTTCGCGGTTTTCGACGAAACCAAGCTTGTGCTATCATTTGAGACCAATCACAAAACAAGAACTCCTGTTAATATATCAGCATACCACACCTAAAGATTGAGAAAATCGAAATTTCAGAGTTAATTTTTTTCGTTACAAAAAAGGCTGCACAGAGACGGGAACTTGAACTAATCTAAATATGATCTATCATTTAAGTTTAAAAAAAATCCTAGAACTCCTGAAAATATCTCAGCATATCACACCTGAAGTTTGAGAAAATTGAAATTTTTAGAGTAAATTTTTTTCGTAATAAAAAGGCAGCACCGAGATGTGAACTCCGGGATTTAGCACTAAGCTAAGCATGAGCTATCATTTAAGACCAAAAATAAGCCAAGAACTCTTGAAAATATATCAGCATATCACACCTGTAGTTTGAGAAATTCTAAATTTCAGAGTAAATTTTTTCGTAATAAAAAAGGCAGCACCGAGATGTGAACTCCGAGTTTTCGCACTAAGCTAAGCATGAGCTATCATTTAAGACCAAAAATAAGCCTAGAACTCTTGAAAATATATCAGCATATCACACCTGAAATTTGAGAAAATCTAAATTACAGAGTAATTTTTTTCGTAATAAAAAAAGGCAGCGCAGAGCCAGAAACTGCAAGTTTTTGTACGTAACCGAGCATAAGCTATCGTTTGAGACTAAAAACAAGCCCCAAATTCCTGAAAATATATCAGCATATCACATCTTAAATTTGAGAAAATCGAAATTTCAGACTTATTTTTTCATAGAACATAAGTACACTCAGAGCCAGGAACTACGCGGTTTTGTACGTAACCAAGCATGAGCTATCGTTTGAGACCAAAAGCAAGCCTAGAACTCCTGAAAATATATCAGCATATCACACCTGAAATATGAGAAAATCGATATTTCAAACTTATTTTTTCGCAGAACATAAGTAAACGTAGAGCGCGGAACTCCGCGGTTTTGGACGAAACCAAGCTTAAGCTATCATTTGAGACCAATAACAAGCCAATAACTCCTGAAAATATATCAGCATATCACACCTGAAATTTGAGAAAACTTAAATTTTCAGAATAAAAATTTTTTGGTAATAAAAAAGGCAGCACAGAGACGGGAACTTCGCGGTTTTCGATGAAGCCAAGCATGTGCTATCATTTGAGACCAATAACAAGCCAAGAACTCCTGAAAATATATAATCATATCACACCTAAAATTTGAGAAATTCGAAATTTCAGAGTTAATTTTTTTCGTTACAAAAAAGGCAGCACAGAGGCGGGAACTCCGCGGTTTGGAACTAATCTAAGCATGAGCTATCATGTAAGACTAAAAACAAGCCATAAACTCCTGAAAATATATCAGCATATCACACCTGAAATTTAAAAAAATTGAAATTTTCAGAATAAAATTTTTTCGTAATAAAAAAGGCAGCACAGAGAAGGGAACTTCGCGGTTTTCAACGAAAAGAAGATTGTCCTATCATTTGAGACCAATAACAAGCTAAGAACTCCTGTAAATATATCAGCATATCACTCCTAAAGTTTGAGAAAATCGAAATTTCAGATTTAATTTTTTTCGTTACAAAAAAGGCAGCACAGAGGCGGGAACTCCGCGGTTTGGAACTAATCTAAGCATGAGCTATCATTAAAGACTAAAAACAAGCCACAAACTCCTGAAAATATATCAGCATATCACACCTGAAATTTAAAAAAATTGAAATTTTCAGAATAAAAATTTTTCGTAATAATAAAGGCAGCACAGAGACGGGAACTCTGCGGTTTTGGACCAAACCAAGCTTGAGCTATCATTTGAGACCAATGACAAGCCAAGAACTCTTGAAAATATATCAGCATATCACACCTGATGTTTGAGAAAACTTAAATTTTCAGAATAAAAATTGTTTGGTAATAAAAAAGGTAGCACAGAGACGGGAACTTCGCGGTTTTCGACGAAACCAAGCTTGTGCTATCATTTGAGACCAATCACAAAACAAGAACTCCTGTTAATATATCAGCATACCACACCTAAAGATTGAGAAAATCGAAATTTCAGAGTTAATTTTTTTCGTTACAAAAAAGGCTGCACAGAGACGGGAACTTGAACTAATCTAAATATGATCTATCATTTAAGTTTAAAAAAAATCCTAGAACTCCTGAAAATATCTCAGCATATCACACTTGAAGTTTGAGAAAATTGAAATTTTTAGAGTAAATTTTTTTCGTAATAAAAAAGGCAGCACCGAGATGTAAACTCCGAGTTTTCACACTAAGCTAAGCATGAGCTATCATTTAAGACCAAAAATAAGCCTAGAACTCTTGAAAATATATCAGCATATCACACCTGTAGTTTGAGAAAATCTAAATTTCAGAGTAAATTTTTTCGTAATAAAAAAGGCAGCGCAGAGCCTGGAACTGCGTGGTTTTGTACGTAACCGAGCATTAGCTATCGTTTAAGACCAAAAACAAGCCTAGAACTCCTGAAAATATATCAGCATATCACACCTGAAATTTGAGAAAATCTATATTACAGAATAATTTTTTTCGTAATAAAAAAAGGCAGCGCAGAGCCAGAAACTGCAAGTTTTTGTACGTACCCGAGCATGCGCTATCGTTTGAGACTAAAAACAAGCCCCAAATTCCTGAAAATATATCAGCATATCACATCTTAAATTTGAGAAAATCGAAATTTCAGACTTATTTTTTTCATAGAACATAAGTACACTCAGAGCCAGGAACTACGCGGTTTTGTACGTAACCAAGCATGAGCTATCGTTTGAGACCAAAAGCAAGCCTAGAACTCCTGAAAATATATCAGCATATCACACCTGAAATATGAGAAAATCGATATTTCAAACTTATTTTTTCGCAGAACATAAGTAAACGTAGAGCGCGGAACTCCGCGGTTTTGGACGAAACCAAGCTTAAGCTATCATTTGAGACCAATAACAAGCCAATAACTCCTGAAAATATATCAGCATATCACACCTGAAATTTGAGAAAACTTAAATTTTCAGAATAAAAATTTTTTGGTAATAAAAAAGGCAGCACAGAGACGGGAACTTCGCGGTTTTGGACGAAGCCAAGCTTGAGCTATCATTTGAGACCAATGACAAGCCAAGAACTCCTGAAAATATATCAGCATATCACACCTGAAATTTGAGAAAACTTAAATTTTCAGAATAAAAATTGTTTGGTAATAAAAAAGGTAGCACAGAGACGGGAACTTCGCGGTTTTCGACGAAACCAAGCTTGTGCTATCATTTGAGACCAATCACAAAACAAGAACTCCTGTTAATATATCAGCATACCACACCTAAATATTGAGAAAATCGAAATTTCAGAGTTAATTTTTTTCGTTACACAAAAGGCTGCACAGAGACGGGAACTTGAACTAATCTAAATATGATCTATCATTTAAGTTTAAAAAAAATCCTAGAACTCCTGAAAATATCTCAGCATATCACACCTGAAGTTTGAGAAAATTGAAATTTTTAGAGTAAATTTTTTTCGTAATAAAAAAGGCAGCACCGAGATGTGAACTCCGGGTTTTTGCACTAAGCTAAGCATGAGCTATCATTTAAGACCAAAAATAAGCCTAGAACTCTTGAAAATATATCAGCATATCACACCTGTAGTTTGAAAAATTCTAAATTTCAGAGTAAATTTTTTCGTAATAAAAAAGGCAGCACCGAGATGTGAACTCCGAGTTTTCGCACTAAGCTAAGCATGAGCTATCATTTAAGACCAAAAATAAGCCTAGAACTCTTGAAAATATATCAGCATATCACACCTGTAGTTTGAGAAATTCTAAATTTCAGAGTAAATTTTTTCGTAATAAAAAAGGCAGCGCAGAGCCTGGAACTGCGTGGTTTTGTACGTAACCGAGCATTAGCTATCGTTTAAGACCAAAAACAAGCCTAGAACTCCTGAAAACATATCAGCATATCACACCTGATGTTTGAGAAAACTTAAATTTTCAGAATAAAAATTGTTTGGTAATAAAAAAGGTAGCACAGAGACGGGAACTTCGCGGTTTTCGATGAAACCAAGCTTGTGCTATCATTTGAGACCAATCACAAAACAAGAACTCCTGTTAATATATCAGCATACCACACCTAAAGATTGAGAAAATCGAAATTTCAGAGTTAATTTTTTTCGTTACAAAAAAGGCTGCACAGAGACGGGAACTTGAACTAATCTAAATATGATCTATCATTTAAGTTTAAAAAGAATCCTAGAACTCCTGAAAATATCTCAGCATATCACACCTGAAGTTTGAGAAAATTGAAATTTTTAGAGTAAATTTTTTTCGTAATAAAAAAGGCAGCACCGAGATGTGAACTCCGGGTTTTTGCACTAAGCTAAGCATGAGCTATCATTTAAGACCAAAAATAAGCCTAGAACTCTTGAAAATATATCAGCATATCACACCTGTAGTTTGAGAAATTCTAAATTTCAGAGTAAATTTTTTCGTAATAAAAAAGGCAGGACCGAGATGTGAACTCCGAGTTTTCGCACTAAGCTAAGCATGAGCTATCATTTAAGACCAAAAATAAGCCTAGAACTCTTGAAAATATATCAGCATATCACACCTGTAGTTTGAGAAATTCTAAATTTCAGAGTAAATTTTTTCGTAATAAAAAAGGCAGCGCAGAGCCTGGAACTGCGTGGTTTTGTACGTAGCCGAGCATTAGCTATCGTTTAAGACCAAAAACAAGCCTAGAACTCCTGAAAATATATCAGCATATCACACCTGAAATTTGAGAAAATCTAAATTACAGAGTAATTTTTTTCGTAATAAAAAAAGGCAGCGCAGAGCCAGAAACTGCAAGTTTTTGTACGTAACCGAGCATAAGCTATCGTTTGAGACTAAAAACAAGCCCCAAATTCCTGAAAATATATCAGCATATCACATCTTAAATTTGAGAAAATCGAAATTTCAGACTTATTTTTTTCATAGAACATAAGTACACTCAGAGCCAGGAACTACGCGGTTTTGTACGTAACCAAGCATGAGCTATCGTTTGAGATCAAAAGCAAGCCTAGAACTCCTGAAAATATATCAGCATATCACACCTGAAATATGAGAAAATCGATATTTCAAACTTATTTTTTCGCAGAACATAAGTAAACGTAGAGCGCGGAACTCCGCGGTTTTGGACGAAACCAAGCTTAAGCTATCATTTGAGACCAATAACAAGCCAATAACTCCTGAAAATATATCAGCATATCACACCTGAAATTTGAGAAAACTTAAATTTTCAGAATAAAAATTTTCACACCTAAAGTTTGAGAAATTCGAAATTTCAGAGTTAATTTTTTTCGTTACAAAAAAGGCAGCACAGAGGCGGGAACTCCGCGGTTTGGAACTAATCTAAGCATGAGCTATCATTTAAGACTAAAAACAAGCCATAAACTCCTGAAAATATATCAGCATATCACACCTGAAATTTAAAAAAATTGAAATTTTCAGAATAAAATTTTTTCGTAATAAAAAAGGCAGCACAGAGAAGGGAACTTCGCGGTTTTCGACGAAACCAAGATTGTCCTATCATTTGAGACCAATAACAAGCTCAGAACTCCTGTAAGTATATCAGCATATCACTCCTAAAATTTGAGGAAATCGAAATTTCAGATTTAATTTTTTTCGTTACAAAAAAGGCAGCACAGAGGCGGGAACTCCGCGGTTTGGAACTAATCTAAGCATGAGCTATCATTTAAGACTAAAAACAAGCCATAAACTCCTGAAAATATATCAGCATATCACACCTGAAATTTAAAAAAATTGAAATTTTCAGAATAAAAATTTTTCGTAATAAAAAAGGCAGCACAGAGACGGGAACTCCGCGGTTTTGGACGAAACCAAGCTTGAGCTATCATTTGAGACCAATGACAAGCCAAGAACTCCTGAAAATATATCAGCATATCACACCTGATGTTTGAGAAAACTTAAATTTTCAGATTAAAAATTGTTTGGTAATAAAAAAGGTAGCACAGAAACGGGAACTTCGCGGTTTTCGACGAAACCAAGCTTGTGCTATCATTTGAAACCAATCACAAAACAAGAACTCCTGTTAATATATCAGCATACCACACCTAAAGATTGAGAAAATCGAAATTTCAGAGTTAATTTTTTTCGTTACAAAAAAGGCTGCACAGGGACGGGAACTTGAACTAATCTAAATATGATCTATCATTTAAGTTTAAAAAAAATCCTAGAACTCCTGAAAATATCTCAGCATATCACACCTGAAATTTGAGAAAATTGAAATTTTTAGAGTAAATTTTTTTCGTAATAAAAAAGGCAGCACCGAGATGTGAACTCCGAGTTTTCGCACTAAGCTAAGCATGAGCTATCATTTAAGACCAAAAATAAGCCTAGAACTCTTGAAACTATATCAGCATATCACACCTGTAGTTTGAGAAAATCTAAATTTCAGAGTAAATTTTTTCGTAATAAAAAAGGCAGCGCAGAGCCTGGAACTGCGTGGTTTTGTTCGTAACCGAGCATTAGCTATCGTTTAAGACCAAAAACAAGCCTAGAACTCCTGAAAATATATCAGCATATCACACCTGAAATTTGAGAAAATCTATATTACAGAATAATTTTTTTCGTAATAAAAAAAGGCAGCGCAGAGCCAGAACCTGCAAGTTTTTGTACGTAACCGAGCATAAGCTATCGTTTGAGACTAAAAACAAGCCCCAAATTCCTGAAAATATATCAGCATATCACATCTTAAATTTGAGAAAATCGAAATTTCAGACTTATTTTTTTCATAGAACATAAGTACACTCAGAGCCAGGAACTACGCGGTTTTGTACGTAACCAAGCATGAGCTATCGTTTGAGACCAAAAGCAAGCCTAGAACTCCTGAAAATATATCAGCATATCACACCTGAAATATGAGAAAATCGATATTTCAAACTTATTTTTTCGCAGAACATAAGTAAACGTAGAGCGCGGAACTCCGCGGTTTTGGACGAAACCAAGCTTAAGCTATCATTTGAGACCAATAACAAGCCAATAACTCCTGAAAATATATCAGCATATCACACCTGAAATTTGAGAAAACTTAAATTTTCAGAATAAAAATTTTTTGGTAATAAAAAAGGCAGCACAGAGACGGGAACTTCGCGGTTTTGGACGAAACCAAGCTTGAGCTATCATTTGAGACCAATGACAAGCCAAGAACTCCTGAAAATATATCAGCATATCACACCTGAAATTTGAGAAAACTTAAATTTTCAGAATAAAAATTGTTTGGTAATAAAAAAGGTAGCACAGAGACGGGAACTTCGCGGTTTTCGACGAAACCAAGCTTGTGCTATCATTTGAGACCAATCACAAAACAAGAACTCCTGTTAATATATCAGCATGCCACACCTAAATATTGAGAAAATCGAAATTTCAGAGTTAATTTTTTTCGTTACAAAAAAGGCTGCACAGAGACGGGAACTTGAACTAATCTAAATATGATCTATCATTTAAGTTTAAAAAAAATACTAGAACTCCTGAAAATATCTCAGCATATCACACCTGAAGTTTGAGAATATTGAAATTTTTAGAGTAAATTTTTTTCGTAATAAAAAAGGCAGCACCGAGATGTGAACTCCGGGTTTTTGCACTAAGCTAAGCATGAGCTATCATTTAAGACCAAAAATAAGCCTAGAACTCTTGAAAATATATCAGCATATCACACCTGTAGTTTGAGAAATTCTAAATTTCAGAGTAAATTTTTTCGTAATAAAAAAGGCAGCACCGAGATGTGAACTCCGAGTTTTCGCACTAAGCTAAGCATGAGCTATCATTTAAGACCAAAAATAAGCCTAGAACTCTTGAAAATATATCAGCATATCACACCTGTAGTTTGAGAAATTCTAAATTTCAGAGTAAATTTTTTCGTAATAAAAAAGGCAGCGCAGAGCCTGGAACTGCGTGGTTTTGTACGTAACCGAGCATTAGCTATCGTTTAAGACCAAAAACAAGCCTAGAACTCCTGAAAATATATCAGCATATCACACCTGAAATTTGAGAGAATCTAAATTACAGAGTAATTTTTTTCGTAATAAAAAAAGGCAGCGCAGAGCCAGAAACTGCAAGTTTTTGTACGAAACCGAGCATAAGCTATCGTTTGAGACTAAAATCTAGCCCCAAATTCCTGAAAATATATCAGCATATCACACCTGAAATATGAGAAAATCGATATTTCAAACTTATTTTTTCGCAGAACATAAGTAAACGTAGAGCGCGGAACTCCGCGGTTTTGGACGAAACCAAGCTTAAGCTATCATTTGAGACCAATAACAAGCCAATAAGTCCTGAAAATATATCAGCATATCACACCTGAAATTTGAGAAAACTTAAATTTTCAGAATAAAAATTTTTTGGTAATAAAAAAGGCAGCACAGAGACGGGAACTTCGCGGTTTTCGATGAAGCCAAGCATGTGCTATCATTTGAGACCAATAACGAGCCAAGAACTCCTGAAAATATATCAGCATATCACACCTCAAGTTTGAGAAATTCGAAATTTCCGAGTTAATTTTTTTCGTTACAAAAAGGCAGCACAGAGGCGGGAACTATGCGGTTTTGAACTAATCTAAGCATGAGCTATCATTTAAGACTAAAAACAAGCCATAAACTCCTGAAAATATAGCAGCATATCACACCTGAAATTTAAGAAAATTGAAATTTTCAGAATAAAATTTTTACGTAATAAAAAAGGCAGCACAGAGAAAACTACTTCGCGGTTTTCGACGAAACCAAGATTGTCCTATCATTTGAGACCAATAACAAGCTAAGAACTCCTGAAAATATATCAGCATATCACTCCTAAAGTTTGAGAAAATCGAAATTTCAGAGTTAATTTTTTTCGTTACAAAAAAGGCAGCACAGAGGCGGGAACTCCGCGGTTTGGAACTAATCTAAGCATGAGCTATCATTTAAGACTAGAAAGAAGCCATAAACTCCTGAAAATATATCAGCATATCACACCTGAAATTTAAGAAAATTGAAATTTTCAGAATAAAATTTTTTCGTAATAAAAAAGGCAGCACAGAGACGGGAACTCCGCGGTTTTGGACGAAACCAAGCTTGTGCTATCATTTAAGACCAATGACAAGCCAAGAACTCCTGAAAATATATCAGCATATCACACCTGATGTTTGAGAAAACTTAAATTTTCAGAATAAAAATTGTTTGGTAATAAAAAAGGTAGCACAGAGACGGGAACTTCGCGGTTTTCGACGAAACCAAGCTTGTGCTATCATTTGAGACCAATAACAAGCTAAGAACTCCTGTAAATATATCAGCATATCACTCCTAAAATTTAAGAAAATCGAAATTTAAGAGTTAATTTTTTTCGTTACAAAAAAGGCAGCACAGCGGCGGGAACTCCGCGGTTTGGAACTAATCTAAGCATGAGCTATCATTTAAGACTAGAAAGAAGCCATAAACTCCTGAAAATATATCAGCATATCACACCTGAAATTTAAGAAAATTGAAATTTTCAGAATAAAATTTTTTCGTAATAAAAAAGGCAGCACAGAGACGGGAACTCCGCGGTTTTGGACGAAACCAAGCTTGAGCTATCATTTGAGACCAATGACAAGCCAAGAACTCCTGAAAATATCTCAGCATATCACACCTGAAGTTTGAGAAAATTGAAATTTTTAGAGTAAATTTTTTTGGTATAAAAAAGGCAGCACCGAGATGTGAACTCCAAGTTTTCGCACTAAGCTAAGCATGAGCTATCATTTAAGACCAAAAATAAGCCTAGAACTCTTGAAAATATATCAGCATATTACACCTGTAGTTTGAGAAAATCTAAATTTCAGAGTAAATTTTTTCGTAATAAAAAAGGCAGCGCAGAGCCTGGAACTGCGTGGTTTTGTACGTAACCGAGCATTAGCTATCGTTTAAGACCAAAAACAAGCCTAGAACTCCTGAAAATATATCAGCATATCACACCTGAAATTTGAGAAAATCTAAATTACAGAGTAATTTTTTTCGTAATAAAAAAAGGCAGCGCAGAGCCAGAAACTGCAAGTTTTTGTACGTAACCGAGCATAAGCTATCGTTTGAGACTAAAAACAAGCCCCAAATTCCTGAAAATATATCAGCATATCACATCTTAAATTTATAGAAAATCGAAATTTCAGACTTATTTTTTTCATAGAACATAAGTACATTCGGAGCCAGGAACTACGCGGTTTTGTACGTAACCAAGCATGAGCTATCGTTTGAGACCAAAAGCAAGCCTAGAACTCCTGAAAATAAATCAGCATATCACACCTGAAATATGAGAAAATCGATATTTCAAACTTATTTTTTCGCAGAACATAAGTAAACGTAGAGCGCGGAACTCCGCGGTTTTGGACGAAACCAAGCTTAAGCTATCATTTGAGACCAATAACAAGCCAATAAGTCCTGAAAATATATCAGCATATCACACCTGAAATTTGAGAAAACTTAAATTTTCAGATTAAAAATTTTTTGGTAATAAAAAAGGCAGCACAGAGACGGGAACTTCGCGGTTTTCGATGAAGCCAAGCATGTGCTATCATTTGAGACCAATAACAAGCCAAGAACTCCTGAAAATATATCAGCATATCACACCTAAAGTTTGAGAAATTCGAAATTTCCGAGTTAATTTTTTTCGTTACAAAAAAGGCAGCACAGAGGCGGGAACTCCGCGGTTTGGAACTAATCTAAGCATGAGCTATCATTTAAGACTAGAAAGAAGCCATAAACTCCTGAAAATATATCAGCATATCACACCTGAAATTTAAGAAAATTGAAATTTTCAGAATAAAATTTTTTCGTACTAAAAAAGGCAGCACAGAGACGGGAACTCCGCGGTTTTGGACGAAACCAAGCTTGAGCTATCATTTAAGACCAATGACAAGCCAAGAACTCCTGAAAATATCTCAGCATATCACACCTGAAGTTTGAGAAAATTGAAATTTTTAGAGTAAATTTTTTTCGTAATAAAAAAGGCAGCACCGAGATGTGAACTCCGAGTTTTCGCACTAAGCTAAGCATGAGCTATCATTTAAGACCAAAAATAAGCCTAGAACTCTTGAAAATATATCAGCATATTACACCTGTAGTTTGAGAAAATCTAAATTTCAGAGTAAATTTTTTCGTAATAAAAAAGGCAGCGCAGAGCCTGGAACTGCATGGTTTTGTACGTATCCGAGCATTAGCTATCGTTTATGACCAAAAAGAAGCCTAGAACTCCTGAAAATATATCAGCATATCACACCTGAAATTTGAGAAAATCTAAATTACAGAGTAATTTTTTTCGTAATAAAAAAAGGCAGCGCAGAGCCAGAAACTGCAAGTTTTTGTACGTAACCGAGCATAAGCTATCGTTTGAGACTAAAAACAAGCCCCAAATTCCTGAAAATATATCAGCATATCACATCTTAAATTTGAGAAAATCGAAATTTCAGACTTATTTTTTTCATAGAACATAAGTACATTCGGAGCCAGGAACTACGCGGTTTTGTACGTAACCAAGCATGAGCTATCGTTTGAGACCAAAAGCAAGCCTAGAACTCCTGAAAATATATCAGCATATCACACCTGAAATATGAGAAAATCGATATTTCAAACTTATTTTTTCGCAGAACATAAGTAAACGTAGAGCGCGGAACTCCGCGGTTTTGGACGAAACCAAGCTTAAGCTATCATTTGAGACCAATAACAAGCCAATAACTCCTGAAAATATATCAGCATATCACACCTGAAATTTGAGAAAACTTAAATTTTCAGAATAAAAATTTTTTGGTAATAAAAAAGGCAGCACAGAGACGGGAACTTCGCGGTTTACGATGAAGCCAAGCATGTGCTATCATTTGATACCAATAACAAGCTAAGAACTCCTGAAAATATATCAGCATATCACTCCTAAAATTTGAGAAAATCGAAATTTCAGAGTTAATTTTTTTCGTTACAAAAAAGGCAGCACAGAGGCGGGTACTCCGCGGTTTGGAACTAATCTAAGCATGAGCTATCATTTAAGACTAAAAACAAGCCATAAACTCCTGAAAATATAACAGCATATCACACCTGAAATTTAAGAAAATTGAAATTTTCAGAATAAAATTTTTTCGTAATAAAAAAGGCAGCACAGAGACGGGACCTCCGCGGTTTTCGACGAAACCAAGCTTGTGCTATCATTTGAGACCAATCACAAAACAAGAACTCCTGTTAATATATCAGCATACCACACCTAAAGATTGAGAAAATCGAAATTTCAGAGTTAATTTTTTTCGTTACAAAAAAGGCTGCACAGAGACGGGAACTTGAACTAATCTAAATATGATCTATCATTTAAGTTTAAAAAAAATCCTAGAACTCCTGAAAATATCTCAGCATATCACACCTGAAGTTTGAGAAAATTGAAATTTTTAGAGTAAATTTTTTTCGTAATAAAAAAGGCAGCACCGAGATGTGAACTCCGAGTTTTCGCACTAAGCTAAGCATGAGCTATCATTTAAGACCAAAAATAAGCCTAGAACTCTTGAAAATATATCAGAATATCACACCTGTAGTTTGAGAAATTCTAAATTTCAGAGTAAATTTTTTCGTAATAAAAAAGGCAGCGCAGAGCCTGGAACTGCGTGGTTCTGTACGTAGCCGAGCATTAGCTATCGTTTAAGACCAAAAACAAGCCTAGAACTCCTGAAAATATATCAGCATATCACACCTGAAATTTGAGAAAATCTAAATTACAGAGTAATTTTTTTCGTAATAAAAAAAGGCAGCGCAGAGCCAGAAACTGCAAGTTTTTGTACGTAACTGAGCATAAGCTATCGTTTCAGACTAAAACCAAGCCCCAAATTCCTGAAAATATATCAGCATATCACATCTTAAATTTGAGAAAATCGAAATTTCAGACTTATTTTTTTCATAGAACATAAGTACACTCAGAGCCAGGAACTACGCGGTTTTGTACGTAACCAAGCATGAGCTATCGTTTGAGACCAAAAGCAAGCCTAGAACTCCTGAAAATATATCAGCATATCACACCTGAAATATGAGAAAATCGATATTTCAAACTTATTTTTTCGCAGAACATAAGTAAACGTAGAGCGCGGAACTCCGCGGTTTTGGACGAAACCAAGCTTAAGCTATCATTTGAGACCAATAACAAGCCAATAACTCCTGAAAATATATCAGCATATCACACCTGAAATTTGAGAAAACTTAAATTTTCAGAATAAACATTTTTCGTAATAAAAAAGGCAGCACAGAGACGGGAACTCCGCGGTTTTGGACGAAACCAAGCTTGAGCTATCATTTGAGACCAATGACAAGCCAAGAACTCCTGAAAATATATCAGCATATCACACCTGATGTTTGAGAAAACTTAAATTTTCAGAATAAAAATTGTTTGGTAATAAAAAAGGTAGCACAGAGACGGGAACTTCGCGGTTTTCGACGAAACCAAGCTTGTGCTATCATTTGAGACCAATCACAAAACAAGAACTCCTGTTAATATATCAGCATACCACACCTAAAGATTGAGAAAATCGAAATTTCAGAGTTAATTTTTTTCGTTACAAAAAAGGCTGCACAGAGACGGGAACTTGAACTAATCTAAATATGATCTATCATTTAAGTTTAAAAAAAATCCTAGAACTCCTGAAAATATCTCAGCATATCACACCTGAAGTTTGAGAAAATTGAAATTTTTAGAGTAAATTTTTTTCGTAATAAAAAAGGCAGCACCGAGATGTGAACTCCGAGTTTTCGCACTAAGCTAAGCATGAGCTATCATTTAAGACCAAAAATAAGCCTAGAACTCTTGAAAGTATATCAGCATATCACACCTGTAGTTTGAGAAAATCTAAATTTCAGAGTAAATTTTTTCGTAATAAAAAAGGCAGCGCAGAGCCTGGAACTGCGTGGTTTTGTTCGTAACCGAGCATTAGCTATCGTTTAAGACCAAAAACAAGCCTAGAACTCCTGAAAATATATCAGCATATCACACCTGAAATTTGAGAAAATCTATATTACAGAATAATTTTTTTCGTAATAAAAAAAGGCAGCGCAGAGCCAGAACCTGCAAGTTTTTGTACGAAACCGAGCATAAGCTATCGTTTGAGACTAAAAACTAGCCCCAAATTCCTGAAAATATATCAGCATATCACATCTTAAATTTGAGAAAATCTAAATTTCAGACTTATTTTTTTCATAGAACATAAGTACACTCAGAGCCAGGAACTACGCGGTTTTGTACGTAACCAAGCATGAGCTATCGTTTGAGACCAAAAGCAAGCCTAGAACTCCTGAAAATATATCAGCATATCACACCTGAAATATGAGAAAATCGATATTTCAAACTTATTTTTTCGCAGAACATAAGTAAACGTAGAGCGCGGAACTCCGCGGTTTTGGACGAAACCAAGCTTAAGCTATCATTTGAGACCAATAACAAGCCAATAAGTCCTGAAAATATATCAGCATATCACACCTGAAATTTGAGAAAACTTAAATTTTCAGAATAAAAATTTTTTGGTAATAAAAAAGGCAGCACAGAGACGGGAACTTCGCGGTTTTCGATGAAGCCAAGCATGTGCTATCATTTGAGACCAATAACAAGCCAAGAACTCCTGAAAATATATCAGCATATCACACCTAAAATTTGAGAAATTCGAAATTTCCGAGTTAATTTTTTTCGTTACAAAAAGGCAGCACAGAGGCGGGAACTATGCGGTTTTGAACTAATCTAAGCATGAGCTATCATTTAAGACTAAAAACAAGCCATAAACTCCTGAAAATATATCAGCATATCACACCTGAAATTTAAAAAAATTGAAATTTTCAGAATAAAATTTTTTCGTAATAAAAAAGGCAGCACAGAGAAGGGAACTTCGCGGTTTTCGACGAAACCAAGATTGTCCTATCATTTGAGACCAATAACAAGCTAAGAACTCCTGTAAATATATCAGCATATCACTCCTAAAATTTAAGAAAATCGAAATTTAAGAGTTAATTTTTTTCGTTACAAAAAAGGCAGCACAGCGGCGGGAACTCCGCGGTTTGGAACTAATCTAAGCATGAGCTATCATTTAAGACTAGAAAGAAGCCATAAACTCCTGAAAATATATCAGCATATCACACCTGAAATTTAAGAAAATTGAAATTTTCAGAATAAAATTTTTTCGTAATAAAAAAGGCAGCACAGAGACGGGAACTCCGCGGTTTTGGACGAAACCAAGCTTGAGCTATCATTTGAGACCAATGACAAGCCAAGAACTCCTGAAAATATCTCAGCATATCACACCTGAAGTTTGAGAAAATTGAAATTTTTAGAGTAAATTTTTTTGGTATAAAAAAGGCAGCACCGAGATGTGAACTCCAAGTTTTCGCACTAAGCTAAGCATGAGCTATCATTTAAGACCAAAAATAAGCCTAGAACTCTTGAAAATATATCAGCATATTACACCTGTAGTTTGAGAAAATCTAAATTTCAGAGTAAATTTTTTCGTAATAAAAAAGGCAGCGCAGAGCCTGGAACTGCGTGGTTTTGTACGTAACCGAGCATTAGCTATCGTTTAAGACCAAAAACAAGCCTAGAACTCCTGAAAATATATCAGCATATCACACCTGAAATTTGAGAAAATCTAAATTACAGAGTAATTTTTTTCGTAATAAAAAAAGGCAGCGCAGAGCCAGAAACTGCAAGTTTTTGTACGTAACCGAGCATAAGCTATCGTTTGAGACTAAAAACAAGCCCCAAATTCCTGAAAATATATCAGCATATCACATCTTAAATTTATAGAAAATCGAAATTTCAGACTTATTTTTTTCATAGAACATAAGTACACTCAGTGCCAGGAACTACGCGGTTTTGTACGTAACCAAGCATGAGCTATCGTTTGAGACCAAAAGCAAGCCTATAACTCCTGAAAATATATCAGCATATCACACCTGAAATATGAGAAAATCGATATTTCAAACTTATTTTTTCGCAGAACATAAGTAAACGTAGAGCGCGGAACTCCGCGGTTTTGGACGAAACCAAGCTTAAGCTATCATTTGAGACCAATAACAAGCCAATAACTCCTGAAAATATATCAGCATATCACACCTGAAATTTGAGAAAACTTAAATTTTCAGAATAAAAATTTTTTGGTAATAAAAAAGGCAGCACAGAGACGGGAACTTCGCGGTTTTCGATGAAGCCAAGCATGTGCTATCATTTGATACCAATAACAAGCTAAGAACTCCTGAAAATATATCAGCATATCACTCCTAAAATTTGAGAAAATCGAAATTTCAGAGTTAATTTTTTTCGTTACAAAAAAGGCAGCACAGAGGCGGGTACTCCGCGGTTTGGAACTAATCTAAGCATGAGCTATCATTTTAGACTAAAAACAAGCCATAAACTCCTGAAAATATATCAGCATATCACACCTGAAATTTAAGAAAATTGAAATTTTCAGAATAAAATTTTTACGTAATAAAAAAGGCAGCACAGAGAAAATAACTTCGCGGTTTTCGACGAAACCAAGATTGTCCTATCATTTGAGACCAATAACAAGCTAAGAACTCCTGAAAATATATCAGCATATCACACCTGAAATTTGAGAAAACTTAAATTTTCAGAATAAAAATTTTTCGTATTAAAAAAGGCAGCACAGAGACGGGAACTCCGCGGTTTTGGACGAAACCAAGCTTGAGCTATCATTTGAGACCAATGACAAGCCAAGAACTCCTGAAAATATATCAGCATATCACACCTGATGTTTGAGAAAACTTAAATTTTCAGAATAAAAATTGTTTGGTAATAAAAAAGGTAGCACAGAGACGGGAACTTCGCGGTTTTCGACGAAACCAAGCTTGTGCTATCATTTGAGACCAATCACAAAACAAGAACTCCTGTTAATATATCAGCATACCACACCTAAAGATTGAGAAAATCGAAATTTCAGAGTTAATTTTTTTCGTTACAAAAAAGGCTGCACAGAGACGGGAACTTGAACTAATCTAAATATGATCTATCATTTAAGTTTAAAAAAAATCCTAGAACTCCTGAAAATATCTCAGCATATCACACCTGAAGTTTGAGAAAATTGAAATTTTTAGAGTAAATTTTTTTCGTAATAAAAAAGGCAGCACCGAGATGTGAACTCCGAGTTTTCGCACTAAGCTAAGCATGAGCTATCATTTAAGACCAAAAATAAGCCTAGAACTCTTGAAAATATATCAGAATATCACACCTGTAGTTTGAGAAATTCTAAATTTCAGAGTAAATTTTTTCGTAATAAAAAAGGCAGCGCAGAGCCTGGAACTGCGTGGTTCTGTACGTAGCCGAGCATTAGCTATCGTTTAAGACCAAAAACAAGCCTAGAACTCCTGAAAATATATCAGCATATCACACCTGAAATTTGAGAAAATCTAAATTACAGAGTAATTTTTTTCGTAATAAAAAAAGGCAGCGCAGAGCCAGAAACTGCAAGTTTTTGTACGTAACTGAGCATAAGCTATCGTTTCAGACTAAAACCAAGCCCCAAATTCCTGAAAATATATCAGCATATCACATCTTAAATTTGAGAAAATCGAAATTTCAGACTTATTTTTTTCATAGAACATAAGTACACTCAGAGCCAGGAACTACGCGGTTTTGTACGTAACCAAGCATGAGCTATCGTTTGAGACCAAAAGCAAGCCTAGAACTCCTGAAAATATATCAGCATATCACACCTGAAATATGAGAAAATCGATATTTCAAACTTATTTTTTCGCAGAACATAAGTAAACGTAGAGCGCGGAACTCCGCGGTTTTGGACGAAACCAAGCTTAAGCTATCATTTGAGACCAATAACAAGCCAATAACTCCTGAAAATATATCAGCATATCACACCTGAAATTTGAGAAAACTTAAATTTTCAGAATAAAAATTTTTCGTAATAAAAAAGGCAGCACAGAGACGGGAACTCCGCGGTTTTGGACGAAACCAAGCTTGAGCTATCATTTGAGACCAATGACAAGCCAAGAACTCCTGAAAATATATCAGCATATCACACCTGATGTTTGAGAAAACTTAAATTTTCAGAATAAAAATTGTTTGGTAATAAAAAAGGTAGCACAGAGACGGGAACTTCGCGGTTTTCGACGAAACCAAGCTTGTGCTATCATTTGAGACCAATCACAAAACAAGAACTCCTGTTAATATATCAGCATACCACACCTAAAGATTGAGAAAATCGAAATTTCAGAGTTAATTTTTTTCGTTACAAAAAAGGCTGCACAGAGACGGGAACTTGAACTAATCTAAATATGATCTATCATTTAAGTTTAAAAAAAATCCTAGAACTCCTGAAAATATCTCAGCATATCACACCTGAAGTTTGAGATAATTGAAATTTTTAGAGTAAATTTTTTTCGTAATAAAAAAGGCAGCACCGAGATGTGAACTCCGAGTTTTCGCACTAAGCTAAGCATGAGCTATCATTTAAGACCAAAAATAAGCCTAGAACTCTTGAAACTATATCAGCATATCACACCTGTAGTTTGAGAAAATCTAAATTTCAGAGTAAATTTTTTCGTAATAAAAAAGGCAGCGCAGAACCTGGAACTGCGTGGTTTTGTTCGTAACCGAGCATTAGCTATCGTTTAAGACCAAAAACAAGCCTAGAACTCCTGAAAATATATCAGCATATCACACCTGAAATTTGAGAAAATCTATATTACAGAATAATTTTTTTCGTAATAAAAAAAGGCAGCGCAGAGCCAGAACCTGCAAGTTTTTGTACGAAACCGAGCATAAGCTATCGTTTGAGACTAAAAACTAGCCCCAAATTCCTGAAAATATATCAGCATATCACATCTTAAACTTGAGAAAATCTAAATTTCAGACTTATTTTTTTCATAGAACATAAGTACACTCAGAGCCAGGAACTACGCGGTTTTGTACGTAACCAAGCATGAGCTATCGTTTGAGACCAAAAGCAAGCCTAGAACTCCTGAAAATCGATATTTCAAACTTATTTTTTCGCAGAACATAAGTAAACGTAGAGCGCGGAACTCCGCGGTTTTGGACGAAACCAAGCTTAAGCTATCATTTGAGACCAATAACAAGCCAATAAGTCCTGAAAATATATCAGCATATCACACCTGAAATTTGAGAAAACTTAAATTTTCAGAATAAAAATTTTTTGGTAATAAAAAAGGCAGCACAGAGACGGGAACTTCGCGGTTTTCGATGAAGCCAAGCATGTGCTATCATTTGAGACCAATAACAAGCCAAGAACTCCTGAAAATATATCAGCATATCACACCTAAAGTTTGAGAAATTCGAAATTTCCGAGTTAATTTTTTTCGTTACAAAAAGGCAGCACAGAGGCGGGAACTATGCGGTTTTGAACTAATCTAAGCATGAGCTATCATTTAAGACTAAAAACAAGCCATAAACTCCTGAAAATATATCAGCATATCACACCTGAAATTTAAGAAAATTGAAATTTACAGAATAAAATTTTTACGTAATAAAAAAGGCAGCACAGAGAAGGGAACTTCGCGGTTTTCGACGAAACCAAGATTGTCCTATCATTTGAGACCACTAACAAGCTCAGAACTCCTGTAAATATATTAGCATATCACTCCTAAAATTTGAGAAAATCGAAATTTAAGATTTAATTTTTTTCGTTACAAAAAAGGCAGCACAGAGGCGGGAACTCCGCGGTTTGGAACTAATCTAAGCATGAGCTATCATTTAAGACTAAAAACAAGCCATAAACTCCTGAAAATATATCAGCATATCACACCTGAAATTTAAAAAAATTGAAATTTTCAGAATAAAAATTTTTCGTAATAAAAAAGGCAGCACAGAGACGGGAACTCCGCGGTTTTGGACGAAACCAAGCTTGAGCTATCATTTGAGACCAATGACAAGCCATGAACTCCTGAAAATATATCAGCATATCACACCTGATGTTTGAGAAAACTTAAATTTTCAGAATAAAAATTGTTTGGTAATAAAAAAGGTAGCACAGAGACGGGAACTTCGCGGTTTTCGACGAAACCAAGCTTGTGCTATCATTTGAGACCAATCACAAAACAAGAACTCCTGTTAATATATCAGCATACCACACCTAAAGATTGAGAAAATCGAAATTTCAGAGTTAATTTTTTTCGTTACAAAAAAGGCTGCACAGAGACGGGAACTTGAACTAATCTAAATATGATCTATCATTTAAGTTTAAAAAAAATCCTAGAACTCCTGAAAATATCTCAGCATATCACACCTGAAGTTTGAGAAAATTGAAATTTTTAGAGTAAATTTTTTTCGTAATAAAAAGGCAGCACCGAGATGTGAACTCCGGGATTTTGCACTAAGCTAAGCATGAGCTATCATTTAAGACCAAAAATAAGCCAAGAACTCTTGAAAATATATCAGCATATCACACCTGTAGTTTGAGAAATTCTAAATTTCAGAGTAAATTTTTTCGTAATAAAAAAGGCAGCACCGAGATGTGAACTCCGAGTTTTCGCACTAAGCTAAGCATGAGCTATCATTTAAGACCAAAAATAAGCCTAGAACTCTTGAAAATATATCAGCATATCACACCTGAAATTTGAGAAAATCTAAATTACAGAGTAATTTTTTTCGTAATAAAAAAAGGCAGCGCAGAGCCAGAAACTGCAAGTTTTTGTACGTAACCGAGCATAAGCTATCGTTTGAGACTAAAAACAAGCCCCAAATTCCTGAAAATATATCAGCATATCACATCTTAAATTTGAGAAAATCGAAATTTCAGACTTATTTTTTCATAGAACATAAGTACACTCAGAGCCAGGAACTACGCGGTTTTGTACGTAACCAAGCATGAGCTATCGTTTGAGACCAAAAGCAAGCCTAGAACTCCTGAAAATATATCAGCATATCACACCTGAAATATGAGAAAATCGATATTTCAAACTTATTTTTTCGCAGAACATAAGTAAACGTAGAGCGCGGAACTCCGCGGTTTTGGACGAAACCAAGCTTAAGCTATCATTTGAGACCAATAACAAGCCAATAACTCCTGAAAATATATCAGCATATCACACCTGAAATTTGAGAAAACTTAAATTTTCAGAATAAAAATTTTTTGGTAATAAAAAAGGCAGCACAGAGACGGGAACTTCGCGGTTTTCGATGAAGCCAAGCATGTGCTATCATTTGAGACCAATAACAAGCCAAGAACTCCTGAAAATATATAATCATATCACACCTAAAATTTGAGAAATTCGAAATTTCAGAGTTAATTTTTTTCGTTACAAAAAAGGCAGCACAGAGGCGGGAACTCCGCGGTTTGGAACTAATCTAAGCATGAGCTATCATGTAAGACTAAAAACAAGCCATAAACTCCTGAAAATATATCAGCATATCACACCTGAAATTTAAAAAAATTGAAATTTTCAGAATAAAATTTTTTCGTAATAAAAAAGGCAGCACAGAGAAGGGAACTTCGCGGTTTTCAACGAAAAGAAGATTGTCCTATCATTTGAGACCAATAACAAGCTAAGAACTCCTGTAAATATATCAGCATATCACTCCTAAAGTTTGAGAAAATCGAAATTTCAGATTTAATTTTTTTCGTTACAAAAAAGGCAGCACAGAGGCGGGAACTCCGCGGTTTGGAACTAATCTAAGCATGAGCTATCATTAAAGACTAAAAACAAGCCACAAACTCCTGAAAATATATCAGCATATCACACCTGAAATTTAAAAAAATTGAAATTTTCAGAATAAAAATTTTTCGTAATAATAAAGGCAGCACAGAGACGGGAACTCCGCGGTTTTGGACCAAACCAAGCTTGAGCTATCATTTGAGACCAATGACAAGCCAAGAACTCTTGAAAATATATCAGCATATCACACCTGATGTTTGAGAAAACTTAAATTTTCAGAATAAAAATTGTTTGGTAATAAAAAAGGTAGCACAGAGACGGGAACTTCGCGGTTTTCGACGAAACCAAGCTTGTGCTATCATTTGAGACCAATCACAAAACAAGAACTCCTGTTAATATATCAGCATACCACACCTAAAGATTGAGAAAATCGAAATTTCAGAGTTAATTTTTTTCGTTACAAAAAAGGCTGCACAGAGACGGGAACTTGAACTAATCTAAATATGATCTATCATTTAAGTTTAAAAAAAATCCTAGAACTCCTGAAAATATCTCAGCATATCACACTTGAAGTTTGAGAAAATTGAAATTTTTAGAGTAAATTTTTTTCGTAATAAAAAAGGCAGCACCGAGATGTAAACTCCGAGTTTTCACACTAAGCTAAGCATGAGCTATCATTTAAGACCAAAAATAAGCCTAGAACTCTTGAAAATATATCAGCATATCACACCTGTAGTTTGAGAAAATCTAAATTTCAGAGTAAATTTTTTCGTAATAAAAAAGGCAGCGCAGAGCCTGGAACTGCGTGGTTTTGTACGTAACCGAGCATTAGCTATCGTTTAAGACCAAAAACAAGCCTAGAACTCCTGAAAATATATCAGCATATCACACCTGAAATTTGAGAAAATCTATATTACAGAATAATTTTTTTCGTAATAAAAAAAGGCAGCGCAGAGCCAGAAACTGCAAGTTTTTGTACGTACCCGAGCATACGCTATCGTTTGAGACTAAAAACAAGCCCCAAATTCCTGAAAATATATCAGCATATCACATCTTAAATTTGAGAAAATCGAAATTTCAGACTTATTTTTTTCATAGAACATAAGTACACTCAGAGCCAGGAACTACGCGGTTTTGTACGTAACCAAGCATGAGCTATCGTTTGAGACCAAAAGCAAGCCTAGAACTCCTGAAAATATATCAGCATATCACACCTGAAATATGAGAAAATCGATATTTCAAACTTATTTTTTCGCAGAACATAAGTAAACGTAGAGCGCGGAACTCCGCGGTTTTGGACGAAACCAAGCTTAAGCTATCATTTGAGACCAATAACAAGCCAATAACTCCTGAAAATATATCAGCATATCACACCTGAAATTTGAGAAAACTTAAATTTTCAGAATAAAAATTTTTTGGTAATAAAAAAGGCAGCACAGAGACGGGAACTTCGCGGTTTTGGACGAAGCCAAGCTTGAGCTATCATTTGAGACCAATGACAAGCCAAGAACTCCTGAAAATATATCAGCATATCACACCTGAAATTTGAGAAAACTTAAATTTTCAGAATAAAAATTGTTTGGTAATAAAAAAGGTAGCACAGAGACGGGAACTTCGCGGTTTTCGACGAAACCAAGCTTGTGCTATCATTTGAGACCAATCACAAAACAAGAACTCCTGTTAATATATCAGCATACCACACCTAAATATTGAGAAAATCGAAATTTCAGAGTTAATTTTTTTCGTTACACAAAAGGCTGCACAGAGACGGGAACTTGAACTAATCTAAATATGATCTATCATTTAAGTTTAAAAAAAATCCTAGAACTCCTGAAAATATCTCAGCATATCACACCTGAAGTTTGAGAAAATTGAAATTTTTAGAGTAAATTTTTTTCGTAATAAAAAAGGCAGCACCGAGATGTGAACTCCGGGTTTTTGCACTAAGCTAAGCATGAGCTATCATTTAAGACCAAAAATAAGCCTAGAACTCTTGAAAATATATCAGCATATCACACCTGTAGTTTGAAAAATTCTAAATTTCAGAGTAAATTTTTTCGTAATAAAAAAGGCAGCACCGAGATGTGAACTCCGAGTTTTCGCACTAAGCTAAGCATGAGCTATCATTTAAGACCAAAAATAAGCCTAGAACTCTTGAAAATATATCAGCATATCACACCTGTAGTTTGAGAAATTCTAAATTTCAGAGTAAATTTTTTCGTAATAAAAAAGGCAGCGCAGAGCCTGGAACTGCGTGGTTTTGTACGTAACCGAGCATTAGCTATCGTTTAAGACCAAAAACAAGCCTAGAACTCCTGAAAACATATCAGCATATCACACCTGATGTTTGAGAAAACTTAAATTTTCAGAATAAAAATTGTTTGGTAATAAAAAAGGTAGCACAGAGACGGGAAGTTCGCGGTTTTCGACGAAATCAAGCTTGTGCTATCATTTGAGACCAATCACAAAACAAGAACTCCTGTTAATATATCAGCATACCACACCTAAAGATTGAGAAAATCGAAATTTCAGAGTTAATTTTTTTCGTTACAAAAAAGGCTGCACAGAGACGGGAACTTGAACTAATCTAAATATGATCTATCATTTAAGTTTAAAAAGAATCCTAGAACTCCTGAAAATATCTCAGCATATCACACCTGAAGTTTGAGAAAATTGAAATTTTTAGAGTAAATTTTTTTCGTAATAAAAAAGGCAGCACCGAGATGTGAACTCCGGGTTTTTGCACTAAGCTAAGCATGAGCTATCATTTAAGACCAAAAATAAGCCTAGAACTCTTGAAAATATATCAGCATATCACACCTGTAGTTTGAGAAATTCTAAATTTCAGAGTAAATTTTTTCGTAATAAAAAAGGCAGGACCGAGATGTGAACTCCGAGTTTTCGCACTAAGCTAAGCATGAGCTATCATTTAAGACCAAAAATAAGCCTAGAACTCTTGAAAATATATCAGCATATCACACCTGTAGTTTGAGAAATTCTAAATTTCAGAGTAAATTTTTTCGTAATAAAAAAGGCAGCGCAGAGCCTGGAACTGCGTGGTTTTGTACGTAGCCGAGCATTAGCTATCGTTTAAGACCAAAAACAAGCCTAGAACTCCTGAAAATATATCAGCATATCACACCTGAAATTTGAGAAAATCTAAATTACAGAGTAATTTTTTTCGTAATAAAAAAAGGCAGCGCAGAGCCAGAAACTGCAAGTTTTTGTACGTAACCGAGCATAAGCTATCGTTTGAGACTAAAAACAAGCCCCAAATTCCTGAAAATATATCAGCATATCACATCTTAAATTTGAGAAAATCGAAATTTCAGACTTATTTTTTTCATAGAACATAAGTACACTCAGAGCCAGGAACTACGCGGTTTTGTACGTAACCAAGCATGAGCTATCGTTTGAGATCAAAAGCAAGCCTAGAACTCCTGAAAATATATCAGCATATCACACCTGAAATATGAGAAAATCGATATTTCAAACTTATTTTTTCGCAGAACATAAGTAAACGTAGAGCGCGGAACTCCGCGGTTTTGGACGAAACCAAGCTTAAGCTATCATTTGAGACCAATAACAAGCCAATAACTCCTGAAAATATATCAGCATATCACACCTGAAATTTGAGAAAACTTAAATTTTCAGAATAAAAATTTTCACACCTAAAGTTTGAGAAATTCGAAATTTCAGAGTTAATTTTTTTCGTTACAAAAAAGGCAGCACAGAGGCGGGAACTCCGCGGTTTGGAACTAATCTAAGCATGAGCTATCATTTAAGACTAAAAACAAGCCATAAACTCCTGAAAATATATCAGCATATCACACCTGAAATTTAAAAAAATTGAAATTTTCAGAATAAAATTTTTTCGTAATAAAAAAGGCAGCACAGAGAAGGGAACTTCGCGGTTTTCGACGAAACCAAGATTGTCCTATCATTTGAGACCAATAACAAGCTCAGAACTCCTGTAAGTATATCAGCATATCACTCCTAAAATTTGAGGAAATCGAAATTTCAGATTTAATTTTTTTCGTTACAAAAAAGGCAGCACAGAGGCGGGAACTCCGCGGTTTGGAACTAATCTAAGCATGAGCTATCATTTAAGACTAAAAACAAGCCATAAACTCCTGAAAATATATCAGCATATCACACCTGAAATTTAAAAAAATTGAAATTTTCAGAATAAAAATTTTTCGTAATAAAAAAGGCAGCACAGAGACGGGAACTCCGCGGTTTTGGACGAAACCAAGCTTGAGCTATCATTTGAGACCAATGACAAGCCAAGAACTCCTGAAAATATATCAGCATATCACACCTGATGTTTGAGAAAACTTAAATTTTCAGATTAAAAATTGTTTGGTAATAAAAAAGGTAGCACAGAAACGGGAACTTCGCGGTTTTCGACGAAACCAAGCTTGTGCTATCATTTGAAACCAATCACAAAACAAGAACTCCTGTTAATATATCAGCATACCACACCTAAAGATTGAGAAAATCGAAATTTCAGAGTTAATTTTTTTCGTTACAAAAAAGGCTGCACAGGGACGGGAACTTGAACTAATCTAAATATGATCTATCATTTAAGTTTAAAAAAAATCCTAGAACTCCTGAAAATATCTCAGCATATCACACCTGAAATTTGAGAAAATTGAAATTTTTAGAGTAAATTTTTTTCGTAATAAAAAAGGCAGCACCGAGATGTGAACTCCGAGTTTTCGCACTAAGCTAAGCATGAGCTATCATTTAAGACCAAAAATAAGCCTAGAACTCTTGAAACTATATCAGCATATCACACCTGTAGTTTGAGAAAATCTAAATTTCAGAGTAAATTTTTTCGTAATAAAAAAGGCAGCGCAGAGCCTGGAACTGCGTGGTTTTGTTCGTAACCGAGCATTAGCTATCGTTTAAGACCAAAAACAAGCCTAGAACTCCTGAAAATATATCAGCATATCACACCTGAAATTTGAGAAAATCTATATTACAGAATAATTTTTTTCGTAATAAAAAAAGGCAGCGCAGAGCCAGAACCTGCAAGTTTTTGTACGTAACCGAGCATAAGCTATCGTTTGAGACTAAAAACAAGCCCCAAATTCCTGAAAATATATCAGCATATCACATCTTAAATTTGAGAAAATCGAAATTTCAGACTTATTTTTTTCATAGAACATAAGTACACTCAGAGCCAGGAACTACGCGGTTTTGTACGTAACCAAGCATGAGCTATCGTTTGAGATCAAAAGCAAGCCTAGAACTCCTGAAAATATATCAGCATATCACACCTGAAATATGAGAAAATCGATATTTCAAACTTATTTTTTCGCAGAACATAAGTAAACGTAGAGCGCGGAACTCCGCGGTTTTGGACGAAACCAAGCTTAAGCTATCATTTGAGACCAATAACAAGCCAATAACTCCTGAAAATATATCAGCATATCACACCTGAAATTTGAGAAAACTTAAATTTTCAGAATAAAAATTTTCACACCTAAAGTTTGAGAAATTCGAAATTTCAGAGTTAATTTTTTTCGTTACAGAAAAGGCAGCACAGAGGCGGGAACTCCGCGGTTTGGAACTAATCTAAGCATGAGCTATCATTTAAGACTAAAAACAAGCCATAAACTCCTGAAAATATATCAGCATATCACACCTGAAATTTAAAAAAATTGAAATTTTCAGAATAAAATTTTTTCGTAATAAAAAAGGCAGCACAGAGAAGGGAACTTCGCGGTTTTCGACGAAACCAAGATTGTCCTATCATTTGAGACCAATAACAAGCTCAGAACTCCTGTAAGTATATCAGCATATCACTCCTAAAATTTGAGGAAATCGAAATTTCAGATTTAATTTTTTTCGTTACAAAAAAGGCAGCACAGAGGCGGGAACTCCGCGGTTTGGAACTAATCTAAGCATGAGCTATCATTTAAGACTAAAAACAAGCCATAAACTCCTGAAAATATATCAGCATATCACACCTGAAATTTAAAAAAATTGAAATTTTCAGAATAAAAATTTTTCGTAATAAAAAAGGCAGCACAGAGACGGGAACTCCGCGGTTTTGGACGAAACCAAGCTTGAGCTATCATTTGAGACCAATGACAAGCCAAGAACTCCTGAAAATATATCAGCATATCACACCTGATGTTTGAGAAAACTTAAATTTTCAGATTAAAAATTGTTTGGTAATAAAAAAGGTAGCACAGAAACGGGAACTTCGCGGTTTTCGACGAAACCAAGCTTGTGCTATCATTTGAAACCAATCACAAAACAAGAACTCCTGTTAATATATCAGCATACCACACCTAAAGATTGAGAAAATCGAAATTTCAGAGTTAATTTTTTTCGTTACAAAAAAGGCTGCACAGGGACGGGAACTTGAACTAATCTAAATATGATCTATCATTTAAGTTTAAAAAAAATCCTAGAACTCCTGAAAATATCTCAGCATATCACACCTGAAATTTGAGAAAATTGAAATTTTTAGAGTAAATTTTTTTCGTAATAAAAAAGGCAGCACCGAGATGTGAACTCCGAGTTTTCGCACTAAGCTAAGCATGAGCTATCATTTAAGACCAAAAATAAGCCTAGAACTCTTGAAACTATATCAGCATATCACACCTGTAGTTTGAGAAAATCTAAATTTCAGAGTAAATTTTTTCGTAATAAAAAAGGCAGCGCAGAGCCTGGAACTGCGTGGTTTTGTTCGTAACCGAGCATTAGCTATCGTTTAAGACCAAAAACAAGCCTAGAACTCCTGAAAATATATCAGCATATCACACCTGAAATTTGAGAAAATCTATATTACAGAATAATTTTTTTCGTAATAAAAAAAGGCAGCGCAGAGCCAGAACCTGCAAGTTTTTGTACGTAACCGAGCATAAGCTATCGTTTGAGACTAAAAACAAGCCCCAAATTCCTGAAAATATATCAGCATATCACATCTTAAATTTGAGAAAATCGAAATTTCAGACTTATTTTTTTCATAGAACATAAGTACACTCAGAGCCAGGAACTACGCGGTTTTGTACGTAACCAAGCATGAGCTATCGTTTGAGACCAAAAGCAAGCCTAGAACTCCTGAAAATATATCAGCATATCACACCTGAAATATGAGAAAATCGATATTTCAAACTTATTTTTTCGCAGAACATAAGTAAACGTAGAGCGCGGAACTCCGCGGTTTTGGACGAAACCAAGCTTAAGCTATCATTTGAGACCAATAACAAGCCAATAACTCCTGAAAATATATCAGCATATCACACCTGAAATTTGAGAAAACTTAAATTTTCAGAATAAAAATTTTTTGGTAATAAAAAAGGCAGCACAGAGACGGGAACTTCGCGGTTTTGGACGAAACCAAGCTTGAGCTATCATTTGAGACCAATGACAAGCCAAGAACTCCTGAAAATATATCAGCATATCACACCTGAAATTTGAGAAAACTTAAATTTTCAGAATAAAAATTGTTTGGTAATAAAAAAGGTAGCACAGAGACGGGAACTTCGCGGTTTTCGACGAAACCAAGCTTGTGCTATCATTTGAGACCAATCACAAAACAAGAACTCCTGTTAATATATCAGCATGCCACACCTAAATATTGAGAAAATCGAAATTTCAGAGTTAATTTTTTTCGTTACAAAAAAGGCTGCACAGAGACGGGAACTTGAACTAATCTAAATATGATCTATCATTTAAGTTTAAAAAAAATACTAGAACTCCTGAAAATATCTCAGCATATCACACCTGAAGTTTGAGAATATTGAAATTTTTAGAGTAAATTTTTTTCGTAATAAAAAAGGCAGCACCGAGATGTGAACTCCGGGTTTTTGCACTAAGCTAAGCATGAGCTATCATTTAAGACCAAAAATAAGCCTAGAACTCTTGAAAATATATCAGCATATCACACCTGTAGTTTGAGAAATTCTAAATTTCAGAGTAAATTTTTTCGTAATAAAAAAGGCAGCACCGAGATGTGAACTCCGAGTTTTCGCACTAAGCTAAGCATGAGCTATCATTTAAGACCAAAAATAAGCCTAGAACTCTTGAAAATATATCAGCATATCACACCTGTAGTTTGAGAAATTCTAAATTTCAGAGTAAATTTTTTCGTAATAAAAAAGGCAGCGCAGAGCCTGGAACTGCGTGGTTTTGTACGTAACCGAGCATTAGCTATCGTTTAAGACCAAAAACAAGCCTAGAACTCCTGAAAATATATCAGCATATCACACCTGAAATTTGAGAGAATCTAAATTACAGAGTAATTTTTTTCGTAATAAAAAAAGGCAGCGCAGAGCCAGAAACTGCAAGTTTTTGTACGAAACCGAGCATAAGCTATCGTTTGAGACTAAAATCTAGCCCCAAATTCCTGAAAATATATCAGCATATCACACCTGAAATATGAGAAAATCGATATTTCAAACTTATTTTTTCGCAGAACATAAGTAAACGTAGAGCGCGGAACTCCGCGGTTTTGGACGAAACCAAGCTTAAGCTATCATTTGAGACCAATAACAAGCCAATAAGTCCTGAAAATATATCAGCATATCACACCTGAAATTTGAGAAAACTTAAATTTTCAGAATAAAAATTTTTTGGTAATAAAAAAGGCAGCACAGAGACGGGAACTTCGCGGTTTTCGATGAAGCCAAGCATGTGCTATCATTTGAGACCAATAACGAGCCAAGAACTCCTGAAAATATATCAGCATATCACACCTCAAGTTTGAGAAATTCGAAATTTCCGAGTTAATTTTTTTCGTTACAAAAAGGCAGCACAGAGGCGGGAACTATGCGGTTTTGAACTAATCTAAGCATGAGCTATCATTTAAGACTAAAAACAAGCCATAAACTCCTGAAAATATATCAGCATATCACACCTGAAATTTAAGAAAATTGAAATTTTCAGAATAAAATTTTTACGTAATAAAAAAGGCAGCACAGAGAAAACTACTTCGCGGTTTTCGACGAAACCAAGATTGTCCTATCATTTGAGACCAATAACAAGCTAAGAACTCCTGAAAATATATCAGCATATCACTCCTAAAGTTTGAGAAAATCGAAATTTCAGAGTTAATTTTTTTCGTTACAAAAAAGGCAGCACAGAGGCGGGAACTCCGCGGTTTGGAACTAATCTAAGCATGAGCTATCATTTAAGACTAGAAAGAAGCCATAAACTCCTGAAAATATATCAGCATATCACACCTGAAATTTAAGAAAATTGAAATTTTCAGAATAAAATTTTTTCGTAATAAAAAAGGCAGCACAGAGACGGGAACTCCGCGGTTTTGGACGAAACCAAGCTTGTGCTATCATTTAAGACCAATGACAAGCCAAGAACTCCTGAAAATATATCAGCATATCACACCTGATGTTTGAGAAAACTTAAATTTTCAGAATAAAAATTGTTTGGTAATAAAAAAGGTAGCACAGAGACGGGAACTTCGCGGTTTTCGACGAAACCAAGCTTGTGCTATCATTTGAGACCAATAACAAGCTAAGAACTCCTGTAAATATATCAGCATATCACTCCTAAAATTTAAGAAAATCGAAATTTAAGAGTTAATTTTTTTCGTTACAAAAAAGGCAGCACAGCGGCGGGAACTCCGCGGTTTGGAACTAATCTAAGCATGAGCTATCATTTAAGACTAGAAAGAAGCCATAAACTCCTGAAAATATATCAGCATATCACACCTGAAATTTAAGAAAATTGAAATTTTCAGAATAAAATTTTTTCGTAATAAAAAAGGCAGCACAGAGACGGGAACTCCGCGGTTTTGGACGAAACCAAGCTTGAGCTATCATTTGAGACCAATGACAAGCCAAGAACTCCTGAAAATATCTCAGCATATCACACCTGAAGTTTGAGAAAATTGAAATTTTTAGAGTAAATTTTTTTGGTATAAAAAAGGCAGCACCGAGATGTGAACTCCAAGTTTTCGCACTAAGCTAAGCATGAGCTATCATTTAAGACCAAAAATAAGCCTAGAACTCTTGAAAATATATCAGCATATTACACCTGTAGTTTGAGAAAATCTAAATTTCAGAGTAAATTTTTTCGTAATAAAAAAGGCAGCGCAGAGCCTGGAACTGCGTGGTTTTGTACGTAACCGAGCATTAGCTATCGTTTAAGACCAAAAACAAGCCTAGAACTCCTGAAAATATATCAGCATATCACACCTGAAATTTGAGAAAATCTAAATTACAGAGTAATTTTTTTCGTAATAAAAAAAGGCAGCGCAGAGCCAGAAACTGCAAGTTTTTGTACGTAACCGAGCATAAGCTATCGTTTGAGACTAAAAACAAGCCCCAAATTCCTGAAAATATATCAGCATATCACATCTTAAATTTATAGAAAATCGAAATTTCAGACTTATTTTTTTCATAGAACATAAGTACATTCGGAGCCAGGAACTACGCGGTTTTGTACGTAACCAAGCATGAGCTATCGTTTGAGACCAAAAGCAAGCCTAGAACTCCTGAAAATAAATCAGCATATCACACCTGAAATATGAGAAAATCGATATTTCAAACTTATTTTTTCGCAGAACATAAGTAAACGTAGAGCGCGGAACTCCGCGGTTTTGGACGAAACCAAGCTTAAGCTATCATTTGAGACCAATAACAAGCCAATAAGTCCTGAAAATATATCAGCATATCACACCTGAAATTTGAGAAAACTTAAATTTTCAGATTAAAAATTTTTTGGTAATAAAAAAGGCAGCACAGAGACGGGAACTTCGCGGTTTTCGATGAAGCCAAGCATGTGCTATCATTTGAGACCAATAACAAGCCAAGAACTCCTGAAAATATATCAGCATATCACACCTAAAGTTTGAGAAATTCGAAATTTCCGAGTTAATTTTTTTCGTTACAAAAAGGCAGCACAGAGGCGGGAACTATGCGGTTTTGATTTAATCTAAGCATGAGCTATCATTTAAGACTAAAAACAAGCCAGTAACTCCTGAAAATATATCAGCATATCACACCTGAAATTTAAGAAAATTGAAATTTTCAGAATAAAATTTTTACGTAATAAAAAAGGCAGCACAGAGAAAATAACTTCGCGGTTTTCGACGAAACCAAGATTGTCCTATCATTTGAGACCAATAACAAGCTAAGAACTCCTGAAAATATATCAGCATATCACTCCTAAAGTTTGAGAAAATCGAAATTTCAGAGTTAATTTTTTTCGTTACAAAAAAGGCAGCACAGAGGCGGGAACTCCGCGGTTTGGAACTAATCTAAGCATGAGCTATCATTTAAGACTAGAAAGAAGCCATAAACTCCTGAAAATATATCAGCATATCACACCTGAAATTTAAGAAAATTGAAATTTTCAGAATAAAATTTTTTCGTACTAAAAAAGGCAGCACAGAGACGGGAACTCCGCGGTTTTGGACGAAACCAAGCTTGAGCTATCATTTAAGACCAATGACAAGCCAAGAACTCCTGAAAATATCTCAGCATATCACACCTGAAGTTTGAGAAAATTGAAATTTTTAGAGTAAATTTTTTTCGTAATAAAAAAGGCAGCACCGAGATGTGAACTCCGAGTTTTCGCACTAAGCTAAGCATGAGCTATCATTTAAGACCAAAAATAAGCCTAGAACTCTTGAAAATATATCAGCATATTACACCTGTAGTTTGAGAAAATCTAAATTTCAGAGTAAATTTTTTCGTAATAAAAAAGGCAGCGCAGAGCCTGGAACTGCATGGTTTTGTACGTATCCGAGCATTAGCTATCGTTTATGACCAAAAAGAAGCCTAGAACTCCTGAAAATATATCAGCATATCACACCTGAAATTTGAGAAAATCTAAATTACAGAGTAATTTTTTTCGTAATAAAAAAAGGCAGCGCAGAGCCAGAAACTGCAAGTTTTTGTACGTAACCGAGCATAAGCTATCGTTTGAGACTAAAAACAAGCCCCAAATTCCTGAAAATATATCAGCATATCACATCTTAAATTTGAGAAAATCGAAATTTCAGACTTATTTTTTTCATAGAACATAAGTACATTCGGAGCCAGGAACTACGCGGTTTTGTACGTAACCAAGCATGAGCTATCGTTTGAGACCAAAAGCAAGCCTAGAACTCCTGAAAATATATCAGCATATCACACCTGAAATATGAGAAAATCGATATTTCAAACTTATTTTTTCGCAGAACATAAGTAAACGTAGAGCGCGGAACTCCGCGGTTTTGGACGAAACCAAGCTTAAGCTATCATTTGAGACCAATAACAAGCCAATAACTCCTGAAAATATATCAGCATATCACACCTGAAATTTGAGAAAACTTAAATTTTCAGAATAAAAATTTTTTGGTAATAAAAAAGGCAGCACAGAGACGGGAACTTCGCGGTTTACGATGAAGCCAAGCATGTGCTATCATTTGATACCAATAACAAGCTAAGAACTCCTGAAAATATATCAGCATATCACTCCTAAAATTTGAGAAAATCGAAATTTCAGAGTTAATTTTTTTCGTTACAAAAAAGGCAGCACAGAGGCGGGTACTCCGCGGTTTGGAACTAATCTAAGCATGAGCTATCATTTAAGACTAAAAACAAGCCATAAACTCCTGAAAATATAACAGCATATCACACCTGAAATTTAAGAAAATTGAAATTTTCAGAATAAAATTTTTTCGTAATAAAAAAGGCAGCACAGAGACGGGACCTCCGCGGTTTTCGACGAAACCAAGCTTGTGCTATCATTTGAGACCAATCACAAAACAAGAACTCCTGTTAATATATCAGCATACCACACCTAAAGATTGAGAAAATCGAAATTTCAGAGTTAATTTTTTTCGTTACAAAAAAGGCTGCACAGAGACGGGAACTTGAACTAATCTAAATATGATCTATCATTTAAGTTTAAAAAAAATCCTAGAACTCCTGAAAATATCTCAGCATATCACACCTGAAGTTTGAGAAAATTGAAATTTTTAGAGTAAATTTTTTTCGTAATAAAAAAGGCAGCACCGAGATGTGAACTCCGAGTTTTCGCACTAAGCTAAGCATGAGCTATCATTTAAGACCAAAAATAAGCCTAGAACTCTTGAAAATATATCAGAATATCACACCTGTAGTTTGAGAAATTCTAAATTTCAGAGTAAATTTTTTCGTAATAAAAAAGGCAGCGCAGAGCCTGGAACTGCGTGGTTCTGTACGTAGCCGAGCATTAGCTATCGTTTAAGACCAAAAACAAGCCTAGAACTCCTGAAAATATATCAGCATATCACACCTGAAATTTGAGAAAATCTAAATTACAGAGTAATTTTTTTCGTAATAAAAAAAGGCAGCGCAGAGCCAGAAACTGCAAGTTTTTGTACGTAACTGAGCATAAGCTATCGTTTCAGACTAAAACCAAGCCCCAAATTCCTGAAAATATATCAGCATATCACATCTTAAATTTGAGAAAATCGAAATTTCAGACTTATTTTTTTCATAGAACATAAGTACACTCAGAGCCAGGAACTACGCGGTTTTGTACGTAACCAAGCATGAGCTATCGTTTGAGACCAAAAGCAAGCCTAGAACTCCTGAAAATATATCAGCATATCACACCTGAAATATGAGAAAATCGATATTTCAAACTTATTTTTTCGCAGAACATAAGTAAACGTAGAGCGCGGAACTCCGCGGTTTTGGACGAAACCAAGCTTAAGCTATCATTTGAGACCAATAACAAGCCAATAACTCCTGAAAATATATCAGCATATCACACCTGAAATTTGAGAAAACTTAAATTTTCAGAATAAACATTTTTCGTAATAAAAAAGGCAGCACAGAGACGGGAACTTGAACTAATCTAAATATGATCTATCATTTAAGTTTAAAAAAAATCCTAGAACTCCTGAAAATATCTCAGCATATCACACCTGAAGTTTGAGAAAATTGAAATTTTTAGAGTAAATTTTTTTCGTAATAAAAAAGGCAGCACCGAGATGTGAACTCCGAGTTTTCGCACTAAGCTAAGCATGAGCTATCATTTAAGACCAAAAATAAGCCTAGAACTCTTGAAAATATATCAGAATATCACACCTGTAGTTTGAGAAATTCTAAATTTCAGAGTAAATTTTTTCGTAATAAAAAAGGCAGCGCAGAGCCTGGAACTGCGTGGTTCTGTACGTAGCCGAGCATTAGCTATCGTTTAAGACCAAAAACAAGCCTAGAACTCCTGAAAATATATCAGCATATCACACCTGAAATTTGAGAAAATCTAAATTACAGAGTAATTTTTTTCGTAATAAAAAAAGGCAGCGCAGAGCCAGAAACTGCAAGTTTTTGTACGTAACTGAGCATAAGCTATCGTTTCAGACTAAAACCAAGCCCCAAATTCCTGAAAATATATCAGCATATCACATCTTAAATTTGAGAAAATCGAAATTTCAGACTTATTTTTTTCATAGAACATAAGTACACTCAGAGCCAGGAACTACGCGGTTTTGTACGTAACCAAGCATGAGCTATCGTTTGAGACCAAAAGCAAGCCTAGAACTCCTGAAAATATATCAGCATATCACACCTGAAATATGAGAAAATCGATATTTCAAACTTATTTTTTCGCAGAACATAAGTAAACGTAGAGCGCGGAACTCCGCGGTTTTGGACGAAACCAAGCTTAAGCTATCATTTGAGACCAATAACAAGCCAATAACTCCTGAAAATATATCAGCATATCACACCTGAAATTTGAGAAAACTTAAATTTTCAGAATAAACATTTTTCGTAATAAAAAAGGCAGCACAGAGACGGGAACTCCGCGGTTTTGGACGAAACCAAGCTTGAGCTATCATTTGAGACCAATGACAAGCCAAGAACTCCTGAAAATATATCAGCATATCACACCTGATGTTTGAGAAAACTTAAATTTTCAGAATAAAAATTGTTTGGTAATAAAAAAGGTAGCACAGAGACGGGAACTTCGCGGTTTTCGACGAAACCAAGCTTGTGCTATCATTTGAGACCAATCACAAAACAAGAACTCCTGTTAATATATCAGCATACCACACCTAAAGATTGAGAAAATCGAAATTTCAGAGTTAATTTTTTTCGTTACAAAAAAGGCTGCACAGAGACGGGAACTTGAACTAATCTAAATATGATCTATCATTTAAGTTTAAAAAAAATCCTAGAACTCCTGAAAATATCTCAGCATATCACACCTGAAGTTTGAGAAAATTGAAATTTTTAGAGTAAATTTTTTTCGTAATAAAAAAGGCAGCACCGAGATGTGAACTCCGAGTTTTCGCACTAAGCTAAGCATGAGCTATCATTTAAGACCAAAAATAAGCCTAGAACTCTTGAAAGTATATCAGCATATCACACCTGTAGTTTGAGAAAATCTAAATTTCAGAGTAAATTTTTTCGTAATAAAAAAGGCAGCGCAGAGCCTGGAACTGCGTGGTTTTGTTCGTAACCGAGCATTAGCTATCGTTTAAGACCAAAAACAAGCCTAGAACTCCTGAAAATATATCAGCATATCACACCTGAAATTTGAGAAAATCTATATTACAGAATAATTTTTTTCGTAATAAAAAAAGGCAGCGCAGAGCCAGAACCTGCAAGTTTTTGTACGAAACCGAGCATAAGCTATCGTTTGAGACTAAAAACTAGCCCCAAATTCCTGAAAATATATCAGCATATCACATCTTAAATTTGAGAAAATCTAAATTTCAGACTTATTTTTTTCATAGAACATAAGTACACTCAGAGCCAGGAACTACGCGGTTTTGTACGTAACCAAGCATGAGCTATCGTTTGAGACCAAAAGCAAGCCTAGAACTCCTGAAAATATATCAGCATATCACACCTGAAATATGAGAAAATCGATATTTCAAACTTATTTTTTCGCAGAACATAAGTAAACGTAGAGCGCGGAACTCCGCGGTTTTGGACGAAACCAAGCTTAAGCTATCATTTGAGACCAATAACAAGCCAATAAGTCCTGAAAATATATCAGCATATCACACCTGAAATTTGAGAAAACTTAAATTTTCAGAATAAAAATTTTTTGGTAATAAAAAAGGCAGCACAGAGACGGGAACTTCGCGGTTTTCGATGAAGCCAAGCATGTGCTATCATTTGAGACCAATAACAAGCCAAGAACTCCTGAAAATATATCAGCATATCACACCTAAAATTTGAGAAATTCGAAATTTCCGAGTTAATTTTTTTCGTTACAAAAAGGCAGCACAGAGGCGGGAACTATGCGGTTTTGAACTAATCTAAGCATGAGCTATCATTTAAGACTAAAAACAAGCCATAAACTCCTGAAAATATATCAGCATATCACACCTGAAATTTAAAAAAATTGAAATTTTCAGAATAAAATTTTTTCGTAATAAAAAAGGCAGCACAGAGAAGGGAACTTCGCGGTTTTCGACGAAACCAAGATTGTCCTATCATTTGAGACCAATAACAAGCTAAGAACTCCTGTAAATATATCAGCATATCACTCCTAAAATTTAAGAAAATCGAAATTTAAGAGTTAATTTTTTTCGTTACAAAAAAGGCAGCACAGCGGCGGGAACTCCGCGGTTTGGAACTAATCTAAGCATGAGCTATCATTTAAGACTAGAAAGAAGCCATAAACTCCTGAAAATATATCAGCATATCACACCTGAAATTTAAGAAAATTGAAATTTTCAGAATAAAATTTTTTCGTAATAAAAAAGGCAGCACAGAAACGGGAACTCCGCGGTTTTGGACGAAACCAAGCTTGAGCTATCATTTGAGACCAATGACAAGCCAAGAACTCCTGAAAATATCTCAGCATATCACACCTGAAGTTTGAGAAAATTGAAATTTTTAGAGTAAATTTTTTTGGTATAAAAAAGGCAGCACCGAGATGTGAACTCCAAGTTTTCGCACTAAGCTAAGCATGAGCTATCATTTAAGACCAAAAATAAGCCTAGAACTCTTGAAAATATATCAGCATATTACACCTGTAGTTTGAGAAAATCTAAATTTCAGAGTAAATTTTTTCGTAATAAAAAAGGCAGCGCAGAGCCTGGAACTGCGTGGTTTTGTACGTAACCGAGCATTAGCTATCGTTTAAGACCAAAAACAAGCCTAGAACTCCTGAAAATATATCAGCATATCACACCTGAAATTTGAGAAAATCTAAATTACAGAGTAATTTTTTTCGTAATAAAAAAAGGCAGCGCAGAGCCAGAAACTGCAAGTTTTTGTACGTAACCGAGCATAAGCTATCGTTTGAGACTAAAAACAAGCCCCAAATTCCTGAAAATATATCAGCATATCACATCTTAAATTTATAGAAAATCGAAATTTCAGACTTATTTTTTTCATAGAACATAAGTACACTCAGTGCCAGGAACTACGCGGTTTTGTACGTAACCAAGCATGAGCTATCGTTTGAGACCAAAAGCAAGCCTATAACTCCTGAAAATATATCAGCATATCACACCTGAAATATGAGAAAATCGATATTTCAAACTTATTTTTTCGCAGAACATAAGTAAACGTAGAGCGCGGAACTCCGCGGTTTTGGACGAAACCAAGCTTAAGCTATCATTTGAGACCAATAACAAGCCAATAACTCCTGAAAATATATCAGCATATCACACCTGAAATTTGAGAAAACTTAAATTTTCAGAATAAAAATTTTTTGGTAATAAAAAAGGCAGCACAGAGACGGGAACTTCGCGGTTTTCGATGAAGCCAAGCATGTGCTATCATTTGATACCAATAACAAGCTAAGAACTCCTGAAAATATATCAGCATATCACTCCTAAAATTTGAGAAAATCGAAATTTCAGAGTTAATTTTTTTCGTTACAAAAAAGGCAGCACAGAGGCGGGTACTCCGCGGTTTGGAACTAATCTAAGCATGAGCTATCATTTTAGACTAAAAACAAGCCATAAACTCCTGAAAATATATCAGCATATCACACCTGAAATTTAAGAAAATTGAAATTTTCAGAATAAAATTTTTACGTAATAAAAAAGGCAGCACAGAGAAAATAACTTCGCGGTTTTCGACGAAACCAAGATTGTCCTATCATTTGAGACCAATAACAAGCTAAGAACTCCTGAAAATATATCAGCATATCACACCTGAAATTTGAGAAAACTTAAATTTTCAGAATAAAAATTTTTCGTATTAAAAAAGGCAGCACAGAGACGGGAACTCCGCGGTTTTGGACGAAACCAAGCTTGAGCTATCATTTGAGACCAATGACAAGCCAAGAACTCCTGAAAATATATCAGCATATCACACCTGATGTTTGAGAAAACTTAAATTTTCAGAATAAAAATTGTTTGGTAATAAAAAAGGTAGCACAGAGACGGGAACTTCGCGGTTTTCGACGAAACCAAGCTTGTGCTATCATTTGAGACCAATCACAAAACAAGAACTCCTGTTAATATATCAGCATACCACACCTAAAGATTGAGAAAATCGAAATTTCAGAGTTAATTTTTTTCGTTACAAAAAAGGCTGCACAGAGACGGGAACTTGAACTAATCTAAATATGATCTATCATTTAAGTTTAAAAAAAATCCTAGAACTCCTGAAAATATCTCAGCATATCACACCTGAAGTTTGAGAAAATTGAAATTTTTAGAGTAAATTTTTTTCGTAATAAAAAAGGCAGCACCGAGATGTGAACTCCGAGTTTTCGCACTAAGCTAAGCATGAGCTATCATTTAAGACCAAAAATAAGCCTAGAACTCTTGAAAATATATCAGAATATCACACCTGTAGTTTGAGAAATTCTAAATTTCAGAGTAAATTTTTTCGTAATAAAAAAGGCAGCGCAGAGCCTGGAACTGCGTGGTTCTGTACGTAGCCGAGCATTAGCTATCGTTTAAGACCAAAAACAAGCCTAGAACTCCTGAAAATATATCAGCATATCACACCTGAAATTTGAGAAAATCTAAATTACAGAGTAATTTTTTTCGTAATAAAAAAAGGCAGCGCAGAGCCAGAAACTGCAAGTTTTTGTACGTAACTGAGCATAAGCTATCGTTTCAGACTAAAACCAAGCCCCAAATTCCTGAAAATATATCAGCATATCACATCTTAAATTTGAGAAAATCGAAATTTCAGACTTATTTTTTTCATAGAACATAAGTACACTCAGAGCCAGGAACTACGCGGTTTTGTACGTAACCAAGCATGAGCTATCGTTTGAGACCAAAAGCAAGCCTAGAACTCCTGAAAATATATCAGCATATCACACCTGAAATATGAGAAAATCGATATTTCAAACTTATTTTTTCGCAGAACATAAGTAAACGTAGAGCGCGGAACTCCGCGGTTTTGGACGAAACCAAGCTTAAGCTATCATTTGAGACCAATAACAAGCCAATAACTCCTGAAAATATATCAGCATATCACACCTGAAATTTGAGAAAACTTAAATTTTCAGAATAAAAATTTTTCGTAATAAAAAAGGCAGCACAGAGACGGGAACTCCGCGGTTTTGGACGAAACCAAGCTTGAGCTATCATTTGAGACCAATGACAAGCCAAGAACTCCTGAAAATATATCAGCATATCACACCTGATGTTTGAGAAAACTTAAATTTTCAGAATAAAAATTGTTTGGTAATAAAAAAGGTAGCACAGAGACGGGAACTTCGCGGTTTTCGACGAAACCAAGCTTGTGCTATCATTTGAGACCAATCACAAAACAAGAACTCCTGTTAATATATCAGCATACCACACCTAAAGATTGAGAAAATCGAAATTTCAGAGTTAATTTTTTTCGTTACAAAAAAGGCTGCACAGAGACGGGAACTTGAACTAATCTAAATATGATCTATCATTTAAGTTTAAAAAAAATCCTAGAACTCCTGAAAATATCTCAGCATATCACACCTGAAGTTTGAGATAATTGAAATTTTTAGAGTAAATTTTTTTCGTAATAAAAAAGGCAGCACCGAGATGTGAACTCCGAGTTTTCGCACTAAGCTAAGCATGAGCTATCATTTAAGACCAAAAATAAGCCTAGAACTCTTGAAACTATATCAGCATATCACACCTGTAGTTTGAGAAAATCTAAATTTCAGAGTAAATTTTTTCGTAATAAAAAAGGCAGCGCAGAACCTGGAACTGCGTGGTTTTGTTCGTAACCGAGCATTAGCTATCGTTTAAGACCAAAAACAAGCCTAGAACTCCTGAAAATATATCAGCATATCACACCTGAAATTTGAGAAAATCTATATTACAGAATAATTTTTTTCGTAATAAAAAAAGGCAGCGCAGAGCCAGAACCTGCAAGTTTTTGTACGAAACCGAGCATAAGCTATCGTTTGAGACTAAAAACTAGCCCCAAATTCCTGAAAATATATCAGCATATCACATCTTAAACTTGAGAAAATCTAAATTTCAGACTTATTTTTTTCATAGAACATAAGTACACTCAGAGCCAGGAACTACGCGGTTTTGTACGTAACCAAGCATGAGCTATCGTTTGAGACCAAAAGCAAGCCTAGAACTCCTGAAAATCGATATTTCAAACTTATTTTTTCGCAGAACATAAGTAAACGTAGAGCGCGGAACTCCGCGGTTTTGGACGAAACCAAGCTTAAGCTATCATTTGAGACCAATAACAAGCCAATAAGTCCTGAAAATATATCAGCATATCACACCTGAAATTTGAGAAAACTTAAATTTTCAGAATAAAAATTTTTTGGTAATAAAAAAGGCAGCACAGAGACGGAAACTTCGCGGTTTTCGATGAAGCCAAGCATGTGCTATCATTTGAGACCAATAACAAGCCAAGAACTCCTGAAAATATATCAGCATATCACACCTAAAGTTTGAGAAATTCGAAATTTCCGAGTTAATTTTTTTCGTTACAAAAAGGCAGCACAGAGGCGGGAACTATGCGGTTTTGAACTAATCTAAGCATGAGCTATCATTTAAGACTAAAAACAAGCCATAAACTCCTGAAAATATATCAGCATATCACACCTGAAATTTAAGAAAATTGAAATTTACAGAATAAAATTTTTACGTAATAAAAAAGGCAGCACAGAGAAGGGAACTTCGCGGTTTTCGACGAAACCAAGATTGTCCTATCATTTGAGACCACTAACAAGCTCAGAACTCCTGTAAATATATTAGCATATCACTCCTAAAATTTGAGAAAATCGAAATTTAAGATTTAATTTTTTTCGTTACAAAAAAGGAAGCACAGAGGCGGGAACTCCGCGGTTTGGAACTAATCTAAGCATGAGCTATCATTTAAGACTAAAAACAAGCCATAAACTCCTGAAAATATATCAGCATATCACACCTGAAATTTAAAAAAATTGAAATTTTCAGAATAAAAATTTTTCGTAATAAAAAAGGCAGCACAGAGACGGGAACTCCGCGGTTTTGGACGAAACCAAGCTTGAGCTATCATTTGAGACCAATGACAAGCCATGAACTCCTGAAAATATATCAGCATATCACACCTGATGTTTGAGAAAACTTAAATTTTCAGAATAAAAATTGTTTGGTAATAAAAAAGGTAGCACAGAGACGGGAACTTCGCGGTTTTCGACGAAACCAAGCTTGTGCTATCATTTGAGACCAATCACAAAACAAGAACTCCTGTTAATATATCAGCATACCACACCTAAAGATTGAGAAAATCGAAATTTCAGAGTTAATTTTTTTCGTTACAAAAAAGGCTGCACAGAGACGGGAACTTGAACTAATCTAAATATGATCTATCATTTAAGTTTAAAAAAAATCCTAGAACTCCTGAAAATATCTCAGCATATCACACCTGAAGTTTGAGAAAATTGAAATTTTTAGAGTAAATTTTTTTCGTAATAAAAAGGCAGCACCGAGATGTGAACTCCGGGATTTTGCACTAAGCTAAGCATGAGCTATCATTTAAGACCAAAAATAAGCCAAGAACTCTTGAAAATATATCAGCATATCACACCTGTAGTTTGAGAAATTCTAAATTTCAGAGTAAATTTTTTCGTAATAAAAAAGGCAGCACCGAGATGTGAACTCCGAGTTTTCGCACTAAGCTAAGCATGAGCTATCATTTAAGACCAAAAATAAGCCTAGAACTCTTGAAAATATATCAGCATATCACACCTGAAATTTGAGAAAATCTAAATTACAGAGTAATTTTTTTCGTAATAAAAAAAGGCAGCGCAGAGCCAGAAACTGCAAGTTTTTGTACGTAACCGAGCATAAGCTATCGTTTGAGACTAAAAACAAGCCCCAAATTCCTGAAAATATATCAGCATATCACATCTTAAATTTGAGAAAATCGAAATTTCAGACTTATTTTTTCATAGAACATAAGTACACTCAGAGCCAGGAACTACGCGGTTTTTTACGTAACCAAGCATGAGCTATCGTTTGAGACCAAAAGCAAGCCTAGAACTCCTGAAAATATATCAGCATATCACACCTGAAATATGAGAAAATCGATATTTCAAACTTATTTTTTCGCAGAACATAAGTAAACGTAGAGCGCGGAACTCCGCGGTTTTGGACGAAACCAAGCTTAAGCTATCATTTGAGACCAATAACAAGCCAATAACTCCTGAAAATATATCAGCATATCACACCTGAAATTTGAGAAAACTTAAATTTTCAGAATAAAAATTTTTTGGTAATAAAAAAGGCAGCACAGAGACGGGAACTTCGCGGTTTTCGATGAAGCCAAGCATGTGCTATCATTTGAGACCAATAACAAGCCAAGAACTCCTGAAAATATATAATCATATCACACCTAAAATTTGAGAAATTCGAAATTTCAGAGTTAATTTTTTTCGTTACAAAAAAGGCAGCACAGAGGCGGGAACTCCGCGGTTTGGAACTAATCTAAGCATGAGCTATCATGTAAGACTAAAAACAAGCCATAAACTCCTGAAAATATATCAGCATATCACACCTGAAATTTAAAAAAATTGAAATTTTCAGAATAAAATTTTTTCGTAATAAAAAAGGCAGCACAGAGAAGGGAACTTCGCGGTTTTCAACGAAAAGAAGATTGTCCTATCATTTGAGACCAATAACAAGCTAAGAACTCCTGTAAATATATCAGCATATCACTCCTAAAGTTTGAGAAAATCGAAATTTCAGATTTAATTTTTTTCGTTACAAAAAAGGCAGCACAGAGGCGGGAACTCCGCGGTTTGGAACTAATCTAAGCATGAGCTATCATTAAAGACTAAAAACAAGCCACAAACTCCTGAAAATATATCAGCATATCACACCTGAAATTTAAAAAAATTGAAATTTTCAGAATAAAAATTTTTCGTAATAATAAAGGCAGCACAGAGACGGGAACTCCGCGGTTTTGGACCAAACCAAGCTTGAGCTATCATTTGAGACCAATGACAAGCCAAGAACTCTTGAAAATATATCAGCATATCACACCTGATGTTTGAGAAAACTTAAATTTTCAGAATAAAAATTGTTTGGTAATAAAAAAGGTGGCACAGAGACGGGAACTTCGCGGTTTTCGACGAAACCAAGCTTGTGCTATCATTTGAGACCAATCACAAAACAAGAACTCCTGTTAATATATCAGCATACCACACCTAAAGATTGAGAAAATCGAAATTTCAGAGTTAATTTTTTTCGTTACAAAAAAGGCTGCACAGAGACGGGAACTTGAACTAATCTAAATATGATCTATCATTTAAGTTTAAAAAAAATCCTAGAACTCCTGAAAATATCTCAGCATATCACACTTGAAGTTTGAGAAAATTGAAATTTTTAGAGTAAATTTTTTTCGTAATAAAAAAGGCAGCACCGAGATGTAAACTCCGAGTTTTCACACTAAGCTAAGCATGAGCTATCATTTAAGACCAAAAATAAGCCTAGAACTCTTGAAAATATATCAGCATATCACACCTGTAGTTTGAGAAAATCTAAATTTCAGAGTAAATTTTTTCGTAATAAAAAAGGCAGCGCAGAGCCTGGAACTGCGTGGTTTTGTACGTAACCGAGCATTAGCTATCGTTTAAGACCAAAAACAAGCCTAGAACTCCTGAAAATATATCAGCATATCACACCTGAAATTTGAGAAAATCTATATTACAGAATAATTTTTTTCGTAATAAAAAAAGGCAGCGCAGAGCCAGAAACTGCAAGTTTTTGTACGTACCCGAGCATACGCTATCGTTTGAGACTAAAAACAAGCCCCAAATTCCTGAAAATATATCAGCATATCACATCTTAAATTTGAGAAAATCGAAATTTCAGACTTATTTTTTTCATAGAACATAAGTACACTCAGAGCCAGGAACTACGCGGTTTTGTACGTAACCAAGCATGAGCTATCGTTTGAGACCAAAAGCAAGCCTAGAACTCCTGAAAATATATCAGCATATCACACCTGAAATATGAGAAAATCGATATTTCAAACTTATTTTTTCGCAGAACATAAGTAAACGTAGAGCGCGGAACTCCGCGGTTTTGGACGAAACCAAGCTTAAGCTATCATTTGAGACCAATAACAAGCCAATAACTCCTGAAAATATATCAGCATATCACACCTGAAATTTGAGAAAACTTAAATTTTCAGAATAAAAATTTTTTGGTAATAAAAAAGGCAGCACAGAGACGGGAACTTCGCGGTTTTGGACGAAGCCAAGCTTGAGCTATCATTTGAGACCAATGACAAGCCAAGAACTCCTGAAAATATATCAGCATATCACACCTGAAATTTGAGAAAACTTAAATTTTCAGAATAAAAATTGTTTGGTAATAAAAAAGGTAGCACAGAGACGGGAACTTCGCGGTTTTCGACGAAACCAAGCTTGTGCTATCATTTGAGACCAATCACAAAACAAGAACTCCTGTTAATATATCAGCATACCACACCTAAATATTGAGAAAATCGAAATTTCAGAGTTAATTTTTTTCGTTACACAAAAGGCTGCACAGAGACGGGAACTTGAACTAATCTAAATATGATCTATCATTTAAGTTTAAAAAAAATCCTAGAACTCCTGAAAATATCTCAGCATATCACACCTGAAGTTTGAGAAAATTGAAATTTTTAGAGTAAATTTTTTTCGTAATAAAAAAGGCAGCACCGAGATGTGAACTCCGGGTTTTTGCACTAAGCTAAGCATGAGCTATCATTTAAGACCAAAAATAAGCCTAGAACTCTTGAAAATATATCAGCATATCACACCTGTAGTTTGAAAAATTCTAAATTTCAGAGTAAATTTTTTCGTAATAAAAAAGGCAGCACCGAGATGTGAACTCCGAGTTTTCGCACTAAGCTAAGCATGAGCTATCATTTAAGACCAAAAATAAGCCTAGAACTCTTGAAAATATATCAGCATATCACACCTGTAGTTTGAGAAATTCTAAATTTCAGAGTAAATTTTTTCGTAATAAAAAAGGCAGCGCAGAGCCTGGAACTGCGTGGTTTTGTACGTAACCGAGCATTAGCTATCGTTTAAGACCAAAAACAAGCCTAGAACTCCTGAAAACATATCAGCATATCACACCTGATGTTTGAGAAAACTTAAATTTTCAGAATAAAAATTGTTTGGTAATAAAAAAGGTAGCACAGAGACGGGAACTTCGCGGTTTTCGACGAAACCAAGCTTGTGCTATCATTTGAGACCAATCACAAAACAAGAACTCCTGTTAATATATCAGCATACCACACCTAAAGATTGAGAAAATCGAAATTTCAGAGTTAATTTTTTTCGTTACAAAAAAGGCTGCACAGAGACGGGAACTTGAACTAATCTAAATATGATCTATCATTTAAGTTTAAAAAGAATCCTAGAACTCCTGAAAATATCTCAGCATATCACACCTGAAGTTTGAGAAATTCTAAATTTCAGAGTAAATTTTTTCGTAATAAAAAAGGCAGCACCGAGATGTGAACTCCGAGTTTTCGCACTAAGCTAAGCATGAGCTATCATTTAAGACCAAAAATAAGCCTAGAACTCTTGAAAATATATCAGCATATCACACCTGTAGTTTGAGAAATTCTAAATTTCAGAGTAAATTTTTTCGTAATAAAAAAGGCAGCGCAGAGCCTGGAACTGCGTGGTTTTGTACGTAGCCGAGCATTAGCTATCGTTTAAGACCAAAAACAAGCCTAGAACTCCTGAAAATATATCAGCATATCACACCTGAAATTTGAGAAAATCTAAATTACAGAGTAATTTTTTTCGTAATAAAAAAAGGCAGCGCAGAGCCAGAAACTGCAAGTTTTTGTACGTAACCGAGCATAAGCTATCGTTTGAGACTAAAAACAAGCCCCAAATTCCTGAAAATATATCAGCATATCACATCTTAAATTTGAGAAAATCGAAATTTCAGACTTATTTTTTTCATAGAACATAAGTACACTCAGAGCCAGGAACTACGCGGTTTTGTACGTAACCAAGCATGAGCTATCGTTTGAGATCAAAAGCAAGCCTAGAACTCCTGAAAATATATCAGCATATCACACCTGAAATATGAGAAAATCGATATTTCAAACTTATTTTTTCGCAGAACATAAGTAAACGTAGAGCGCGGAACTCCGCGGTTTTGGACGAAACCAAGCTTAAGCTATCATTTGAGACCAATAACAAGCCAATAACTCCTGAAAATATATCAGCATATCACACCTGAAATTTGAGAAAACTTAAATTTTCAGAATAAAAATTTTCACACCTAAAGTTTGAGAAATTCGAAATTTCAGAGTTAATTTTTTTCGTTACAAAAAAGGCAGCACAGAGGCGGGAACTCCGCGGTTTGGAACTAATCTAAGCATGAGCTATCATTTAAGACTAAAAACAAGCCATAAACTCCTGAAAATATATCAGCATATCACACCTGAAATTTAAAAAAATTGAAATTTTCAGAATAAAATTTTTTCGTAATAAAAAAGGCAGCACAGAGAAGGGAACTTCGCGGTTTTCGACGAAACCAAGATTGTCCTATCATTTGAGACCAATAACAAGCTCAGAACTCCTGTAAGTATATCAGCATATCACTCCTAAAATTTGAGGAAATCGAAATTTCAGATTTAATTTTTTTCGTTACAAAAAAGGCAGCACAGAGGCGGGAACTCCGCGGTTTGGAACTAATCTAAGCATGAGCTATCATTTAAGACTAAAAACAAGCCATAAACTCCTGAAAATATATCAGCATATCACACCTGAAATTTAAAAAAATTGAAATTTTCAGAATAAAAATTTTTCGTAATAAAAAAGGCAGCACAGAGACGGGAACTCCGCGGTTTTGGACGAAACCAAGCTTGAGCTATCATTTGAGACCAATGACAAGCCAAGAACTCCTGAAAATATATCAGCATATCACACCTGATGTTTGAGAAAACTTAAATTTTCAGATTAAAAATTGTTTGGTAATAAAAAAGGTAGCACAGAAACGGGAACTTCGCGGTTTTCGACGAAACCAAGCTTGTGCTATCATTTGAAACCAATCACAAAACAAGAACTCCTGTTAATATATCAGCATACCACACCTAAAGATTGAGAAAATCGAAATTTCAGAGTTAATTTTTTTCGTTACAAAAAAGGCTGCACAGGGACGGGAACTTGAACTAATCTAAATATGATCTATCATTTAAGTTTAAAAAAAATCCTAGAACTCCTGAAAATATCTCAGCATATCACACCTGAAATTTGAGAAAATTGAAATTTTTAGAGTAAATTTTTTTCGTAATAAAAAAGGCAGCACCGAGATGTGAACTCCGAGTTTTCGCACTAAGCTAAGCATGAGCTATCATTTAAGACCAAAAATAAGCCTAGAACTCTTGAAACTATATCAGCATATCACACCTGTAGTTTGAGAAAATCTAAATTTCAGAGTAAATTTTTTCGTAATAAAAAAGGCAGCGCAGAGCCTGGAACTGCGTGGTTTTGTTCGTAACCGAGCATTAGCTATCGTTTAAGACCAAAAACAAGCCTAGAACTCCTGAAAATATATCAGCATATCACACCTGAAATTTGAGAAAATCTATATTACAGAATAATTTTTTTCGTAATAAAAAAAGGCAGCGCAGAGCCAGAACCTGCAAGTTTTTGTACGTAACCGAGCATAAGCTATCGTTTGAGACTAAAAACAAGCCCCAAATTCCTGAAAATATATCAGCATATCACATCTTAAATTTGAGAAAATCGAAATTTCAGACTTATTTTTTTCATAGAACATAAGTACACTCAGAGCCAGGAACTACGCGGTTTTGTACGTAACCAAGCATGAGCTATCGTTTGAGACCAAAAGCAAGCCTAGAACTCCTGAAAATATATCAGCATATCACACCTGAAATATGAGAAAATCGATATTTCAAACTTATTTTTTCGCAGAACATAAGTAAACGTAGAGCGCGGAACTCCGCGGTTTTGGACGAAACCAAGCTTAAGCTATCATTTGAGACCAATAACAAGCCAATAACTCCTGAAAATATATCAGCATATCACACCTGAAATTTGAGAAAACTTAAATTTTCAGAATAAAAATTTTTTGGTAATAAAAAAGGCAGCACAGAGACGGGAACTTCGCGGTTTTGGACGAAACCAAGCTTGAGCTATCATTTGAGACCAATGACAAGCCAAGAACTCCTGAAAATATATCAGCATATCACACCTGAAATTTGAGAAAACTTAAATTTTCAGAATAAAAATTGTTTGGTAATAAAAAAGGTAGCACAGAGACGGGAACTTCGCGGTTTTCGACGAAACCAAGCTTGTGCTATCATTTGAGACCAATCACAAAACAAGAACTCCTGTTAATATATCAGCATGCCACACCTAAATATTGAGAAAATCGAAATTTCAGAGTTAATTTTTTTCGTTACAAAAAAGGCTGCACAGAGACGGGAACTTGAACTAATCTAAATATGATCTATCATTTAAGTTTAAAAAAAATACTAGAACTCCTGAAAATATCTCAGCATATCACACCTGAAATTTGAGAATATTGAAATTTTTAGAGTAAATTTTTTTCGTAATAAAAAAGGCAGCACCGAGATGTGAACTCCGGGTTTTTGCACTAAGCTAAGCATGAGCTATCATTTAAGACCAAAAATAAGCCTAGAACTCTTGAAAATATATCAGCATATCACACCTGTAGTTTGAGAAATTCTAAATTTCAGAGTAAATTTTTTCGTAATAAAAAAGGCAGCACCGAGATGTGAACTCCGAGTTTTCGCACTAAGCTAAGCATGAGCTATCATTTAAGACCAAAAATAAGCCTAGAACTCTTGAAAATATATCAGCATATCACACCTGTAGTTTGAGAAATTCTAAATTTCAGAGTAAATTTTTTCGTAATAAAAAAGGCAGCGCAGAGCCTGGAACTGCGTGGTTTTGTACGTAACCGAGCATTAGCTATCGTTTAAGACCAAAAACAAGCCTAGAACTCCTGAAAATATATCAGCATATCACACCTGAAATTTGAGAGAATCTAAATTACAGAGTAATTTTTTTCGTAATAAAAAAAGGCAGCGCAGAGCCAGAAACTGCAAGTTTTTGTACGAAACCGAGCATAAGCTATCGTTTGAGACTAAAATCTAGCCCCAAATTCCTGAAAATATATCAGCATATCACACCTGAAATATGAGAAAATCGATATTTCAAACTTATTTTTTCGCAGAACATAAGTAAACGTAGAGCGCGGAACTCCGCGGTTTTGGACGAAACCAAGCTTAAGCTATCATTTGAGACCAATAACAAGCCAATAAGTCCTGAAAATATATCAGCATATCACACCTGAAATTTGAGAAAACTTAAATTTTCAGAATAAAAATTTTTTGGTAATAAAAAAGGCAGCACAGAGACGGGAACTTCGCGGTTTTCGATGAAGCCAAGCATGTGCTATCATTTGAGACCAATAACGAGCCAAGAACTCCTGAAAATATATCAGCATATCACACCTCAAGTTTGAGAAATTCGAAATTTCCGAGTTAATTTTTTTCGTTACAAAAAGGCAGCACAGAGGCGGGAACTATGCGGTTTTGAACTAATCTAAGCATGAGCTATCATTTAAGACTAAAAACAAGCCATAAACTCCTGAAAATATATCAGCATATCACACCTGAAATTTAAGAAAATTGAAATTTTCAGAATAAAATTTTTACGTAATAAAAAAGGCAGCACAGAGAAAACTACTTCGCGGTTTTCGACGAAACCAAGATTGTCCTATCATTTGAGACCAATAACAAGCTAAGAACTCCTGAAAATATATCAGCATATCACTCCTAAAGTTTGAGAAAATCGAAATTTCAGAGTTAATTTTTTTCGTTACAAAAAAGGCAGCACAGAGGCGGGAACTCCGCGGTTTGGAACTAATCTAAGCATTAGCTATCATTTAAGACTAGAAAGAAGCCATAAACTCCTGAAAATATATCAGCATATCACACCTGAAATTTAAGAAAATTGAAATTTTCAGAATAAAATTTTTTCGTAATAAAAAAGGCAGCACAGAGACGGGAACTCCGCGGTTTTGGACGAAACCAAGCTTGTGCTATCATTTAAGACCAATGACAAGCCAAGAACTCCTGAAAATATCTCAGCATATCACACCTGAAGTTTGAGAAAATTGAAATTTTTAGAGTAAATTTTTTTCGTAATAAAAAAGGCAGCACCGAGATGTGAACTCCGAGTTTTCGCACTAAGCTAAGCATGAGCTATCATTTAAGACCAAAAATAAGCCTAGAACTCTTGAAAATATATCAGCATATTACACCTGTAGTTTGAGAAATTCTAAATTTCAGAGTAAATTTTTTCGTAATAAAAAAGGCAGCGCAGAGCCTGGAACTGCATGGTTTTGTACGTATCCGAGCATTAGCTATCGTTTAAGACCAAAAAGAAGCCTAGAACTCCTGAAAATATATCAGCATATCACACCTGAAATTTGAGAGAATCTAAATTACAGAGTAATTTTTTTCGTAATAAAAAAAGGCAGCGCAGAGCCAGAAACTGCAAGTTTTTGTACGAAACCGAGCATAAGCTATCGTTTGAGACTAAAATCTAGCCCCAAATTCCTGAAAATATATCAGCATATCACACCTGAAATATGAGAAAATCGATATTTCAAACTTATTTTTTCGCAGAACATAAGTAAACGTAGAGCGCGGAACTCCGCGGTTTTGGACGAAACCAAGCTTAAGCTATCATTTGAGACCAATAACAAGCCAATAAGTCCTGAAAATATATCAGCATATCACACCTGAAATTTGAGAAAACTTAAATTTTCAGAATAAAAATTTTTTGGTAATAAAAAAGGCAGCACAGAGACGGGAACTTCGCGGTTTTCGATGAAGCCAAGCATGTGCTATCATTTGAGACCAATAACGAGCCAAGAACTCCTGAAAATATATCAGCATATCACACCTAAAGTTTGAGAAATTCGAAATTTCCGAGTTAATTTTTTTCGTTACAAAAAGGCAGCACAGAGGCGGGAACTCCGCGGTTTGGAACTAATCTAAGCATGAGCTATCATTTAAGACTAGAAAGAAGCCATAAACTCCTGAAAATATATCAGCATATCACACCTGAAATTTAAGAAAATTGAAATTTTCAGAATAAAATTTTTTCGTAATAAAAAAGGCAGCACAGAGACGGGAACTCCGCGGTTTTGGACGAAACCAAGCTTGTGCTATCATTTAAGACCAATGACAAGCCAAGAACTCCTGAAAATATCTCAGCATATCACACCTGAAGTTTGAGAAAATTGAAATTTTTAGAGTAAATTTTTTTCGTAATAAAAAAGGCAGCACCGAGATGTGAACTCCGAGTTTTCGCACTAAGCTAAGCATGAGCTATCATTTAAGACCAAAAATAAGCCTAGAACTCTTGAAAATATATCAGCATATTACACCTGTAGTTTGAGAAATTCTAAATTTCAGAGTAAATTTTTTCGTAATAAAAAAGGCAGCGCAGAGCCTGGAACTGCATGGTTTTGTACGTATCCGAGCATTAGCTATCGTTTAAGACCAAAAAGAAGCCTAGAACTCCTGAAAATATATCAGCATATCACACCTGAAATTTGAGAAAATCTAAATTACAGATTAATTTTTTTCGTAATAAAAAAAGGCAGCGCAGAGCCAGAAACTGCAAGTTTTTGTACGTAACCGAGCATAAGCTATCGTTTGAGACTAAAAACAAGCCCCAAATTCCTGAAAATATATCAGCATATCACATCTTAAATTTGAGAAAATCGAAATTTCAGACTTATTTTTTTCATAGAACATAAGTACACTCGGAGCCAAGAACTACGCGGTTTTGTACGTAACCAAGCATGAGCTATCGTTTGAGACCAAAAGCAAGCCTAGAACTCCTGAAAATATATCAGCATATCACACCTGAAATATGAGAAAATCGATATTTCAAACTTATTTTTTCGCAGAACATAAGTAAACGTAGAGCGCGGAACTCCGCGGTTTTGGACGAAACCAAGCTTAAGCTATCATTTGAGACCAATAACAAGCCAATAACTCCTGAAAATATATCAGCATATCACACCTGAAATTTGAGAAAACTTAAATTTTCAGAATAAAAATTTTTTGGTAATAAAAAAGGCAGCACAGAGACGGGAACTTCGCGGTTTACGATGAAGCCAAGCATGTGCTATCATTTGATACCAATAACAAGCTAAGAACTCCTGAAAATATATCAGCATATCACTCCTAAAATTTGAGAAAATCGAAATTTCAGAGTTAATTTTTTTCGTTACAAAAAAGGCAGCACAGAGGCGGATACTCCGCGGTTTGGAACTAATCTAAGCATGAGCTATCATTTAAGACTAAAAACAAGCCATAAACTCCTGAAAATATAACAGCATATCACACCTGAAATTTAAGAAAATTGAAATTTTCAGAATAAAATTTTTTCGTAATAAAAAAGGCAGCACAGAGACGGGAACTTCGCGGTTTTGGACGAAACCAAGCTTGAGCTATCATTTGAGACCAATGACAAGCCAAGAACTCCTGAAAATATATCAGCATATCACACCTGAAATTTGAGAAAACTTAAATTTTCAGAATAAAAATTGTTTGGTAATAAAAAAGGTAGCACAGAGACGGGAACTTCGCGGTTTTCGACGAAACCAAGCTTGTGCTATCATTTGAGACCAATCACAAAACAAGAACTCCTGTTAATATATCAGCATGCCACACCTAAATATTGAGAAAATCGAACTTTCAGAGTTAATTTTTTTCGTTACAAAAAAGGCTGCACAGAGACGGGAACTTGAACTAATCTAAATATGATCTATCATTTAAGTTTAAAAAAAATACTAGAACTCCTGAAAATATCTCAGCATATCACACCTGAAGTTTGAGAAAATTGAAATTTTTAGAGTAAATTTTTTTCGTAATAAAAAAGGCAGCACCGAGATGTGAACTCCGGGTTTTTGCACTAAGCTAAGCATGAGCTATCATTTAAGACCAAAAATAAGCCTAGAACTCTTGAAAATATATCAGCATATCACACCTGTAGTTTGAGAAATTCTAAATTTCAGAGTAAATTTTTTCGTAATAAAAAAGGCAGCACCGAGATGTGAACTCCGAGTTTTCGCACTAAGCTAAGCATGAGCTATCATTTAAGACCAAAAATAAGCCTAGAACTCTTGAAAATATATCAGCATATCACACCTGTAGTTTGAGAAATTCTAAATTTCAGAGTAAATTTTTTCGTAATAAAAAAGGCAGCGCAGAGCCTGGAACTGCGTGGTTTTGTACGTAACCGAGCATTAGCTATCGTTTAAGACCAAAAACAAGCCTAGAACTCCTGAAAATATATCAGCATATCACACCTGAAATTTGAGAGAATCTAAATTACAGAGTAATTTTTTTCGTAATAAAAAAAGGCAGCGCAGAGCCAGAAACTGCAAGTTTTTGTACGAAACCGAGCATAAGCTATCGTTTGAGACTAAAATCTAGCCCCAAATTCCTGAAAATATATCAGCATATCACACCTGAAATATGAGAAAATCGATATTTCAAACTTATTTTTTCGCAGAACATAAGTAAACGTAGAGCGCGGAACTCCGCGGTTTTGGACGAAACCAAGCTTAAGCTATCATTTGAGACCAATAACAAGCCAATAAGTCCTGAAAATATATCAGCATATCACACCTGAAATTTGAGAAAACTTAAATTTTCAGAATAAAAATTTTTTGGTAATAAAAAAGGCAGCACAGAGACGGGAACTTCGCGGTTTTGGACGAAACCAAGCTTGAGCTATCATTTGAGACCAATGACAAGCCAAGAACTCCTGAAAATATATCAGCATATCACACCTGATGTTTGAGAAAACTTAAATTTTCAGAATAAAAATTGTTTGGTAATAAAAAAGGTAGCACAGAGACGGGAACTTCGCGGTTTTCGACGAAACCAAGCTTGTGCTATCATTTGAGACCAATCACAAAACAAGAACTCCTGTTAATATATCAGCATACCACACCTAAAGATTGAGAAAATCGAAATTTCAGAGTTAATTTTTTTCGTTACAAAAAAGGCTGCACAGAGACGGGAACTTGAACTAATCTAAATATGATCTATCATTTAAGTTTAAAAAAAATCCTAGAACTCCTGAAAAAATCTCAGCATATCACACCTGAAGTTTGAGAAAATTGAAATTTTTAGAGTAAATTTTTTTCGTAATAAAAAAGGCAGCACCGAGATGTGAACTCCGAGTTTTCGCACTAAGCTAAGCATGAGCTATCATTTAAGACCAAAAATAAGCCTAGAACTCTTGAAAGTATATCAGCATATCACACCTGTAGTTTGAGAAAATCTAAATTTCAGAGTAAATTTTTTCGTAATAAAAAAGGCAGCGCAGAGCCTGGAACTGCGTGGTTTTGTTCGTAACCGAGCATTAGCTATCGTTTAAGACCAAAAACAAGCCTAGAACTCCTGAAAATATATCAGCATATCACACCTGAAATTTGAGAAAATCTATATTACAGAATAATTTTTTTCGTAATAAAAAAAGGCAGCGCAGAGCCAGAACCTGCAAGTTTTTGTACGAAACCGAGCATAAGCTATCGTTTGAGACTAAAAACTAGCCCCAAATTCCTGAAAATATATCAGCATATCACATCTTAAATTTGAGAAAATCTAAATTTCAGACTTATTTTTTTCATAGAACATAAGTACACTCAGAGCCAGGAACTACGCGGTTTTGTACGTAACCAAGCATGAGCTATCGTTTGAGACCAAAAGCAAGCCTAGAACTCCTGAAAATATATCAGCATATCACACCTGAAATATGAGAAAATCGATATTTCAAACTTATTTTTTCGCAGAACATAAGTAAACGTAGAGCGCGGAACTCCGCGGTTTTGGACGAAACCAAGCTTAAGCTATCATTTGAGACCAATAACAAGCCAATAAGTCCTGAAAATATATCAGCATATCACACCTGAAATTTGAGAAAACTTAAATTTTCAGAATAAAAATTTTTTGGTAATAAAAAAGGCAGCACAGAGACGGGAACTTCGCGGTTTTCGATGAAGCCAAGCATGTGCTATCATTTGAGACCAATAACAAGCCAAGAACTCCTGAAAATATATCAGCATATCACACCTAAAATTTGAGAAATTCGAAATTTCCGAGTTAATTTTTTTCGTTACAAAAAGGCAGCACAGAGGCGGGAACTATGCGGTTTTGAACTAATCTAAGCATGAGCTATCATTTAAGACTAAAAACAAGCCATAAACTCCTGAAAATATATCAGCATATCACACCTGAAATTTAAAAAAATTGAAATTTTCAGAATAAAATTTTTTCGTAATAAAAAAGGCAGCACAGAGAAGGGAACTTCGCGGTTTTCGACGAAACCAAGATTGTCCTATCATTTGAGACCAATAACAAGCTAAGAACTCCTGTAAATATATCAGCATATCACTCCTAAAATTTAAGAAAATCGAAATTTAAGAGTTAATTTTTTTCGTTACAAAAAAGGCAGCACAGCGGCGGGAACTCCGCGGTTTGGAACTAATCTAAGCATGAGCTATCATTTAAGACTAGAAAGAAGCCATAAACTCCTGAAAATATATCAGCATATCACACCTGAAATTTAAGAAAATTGAAATTTTCAGAATAAAATTTTTTCGTAATAAAAAAGGCAGCACAGAGACGGGAACTCCGCGGTTTTGGACGAAACCAAGCTTGAGCTATCATTTGAGACCAATGACAAGCCAAGAACTCCTGAAAATATCTCAGCATATCACACCTGAAGTTTGAGAAAATTGAAATTTTTAGAGTAAATTTTTTTGGTATAAAAAAGGCAGCACCGAGATGTGAACTCCAAGTTTTCGCACTAAGCTAAGCATGAGCTATCATTTAAGACCAAAAATAAGCCTAGAACTCTTGAAAATATATCAGCATATTACACCTGTAGTTTGAGAAAATCTAAATTTCAGAGTAAATTTTTTCGTAATAAAAAAGGCAGCGCAGAGCCTGGAACTGCGTGGTTTTGTACGTAACCGAGCATTAGCTATCGTTTAAGACCAAAAACAAGCCTAGAACTCCTGAAAATATATCAGCATATCACACCTGAAATTTGAGAAAATCTAAATTACAGAGTAATTTTTTTCGTAATAAAAAAAGGCAGCGCAGAGCCAGAAACTGCAAGTTTTTGTACGTAACCGAGCATAAGCTATCGTTTGAGACTAAAAACAAGCCCCAAATTCCTGAAAATATATCAGCATATCACATCTTAAATTTATAGAAAATCGAAATTTCAGACTTATTTTTTTCATAGAACATAAGTACACTCAGTGCCAGGAACTACGCGGTTTTGTACGTAACCAAGCATGAGCTATCGTTTGAGACCAAAAGCAAGCCTATAACTCCTGAAAATATATCAGCATATCACACCTGAAATATGAGAAAATCGATATTTCAAACTTATTTTTTCGCAGAACATAAGTAAACGTAGAGCGCGGAACTCCGCGGTTTTGGACGAAACCAAGCTTAAGCTATCATTTGAGACCAATAACAAGCCAATAACTCCTGAAAATATATCAGCATATCACACCTGAAATTTGAGAAAACTTAAATTTTCAGAATAAAAATTTTTTGGTAATAAAAAAGGCAGCACAGAGACGGGAACTTCGCGGTTTTCGATGAAGCCAAGCATGTGCTATCATTTGATACCAATAACAAGCTAAGAACTCCTGAAAATATATCAGCATATCACTCCTAAAATTTGAGAAAATCGAAATTTCAGAGTTAATTTTTTTCGTTACAAAAAAGGCAGCACAGAGGCGGGTACTCCGCGGTTTGGAACTAATCTAAGCATGAGCTATCATTTTAGACTAAAAACAAGCCATAAACTCCTGAAAATATATCAGCATATCACACCTGAAATTTAAGAAAATTGAAATTTTCAGAATAAAATTTTTACGTAATAAAAAAGGCAGCACAGAGAAAATAACTTCGCGGTTTTCGACGAAACCAAGATTGTCCTATCATTTGAGACCAATAACAAGCTAAGAACTCCTGAAAATATATCAGCATATCACACCTGAAATTTGAGAAAACTTAAATTTTCAGAATAAAAATTTTTCGTATTAAAAAAGGCAGCACAGAGACGGGAACTCCGCGGTTTTGGACGAAACCAAGCTTGAGCTATCATTTGAGACCAATGACAAGCCAAGAACTCCTGAAAATATATCAGCATATCACACCTGATGTTTGAGAAAACTTAAATTTTCAGAATAAAAATTGTTTGGTAATAAAAAAGGTAGCACAGAGACGGGAACTTCGCGGTTTTCGACGAAACCAAGCTTGTGCTATCATTTGAGACCAATCACAAAACAAGAACTCCTGTTAATATATCAGCATACCACACCTAAAGATTGAGAAAATCGAAATTTCAGAGTTAATTTTTTTCGTTACAAAAAAGGCTGCACAGAGACGGGAACTTGAACTAATCTAAATATGATCTATCATTTAAGTTTAAAAAAAATCCTAGAACTCCTGAAAATATCTCAGCATATCACACCTGAAGTTTGAGAAAATTGAAATTTTTAGAGTAAATTTTTTTCGTAATAAAAAAGGCAGCACCGAGATGTGAACTCCGAGTTTTCGCACTAAGCTAAGCATGAGCTATCATTTAAGACCAAAAATAAGCCTAGAACTCTTGAAAATATATCAGAATATCACACCTGTAGTTTGAGAAATTCTAAATTTCAGAGTAAATTTTTTCGTAATAAAAAAGGCAGCGCAGAGCCTGGAACTGCGTGGTTCTGTACGTAGCCGAGCATTAGCTATCGTTTAAGACCAAAAACAAGCCTAGAACTCCTGAAAATATATCAGCATATCACACCTGAAATTTGAGAAAATCTAAATTACAGAGTAATTTTTTTCGTAATAAAAAAAGGCAGCGCAGAGCCAGGAACTGCAAGTTTTTGTACGTAACTGAGCATAAGCTATCGTTTCAGACTAAAACCAAGCCCCAAATTCCTGAAAATATATCAGCATATCACATCTTAAATTTGAGAAAATCGAAATTTCAGACTTATTTTTTTCATAGAACATAAGTACACTCAGAGCCAGGAACTACGCGGTTTTGTACGTAACCAAGCATGAGCTATCGTTTGAGACCAAAAGCAAGCCTAGAACTCCTGAAAATATATCAGCATATCACACCTGAAATATGAGAAAATCGATATTTCAAACTTATTTTTTCGCAGAACATAAGTAAACGTAGAGCGCGGAACTCCGCGGTTTTGGACGAAACCAAGCTTAAGCTATCATTTGAGACCAATAACAAGCCAATAACTCCTGAAAATATATCAGCATATCACACCTGAAATTTGAGAAAACTTAAATTTTCAGAATAAAAATTTTTCGTAATAAAAAAGGCAGCACAGAGACGGGAACTCCGCGGTTTTGGACGAAACCAAGCTTGAGCTATCATTTGAGACCAATGACAAGCCAAGAACTCCTGAAAATATATCAGCATATCACACCTGATGTTTGAGAAAACTTAAATTTTCAGAATAAAAATTGTTTGGTAATAAAAAAGGTAGCACAGAGACGGGAACTTCGCGGTTTTCGACGAAACCAAGCTTGTGCTATCATTTGAGACCAATCACAAAACAAGAACTCCTGTTAATATATCAGCATACCACACCTAAAGATTGAGAAAATCGAAATTTCAGAGTTAATTTTTTTCGTTACAAAAAAGGCTGCACAGAGACGGGAACTTGAACTAATCTAAATATGATCTATCATTTAAGTTTAAAAAAAATCCTAGAACTCCTGAAAATATCTCAGCATATCACACCTGAAGTTTGAGATAATTGAAATTTTTAGAGTAAATTTTTTTCGTAATAAAAAAGGCAGCACCGAGATGTGAACTCCGAGTTTTCGCACTAAGCTAAGCATGAGCTATCATTTAAGACCAAAAATAAGCCTAGAACTCTTGAAACTATATCAGCATATCACACCTGTAGTTTGAGAAAATCTAAATTTCAGAGTAAATTTTTTCGTAATAAAAAAGGCAGCGCAGAACCTGGAACTGCGTGGTTTTGTTCGTAACCGAGCATTAGCTATCGTTTAAGACCAAAAACAAGCCTAGAACTCCTGAAAATATATCAGCATATCACACCTGAAATTTGAGAAAATCTATATTACAGAATAATTTTTTTCGTAATAAAAAAAGGCAGCGCAGAGCCAGAACCTGCAAGTTTTTGTACGAAACCGAGCATAAGCTATCGTTTGAGACTAAAAACTAGCCCCAAATTCCTGAAAATATATCAGCATATCACATCTTAAACTTGAGAAAATCTAAATTTCAGACTTATTTTTTTCATAGAACATAAGTACACTCAGAGCCAGGAACTACGCGGTTTTGTACGTAACCAAGCATGAGCTATCGTTTGAGACCAAAAGCAAGCCTAGAACTCCTGAAAATATATCAGCATATCACACCTGAAATATGAGAAAATCGATATTTCAAACTTATTTTTTCGCAGAACATAAGTAAACGTAGAGCGCGGAACTCCGCGGTTTTGGACGAAACCAAGCTTAAGCTATCATTTGAGACCAATAACAAGCCAATAAGTCCTGAAAATATATCAGCATATCACACCTGAAATTTGAGAAAACTTAAATTTTCAGAATAAAAATTTTTTGGTAATAAAAAAGGCAGCACAGAGACGGGAACTTCGCGGTTTTCGATGAAGCCAAGCATGTGCTATCATTTGAGACCAATAACAAGCCAAGAACTCCTGAAAATATATCAGCATATCACACCTAAAGTTTGAGAAATTCGAAATTTCCGAGTTAATTTTTTTCGTTACAAAAAGGCAGCACAGAGGCGGGAACTATGCGGTTTTGAACTAATCTAAGCATGAGCTATCATTTAAGACTAAAAACAAGCCATAAACTCCTGAAAATATATCAGCATATCACACCTGAAATTTAAGAAAATTGAAATTTACAGAATAAAATTTTTACGTAATAAAAAAGGCAGCACAGAGAAGGGAACTTCGCGGTTTTCGACGAAACCAAGATTGTCCTATCATTTGAGACCACTAACAAGCTCAGAACTCCTGTAAATATATTAGCATATCACTCCTAAAATTTGAGAAAATCGAAATTTAAGATTTAATTTTTTTCGTTACAAAAAAGGCAGCACAGAGGCGGGAACTCCGCGGTTTGGAACTAATCTAAGCATGAGCTATCATTTAAGACTAAAAACAAGCCATAAACTCCTGAAAATATATCAGCATATCACACCTGAAATTTAAAAAAATTGAAATTTTCAGAATAAAAATTTTTCGTAATAAAAAAGGCAGCACAGAGACGGGAACTCCGCGGTTTTGGACGAAACCAAGCTTGAGCTATCATTTGAGACCAATGACAAGCCATGAACTCCTGAAAATATATCAGCATATCACACCTGATGTTTGAGAAAACTTAAATTTTCAGAATAAAAATTGTTTGGTAATAAAAAAGGTAGCACAGAGACGGGAACTTCGCGGTTTTCGACGAAACCAAGCTTGTGCTATCATTTGAGACCAATCACAAAACAAGAACTCCTGTTAATATATCAGCATACCACACCTAAAGATTGAGAAAATCGAAATTTCAGAGTTAATTTTTTTCGTTACAAAAAAGGCTGCACAGAGACGGGAACTTGAACTAATCTAAATATGATCTATCATTTAAGTTTAAAAAAAATCCTAGAACTCCTGAAAATATCTCAGCATATCACACCTGAAGTTTGAGAAAATTGAAATTTTTAGAGTAAATTTTTTTCGTAATAAAAAGGCAGCACCGAGATGTGAACTCCGGGATTTTGCACTAAGCTAAGCATGAGCTATCATTTAAGACCAAAAATAAGCCAAGAACTCTTGAAAATATATCAGCATATCACACCTGTAGTTTGAGAAATTCTAAATTTCAGAGTAAATTTTTTCGTAATAAAAAAGGCAGCACCGAGATGTGAACTCCGAGTTTTCGCACTAAGCTAAGCATGAGCTATCATTTAAGACCAAAAATAAGCCTAGAACTCTTGAAAATATATCAGCATATCACACCTGAAATTTGAGAAAATCTAAATTACAGAGTAATTTTTTTCGTAATAAAAAAAGGCAGCGCAGAGCCAGAAACTGCAAGTTTTTGTACGTAACCGAGCATAAGCTATCGTTTGAGACTAAAAACAAGCCCCAAATTCCTGAAAATATATCAGCATATCACATCTTAAATTTGAGAAAATCGAAATTTCAGACTTATTTTTTCATAGAACATAAGTACACTCAGAGCCAGGAACTACGCGGTTTTGTACGTAACCAAGCATGAGCTATCGTTTGAGACCAAAAGCAAGCCTAGAACTCCTGAAAATATATCAGCATATCACACCTGAAATATGAGAAAATCGATATTTCAAACTTATTTTTTCGCAGAACATAAGTAAACGTAGAGCGCGGAACTCCGCGGTTTTGGACGAAACCAAGCTTAAGCTATCATTTGAGACCAATAACAAGCCAATAACTCCTGAAAATATATCAGCATATCACACCTGAAATTTGAGAAAACTTAAATTTTCAGAATAAAAATTTTTTGGTAATAAAAAAGGCAGCACAGAGACGGGAACTTCGCGGTTTTCGATGAAGCCAAGCATGTGCTATCATTTGAGACCAATAACAAGCCAAGAACTCCTGAAAATATATAATCATATCACACCTAAAATTTGAGAAATTCGAAATTTCAGAGTTAATTTTTTTCGTTACAAAAAAGGCAGCACAGAGGCGGGAACTCCGCGGTTTGGAACTAATCTAAGCATGAGCTATCATGTAAGACTAAAAACAAGCCATAAACTCCTGAAAATATATCAGCATATCACACCTGAAATTTAAAAAAATTGAAATTTTCAGAATAAAATTTTTTCGTAATAAAAAAGGCAGCACAGAGAAGGGAACTTCGCGGTTTTCAACGAAAAGAAGATTGTCCTATCATTTGAGACCAATAACAAGCTAAGAACTCCTGTAAATATATCAGCATATCACTCCTAAAGTTTGAGAAAATCGAAATTTCAGATTTAATTTTTTTCGTTACAAAAAAGGCAGCACAGAGGCGGGAACTCCGCGGTTTGGAACTAATCTAAGCATGAGCTATCATTAAAGACTAAAAACAAGCCACAAACTCCTGAAAATATATCAGCATATCACACCTGAAATTTAAAAAAATTGAAATTTTCAGAATAAAAATTTTTCGTAATAATAAAGGCAGCACAGAGACGGGAACTCCGCGGTTTTGGACCAAACCAAGCTTGAGCTATCATTTGAGACCAATGACAAGCCAAGAACTCTTGAAAATATATCAGCATATCACACCTGATGTTTGAGAAAACTTAAATTTTCAGAATAAAAATTGTTTGGTAATAAAAAAGGTAGCACAGAGACGGGAACTTCGCGGTTTTCGACGAAACCAAGCTTGTGCTATCATTTGAGACCAATCACAAAACAAGAACTCCTGTTAATATATCAGCATACCACACCTAAAGATTGAGAAAATCGAAATTTCAGAGTTAATTTTTTTCGTTACAAAAAAGGCTGCACAGAGACGGGAACTTGAACTAATCTAAATATGATCTATCATTTAAGTTTAAAAAAAATCCTAGAACTCCTGAAAATATCTCAGCATATCACACTTGAAGTTTGAGAAAATTGAAATTTTTAGAGTAAATTTTTTTCGTAATAAAAAAGGCAGCACCGAGATGTAAACTCCGAGTTTTCACACTAAGCTAAGCATGAGCTATCATTTAAGACCAAAAATAAGCCTAGAACTCTTGAAAATATATCAGCATATCACACCTGTAGTTTGAGAAAATCTAAATTTCAGAGTAAATTTTTTCGTAATAAAAAAGGCAGCGCAGAGCCTGGAACTGCGTGGTTTTGTACGTAACCGAGCATTAGCTATCGTTTAAGACCAAAAACAAGCCTAGAACTCCTGAAAATATATCAGCATATCACACCTGAAATTTGAGAAAATCTATATTACAGAATAATTTTTTTCGTAATAAAAAAAGGCAGCGCAGAGCCAGAAACTGCAAGTTTTTGTACGTACCCGAGCATACGCTATCGTTTGAGACTAAAAACAAGCCCCAAATTCCTGAAAATATATCAGCATATCACATCTTAAATTTGAGAAAATCGAAATTTCAGACTTATTTTTTTCATAGAACATAAGTACACTCAGAGCCAGGAACTACGCGGTTTTGTACGTAACCAAGCATGAGCTATCGTTTGAGACCAAAAGCAAGCCTAGAACTCCTGAAAATATATCAGCATATCACACCTGAAATATGAGAAAATCGATATTTCAAACTTATTTTTTCGCAGAACATAAGTAAACGTAGAGCGCGGAACTCCGCGGTTTTGGACGAAACCAAGCTTAAGCTATCATTTGAGACCAATAACAAGCCAATAACTCCTGAAAATATATCAGCATATCACACCTGAAATTTGAGAAAACTTAAATTTTCAGAATAAAAATTTTTTGGTAATAAAAAAGGCAGCACAGAGACGGGAACTTCGCGGTTTTGGACGAAGCCAAGCTTGAGCTATCATTTGAGACCAATGACAAGCCAAGAACTCCTGAAAATATATCAGCATATCACACCTGAAATTTGAGAAAACTTAAATTTTCAGAATAAAAATTGTTTGGTAATAAAAAAGGTAGCACAGAGACGGGAACTTCGCGGTTTTCGACGAAACCAAGCTTGTGCTATCATTTGAGACCAATCACAAAACAAGAACTCCTGTTAATATATCAGCATACCACACCTAAATATTGAGAAAATCGAAATTTCAGAGTTAATTTTTTTCGTTACACAAAAGGCTGCACAGAGACGGGAACTTGAACTAATCTAAATATGATCTATCATTTAAGTTTAAAAAAAATCCTAGAACTCCTGAAAATATCTCAGCATATCACACCTGAAGTTTGAGAAAATTGAAATTTTTAGAGTAAATTTTTTTCGTAATAAAAAAGGCAGCACCGAGATGTGAACTCCGGGTTTTTGCACTAAGCTAAGCATGAGCTATCATTTAAGACCAAAAATAAGCCTAGAACTCTTGAAAATATATCAGCATATCACACCTGTAGTTTGAAAAATTCTAAATTTCAGAGTAAATTTTTTCGTAATAAAAAAGGCAGCACCGAGATGTGAACTCCGAGTTTTCGCACTAAGCTAAGCATGAGCTATCATTTAAGACCAAAAATAAGCCTAGAACTCTTGAAAATATATCAGCATATCACACCTGTAGTTTGAGAAATTCTAAATTTCAGAGGAAATTTTTTCGTAATAAAAAAGGCAGCGCAGAGCCTGGAACTGCGTGGTTTTGTACGTAACCGAGCATTAGCTATCGTTTAAGACCAAAAACAAGCCTAGAACTCCTGAAAACATATCAGCATATCACACCTGATGTTTGAGAAAACTTAAATTTTCAGAATAAAAATTGTTTGGTAATAAAAAAGGTAGCACAGAGACGGGAACTTCGCGGTTTTCGACGAAATCAAGCTTGTGCTATCATTTGAGACCAATCACAAAACAAGAACTCCTGTTAATATATCAGCATACCACACCTAAAGATTGAGAAAATCGAAATTTCAGAGTTAATTTTTTTCGTTACAAAAAAGGCTGCACAGAGACGGGAACTTGAACTAATCTAAATATGATCTATCATTTAAGTTTAAAAAGAATCCTAGAACTCCTGAAAATATCTCAGCATATCACACCTGAAGTTTGAGAAAATTGAAATTTTTAGAGTAAATTTTTTTCGTAATAAAAAAGGCAGCACCGAGATGTGAACTCCGGGTTTTTGCACTAAGCTAAGCATGAGCTATCATTTAAGACCAAAAATAAGCCTAGAACTCTTGAAAATATATCAGCATATCACACCTGTAGTTTGAGAAATTCTAAATTTCAGAGTAAATTTTTTCGTAATAAAAAAGGCAGGACCGAGATGTGAACTCCGAGTTTTCGCACTAAGCTAAGCATGAGCTATCATTTAAGACCAAAAATAAGCCTAGAACTCTTGAAAATATATCAGCATATCACACCTGTAGTTTGAGAAATTCTAAATTTCAGAGTAAATTTTTTCGTAATAAAAAAGGCAGCGCAGAGCCTGGAACTGCGTGGTTTTGTACGTAGCCGAGCATTAGCTATCGTTTAAGACCAAAAACAAGCCTAGAACTCCTGAAAATATATCAGCATATCACACCTGAAATTTGAGAAAATCTAAATTACAGAGTAATTTTTTTCGTAATAAAAAAAGGCAGCGCAGAGCCAGAAACTGCAAGTTTTTGTACGTAACCGAGCATAAGCTATCGTTTGAGACTAAAAACAAGCCCCAAATTCCTGAAAATATATCAGCATATCACATCTTAAATTTGAGAAAATCGAAATTTCAGACTTATTTTTTTCATAGAACATAAGTACACTCAGAGCCAGGAACTACGCGGTTTTGTACGTAACCAAGCATGAGCTATCGTTTGAGATCAAAAGCAAGCCTAGAACTCCTGAAAATATATCAGCATATCACACCTGAAATATGAGAAAATCGATATTTCAAACTTATTTTTTCGCAGAACATAAGTAAACGTAGAGCGCGGAACTCCGCGGTTTTGGACGAAACCAAGCTTAAGCTATCATTTGAGACCAATAACAAGCCAATAACTCCTGAAAATATATCAGCATATCACACCTGAAATTTGAGAAAACTTAAATTTTCAGAATAAAAATTTTCACACCTAAAGTTTGAGAAATTCGAAATTTCAGAGTTAATTTTTTTCGTTACAAAAAAGGCAGCACAGAGGCGGGAACTCCGCGGTTTGGAACTAATCTAAGCATGAGCTATCATTTAAGACTAAAAACAAGCCATAAACTCCTGAAAATATATCAGCATATCACACCTGAAATTTAAAAAAATTGAAATTTTCAGAATAAAATTTTTTCGTAATAAAAAAGGCAGCACAGAGAAGGGAACTTCGCGGTTTTCGACGAAACCAAGATTGTCCTATCATTTGAGACCAATAACAAGCTCAGAACTCCTGTAAGTATATCAGCATATCACTCCTAAAATTTGAGGAAATCGAAATTTCAGATTTAATTTTTTTCGTTACAAAAAAGGCAGCACAGAGGCGGGAACTCCGCGGTTTGGAACTAATCTAAGCATGAGCTATCATTTAAGACTAAAAACAAGCCATAAACTCCTGAAAATATATCAGCATATCACACCTGAAATTTAAAAAAATTGAAATTTTCAGAATAAAAATTTTTCGTAATAAAAAAGGCAGCACAGAGACGGGAACTCCGCGGTTTTGGACGAAACCAAGCTTGAGCTATCATTTGAGACCAATGACAAGCCAAGAACTCCTGAAAATATATCAGCATATCACACCTGATGTTTGAGAAAACTTAAATTTTCAGATTAAAAATTGTTTGGTAATAAAAAAGGTAGCACAGAAACGGGAACTTCGCGGTTTTCGACGAAACCAAGCTTGTGCTATCATTTGAAACCAATCACAAAACAAGAACTCCTGTTAATATATCAGCATACCACACCTAAAGATTGAGAAAATCGAAATTTCAGAGTTAATTTTTTTCGTTACAAAAAAGGCTGCACAGGGACGGGAACTTGAACTAATCTAAATATGATCTATCATTTAAGTTTAAAAAAAATCCTAGAACTCCTGAAAATATCTCAGCATATCACACCTGAAATTTGAGAAAATTGAAATTTTTAGAGTAAATTTTTTTCGTAATAAAAAAGGCAGCACCGAGATGTGAACTCCGAGTTTTCGCACTAAGCTAAGCATGAGCTATCATTTAAGACCAAAAATAAGCCTAGAACTCTTGAAACTATATCAGCATATCACACCTGTAGTTTGAGAAAATCTAAATTTCAGAGTAAATTTTTTCGTAATAAAAAAGGCAGCGCAGAGCCTGGAACTGCGTGGTTTTGTTCGTAACCGAGCATTAGCTATCGTTTAAGACCAAAAACAAGCCTAGAACTCCTGAAAATATATCAGCATATCACACCTGAAATTTGAGAAAATCTATATTACAGAATAATTTTTTTCGTAATAAAAAAAGGCAGCGCAGAGCCAGAACCTGCAAGTTTTTGTACGTAACCGAGCATAAGCTATCGTTTGAGACTAAAAACAAGCCCCAAATTCCTGAAAATATATCAGCATATCACATCTTAAATTTGAGAAAATCGAAATTTCAGACTTATTTTTTTCATAGAACATAAGTACACTCAGAGCCAGGAACTACGCGGTTTTGTACGTAACCAAGCATGAGCTATCGTTTGAGACCAAAAGCAAGCCTAGAACTCCTGAAAATATATCAGCATATCACACCTGAAATATGAGAAAATCGATATTTCAAACTTATTTTTTCGCAGAACATAAGTAAACGTAGAGCGCGGAACTCCGCGGTTTTGGACGAAACCAAGCTTAAGCTATCATTTGAGACCAATAACAAGCCAATAACTCCTGAAAATATATCAGCATATCACACCTGAAATTTGAGAAAACTTAAATTTTCAGAATAAAAATTTTTTGGTAATAAAAAAGGCAGCACAGAGACGGGAACTTCGCGGTTTTGGACGAAACCAAGCTTGAGCTATCATTTGAGACCAATGACAAGCCAAGAACTCCTGAAAATATATCAGCATATCACACCTGAAATTTGAGAAAACTTAAATTTTCAGAATAAAAATTGTTTGGTAATAAAAAAGGTAGCACAGAGACGGGAACTTCGCGGTTTTCGACGAAACCAAGCTTGTGCTATCATTTGAGACCAATCACAAAACAAGAACTCCTGTTAATATATCAGCATGCCACACCTAAATATTGAGAAAATCGAAATTTCAGAGTTAATTTTTTTCGTTACAAAAAAGGCTGCACAGAGACGGGAACTTGAACTAATCTAAATATGATCTATCATTTAAGTTTAAAAAAAATACTAGAACTCCTGAAAATATCTCAGCATATCACACCTGAAGTTTGAGAATATTGAAATTTTTAGAGTAAATTTTTTTCGTAATAAAAAAGGCAGCACCGAGATGTGAACTCCGGGTTTTTGCACTAAGCTAAGCATGAGCTATCATTTAAGACCAAAAATAAGCCTAGAACTCTTGAAAATATATCAGCATATCACACCTGTAGTTTGAGAAATTCTAAATTTCAGAGTAAATTTTTTCGTAATAAAAAAGGCAGCACCGAGATGTGAACTCCGAGTTTTCGCACTAAGCTAAGCATGAGCTATCATTTAAGACCAAAAATAAGCCTAGAACTCTTGAAAATATATCAGCATATCACACCTGTAGTTTGAGAAATTCTAAATTTCAGAGTAAATTTTTTCGTAATAAAAAAGGCAGCGCAGAGCCTGGAACTGCGTGGTTTTGTACGTAACCGAGCATTAGCTATCGTTTAAGACCAAAAACAAGCCTAGAACTCCTGAAAATATATCAGCATATCACACCTGAAATTTGAGAGAATCTAAATTACAGAGTAATTTTTTTCGTAATAAAAAAAGGCAGCGCAGAGCCAGAAACTGCAAGTTTTTGTACGAAACCGAGCATAAGCTATCGTTTGAGACTAAAATCTAGCCCCAAATTCCTGAAAATATATCAGCATATCACACCTGAAATATGAGAAAATCGATATTTCAAACTTATTTTTTCGCAGAACATAAGTAAACGTAGAGCGCGGAACTCCGCGGTTTTGGACGAAACCAAGCTTAAGCTATCATTTGAGACCAATAACAAGCCAATAAGTCCTGAAAATATATCAGCATATCACACCTGAAATTTGAGAAAACTTAAATTTTCAGAATAAAAATTTTTTGGTAATAAAAAAGGCAGCACAGAGACGGGAACTTCGCGGTTTTCGATGAAGCCAAGCATGTGCTATCATTTGAGACCAATAACGAGCCAAGAACTCCTGAAAATATATCAGCATATCACACCTCAAGTTTGAGAAATTCGAAATTTCCGAGTTAATTTTTTTCGTTACAAAAAGGCAGCACAGAGGCGGGAACTATGCGGTTTTGAACTAATCTAAGCATGAGCTATCATTTAAGACTAAAAACAAGCCATAAACTCCTGAAAATATATCAGCATATCACACCTGAAATTTAAGAAAATTGAAATTTTCAGAATAAAATTTTTACGTAATAAAAAAGGCAGCACAGAGAAAACTACTTCGCGGTTTTCGACGAAACCAAGATTGTCCTATCATTTGAGACCAATAACAAGCTAAGAACTCCTGAAAATATATCAGCATATCACTCCTAAAGTTTGAGAAAATCGAAATTTCAGAGTTAATTTTTTTCGTTACAAAAAAGGCAGCACAGAGGCGGGAACTCCGCGGTTTGGAACTAATCTAAGCATGAGCTATCATTTAAGACTAGAAAGAAGCCATAAACTCCTGAAAATATATCAGCATATCACACCTGAAATTTAAGAAAATTGAAATTTTCAGAATAAAATTTTTTCGTAATAAAAAAGGCAGCACAGAGACGGGAACTCCGCGGTTTTGGACGAAACCAAGCTTGTGCTATCATTTAAGACCAATGACAAGCCAAGAACTCCTGAAAATATCTCAGCATATCACACCTGAAGTTTGAGAAAATTGAAATTTTTAGAGTAAATTTTTTTCGTAATAAAAAAGGCAGCACCGAGATGTGAACTCCGAGTTTTCGCACTAAGCTAAGCATGAGCTATCATTTAAGACCAAAAATAAGCCTAGAACTCTTGAAAATATATCAGCATATTACACCTGTAGTTTGAGAAATTCTAAATTTCAGAGTAAATTTTTTCGTAATAAAAAAGGCAGCGCAGAGCCTGGAACTGCATGGTTTTGTACGTATCCGAGCATTAGCTATCGTTTAAGACCAAAAAGAAGCCTAGAACTCCTGAAAATATATCAGCATATCACACCTGAAATTTGAGAGAATCTAAATTACAGAGTAATTTTTTTCGTAATAAAAAAAGGCAGCGCAGAGCCAGAAACTGCAAGTTTTTGTACGAAACCGAGCATAAGCTATCGTTTGAGACTAAAATCTAGCCCCAAATTCCTGAAAATATATCAGCATATCACACCTGAAATATGAGAAAATCGATATTTCAAACTTATTTTTTCGCAGAACATAAGTAAACGTAGAGCGCGGAACTCCGCGGTTTTGGACGAAACCAAGCTTAAGCTATCATTTGAGACCAATAACAAGCCAATAAGTCCTGAAAATATATCAGCATATCACACCTGAAATTTGAGAAAACTTAAATTTTCAGAATAAAAATTTTTTGGTAATAAAAAAGGCAGCACAGAGACGGGAACTTCGCGGTTTTCGATGAAGCCAAGCATGTGCTATCATTTGAGACCAATAACGAGCCAAGAACTCCTGAAAATATATCAGCATATCACACCTAAAGTTTGAGAAATTCGAAATTTCCGAGTTAATTTTTTTCGTTACAAAAAGGCAGCACAGAGGCGGGAACTCCGCGGTTTGGAACTAATCTAAGCATAAGCTATCATTTAAGACTAGAAAGAAGCCATAAACTCCTGAAAATATATCAGCATATCACACCTGAAATTTAAGAAAATTGAAATTTTCAGAATAAAATTTTTTCGTAATAAAAAAGGCAGCACAGAGATGGGAACTCCGCGGTTTTGGACGAAACCAAGCTTGTGCTATCATTTAAGACCAATGACAAGCCAAGAACTCCTGAAAATATCTCAGCATATCACACCTGAAGTTTGAGAAAATTGAAATTTTTAGAGTAAATTTTTTTCGTAATAAAAAAGGCAGCACCGAGATGTGAACTCCGAGTTTTCGCACTAAGCTAAGCATGAGCTATCATTTAAGACCAAAAATAAGCCTAGAACTCTTGAAAATATATCAGCATATTACACCTGTAGTTTGAGAAATTCTAAATTTCAGAGTAAATTTTTTCGTAATAAAAAAGGCAGCGCAGAGCCTGGAACTGCATGGTTTTGTACGTATCCGAGCATTAGCTATCGTTTAAGACCAAAAAGAAGCCTAGAACTCCTGAAAATATATCAGCATATCACACCTGAAATTTGAGAAAATCTAAATTACAGATTAATTTTTTTCGTAATAAAAAAAGGCAGCGCAGAGCCAGAAACTGCAAGTTTTTGTACGTAACCGAGCATAAGCTATCGTTTGAGACTAAAAACAAGCCCCAAATTCCTGAAAATATATCAGCATATCACATCTTAAATTTGAGAAAATCGAAATTTCAGACTTATTTTTTTCATAGAACATAAGTACACTCGGAGCCAAGAACTACGCGGTTTTGTACGTTACCAAGCATGAGCTATCGTTTGAGACCAAAAGCAAGCCTAGAACTCCTGAAAATATATCAGCATATCACACCTGAAATATGAGAAAATCGATATTTCAAACTTATTTTTTCGCAGAACATAAGTAAACGTAGAGCGCGGAACTCCGCGGTTTTGGACGAAACCAAGCTTAAGCTATCATTTGAGACCAATAACAAGCCAATAACTCCTGAAAATATATCAGCATATCACACCTGAAATTTGAGAAAACTTAAATTTTCAGAATAAAAATTTTTTGGTAATAAAAAAGGCAGCACAGAGACGGGAACTTCGCGGTTTACGATGAAGCCAAGCATGTGCTATCATTTGATACCAATAACAAGCTAAGAACTCCTGAAAATATATCAGCATATCACTCCTAAAATTTGAGAAAATCGAAATTTCAGAGTTAATTTTTTTCGTTACAAAAAAGGCAGCACAGAGGCGGGAACTCCGCGGTTTGGAACTAATCTAAGCATGAGCTATCATTTAAGACTAGAAAGAAGCCATAAACTCCTGAAAATATATCAGCATATCACACCTGAAATTTAAGAAAATTGAAATTTTCAAAATAAAATTTTTTCGTAATAAAAAAGGCAGCACAGAGACGGGAACTCCGCGGTTTTGGACGAAACCAAGCTTGAGCTATCATTTAAGACCAATGACAAGCCAAGAACTCCTGAAAATATCTCAGCATATCACACCTGAAGTTTGAGAAAATTGAAATTTTTAGAGTAAATTTTTTTCGTAATAAAAAAGGCAGCACCGAGATGTGAACTCCGAGTTTTCGCACTAAGCTAAGCATGAGCTATCATTTAAGACCAAAAATAAGCCTAGAACTCTTGAAAATATATCAGCATATTACACCTGTAGTTTGAGAAAATCTAAATTTCAGAGTAAATTTTTTCGTAATAAAAAAGGCAGCGCAGAGCCTGGAACTGCATGGTTTTGTACGTATCCGAGCATTAGCTATCGTTTAAGACCAAAAAGAAGCCTAGAACTCCTGAAAATATATCAGCATATCACACCTGAAATTTGAGAAAATCTAAATTACAGATTAATTTTTTTCGTAATAAAAAAAGGCAGCGCAGAGCCAGAAACTGCAAGTTTTTGTACGTAACCGAGCATAAGCTATCGTTTGAGACTAAAAACAAGCCCCAAATTCCTGAAAATATATTAGCATATCACATCTTAAATTTGAGAAAATCGAAATTTCAGACTTATTTTTTTCATAGAACATAAGTACACTCGGAGCCAGGAACTACGCGGTTTTGTACGTAACCAAGCATGAGCTATCGTTTGAGACCAAAAGCAAGCCTAGAACTCCTGAAAATATATCAGCATATCACACCTGAAATATGAGAAAATCGATATTTCAAACTTATTTTTTCGCAGAACATAAGTAAACGTAGAGCGCGGAACTCCGCGGAGTTGGACGAAACCAAGCTTAAGCTATCATTTGAGACCAATAACAAGCCAATAACTCCTGAAAATATATCAGCATATCACACCTGAAATTTGAGAAAACTTAAATTTTCAGAATAAAAATTTTTTGGTAATAAAAAAGGCAGCACAGAGACGGGAACTTCGCGGTTTACGATGAAGCCAAGCATGTGCTATCATTTGATACCAATAACAAGCTAAGAACTCCTGAAAATATATCAGCATATCACTCCTAAAATTTGAGAAAATCGAAATTTCAGAGTTAATTTTTTTCGTTACAAAAAAGGCAGCACAGAGGCGGGTACTCCGCGGTTTGGAACTAATCTAAGCATGAGCTATCATTTAAGACTAAAAACAAGCCATAAACTCCTGAAAATATAACAGCATATCACACCTGAAATTTAAGAAAATTGAAATTTTCAGAATAAAATTTTTTCGTAATAAAAAAGGCAGCACAGAGACGGGACCTCCGCGGTTTTCGACGAAACCAAGCTTGTGCTATCATTTGAGACCAATCACAAAACAAGAACTCCTGTTAATATATCAGCATACCACACCTAAAGATTGAGAAAATCGAAATTTCAGAGTTAATTTTTTTCGTTACAAAAAAGGCTGCACAGAGACGGGAACTTGAACTAATCTAAATATGATCTATCATTTAAGTTTAAAAAAAATCCTAGAACTCCTGAAAATATCTCAGCATATCACACCTGAAGTTAGAGAAAATTGAAATTTTTAGAGTAAATTTTTTTCGTAATAAAAAAGGCAGCACCGAGATGTGAACTCCGAGTTTTCGCACTAAGCTAAGCATGAGCTATCATTTAAGACCAAAAATAAGCCTAGAACTCTTGAAAATATATCAGAATATCACACCTGTAGTTTGAGAAATTCTAAATTTCAGAGTAAATTTTTTCGTAATAAAAAAGGCAGCGCAGAGCCTGGAACTGCGTGGTTCTGTACGTAGCCGAGCATTAGCTATCGTTTAAGACCAAAAACAAGCCTAGAACTCCTGAAAATATATCAGCATATCACACCTGAAATTTGAGAAAATCTAAATTACAGAGTAATTTTTTTCGTAATAAAAAAAGGCAGCGCAGAGCCAGAAACTGCAAGTTTTTGTACGTAACTGAGCATAAGCTATCGTTTCAGACTAAAACCAAGCCCCAAATTCCTGAAAATATATCAGCATATCACATCTTAAATTTGAGAAAATCGAAATTTCAGACTTATTTTTTTCATAGAACATAAGTACACTCAGAGCCAGGAACTACGCGGTTTTGTACGTAACCAAGCATGAGCTATCGTTTGAGACCCAAAGCAAGCCTAGAACTCCTGAAAATATATCAGCATATCACACCTGAAATATGAGAAAATCGATATTTCAAACTTATTTTTTCGCAGAACATAAGTAAACGTAGAGCGCGGAACTCCGCGGTTTTGGACGAAACCAAACTTAAGCTATCATTTGAGACCAATAACAAGCCAATAACTCCTGAAAATATATCAGCATATCACACCTGAAATTTGAGAAAACTTAAATTTTCAGAATAAAAATTTTTCGTAATAAAAAAGGCAGCACAGAGACGGGAACTCCGCGGTTTTGGACGAAACCAAGCTTGAGCTATCATTTGAGACCAATGACAAGCCAAGAACTCCTGAAAATATGTCAGCATATCACACCTGATGTTTGAGAAAACTTAAATTTTCAGAATAAAAATTGTTTGGTAATAAAAAAGGTAGCACAGAGACGGGAACTTCGCGGTTTTCGACGAAACCAAGCTTGTGCTATCATTTGAGACCAATCACAAAACAAGAACTCCTGTTAATATATCAGCATACCACACCTAAATATTGAGAAAATCGAAATTTCAGAGTTAATTTTTTTCGTTACAAAAAAGGCTGCACAGAGACGGGAACTTGAACTAATCTAAATATGATCTATCATTTAAGTTTAAAAAAAATCCTAGAACTCCTGAAAATATCTCAGCATATCACACCTGAAATTTGAGAAAATTGAAATTTTTAGAGTAAATTTTTTCGTAATAAAAAAGGCAGCACCGATGTGTGAACTCCGAGTTTTCGCACTAAGCTAAGCATGAGCTATCATTTAAGACCAAATATAAGCCTAGAACTCTTGAAACTATATCAGCATATCACACCTGTAGTTTGAGAAAATCTAAATTTCAGAGTAAATTTTTTCGTAATAAAAAAGGCAGCGCAGAGCCTGGAACTGCGTGGTTTTGTTCGTAACCGAGCATTAGCTATCGTTTAAGACCAAAAACAAGCCTAGAACTCCTGAAAATATATCAGCATATCACACCTGAAATTTGAGAAAATCTATATTACAGAATAATTTTTTTCGTAATAAAAAAAGGCAGCGCAGAGCCAGAACCTGCAAGTTTTTGTACGTAACCGAGCATAAGCTATCGTTTGAGACTAAAAACAAGCCCCAAATTCCTGAAAATATATCAGCATATCACATCTTAAATTTGAGAAAATCGAAATTTCAGACTTATTTTTTTCATAGAACATAAGTACACTCAGAGCCAGGAACTACGCGGTTTTGTACGTAACCAAGCATGAGCTATCGTTTGAGACCAAAAGCAAGCCTAGAACTCCTGAAAATATATCAGCATATCACACCTGAAATATGAGAAAATCGATATTTCAAACTTATTTTTTCGCAGAACATAAGTAAACGTAGAGCGCGGAACTCCGCGGTTTTGGACGAAACCAAGCTTAAGCTATCATTTGAGACCAATAACAAGCCAATAACTCCTGAAAATATATCAGCATATCACACCTGAAATTTGAGAAAACTTAAATTTTCAGAATAAAAATTTTTTGGTAATAAAAAAGGCAGCACAGAGACGGGAACTTCGCGGTTTTGGACGAAACCAAGCTTGAGCTATCATTTGAGACCAATGACAAGCCAAGAACTCCTGAAAATATATCAGCATATCACACCTGAAATTTGAGAAAACTTAAATTTTCAGAATAAAAATTGTTTGGTAATAAAAAAGGTAGCACAGAGACGGGAACTTCGCGGTTTTCGACGAAACCAAGCTTGTGCTATCATTTGAGACCAATCACAAAACAAGAACTCCTGTTAATATATCAGCATGCCACACCTAAATATTGAGAAAATCGAAATTTCAGAGTTAATTTTTTTCGTTACAAAAAAGGCTGCACAGAGACGGGAACTTGAACTAATCTAAATATGATCTATCATTTAAGTTTAAAAAAAATACTAGAACTCCTGAAAATATCTCAGCATATCACACCTGAAGTTTGAGAATATTGAAATTTTTAGAGTAAATTTTTTTCGTAATAAAAAAGGCAGCACCGAGATGTGAACTCCGGGTTTTTGCACTAAGCTAAGCATGAGCTATCATTTAAGACCAAAAATAAGCCTAGAACTCTTGAAAATATATCAGCATATCACACCTGTAGTTTGAGAAATTCTAAATTTCAGAGTAAATTTTTTCGTAATAAAAAAGGCAGCACCGAGATGTGAACTCCGAGTTTTCGCACTAAGCTAAGCATGAGCTATCATTTAAGACCAAAAATAAGCCTAGAACTCTTGAAAATATATCAGCATATCACACCTGTAGTTTGAGAAATTCTAAATTTCAGAGTAAATTTTTTCGTAATAAAAAAGGCAGCGCAGAGCCTGGAACTGCGTGGTTTTGTACGTAACCGAGCATTAGCTATCGTTTAAGACCAAAAACAAGCCTAGAACTCCTGAAAATATATCAGCATATCACACCTGAAATTTGAGAGAATCTAAATTACAGAGTAATTTTTTTCGTAATAAAAAAAGGCAGCGCAGAGCCAGAAACTGCAAGTTTTTGTACGAAACCGAGCATAAGCTATCGTTTGAGACTAAAATCTAGCCCCAAATTCCTGAAAATATATCAGCATATCACACCTGAAATATGAGAAAATCGATATTTCAAACTTATTTTTTCGCAGAACATAAGTAAACGTAGAGCGCGGAACTCCGCGGTTTTGGACGAAACCAAGCTTAAGCTATCATTTGAGACCAATAACAAGCCAATAAGTCCTGAAAATATATCAGCATATCACACCTGAAATTTGAGAAAACTTAAATTTTCAGAATAAAAATTTTTTGGTAATAAAAAAGGCAGCACAGAGACGGGAACTTCGCGGTTTTCGATGAAGCCAAGCATGTGCTATCATTTGAGACCAATAACGAGCCAAGAACTCCTGAAAATATATCAGCATATCACACCTCAAGTTTGAGAAATTCGAAATTTCCGAGTTAATTTTTTTCGTTACAAAAAGGCAGCACAGAGGCGGGAACTATGCGGTTTTGAACTAATCTAAGCATGAGCTATCATTTAAGACTAAAAACAAGCCATAAACTCCTGAAAATATATCAGCATATCACACCTGAAATTTAAGAAAATTGAAATTTTCAGAATAAAATTTTTACGTAATAAAAAAGGCAGCACAGAGAAAACTACTTCGCGGTTTTCGACGAAACCAAGATTGTCCTATCATTTGAGACCAATAACAAGCTAAGAACTCCTGAAAATATATCAGCATATCACTCCTAAAGTTTGAGAAAATCGAAATTTCAGAGTTAATTTTTTTCGTTACAAAAAAGGCAGCACAGAGGCGGGAACTCCGCGGTTTGGAACTAATCTAAGCATGAGCTATCATTTAAGACTAGAAAGAAGCCATAAACTCCTGAAAATATATCAGCATATCACACCTGAAATTTAAGAAAATTGAAATTTTCAGAATAAAATTTTTTCGTAATAAAAAAGGCAGCACAGAGACGGGAACTCCGCGGTTTTGGACGAAACCAAGCTTGTGCTATCATTTAAGACCAATGACAAGCCAAGAACTCCTGAAAATATCTCAGCATATCACACCTGAAGTTTGAGAAAATTGAAATTTTTAGAGTAAATTTTTTTCGTAATAAAAAAGGCAGCACCGAGATGTGAACTCCGAGTTTTCGCACTAAGCTAAGCATGAGCTATCATTTAAGACCAAAAATAAGCCTAGAACTCTTGAAAATATATCAGCATATTACACCTGTAGTTTGAGAAATTCTAAATTTCAGAGTAAATTTTTTCGTAATAAAAAAGGCAGCGCAGAGCCTGGAACTGCATGGTTTTGTACGTATCCGAGCATTAGCTATCGTTTAAGACCAAAAAGAAGCCTAGAACTCCTGAAAATATATCAGCATATCACACCTGAAATTTGAGAGAATCTAAATTACAGAGTAATTTTTTTCGTAATAAAAAAAGGCAGCGCAGAGCCAGAAACTGCAAGTTTTTGTACGAAACCGAGCATAAGCTATCGTTTGAGACTAAAATCTAGCCCCAAATTCCTGAAAATATATCAGCATATCACACCTGAAATATGAGAAAATCGATATTTCAAACTTATTTTTTCGCAGAACATAAGTAAACGTAGAGCGCGGAACTCCGCGGTTTTGGACGAAACCAAGCTTAAGCTATCATTTGAGACCAATAACAAGCCAATAAGTCCTGAAAATATATCAGCATATCACACCTGAAATTTGAGAAAACTTAAATTTTCAGAATAAAAATTTTTTGGTAATAAAAAAGGCAGCACAGAGACGGGAACTTCGCGGTTTTCGATGAAGCCAAGCATGTGCTATCATTTGAGACCAATAACGAGCCAAGAACTCCTGAAAATATATCAGCATATCACACCTAAAGTTTGAGAAATTCGAAATTTCCGAGTTAATTTTTTTCGTTACAAAAAGGCAGCACAGAGGCGGGAACTCCGCGGTTTGGAACTAATCTAAGCATAAGCTATCATTTAAGACTAGAAAGAAGCCATAAACTCCTGAAAATATATCAGCATATCACACCTGAAATTTAAGAAAATTGAAATTTTCAGAATAAAATTTTTTCGTAATAAAAAAGGCAGCACAGAGACGGGAACTCCGCGGTTTTGGACGAAACCAAGCTTGTGCTATCATTTAAGACCAATGACAAGCCAAGAACTCCTGAAAATATCTCAGCATATCACACCTGAAGTTTGAGAAAATTGAAATTTTTAGAGTAAATTTTTTTCGTAATAAAAAAGGCAGCACCGAGATGTGAACTCCGAGTTTTCGCACTAAGCTAAGCATGAGCTATCATTTAAGACCAAAAATAAGCCTAGAACTCTTGAAAATATATCAGCATATTACACCTGTAGTTTGAGAAATTCTAAATTTCAGAGTAAATTTTTTCGTAATAAAAAAGGCAGCGCAGAGCCTGGAACTGCATGGTTTTGTACGTATCCGAGCATTAGCTATCGTTTAAGACCAAAAAGAAGCCTAGAACTCCTGAAAATATATCAGCATATCACACCTGAAATTTGAGAAAATCTAAATTACAGATTAATTTTTTTCGTAATAAAAAAAGGCAGCGCAGAGCCAGAAACTGCAAGTTTTTGTACGTAACCGAGCATAAGCTATCGTTTGAGACTAAAAACAAGCCCCAAATTCCTGAAAATATATCAGCATATCACATCTTAAATTTGAGAAAATCGAAATTTCAGACTTATTTTTTTCATAGAACATAAGTACACTCGGAGCCAAGAACTACGCGGTTTTGTACGTTACCAAGCATGAGCTATCGTTTGAGACCAAAAGCAAGCCTAGAACTCCTGAAAATATATCAGCATATCACACCTGAAATATGAGAAAATCGATATTTCAAACTTATTTTTTCGCAGAACATAAGTAAACGTAGAGCGCGGAACTCCGCGGTTTTGGACGAAACCAAGCTTAAGCTATCATTTGAGACCAATAACAAGCCAATAACTCCTGAAAATATATCAGCATATCACACCTGAAATTTGAGAAAACTTAAATTTTCAGAATAAAAATTTTTTGGTAATAAAAAAGGCAGCACAGAGACGGGAACTTCGCGGTTTACGATGAAGCCAAGCATGTGCTATCATTTGATACCAATAACAAGCTAAGAACTCCTGAAAATATATCAGCATATCACTCCTAAAATTTGAGAAAATCGAAATTTCAGAGTTAATTTTTTTCGTTACAAAAAAGGCAGCACAGAGGCGGGAACTCCGCGGTTTGGAACTAATCTAAGCATGAGCTATCATTTAAGACTAGAAAGAAGCCATAAACTCCTGAAAATATATCAGCATATCACACCTGAAATTTAAGAAAATTGAAATTTTCAAAATAAAATTTTTTCGTAATAAAAAAGGCAGCACAGAGACGGGAACTCCGCGGTTTTGGACGAAACCAAGCTTGAGCTATCATTTAAGACCAATGACAAGCCAAGAACTCCTGAAAATATCTCAGCATATCACACCTGAAGTTTGAGAAAATTGAAATTTTTAGAGTAAATTTTTTTCGTAATAAAAAAGGCAGCACCGAGATGTGAACTCCGAGTTTTCGCACTAAGCTAAGCATGAGCTATCATTTAAGACCAAAAATAAGCCTAGAACTCTTGAAAATATATCAGCATATTACACCTGTAGTTTGAGAAAATCTAAATTTCAGAGTAAATTTTTTCGTAATAAAAAAGGCAGCGCAGAGCCTGGAACTGCATGGTTTTGTACGTATCCGAGCATTAGCTATCGTTTAAGACCAAAAAGAAGCCTAGAACTCCTGAAAATATATCAGCATATCACACCTGAAATTTGAGAAAATCTAAATTACAGATTAATTTTTTTCGTAATAAAAAAAGGCAGCGCAGAGCCAGAAACTGCAAGTTTTTGTACGTAACCGAGCATAAGCTATCGTTTGAGACTAAAAACAAGCCCCAAATTCCTGAAAATATATTAGCATATCACATCTTAAATTTGAGAAAATCGAAATTTCAGACTTATTTTTTTCATAGAACATAAGTACACTCGGAGCCAGGAACTACGCGGTTTTGTACGTAACCAAGCATGAGCTATCGTTTGAGACCAAAAGCAAGCCTAGAACTCCTGAAAATATATCAGCATATCACACCTGAAATATGAGAAAATCGATATTTCAAACTTATTTTTTCGCAGAACATAAGTAAACGTAGAGCGCGGAACTCCGCGGAGTTGGACGAAACCAAGCTTAAGCTATCATTTGAGACCAATAACAAGCCAATAACTCCTGAAAATATATCAGCATATCACACCTGAAATTTGAGAAAACTTAAATTTTCAGAATAAAAATTTTTTGGTAATAAAAAAGGCAGCACAGAGACGGGAACTTCGCGGTTTACGATGAAGCCAAGCATGTGCTATCATTTGATACCAATAACAAGCTAAGAACTCCTGAAAATATATCAGCATATCACTCCTAAAATTTGAGAAAATCGAAATTTCAGAGTTAATTTTTTTCGTTACAAAAAAGGCAGCACAGAGGCGGGTACTCCGCGGTTTGGAACTAATCTAAGCATGAGCTATCATTTAAGACTAAAAACAAGCCATAAACTCCTGAAAATATAACAGCATATCACACCTGAAATTTAAGAAAATTGAAATTTTCAGAATAAAATTTTTTCGTAATAAAAAAGGCAGCACAGAGACGGGACCTCCGCGGTTTTCGACGAAACCAAGCTTGTGCTATCATTTGAGACCAATCACAAAACAAGAACTCCTGTTAATATATCAGCATACCACACCTAAAGATTGAGAAAATCGAAATTTCAGAGTTAATTTTTTTCGTTACAAAAAAGGCTGCACAGAGACGGGAACTTGAACTAATCTAAATATGATCTATCATTTAAGTTTAAAAAAAATCCTAGAACTCCTGAAAATATCTCAGCATATCACACCTGAAGTTAGAGAAAATTGAAATTTTTAGAGTAAATTTTTTTCGTAATAAAAAAGGCAGCACCGAGATGTGAACTCCGAGTTTTCGCACTAAGCTAAGCATGAGCTATCATTTAAGACCAAAAATAAGCCTAGAACTCTTGAAAATATATCAGAATATCACACCTGTAGTTTGAGAAATTCTAAATTTCAGAGTAAATTTTTTCGTAATAAAAAAGGCAGCGCAGAGCCTGGAACTGCGTGGTTCTGTACGTAGCCGAGCATTAGCTATCGTTTAAGACCAAAAACAAGCCTAGAACTCCTGAAAATATATCAGCATATCACACCTGAAATTTGAGAAAATCTAAATTACAGAGTAATTTTTTTCGTAATAAAAAAAGGCAGCGCAGAGCCAGAAACTGCAAGTTTTTGTACGTAACTGAGCATAAGCTATCGTTTCAGACTAAAACCAAGCCCCAAATTCCTGAAAATATATCAGCATATCACATCTTAAATTTGAGAAAATCGAAATTTCAGACTTATTTTTTTCATAGAACATAAGTACACTCAGAGCCAGGAACTACGCGGTTTTGTACGTAACCAAGCATGAGCTATCGTTTGAGACCCAAAGCAAGCCTAGAACTCCTGAAAATATATCAGCATATCACACCTGAAATATGAGAAAATCGATATTTCAAACTTATTTTTTCGCAGAACATAAGTAAACGTAGAGCGCGGAACTCCGCGGTTTTGGACGAAACCAAACTTAAGCTATCATTTGAGACCAATAACAAGCCAATAACTCCTGAAAATATATCAGCATATCACACCTGAAATTTGAGAAAACTTAAATTTTCAGAATAAAAATTTTTCGTAATAAAAAAGGCAGCACAGAGACGGGAACTCCGCGGTTTTGGACGAAACCAAGCTTGAGCTATCATTTGAGACCAATGACAAGCCAAGAACTCCTGAAAATATGTCAGCATATCACACCTGATGTTTGAGAAAACTTAAATTTTCAGAATAAAAATTGTTTGGTAATAAAAAAGGTAGCACAGAGACGGGAACTTCGCGGTTTTCGACGAAACCAAGCTTGTGCTATCATTTGAGACCAATCACAAAACAAGAACTCCTGTTAATATATCAGCATACCACACCTAAATATTGAGAAAATCGAAATTTCAGAGTTAATTTTTTTCGTTACAAAAAAGGCTGCACAGAGACGGGAACTTGAACTAATCTAAATATGATCTATCATTTAAGTTTAAAAAAAATCCTAGAACTCCTGAAAATATCTCAGCATATCACACCTGAAATTTGAGAAAATTGAAATTTTTAGAGTAAATTTTTTCGTAATAAAAAAGGCAGCACCGATGTGTGAACTCCGAGTTTTCGCACTAAGCTAAGCATGAGCTATCATTTAAGACCAAATATAAGCCTAGAACTCTTGAAACTATATCAGCATATCACACCTGTAGTTTGAGAAAATCTAAATTTCAGAGTAAATTTTTTCGTAATAAAAAAGGCAGCGCAGAGCCTGGAACTGCGTGGTTTTGTTCGTAACCGAGCATTAGCTATCGTTTAAGACCAAAAACAAGCCTAGAACTCCTGAAAATATATCAGCATATCACACCTGAAATTTGAGAAAATCTATATTACAGAATAATTTTTTTCGTAATAAAAAAAGGCAGCGCAGAGCCAGAACCTGCAAGTTTTTGTACGTAACCGAGCATAAGCTATCGTTTGAGACTAAAAACAAGCCCCAAATTCCTGAAAATATATCAGCATATCACATCTTAAATTTGAGAAAATCGAAATTTCAGACTTATTTTTTTCATAGAACATAAGTACACTCAGAGCCAGGAACTACGCGGTTTTGTACGTAACCAAGCATGAGCTATCGTTTGAGACCAAAAGCAAGCCTAGAACTCCTGAAAATATATCAGCATATCACACCTGAAATATGAGAAAATCGATATTTCAAACTTATTTTTTCGCAGAACATAAGTAAACGTAGAGCGCGGAATTCCGCGGTTTTGGACGAAACCAAGCTTAAGCTATCATTTGAGACCAATAACAAGCCAATAACTCCTGAAAATAGATCAGCATATCACACCTGAAATTTGAGAAAACTTAAATTTTCAGAATAAAAATTTTTTGGTAATAAAAAAGGCAGCACAGAGACGGGAACTTCGCGGTTTTGGACGAAACCAAGCTTGAGCTATCATTTGAGACCAATGACAAGCCAAGAACTCCTGAAAATATATCAGCATATCACACCTGAAATTTGAGAAAACTTAAATTTTCAGAATAAAAATTGTTTGGTAATAAAAAAGGTAGCACAGAGACGGGAACTTCGCGGTTTTCGACGAAACCAAGCTTGTGCTATCATTTGAGACCAATCACAAAACAAGAACTCCTGTTAATATATCAGCATGCCACACCTAAATATTGAGAAAATCGAAATTTCAGAGTTAATTTTTTTCGTTACAAAAAAGGCTGCACAGAGACGGGAACTTGAACTAATCTAAATATGATCTATCATTTAAGTTTAAAAAAAATACTAGAACTCCTGAAAATATCTCAGCATATCACACCTGAAGTTTGAGAAAATTGAAATTTTTAGAGTAAATTTTTTTCGTAATAAAAAAGGCAGCACCGAGATGTGAACTCCGGGTTTTTGCACTAAGCTAAGCATGAGCTATCATTTAAGACCAAAAATAAGCCTAGAACTCTTGAAAATATATCAGCATATCACACCTGTAGTTTGAGAAATTCTAAATTTCAGAGTAAATTTTTTCGTAATAAAAAAGGCAGCACCGAGATGTGAACTCCGAGTTTTCGCACTAAGCTAAGCATGAGCTATCATTTAAGACCAAAAATAAGCCTAGAACTCTTGAAAATATATCAGCATATCACACCTGTAGTTTGAGAAATTCTAAATTTCAGAGTAAATTTTTTCGTAATAAAAAAGGCAGCGCAGAGCCTGGAACTGCGTGGTTTTGTACGTAACCGAGCATTAGCTATCGTTTAAGACCAAAAACAAGCCTAGAACTCCTGAAAATATATCAGCATATCACACCTGAAATTTGAGAGAATCTAAATTACAGAGTAATTTTTTTCGTAATAAAAAAAGGCAGCGCAGAGCCAGAAACTGCAAGTTTTTGTACGAAACCGAGCATAAGCTATCGTTTGAGACTAAAAACTAGCCCCAAATTCCTGAAAATATATCAGCATATCACACCTGAAATATGAGAAAATCGATATTTCAAACTTATTTTTTCGCAGAACATAAGTAAACGTAGAGCGCGGAACTCCGCGGTTTTGGACGAAACCAAGCTTAAGCTATCATTTGAGACCAATAACAAGCCAATAAGTCCTGAAAATATATCAGCATATCACACCTGAAATTTGAGAAAACTTAAATTTTCAGAATAAAAATTTTTTGGTAATAAAAAAGGCAGCACAGAGACGGGAACTTCGCGGTTTTCGATGAAGCCAAGCATGTGCTATCATTTGAGACCAATAACGAGCCAAGAACTCCTGAAAATATATCAGCATATCACACCTAAAGTTTGAGAAATTCGAAATTTCCGAGTTAATTTTTTTCGTTACAAAAAGGCAGCACAGAGGCGGGAACTATGCGGTTTTGAACTAATCTAAGCATGAGCTATCATTTAAGACTAAAAACAAGCCATAAACTCCTGAAAATATATCAGCATATCACACCTGAAATTTAAGAAAATTGAAATTTTCAGAATAAAATTTTTACGTAATAAAAAAGGCAGCACAGAGAAAACAACTTCGCGGTTTTCGACGAAACCAAGATTGTCCTATCATTTGAGACCAATAACAAGCTAAGAACTCCTGAAAATATATCAGCATATCACTCCTAAAGTTTGAGAAAATCGAAATTTCAGAGTTAATTTTTTTCGTTACAAAAAAGGCAGCACAGAGGCGGGAACTCCGCGGTTTGGAACTAATCTAAGCATGAGCTATCATTTAAGACTAGAAAGAAGCCATAAACTCCTGAAAATATATCAGCATATCACACCTGAAATTTAAGAAAATTGAAATTTTCAGAATAAAATTTTTTCGTAATAAAAAAGGCAGCACAGAGACGGGAACTCCGCGGTTTTGGACGAAACCAAGCTTGAGCTATCATTTAAGACCAATGACAAGCCAAGAACTCCTGAAAATATCTCAGCATATCACACCTGAAGTTTGAGAAAATTGAAATTTTTAGAGTAAATTTTTTTCGTAATAAAAAAGGCAGCACCGAGATGTGAACTCCGAGTTTTCGCACTAAGCTAAGCATGAGCTATCATTTAAGACCAAAAATAAGCCTAGAACTCTTGAAAATATATCAGCATATTACACCTGTAGTTTGAGAAAATCTAAATTTCAGAGTAAATTTTTTCGTAATAAAAAAGGCAGCGCAGAGCCTGGAACTGCATGGTTTTGTACGTATCCGAGCATTAGCTATCGTTTAAGACCAAAAAGAAGCCTAGAACTCCTGAAAATATATCAGCATATCACACCTGAAATTTGAGAAAATCTAAATTACAGATTAATTTTTTTCGTAATAAAAAAAGGCAGCGCAGAGCCAGAAACTGCAAGTTTTTGTACGTAACCGAGCATAAGCTATCGTTTGAGACTAAAAACAAGCCCCAAATTCCTGAAAATATATCAGCATATCACATCTTAAATTTGAGAAAATCGAAATTTCAGACTTATTTTTTTCATAGAACATAAGTACACTCGGAGCCAGGAACTACGCGGTTTTGTACGTAACCAAGCATGAGCTATCGTTTGAGACCAAAAGCAAGCCTAGAACTCCTGAAAATATATCAGCATATCACACCTGAAATATGAGAAAATCGATATTTCAAACTTATTTTTTCGCAGAACATAAGTAAACGTAGAGCGCGGAACTCCGCGGAGTTGGACGAAACCAAGCTTAAGCTATCATTTGAGACCAATAACAAGCCAATAACTCCTGAAATTATATCAGCATATCACACCTGAAATTTGAGAAAACTTAAATTTTCAGAATAAAAATTTTTTGGTAATAAAAAAGGCAGCACAGAGACGGGAACTTCGCGGTTTACGATGAAGCCAAGCATGTGCTATCATTTGATACCAATAACAAGCTAAGAACTCCTGAAAATATATCAGCATATCACTCCTAAAATTTGAGAAAATCGAAATTTCAGAGTTAATTTTTTTCGTTACAAAAAAGGCAGCACAGAGGCGGGTACTCCGCGGTTTGGAACTAATCTAAGCATAAGCTATCATTTAAGACTAAAAACAAGCCATAAACTCCTGAAAATATAACAGCATATCACACCTGAAATTTAAGAAAATTGAAATTTTCAGAATAAAATTTTTTCGTAATAAAAAAGGCAGCACAGAGACGGGACCTCCGCGGTTTTCGACGAAACCAAGCTTGTGCTATCATTTGAGACCAATCACAAAACAAGAACTCCTGTTAATATATCAGCATACCACACCTAAAGATTGAGAAAATCGAAATTTCAGAGTTAATTTTTTTCGTTACAAAAAAGGCTGCACAGAGACGGGAACTTGAACTAATCTAAATATGATCTATCATTTAAGTTTAAAAAAAATCCTAGAACTCCTGAAAATATCTCAGCATATCACACCTGAAGTTAGAGAAAATTGAAATTTTTAGAGTAAATTTTTTTCGTAATAAAAAAGGCAGCACCGAGATGTGAACTCCGAGTTTTCGCACTAAGCTAAGCATGAGCTATCATTTAAGACCAAAAATAAGCCTAGAACTCTTGAAAATATATCAGAATATCACACCTGTAGTTTGAGAAATTCTAAATTTCAGAGTAAATTTTTTCGTAATAAAAAAGGCAGCGCAGAGCCTGGAACTGCGTGGTTCTGTACGTAGCCGAGCATTAGCTATCGTTTAAGACCAAAAACAAGCCTAGAACTCCTGAAAATATATCAGCATATCACACCTGAAATTTGAGAAAATCTAAATTACAGAGTAATTTTTTTCGTAATAAAAAAAGGCAGCGCAGAGCCAGAAACTGCAAGTTTTTGTACGTAACTGAGCATAAGCTATCGTTTCAGACTAAAACCAAGCCCCAAATTCCTGAAAATATATCAGCATATCACATCTTAAATTTGAGAAAATCGAAATTTCAGACTTATTTTTTTCATAGAACATAAGTACACTCAGAGCCAGGAACTACGCGGTTTTGTACGTAACCAAGCATGAGCTATCGTTTGAGACCCAAAGCAAGCCTAGAACTCCTGAAAATATATCAGCATATCACACCTGAAATATGAGAAAATCGATATTTCAAACTTATTTTTTCGCAGAACATAAGTAAACGTAGAGCGCGGAACTCCGCGGTTTTGGACGAAACCAAACTTAAGCTATCATTTGAGACCAATAACAAGCCAATAACTCCTGAAAATATATCAGCATATCACACCTGAAATTTGAGAAAACTTAAATTTTCAGAATAAAAATTTTTCGTAATAAAAAAGGCAGCACAGAGACGGGAACTCCGCGGTTTTGGACGAAACCAAGCTTGAGCTATCATTTGAGACCAATGACAAGCCAAGAACTCCTGAAAATATGTCAGCATATCACACCTGATGTTTGAGAAAACTTAAATTTTCAGAATAAAAATTGTTTGGTAATAAAAAAGGTAGCACAGAGACGGGAACTTCGCGGTTTTCGACGAAACCAAGCTTGTGCTATCATTTGAGACCAATCACAAAACAAGAACTCCTGTTAATATATCAGCATACCACACCTAAATATTGAGAAAATCGAAATTTCAGAGTTAATTTTTTTCGTTACAAAAAAGGCTGCACAGAGACGGGAACTTGAACTAATCTAAATATGATCTATCATTTAAGTTTAAAAAAAATCCTAGAACTCCTGAAAATATCTCAGCATATCACACCTGAAATTTGAGAAAATTGAAATTTTTAGAGTAAATTTTTTTCGTAATAAAAAAGGCAGCACCGAGATGTGAACTCCGAGTTTTCGCACTAAGCTAAGCATGAGCTATCATTTAAGACCAAAAATAAGCCTAGAACTTTTGAAACTATATCAGCATATCACACCTGTAGTTTGAGAAAATCTAAATTTCAGAGTAAATTTTTTCGTAATAAAAAAGGCAGCGCAGAGCCTGGAACTGCGTGGTTTTGTTCGTAACCGAGCATTAGCTATCGTTTAAGACCAAAAACAAGCCTAGAACTCCTGAAAATATATCAGCATATCACACCTGAAATTTGAGAAAATCTATATTACAGAATAATTTTTTTCGTAATAAAAAAAGGCAGCGCAGAGCCAGAACCTGCAAGTTTTTGTACGTAACCGAGCATAAGCTATCGTTTGAGACTAAAAACAAGCCCCAAATTCCTGAAAATATATCAGCATATCACATCTTAAATTTGAGAAAATCGAAATTTCAGACTTATTTTTTTCATAGAACATAAGTACACTCAGAGCCAGGAACTACGCGGTTTTGTACGTAACCAAGCATGAGCTATCGTTTGAGACCAAAAGCAAGCCTAGAACTCCTGAAAATATATCAGCATATCACACCTGAAATATGAGAAAATCGATATTTCAAACTTATTTTTTCGCAGAACATAAGTAAACGTAGAGCGCGGAATTCCGCGGTTTTGGACGAAACCAAGCTTAAGCTATCATTTGAGACCAATAACAAGCCAATAACTCCTGAAAATAGATCAGCATATCACACCTGAAATTTGAGAAAACTTAAATTTTCAGAATAAAAATTTTTTGGTAATAAAAAAGGCAGCACAGAGACGGGAACTTCGCGGTTTTGGACGAAACCAAGCTTGAGCTATCATTTGAGACCAATGACAAGCCAAGAACTCCTGAAAATATATCAGCATATCACACCTGAAATTTGAGAAAACTTAAATTTTCAGAATAAAAATTGTTTGGTAATAAAAAAGGTAGCACAGAGACGGGAACTTCGCGGTTTTCGACGAAACCAAGCTTGTGCTATCATTTGAGACCAATCACAAAACAAGAACTCCTGTTAATATATCAGCATGCCACACCTAAATATTGAGAAAATCGAAATTTCAGAGTTAATTTTTTTCGTTACAAAAAAGGCTGCACAGAGACGGGAACTTGAACTAATCTAAATATGATCTATCATTTAAGTTTAAAAAAAATACTAGAACTCCTGAAAATATCTCAGCATATCACACCTGAAGTTTGAGAAAATTGAAATTTTTAGAGTAAATTTTTTTCGTAATAAAAAAGGCAGCACCGAGATGTGAACTCCGGGTTTTTGCACTAAGCTAAGCATGAGCTATCATTTAAGACCAAAAATAAGCCTAGAACTCTTGAAAATATATCAGCATATCACACCTGTAGTTTGAGAAATTCTAAATTTCAGAGTAAATTTTTTCGTAATAAAAAAGGCAGCACCGAGATGTGAACTCCGAGTTTTCGCACTAAGCTAAGCATGAGCTATCATTTAAGACCAAAAATAAGCCTAGAACTCTTGAAAATATATCAGCATATCACACCTGTAGTTTGAGAAATTCTAAATTTCAGAGTAAATTTTTTCGTAATAAAAAAGGCAGCGCAGAGCCTGGAACTGCGTGGTTTTGTACGTAACCGAGCATTAGCTATCGTTTAAGACCAAAAACAAGCCTAGAACTCCTGAAAATATATCAGCATATCACACCTGAAATTTGAGAGAATCTAAATTACAGAGTAATTTTTTTCGTAATAAAAAAAGGCAGCGCAGAGCCAGAAACTGCAAGTTTTTGTACGAAACCGAGCATAAGCTATCGTTTGAGACTAAAAACTAGCCCCAAATTCCTGAAAATATATCAGCATATCACACCTGAAATATGAGAAAATCGATATTTCAAACTTATTTTTTCGCAGAACATAAGTAAACGTAGAGCGCGGAACTCCGCGGTTTTGGACGAAACCAAGCTTAAGCTATCATTTGAGACCAATAACAAGCCAATAAGTCCTGAAAATATATCAGCATATCACACCTGAAATTTGAGAAAACTTAAATTTTCAGATTAAAAATTTTTTGGTAATAAAAAAGGCAGCACAGAGACGGGAACTTCGCGGTTTTCGATAAAGCCAAGCATGTGCTATCATTTGAGACCAATAACAAGCCAAGAACTCCTGAAAATATATCAGCATATCACACCTAAAGTTTGAGAAATTCGAAATTTCCGAGTTAATTTTTTTCGTTACAAAAAGGCAGCACAGAGGCGGGAACTATGCGGTTTTGAACTAATCTAAGCATGAGCTATCATTTAAGACTAAAAACAAGCCATAAACTCCTGAAAATATATCAGCATATCACACCTGAAATTTAAGAAAATTGAAATTTTCAGAATAAAATTTTTACGTAATAAAAAAGGCAGCACAGAGAAAATAACTTCGCGGTTTTCGACGAAACCAAGATTGTCCTATCATTTGAGACCAATAACAAGCTAAGAACTCCTGAAAATATATCAGCATATCACTCCTAAAGTTTGAGAAAATCGAAATTTCAGAGTTAATTTTTTTCGTTACAAAAAAGGCAGCACAGAGGCGGGAACTCCGCGGTTTGGAACTAATCTAAGCATGAGCTATCATTTAAGACTAGAAAGAAGCCATAAACTCCTGAAAATATATCAGCATATCACACCTGAAATTTAAGAAAATTGAAATTTTCAGAATAAAATTTTTTCGTACTAAAAAAGGCAGCACAGAGACGGGAACTCCGCGGTTTTGGACGAAACCAAGCTTGAGCTATCATTTAAGACCAATGACAAGCCAAGAACTCCTGAAAATATCTCAGCATATCACACCTGAAGTTTGAGAAAATTGAAATTTTTAGAGTAAATTTTTTTCGTAATAAAAAAGGCAGCACCGAGATGTGAACTCCGAGTTTTCGCACTAAGCTAAGCATGAGCTATCATTTAAGACCAAAAATAAGCCTAGAACTCTTGAAAATATATCAGCATATTACACCTGTAGTTTGAGAAAATCTAAATTTCAGAGTAAATTTTTTCGTAATAAAAAAGGCAGCGCAGAGCCTGGAACTGCATGGTTTTGTACGTATCCGAGCATTAGCTATCGTTTATGACCAAAAAGAAGCCTAGAACTCCTGAAAATATATCAGCATATCACACCTGAAATTTGAGAAAATCTAAATTACAGAGTAATTTTTTTCGTAATAAAAAAAGGCAGCGCAGAGCCAGAAACTGCAAGTTTTTGTACGTAACCGAGCATAAGCTATCGTTTGAGACTAAAAACAAGCCCCAAATTCCTGAAAATATATCAGCATATCACATCTTAAATTTGAGAAAATCGAAATTTCAGACTTATTTTTTTCATAGAACATAAGTACATTCGGAGCCAGGAACTACGCGGTTTTGTACGTAACCAAGCATGAGCTATCGTTTGAGATCAAAAGCAAGCCTAGAACTCCTGAAAATATATCAGCATATCACACCTGAAATATGAGAAAATCGATATTTCAAACTTATTTTTTCGCAGAACATAAGTAAACGTAGAGCGCGGAACTCCGCGGTTTTGGACGAAACCAAGCTTAAGCTATCATTTGAGACCAATAACAAGCCAATAACTCCTGAAAATATATATGCATATCACACCTGAAATTTGAGAAAACTTAAATTTTCAGAATAAAAATTTTTTGGTAATAAAAAAGGCAGCACAGAGACGGGAACTTCGCGGTTTACGATGAAGCCAAGCATGTGCTATCATTTGATACCAATAACAAGCTAAGAACTCCTGAAAATATATCAGCATATCACTCCTAAAATTTGAGAAAATCGAAATTTCAGAGTTAATTTTTTTCGTTACAAAAAAGGCAGCACAGAGGCGGGTACTCCGCGGTTTGGAACTAATCTAAGCATGAGCTATCATTTAAGACTAAAAACAAGCCATAAACTCCTGAAAATATAACAGCATATCACACCTGAAATTTAAGAAAATTGAAATTTTCAGAATAAAATTTTTTCGTAATAAAAAAGGCAGCACAGAGACGGGACCTCCGCGGTTTTCGACGAAACCAAGCTTGTGCTATCATTTGAGACCAATCACAAAACAAGAACTCCTGTTAATATATCAGCATACCACACCTAAAGATTGAGAAAATCGAAATTTCAGAGTTAATTTTTTTCGTTACAAAAAAGGCTGCACAGAGACGGGAACTTGAACTAATCTAAATATGATCTATCATTTAAGTTTAAAAAAAATCCTAGAACTCCTGAAAATATCTCAGCATATCACACCTGAAGTTTGAGAAAATTGAAATTTTTAGAGTAAATTTTTTTCGTAATAAAAAAGGCAGCACCGAGATGTGAACTCCGAGTTTTCGCACTAAGCTAAGCATGAGCTATCATTTAAGACCAAAAATAAGCCTAGAACTCTTGAAAATATATCAGAATATCACACCTGTAGTTTGAGAAATTCTAAATTTCAGAGTAAATTTTTTCGTAATAAAAAAGGCAGCGCAGAGCCTGGAACTGCGTGGTTCTGTACGTAGCCGAGCATTAGCTATCGTTTAAGACCAAAAACAAGCCTAGAACTCCTGAAAATATATCAGCATATCACACCTGAAATTTGAGAAAATCTAAATTACAGAGTAATTTTTTTCGTAATAAAAAAAGGCAGCGCAGAGCCAGAAACTGCAAGTTTTTGTACGTAACTGAGCATAAGCTATCGTTTCAGACTAAAACCAAGCCCCAAATTCCTGAAAATATATCAGCATATCACATCTTAAATTTGAGAAAATCGAAATTTCAGACTTATTTTTTTCATAGAACATAAGTACACTCAGAGCCAGGAACTACAAGGTTTTATACGTAACTAAGCATGAGCTATCGTTTGAGACCAAAAGCAAGCCTAGAACTCCTGAAAATATATCAGCATATCACACCTGAAATATGAGAAAATCGATATTTCAAACTTATTTTTTCGCAGAACATAAGTAAACGTAGAGCGCGGAACTCCGCGGTTTTGGACGAAACCAAGCTTAAGCTATCATTTGAGACCAATAACAAGCCAATAACTCCTGAAAATATATCAGCATATCACACCTGAAATTTGAGAAAACTTAAATTTTCAGAATAAACATTTTTCGTAATAAAAAAGGCAGCACAGAGACGGGAACTCCGCGGTTTTGGACGAAACCAAGCTTGAGCTATCATTTGAGACCAATGACAAGCCAAGAACTCCTGAAAATATATCAGCATATCACACCTGATGTTTGAGAAAACTTAAATTTTCAGAATAAAAATTGTTTGGTAATAAAAAAGGTAGCACAGAGACGGGAACTTCGCGGTTTTCGACGAAACCAAGCTTGTGCTATCATTTGAGACCAATCACAAAACAAGAACTCCTGTTAATATATCAGCATACCACACCTAAAGATTGAGAAAATCGAAATTTCAGAGTTAATTTTTTTCGTTACAAAAAAGGCTGCACAGAGACGGGAACTTGAACTAATCTAAATATGATCTATCATTTAAGTTTAAAAAAAATCCTAGAACTCCTGAAAATATCTCAGCATATCACACCTGAAGTTTGAGAAAATTGAAATTTTTAGAGTAAATTTTTTTCGTAATAAAAAAGGCAGCACCGAGATGTGAACTCCGAGTTTTCGCACTAAGCTAAGCATGAGCTATCATTTAAGACCAAAAATAAGCCTAGAACTCTTGAAAGTATATCAGCATATCACACCTGTAGTTTGAGAAAATCTAAATTTCAGAGTAAATTTTTTCGTAATAAAAAAGGCAGCGCAGAGCCTGGAACTGCGTGGTTTTGTTCGTAACCGAGCATTAGCTATCGTTTAAGACCAAAAACAAGCCTAGAACTCCTGAAAATATATCAGCATATCACACCTGAAATTTGAGAAAATCTATATTACAGAATAATTTTTTTCGTAATAAAAAAAGGCAGCGCAGAGCCAGAACCTGCAAGTTTTTGTACGAAACCGAGCATAAGCTATCGTTTGAGACTAAAAACTAGCCCCAAATTCCTGAAAATATATCAGCATATCACATCTTAAATTTGAGAAAATCTAAATTTCAGACTTATTTTTTTCATAGAACATAAGTACACTCAGAGCCAGGAACTACGCGGTTTTGTACGTAACCAAGCATGAGCTATCGTTTGAGACCAAAAGCAAGCCTAGAACTCCTGAAAATATATCAGCATATCACACCTGAAATATGAGAAAATCGATATTTCAAACTTATTTTTTCGCAGAACATAAGTAAACGTAGAGCGCGGAACTCCGCGGTTTTGGACGAAACCAAGCTTAAGCTATCATTTGAGACCAATAACAAGCCAATAAGTCCTGAAAATATATCAGCATATCACACCTGAAATTTGAGAAAACTTAAATTTTCAGAATAAAATTTTTTTGGTAATAAAAAAGGCAGCACAGAGACGGGAACTTCGCGGTTTTCGATGAAGCCAAGCATGTGCTATCATTTGAGACCAATAACAAGCCAAGAACTCCTGAAAATATATCAGCATATCACACCTAAAATTTGAGAAATTCGAAATTTCCGAGTTAATTTTTTTCGTTACAAAAAGGCAGCACAGAGGCGGGAACTATGCGGTTTTGAACTAATCTAAGCATGAGCTATCATTTAAGACTAAAAACAAGCCATAAACTCCTGAAAATATATCAGCATATCACACCTGAAATTTAAAAAAATTGAAATTTTCAGAATAAAATTTTTTCGTAATAAAAAAGGCAGCACAGAGAAGGGAACTTCGCGGTTTTCGACGAAACCAAGATTGTCCTATCATTTGAGACCAATAACAAGCTAAGAACTCCTGTAAATATATCAGCATATCACTCCTAAAATTTAAGAAAATCGAAATTTAAGAGTTAATTTTTTTCGTTACAAAAAAGGCAGCACAGCGGCGGGAACTCCGCGGTTTGGAACTAATCTAAGCATGAGCTATCATTTAAGACTAGAAAGAAGCCATAAACTCCTGAAAATATATCAGCATATCACACCTGAAATTTAAGAAAATTGAAATTTTCAGAATAAAATTTTTTCGTAATAAAAAAGGCAGCACAGAGACGGGAACTCCGCGGTTTTGGACGAAACCAAGCTTGAGCTATCATTTGAGACCAATGACAAGCCAAGAACTCCTGAAAATATCTCAGCATATCACACCTGAAGTTTGAGAAAATTGAAATTTTTAGAGTAAATTTTTTTGGTATAAAAAAGGCAGCACCGAGATGTGAACTCCAAGTTTTCGCACTAAGCTAAGCATGAGCTATCATTTAAGACCAAAAATAAGCCTAGAACTCTTGAAAATATATCAGCATATTACACCTGTAGTTTGAGAAAATCTAAATTTCAGAGTAAATTTTTTCGTAATAAAAAAGGCAGCGCAGAGCCTGGAACTGCGTGGTTTTGTACGTAACCGAGCATTAGCTATCGTTTAAGACCAAAAACAAGCCTAGAACTCCTGAAAATATATCAGCATATCACACCTGAAATTTGAGAAAATCTAAATTACAGAGTAATTTTTTTCGTAATAAAAAAAGGCAGCGCAGAGCCAGAAACTGCAAGTTTTTGTACGTAACCGAGCATAAGCTATCGTTTGAGACTAAAAACAAGCCCCAAATTCCTGAAAATATATCAGCATATCACATCTTAAATTTATAGAAAATCGAAATTTCAGACTTATTTTTTTCATAGAACATAAGTACATTCGGAGCCAGGAACTACGCGGTTTTGTACGTAACCAAGCATGAGCTATCGTTTGAGACCAAAAGCAAGCCTAGAACTCCTGAAAATAAATCAGCATATCACACCTGAAATATGAGAAAATCGATATTTCAAACTTATTTTTTCGCAGAACATAAGTAAACGTAGAGCGCGGAACTCCGCGGTTTTGGACGAAACCAAGCTTAAGCTATCATTTGAGACCAATAACAAGCCAATAAGTCCTGAAAATATATCAGCATATCACACCTGAAATTTGAGAAAACTTAAATTTTCAGATTAAAAATTTTTTGGTAATAAAAAAGGCAGCACAGAGACGGGAACTTCGCGGTTTTCGATGAAGCCAAGCATGTGCTATCATTTGAGACCAATAACAAGCCAAGAACTCCTGAAAATATATCAGCATATCACACCTAAAGTTTGAGAAATTCGAAATTTCCGAGTTAATTTTTTTCGTTACAAAAAGGCAGCACAGAGGCGGGAACTATGCGGTTTTGAACTAATCTAAGCATGAGCTATCATTTAAGACTAAAAACAAGCCAGTAACTCCTGAAAATATATCAGCATATCACACCTGAAATTTAAGAAAATTGAAATTTTCAGAATAAAATTTTTACGTAATAAAAAAGGCAGCACAGAGAAAATAACTTCGCGGTTTTCGACGAAACCAAGATTGTCCTATCATTTGAGACCAATAACAAGCTAAGAACTCCTGAAAATATATCAGCATATCACTCCTAAAGTTTGAGAAAATCGAAATTTCAGAGTTAATTTTTTTCGTTACAAAAAAGGCAGCACAGAGGCGGGAACTCCGCGGTTTGGAACTAATCTAAGCATGAGCTATCATTTAAGACTAGAAAGAAGCCATAAACTCCTGAAAATATATCAGCATATCACACCTGAAATTTAAGAAAATTGAAATTTTCAGAATAAAATTTTTTCGTACTAAAAAAGGCAGCACAGAGACGGGAACTCCGCGGTTTTGGACGAAACCAAGCTTGAGCTATCATTTAAGACCAATGACAAGCCAAGAACTCCTGAAAATATCTCAGCATATCACACCTGAAGTTTGAGAAAATTGAAATTTTTAGAGTAAATTTTTTTCGTAATAAAAAAGGCAGCACCGAGATGTGAACTCCGAGTTTTCGCACTAAGCTAAGCATGAGCTATCATTTAAGACCAAAAATAAGCCTAGAACTCTTGAAAATATATCAGCATATTACACCTGTAGTTTGAGAAAATCTAAATTTCAGAGTAAATTTTTTCGTAATAAAAAAGGCAGCGCAGAGCCTGGAACTGCATGGTTTTGTACGTATCCGAGCATTAGCTATCGTTTATGACCAAAAAGAAGCCTAGAACTCCTGAAAATATATCAGCATATCACACCTGAAATTTGAGAAAATCTAAATTACAGAGTAATTTTTTTCGTAATAAAAAAAGGCAGCGCAGAGCCAGAAACTGCAAGTTTTTGTACGTAACCGAGCATAAGCTATCGTTTGAGACTAAAAACAAGCCCCAAATTCCTGAAAATATATCAGCATATCACATCTTAAATTTGAGAAAATCGAAATTTCAGACTTATTTTTTTCATAGAACATAAGTACATTCGGAGCCAGGAACTACGCGGTTTTGTACGTAACCAAGCATGAGCTATCGTTTGAGACCAAAAGCAAGCCTAGAACTCCTGAAAATATATCAGCATATCACACCTGAAATATGAGAAAATCGATATTTCAAACTTATTTTTTCGCAGAACATAAGTAAACGTAGAGCGCGGAACTCCGCGGTTTTGGACGAAACCAAGCTTAAGCTATCATTTGAGACCAATAACAAGCCAATAACTCCTGAAAATATATCAGCATATCACACCTGAAATTTGAGAAAACTTAAATTTTCAGAATAAAAATTTTTTGGTAATAAAAAAGGCAGCACAGAGACGGGAACTTCGCGGTTTACGATGAAGCCAAGCATGTGCTATCATTTGATACCAATAACAAGCTAAGAACTCCTGAAAATATATCAGCATATCACTCCTAAAATTTGAGAAAATCGAAATTTCAGAGTTAATTTTTTTCGTTACAAAAAAGGCAGCACAGAGGCGGGTACTCCGCGGTTTGGAACTAATCTAAGCATGAGCTATCATTTAAGACTAAAAACAAGCCATAAACTCCTGAAAATATAACAGCATATCACACCTGAAATTTAAGAAAATTGAAATTTTCAGAATAAAATTTTTTCGTAATAAAAAAGGCAGCACAGAGACGGGACCTCCGCGGTTTTCGACGAAACCAAGCTTGTGCTATCATTTGAGACCAATCACAAAACAAGAACTCCTGTTAATATATCAGCATACCACACCTAAAGATTGAGAAAATCGAAATTTCAGAGTTAATTTTTTTCGTTACAAAAAAGGCTGCACAGAGACGGGAACTTGAACTAATCTAAATATGATCTATCATTTAAGTTTAAAAAAAATCCTAGAACTCCTGAAAATATCTCAGCATATCACACCTGAAGTTTGAGAAAATTGAAATTTTTAGAGTAAATTTTTTTCGTAATAAAAAAGGCAGCACCGAGATGTGAACTCCGAGTTTTCGCACTAAGCTAAGCATGAGCTATCATTTAAGACCAAAAATAAGCCTAGAACTCTTGAAAATATATCAGAATATCACACCTGTAGTTTGAGAAATTCTAAATTTCAGAGTAAATTTTTTCGTAATAAAAAAGGCAGCGCAGAGCCTGGAACTGCGTGGTTCTGTACGTAGCCGAGCATTAGCTATCGTTTAAGACCAAAAACAAGCCTAGAACTCCTGAAAATATATCAGCATATCACACCTGAAATTTGAGAAAATCTAAATTACAGAGTAATTTTTTTCGTAATAAAAAAAGGCAGCGCAGAGCCAGAAACTGCAAGTTTTTGTACGTAACTGAGCATAAGCTATCGTTTCAGACTAAAACCAAGCCCCAAATTCCTGAAAATATATCAGCATATCACATCTTAAATTTGAGAAAATCGAAATTTCAGACTTATTTTTTTCATAGAACATAAGTACACTCAGAGCCAGGAACTACGCGGTTTTGTACGTAACCAAGCATGAGCTATCGTTTGAGACCAAAAGCAAGCCTAGAACTCCTGAAAATATATCAGCATATCACACCTGAAATATGAGAAAATCGATATTTCAAACTTATTTTTTCGCAGAACATAAGTAAACGTAGAGCGCGGAACTCCGCGGTTTTGGACGAAACCAAGCTTAAGCTATCATTTGAGACCAATAACAAGCCAATAACTCCTGAAAATATATCAGCATATCACACCTGAAATTTGAGAAAACTTAAATTTTCAGAATAAACATTTTTCGTAATAAAAAAGGCAGCACAGAGACGGGAACTCCGCGGTTTTGGACGAAACCAAGCTTGAGCTATCATTTGAGACCAATGACAAGCCAAGAACTCCTGAAAATATATCAGCATATCACACCTGATGTTTGAGAAAACTTAAATTTTCAGAATAAAAATTGTTTGGTAATAAAAAAGGTAGCACAGAGACGGGAACTTCGCGGTTTTCGACGAAACCAAGCTTGTGCTATCATTTGAGACCAATCACAAAACAAGAACTCCTGTTAATATATCAGCATACCACACCTAAAGATTGAGAAAATCGAAATTTCAGAGTTAATTTTTTTCGTTACAAAAAAGGCTGCACAGAGACGGGAACTTGAACTAATCTAAATATGATCTATCATTTAAGTTTAAAAAAAATCCTAGAACTCCTGAAAATATCTCAGCATATCACACCTGAAGTTTGAGAAAATTGAAATTTTTAGAGTAAATTTTTTTCGTAATAAAAAAGGCAGCACCGAGATGTGAACTCCGAGTTTTCGCACTAAGCTAAGCATGAGCTATCATTTAAGACCAAAAATAAGCCTAGAACTCTTGAAAGTATATCAGCATATCACACCTGTAGTTTGAGAAAATCTAAATTTCAGAGTAAATTTTTTCGTAATAAAAAAGGCAGCGCAGAGCCTGGAACTGCGTGGTTTTGTTCGTAACCGAGCATTAGCTATCGTTTAAGACCAAAAACAAGCCTAGAACTCCTGAAAATATATCAGCATATCACACCTGAAATTTGAGAAAATCTATATTACAGAATAATTTTTTTCGTAATAAAAAAAGGCAGCGCAGAGCCAGAACCTGCAAGTTTTTGTACGAAACCGAGCATAAGCTATCGTTTGAGACTAAAAACTAGCCCCACATTCCTGAAAATATATCAGCATATCACATCTTAAATTTGAGAAAATCTAAATTTCAGACTTATTTTTTTCATAGAACATAAGTACACTCAGAGCCAGGAACTACGCGGTTTTGTACGTAACCAAGCATGAGCTATCGTTTGAGACCAAAAGCAAGCCTAGAACTCCTGAAAATATATCAGCATATCACACCTGAAATATGAGAAAATCGATATTTCAAACTTATTTTTTCGCAGAACATAAGTAAACGTAGAGCGCGGAACTCCGCGGTTTTGGACGAAACCAAGCTTAAGCTATCATTTGAGACCAATCACAAGCCAATAAGTCCTGAAAATATATCAGCATATCACACCTGAAATTTGAGAAAACTTAAATTTTCAGAATAAAAATTTTTTGGTAATAAAAAAGGCAGCACAGAGACGGGAACTTCGCGGTTTTCGATGAAGCCAAGCATGTGCTATCATTTGAGACCAATAACAAGCCAAGAACTCCTGAAAATATATCAGCATATCACACCTAAAATTTGAGAAATTCGAAATTTCCGAGTTAATTTTTTTCGTTACAAAAAGGCAGCACAGAGGCGGGAACTATGCGGTTTTGAACTAATCTAAGCATGAGCTATCATTTAAGACTAAAAACAAGCCATAAACTCCTGAAAATATATCAGCATATCACACCTGAAATTTAAAAAAATTGAAATTTTCAGAATAAAATTTTTTCGTAATAAAAAAGGCAGCACAGAGAAGGGAACTTCGCGGTTTTCGACGAAACCAAGATTGTCCTATCATTTGAGACCAATAACAAGCTAAGAACTCCTGTAAATATATCAGCATATCACTCCTAAAATTTAAGAAAATCGAAATTTAAGAGTTAATTTTTTTCGTTACAAAAAAGGCAGCACAGCGGCGGGAACTCCGCGGTTTGGAACTAATCTAAGCATGAGCTATCATTTAAGACTAGAAAGAAGCCATAAACTCCTGAAAATATATCAGCATATCACACCTGAAATTTAAGAAAATTGAAATTTTCAGAATAAAATTTTTTCGTAATAAAAAAGGCAGCACAGAGACGGGAACTCCGCGGTTTTGGACGAAACCAAGCTTGAGCTATCATTTGAGACCAATGACAAGCCAAGAACTCCTGAAAATATCTCAGCATATCACACCTGAAGTTTGAGAAAATTGAAATTTTTAGAGTAAATTTTTTTGGTATAAAAAAGGCAGCACCGAGATGTGAACTCCAAGTTTTCGCACTAAGCTAAGCATGAGCTATCATTTAAGACCAAAAATAAGCCTAGAACTCTTGAAAATATATCAGCATATTACACCTGTAGTTTGAGAAAATCTAAATTTCAGAGTAAATTTTTTCGTAATAAAAAAGGCAGCGCAGAGCCTGGAACTGCGTGGTTTTGTACGTAACCGAGCATTAGCTATCGTTTAAGACCAAAAACAAGCCTAGAACTCCTGAAAATATATCAGCATATCACACCTGAAATTTGAGAAAATCTAAATTACAGAGTAATTTTTTTCGTAATAAAAAAAGGCAGCGCAGAGCCAGAAACTGCAAGTTTTTGTACGTAACCGAGCATAAGCTATCGTTTGAGACTAAAAACAAGCCCCAAATTCCTGAAAATATATCAGCATATCACATCTTAAATTTATAGAAAATCGAAATTTCAGACTTATTTTTTTCATAGAACATAAGTACACTCAGTGCCAGGAACTACGCGGTTTTGTACGTAACCAAGCATGAGCTATCGTTTGAGACCAAAAGCAAGCCTATAACTCCTGAAAATATATCAGCATATCACACCTGAAATATGAGAAAATCGATATTTCAAACTTATTTTTTCGCAGAACATAAGTAAACGTAGAGCGCGGAACTCCGCGGTTTTGGACGAAACCAAGCTTAAGCTATCATTTGAGACCAATAACAAGCCAATAACTCCTGAAAATATATCAGCATATCACACCTGAAATTTGAGAAAACTTAAATTTTCAGAATAAAAATTTTTTGGTAATAAAAAAGGCAGCACAGAGACGGGAACTTCGCGGTTTTCGATGAAGCCAAGCATGTGCTATCATTTGATACCAATAACAAGCTAAGAACTCCTGAAAATATATCAGCATATCACTCCTAAAATTTGAGAAAATCGAAATTTCAGAGTTAATTTTTTTCGTTACAAAAAAGGCAGCACAGAGGCGGGTACTCCGCGGTTTGGAACTAATCTAAGCATGAGCTATCATTTTAGACTAAAAACAAGCCATAAACTCCTGAAAATATATCAGCATATCACACCTGAAATTTAAGAAAATTGAAATTTTCAGAATAAAATTTTTACGTAATAAAAAAGGCAGCACAGAGAAAATAACTTCGCGGTTTTCGACGAAACCAAGATTGTCCTATCATTTGAGACCAATAACAAGCTAAGAACTCCTGAAAATATATCAGCATATCACACCTGAAATTTGAGAAAACTTAAATTTTCAGAATAAAAATTTTTCGTATTAAAAAAGGCAGCACAGAGACGGGAACTCCGCGGTTTTGGACGAAACCAAGCTTGAGCTATCATTTGAGACCAATGACAAGCCAAGAACTCCTGAAAATATATCAGCATATCACACCTGATGTTTGAGAAAACTTAAATTTTCAGAATAAAAATTGTTTGGTAATAAAAAAGGTAGCACAGAGACGGGAACTTCGCGGTTTTCGACGAAACCAAGCTTGTGCTATCATTTGAGACCAATCACAAAACAAGAACTCCTGTTAATATATCAGCATACCACACCTAAAGATTGAGAAAATCGAAATTTCAGAGTTAATTTTTTTCGTTACAAAAAAGGCTGCACAGAGACGGGAACTTGAACTAATCTAAATATGATCTATCATTTAAGTTTAAAAAAAATCCTAGAACTCCTGAAAATATCTCAGCATATCACACCTGAAGTTTGAGAAAATTGAAATTTTTAGAGTAAATTTTTTTCGTAATAAAAAAGGCAGCACCGAGATGTGAACTCCGAGTTTTCGCACTAAGCTAAGCATGAGCTATCATTTAAGACCAAAAATAAGCCTAGAACTCTTGAAAATATATCAGAATATCACACCTGTAGTTTGAGAAATTCTAAATTTCAGAGTAAATTTTTTCGTAATAAAAAAGGCAGCGCAGAGCCTGGAACTGCGTGGTTCTGTACGTAGCCGAGCATTAGCTATCGTTTAAGACCAAAAACAAGCCTAGAACTCCTGAAAATATATCAGCATATCACACCTGAAATTTGAGAAAATCTAAATTACAGAGTAATTTTTTTCGTAATAAAAAAAGGCAGCGCAGAGCCAGGAACTGCAAGTTTTTGTACGTAACTGAGCATAAGCTATCGTTTCAGACTAAAACCAAGCCCCAAATTCCTGAAAATATATCAGCATATCACATCTTAAATTTGAGAAAATCGAAATTTCAGACTTATTTTTTTCATAGAACATAAGTACACTCAGAGCCAGGAACTACGCGGTTTTGTACGTAACCAAGCATGAGCTATCGTTTGAGACCAAAAGCAAGCCTAGAACTCCTGAAAATATATCAGCATATCACACCTGAAATATGAGAAAATCGATATTTCAAACTTATTTTTTCGCAGAACATAAGTAAACGTAGAGCGCGGAACTCCGCGGTTTTGGACGAAACCAAGCTTAAGCTATCATTTGAGACCAATAACAAGCCAATAACTCCTGAAAATATATCAGCATATCACACCTGAAATTTGAGAAAACTTAAATTTTCAGAATAAAAATTTTTCGTAATAAAAAAGGCAGCACAGAGACGGGAACTCCGCGGTTTTGGACGAAACCAAGCTTGAGCTATCATTTGAGACCAATGACAAGCCAAGAACTCCTGAAAATATATCAGCATATCACACCTGATGTTTGAGAAAACTTAAATTTTCAGAATAAAAATTGTTTGGTAATAAAAAAGGTAGCACAGAGACGGGAACTTCGCGGTTTTCGACGAAACCAAGCTTGTGCTATCATTTGAGACCAATCACAAAACAAGAACTCCTGTTAATATATCAGCATACCACACCTAAAGATTGAGAAAATCGAAATTTCAGAGTTAATTTTTTTCGTTACAAAAAAGGCTGCACAGAGACGGGAACTTGAACTAATCTAAATATGATCTATCATTTAAGTTTAAAAAAAATCCTAGAACTCCTGAAAATATCTCAGCATATCACACCTGAAGTTTGAGATAATTGAAATTTTTAGAGTAAATTTTTTTCGTAATAAAAAAGGCAGCACCGAGATGTGAACTCCGAGTTTTCGCACTAAGCTAAGCATGAGCTATCATTTAAGACCAAAAATAAGCCTAGAACTCTTGAAACTATATCAGCATATCACACCTGTAGTTTGAGAAAATCTAAATTTCAGAGTAAATTTTTTCGTAATAAAAAAGGCAGCACAGAGACGGGAACTTCGCGGTTTACGATGAAGCCAAGCATGTGCTATCATTTGATACCAATAACAAGCTAAGAACTCCTGAAAATATATCAGCATATCACTCCTAAAATTTGAGAAAATCGAAATTTCAGAGTTAATTTTTTTCGTTACAAAAAAGGCAGCACAGAGGCGGGTACTCCGCGGTTTGGAACTAATCTAAGCATGAGCTATCATTTAAGACTAAAAACAAGCCATAAACTCCTGAAAATATAACAGCATATCACACCTGAAATTTAAGAAAATTGAAATTTTCAGAATAAAATTTTTTCGTAATAAAAAAGGCAGCACAGAGACGGGACCTCCGCGGTTTTCGACGAAACCAAGCTTGTGCTATCATTTGAGACCAATCACAAAACAAGAACTCCTGTTAATATATCAGCATACCACACCTAAAGATTGAGAAAATCGAAATTTCAGAGTTAATTTTTTTCGTTACAAAAAAGGCTGCACAGAGACGGGAACTTGAACTAATCTAAATATGATCTATCATTTAAGTTTAAAAAAAATCCTAGAACTCCTGAAAATATCTCAGCATATCACACCTGAAGTTAGAGAAAATTGAAATTTTTAGAGTAAATTTTTTTCGTAATAAAAAAGGCAGCACCGAGATGTGAACTCCGAGTTTTCGCACTAAGCTAAGCATGAGCTATCATTTAAGACCAAAAATAAGCCTAGAACTCTTGAAAATATATCAGAATATCACACCTGTAGTTTGAGAAATTCTAAATTTCAGAGTAAATTTTTTCGTAATAAAAAAGGCAGCGCAGAGCCTGGAACTGCGTGGTTCTGTACGTAGCCGAGCATTAGCTATCGTTTAAGACCAAAAACAAGCCTAGAACTCCTGAAAATATATCAGCATATCACACCTGAAATTTGAGAAAATCTAAATTACAGAGTAATTTTTTTCGTAATAAAAAAAGGCAGCGCAGAGCCAGAAACTGCAAGTTTTTGTACGTAACTGAGCATAAGCTATCGTTTCAGACTAAAACCAAGCCCCAAATTCCTGAAAATATATCAGCATATCACATCTTAAATTTGAGAAAATCGAAATTTCAGACTTATTTTTTTCATAGAACATAAGTACACTCAGAGCCAGGAACTACGCGGTTTTGTACGTAACCAAGCATGAGCTATCGTTTGAGACCCAAAGCAAGCCTAGAACTCCTGAAAATATATCAGCATATCACACCTGAAATATGAGAAAATCGATATTTCAAACTTATTTTTTCGCAGAACATAAGTAAACGTAGAGCGCGGAACTCCGCGGTTTTGGACGAAACCAAACTTAAGCTATCATTTGAGACCAATAACAAGCCAATAACTCCTGAAAATATATCAGCATATCACACCTGAAATTTGAGAAAACTTAAATTTTCAGAATAAAAATTTTTCGTAATAAAAAAGGCAGCACAGAGACGGGAACTCCGCGGTTTTGGACGAAACCAAGCTTGAGCTATCATTTGAGACCAATGACAAGCCAAGAACTCCTGAAAATATGTCAGCATATCACACCTGATGTTTGAGAAAACTTAAATTTTCAGAATAAAAATTGTTTGGTAATAAAAAAGGTAGCACAGAGACGGGAACTTCGCGGTTTTCGACGAAACCAAGCTTGTGCTATCATTTGAGACCAATCACAAAACAAGAACTCCTGTTAATATATCAGCATACCACACCTAAATATTGAGAAAATCGAAATTTCAGAGTTAATTTTTTTCGTTACAAAAAAGGCTGCACAGAGACGGGAACTTGAACTAATCTAAATATGATCTATCATTTAAGTTTAAAAAAAATCCTAGAACTCCTGAAAATATCTCAGCATATCACACCTGAAATTTGAGAAAATTGAAATTTTTAGAGTAAATTTTTTCGTAATAAAAAAGGCAGCACCGATGTGTGAACTCCGAGTTTTCGCACTAAGCTAAGCATGAGCTATCATTTAAGACCAAATATAAGCCTAGAACTCTTGAAACTATATCAGCATATCACACCTGTAGTTTGAGAAAATCTAAATTTCAGAGTAAATTTTTTCGTAATAAAAAAGGCAGCGCAGAGCCTGGAACTGCGTGGTTTTGTTCGTAACCGAGCATTAGCTATCGTTTAAGACCAAAAACAAGCCTAGAACTCCTGAAAATATATCAGCATATCACACCTGAAATTTGAGAAAATCTATATTACAGAATAATTTTTTTCGTAATAAAAAAAGGCAGCGCAGAGCCAGAACCTGCAAGTTTTTGTACGTAACCGAGCATAAGCTATCGTTTGAGACTAAAAACAAGCCCCAAATTCCTGAAAATATATCAGCATATCACATCTTAAATTTGAGAAAATCGAAATTTCAGACTTATTTTTTTCATAGAACATAAGTACACTCAGAGCCAGGAACTACGCGGTTTTGTACGTAACCAAGCATGAGCTATCGTTTGAGACCAAAAGCAAGCCTAGAACTCCTGAAAATATATCAGCATATCACACCTGAAATATGAGAAAATCGATATTTCAAACTTATTTTTTCGCAGAACATAAGTAAACGTAGAGCGCGGAACTCCGCGGTTTTGGACGAAACCAAGCTTAAGCTATCATTTGAGACCAATAACAAGCCAATAACTCCTGAAAATATATCAGCATATCACACCTGAAATTTGAGAAAACTTAAATTTTCAGAATAAAAATTTTTTGGTAATAAAAAAGGCAGCACAGAGACGGGAACTTCGCGGTTTTGGACGAAACCAAGCTTGAGCTATCATTTGAGACCAATGACAAGCCAAGAACTCCTGAAAATATATCAGCATATCACACCTGAAATTTGAGAAAACTTAAATTTTCAGAATAAAAATTGTTTGGTAATAAAAAAGGTAGCACAGAGACGGGAACTTCGCGGTTTTCGACGAAACCAAGCTTGTGCTATCATTTGAGACCAATCACAAAACAAGAACTCCTGTTAATATATCAGCATGCCACACCTAAATATTGAGAAAATCGAAATTTCAGAGTTAATTTTTTTCGTTACAAAAAAGGCTGCACAGAGACGGGAACTTGAACTAATCTAAATATGATCTATCATTTAAGTTTAAAAAAAATACTAGAACTCCTGAAAATATCTCAGCATATCACACCTGAAGTTTGAGAATATTGAAATTTTTAGAGTAAATTTTTTTCGTAATAAAAAAGGCAGCACCGAGATGTGAACTCCGGGTTTTTGCACTAAGCTAAGCATGAGCTATCATTTAAGACCAAAAATAAGCCTAGAACTCTTGAAAATATATCAGCATATCACACCTGTAGTTTGAGAAATTCTAAATTTCAGAGTAAATTTTTTCGTAATAAAAAAGGCAGCACCGAGATGTGAACTCCGAGTTTTCGCACTAAGCTAAGCATGAGCTATCATTTAAGACCAAAAATAAGCCTAGAACTCTTGAAAATATATCAGCATATCACACCTGTAGTTTGAGAAATTCTAAATTTCAGAGTAAATTTTTTCGTAATAAAAAAGGCAGCGCAGAGCCTGGAACTGCGTGGTTTTGTACGTAACCGAGCATTAGCTATCGTTTAAGACCAAAAACAAGCCTAGAACTCCTGAAAATATATCAGCATATCACACCTGAAATTTGAGAGAATCTAAATTACAGAGTAATTTTTTTCGTAATAAAAAAAGGCAGCGCAGAGCCAGAAACTGCAAGTTTTTGTACGAAACCGAGCATAAGCTATCGTTTGAGACTAAAATCTAGCCCCAAATTCCTGAAAATATATCAGCATATCACACCTGAAATATGAGAAAATCGATATTTCAAACTTATTTTTTCGCAGAACATAAGTAAACGTAGAGCGCGGAACTCCGCGGTTTTGGACGAAACCAAGCTTAAGCTATCATTTGAGACCAATAACAAGCCAATAAGTCCTGAAAATATATCAGCATATCACACCTGAAATTTGAGAAAACTTAAATTTTCAGAATAAAAATTTTTTGGTAATAAAAAAGGCAGCACAGAGACGGGAACTTCGCGGTTTTCGATGAAGCCAAGCATGTGCTATCATTTGAGACCAATAACGAGCCAAGAACTCCTGAAAATATATCAGCATATCACACCTCAAGTTTGAGAAATTCGAAATTTCCGAGTTAATTTTTTTCGTTACAAAAAGGCAGCACAGAGGCGGGAACTATGCGGTTTTGAACTAATCTAAGCATGAGCTATCATTTAAGACTAAAAACAAGCCATAAACTCCTGAAAATATATCAGCATATCACACCTGAAATTTAAGAAAATTGAAATTTTCAGAATAAAATTTTTACGTAATAAAAAAGGCAGCACAGAGAAAACTACTTCGCGGTTTTCGACGAAACCAAGATTGTCCTATCATTTGAGACCAATAACAAGCTAAGAACTCCTGAAAATATATCAGCATATCACTCCTAAAGTTTGAGAAAATCGAAATTTCAGAGTTAATTTTTTTCGTTACAAAAAAGGCAGCACAGAGGCGGGAACTCCGCGGTTTGGAACTAATCTAAGCATGAGCTATCATTTAAGACTAGAAAGAAGCCATAAACTCCTGAAAATATATCAGCATATCACACCTGAAATTTAAGAAAATTGAAATTTTCAGAATAAAATTTTTTCGTAATAAAAAAGGCAGCACAGAGACGGGAACTCCGCGGTTTTGGACGAAACCAAGCTTGTGCTATCATTTAAGACCAATGACAAGCCAAGAACTCCTGAAAATATCTCAGCATATCACACCTGAAGTTTGAGAAAATTGAAATTTTTAGAGTAAATTTTTTTCGTAATAAAAAAGGCAGCACCGAGATGTGAACTCCGAGTTTTCGCACTAAGCTAAGCATGAGCTATCATTTAAGACCAAAAATAAGCCTAGAACTCTTGAAAATATATCAGCATATTACACCTGTAGTTTGAGAAATTCTAAATTTCAGAGTAAATTTTTTCGTAATAAAAAAGGCAGCGCAGAGCCTGGAACTGCATGGTTTTGTACGTATCCGAGCATTAGCTATCGTTTAAGACCAAAAAGAAGCCTAGAACTCCTGAAAATATATCAGCATATCACACCTGAAATTTGAGAGAATCTAAATTACAGAGTAATTTTTTTCGTAATAAAAAAAGGCAGCGCAGAGCCAGAAACTGCAAGTTTTTGTACGAAACCGAGCATAAGCTATCGTTTGAGACTAAAATCTAGCCCCAAATTCCTGAAAATATATCAGCATATCACACCTGAAATATGAGAAAATCGATATTTCAAACTTATTTTTTCGCAGAACATAAGTAAACGTAGAGCGCGGAACTCCGCGGTTTTGGACGAAACCAAGCTTAAGCTATCATTTGAGACCAATAACAAGCCAATAAGTCCTGAAAATATATCAGCATATCACACCTGAAATTTGAGAAAACTTAAATTTTCAGAATAAAAATTTTTTGGTAATAAAAAAGGCAGCACAGAGACGGGAACTTCGCGGTTTTCGATGAAGCCAAGCATGTGCTATCATTTGAGACCAATAACGAGCCAAGAACTCCTGAAAATATATCAGCATATCACACCTAAAGTTTGAGAAATTCGAAATTTCCGAGTTAATTTTTTTCGTTACAAAAAGGCAGCACAGAGGCGGGAACTCCGCGGTTTGGAACTAATCTAAGCATAAGCTATCATTTAAGACTAGAAAGAAGCCATAAACTCCTGAAAATATATCAGCATATCACACCTGAAATTTAAGAAAATTGAAATTTTCAGAATAAAATTTTTTCGTAATAAAAAAGGCAGCACAGAGACGGGAACTCCGCGGTTTTGGACGAAACCAAGCTTGTGCTATCATTTAAGACCAATGACAAGCCAAGAACTCCTGAAAATATCTCAGCATATCACACCTGAAGTTTGAGAAAATTGAAATTTTTAGAGTAAATTTTTTTCGTAATAAAAAAGGCAGCACCGAGATGTGAACTCCGAGTTTTCGCACTAAGCTAAGCATGAGCTATCATTTAAGACCAAAAATAAGCCTAGAACTCTTGAAAATATATCAGCATATTACACCTGTAGTTTGAGAAATTCTAAATTTCAGAGTAAATTTTTTCGTAATAAAAAAGGCAGCGCAGAGCCTGGAACTGCATGGTTTTGTACGTATCCGAGCATTAGCTATCGTTTAAGACCAAAAAGAAGCCTAGAACTCCTGAAAATATATCAGCATATCACACCTGAAATTTGAGAAAATCTAAATTACAGATTAATTTTTTTCGTAATAAAAAAAGGCAGCGCAGAGCCAGAAACTGCAAGTTTTTGTACGTAACCGAGCATAAGCTATCGTTTGAGACTAAAAACAAGCCCCAAATTCCTGAAAATATATCAGCATATCACATCTTAAATTTGAGAAAATCGAAATTTCAGACTTATTTTTTTCATAGAACATAAGTACACTCGGAGCCAAGAACTACGCGGTTTTGTACGTTACCAAGCATGAGCTATCGTTTGAGACCAAAAGCAAGCCTAGAACTCCTGAAAATATATCAGCATATCACACCTGAAATATGAGAAAATCGATATTTCAAACTTATTTTTTCGCAGAACATAAGTAAACGTAGAGCGCGGAACTCCGCGGTTTTGGACGAAACCAAGCTTAAGCTATCATTTGAGACCAATAACAAGCCAATAACTCCTGAAAATATATCAGCATATCACACCTGAAATTTGAGAAAACTTAAATTTTCAGAATAAAAATTTTTTGGTAATAAAAAAGGCAGCACAGAGACGGGAACTTCGCGGTTTACGATGAAGCCAAGCATGTGCTATCATTTGATACCAATAACAAGCTAAGAACTCCTGAAAATATATCAGCATATCACTCCTAAAATTTGAGAAAATCGAAATTTCAGAGTTAATTTTTTTCGTTACAAAAAAGGCAGCACAGAGGCGGGAACTCCGCGGTTTGGAACTAATCTAAGCATGAGCTATCATTTAAGACTAGAAAGAAGCCATAAACTCCTGAAAATATATCAGCATATCACACCTGAAATTTAAGAAAATTGAAATTTTCAAAATAAAATTTTTTCGTAATAAAAAAGGCAGCACAGAGACGGGAACTCCGCGGTTTTGGACGAAACCAAGCTTGAGCTATCATTTAAGACCAATGACAAGCCAAGAACTCCTGAAAATATCTCAGCATATCACACCTGAAGTTTGAGAAAATTGAAATTTTTAGAGTAAATTTTTTTCGTAATAAAAAAGGCAGCACCGAGATGTGAACTCCGAGTTTTCGCACTAAGCTAAGCATGAGCTATCATTTAAGACCAAAAATAAGCCTAGAACTCTTGAAAATATATCAGCATATTACACCTGTAGTTTGAGAAAATCTAAATTTCAGAGTAAATTTTTTCGTAATAAAAAAGGCAGCGCAGAGCCTGGAACTGCATGGTTTTGTACGTATCCGAGCATTAGCTATCGTTTAAGACCAAAAAGAAGCCTAGAACTCCTGAAAATATATCAGCATATCACACCTGAAATTTGAGAAAATCTAAATTACAGATTAATTTTTTTCGTAATAAAAAAAGGCAGCGCAGAGCCAGAAACTGCAAGTTTTTGTACGTAACCGAGCATAAGCTATCGTTTGAGACTAAAAACAAGCCCCAAATTCCTGAAAATATATTAGCATATCACATCTTAAATTTGAGAAAATCGAAATTTCAGACTTATTTTTTTCATAGAACATAAGTACACTCGGAGCCAGGAACTACGCGGTTTTGTACGTAACCAAGCATGAGCTATCGTTTGAGACCAAAAGCAAGCCTAGAACTCCTGAAAATATATCAGCATATCACACCTGAAATATGAGAAAATCGATATTTCAAACTTATTTTTTCGCAGAACATAAGTAAACGTAGAGCGCGGAACTCCGCGGAGTTGGACGAAACCAAGCTTAAGCTATCATTTGAGACCAATAACAAGCCAATAACTCCTGAAAATATATCAGCATATCACACCTGAAATTTGAGAAAACTTAAATTTTCAGAATAAAAATTTTTTGGTAATAAAAAAGGCAGCACAGAGACGGGAACTTCGCGGTTTACGATGAAGCCAAGCATGTGCTATCATTTGATACCAATAACAAGCTAAGAACTCCTGAAAATATATCAGCATATCACTCCTAAAATTTGAGAAAATCGAAATTTCAGAGTTAATTTTTTTCGTTACAAAAAAGGCAGCACAGAGGCGGGTACTCCGCGGTTTGGAACTAATCTAAGCATGAGCTATCATTTAAGACTAAAAACAAGCCATAAACTCCTGAAAATATAACAGCATATCACACCTGAAATTTAAGAAAATTGAAATTTTCAGAATAAAATTTTTTCGTAATAAAAAAGGCAGCACAGAGACGGGACCTCCGCGGTTTTCGACGAAACCAAGCTTGTGCTATCATTTGAGACCAATCACAAAACAAGAACTCCTGTTAATATATCAGCATACCACACCTAAAGATTGAGAAAATCGAAATTTCAGAGTTAATTTTTTTCGTTACAAAAAAGGCTGCACAGAGACGGGAACTTGAACTAATCTAAATATGATCTATCATTTAAGTTTAAAAAAAATCCTAGAACTCCTGAAAATATCTCAGCATATCACACCTGAAGTTAGAGAAAATTGAAATTTTTAGAGTAAATTTTTTTCGTAATAAAAAAGGCAGCACCGAGATGTGAACTCCGAGTTTTCGCACTAAGCTAAGCATGAGCTATCATTTAAGACCAAAAATAAGCCTAGAACTCTTGAAAATATATCAGAATATCACACCTGTAGTTTGAGAAATTCTAAATTTCAGAGTAAATTTTTTCGTAATAAAAAAGGCAGCGCAGAGCCTGGAACTGCGTGGTTCTGTACGTAGCCGAGCATTAGCTATCGTTTAAGACCAAAAACAAGCCTAGAACTCCTGAAAATATATCAGCATATCACACCTGAAATTTGAGAAAATCTAAATTACAGAGTAATTTTTTTCGTAATAAAAAAAGGCAGCGCAGAGCCAGAAACTGCAAGTTTTTGTACGTAACTGAGCATAAGCTATCGTTTCAGACTAAAACCAAGCCCCAAATTCCTGAAAATATATCAGCATATCACATCTTAAATTTGAGAAAATCGAAATTTCAGACTTATTTTTTTCATAGAACATAAGTACACTCAGAGCCAGGAACTACGCGGTTTTGTACGTAACCAAGCATGAGCTATCGTTTGAGACCCAAAGCAAGCCTAGAACTCCTGAAAATATATCAGCATATCACACCTGAAATATGAGAAAATCGATATTTCAAACTTATTTTTTCGCAGAACATAAGTAAACGTAGAGCGCGGAACTCCGCGGTTTTGGACGAAACCAAACTTAAGCTATCATTTGAGACCAATAACAAGCCAATAACTCCTGAAAATATATCAGCATATCACACCTGAAATTTGAGAAAACTTAAATTTTCAGAATAAAAATTTTTCGTAATAAAAAAGGCAGCACAGAGACGGGAACTCCGCGGTTTTGGACGAAACCAAGCTTGAGCTATCATTTGAGACCAATGACAAGCCAAGAACTCCTGAAAATATGTCAGCATATCACACCTGATGTTTGAGAAAACTTAAATTTTCAGAATAAAAATTGTTTGGTAATAAAAAAGGTAGCACAGAGACGGGAACTTCGCGGTTTTCGACGAAACCAAGCTTGTGCTATCATTTGAGACCAATCACAAAACAAGAACTCCTGTTAATATATCAGCATACCACACCTAAATATTGAGAAAATCGAAATTTCAGAGTTAATTTTTTTCGTTACAAAAAAGGCTGCACAGAGACGGGAACTTGAACTAATCTAAATATGATCTATCATTTAAGTTTAAAAAAAATCCTAGAACTCCTGAAAATATCTCAGCATATCACACCTGAAATTTGAGAAAATTGAAATTTTTAGAGTAAATTTTTTCGTAATAAAAAAGGCAGCACCGATGTGTGAACTCCGAGTTTTCGCACTAAGCTAAGCATGAGCTATCATTTAAGACCAAATATAAGCCTAGAACTCTTGAAACTATATCAGCATATCACACCTGTAGTTTGAGAAAATCTAAATTTCAGAGTAAATTTTTTCGTAATAAAAAAGGCAGCGCAGAGCCTGGAACTGCGTGGTTTTGTTCGTAACCGAGCATTAGCTATCGTTTAAGACCAAAAACAAGCCTAGAACTCCTGAAAATATATCAGCATATCACACCTGAAATTTGAGAAAATCTATATTACAGAATAATTTTTTTCGTAATAAAAAAAGGCAGCGCAGAGCCAGAACCTGCAAGTTTTTGTACGTAACCGAGCATAAGCTATCGTTTGAGACTAAAAACAAGCCCCAAATTCCTGAAAATATATCAGCATATCACATCTTAAATTTGAGAAAATCGAAATTTCAGACTTATTTTTTTCATAGAACATAAGTACACTCAGAGCCAGGAACTACGCGGTTTTGTACGTAACCAAGCATGAGCTATCGTTTGAGACCAAAAGCAAGCCTAGAACTCCTGAAAATATATCAGCATATCACACCTGAAATATGAGAAAATCGATATTTCAAACTTATTTTTTCGCAGAACATAAGTAAACGTAGAGCGCGGAATTCCGCGGTTTTGGACGAAACCAAGCTTAAGCTATCATTTGAGACCAATAACAAGCCAATAACTCCTGAAAATAGATCAGCATATCACACCTGAAATTTGAGAAAACTTAAATTTTCAGAATAAAAATTTTTTGGTAATAAAAAAGGCAGCACAGAGACGGGAACTTCGCGGTTTTGGACGAAACCAAGCTTGAGCTATCATTTGAGACCAATGACAAGCCAAGAACTCCTGAAAATATATCAGCATATCACACCTGAAATTTGAGAAAACTTAAATTTTCAGAATAAAAATTGTTTGGTAATAAAAAAGGTAGCACAGAGACGGGAACTTCGCGGTTTTCGACGAAACCAAGCTTGTGCTATCATTTGAGACCAATCACAAAACAAGAACTCCTGTTAATATATCAGCATGCCACACCTAAATATTGAGAAAATCGAAATTTCAGAGTTAATTTTTTTCGTTACAAAAAAGGCTGCACAGAGACGGGAACTTGAACTAATCTAAATATGATCTATCATTTAAGTTTAAAAAAAATACTAGAACTCCTGAAAATATCTCAGCATATCACACCTGAAGTTTGAGAAAATTGAAATTTTTAGAGTAAATTTTTTTCGTAATAAAAAAGGCAGCACCGAGATGTGAACTCCGGGTTTTTGCACTAAGCTAAGCATGAGCTATCATTTAAGACCAAAAATAAGCCTAGAACTCTTGAAAATATATCAGCATATCACACCTGTAGTTTGAGAAATTCTAAATTTCAGAGTAAATTTTTTCGTAATAAAAAAGGCAGCACCGAGATGTGAACTCCGAGTTTTCGCACTAAGCTAAGCATGAGCTATCATTTAAGACCAAAAATAAGCCTAGAACTCTTGAAAATATATCAGCATATCACACCTGTAGTTTGAGAAATTCTAAATTTCAGAGTAAATTTTTTCGTAATAAAAAAGGCAGCGCAGAGCCTGGAACTGCGTGGTTTTGTACGTAACCGAGCATTAGCTATCGTTTAAGACCAAAAACAAGCCTAGAACTCCTGAAAATATATCAGCATATCACACCTGAAATTTGAGAGAATCTAAATTACAGAGTAATTTTTTTCGTAATAAAAAAAGGCAGCGCAGAGCCAGAAACTGCAAGTTTTTGTACGAAACCGAGCATAAGCTATCGTTTGAGACTAAAAACTAGCCCCAAATTCCTGAAAATATATCAGCATATCACACCTGAAATATGAGAAAATCGATATTTCAAACTTATTTTTTCGCAGAACATAAGTAAACGTAGAGCGCGGAACTCCGCGGTTTTGGACGAAACCAAGCTTAAGCTATCATTTGAGACCAATAACAAGCCAATAAGTCCTGAAAATATATCAGCATATCACACCTGAAATTTGAGAAAACTTAAATTTTCAGAATAAAAATTTTTTGGTAATAAAAAAGGCAGCACAGAGACGGGAACTTCGCGGTTTTCGATGAAGCCAAGCATGTGCTATCATTTGAGACCAATAACGAGCCAAGAACTCCTGAAAATATATCAGCATATCACACCTAAAGTTTGAGAAATTCGAAATTTCCGAGTTAATTTTTTTCGTTACAAAAAGGCAGCACAGAGGCGGGAACTATGCGGTTTTGAACTAATCTAAGCATGAGCTATCATTTAAGACTAAAAACAAGCCATAAACTCCTGAAAATATATCAGCATATCACACCTGAAATTTAAGAAAATTGAAATTTTCAGAATAAAATTTTTACGTAATAAAAAAGGCAGCACAGAGAAAACAACTTCGCGGTTTTCGACGAAACCAAGATTGTCCTATCATTTGAGACCAATAACAAGCTAAGAACTCCTGAAAATATATCAGCATATCACTCCTAAAGTTTGAGAAAATCGAAATTTCAGAGTTAATTTTTTTCGTTACAAAAAAGGCAGCACAGAGGCGGGAACTCCGCGGTTTGGAACTAATCTAAGCATGAGCTATCATTTAAGACTAGAAAGAAGCCATAAACTCCTGAAAATATATCAGCATATCACACCTGAAATTTAAGAAAATTGAAATTTTCAGAATAAAATTTTTTCGTAATAAAAAAGGCAGCACAGAGACGGGAACTCCGCGGTTTTGGACGAAACCAAGCTTGAGCTATCATTTAAGACCAATGACAAGCCAAGAACTCCTGAAAATATCTCAGCATATCACACCTGAAGTTTGAGAAAATTGAAATTTTTAGAGTAAATTTTTTTCGTAATAAAAAAGGCAGCACCGAGATGTGAACTCCGAGTTTTCGCACTAAGCTAAGCATGAGCTATCATTTAAGACCAAAAATAAGCCTAGAACTCTTGAAAATATATCAGCATATTACACCTGTAGTTTGAGAAAATCTAAATTTCAGAGTAAATTTTTTCGTAATAAAAAAGGCAGCGCAGAGCCTGGAACTGCATGGTTTTGTACGTATCCGAGCATTAGCTATCGTTTAAGACCAAAAAGAAGCCTAGAACTCCTGAAAATATATCAGCATATCACACCTGAAATTTGAGAAAATCTAAATTACAGATTAATTTTTTTCGTAATAAAAAAAGGCAGCGCAGAGCCAGAAACTGCAAGTTTTTGTACGTAACCGAGCATAAGCTATCGTTTGAGACTAAAAACAAGCCCCAAATTCCTGAAAATATATCAGCATATCACATCTTAAATTTGAGAAAATCGAAATTTCAGACTTATTTTTTTCATAGAACATAAGTACACTCGGAGCCAGGAACTACGCGGTTTTGTACGTAACCAAGCATGAGCTATCGTTTGAGACCAAAAGCAAGCCTAGAACTCCTGAAAATATATCAGCATATCACACCTGAAATATGAGAAAATCGATATTTCAAACTTATTTTTTCGCAGAACATAAGTAAACGTAGAGCGCGGAACTCCGCGGAGTTGGACGAAACCAAGCTTAAGCTATCATTTGAGACCAATAACAAGCCAATAACTCCTGAAATTATATCAGCATATCACACCTGAAATTTGAGAAAACTTAAATTTTCAGAATAAAAATTTTTTGGTAATAAAAAAGGCAGCACAGAGACGGGAACTTCGCGGTTTACGATGAAGCCAAGCATGTGCTATCATTTGATACCAATAACAAGCTAAGAACTCCTGAAAATATATCAGCATATCACTCCTAAAATTTGAGAAAATCGAAATTTCAGAGTTAATTTTTTTCGTTACAAAAAAGGCAGCACAGAGGCGGGTACTCCGCGGTTTGGAACTAATCTAAGCATAAGCTATCATTTAAGACTAAAAACAAGCCATAAACTCCTGAAAATATAACAGCATATCACACCTGAAATTTAAGAAAATTGAAATTTTCAGAATAAAATTTTTTCGTAATAAAAAAGGCAGCACAGAGACGGGACCTCCGCGGTTTTCGACGAAACCAAGCTTGTGCTATCATTTGAGACCAATCACAAAACAAGAACTCCTGTTAATATATCAGCATACCACACCTAAAGATTGAGAAAATCGAAATTTCAGAGTTAATTTTTTTCGTTACAAAAAAGGCTGCACAGAGACGGGAACTTGAACTAATCTAAATATGATCTATCATTTAAGTTTAAAAAAAATCCTAGAACTCCTGAAAATATCTCAGCATATCACACCTGAAGTTAGAGAAAATTGAAATTTTTAGAGTAAATTTTTTTCGTAATAAAAAAGGCAGCACCGAGATGTGAACTCCGAGTTTTCGCACTAAGCTAAGCATGAGCTATCATTTAAGACCAAAAATAAGCCTAGAACTCTTGAAAATATATCAGAATATCACACCTGTAGTTTGAGAAATTCTAAATTTCAGAGTAAATTTTTTCGTAATAAAAAAGGCAGCGCAGAGCCTGGAACTGCGTGGTTCTGTACGTAGCCGAGCATTAGCTATCGTTTAAGACCAAAAACAAGCCTAGAACTCCTGAAAATATATCAGCATATCACACCTGAAATTTGAGAAAATCTAAATTACAGAGTAATTTTTTTCGTAATAAAAAAAGGCAGCGCAGAGCCAGAAACTGCAAGTTTTTGTACGTAACTGAGCATAAGCTATCGTTTCAGACTAAAACCAAGCCCCAAATTCCTGAAAATATATCAGCATATCACATCTTAAATTTGAGAAAATCGAAATTTCAGACTTATTTTTTTCATAGAACATAAGTACACTCAGAGCCAGGAACTACGCGGTTTTGTACGTAACCAAGCATGAGCTATCGTTTGAGACCCAAAGCAAGCCTAGAACTCCTGAAAATATATCAGCATATCACACCTGAAATATGAGAAAATCGATATTTCAAACTTATTTTTTCGCAGAACATAAGTAAACGTAGAGCGCGGAACTCCGCGGTTTTGGACGAAACCAAACTTAAGCTATCATTTGAGACCAATAACAAGCCAATAACTCCTGAAAATATATCAGCATATCACACCTGAAATTTGAGAAAACTTAAATTTTCAGAATAAAAATTTTTCGTAATAAAAAAGGCAGCACAGAGACGGGAACTCCGCGGTTTTGGACGAAACCAAGCTTGAGCTATCATTTGAGACCAATGACAAGCCAAGAACTCCTGAAAATATGTCAGCATATCACACCTGATGTTTGAGAAAACTTAAATTTTCAGAATAAAAATTGTTTGGTAATAAAAAAGGTAGCACAGAGACGGGAACTTCGCGGTTTTCGACGAAACCAAGCTTGTGCTATCATTTGAGACCAATCACAAAACAAGAACTCCTGTTAATATATCAGCATACCACACCTAAATATTGAGAAAATCGAAATTTCAGAGTTAATTTTTTTCGTTACAAAAAAGGCTGCACAGAGACGGGAACTTGAACTAATCTAAATATGATCTATCATTTAAGTTTAAAAAAAATCCTAGAACTCCTGAAAATATCTCAGCATATCACACCTGAAATTTGAGAAAATTGAAATTTTTAGAGTAAATTTTTTTCGTAATAAAAAAGGCAGCACCGAGATGTGAACTCCGAGTTTTCGCACTAAGCTAAGCATGAGCTATCATTTAAGACCAAAAATAAGCCTAGAACTTTTGAAACTATATCAGCATATCACACCTGTAGTTTGAGAAAATCTAAATTTCAGAGTAAATTTTTTCGTAATAAAAAAGGCAGCGCAGAGCCTGGAACTGCGTGGTTTTGTTCGTAACCGAGCATTAGCTATCGTTTAAGACCAAAAACAAGCCTAGAACTCCTGAAAATATATCAGCATATCACACCTGAAATTTGAGAAAATCTATATTACAGAATAATTTTTTTCGTAATAAAAAAAGGCAGCGCAGAGCCAGAACCTGCAAGTTTTTGTACGTAACCGAGCATAAGCTATCGTTTGAGACTAAAAACAAGCCCCAAATTCCTGAAAATATATCAGCATATCACATCTTAAATTTGAGAAAATCGAAATTTCAGACTTATTTTTTTCATAGAACATAAGTACACTCAGAGCCAGGAACTACGCGGTTTTGTACGTAACCAAGCATGAGCTATCGTTTGAGACCAAAAGCAAGCCTAGAACTCCTGAAAATATATCAGCATATCACACCTGAAATATGAGAAAATCGATATTTCAAACTTATTTTTTCGCAGAACATAAGTAAACGTAGAGCGCGGAATTCCGCGGTTTTGGACGAAACCAAGCTTAAGCTATCATTTGAGACCAATAACAAGCCAATAACTCCTGAAAATAGATCAGCATATCACACCTGAAATTTGAGAAAACTTAAATTTTCAGAATAAAAATTTTTTGGTAATAAAAAAGGCAGCACAGAGACGGGAACTTCGCGGTTTTGGACGAAACCAAGCTTGAGCTATCATTTGAGACCAATGACAAGCCAAGAACTCCTGAAAATATATCAGCATATCACACCTGAAATTTGAGAAAACTTAAATTTTCAGAATAAAAATTGTTTGGTAATAAAAAAGGTAGCACAGAGACGGGAACTTCGCGGTTTTCGACGAAACCAAGCTTGTGCTATCATTTGAGACCAATCACAAAACAAGAACTCCTGTTAATATATCAGCATGCCACACCTAAATATTGAGAAAATCGAAATTTCAGAGTTAATTTTTTTCGTTACAAAAAAGGCTGCACAGAGACGGGAACTTGAACTAATCTAAATATGATCTATCATTTAAGTTTAAAAAAAATACTAGAACTCCTGAAAATATCTCAGCATATCACACCTGAAGTTTGAGAAAATTGAAATTTTTAGAGTAAATTTTTTTCGTAATAAAAAAGGCAGCACCGAGATGTGAACTCCGGGTTTTTGCACTAAGCTAAGCATGAGCTATCATTTAAGACCAAAAATAAGCCTAGAACTCTTGAAAATATATCAGCATATCACACCTGTAGTTTGAGAAATTCTAAATTTCAGAGTAAATTTTTTCGTAATAAAAAAGGCAGCACCGAGATGTGAACTCCGAGTTTTCGCACTAAGCTAAGCATGAGCTATCATTTAAGACCAAAAATAAGCCTAGAACTCTTGAAAATATATCAGCATATCACACCTGTAGTTTGAGAAATTCTAAATTTCAGAGTAAATTTTTTCGTAATAAAAAAGGCAGCGCAGAGCCTGGAACTGCGTGGTTTTGTACGTAACCGAGCATTAGCTATCGTTTAAGACCAAAAACAAGCCTAGAACTCCTGAAAATATATCAGCATATCACACCTGAAATTTGAGAGAATCTAAATTACAGAGTAATTTTTTTCGTAATAAAAAAAGGCAGCGCAGAGCCAGAAACTGCAAGTTTTTGTACGAAACCGAGCATAAGCTATCGTTTGAGACTAAAAACTAGCCCCAAATTCCTGAAAATATATCAGCATATCACACCTGAAATATGAGAAAATCGATATTTCAAACTTATTTTTTCGCAGAACATAAGTAAACGTAGAGCGCGGAACTCCGCGGTTTTGGACGAAACCAAGCTTAAGCTATCATTTGAGACCAATAACAAGCCAATAAGTCCTGAAAATATATCAGCATATCACACCTGAAATTTGAGAAAACTTAAATTTTCAGATTAAAAATTTTTTGGTAATAAAAAAGGCAGCACAGAGACGGGAACTTCGCGGTTTTCGATAAAGCCAAGCATGTGCTATCATTTGAGACCAATAACAAGCCAAGAACTCCTGAAAATATATCAGCATATCACACCTAAAGTTTGAGAAATTCGAAATTTCCGAGTTAATTTTTTTCGTTACAAAAAGGCAGCACAGAGGCGGGAACTATGCGGTTTTGAACTAATCTAAGCATGAGCTATCATTTAAGACTAAAAACAAGCCATAAACTCCTGAAAATATATCAGCATATCACACCTGAAATTTAAGAAAATTGAAATTTTCAGAATAAAATTTTTACGTAATAAAAAAGGCAGCACAGAGAAAATAACTTCGCGGTTTTCGACGAAACCAAGATTGTCCTATCATTTGAGACCAATAACAAGCTAAGAACTCCTGAAAATATATCAGCATATCACTCCTAAAGTTTGAGAAAATCGAAATTTCAGAGTTAATTTTTTTCGTTACAAAAAAGGCAGCACAGAGGCGGGAACTCCGCGGTTTGGAACTAATCTAAGCATGAGCTATCATTTAAGACTAGAAAGAAGCCATAAACTCCTGAAAATATATCAGCATATCACACCTGAAATTTAAGAAAATTGAAATTTTCAGAATAAAATTTTTTCGTACTAAAAAAGGCAGCACAGAGACGGGAACTCCGCGGTTTTGGACGAAACCAAGCTTGAGCTATCATTTAAGACCAATGACAAGCCAAGAACTCCTGAAAATATCTCAGCATATCACACCTGAAGTTTGAGAAAATTGAAATTTTTAGAGTAAATTTTTTTCGTAATAAAAAAGGCAGCACCGAGATGTGAACTCCGAGTTTTCGCACTAAGCTAAGCATGAGCTATCATTTAAGACCAAAAATAAGCCTAGAACTCTTGAAAATATATCAGCATATTACACCTGTAGTTTGAGAAAATCTAAATTTCAGAGTAAATTTTTTCGTAATAAAAAAGGCAGCGCAGAGCCTGGAACTGCATGGTTTTGTACGTATCCGAGCATTAGCTATCGTTTATGACCAAAAAGAAGCCTAGAACTCCTGAAAATATATCAGCATATCACACCTGAAATTTGAGAAAATCTAAATTACAGAGTAATTTTTTTCGTAATAAAAAAAGGCAGCGCAGAGCCAGAAACTGCAAGTTTTTGTACGTAACCGAGCATAAGCTATCGTTTGAGACTAAAAACAAGCCCCAAATTCCTGAAAATATATCAGCATATCACATCTTAAATTTGAGAAAATCGAAATTTCAGACTTATTTTTTTCATAGAACATAAGTACATTCGGAGCCAGGAACTACGCGGTTTTGTACGTAACCAAGCATGAGCTATCGTTTGAGATCAAAAGCAAGCCTAGAACTCCTGAAAATATATCAGCATATCACACCTGAAATATGAGAAAATCGATATTTCAAACTTATTTTTTCGCAGAACATAAGTAAACGTAGAGCGCGGAACTCCGCGGTTTTGGACGAAACCAAGCTTAAGCTATCATTTGAGACCAATAACAAGCCAATAACTCCTGAAAATATATATGCATATCACACCTGAAATTTGAGAAAACTTAAATTTTCAGAATAAAAATTTTTTGGTAATAAAAAAGGCAGCACAGAGACGGGAACTTCGCGGTTTACGATGAAGCCAAGCATGTGCTATCATTTGATACCAATAACAAGCTAAGAACTCCTGAAAATATATCAGCATATCACTCCTAAAATTTGAGAAAATCGAAATTTCAGAGTTAATTTTTTTCGTTACAAAAAAGGCAGCACAGAGGCGGGTACTCCGCGGTTTGGAACTAATCTAAGCATGAGCTATCATTTAAGACTAAAAACAAGCCATAAACTCCTGAAAATATAACAGCATATCACACCTGAAATTTAAGAAAATTGAAATTTTCAGAATAAAATTTTTTCGTAATAAAAAAGGCAGCACAGAGACGGGACCTCCGCGGTTTTCGACGAAACCAAGCTTGTGCTATCATTTGAGACCAATCACAAAACAAGAACTCCTGTTAATATATCAGCATACCACACCTAAAGATTGAGAAAATCGAAATTTCAGAGTTAATTTTTTTCGTTACAAAAAAGGCTGCACAGAGACGGGAACTTGAACTAATCTAAATATGATCTATCATTTAAGTTTAAAAAAAATCCTAGAACTCCTGAAAATATCTCAGCATATCACACCTGAAGTTTGAGAAAATTGAAATTTTTAGAGTAAATTTTTTTCGTAATAAAAAAGGCAGCACCGAGATGTGAACTCCGAGTTTTCGCACTAAGCTAAGCATGAGCTATCATTTAAGACCAAAAATAAGCCTAGAACTCTTGAAAATATATCAGAATATCACACCTGTAGTTTGAGAAATTCTAAATTTCAGAGTAAATTTTTTCGTAATAAAAAAGGCAGCGCAGAGCCTGGAACTGCGTGGTTCTGTACGTAGCCGAGCATTAGCTATCGTTTAAGACCAAAAACAAGCCTAGAACTCCTGAAAATATATCAGCATATCACACCTGAAATTTGAGAAAATCTAAATTACAGAGTAATTTTTTTCGTAATAAAAAAAGGCAGCGCAGAGCCAGAAACTGCAAGTTTTTGTACGTAACTGAGCATAAGCTATCGTTTCAGACTAAAACCAAGCCCCAAATTCCTGAAAATATATCAGCATATCACATCTTAAATTTGAGAAAATCGAAATTTCAGACTTATTTTTTTCATAGAACATAAGTACACTCAGAGCCAGGAACTACAAGGTTTTATACGTAACTAAGCATGAGCTATCGTTTGAGACCAAAAGCAAGCCTAGAACTCCTGAAAATATATCAGCATATCACACCTGAAATATGAGAAAATCGATATTTCAAACTTATTTTTTCGCAGAACATAAGTAAACGTAGAGCGCGGAACTCCGCGGTTTTGGACGAAACCAAGCTTAAGCTATCATTTGAGACCAATAACAAGCCAATAACTCCTGAAAATATATCAGCATATCACACCTGAAATTTGAGAAAACTTAAATTTTCAGAATAAACATTTTTCGTAATAAAAAAGGCAGCACAGAGACGGGAACTCCGCGGTTTTGGACGAAACCAAGCTTGAGCTATCATTTGAGACCAATGACAAGCCAAGAACTCCTGAAAATATATCAGCATATCACACCTGATGTTTGAGAAAACTTAAATTTTCAGAATAAAAATTGTTTGGTAATAAAAAAGGTAGCACAGAGACGGGAACTTCGCGGTTTTCGACGAAACCAAGCTTGTGCTATCATTTGAGACCAATCACAAAACAAGAACTCCTGTTAATATATCAGCATACCACACCTAAAGATTGAGAAAATCGAAATTTCAGAGTTAATTTTTTTCGTTACAAAAAAGGCTGCACAGAGACGGGAACTTGAACTAATCTAAATATGATCTATCATTTAAGTTTAAAAAAAATCCTAGAACTCCTGAAAATATCTCAGCATATCACACCTGAAGTTTGAGAAAATTGAAATTTTTAGAGTAAATTTTTTTCGTAATAAAAAAGGCAGCACCGAGATGTGAACTCCGAGTTTTCGCACTAAGCTAAGCATGAGCTATCATTTAAGACCAAAAATAAGCCTAGAACTCTTGAAAGTATATCAGCATATCACACCTGTAGTTTGAGAAAATCTAAATTTCAGAGTAAATTTTTTCGTAATAAAAAAGGCAGCGCAGAGCCTGGAACTGCGTGGTTTTGTTCGTAACCGAGCATTAGCTATCGTTTAAGACCAAAAACAAGCCTAGAACTCCTGAAAATATATCAGCATATCACACCTGAAATTTGAGAAAATCTATATTACAGAATAATTTTTTTCGTAATAAAAAAAGGCAGCGCAGAGCCAGAACCTGCAAGTTTTTGTACGAAACCGAGCATAAGCTATCGTTTGAGACTAAAAACTAGCCCCAAATTCCTGAAAATATATCAGCATATCACATCTTAAATTTGAGAAAATCTAAATTTCAGACTTATTTTTTTCATAGAACATAAGTACACTCAGAGCCAGGAACTACGCGGTTTTGTACGTAACCAAGCATGAGCTATCGTTTGAGACCAAAAGCAAGCCTAGAACTCCTGAAAATATATCAGCATATCACACCTGAAATATGAGAAAATCGATATTTCAAACTTATTTTTTCGCAGAACATAAGTAAACGTAGAGCGCGGAACTCCGCGGTTTTGGACGAAACCAAGCTTAAGCTATCATTTGAGACCAATAACAAGCCAATAAGTCCTGAAAATATATCAGCATATCACACCTGAAATTTGAGAAAACTTAAATTTTCAGAATAAAATTTTTTTGGTAATAAAAAAGGCAGCACAGAGACGGGAACTTCGCGGTTTTCGATGAAGCCAAGCATGTGCTATCATTTGAGACCAATAACAAGCCAAGAACTCCTGAAAATATATCAGCATATCACACCTAAAATTTGAGAAATTCGAAATTTCCGAGTTAATTTTTTTCGTTACAAAAAGGCAGCACAGAGGCGGGAACTATGCGGTTTTGAACTAATCTAAGCATGAGCTATCATTTAAGACTAAAAACAAGCCATAAACTCCTGAAAATATATCAGCATATCACACCTGAAATTTAAAAAAATTGAAATTTTCAGAATAAAATTTTTTCGTAATAAAAAAGGCAGCACAGAGAAGGGAACTTCGCGGTTTTCGACGAAACCAAGATTGTCCTATCATTTGAGACCAATAACAAGCTAAGAACTCCTGTAAATATATCAGCATATCACTCCTAAAATTTAAGAAAATCGAAATTTAAGAGTTAATTTTTTTCGTTACAAAAAAGGCAGCACAGCGGCGGGAACTCCGCGGTTTGGAACTAATCTAAGCATGAGCTATCATTTAAGACTAGAAAGAAGCCATAAACTCCTGAAAATATATCAGCATATCACACCTGAAATTTAAGAAAATTGAAATTTTCAGAATAAAATTTTTTCGTAATAAAAAAGGCAGCACAGAGACGGGAACTCCGCGGTTTTGGACGAAACCAAGCTTGAGCTATCATTTGAGACCAATGACAAGCCAAGAACTCCTGAAAATATCTCAGCATATCACACCTGAAGTTTGAGAAAATTGAAATTTTTAGAGTAAATTTTTTTGGTATAAAAAAGGCAGCACCGAGATGTGAACTCCAAGTTTTCGCACTAAGCTAAGCATGAGCTATCATTTAAGACCAAAAATAAGCCTAGAACTCTTGAAAATATATCAGCATATTACACCTGTAGTTTGAGAAAATCTAAATTTCAGAGTAAATTTTTTCGTAATAAAAAAGGCAGCGCAGAGCCTGGAACTGCGTGGTTTTGTACGTAACCGAGCATTAGCTATCGTTTAAGACCAAAAACAAGCCTAGAACTCCTGAAAATATATCAGCATATCACACCTGAAATTTGAGAAAATCTAAATTACAGAGTAATTTTTTTCGTAATAAAAAAAGGCAGCGCAGAGCCAGAAACTGCAAGTTTTTGTACGTAACCGAGCATAAGCTATCGTTTGAGACTAAAAACAAGCCCCAAATTCCTGAAAATATATCAGCATATCACATCTTAAATTTATAGAAAATCGAAATTTCAGACTTATTTTTTTCATAGAACATAAGTACATTCGGAGCCAGGAACTACGCGGTTTTGTACGTAACCAAGCATGAGCTATCGTTTGAGACCAAAAGCAAGCCTAGAACTCCTGAAAATAAATCAGCATATCACACCTGAAATATGAGAAAATCGATATTTCAAACTTATTTTTTCGCAGAACATAAGTAAACGTAGAGCGCGGAACTCCGCGGTTTTGGACGAAACCAAGCTTAAGCTATCATTTGAGACCAATAACAAGCCAATAAGTCCTGAAAATATATCAGCATATCACACCTGAAATTTGAGAAAACTTAAATTTTCAGATTAAAAATTTTTTGGTAATAAAAAAGGCAGCACAGAGACGGGAACTTCGCGGTTTTCGATGAAGCCAAGCATGTGCTATCATTTGAGACCAATAACAAGCCAAGAACTCCTGAAAATATATCAGCATATCACACCTAAAGTTTGAGAAATTCGAAATTTCCGAGTTAATTTTTTTCGTTACAAAAAGGCAGCACAGAGGCGGGAACTATGCGGTTTTGAACTAATCTAAGCATGAGCTATCATTTAAGACTAAAAACAAGCCAGTAACTCCTGAAAATATATCAGCATATCACACCTGAAATTTAAGAAAATTGAAATTTTCAGAATAAAATTTTTACGTAATAAAAAAGGCAGCACAGAGAAAATAACTTCGCGGTTTTCGACGAAACCAAGATTGTCCTATCATTTGAGACCAATAACAAGCTAAGAACTCCTGAAAATATATCAGCATATCACTCCTAAAGTTTGAGAAAATCGAAATTTCAGAGTTAATTTTTTTCGTTACAAAAAAGGCAGCACAGAGGCGGGAACTCCGCGGTTTGGAACTAATCTAAGCATGAGCTATCATTTAAGACTAGAAAGAAGCCATAAACTCCTGAAAATATATCAGCATATCACACCTGAAATTTAAGAAAATTGAAATTTTCAGAATAAAATTTTTTCGTACTAAAAAAGGCAGCACAGAGACGGGAACTCCGCGGTTTTGGACGAAACCAAGCTTGAGCTATCATTTAAGACCAATGACAAGCCAAGAACTCCTGAAAATATCTCAGCATATCACACCTGAAGTTTGAGAAAATTGAAATTTTTAGAGTAAATTTTTTTCGTAATAAAAAAGGCAGCACCGAGATGTGAACTCCGAGTTTTCGCACTAAGCTAAGCATGAGCTATCATTTAAGACCAAAAATAAGCCTAGAACTCTTGAAAATATATCAGCATATTACACCTGTAGTTTGAGAAAATCTAAATTTCAGAGTAAATTTTTTCGTAATAAAAAAGGCAGCGCAGAGCCTGGAACTGCATGGTTTTGTACGTATCCGAGCATTAGCTATCGTTTATGACCAAAAAGAAGCCTAGAACTCCTGAAAATATATCAGCATATCACACCTGAAATTTGAGAAAATCTAAATTACAGAGTAATTTTTTTCGTAATAAAAAAAGGCAGCGCAGAGCCAGAAACTGCAAGTTTTTGTACGTAACCGAGCATAAGCTATCGTTTGAGACTAAAAACAAGCCCCAAATTCCTGAAAATATATCAGCATATCACATCTTAAATTTGAGAAAATCGAAATTTCAGACTTATTTTTTTCATAGAACATAAGTACATTCGGAGCCAGGAACTACGCGGTTTTGTACGTAACCAAGCATGAGCTATCGTTTGAGACCAAAAGCAAGCCTAGAACTCCTGAAAATATATCAGCATATCACACCTGAAATATGAGAAAATCGATATTTCAAACTTATTTTTTCGCAGAACATAAGTAAACGTAGAGCGCGGAACTCCGCGGTTTTGGACGAAACCAAGCTTAAGCTATCATTTGAGACCAATAACAAGCCAATAACTCCTGAAAATATATCAGCATATCACACCTGAAATTTGAGAAAACTTAAATTTTCAGAATAAAAATTTTTTGGTAATAAAAAAGGCAGCACAGAGACGGGAACTTCGCGGTTTACGATGAAGCCAAGCATGTGCTATCATTTGATACCAATAACAAGCTAAGAACTCCTGAAAATATATCAGCATATCACTCCTAAAATTTGAGAAAATCGAAATTTCAGAGTTAATTTTTTTCGTTACAAAAAAGGCAGCACAGAGGCGGGTACTCCGCGGTTTGGAACTAATCTAAGCATGAGCTATCATTTAAGACTAAAAACAAGCCATAAACTCCTGAAAATATAACAGCATATCACACCTGAAATTTAAGAAAATTGAAATTTTCAGAATAAAATTTTTTCGTAATAAAAAAGGCAGCACAGAGACGGGACCTCCGCGGTTTTCGACGAAACCAAGCTTGTGCTATCATTTGAGACCAATCACAAAACAAGAACTCCTGTTAATATATCAGCATACCACACCTAAAGATTGAGAAAATCGAAATTTCAGAGTTAATTTTTTTCGTTACAAAAAAGGCTGCACAGAGACGGGAACTTGAACTAATCTAAATATGATCTATCATTTAAGTTTAAAAAAAATCCTAGAACTCCTGAAAATATCTCAGCATATCACACCTGAAGTTTGAGAAAATTGAAATTTTTAGAGTAAATTTTTTTCGTAATAAAAAAGGCAGCACCGAGATGTGAACTCCGAGTTTTCGCACTAAGCTAAGCATGAGCTATCATTTAAGACCAAAAATAAGCCTAGAACTCTTGAAAATATATCAGAATATCACACCTGTAGTTTGAGAAATTCTAAATTTCAGAGTAAATTTTTTCGTAATAAAAAAGGCAGCGCAGAGCCTGGAACTGCGTGGTTCTGTACGTAGCCGAGCATTAGCTATCGTTTAAGACCAAAAACAAGCCTAGAACTCCTGAAAATATATCAGCATATCACACCTGAAATTTGAGAAAATCTAAATTACAGAGTAATTTTTTTCGTAATAAAAAAAGGCAGCGCAGAGCCAGAAACTGCAAGTTTTTGTACGTAACTGAGCATAAGCTATCGTTTCAGACTAAAACCAAGCCCCAAATTCCTGAAAATATATCAGCATATCACATCTTAAATTTGAGAAAATCGAAATTTCAGACTTATTTTTTTCATAGAACATAAGTACACTCAGAGCCAGGAACTACGCGGTTTTGTACGTAACCAAGCATGAGCTATCGTTTGAGACCAAAAGCAAGCCTAGAACTCCTGAAAATATATCAGCATATCACACCTGAAATATGAGAAAATCGATATTTCAAACTTATTTTTTCGCAGAACATAAGTAAACGTAGAGCGCGGAACTCCGCGGTTTTGGACGAAACCAAGCTTAAGCTATCATTTGAGACCAATAACAAGCCAATAACTCCTGAAAATATATCAGCATATCACACCTGAAATTTGAGAAAACTTAAATTTTCAGAATAAACATTTTTCGTAATAAAAAAGGCAGCACAGAGACGGGAACTCCGCGGTTTTGGACGAAACCAAGCTTGAGCTATCATTTGAGACCAATGACAAGCCAAGAACTCCTGAAAATATATCAGCATATCACACCTGATGTTTGAGAAAACTTAAATTTTCAGAATAAAAATTGTTTGGTAATAAAAAAGGTAGCACAGAGACGGGAACTTCGCGGTTTTCGACGAAACCAAGCTTGTGCTATCATTTGAGACCAATCACAAAACAAGAACTCCTGTTAATATATCAGCATACCACACCTAAAGATTGAGAAAATCGAAATTTCAGAGTTAATTTTTTTCGTTACAAAAAAGGCTGCACAGAGACGGGAACTTGAACTAATCTAAATATGATCTATCATTTAAGTTTAAAAAAAATCCTAGAACTCCTGAAAATATCTCAGCATATCACACCTGAAGTTTGAGAAAATTGAAATTTTTAGAGTAAATTTTTTTCGTAATAAAAAAGGCAGCACCGAGATGTGAACTCCGAGTTTTCGCACTAAGCTAAGCATGAGCTATCATTTAAGACCAAAAATAAGCCTAGAACTCTTGAAAGTATATCAGCATATCACACCTGTAGTTTGAGAAAATCTAAATTTCAGAGTAAATTTTTTCGTAATAAAAAAGGCAGCGCAGAGCCTGGAACTGCGTGGTTTTGTTCGTAACCGAGCATTAGCTATCGTTTAAGACCAAAAACAAGCCTAGAACTCCTGAAAATATATCAGCATATCACACCTGAAATTTGAGAAAATCTATATTACAGAATAATTTTTTTCGTAATAAAAAAAGGCAGCGCAGAGCCAGAACCTGCAAGTTTTTGTACGAAACCGAGCATAAGCTATCGTTTGAGACTAAAAACTAGCCCCACATTCCTGAAAATATATCAGCATATCACATCTTAAATTTGAGAAAATCTAAATTTCAGACTTATTTTTTTCATAGAACATAAGTACACTCAGAGCCAGGAACTACGCGGTTTTGTACGTAACCAAGCATGAGCTATCGTTTGAGACCAAAAGCAAGCCTAGAACTCCTGAAAATATATCAGCATATCACACCTGAAATATGAGAAAATCGATATTTCAAACTTATTTTTTCGCAGAACATAAGTAAACGTAGAGCGCGGAACTCCGCGGTTTTGGACGAAACCAAGCTTAAGCTATCATTTGAGACCAATCACAAGCCAATAAGTCCTGAAAATATATCAGCATATCACACCTGAAATTTGAGAAAACTTAAATTTTCAGAATAAAAATTTTTTGGTAATAAAAAAGGCAGCACAGAGACGGGAACTTCGCGGTTTTCGATGAAGCCAAGCATGTGCTATCATTTGAGACCAATAACAAGCCAAGAACTCCTGAAAATATATCAGCATATCACACCTAAAATTTGAGAAATTCGAAATTTCCGAGTTAATTTTTTTCGTTACAAAAAGGCAGCACAGAGGCGGGAACTATGCGGTTTTGAACTAATCTAAGCATGAGCTATCATTTAAGACTAAAAACAAGCCATAAACTCCTGAAAATATATCAGCATATCACACCTGAAATTTAAAAAAATTGAAATTTTCAGAATAAAATTTTTTCGTAATAAAAAAGGCAGCACAGAGAAGGGAACTTCGCGGTTTTCGACGAAACCAAGATTGTCCTATCATTTGAGACCAATAACAAGCTAAGAACTCCTGTAAATATATCAGCATATCACTCCTAAAATTTAAGAAAATCGAAATTTAAGAGTTAATTTTTTTCGTTACAAAAAAGGCAGCACAGCGGCGGGAACTCCGCGGTTTGGAACTAATCTAAGCATGAGCTATCATTTAAGACTAGAAAGAAGCCATAAACTCCTGAAAATATATCAGCATATCACACCTGAAATTTAAGAAAATTGAAATTTTCAGAATAAAATTTTTTCGTAATAAAAAAGGCAGCACAGAGACGGGAACTCCGCGGTTTTGGACGAAACCAAGCTTGAGCTATCATTTGAGACCAATGACAAGCCAAGAACTCCTGAAAATATCTCAGCATATCACACCTGAAGTTTGAGAAAATTGAAATTTTTAGAGTAAATTTTTTTGGTATAAAAAAGGCAGCACCGAGATGTGAACTCCAAGTTTTCGCACTAAGCTAAGCATGAGCTATCATTTAAGACCAAAAATAAGCCTAGAACTCTTGAAAATATATCAGCATATTACACCTGTAGTTTGAGAAAATCTAAATTTCAGAGTAAATTTTTTCGTAATAAAAAAGGCAGCGCAGAGCCTGGAACTGCATGGTTTTGTACGTAACCGAGCATTAGCTATCGTTTAAGACCAAAAACAAGCCTAGAACTCCTGAAAATATATCAGCATATCACACCTGAAATTTGAGAAAATCTAAATTACAGAGTAATTTTTTTCGTAATAAAAAAAGGCAGCGCAGAGCCAGAAACTGCAAGTTTTTGTACGTAACCGAGCATAAGCTATCGTTTGAGACTAAAAACAAGCCCCAAATTCCTGAAAATATATCAGCATATCACATCTTAAATTTATAGAAAATCGAAATTTCAGACTTATTTTTTTCATAGAACATAAGTACACTCAGTGCCAGGAACTACGCGGTTTTGTACGTAACCAAGCATGAGCTATCGTTTGAGACAAAAAGCAAGCCTATAACTCCTGAAAATATATCAGCATATCACACCTGAAATATGAGAAAATCGATATTTCAAACTTATTTTTTCGCAGAACATAAGTAAACGTAGAGCGCGGAACTCCGCGGTTTTGGACGAAACCAAGCTTAAGCTATCATTTGAGACCAATAACAAGCCAATAACTCCTGAAAATATATCAGCATATCACACCTGAAATTTGAGAAAACTTAAATTTTCAGAATAAAAATTTTTTGGTAATAAAAAAGGCAGCACAGAGACGGGAACTTCGCGGTTTTCGATGAAGCCAAGCATGTGCTATCATTTGATACCAATAACAAGCTAAGAACTCCTGAAAATATATCAGCATATCACTCCTAAAATTTGAGAAAATCGAAATTTCAGAGTTAATTTTTTTCGTTACAAAAAAGGCAGCACAGAGGCGGGTACTCCGCGGTTTGGAACTAATCTAAGCATGAGCTATCATTTTAGACTAAAAACAAGCCATAAACTCCTGAAAATATATCAGCATATCACACCTGAAATTTAAGAAAATTGAAATTTTCAGAATAAAATTTTTACGTAATAAAAAAGGCAGCACAGAGAAAATAACTTCGCGGTTTTCGACGAAACCAAGATTGTCCTATCATTTGAGACCAATAACAAGCTAAGAACTCCTGAAAATATATCAGCATATCACACCTGAAATTTGAGAAAACTTAAATTTTCAGAATAAAAATTTTTCGTAATAAAAAAGGCAGCACAGAGACGGGAACTCCGCGGTTTTGGACGAAACCAAGCTTGAGCTATCATTTGAGACCAATGACAAGCCAAGAACTCCTGAAAATATATCAGCATATCACACCTGATGTTTGAGAAAACTTAAATTTTCAGAATAAAAATTGTTTGGTAATAAAAAAGGTAGCACAGAGACGGGAACTTCGCGGTTTTCGACGAAACCAAGCTTGTGCTATCATTTGAGACCAATCACAAAACAAGAACTCCTGTTAATATATCAGCATACCACACCTAAAGATTGAGAAAATCGAAATTTCAGAGTTAATTTTTTTCGTTACAAAAAAGGCTGCACAGAGACGGGAACTTGAACTAATCTAAATATGATCTATCATTTAAGTTTAAAAAAAATCCTAGAACTCCTGAAAATATCTCAGCATATCACACCTGAAGTTTGAGAAAATTGAAATTTTTAGAGTAAATTTTTTTCGTAATAAAAAAGGCAGCACCGAGATGTGAACTCCGAGTTTTCGCACTAAGCTAAGCATGAGCTATCATTTAAGACCAAAAATAAGCCTAGAACTCTTGAAACTATATCAGCATATCACACCTGTAGTTTGAGAAAATCTAAATTTCAGAGTAAATTTTTTCGTAATAAAAAAGGCAGCGCAGAGCCTGGAACTGCGTGGTTTTGTACGTAACCGAGCATTAGCTATCGTTTAAGACCAAAAACAAGCCTAGAACTCCTGAAAATATATCAGCATATCACACCTGAAATTTGAGAAAATCTATATTACAGAATAATTTTTTTCGTAATAAAAAAAGGCAGCGCAGAGCCAGAACCTGCAAGTTTTTGTACGTAACCGAGCATAAGCTATCGTTTGAGACTAAAAATAAGCCCCAAATTCCTGAAAATATATCAGCATATCACATCTTAAATTTGAGAAAATCGAAATTTCAGACTTATTTTTTTCATAGAACATAAGTACACTCAGAGCCAGGAACTACGCGGTTTTGTACGTAACCAAGCATGAGCTATCGTTTGAGACCAAAAGCAAGCCTAGAACTCCTGAAAATATATCAGCATATCACACCTGAAATATGAGAAAATCGATATTTCAAACTTATTTTTTCGCAGAACATAAGTAAACGTAGAGCGCGGAACTCCGCGGTTTTGGACGAAACCAAGCTTAAGCTATCATTTGAGACCAATAACAAGCCAATAACTTCTGAAAATATATCAGCATATCACACCTGAAATTTGAGAAAACTTAAATTTTCAGAATAAAAATTTTTCGTAATAAAAAAGGCAGCACAGAGACGGGAACTCCGCGGTTTTGGACGAAACCAAGATTGTCCTATCATTTGAGACCAATAACAAGCTAAGAACTCCTGAAAATATATCAGCATATCACACCTGAAATTTGAGAAAACTTAAATTTTCAGAATAAAAATTTTTCGTAATAAAAAAGGCAGCACAGAGACGGGAACTCCGCGGTTTTGGACGAAACCAAGCTTGAGCTATCATTTGAGACCAATGACAAGCCAAGAACTCCTGAAAATATATCAGCATATCACACCTGATGTTTGAGAAAACTTAAATTTTCAGAATAAAAATTGTTTGGTAATAAAAAAGGTAGCACAGAGACGGGAACTTCGCGGTTTTCGACGAAACCAAGCTTGTGCTATCATTTGAGACCAATCACAAAACAAGAACTCCTGTTAATATATCAGCATACCACACCTAAAGATTGAGAAAATCGAAATTTCAGAGTTAATTTTTTTCGTTACAAAAAAGGCTGCACAGAGACGGGAACTTGAACTAATCTAAATATGATCTATCATTTAAGTTTAAAAAAAATCCTAGAACTCCTGAAAATATCTCAGCATATCACACCTGAAGTTTGAGAAAATTGAAATTTTTAGAGTAAATTTTTTTCGTAATAAAAAAGGCAGCACCGAGATGTGAACTCCGAGTTTTCGCACTAAGCTAAGCATGAGCTATCATTTAAGACCAAAAATAAGCCTAGAACTCTTGAAACTATATCAGCATATCACACCTGTAGTTTGAGAAAATCTAAATTTCAGAGTAAATTTTTTCGTAATAAAAAAGGCAGCGCAGAGCCTGGAACTGCGTGGTTTTGTACGTAACCGAGCATTAGCTATCGTTTAAGACCAAAAACAAGCCTAGAACTCCTGAAAATATATCAGCATATCACACCTGAAATTTGAGAAAATCTATATTACAGAATAATTTTTTTCGTAATAAAAAAAGGCAGCGCAGAGCCAGAACCTGCAAGTTTTTGTACGTAACCGAGCATAAGCTATCGTTTGAGACTAAAAATAAGCCCCAAATTCCTGAAAATATATCAGCATATCACATCTTAAATTTGAGAAAATCGAAATTTCAGACTTATTTTTTTCATAGAACATAAGTACACTCAGAGCCAGGAACTACGCGGTTTTGTACGTAACCAAGCATGAGCTATCGTTTGAGACCAAAAGCAAGCCTAGAACTCCTGAAAATATATCAGCATATCACACCTGAAATATGAGAAAATCGATATTTCAAACTTATTTTTTCGCAGAACATAAGTAAACGTAGAGCGCGGAACTCCGCGGTTTTGGACGAAACCAAGCTTAAGCTATCATTTGAGACCAATAACAAGCCAATAACTCCTGAAAATATATCAGCATATCACACCTGAAATTTGAGAAAACTTAAATTTTCAGAATAAAAATTTTTTGGTAATAAAAAAGGCAGCACAGAGACGGGAACTTCGCGGTTTTGGACGAAACCAAGCTTGAGCTATCATTTGAGACCAATGACAAGCCAAGAACTCCTGAAAATATATCAGCATATCACACCTGAAATTTGAGAAAACTTAAATTTTCAGAATAAAAATTGTTTGGTAATAAAAAAGGTAGCACAGAGACGGGAACTTCGCGGTTTTCGACGAAACCAAGCTTGTGCTATCATTTGAGACCAATCACAAAACAAGAACTCCTGTTAATATATCAGCATACCACACCTAAATATTGAGAAAATCGAAATTTCAGAGTTAATTTTTTTCGTTACAAAAAAGGCTGCACAGAGACGGGAACTTGAACTAATCTAAATATGATCTATCATTTAAGTTTAAAAAAAATACTAGAACTCCTGAAAATATCTCAGCATATCACACCTGAAGTTTGAGAAAATTGAAATTTTTAGAGTAAATTTTTTTCGTAATAAAAAAGGCAGCACCGAGATGTGAACTCCGGGTTTTTGCACTAAGCTAAGCATGAGCTATCATTTAAGACCAAAAATAAGCCTAGAACTCTTGAAAATATATCAGCATATCACACCTGTAGTTTGAGAAATTCTAAATTTCAGAGTAAATTTTTTCGTAATAAAAAAGGCAGCACCGAGATGTGAACTCCGAGTTTTCGCACTAAGCTAAGCATGAGCTATCATTTAAGACCAAAAATAAGCCTAGAACTCTTGAAAATATATCAGCATATCACACCTGTAGTTTGAGAAATTCTAAATTTCAGAGTAAATTTTTTCGTAATAAAAAAGGCAGCGCAGAGCCTGGAACTGCGTGGTTTTGTACGTAACCGAGCATTAGCTATCGTTTAAGACCAAAAACAAGCCTAGAACTCCTGAAAATATATCAGCATATCACACCTGAAATTTGAGAAAATCTAAATTACAGAGTAATTTTTTTCGTAATAAAAAAAGGCAGCGCAGAGCCAGAAACTGCAAGTTTTTGTACGAAACCGAGCATAAGCTATCGTTTGAGACTAAAAACTAGCCCCAAATTCCTGAAAATATATCAGCATATCACATCTTAAATTTGAGAAAATCTAAATTTCAGACTTATTTTTTTCATAGAACATAAGTACACTCAGAGCCAGGAACTACGCGGTTTTGTACGTAACCAAGCATGAGCTATCGTTTGAGACCAAAAGCAAGCCTAGAACTCCTGAAAATATATCAGCATATCACACCTGAAATATGAGAAAATCGATATTTCAAACTTATTTTTTCGCAGAACATAAGTAAACGTAGAGCGCGGAACTCCGCGGTTTTGGACGAAACCAAGCTTAAGCTATCATTTGAGACCAATAACAAGCCAATAAGTCCTGAAAATATATCAGCATATCACACCTGAAATTTGAGAAAACTTAAATTTTCAGAATAAAAATTTTTTGGTAATAAAAAAGGCAGCACAGAGACGGGAACTTCGCGGTTTTCGATGAAGCCAAGCATGTGCTATCATTTGAGACCAATAACAAGCCAAGAACTCCTGAAAATATATCAGCATACCACACCTAAAGATTGAGAAAATCGAAATTTCAGAGTTAATTTTTTTCGTTACAAAAAAGGCTGCACAGAGACGGGAACTTGAACTAATCTAAATATGATCTATCATTTAAGTTTAAAAAAAATCCTAGAACTCCTGAAAATATCTCAGCATATCACACCTGAAGTTTGAGAAAATTGAAATTTTTAGAGTAAATTTTTTTCGTAATAAAAAAGGCAGCACCGAGATGTGAACTCCGAGTTTTCGCACTAAGCTAAGCATGAGCTATCATTTAAGACCAAAAATAAGCCTAGAACTCTTGAAACTATATCAGCATATCACACCTGTAGTTTGAGAAAATCTAAATTTCAGAGTAAATTTTTTCGTAATAAAAAAGGCAGCGCAGAGCCTGGAACTGCGTGGTTTTGTACGTAACCGAGCATTAGCTATCGTTTAAGACCAAAAACAAGCCTAGAACTCCTGAAAATATATCAGCATATCACACCTGAAATTTGAGAAAATCTATATTACAGAATAATTTTTTTCGTAATAAAAAAAGGCAGCGCAGAGCCAGAACCTGCAAGTTTTTGTACGTAACCGAGCATAAGCTATCGTTTGAGACTAAAAATAAGCCCCAAATTCCTGAAAATATATCAGCATATCACATCTTAAATTTGAGAAAATCGAAATTTCAGACTTATTTTTTTCATAGAACATAAGTACACTCAGAGCCAGGAACTACGCGGTTTTGTACGTAACCAAGCATGAGCTATCGTTTGAGACCAAAAGCAAGCCTAGAACTCCTGAAAATATATCAGCATATCACACCTGAAATATGAGAAAATCGATATTTCAAACTTATTTTTTCGCAGAACATAAGTAAACGTAGAGCGCGGAACTCCGCGGTTTTGGACGAAACCAAGCTTAAGCTATCATTTGAGACCAATAACAAGCCAATAACTTCTGAAAATATATCAGCATATCACACCTGAAATTTGAGAAAACTTAAATTTTCAGAATAAAAATTTTTCGTAATAAAAAAGGCAGCACAGAGACGGGAACTCCGCGGTTTTGGACGAAACCAAGATTGTCCTATCATTTGAGACCAATAACAAGCTAAGAACTCCTGAAAATATATCAGCATATCACACCTGAAATTTGAGAAAACTTAAATTTTCAGAATAAAAATTTTTCGTAATAAAAAAGGCAGCACAGAGACGGGAACTCCGCGGTTTTGGACGAAACCAAGCTTGAGCTATCATTTGAGACCAATGACAAGCCAAGAACTCCTGAAAATATATCAGCATATCACACCTGATGTTTGAGAAAACTTAAATTTTCAGAATAAAAATTGTTTGGTAATAAAAAAGGTAGCACAGAGACGGGAACTTCGCGGTTTTCGACGAAACCAAGCTTGTGCTATCATTTGAGACCAATCACAAAACAAGAACTCCTGTTAATATATCAGCATACCACACCTAAAGATTGAGAAAATCGAAATTTCAGAGTTAATTTTTTTCGTTACAAAAAAGGCTGCACAGAGACGGGAACTTGAACTAATCTAAATATGATCTATCATTTAAGTTTAAAAAAAATCCTAGAACTCCTGAAAATATCTCAGCATATCACACCTGAAGTTTGAGAAAATTGAAATTTTTAGAGTAAATTTTTTTCGTAATAAAAAAGGCAGCACCGAGATGTGAACTCCGAGTTTTCGCACTAAGCTAAGCATGAGCTATCATTTAAGACCAAAAATAAGCCTAGAACTCTTGAAACTATATCAGCATATCACACCTGTAGTTTGAGAAAATCTAAATTTCAGAGTAAATTTTTTCGTAATAAAAAAGGCAGCGCAGAGCCTGGAACTGCGTGGTTTTGTACGTAACCGAGCATTAGCTATCGTTTAAGACCAAAAACAAGCCTAGAACTCCTGAAAATATATCAGCATATCACACCTGAAATTTGAGAAAATCTATATTACAGAATAATTTTTTTCGTAATAAAAAAAGGCAGCGCAGAGCCAGAACCTGCAAGTTTTTGTACGTAACCGAGCATAAGCTATCGTTTGAGACTAAAAATAAGCCCCAAATTCCTGAAAATATATCAGCATATCACATCTTAAATTTGAGAAAATCGAAATTTCAGACTTATTTTTTTCATAGAACATAAGTACACTCAGAGCCAGGAACTACGCGGTTTTGTACGTAACCAAGCATGAGCTATCGTTTGAGACCAAAAGCAAGCCTAGAACTCCTGAAAATATATCAGCATATCACACCTGAAATATGAGAAAATCGATATTTCAAACTTATTTTTTCGCAGAACATAAGTAAACGTAGAGCGCGGAACTCCGCGGTTTTGGACGAAACCAAGCTTAAGCTATCATTTGAGACCAATAACAAGCCAATAACTCCTGAAAATATATCAGCATATCACACCTGAAATTTGAGAAAACTTAAATTTTCAGAATAAAAATTTTTTGGTAATAAAAAAGGCAGCACAGAGACGGGAACTTCGCGGTTTTGGACGAAACCAAGCTTGAGCTATCATTTGAGACCAATGACAAGCCAAGAACTCCTGAAAATATATCAGCATATCACACCTGAAATTTGAGAAAACTTAAATTTTCAGAATAAAAATTGTTTGGTAATAAAAAAGGTAGCACAGAGACGGGAACTTCGCGGTTTTCGACGAAACCAAGCTTGTGCTATCATTTGAGACCAATCACAAAACAAGAACTCCTGTTAATATATCAGCATACCACACCTAAATATTGAGAAAATCGAAATTTCAGAGTTAATTTTTTTCGTTACAAAAAAGGCTGCACAGAGACGGGAACTTGAACTAATCTAAATATGATCTATCATTTAAGTTTAAAAAAAATACTAGAACTCCTGAAAATATCTCAGCATATCACACCTGAAGTTTGAGAAAATTGAAATTTTTAGAGTAAATTTTTTTCGTAATAAAAAAGGCAGCACCGAGATGTGAACTCCGGGTTTTTGCACTAAGCTAAGCATGAGCTATCATTTAAGACCAAAAATAAGCCTAGAACTCTTGAAAATATATCAGCATATCACACCTGTAGTTTGAGAAATTCTAAATTTCAGAGTAAATTTTTTCGTAATAAAAAAGGCAGCACCGAGATGTGAACTCCGAGTTTTCGCACTAAGCTAAGCATGAGCTATCATTTAAGACCAAAAATAAGCCTAGAACTCTTGAAAATATATCAGCATATCACACCTGTAGTTTGAGAAATTCTAAATTTCAGAGTAAATTTTTTCGTAATAAAAAAGGCAGCGCAGAGCCTGGAACTGCGTGGTTTTGTACGTAACCGAGCATTAGCTATCGTTTAAGACCAAAAACAAGCCTAGAACTCCTGAAAATATATCAGCATATCACACCTGAAATTTGAGAAAATCTAAATTACAGAGTAATTTTTTTCGTAATAAAAAAAGGCAGCGCAGAGCCAGAAACTGCAAGTTTTTGTACGAAACCGAGCATAAGCTATCGTTTGAGACTAAAAACTAGCCCCAAATTCCTGAAAATATATCAGCATATCACATCTTAAATTTGAGAAAATCTAAATTTCAGACTTATTTTTTTCATAGAACATAAGTACACTCAGAGCCAGGAACTACGCGGTTTTGTACGTAACCAAGCATGAGCTATCGTTTGAGACCAAAAGCAAGCCTAGAACTCCTGAAAATATATCAGCATATCACACCTGAAATATGAGAAAATCGATATTTCAAACTTATTTTTTCGCAGAACATAAGTAAACGTAGAGCGCGGAACTCCGCGGTTTTGGACGAAACCAAGCTTAAGCTATCATTTGAGACCAATAACAAGCCAATAAGTCCTGAAAATATATCAGCATATCACACCTGAAATTTGAGAAAACTTAAATTTTCAGAATAAAAATTTTTTGGTAATAAAAAAGGCAGCACAGAGACGGGAACTTCGCGGTTTTCGATGAAGCCAAGCATGTGCTATCATTTGAGACCAATAACAAGCCAAGAACTCCTGAAAATATATCAGCATATCACACCTAAAGTTTGAGAAATTCGAAATTTCCGAGTTAATTTTTTTCGTTACAAAAAGGCAGCACAGAGGCGGGAACTATGCGGTTTTGAACTAATCTAAGCATGAGCTATCATTTAAGACTAAAAACAAGCCATAAACTCCTGAAAATATATCAGCATATCACACCTGAAATTTAAGAAAATTGAAATTTTCAGAATAAAATTTTTACGTAATAAAAAAGGCAGCACAGAGAAAATAACTTCGCGGTTTTCGACGAAACCGAGATTGTCCTATCATTTGAGACCAATAACAAGCTAAGAACTCCTGAAAATATATCAGCATATCACTCCTAAAGTTTGAGAAAATCGAAATTTCAGAGTTAATTTTTTTCGTTACAAAAAAGGCAGCACAGAGGCGGGAACTCCGCGGTTTGGAACTAATCTAAGCATGAGCTATCATTTAAGACTAGAAAGAAGCCATAAACTCCTGAAAATATATCAGCATATCACACCTGAAATTTAAGAAAATTGAAATTTTCAGAATAAAATTTTTTCGTAATAAAAAAGGCAGCACAGAGACGGGAACTCCGCGGTTTTGGACGAAGCCAAGCTTGAGCTATCATTTGAGACCAATGACAAGCCAAGAACTCCTGAAAATATCTCAGCATATCACACCTGAAGTTTGAGAAAATTGAAATTTTTAGAGTAAATTTTTTTCGTAATAAAAAAGGCAGCACCGAGATGTGAACTCCGAGTTTTCGCACTAAGCTAAGCATGAGCTATCATTTAAGACCAAAAATAAGCCGAGAACTCTTGAAAATATATCAGCATATTACACCTGTAGTTTGAGAAAATCTAAATTTCAGAGTAAATTTTTTCGTAATAAAAAAGGCAGCGCAGAGCCTGGAACTGCATGGTTTTGTACGTAACCGAGCATTAGCTATCGTTTTAGACCAAAAAGAAGCCTAGAACTCCTGAAAATATATCAGCATATCACACCTGAAATTTGAGAAAATCTAAATTACAGAGTAATTTTTTTCGTAATAAAAAAAGGTAGCGCAGAGATAAAAACTGCAAGTTTTTGTACGTAACCGAGCATAAGCTATCGTTTGAGACTAAAAACAAGCCCCAAATTCCTGAAAATATATCAGCATATCACATCTTAAATTTGAGAAAATCGAAATTTCAGACTTATTTTTTTCATAGAACATAAGTACACTCGGAGCCAGGAACTACGCGGTTTTGTACGTAACCAAGCATGAGCTATCGTTTGAGACCAAAAGCAAGCCTAGAACTCCTGAAAATATATCAGCATATCACACCTGAAATATGAGAAAATCGATATTTCAAACTTATTTTTTCGCAGAACATAAGTAAACGTAGAGCGCGGAACTCCGCGGTTTTGGACGAAACCAAGCTTAAGCTATCATTTGAGACCAATAACAAGCCAATAACTCCTGAAAATATATCAGCATATCACACCTGAAATTTGAGAAAACTTAAATTTTCAGAATAAAAATTTTTTGGTAATAAAAAAGGCAGCACAGAGACGGGAACTTCGCGGTTTTCGATGAAGCCAAGCATGTGCTATCATTTGATACCAATAACAAGCTAAGAACTCCTGAAAATATATCAGCATATCACTCCTAAAATTTGAGAAAATCGAAATTTCAGAGTTAATTTTTTTCGTTACAAAAAAGGCAGCACAGAGGCGAGTACTCCGCGGTTTGGAACTAATCTAAGCATGAGCTATCATTTGTGACTAAAAACAAGCCATAAACTCCTGAAAATATATCAGCATATCACACCTGAAATTTAAGAAAATTGAAATTTTCAGAATAAAATTTTTTCGTAATAAAAAAGGCAGCACAGAGACGGGACCTCCGCGGTTTTCGACGAAACCAAGCTTGTGCTATCATTTGAGACCAATCACAAAACAAGAACTCCTGTTAATATATCAGCATACCACACCTAAAGATTGAGAAAATCGAAATTTCAGAGTTAATTTTTTTCGTTACAAAAAAGGCTGCACAGAGACGGGAACTTGAACTAATCTAAATATGATCTATCATTTAAGTTTAAAAAAAAATCCTAGAACTCCTGAAAATATCTCAGCATATCACACCTGAAGTTTGAGAAAATTGAAATTTTTAGAGTAAATTTTTTTCGTAATAAAAAAGGCAGCACCGAGATGTGAACTCCGAGTTTTCGCACTAAGCTAAGCATGAGCTATCATTTAAGACCAAAAATAAGCCTAGAACTCTTGAAAATATATCAGAATATCACACCTGTAGTTTGAGAAATTCTAAATTTCAGAGTAAATTTTTTCGTAATAAAAAAGGCAGCGCAGAGCCTGGAACTGCGTGGTTCTGTACGTAGCCGAGCATTAGCTATCGTTTAAGACCAAAAACAAGCCTAGAACTCCTGAAAATATATCAGCATATCACACCTGAAATTTGAGAAAATCTAAATTACAGAGTAATTTTTTTCGTAATAAAAAAAGGCAGCGCAGAGCCAGAAACTGCAAGTTTTTGTACGTAACTGAGCATAAGCTATCGTTTCAGACTAAAACCAAGCCCCAAATTCCTGAAAATATATCAGCATATCACATCTTAAATTTGAGAAAATCGAAATTTCAGACTTATTTTTTTCATAGAACATAAGTACACTCAGAGCCAGGAACTACGCGGTTTTGTACGTAACCAAGCATGAGCTATCGTTTGAGACCAAAAGCAAGCCTAGAACTCCTGAAAATATATCAGCATATCACACCTGAAATATGAGAAAATCGATATTTCAAACTTATTTTTTCGCAGAACATAAGTAAACGTAGAGCGCGGAACTCCGCGGTTTTGGACGAAACCAAGCTTAAGCTATCATTTGAGACCAATAACAAGCCAATAACTCCTGAAAATATATCAGCATATCACACCTGAAATTTGAGAAAACTTAAATTTTCAGAATAAAAATTTTTCGTAATAAAAAAGGCAGCACAGAGACGGGAACTCCGCGGTTTTGGACGAAACCAAGCTTGAGCTATCATTTGAGACCAATGACAAGCCAAGAACTCCTGAAAATATATCAGCATATCACACCTGATGTTTGAGAAAACTTAAATTTTCAGAATAAAAATTGTTTGGTAATAAAAAAGGTAGCACAGAGACGGGAACTTCGCGGTTTTCGACGAAACCAAGCTTGTGCTATCATTTGAGACCAATCACAAAACAAGAACTCCTGTTAATATATCAGCATACCACACCTAAAGATTGAGAAAATCGAAATTTCAGAGTTAATTTTTTTCGTTACAAAAAAGGCTGCACAGAGACGGGAACTTGAACTAATCTAAATATGATCTATCATTTAAGTTTAAAAAAAATCCTAGAACTCCTGAAAATATCTCAGCATATCACACCTAAAGTTTGAGAAAATTGAAATTTTTAGAGTAAATTTTTTTCGTAATAAAAAAGGCAGCACCGAGATGTGAACTCCGAGTTTTCGCACTAAGCTAAGCATGAGCTATCATTTAAGACCAAAAATAAGCCTAGAACTCTTGAAACTATATCAGCATATCACACCTGTTGTTTGAGAAAATCTAAATTTCAGAGTAAATTTTTTCGTAATAAAAAAGGCAGCGCAGAACCTGGAACTGCGTGGTTTTGTTCGTAACCGAGCATTAGCTATCGTTTAAGACCAAAAACAAGCCTAGAACTCCTGAAAATATATCAGCATATCACACCTGAAATTTGAGAAAATCTATATTACAGAATAATTTTTTTCGTAATAAAAAAAGGCAGCGCAGAGCCAGAACCTGCAAGTTTTTGTACGAAACCGAGCATAAGCTATCGTTTGAGACTAAAAACTAGCCCCAAATTCCTGAAAATATATCAGCATATCACATCTTAAATTTGAGAAAATCTAAATTTCAGACTTATTTTTTTCATAGAACATAAGTACACTCAGAGCCAGGAACTACGCGGTTTTGTACGTAACCAAGCATGAGCTATCGTTTGAGACCAAAAGCAAGCCTAGAACTCCTGAAAATATATCAGCATATCACACCTGAAATATGAGAAAATCGATATTTCAAACTTATTTTTTCGCAGAACATAAGTAAACGTAGAGCGCGGAACTCCGCGGTTTTGGACGAAACCAAGCTTAAGCTATCATTTGAGACCAATAACAAGCCAATAAGTCCTGAAAATATATCAGCATATCACACCTGAAAATTGAGAAAACTTAAATTTTCAGAATAAAAATTTTTTGGTAATCAAAAAGGCAGCACAGAGACGGGAACTTCGCGGTTTTCGATGAAGCCAAGCATGTGCTATCATTTGAGACCAATAACAAGCCAAGAACTCCTGAAAATATATCAGCATATCACACCTAAAGTTTGAGAAATTCGAAATTTCCGAGTTAATTTTTTTCGTTACAAAAAGGCAGCACAGAGGCGGGAACTATGCGGTTTTGAACTAATCTAAGCATGAGCTATCATTTAAGACTAAAAACAAGCCATAAACTCCTGAAAATATATCAGCATATCACACCTGAAATTTAAGAAAATTGAAATTTTCAGAATAAAATTTTTACGTAATAAAAAAGGCAGCACAGAGAAAATAACTTCGCGGTTTTCGACGAAACCAAGATTGTCCTATCATTTGAGACCAATAACAAGCTAAGAACTCCTGAAAATATATCAGCATATCACTCCTAAAGTTTGAGAAAATCGAAATTTCAGAGTTAATTTTTTTCGTTACAAAAAAGGCAGCACAGAGGCGGGAACTCCGCGGTTTGGAACTAATCTAAGCATGAGCTATCATTTAAGACTAGAAAGAAGCCATAAACTCCTGAAAATATATCAGCATATCACACCTGAAATTTAAGAAAATTGAAATTTTCAGAATAAAATTTTTTCGTAATAAAAAAGGCAGCACAGAGACGGGAACTCCGCGGTTTTGGACGAAACCAAGCTTGAGCTATCATTGGAGACCAATGACAAGCCAAGAACTCCTGAAAATATCTCAGCATATCACACCTGAAGTTTGAGAAAATTGAAATTTTTAGAGTAAATTTTTTTCGTAATAAAAAAGGCAGCACCGAGATGTGAACTCCGAGTTTTCGCACTAAGCTAAGCATGAGCTATCATTTAAGACCAAAAATAAGCCTAGAACTCTTGAAAATATATCAGCATATTACACCTGTAGTTTGAGAAAATCTAAATTTCAGAGTAAATTTTTTCGTAATAAAAAAGGCAGCGCAGAGCCTGGAACTGCATGGTTTTGTACGTAACCGAGCATTAGCTATCGTTTAAGACCAAAAAGAAGCCTAGAACTCCTGAAAATATATCAGCATATCACACCTGAAATATGAGAAAATCGATATTTCAAACTTATTTTTTCGCAGAACATAAGTAAACGTAGAGCGCGGAACTCCGCGGTTTTGGACGAAACCAAGCTTAAGCTATCATTTGAGACCAATAACAAGCCAATAACTCCTGAAAATATATCAGCATATCACACCTGAAATTTGAGAAAACTTAAATTTTCAGAATAAAAATTTTTTGGTAATAAAAAAGGCAGCACAGAGACGGGAACTTCGCGGTTTTCGATGAAGCCAAGCATGTGCTATCATTTGATACCAATAACAAGCTAAGAACTCCTGAAAATATATCAGCATATCACTCCTAAAATTTGAGAAAATCGAAATTTCAGAGTTAATTTTTTTCGTTACAATAAAGGCAGCACAGAGGCGGGTACTCCGCGGTTTGGAACTAATCTAAGCATGAGCTATCATTTAAGACTAAAAACAAGCCATAAACTCCTGAAAATATATCAGCATATCACACCTGAAATTTAAGAAAATTGAAATTTTCAGAATAAAATTTTTTCGTAATAAAAAAGGCAGCACAGAGACGGGACCTCCGCGGTTTTCGACGAAACCAAGCTTGTGCTATCATTTGAGACCAATCACAAAACAAGAACTCCTGTTAATATATCAGCATACCACACCTAAAGATTGAGAAAATCGAAATTTAAGAGTTAATTTTTTTCGTTACAAAAAAGGCTGCACAGAGACGGGAACTTAATTTAATCTAAATATGATCTATCATTTAAGTTTAAAAAAAATCCTAGAACTCCTGAAAATATCTCAGCATATCACACCTGAAGTTTGAGAAAATTGAAATTTTTAGAGTAAATTTTTTTCGTTATAAAAAAGGCAGCACCGAGATGTGAACTCCGAGTTTTCGCACTAAGCTAAGCATGAGCTATCATTTAAGACCAAAAATAAGCCTAGAACTCTTGAAAATATATCAGAATATCACACCTGTAGTTTGAGAAATTCTAAATTTCAGAGTAAATTTTTTCGTAATAAAAAAGGCAGCGCAGAGCCTGGAACTGCGTGGTTCTGTACGAAGCCGAGCATTAGCTATCGTTTAAGACCAAAAACAAGCCTAGAACTCCTGAAAATATATCAGCATATCACACCTGAAATTTGAGAAAATCTAAATTACAGAGTAATTTTTTTCGTAATAAAAAAAGGCAGCGCAGAGCCAGAAACTGCAAGTTTTTGTACGTAACTGAGCATAAGCTATCGTTTCAGACTGAAACCAAGCCCCAAATTCCTGAAAATATATCAGCATATCACATCTTAAATTTGAGAAAATCGAAATTTCAGACTTATTTTTTTCATAGAACATAAGTACACTCAGAGCCAGGAACTATGCGGTTTTGTACGTAACCAAGCATGAGCTATCGTTTGAGACCAAAAGCAAGCCTAGAACTCCTGAAAATATATCAGCATATCACACCTGAAATATGAGAAAATCGATATTTCAAACTTATTTTTTCGCAGAACATAAGTAAACGTAGAGCGTGGAACTCCGCGGTTTTGGACGAAACCAAGCTTAAGCTATCATTTGAGACCAATAACAAGCCAATAACTCCTGAAAATATATCAGCATATACCACCTGAAATTTGAGAAAACTTAAATTTTCAGAATAAAAATTTTTCGTAATAAAAAAGGCAGCACAGAGACGGGAACTCCGCGGTTTTGGACGAAACCAAGCTTGAGCTATCATTTGAGACCAATGACAAGCCAAGAACTCCTGAAAATATATCAGCATATCACACCTGATGTTTGAGAAAACTTAAATTTTCAGATTAAAAATTGTTTGGTAATAAAAAAGGTAGCACAGAGACGGGAACTTCGCGGTTTTCGACGAAACCAAGCTTGTGCTATCATTTGAGACCAATCACAAAACAAGAACTCCTGTTAATATATCAGCATACCACACCTAAATATTGAGAAAATCGAAATTTCAGAGTTAATTTTTTTCGTTACAAAAAAGGCTGCACAGAGACGGGAACTTGAACTAATCTAAATATGATCTATCATTTAAGTTTAAAAAAAATCCTAGAACTCCTGAAAATATCTCAGCATATCACACCTGAAATTTGAGAAAATTGAAATTTTTAGAGTAAATTTTTTTCGTAATAAAAAAGGCAGCACCGAGATGTGAACTCCGAGTTTTCGCACTAAGCTAAGCATGAGCTATCATTTAAGACCAAAAATAAGCCTAGAACTCTTGAAAATATATCAGCATATTACACCTGTAGTTTGAGAAAATCTAAATTTCAGAGTAAATTTTTTCGTAATAAAAAAGGCAGCGCAGAGCCTGGAACTGCGTGGTTTTGTTCGTAACCGAGCATTAGCTATCGTTTAAGACCAAAAACAAGCCTAGAACTCCTGAAAATATATCAGCATATCACACCTGAAATTTGAGAAAATCTATATTACAGAATAATTTTTTTCGTAATACAAAAAGGCAGCGCAGAGCCAGAACCTGCAAGTTTTTGTACGTAACCGAGCATAAGCTATCGTTTGAGACTAAAAACAAGCCCCAAATTCCTGAAAATATATCAGCATATCACATCTTAAATTTGAGAAAATCGAAATTTCAGACTTATTTTTTTCATAGAACATAAGTACACTCAGAGCCAGGAACTACGCGGTTTTGTACGTAACCAAGCATGAGCTATCGTTTGAGACCAAAAGCAAGCCTAGAACTCCTGAAAATATATCAGCATATCACACCTGAAATATGAGAAAATCGATATTTCAAACTTATTTTTTCGCAGAACATAAGTAAACGTAGAGCGCGGAACTCCGCGGTTTTGGACGAAACCAAGCTTAAGCTATCATTTGAGACCAATAACAAGCCAATAACTCCTGAAAATATATCAGCATATCACACCTGAAATTTGAGAAAACTTAAATTTTCAGAATAAAAATTTTTCGTAATAAAAAAGGCAGCACAGAGACGGGAACTCCGCGGTTTTGGACGAAACCAAGCTTGAGCTATCATTTGAGACCAATGACAAGCCAAGAACTCCTGAAAATATATCAGCATATCACACCTGATGTTTGAGAAAACTTAAATTTTCAGAATAAAAATTGTTTGGTAATAAAAAAGGTAGCACAGAGACGGGAACTTCGCGGTTTTCGACGAAACCAAGCTTGTGCTATCATTTGAGACCAATCACAAAACAAGAACTCCTGTTAATATATCAGCATACCACACCTAAAGATTGAGAAAATCGAAATTTCAGAGTTAATTTTTTTCGTTACAAAAAAGGCTGCACAGAGACGGGAACTTGAACTAATCTAAATATGATCTATCATTTAAGTTTAAAAAAAATCCTAGAACTCCTGAAAATATCTCAGCATATCACACCTAAAGTTTGAGAAAATTGAAATTTTTAGAGTAAATTTTTTTCGTAATAAAAAAGGCAGCACCGAGATGTGAACTCCGAGTTTTCGCACTAAGCTAAGCATGAGCTATCATTTAAGACCAAAAATAAGCCTAGAACTCTTGAAACTATATCAGCATATCACACCTGTTGTTTGAGAAAATCTAAATTTCAGAGTAAATTTTTTCGTAATAAAAAAGGCAGCGCAGAACCTGGAACTGCGTGGTTTTGTTCGTAACCGAGCATTAGCTATCGTTTAAGACCAAAAACAAGCCTAGAACTCCTGAAAATATATCAGCATATCACACCTGAAATTTGAGAAAATCTATATTACAGAATAATTTTTTTCGTAATAAAAAAAGGCAGCGCAGAGCCAGAACCTGCAAGTTTTTGTACGAAACCGAGCATAAGCTATCGTTTGAGACTAAAAACTAGCCCCAAATTCCTGAAAATATATCAGCATATCACATCTTAAATTTGAGAAAATCTAAATTTCAGACTTATTTTTTTCATAGAACATAAGTACACTCAGAGCCAGGAACTACGCGGTTTTGTACGTAACCAAGCATGAGCTATCGTTTGAGACCAAAAGCAAGCCTAGAACTCCTGAAAATATATCAGCATATCACACCTGAAATATGAGAAAATCGATATTTCAAACTTATTTTTTCGCAGAACATAAGTAAACGTAGAGCGCGGAACTCCGCGGTTTTGGACGAAACCAAGCTTAAGCTATCATTTGAGACCAATAACAACCCAATAAGTCCTGAAAATATATCAGCATATCACACCTGAAAATTGAGAAAACTTAAATTTTCAGAATAAAAATTTTTTGGTAATCAAAAAGGCAGCACAGAGACGGGAACTTCGCGGTTTTCGATGAAGCCAAGCATGTGCTATCATTTGAGACCAATAACAAGCCAAGAACTCCTGAAAATATATCAGCATATCACACCTAAAGTTTGAGAAATTCGAAATTTCCGAGTTAATTTTTTTCGTTACAAAAAGGCAGCACAGAGGCGGGAACTATGCGGTTTTGAACTAATCTAAGCATGAGCTATCATTTAAGACTAAAAACAAGCCATAAACTCCTGAAAATATATCAGCATATCACACCTGAAATTTAAGAAAATTGAAATTTTCAGAATAAAATTTTTACGTAATAAAAAAGGCAGCACAGAGAAAATAACTTCGCGGTTTTCGACGAAACCAAGATTGTCCTATCATTTGAGACCAATAACAAGCTAAGAACTCCTGAAAATATATCAGCATATCACTCCTAAAGTTTGAGAAAATCGAAATTTCAGAGTTAATTTTTTTCGTTACAAAAAAGGCAGCACAGAGGCGGGAACTCCGCGGTTTGGAACTAATCTAAGCATGAGCTATCATTTAAGACTAGAAAGAAGCCATAAACTCCTGAAAATATATCAGCATATCACACCTGAAATTTAAGAAAATTGAAATTTTCAGAATAAAATTTTTTCGTAATAAAAAAGGCAGCACAGAGACGGGAACTCCGCGGTTTTGGACGAAACCAAGCTTGAGCTATCATTGGAGACCAATGACAAGCCAAGAACTCCTGAAAATATCTCAGCATATCACACCTGAAGTTTGAGAAAATTGAAATTTTTAGAGTAAATTTTTTTCGTAATAAAAAAGGCAGCACCGAGATGTGAACTCCGAGTTTTCGCACTAAGCTAAGCATGAGCTATCATTTAAGACCAAAAATAAGCCTAGAACTCTTGAAAATATATCAGCATATTACACCTGTAGTTTGAGAAAATCTAAATTTCAGAGTAAATTTTTTCGTAATAAAAAAGGCAGCGCAGAGCCTGGAACTGCATGGTTTTGTACGTAACCGAGCATTAGCTATCGTTTAAGACCAAAAAGAAGCCTAGAACTCCTGAAAATATATCAGCATATCACACCTGAAATTTGAGAAAATCTAAATTACAGAGTAATTTTTTTCGTAATAAAAAAAGGCAGCGCAGAGCCAGAAACTGCAAGTTTTTGTACGTAACCGAGCATAAGCTATCGTTTGAGACTAAAACAAGCCCCAAATTCCTGAAAATATATCAGCATATCACATCTTAAATTTGAGAAAATCGAAATTTCAGACTTATTTTTTTCATAGAACATAAGTACACTCGGAGCCAGGAACTACGCGGTTTTGTACGTAACCAAGCATGAGCTATCGTTTGAGACCAAAAGCAAGCCTAGAACTCCTGAAAATATATCAGCATATCACACCTGAAATATGAGAAAATCGATATTTCAAACTTATTTTTTCGCAGAACATAAGTAAACGTAGAGCGCGGAACTCCGCGGTTTTGGACGAAACCAAGCTTAAGCTATCATTTGAGACCAATAACAAGCCAATAACTCCTGAAAATATATCAGCATATCACACCTGAAATTTGAGAAAACTTAAATTTTCAGAATAAAAATTTTTTGGTAATAAAAAAGGCAGCACAGAGACGGGAACTTCGCGGTTTTCGATGAAGCCAAGCATGTGCTATCATTTGATACCAATAACAAGCTAAGAACTCCTGAAAATATATCAGCATATCACTCCTAAAATTTGAGAAAATCGAAATTTCAGAGTTAATTTTTTTCGTTACAATAAAGGCAGCACAGAGGCGGGTACTCCGCGGTTTGGAACTAATCTAAGCATGAGCTATCATTTAAGACTAAAAACAAGCCATAAACTCCTGAAAATATATCAGCATATCACACCTGAAATTTAAGAAAATTGAAATTTTCAGAATAAAATTTTTTCGTAATAAAAAAGGCAGCACAGAGACGGGACCTCCGCGGTTTTCGACGAAACCAAGCTTGTGCTATCATTTGAGACCAATCACAAAACAAGAACTCCTGTTAATATATCAGCATACCACACCTAAAGATTGAGAAAATCGAAATTTAAGAGTTAATTTTTTTCGTTACAAAAAAGGCTGCACAGAGACGGGAACTTAATTTAATCTAAATATGATCTATCATTTAAGTTTAAAAAAAATCCTAGAACTCCTGAAAATATCTCAGCATATCACACCTGAAGTTTGAGAAAATTGAAATTTTTAGAGTAAATTTTTTTCGTTATAAAAAAGGCAGCACCGAGATGTGAACTCCGAGTTTTCGCACTAAGCTAAGCATGAGCTATCATTTAAGACCAAAAATAAGCCTAGAACTCTTGAAAATATATCAGAATATCACACCTGTAGTTTGAGAAATTCTAAATTTCAGAGTAAATTTTTTCGTAATAAAAAAGGCAGCGCAGAGCCTGGAACTGCGTGGTTCTGTACGAAGCCGAGCATTAGCTATCGTTTAAGACCAAAAACAAGCCTAGAACTCCTGAAAATATATCAGCATATCACACCTGAAATTTGAGAAAATCTAAATTACAGAGTAATTTTTTTCGTAATAAAAAAAGGCAGCGCAGAGCCAGAAACTGCAAGTTTTTGTACGTAACTGAGCATAAGCTATCGTTTCAGACTGAAACCAAGCCCCAAATTCCTGAAAATATATCAGCATATCACATCTTAAATTTGAGAAAATCGAAATTTCAGACTTATTTTTTTCATAGAACATAAGTACACTCAGAGCCAGGAACTATGCGGTTTTGTACGTAACCAAGCATGAGCTATCGTTTGAGACCAAAAGCAAGCCTAGAACTCCTGAAAATATATCAGCATATCACACCTGAAATATGAGAAAATCGATATTTCAAACTTATTTTTTCGCAGAACATAAGTAAACGTAGAGCGTGGAACTCCGCGGTTTTGGACGAAACCAAGCTTAAGCTATCATTTGAGACCAATAACAAGCCAATAACTCCTGAAAATATATCAGCATATACCACCTGAAATTTGAGAAAACTTAAATTTTCAGAATAAAAATTTTTCGTAATAAAAAAGGCAGCACAGAGACGGGAACTCCGCGGTTTTGGACGAAACCAAGCTTGAGCTATCATTTGAGACCAATGACAAGCCAAGAACTCCTGAAAATATATCAGCATATCACACCTGATGTTTGAGAAAACTTAAATTTTCAGATTAAAAATTGTTTGGTAATAAAAAAGGTAGCACAGAGACGGGAACTTCGCGGTTTTCGACGAAACCAAGCTTGTGCTATCATTTGAGACCAATCACAAAACAAGAACTCCTGTTAATATATCAGCATACCACACCTAAATATTGAGAAAATCGAAATTTCAGAGTTAATTTTTTTCGTTACAAAAAAGGCTGCACAGAGACGGGAACTTGAACTAATCTAAATATGATCTATCATTTAAGTTTAAAAAAAATCCTAGAACTCCTGAAAATATCTCAGCATATCACACCTGAAATTTGAGAAAATTGAAATTTTTAGAGTAAATTTTTTTCGTAATAAAAAAGGCAGCACCGAGATGTGAACTCCGAGTTTTCGCACTAAGCTAAGCATGAGCTATCATTTAAGACCAAAAATAAGCCTAGAACTCTTGAAAATATATCAGCATATTACACCTGTAGTTTGAGAAAATCTAAATTTCAGAGTAAATTTTTTCGTAATAAAAAAGGCAGCGCAGAGCCTGGAACTGCGTGGTTTTGTTCGTAACCGAGCATTAGCTATCGTTTAAGACCAAAAACAAGCCTAGAACTCCTGAAAATATATCAGCATATCACACCTGAAATTTGAGAAAATCTATATTACAGAATAATTTTTTTCGTAATACAAAAAGGCAGCGCAGAGCCAGAACCTGCAAGTTTTTGTACGTAACCGAGCATAAGCTATCGTTTGAGACTAAAAACAAGCCCCAAATTCCTGAAAATATATCAGCATATCACATCTTAAATTTGAGAAAATCGAAATTTCAGACTTATTTTTTTCATAGAACATAAGTACACTCAGAGCCAGGAACTACGCGGTTTTGTACGTAACCAAGCATGAGCTATCGTTTGAGACCAAAAGCAAGCCTAGAACTCCTGAAAATATATCAGCATATCACACCTGAAATATGAGAAAATCGATATTTCAAACTTATTTTTTCGCAGAACATAAGTAAACGTAGAGCGCGGAACTCCGCGGTTTTGGACGAAACCAAGCTTAAGCTATCATTTGAGACCAATAACAAGCCAATAACTCCTGAAAATATATCAGCATATCACACCTGAAATTTGAGAAAACTTAAATTTTCAGAATAAAAATTTTTTGGTAATAAAAAAGGCAGCACAGAGACGGGAACTTCGCGGTTTTGGACGAAACCAAGCTTGAGCTATCATTTGAGACCAATGACAAGCCAAGAACTCCTGAAAATATATCAGCATATCACACCTGAAATTTGAGAAAACTTAAATTTTCAGAATAAAAATTATTTGGTAATAAAAAAGGTAGCACAGAGACGGGAACTTCGCGGTTTTCGACGAAACCAAGCTTGTGCTATCATTTGAGACCAATCACAAAACAAGAACTCCTGTTAATATATCAGCATACCACACCTAAATATTGAGAAAATCGAAATTTCAGAGTTAATTTTTTTCGTTACAAAAAAGGCTGCACAGAGACGGGAACTTGAACTAATCTAAATATGATCTATCATTTAAGTTTAAAAAAAATACTAGAACTCCTGAAAATATCTCAGCATATCACACCTGAAGTTTGAGAAAATTGAAATTTTTAGAGTAAATTTTTTTCGTAATAAAAAAGGCAGCACCGAGATGTGAACTCCGGGTTTTTGCACTAAGCTAAGCATGAGCTATCATTTAAGACCAAAAATAAGCCTAGAACTCTTGAAAATATATCAGCATATCACACCTGTAGTTTGAGAAATTCTAAATTTCAGAGTAAATTTTTTCGTAATAAAAAAGGCAGCACCGAGATGTGAACTCCGAGTTTTCGCACTAAGCTAAGCATGAGCTATCATTTAAGACCAAAAATAAGCCTAGAACTCTTGAAAATATATCAGCATATCACACCTGTAGTTTGAGAAATTCTAAATTTCAGAGTAAATTTTTTCGTAATAAAAAAGGCAGCGCAGAGCCTGGAACTGCGTAGTTTTGTACGTAGCCGAGCATTAGCTATCGTTTAAGACCAAAAGCAAGCCTAGAACTCCTGAAAATATATCAGCATATCACACCTGAAATTTGAGAAAATCTAAATTACAGAGTAATTTTTTTCGTAATAAAAAAAGGCAGCGCAGAGCCAGAAACTGCAAGTTTTTGTACGAAACCGAGCATAAGCTATCGTTTGAGACTAAAAACTAGCCCCAAATTCCTGAAAATATATCAGCATATCACATCTTAAATTTGAGAAAATCGAAATTTCAGACTTATTTTTTTCATAGAACATAAGTACACTCAGAGCCAGGAACTACGCGGTTTTGTACGTAACCAAGCATGAGCTATCGTTTGAGACCAAAAGCAAGCCTAGAACTCCTGAAAATATATCAGCATATCACACCTGAAATATGAGAAAATCGATATTTCAAACTTATTTTTTCGCAGAACACAAGTAAACGTAGAGCGCGGAACTCCGCGGTTTTGGACGAAACCAAGCTTAAGCTATCATTTGAGACCAATAACAAGCCAATAAGTCCTGAAAATATATCAGCATATCACACCTGAAATTTGAGAAAACTTAAATTTTCAGAATAAAAATATTTTGGTAATAAAAAAGGCAGCACAGAGACGGGAACTTCGCGGTTTTCGATGAAGCCAAGCATGTGCTATCATTTGAGACCAATAACAAGCCAAGAACTCCTGAAAATATATCAGCATATCACACCTAAAATTTCAGAAATTCGAAATTTCCGAGTTAATTTTTTTCGTTACAAAAAGGCAGCACAGAGGCGGGAACTATGCGGTTTGGAACTAATCTAAGCATGAGCTATCATTTAAGACTAAAAACAAGCCATAAACTCCTGAAAATATATCAGCATATCACACCTGAAATTTAAGAAAATTGAAATTTTCAGAATAAAATTTTTTCGTAATAAAAAAGGCAGCACAGAGACGGGACCTCCGCGGTTTTGGACGAAACCAAGCTTGAGCTATCATTTGAGACCAATGACAAGCCAAGAACTCCTGAAAATATATCAGCATATCACACCTGAAATTTGAGAAAACTTAAATTTTCAGAATAAAAATTTTTCGTAATAAAAAAGGCAGCACAGAGACGGGAACTCCGCGGTTTTGGACGAAACCAAGATTGTCCTATCATTTGAGACCAATAACAAGCTAAGAACTCCTGAAAATATATCAGCATATCACACCTGAAATTTGAGAAAACTTAAATTTTCAGAATAAAAATTTTTCGTAATAAAAAAGGCAGCACAGAGACGGGAACTCCGCGGTTTTGGACGAAACCAAGCTTGAGCTATCATTTGAGACCAATGACAAGCCAAGAACTCCTGAAAATATATCAGCATATCACACCTGATGTTTGAGAAAACTTAAATTTTCAGAATAAAAATTGTTTGGTAATAAAAAAGGTAGCACAGAGACGGGAACTTCGCGGTTTTCGACGAAACCAAGCTTGTGCTATCATTTGAGACCAATCACAAAACAAGAACTCCTGTTAATATATCAGCATACCACACCTAAAGATTGAGAAAATCGAAATTTCAGAGTTAATTTTTTTCGTTACAAAAAAGGCTGCACAGAGACGGGAACTTGAACTAATCTAAATATGATCTATCATTTAAGTTTAAAAAAAATCCTAGAACTCCTGAAAATATCTCAGCATATCACACCTGAAGTTTGAGAAAATTGAAATTTTTAGAGTAAATTTTTTTCGTAATAAAAAAGGCAGCACCGAGATGTGAACTCCGAGTTTTCGCACTAAGCTAAGCATGAGCTATCATTTAAGACCAAAAATAAGCCTAGAACTCTTGAAACTATATCAGCATATCACACCTGTAGTTTGAGAAAATCTAAATTTCAGAGTAAATTTTTTCGTAATAAAAAAGGCAGCGCAGAGCCTGGAACTGCGTGGTTTTGTACGTAACCGAGCATTAGCTATCGTTTAAGACCAAAAACAAGCCTAGAACTCCTGAAAATATATCAGCATATCACACCTGAAATTTGAGAAAATCTATATTACAGAATAATTTTTTTCGTAATAAAAAAAGGCAGCGCAGAGCCAGAACCTGCAAGTTTTTGTACGTAACCGAGCATAAGCTATCGTTTGAGACTAAAAATAAGCCCCAAATTCCTGAAAATATATCAGCATATCACATCTTAAATTTGAGAAAATCGAAATTTCAGACTTATTTTTTTCATAGAACATAAGTACACTCAGAGCCAGGAACTACGCGGTTTTGTACGTAACCAAGCATGAGCTATCGTTTGAGAACAAAAGCAAGCCTAGAACTCCTGAAAATATATCAGCATATCACACCTGAAATATGAGAAAATCGATATTTCAAACTTATTTTTTCGCAGAACATAAGTAAACGTAGAGCGCGGAACTCCGCGGTTTTGGACGAAACCAAGCTTAAGCTATCATTTGAGACCAATAACAAGCCAATAACTCCTGAAAATATATCAGCATATCACACCTGAAATTTGAGAAAACTTAAATTTTCAGAATAAAAATTTTTTGGTAATAAAAAAGGCAGCACAGAGACGGGAACTTCGCGGTTTTGGACGAAACCAAGCTTGAGCTATCATTTGAGACCAATGACAAGCCAAGAACTCCTGAAAATATATCAGCATATCACACCTGAAATTTGAGAAAACTTAAATTTTCAGAATAAAAATTGTTTGGTAATAAAAAAGGTAGCACAGAGACGGGAACTTCGCGGTTTTCGACGAAACCAAGCTTGTGCTATCATTTGAGACCAATCACAAAACAAGAACTCCTGTTAATATATCAGCATACCACACCTAAATATTGAGAAAATCGAAATTTCAGAGTTAATTTTTTTCGTTACAAAAAAGGCTGCACAGAGACGGGAACTTGAACTAATCTAAATATGATCTATCATTTAAGTTTAAAAAAAATACTAGAACTCCTGAAAATATCTCAGCATATCACACCTGAAGTTTGAGAAAATTGAAATTTTTAGAGTAAATTTTTTTCGTAATAAAAAAGGCAGCACCGAGATGTGAACTCCGGGTTTTTGCACTAAGCTAAGCATGAGCTATCATTTAAGACCAAAAATAAGCCTAGAACTCTTGAAAATATATCAGCATATCACACCTGTAGTTTGAGAAATTCTAAATTTCAGAGTAAATTTTTTCGTAATAAAAAAGGCAGCACCGAGATGTGAACTCCGAGTTTTCGCACTAAGCTAAGCATGAGCTATCATTTAAGACCAAAAATAAGCCTAGAACTCTTGAAAATATATCAGCATATCACACCTGTAGTTTGAGAAATTCTAAATTTCAGAGTAAATTTTTTCGTAATAAAAAAGGCAGCGCAGAGCCTGGAACTGCGTGGTTTTGTACGTAACCGAGCATTAGCTATCGTTTAAGACCAAAAACAAGCCTAGAACTCCTGAAAATATATCAGCATATCACACCTGAAATTTGAGAAAATCTAAATTACAGAGTAATTTTTTTCGTAATAAAAAAAGGCAGCGCAGAGCCAGAAACTGCAAGTTTTTGTACGAAACCGAGCATAAGCTATCGTTTGAGACTAAAAACTAGCCCCAAATTCCTGAAAATATATCAGCATATCACATCTTAAATTTGAGAAAATCTAAATTTCAGACTTATTTTTTTCATAGAACATAAGTACACTCAGAGCCAGGAACTACGCGGTTTTGTACGTAACCAAGCATGAGCTATCGTTTGAGACCAAAAGCAAGCCTAGAACTCCTGAAAATATATCAGCATATCACACCTGAAATATGAGAAATTCGATATTTCAAACTTATTTTTTCGCAGAACATAAGTAAACGTAGAGCGCGGAACTCCGCGGTTTTGGACGAAACCAAGCTTAAGCTATCATTTGAGACCAATAACAAGCCAATAAGTCCTGAAAATATATCAGCATATCACACCTGAAATTTGAGAAAACTTAAATTTTCAGAATAAAAATTTTTTGGTAATAAAAAAGGCAGCACAGAGACGGGAACTTCGCGGTTTTCGATGAAGCCAAGCATGTGCTATCATTTGAGACCAATAACAAGCCAAGAACTCCTGAAAATATATCAGCATATCACACCTAAAGTTTGAGAAATTCGAAATTTCCGAGTTAATTTTTTTCGTTACAAAAAGGCAGCACAGAGGCGGGAACTATGCGGTTTTGAACTAATCTAAGCATGAGCTATCATTTAAGACTAAAAACAAGCCATAAACTCCTGAAAATATATCAGCATATCACACCTGAAATTTAAGAAAATTGAAATTTTCAGAATAAAATTTTTACGTAATAAAAAAGGCAGCACAGAGAAAATAACTTCGCGGTTTTCGACGAAACCAAGATTGTCCTATCATTTGAGACCAATAACAAGCTAAGAACTCCTGAAAATATATCAGCATATCACTCCTAAAGTTTGAGAAAATCGAAATTTCAGAGTTAATTTTTTTCGTTACAAAAAAGGCAGCACAGAGGCGGGAACTCCGCGGTTTGGAACTAATCTAAGCATGAGCTATCATTTAAGACTAGAAAGAAGCCATAAACTCCTGAAAATATATCAGCATATCACACCTGAAATTTAAGAAAATTGAAATTTTCAGAATAAAATTTTTTCGTAATAAAAAAGGCAGCACAGAGACGGGAACTCCGCGGTTTTGGACGAAGCCAAGCTTGAGCTATCATTTGAGACCAATGACAAGCCAAGAACTCCTGAAAATATCTCAGCATATCACACCTGAAGTTTGAGAAAATTGAAATTTTTAGAGTAAATTTTTTTCGTAATAAAAAAGGCAGCACCGAGATGTGAACTCCGAGTTTTCGCACTAAGCTAAGCATGAGCTATCATTTAAGACCAAAAATAAGCCTAGAACTCTTGAAAATATATCAGCATATTACACCTGTAGTTTGAGAAAATCTAAATTTCAGAGTAAATTTTTTCGTAATAAAAAAGGCAGCGCAGAGCCTGGAACTGCATGGTTTTGTACGTAACCGAGCATTAGCTATCGTTTTAGACCAAAAAGAAGCCTAGAACTCCTGAAAATATATCAGCATATCACACCTGAAATTTGAGAAAATCTAAATTACAGAGTAATTTTTTTCGTAATAAAAAAAGGTAGCGCAGAGATAAAAACTGCAAGTTTTTGTACGTAACCGAGCATAAGCTATCGTTTGAGACTAAAAACAAGCCCCAAATTCCTGAAAATATATCAGCATATCACATCTTAAATTTGAGAAAATCGAAATTTCAGACTTATTTTTTTCATAGAACATAAGTACACTCGGAGCCAGGAACTACGCGGTTTTGTACGTAACCAAGCATGAGCTATCGTTTGAGACCAAAAGCAAGCCTAGAACTCCTGAAAATATATCAGCATATCACACCTGAAATATGAGAAAATCGATATTCCAAACTTATTTTTTCGCAGAACATAAGTAAACGTAGAGCGCGGAACTCCGCGGTTTTGGACGAAACCAAGCTTAAGCTATCATTTGAGACCAATAACAAGCCAATAACTCCTGAAAATATATCAGCATATCACACCTGAAATTTGAGAAAACTTAAATTTTCAGAATAAAAATTTTTTGGTAATAAAAAAGGCAGCACAGAGACGGGAACTTCGCGGTTTTCGATGAAGCCAAGCATGTGCTATCATTTGATACCAATAACAAGCTAAGAACTCCTGAAAATATATCAGCATATCACTCCTAAAATTTGAGAAAATCGAAATTTCAGAGTTAATTTTTTTCGTTACAAAAAAGGCAGCACAGAGGCGAGTACTCCGCGGTTTGGAACTAATCTAAGCATGAGCTATCATTTGTGACTAAAAACAAGCCATAAACTCCTGAAAATATATCAGCATATCACACCTGAAATTTAAGAAAATTGAAATTTTCAGAATAAAATTTTTTCGTAATAAAAAAGGCAGCACAGAGACGGGACCTCCGCGGTTTTCGACGAAACCAAGCTTGTGCTATCATTTGAGACCAATCACAAAACAAGAACTCCTGTTAATATATCAGCATACCACACCTAAAGATTGAGAAAATCGAAATTTCAGAGTTAATTTTTTTCGTTACAAAAAAGGCTGCACAGAGACGGGAACTTGAACTAATCTAAATATGATCTATCATTTAAGTTTAAAAAAAATCCTAGAACTCCTGAAAATATCTCAGCATATCACACCTGAAGTTTGAGAAAATTGAAATTTTTAGAGTAAATTTTTTTCGTAATAAAAAAGGCAGCACCGAGATGTGAACTCCGAGTTTTCGCACTAAGCTAAGCATGAGCTATCATTTAAGACCAAAAATAAGCCTAGAACTCTTGAAAATATATCAGAATATCACACCTGTAGTTTGAGAAATTCTAAATTTCAGAGTAAATTTTTTCGTAATAAAAAAGGCAGCGCAGAGCCTGGAACTGCGTGGTTCTGTACGTAGCCGAGCATTAGCTATCGTTTAAGACCAAAAACAAGCCTAGAACTCCTGAAAATATATCAGCATATCACACCTGAAATTTGAGAAAATCTAAATTACAGAGTAATTTTTTTCGTAATAAAAAAAGGCAGCGCAGAGCCAGAAACTGCAAGTTTTTGTACGTAACTGAGCATAAGCTATCGTTTCAGACTAAAACCAAGCCCCAAATTCCTGAAAATATATCAGCATATCACATCTTAAATTTGAGAAAATCGAAATTTCAGACTTATTTTTTTCATAGAACATAAGTACACTCAGAGCCAGGAACTACGCGGTTTTGTACGTAACCAAGCATGAGCTATCGTTTGAGACCAAAAGCAAGCCTAGAACTCCTGAAAATATATCAGCATATCACACCTGAAATATGAGAAAATCGATATTTCAAACTTATTTTTTCGCAGAACATAAGTAAACGTAGAGCGCGGAACTCCGCGGTTTTGGACGAAACCAAGCTTAAGCTATCATTTGAGACCAATAACAAGCCAATAACTCCTGAAAATATATCAGCATATCACACCTGAAATTTGAGAAAACTTAAATTTTCAGAATAAAAATTTTTCGTAATAAAAAAGGCAGCACAGAGACGGGAACTCCGCGGTTTTGGACGAAACCAAGCTTGAGCTATCATTTGAGACCAATGACAAGCCAAGAACTCCTGAAAATATATCAGCATATCACACCTGATGTTTGAGAAAACTTAAATTTTCAGAATAAAAATTGTTTGGTAATAAAAAAGGTAGCACAGAGACGGGAACTTCGCGGTTTTCGACGAAACCAAGCTTGTGCTATCATTTGAGACCAATCACAAAACAAGAACTCCTGTTAATATATCAGCATACCACACCTAAAGATTGAGAAAATCGAAATTTCAGAGTTAATTTTTTTCGTTACAAAAAAGGCTGCACAGAGACGGGAACTTGAACTAATCTAAATATGATCTATCATTTAAGTTTAAAAAAAATCCTAGAACTCCTGAAAATATCTCAGCATATCACACCTGAAGTTTGAGAAAATTGAAATTTTTAGAGTAAATTTTTTTCGTAATAAAAAAGGCAGCACCGAGATGTGAACTCCGAGTTTTCGCACTAAGCTAAGCATGAGCTATCATTTAAGACCAAAAATAAGCCTAGAACTCTTGAAACTATATCAGCATATCACACCTGTTGTTTGAGAAAATCTAAATTTCAGAGTAAATTTTTTCGTAATAAAAAAGGCAGCGCAGAACCTGGAACTGCGTGGTTTTGTTCGTAACCGAGCATTAGCTATCGTTTAAGACCAAAAACAAGCCTAGAACTCCTGAAAATATATCAGCATATCACACCTGAAATTTGAGAAAATCTATATTACAGAATAATTTTTTTCGTAATAAAAAGAGGCAGCGCAGAGCCAGAACCTGCAAGTTTTTGTACGAAACCGAGCATAAGCTATCGTTTGAGACTAAAAACTAGCCCCAAATTCCTGAAAATATATCAGCATATCACATCTTAAATTTGAGAAAATCTAAATTTCAGACTTATTTTTTTCATAGAACATAAGTACACTCAGAGCCAGGAACTACGCGGTTTTGTACGTAACCAAGCATGAGCTATCGTTTGAGACCAAAAGCAAGCCTAGAACTCCTGAAAATATATCAGCATATCACACCTGAAATATGAGAAAATCGATATTTCAAACTTATTTTTTCGCAGAACATAAGTAAACGTAGAGCGCGGAACTCCGCGGTTTTGGACGAAACCAAGCTTAAGCTATCATTTGAGACCAATAACAAGCCAATAAGTCCTGAAAATATATCAGCATATCACACCTGAAATTTGAGAAAACTTAAATTTTCAGAATAAAAATTTTTTGGTAATCAAAAAGGCAGCACAGAGACGGGAACTTCGCGGTTTTCGATGAAGCCAAGCATGTGCTATCATTTGAGACCAATAACAAGCCAAGAACTCCTGAAAATATATCAGCATATCACACCTAAAGTTTGAGAAATTCGAAATTTCCGAGTTAATTTTTTTCGTTACAAAAAGGCAGCACAGAGGCGGGAACTATGCGGTTTTGAACTAATCTAAGCATGAGCTATCATTTAAGACTAAAAACAAGCCATAAACTCCTGAAAATATATCAGCATATCACACCTGAAATTTAAGAAAATTGAAATTTTCAGAATAAAATTTTTACGTAATAAAAAAGGCAGCACAGAGAAAATAACTTCGCGGTTTTCGACGAAACCAAGATTGTCCTATCATTTGAGACCAATAACAAGCTAAGAACTCCTGAAAATATATCAGCATATCACTCCTAAAGTTTGAGAAAATCGAAATTTCAGAGTTAATTTTTTTCGTTACAAAAAAGGCAGCACAGAGGCGGGAACTCCGCGGTTTGGAACTAATCTAAGCATGAGCTATCATTTAAGACTAGAAAGAAGCCATAAACTCCTGAAAATATATCAGCATATCACACCTGAAATTTAAGAAAATTGAAATTTTCAGAATAAAATTTTTTCGTAATAAAAAAGGCAGCACAGAGACGGGAACTCCGCGGTTTTGGACGAAACCAAGCTTGAGCTATCATTGGAGACCAATGACAAGCCAAGAACTCCTGAAAATATCTCAGCATATCACACCTGAAGTTTGAGAAAATTGAAATTTTTAGAGTAAATTTTTTTCGTAATAAAAAAGGCAGCACCGAGATGTGAACTCCGAGTTTTCGCACTAAGCTAAGCATGAGCTATCATTTAAGACCAAAAATAAGCCTAGAACTCTTGAAAATATATCAGCATATTACACCTGTAGTTTGAGAAAATCTAAATTTCAGAGTAAATTTTTTCGTAATAAAAAAGGCAGCGCAGAGCCTGGAACTGCATGGTTTTGTACGTAACCGAGCATTAGCTATCGTTTAAGACCAAAAAGAAGCCTAGAACTCCTGAAAATATATCAGCATATCACACCTGAAATTTGAGAAAATCTAAATTACAGAGTAATTTTTTTCGTAATAAAAAAAGGCAGCGCAGAGCCAGAAACTGCAAGTTTTTGTACGTAACCGAGCATAAGCTATCGTTTGAGACTAAAACAAGCCCCAAATTCCTGAAAATATATCAGCATATCACATCTTAAATTTGAGAAAATCGAAATTTCAGACTTATTTTTTTCATAGAACATAAGTACACTCGGAGCCAGGAACTACGCGGTTTTGTACGTAACCAAGCATGAGCTATCGTTTGAGACCAAAAGCAAGCCTAGAACTCCTGAAAATATATCAGCATATCACACCTGAAATATGAGAAAATCGATATTTCAAACTTATTTTTTCGCAGAACATAAGTAAACGTAGAGCGTGGAACTCCGCGGTTTTGGACGAAACCAAGCTTAAGCTATCATTTGAGACCAATAACAAGCCAATAACTCCTGAAAATATATCAGCATATCACACCTGAAATTTGAGAAAACTTAAATTTTCAGAATAAAAATTTTTCGTAATAAAAAAGGCAGCACAGAGACGGGAACTCCGCGGTTTTGGACGAAACCAAGCTTGAGCTATCATTTGAGACCAATGACAAGCCAAGAACTCCTGAAAATATATCAGCATATCACACCTGATATTTGAGAAAACTTAAATTTTCAGATTAAAAATTGTTTGGTAATAAAAAAGGTAGCACAGAGACGGGAACTTCGCGGTTTTCGACGAAACCAAGCTTGTGCTATCATTTGAGACCAATCACAAAACAAGAACTCCTGTTAATATATCAGCATACCACACCTAAATATTGAGAAAATCGAAATTTCAGAGTTAATTTTTTTCGTTACAAAAAAGGCTGCACAGAGACGGGAACTTGAACTAATCTAAATATGATCTATCATTTAAGTTTAAAAAAAATCCTAGAACTCCTGAAAATATCTCAGCATATCACACCTGAAATTTGAGAAAATTGAAATTTTTAGAGTAAATTTTTTTCGTAATAAAAAAGGCAGCACCGAGATGTGAACTCCGAGTTTTCGCACTAAGCTAAGCATGAGCTATCATTTAAGACCAAAAATAAGCCTAGAACTCTTGAAAATATATCAGCATATTACACCTGTAGTTTGAGAAAATCTAAATTTCAGAGTAAATTTTTTCGTAATAAAAAAGGCAGCGCAGAGCCTGGAACTGCGTGGTTTTGTTCGTAACCGAGCATTAGCTATCGTTTAAGACCAAAAACAAGCCTAGAACTCCTGAAAATATATCAGCATATCACACCTGAAATTTGAGAAAATCTATATTACAGAATAATTTTTTTCGTAATACAAAAAGGCAGCGCAGAGCCAGAACCTGCAAGTTTTTGTACGTAACCGAGCATAAGCTATCGTTTGAGACTAAAAACAAGCCCCAAATTCCTGAAAATATATCAGCATATCACATCTTAAATTTGAGAAAATCGAAATTTCAGACTTATTTTTTTCATAGAACATAAGTACACTCAGAGCCAGGAACTACGCGGTTTTGTACGTAACCAAGCATGAGCTATCGTTTGAGACCAAAAGCAAGCCTAGAACTCCTGAAAATATATCAGCATATCACACCTGAAATATGAGAAAATCGATATTTCAAACTTATTTTTTCGCAGAACATAAGTAAACGTAGAGCGCGGAACTCCGCGGTTTTGGACGAAACCAAGCTTAAGCTATCATTTGAGACCAATAACAAGCCAATAACTCCTGAAAATATATCAGCATATCACACCTGAAATTTGAGAAAACTTAAATTTTCAGAATAAAAATTTTTTGGTAATAAAAAAGGCAGCACAGAGACGGGAACTTCGCGGTTTTGGACGAAACCAAGCTTGAGCTATCATTTGAGACCAATGACAAGCCAAGAACTCCTGAAAATATATCAGCATATCACACCTGAAATTTGAGAAAACTTAAATTTTCAGAATAAAAATTATTTGGTAATAAAAAAGGTAGCACAGAGACGGGAACTTCGCGGTTTTCGACGAAACCAAGCTTGTGCTATCATTTGAGACCAATCACAAAACAAGAACTCCTGTTAATATATCAGCATACCACACCTAAATATTGAGAAAATCGAAATTTCAGAGTTAATTTTTTTCGTTACAAAAAAGGCTGCACAGAGACGGGAACTTGAACTAATCTAAATATGATCTATCATTTAAGTTTAAAAAAAATACTAGAACTCCTGAAAATATCTCAGCATATCACACCTGAAGTTTGAGAAAATTGAAATTTTTAGAGTAAATTTTTTTCGTAATAAAAAAGGCAGCACCGAGATGTGAACTCCGGGTTTTTGCACTAAGCTAAGCATGAGCTATCATTTAAGACCAAAAATAAGCCTAGAACTCTTGAAAATATATCAGCATATCACACCTGTAGTTTGAGAAATTCTAAATTTCAGAGTAAATTTTTTCGTAATAAAAAAGGCAGCACCGAGATGTGAACTCCGAGTTTTCGCACTAAGCTAAGCATGAGCTATCATTTAAGACCAAAAATAAGCCTAGAACTCTTGAAAATATATCAGCATATCACACCTGTAGTTTGAGAAATTCTAAATTTCAGAGTAAATTTTTTCGTAATAAAAAAGGCAGCGCAGAACCTGGAACTGCGTGGTTTTGTTCGTAACCGAGCATTAGCTATCGTTTAAGACCAAAAACAAGCCTAGAACTCCTGAAAATATATCAGCATATCACACCTGAAATTTGAGAAAATCTATATTACAGAATAATTTTTTTCGTAATAAAAAGAGGCAGCGCAGAGCCAGAACCTGCAAGTTTTTGTACGAAACCGAGCATAAGCTATCGTTTGAGACTAAAAACTAGCCCCAAATTCCTGAAAATATATCAGCATATCACATCTTAAATTTGAGAAAATCTAAATTTCAGACTTATTTTTTTCATAGAACATAAGTACACTCAGAGCCAGGAACTACGCGGTTTTGTACGTAACCAAGCATGAGCTATCGTTTGAGACCAAAAGCAAGCCTAGAACTCCTGAAAATATATCAGCATATCACACCTGAAATATGAGAAAATCGATATTTCAAACTTATTTTTTCGCAGAACATAAGTAAACGTAGAGCGCGGAACTCCGCGGTTTTGGACGAAACCAAGCTTAAGCTATCATTTGAGACCAATAACAAGCCAATAAGTCCTGAAAATATATCAGCATATCACACCTGAAATTTGAGAAAACTTAAATTTTCAGAATAAAAATTTTTTGGTAATCAAAAAGGCAGCACAGAGACGGGAACTTCGCGGTTTTCGATGAAGCCAAGCATGTGCTATCATTTGAGACCAATAACAAGCCAAGAACTCCTGAAAATATATCAGCATATCACACCTAAAGTTTGAGAAATTCGAAATTTCCGAGTTAATTTTTTTCGTTACAAAAAGGCAGCACAGAGGCGGGAACTATGCGGTTTTGAACTAATCTAAGCATGAGCTATCATTTAAGACTAAAAACAAGCCATAAACTCCTGAAAATATATCAGCATATCACACCTGAAATTTAAGAAAATTGAAATTTTCAGAATAAAATTTTTACGTAATAAAAAAGGCAGCACAGAGAAAATAACTTCGCGGTTTTCGACGAAACCAAGATTGTCCTATCATTTGAGACCAATAACAAGCTAAGAACTCCTGAAAATATATCAGCATATCACTCCTAAAGTTTGAGAAAATCGAAATTTCAGAGTTAATTTTTTTCGTTACAAAAAAGGCAGCACAGAGGCGGGAACTCCGCGGTTTGGAACTAATCTAAGCATGAGCTATCATTAAAGACTAGAAAGAAGCCATAAACTCCTGAAAATATATCAGCATATCACACCTGAAATTTAAGAAAATTGAAATTTTCAGAATAAAATTTTTTCGTAATAAAAAAGGCAGCACAGAGACGGGAACTCCGCGGTTTTGGACGAAACCAAGCTTGAGCTATCATTGGAGACCAATGACAAGCCAAGAACTCCTGAAAATATCTCAGCATATCACACCTGAAGTTTGAGAAAATTGAAATTTTTAGAGTAAATTTTTTTCGTAATAAAAAAGGCAGCACCGAGATGTGAACTCCGAGTTTTCGCACTAAGCTAAGCATGAGCTATCATTTAAGACCAAAAATAAGCCTAGAACTCTTGAAAATATATCAGCATATTACACCTGTAGTTTGAGAAAATCTAAATTTCAGAGTAAATTTTTTCGTAATAAAAAAGGCAGCGCAGAGCCTTGAACTGCATGGTTTTGTACGTAACCGAGCATTAGCTATCGTTTAAGACCAAAAAGAAGCCTAGAACTCCTGAAAATATATCAGCATATCACACCTGAAATTTGAGAAAATCTAAATTACAGAGTAATTTTTTTCGTAATAAAAAAAGGCAGCGCAGAGCCAGAAACTGCAAGTTTTTGTACGTAACCGAGCATAAGCTATCGTTTGAGACTAAAACAAGCCCCAAATTCCTGAAAATATATCAGCATATCACATCTTAAATTTGAGAAAATCGAAATTTCAGACTTATTTTTTTCATAGAACATAAGTACACTCGGAGCCAGGAACTACGCGGTTTTGTACGTAACCAAGCATGAGCTATCGTTTGAGACCAAAAGCAAGCCTAGAACTCCTGAAAATATATCAGCATATCACACCTGAAATATGAGAAAATCGATATTTCAAACTTATTTTTTCGCAGAACATAAGTAAACGTAGAGCGCGGAACTCCGCGGTTTTGGACGAAACCAAGCTTAAGCTATCATTTGAGACCAATAACAAGCCAATAACTCCTGAAAATATATCAGCATATCACACCTGAAATTTGAGAAAACTTAAATTTTCAGAATAAAAATTTTTTGGTAATAAAAAAGGCAGCACAGAGACTGGAACTTCGCGGTTTTCGATGAAGCCAAGCATGTGCTATCATTTGATACCAATAACAAGCTAAGAACTCCTGAAAATATATCAGCATATCACTCCTAAAATTTGAGAAAATCGAAATTTCAGAGTTAATTTTTTTCGTTACAATAAAGGCAGCACAGAGGCGGGTACTCCGCGGTTTGGAACTAATCTAAGCATGAGCTATCATTTAAGACTAAAAACAAGCCATAAACTCCTGAAAATATATCAGCATATCACACCTGAAATTTAAGAAAATTGAAATTTTCAGAATAAAATTTTTTCGTAATAAAAAAGGCAGCACAGAGACGGGACCTCCGCGGTTTTCGACGAAACCAAGCTTGTGCTATCATTTGAGACCAATCACAAAACAAGAACTCCTGTTAATATATCAGCATACCACACCTAAAGATTGAGAAAATCGAAATTTAAGAGTTAATTTTTTTCGTTACAAAAAAGGCTGCACAGAGACGGGAACTTAATTTAATCTAAATATGATCTATCATTTAAGTTTAAAAAAAATCCTAGAACTCCTGAAAATATCTCAGCATATCACACCTGAAGTTTGAGAAAATTGAAATTTTTAGAGTAAATTTTTTTCGTTATAAAAAAGGCAGCACCGAGATGTGAACTCCGAGTTTTCGCACTAAGCTAAGCATGAGCTATCATTTAAGACCAAAAATAAGCCTAGAACTCTTGAAAATATATCAGAATATCACACCTGTAGTTTGAGAAATTCTAAATTTCAGAGTAAATTTTTTCGTAATAAAAAAGGCAGCGCAGAGCCTGGAACTGCGTGGTTCTGTACGAAGCCGAGCATTAGCTATCGTTTAAGACCAAAAACAAGCCTAGAACTCCTGAAAATATATCAGCATATCACACCTGAAATTTGAGAAAATCTAAATTACAGAGTAATTTTTTTCGTAATAAAAAAAGGCAGCGCAGAGCCAGAAACTGCAAGTTTTTGTACGTAACTGAGCATAAGCTATCGTTTCAGACTGAAACCAAGCCCCAAATTCCTGAAAATATATCAGCATATCACATCTTAAATTTGAGAAAATCGAAATTTCAGACTTATTTTTTTCATAGAACATAAGTACACTCAGAGCCAGGAACTACGCGGTTTTGTACGTAACCAAGCATGAGCTATCGTTTGAGACCAAAAGCAAGCCTAGAACTCCTGAAAATATATCAGCATATCACACCTGAAATATGAGAAAATCGATATTTCAAACTTATTTTTTCGCAGAACATAAGTAAACGTAGAGCGTGGAACTCCGCGGTTTTGGACGAAACCAAGCTTAAGCTATCATTTGAGACCAATAACAAGCCAATAACTCCTGAAAATATATCAGCATATCACACCTGAAATTTGAGAAAACTTAAATTTTCAGAATAAAAATTTTTCGTAATAAAAAAGGCAGCACAGAGACGGGAACTCCGCGGTTTTGGACGAAACCAAGCTTGAGCTATCATTTGAGACCAATGACAAGCCAAGAACTCCTGAAAATATATCAGCATATCACACCTGATATTTGAGAAAACTTAAATTTTCAGATTAAAAATTGTTTGGTAATAAAAAAGGTAGCACAGAGACGGGAACTTCGCGGTTTTCGACGAAACCAAGCTTGTGCTATCATTTGAGACCAATCACAAAACAAGAACTCCTGTTAATATATCAGCATACCACACCTAAATATTGAGAAAATCGAAATTTCAGAGTTAATTTTTTTCGTTACAAAAAAGGCTGCACAGAGACGGGAACTTGAACTAATCTAAATATGATCTATCATTTAAGTTTAAAAAAAATCCTAGAACTCCTGAAAATATCTCAGCATATCACACCTGAAATTTGAGAAAATTGAAATTTTTAGAGTAAATTTTTTTCGTAATAAAAAAGGCAGCACCGAGATGTGAACTCCGAGTTTTCGCACTAAGCTAAGCATGAGCTATCATTTAAGACCAAAAATAAGCCTAGAACTCTTGAAAATATATCAGCATATTACACCTGTAGTTTGAGAAAATCTAAATTTCAGAGTAAATTTTTTCGTAATAAAAAAGGCAGCGCAGAGCCTGGAACTGCGTGGTTTTGTTCGTAACCGAGCATTAGCTATCGTTTAAGACCAAAAACAAGCCTAGAACTCCTGAAAATATATCAGCATATCACACCTGAAATTTGAGAAAATCTATATTACAGAATAATTTTTTTCGTAATACAAAAAGGCAGCGCAGAGCCAGAACCTGCAAGTTTTTGTACGTAACCGAGCATAAGCTATCGTTTGAGACTAAAAACAAGCCCCAAATTCCTGAAAATATATCAGCATATCACATCTTAAATTTGAGAAAATCGAAATTTCAGACTTATTTTTTTCATAGAACATAAGTACACTCAGAGCCAGGAACTACGCGGTTTTGTACGTAACCAAGCATGAGCTATCGTTTGAGACCAAAAGCAAGCCTAGAACTCCTGAAAATATATCAGCATATCACACCTGAAATATGAGAAAATCGATATTTCAAACTTATTTTTTCGCAGAACATAAGTAAACGTAGAGCGCGGAACTCCGCGGTTTTGGACGAAACCAAGCTTAAGCTATCATTTGAGACCAATAACAAGCCAATAACTCCTGAAAATATATCAGCATATCACACCTGAAATTTGAGAAAACTTAAATTTTCAGAATAAAAATTTTTTGGTAATAAAAAAGGCAGCACAGAGACGGGAACTTCGCGGTTTTGGACGAAACCAAGCTTGAGCTATCATTTGAGACCAATGACAAGCCAAGAACTCCTGAAAATATATCAGCATATCACACCTGAAATTTGAGAAAACTTAAATTTTCAGAATAAAAATTATTTGGTAATAAAAAAGGTAGCACAGAGACGGGAACTTCGCGGTTTTCGACGAAACCAAGCTTGTGCTATCATTTGAGACCAATCACAAAACAAGAACTCCTGTTAATATATCAGCATACCACACCTAAATATTGAGAAAATCGAAATTTCAGAGTTAATTTTTTTCGTTACAAAAAAGGCTGCACAGAGACGGGAACTTGAACTAATCTAAATATGATCTATCATTTAAGTTTAAAAAAAATACTAGAACTCCTGAAAATATCTCAGCATATCACACCTGAAGTTTGAGAAAATTGAAATTTTTAGAGTAAATTTTTTTCGTAATAAAAAAGGCAGCACCGAGATGTGAACTCCGGGTTTTTGCACTAAGCTAAGCATGAGCTATCATTTAAGACCAAAAATAAGCCTAGAACTCTTGAAAATATATCAGCATATCACACCTGTAGTTTGAGAAATTCTAAATTTCAGAGTAAATTTTTTCGTAATAAAAAAGGCAGCACCGAGATGTGAACTCCGAGTTTTCGCACTAAGCTAAGCATGAGCTATCATTTAAGACCAAAAATAAGCCTAGAACTCTTGAAAATATATCAGCATATCACACCTGTAGTTTGAGAAATTCTAAATTTCAGAGTAAATTTTTTCGTAATAAAAAAGGCAGCGCAGAGCCTGGAACTGCGTAGTTTTGTACGTAGCCGAGCATTAGCTATCGTTTAAGACCAAAAGCAAGCCTAGAACTCCTGAAAATATATCAGCATATCACACCTGAAATTTGAGAAAATCTAAATTACAGAGTAATTTTTTTCGTAATAAAAAAAGGCAGCGCAGAGCCAGAAACTGCAAGTTTTTGTACGAAACCGAGCATAAGCTATCGTTTGAGACTAAAAACTAGCCCCAAATTCCTGAAAATATATCAGCATATCACATCTTAAATTTGAGAAAATCGAAATTTCAGACTTATTTTTTTCATAGAACATAAGTACACTCAGAGCCAGGAACTACGCGGTTTTGTACGTAACCAAGCATGAGCTATCGTTTGAGACCAAAAGCAAGCCTAGAACTCCTGAAAATATATCAGCATATCACACCTGAAATATGAGAAAATCGATATTTCAAACTTATTTTTTCGCAGAACACAAGTAAACGTAGAGCGCGGAACTCCGCGGTTTTGGACGAAACCAAGCTTAAGCTATCATTTGAGACCAATAACAAGCCAATAAGTCCTGAAAATATATCAGCATATCACACCTGAAATTTGAGAAAACTTAAATTTTCAGAATAAAAATATTTTGGTAATAAAAAAGGCAGCACAGAGACGGGAACTTCGCGGTTTTCGATGAAGCCAAGCATGTGCTATCATTTGAGACCAATAACAAGCCAAGAACTCCTGAAAATATATCAGCATATCACACCTAAAATTTGAGAAATTCGAAATTTCCGAGTTAATTTTTTTCGTTACAAAAAGGCAGCACAGAGGCGGGAACTATGCGGTTTGGAACTAATCTAAGCATGAGCTATCATTTAAGACTAAAAACAAGCCATAAACTCCTGAAAATATATCAGCATATCACACCTGAAATTAAAGAAAATTGAAATTTTCAGAATAAAATTTTTTCGTAATAAAAAAGGCAGCACAGAGACGGGACCTCCGCGGTTTTGGACGAAACCAAGCTTGAGCTATCATTTGAGACCAATGACAAGCCAAGAACTCCTGAAAATATATCAGCATATCACACCTGAAATTTGAGAAAACTTAAATTTTCAGAATAAAAATTTTTCGTAATAAAAAAGGCAGCACAGAGACGGGAACTCCGCGGTTTTGGACGAAACCAAGATTGTCCTATCATTTGAGACCAATAACAAGCTAAGAACTCCTGAAAATATATCAGCATATCACACCTGAAATTTGAGAAAACTTAAATTTTCAGAATAAAAATTTTTCGTAATAAAAAAGGCAGCACAGAGACCGGAACTCCGCGGTTTTGGACGAAACCAAGCTTGAGCTATCATTTGAGACCAATGACAAGCCAAGAACTCCTGAAAATATATCAGCATATCACACCTGATGTTTGAGAAAACTTAAATTTTCAGAATAAAAATTGTTTGGTAATAAAAAAGGTAGCACAGAGACGGGAACTTCGCGGTTTTCGACGAAACCAAGCTTGTGCTATCATTTGAGACCAATCACAAAACAAGAACTCCTGTTAATATATCAGCATACCACACCTAAAGATTGAGAAAATCGAAATTTCAGAGTTAATTTTTTTCGTTACAAAAAAGGCTGCACAGAGACGGGAACTTGAACTAATCTAAATATGATCTATCATTTAAGTTTAAAAAAAATCCTAGAACTCCTGAAAATATCTCAGCATATCACACCTGAAGTTTGAGAAAATTGAAATTTTTAGAGTAAATTTTTTTCGTAATAAAAAAGGCAGCACCGAGATGTGAACTCCGAGTTTTCGCACTAAGCTAAGCATGAGCTATCATTTAAGACCAAAAATAAGCCTAGAACTCTTGAAACTATATCAGCATATCACACCTGTAGTTTGAGAAAATCTAAATTTCAGAGTAAATTTTTTCGTAATAAAAAAGGCAGCGCAGAGCCTGGAACTGCGTGGTTTTGTACGTAACCGAGCATTAGCTATCGTTTAAGACCAAAAACAAGCCTAGAACTCCTGAAAATATATCAGCATATCACACCTGAAATTTGAGAAAATCTATATTACAGAATAATTTTTTTCGTAATAAAAAAAGGCAGCGCAGAGCCAGAACCTGCAAGTTTTTGTACGTAACCGAGCATAAGCTATCGTTTGAGACTAAAAATAAGCCCCAAATTCCTGAAAATATATCAGCATATCACATCTTAAATTTGAGAAAATCGAAATTTCAGACTTATTTTTTTCATAGAACATAAGTACACTCAGAGCCAGGAACTACGCGGTTTTGTACGTAACCAAGCATGAGCTATCGTTTGAGACCAAAAGCAAGCCTAGAACTCCTGAAAATATATCAGCATATCACACCTGAAATATGAGAAAATCGATATTTCAAACTTATTTTTTCGCAGAACATAAGTAAACGTAGAGCGCGGAACTCCGCGGTTTTGGACGAAACCAAGCTTAAGCTATCATTTGAGACCAATAACAAGCCAATAACTCCTGAAAATATATCAGCATATCACACCTGAAATTTGAGAAAACTTAAATTTTCAGAATAAAAATTTTTTGGTAATAAAAAAGGCAGCACAGAGACGGGAACTTCGCGGTTTTGGACGAAACCAAGCTTGAGCTATCATTTGAGACCAATGACAAGCCAAGAACTCCTGAAAATATATCAGCATATCACACCTGAAATTTGAGAAAACTTAAATTTTCAGAATAAAAATTGTTTGGTAATAAAAAAGGTAGCACAGAGACGGGAACTTCGCGGTTTTCGACGAAACCAAGCTTGTGCTATCATTTGAGACCAATCACAAAACAAGAACTCCTGTTAATATATCAGCATACCACACCTAAATATTGAGAAAATCGAAATTTCAGAGTTAATTTTTTTCGTTACAAAAAAGGCTGCACAGAGACGGGAACTTGAACTAATCTAAATATGATCTATCATTTAAGTTTAAAAAAAATACTAGAACTCCTGAAAATATCTCAGCATATCACACCTGAAGTTTGAGAAATTCGAAATTTCCGAGTTAATTTTTTTCGTTACAAAAAGGCAGCACAGAGGCGGAAACTATGCGGTTTTGAACTAATCTAAGCATGAGCTATCATTTAAGACTAAAAACAAGCCATAAACTCCTGAAAATATATCAGCATATCACACCTGAAATTTAAGAAAATTGAAATTTTCAGAATAAAATTTTTACGTAATAAAAAAGGCAGCACAGAGAAAACTACTTCGCGGTTTTCGACGAAACCAAGATTGTCCTATCATTTGAGACCAATAACAAGCTAAGAACTCCTGAAAATATATCAGCATATCACTCCTAAAGTTTGAGAAAATCGAAATTTCAGAGTTAATTTTTTTCGTTACAAAAAAGGCAGCACAGAGGCGGGAACTCCGCGGTTTGGAACTAATCTAAGCATGAGCTATCATTTAAGACTAGAAAGAAGCCATAAACTCCTGAAAATATATCAGCATATCACACCTGAAATTTAAGAAAATTGAAATTTTCAGAATAAAATTTTTTCGTAATAAAAAAGGCAGCACAGAGACGGGAACTCCGCGGTTTTGGACGAAACCAAGCTTGTGCTATCATTTAAGACCAATGACAAGCCAAGAACTCCTGAAAATATCTCAGCATATCACACCTGAAGTTTGAGAAAATTGAAATTTTTAGAGTAAATTTTTTTCGTAATAAAAAAGGCAGCACCGAGATGTGAACTCCGAGTTTTCGCACTAAGCTAAGCATGAGCTATCATTTAAGACCAAAAATAAGCCTAGAACTCTTGAAAATATATCAGCATATTACACCTGTAGTTTGAGAAATTCTAAATTTCAGAGTAAATTTTTTCGTAATAAAAAAGGCAGCGCAGAGCCTGGAACTGCATGGTTTTGTACGTATCCGAGCATTAGCTATCGTTTAAGACCAAAAAGAAGCCTAGAACTCCTGAAAATATATCAGCATATCACACCTGAAATTTGAGAGAATCTAAATTACAGAGTAATTTTTTTCGTAATAAAAAAAGGCAGCGCAGAGCCAGAAACTGCAAGTTTTTGTACGAAACCGAGCATAAGCTATCGTTTGAGACTAAAATCTAGCCCCAAATTCCTGAAAATATATCAGCATATCACACCTGAAATATGAGAAAATCGATATTTCAAACTTATTTTTTCGCAGAACATAAGTAAACGTAGAGCGCGGAACTCCCCGGTTTTGGACGAAACCAAGCTTAAGCTATCATTTGAGACCAATAACAAGCCAATAAGTCCTGAAAATATATCAGCATATCACACCTGAAATTTGAGAAAACTTAAATTTTCAGAATAAAAATTTTTTGGTAATAAAAAAGGCAGCACAGAGACGGGAACTTCGCGGTTTTCGATGAAGCCAAGCATGTGCTATCATTTGAGACCAATAACGAGCCAAGAACTCCTGAAAATATATCAGCATATCACACCTAAAGTTTGAGAAATTCGAAATTTCCGAGTTAATTTTTTTCGTTACAAAAAGGCAGCACAGAGGCGGGAACTCCGCGGTTTGGAACTAATCTAAGCATGAGCTATCATTTAAGACTAGAAAGAAGCCATAAACTCCTGAAAATATATCAGCATATCACACCTGAAATTTAAGAAAATTGAAATTTTCAGAATAAAATTTTTTCGTAATAAAAAAGGCAGCACAGAGACGGGAACTCCGCGGTTTTGGACGAAACCAAGCTTGTGCTATCATTTAAGACCAATGACAAGCCAAGAACTCCTGAAAATATCTCAGCATATCACACCTGAAGTTTGAGAAAATTGAAATTTTTAGAGTAAATTTTTTTCGTAATAAAAAAGGCAGCACCGAGATGTGAACTCCGAGTTTTCGCACTAAGCTAAGCATGAGCTATCATTTAAGACCAAAAATAAGCCTAGAACTCTTGAAAATATATCAGCATATTACACCTGTAGTTTGAGAAATTCTAAATTTCAGAGTAAATTTTTTCGTAATAAAAAAGGCAGCGCAGAGCCTGGAACTGCATGGTTTTGTACGTATCCGAGCATTAGCTATCGTTTAAGACCAAAAAGAAGCCTAGAACTCCTGAAAATATATCAGCATATCACACCTGAAATTTGAGAAAATCTAAATTACAGATTAATTTTTTTCGTAATAAAAAAAGGCAGCGCAGAGCCAGAAACTGCAAGTTTTTGTACGTAACCGAGCATAAGCTATCGTTTGAGACTAAAAACAAGCCCCAAATTCCTGAAAATATATCAGCATATCACATCTTAAATTTGAGAAAATCGAAATTTCAGACTTATTTTTTTCATAGAACATAAGTACACTCGGAGCCAAGAACTACGCGGTTTTGTACGTAACCAAGCATGAGCTATCGTTTGAGACCAAAAGCAAGCCTAGAACTCCTGAAAATATATCAGCATATCACACCTGAAATATGAGAAAATCGATATTTCAAACTTATTTTTTCGCAGAACATAAGTAAACGTAGAGCGCGGAACTCCGCGGTTTTGGACGAAACCAAGCTTAAGCTATCATTTGAGACCAATAACAAGCCAATAACTCCTGAAAATATATCAGCATATCACACCTGAAATTTGAGAAAACTTAAATTTTCAGAATAAAAATTTTTTGGTAATAAAAAAGGCAGCACAGAGACGGGAACTTCGCGGTTTACGATGAAGCCAAGCATGTGCTATCATTTGATACCAATAACAAGCTAAGAACTCCTGAAAATATATCAGCATATCACTCCTAAAATTTGAGAAAATCGAAATTTCAGAGTTAATTTTTTTCGTTACAAAAAAGGCAGCACAGAGGCGGATACTCCGCGGTTTGGAACTAATCTAAGCATGAGCTATCATTTAAGACTAAAAACAAGCCATAAACTCCTGAAAATATAACAGCATATCACACCTGAAATTTAAGAAAATTGAAATTTTCAGAATAAAATTTTTTCGTAATAAAAAAGGCAGCACAGAGACGGGAACTTCGCGGTTTTGGACGAAACCAAGCTTGAGCTATCATTTGAGACCAATGACAAGCCAAGAACTCCTGAAAATATATCAGCATATCACACCTGAAATTTGAGAAAACTTAAATTTTCAGAATAAAAATTGTTTGGTAATAAAAAAGGTAGCACAGAGACGGGAACTTCGCGGTTTTCGACGAAACCAAGCTTGTGCTATCATTTGAGACCAATCACAAAACAAGAACTCCTGTTAATATATCAGCATGCCACACCTAAATATTGAGAAAATCGAACTTTCAGAGTTAATTTTTTTCGTTACAAAAAAGGCTGCACAGAGACGGGAACTTGAACTAATCTAAATATGATCTATCATTTAAGTTTAAAAAAAATACTAGAACTCCTGAAAATATCTCAGCATATCACACCTGAAGTTTGAGAAAATTGAAATTTTTAGAGTAAATTTTTTTCGTAATAAAAAAGGCAGCACCGAGATGTGAACTCCGGGTTTTTGCACTAAGCTAAGCATGAGCTATCATTTAAGACCAAAAATAAGCCTAGAACTCTTGAAAATATATCAGCATATCACACCTGTAGTTTGAGAAATTCTAAATTTCAGAGTAAATTTTTTCGTAATAAAACAAGGCAGCACCGAGATGTGAACTCCGAGTTTTCGCACTAAGCTAAGCATGAGCTATCATTTAAGACCAAAAATAAGCCTAGAACTCTTGAAAATATATCAGCATATCACACCTGTAGTTTGAGAAATTCTAAATTTCAGAGTAAATTTTTTCGTAATAAAAAAGGCAGCGCAGAGCCTGGAACTGCGTGGTTTTGTACGTAACCGAGCATTAGCTATCGTTTAAGACCAAAAACAAGCCTAGAACTCCTGAAAATATATCAGCATATCACACCTGAAATTTGAGAGAATCTAAATTACAGAGTAATTTTTTTCGTAATAAAAAAAGGCAGCGCAGAGCCAGAAACTGCAAGTTTTTGTACGAAACCGAGCATAAGCTATCGTTTGAGACTAAAATCTAGCCCCAAATTCCTGAAAATATATCAGCATATCACACCTGAAATATGAGAAAATCGATATTTCAAACTTATTTTTTCGCAGAACATAAGTAAACGTAGAGCGCGGAACTCCGCGGTTTTGGACGAAACCAAGCTTAAGCTATCATTTGAGACCAATAACAAGCCAATAAGTCCTGAAAATATATCAGCATATCACACCTGAAATTTGAGAAAACTTAAATTTTCAGAATAAAAATTTTTTGGTAATAAAAAAGGCAGCACAGAGACGGGAACTTCGCGGTTTTCGATGAAGCCAAGCATGTGCTATCATTTGAGACCAATAACGAGCCAAGAACTCCTGAAAATATATCAGCATATCACACCTAAAGTTTGAGAAATTCGAAATTTCCGAGTTAATTTTTTTCGTTACAAAAAGGCAGCACAGAGGCGGGAACTATGCGGTTTTGAACTAATCTAAGCATGAGCTATCATTTAAGACTAAAAACAAGCCATAAACTCCTGAAAATATATCAGCATATCACACCTGAAATTTAAGAAAATTGAAATTTTCAGAATAAAATTTTTACGTAATAAAAAAGGCAGCACAGAGAAAACAACTTCGCGGTTTTCGACGAAACCAAGATTGTCCTATCATTTGAGACCAATAACAAGCTAAGAACTCCTGAAAATATATCAGCATATCACTCCTAAAGTTTGAGAAAATCGAAATTTCAGAGTTAATTTTTTTCGTTACAAAAAAGGCAGCACAGAGGCGGGAACTCCGCGGTTTGGAACTAATCTAAGCATGAGCTATCATTTAAGACTAGAAAGAAGCCATAAACTCCTGAAAATATATCAGCATATCACACCTGAAATTTAAGAAAATTGAAATTTTCAAAATAAAATTTTTTCGTAATAAAAAAGGCAGCACAGAGACGGGAACTCCGCGGTTTTGGACGAAACCAAGCTTGAGCTATCATTTAAGACCAATGACAAGCCAAGAACTCCTGAAAATATCTCAGCATATCACACCTGAAGTTTGAGAAAATTGAAATTTTTAGAGTAAATTTTTTTCGTAATAAAAAAGGCAGCACCGAGATGTGAACTCCGAGTTTTCGCACTAAGCTAAGCATGAGCTATCATTTAAGACCAAAAATAAGCCTAGAACTCTTGAAAATATATCAGCATATTACACCTGTAGTTTGAGAAAATCTAAATTTCAGAGTAAATTTTTTCGTAATAAAAAAGGCAGCGCAGAGCCTGGAACTGCATGGTTTTGTACGTATCCGAGCATTAGCTATCGTTTAAGACCAAAAAGAAGCCTAGAACTCCTGAAAATATATCAGCATATCACACCTGAAATTTGAGAAAATCTAAATTACAGATTAATTTTTTTCGTAATAAAAAAAGGCAGCGCAGAGCCAGAAACTGCAAGTTTTTGTACGTAACCGAGCATAAGCTATCGTTTGAGACTAAAAACAAGCCCCAAATTCCTGAAAATATATTAGCATATCACATCTTAAATTTGAGAAAATCGAAATTTCAGACTTATTTTTTTCATAGAACATAAGTACACTCGGAGCCAGGAACTACGCGGTTTTGTACGTAACCAAGCATGAGCTATCGTTTGAGACCAAAAGCAAGCCTAGAACTCCTGAAAATATATCAGCATATCACACCTGAAATATGAGAAAATCGATATTTCAAACTTATTTTTTCGCAGAACATAAGTAAACGTAGAGCGCGGAACTCCGCGGAGTTGGACGAAACCAAGCTTAAGCTATCATTTGAGACCAATAACAAGCCAATAACTCCTGAAAATATATCAGCATATCACACCTGAAATTTGAGAAAACTTAAATTTTCAGAATAAAAATTTTTTGGTAATAAAAAAGGCAGCACAGAGACGGGAACTTCGCGGTTTACGATGAAGCCAAGCATGTGCTATCATTTGATACCAATAACAAGCTAAGAACTCCTGAAAATATATCAGCATATCACTCCTAAAATTTGAGAAAATCGAAATTTCAGAGTTAATTTTTTTCGTTACAAAAAAGGCAGCACAGAGGCGGGTACTCCGCGGTTTGGAACTAATCTAAGCATGAGCTATCATTTAAGACTAAAAACAAGCCATAAACTCCTGAAAATATAACAGCATATCACACCTGAAATTTAAGAAAATTGAAATTTTCAGAATAAAATTTTTTCGTAATAAAAAAGGCAGCACAGAGACGGGACCTCCGCGGTTTTCGACGAAACCAAGCTTGTGCTATCATTTGAGACCAATCACAAAACAAGAACTCCTGTTAATATATCAGCATACCACACCTAAAGATTGAGAAAATCGAAATTTCAGAGTTAATTTTTTTCGTTACAAAAAAGGCTGCACAGAGACGGGAACTTGAACTAATCTAAATATGATCTATCATTTAAGTTTAAAAAAAATCCTAGAACTCCTGAAAATATCTCAGCATATCACACCTGAAGTTAGAGAAAATTGAAATTTTTAGAGTAAATTTTTTTCGTAATAAAAAAGGCAGCACCGAGATGTGAACTCCGAGTTTTCGCACTAAGCTAAGCATGAGCTATCATTTAAGACCAAAAATAAGCCTAGAACTCTTGAAAATATATCAGAATATCACACCTGTAGTTTGAGAAATTCTAAATTTCAGAGTAAATTTTTTCGTAATAAAAAAGGCAGCGCAGAGCCTGGAACTGCGTGGTTCTGTACGTAGCCGAGCATTAGCTATCGTTTAAGACCAAAAACAAGCCTAGAACTCCTGAAAATATATCAGCATATCACACCTGAAATTTGAGAAAATCTAAATTACAGAGTAATTTTTTTCGTAATAAAAAAAGGCAGCGCAGAGCCAGAAACTGCAAGTTTTTGTACGTAACTGAGCATAAGCTATCGTTTCAGACTAAAACCAAGCCCCAAATTCCTGAAAATATATCAGCATATCACATCTTAAATTTGAGAAAATCGAAATTTCAGACTTATTTTTTTCATAGAACATAAGTACACTCAGAGCCAGGAACTACGCGGTTTTGTACGTAACCAAGCATGAGCTATCGTTTGAGACCCAAAGCAAGCCTAGAACTCCTGAAAATATATCAGCATATCACACCTGAAATATGAGAAAATCGATATTTCAAACTTATTTTTTCGCAGAACATAAGTAAACGTAGAGCGCGGAACTCCGCGGTTTTGGACGAAACCAAACTTAAGCTATCATTTGAGACCAATAACAAGCCAATAACTCCTGAAAATATATCAGCATATCACACCTGAAATTTGAGAAAACTTAAATTTTCAGAATAAAAATTTTTCGTAATAAAAAAGGCAGCACAGAGACGGGAACTCCGCGGTTTTGGACGAAACCAAGCTTGAGCTATCATTTGAGACCAATGACAAGCCAAGAACTCCTGAAAATATGTCAGCATATCACACCTGATGTTTGAGAAAACTTAAATTTTCAGAATAAAAATTGTTTGGTAATAAAAAAGGTAGCACAGAGACGGGAACTTCGCGGTTTTCGACGAAACCAAGCTTGTGCTATCATTTGAGACCAATCACAAAACAAGAACTCCTGTTAATATATCAGCATACCACACCTAAATATTGAGAAAATCGAAATTTCAGAGTTAATTTTTTTCGTTACAAAAAAGGCTGCACAGAGACGGGAACTTGAACTAATCTAAATATGATCTATCATTTAAGTTTAAAAAAAATCCTAGAACTCCTGAAAATATCTCAGCATATCACACCTGAAATTTGAGAAAATTGAAATTTTTAGAGTAAATTTTTTCGTAATAAAAAAGGCAGCACCGATGTGTGAACTCCGAGTTTTCGCACTAAGCTAAGCATGAGCTATCATTTAAGACCAAAAATAAGCCTAGAACTCTTGAAACTATATCAGCATATCACACCTGTAGTTTGAGAAAATCTAAATTTCAGAGTAAATTTTTTCGTAATAAAAAAGGCAGCGCAGAGCCTGGAACTGCGTGGTTTTGTTCGTAACCGAGCATTAGCTATCGTTTAAGACCAAAAACAAGCCTAGAACTCCTGAAAATATATCAGCATATCACACCTGAAATTTGAGAAAATCTATATTACAGAATAATTTTTTTCGTAATAAAAAAAGGCAGCGCAGAGCCAGAACCTGCAAGTTTTTGTACGTAACCGAGCATAAGCTATCGTTTGAGACTAAAAACAAGCCCCAAATTCCTGAAAATATATCAGCATATCACATCTTAAATTTGAGAAAATCGAAATTTCAGACTTATTTTTTTCATAGAACATAAGTACACTCAGAGCCAGGAACTACGCGGTTTTGTACGTAACCAAGCATGAGCTATCGTTTGAGACCAAAAGCAAGCCTAGAACTCCTGAAAATATATCAGCATATCACACCTGAAATATGAGAAAATCGATATTTCAAACTTATTTTTTCGCAGAACATAAGTAAACGTAGAGCGCGGAACTCCGCGGTTTTGGACGAAACCAAGCTTAAGCTATCATTTGAGACCAATAACAAGCCAATAAGTCCTGAAAATATATCAGCATATCACACCTGAAATTTGAGAAAACTTAAATTTTCAGAATAAAAATTTTTTGGTAATCAAAAAGGCAGCACAGAGACGGGAACTTCGCGGTTTTCGATGAAGCCAAGCATGTGCTATCATTTGAGACCAATAACAAGCCAAGAACTCCTGAAAATATATCAGCATATCACACCTAAAGTTTGAGAAATTCGAAATTTCCGAGTTAATTTTTTTCGTTACAAAAAGGCAGCACAGAGGCGGGAACTATGCGGTTTTGAACTAATCTAAGCATGAGCTATCATTTAAGACTAAAAACAAGCCATAAACTCCTGAAAATATATCAGCATATCACACCTGAAATTTAAGAAAATTGAAATTTTCAGAATAAAATTTTTACGTAATAAAAAAGGCAGCACAGAGAAAATAACTTCGCGGTTTTCGACGAAACCAAGATTGTCCTATCATTTGAGACCAATAACAAGCTAAGAACTCCTGAAAATATATCAGCATATCACTCCTAAAGTTTGAGAAAATCGAAATTTCAGAGTTAATTTTTTTCGTTACAAAAAAGGCAGCACAGAGGCGGGAACTCCGCGGTTTGGAACTAATCTAAGCATGAGCTATCATTTAAGACTAGAAAGAAGCCATAAACTCCTGAAAATATATCAGCATATCACACCTGAAATTTAAGAAAATTGAAATTTTCAGAATAAAATTTTTTCGTAATAAAAAAGGCAGCACAGAGACGGGAACTCCGCGGTTTTGGACGAAACCAAGCTTGAGCTATCATTGGAGACCAATGACAAGCCAAGAACTCCTGAAAATATCTCAGCATATCACACCTGAAGTTTGAGAAAATTGAAATTTTTAGAGTAAATTTTTTTCGTAATAAAAAAGGCAGCACCGAGATGTGAACTCCGAGTTTTCGCACTAAGCTAAGCATGAGCTATCATTTAAGACCAAAAATAAGCCTAGAACTCTTGAAAATATATCAGCATATTACACCTGTAGTTTGAGAAAATCTAAATTTCAGAGTAAATTTTTTCGTAATAAAAAAGGCAGCGCAGAGCCTGGAACTGCATGGTTTTGTACGTAACCGAGCATTAGCTATCGTTTAAGACCAAAAAGAAGCCTAGAACTCCTGAAAATATATCAGCATATCACACCTGAAATTTGAGAAAATCTAAATTACAGAGTAATTTTTTTCGTAATAAAAAAAGGCAGCGCAGAGCCAGAAACTGCAAGTTTTTGTACGTAACCGAGCATAAGCTATCGTTTGAGACTAAAACAAGCCCCAAATTCCTGAAAATATATCAGCATATCACATCTTAAATTTGAGAAAATCGAAATTTCAGACTTATTTTTTTCATAGAACATAAGTACACTCGGAGCCAGGAACTACGCGGTTTTGTACGTAACCAAGCATGAGCTATCGTTTGAGACCAAAAGCAAGCCTAGAACTCCTGAAAATATATCAGCATATCACACCTGAAATATGAGAAAATCGATATTTCAAACTTATTTTTTCGCAGAACATAAGTAAACGTAGAGCGCGGAACTCCGCGGTTTTGGACGAAACCAAGCTTAAGCTATCATTTGAGACCAATAACAAGCCAATAACTCCTGAAAATATATCAGCATATCACACCTGAAATTTGAGAAAACTTAAATTTTCAGAATAAAAATTTTTTGGTAATAAAAAAGGCAGCACAGAGACGGGAACTTCGCGGTTTTCGATGAAGCCAAGCATGTGCTATCATTTGATACCAATAACAAGCTAAGAACTCCTGAAAATATATCAGCATATCACTCCTAAAATTTGAGAAAATCGAAATTTCAGAGTTAATTTTTTTCGTTACAATAAAGGCAGCACAGAGGCGGGTACTCCGCGGTTTGGAACTAATCTAAGCATGAGCTATCATTTAAGACTAAAAACAAGCCATAAACTCCTGAAAATATATCAGCATATCACACCTGAAATTTAAGAAAATTGAAATTTTCAGAATAAAATTTTTTCGTAATAAAAAAGGCAGCACAGAGACGGGACCTCCGCGGTTTTCGACGAAACCAAGCTTGTGCTATCATTTGAGACCAATCACAAAACAAGAACTCCTGTTAATATATCAGCATACCACACCTAAAGATTGAGAAAATCGAAATTTAAGAGTTAATTTTTTTCGTTACAAAAAAGGCTGCACAGAGACGGGAACTTAATTTAATCTAAATATGATCTATCATTTAAGTTTAAAAAAAATCCTAGAACTCCTGAAAATATCTCAGCATATCACACCTGAAGTTTGAGAAAATTGAAATTTTTAGAGTAAATTTTTTTCGTTATAAAAAAGGCAGCACCGAGATGTGAACTCCGAGTTTTCGCACTAAGCTAAGCATGAGCTATCATTTAAGACCAAAAATAAGCCTAGAACTCTTGAAAATATATCAGAATATCACACCTGTAGTTTGAGAAATTCTAAATTTCAGAGTAAATTTTTTCGTAATAAAAAAGGCAGCGCAGAGCCTGGAACTGCGTGGTTCTGTACGAAGCCGAGCATTAGCTATCGTTTAAGACCAAAAACAAGCCTAGAACTCCTGAAAATATATCAGCATATCACACCTGAAATTTGAGAAAATCTAAATTACAGAGTAATTTTTTTCGTAATAAAAAAAGGCAGCGCAGAGCCAGAAACTGCAAGTTTTTGTACGTAACTGAGCATAAGCTATCGTTTCAGACTGAAACCAAGCCCCAAATTCCTGAAAATATATCAGCATATCACATCTTAAATTTGAGAAAATCGAAATTTCAGACTTATTTTTTTCATAGAACAAAAGTACACTCAGAGCCAGGAACTACGCGGTTTTGTACGTAACCAAGCATGAGCTATCGTTTGAGACCAAAAGCAAGCCTAGAACTCCTGAAAATATATCAGCATATCACACCTGAAATATGAGAAAATCGATATTTCAAACTTATTTTTTCGCAGAACATAAGTAAACGTAGAGCGTGGAACTCCGCGGTTTTGGACGAAACCAAGCTTAATCTATCATTTGAGACCAATAACAAGCCAATAACTCCTGAAAATATATCAGCATATCACACCTGAAATTTGAGAAAACTTAAATTTTCAGAATAAAAATTTTTCGTAATAAAAAAGGCAGCACAGAGACGGGAACTCCGCGGTTTTGGACGAAACCAAGCTTGAGCTATCATTTGAGACCAATGACAAGCCAAGAACTCCTGAAAATATATCAGCATATCACACCTGATATTTGAGAAAACTTAAATTTTCAGATTAAAAATTGTTTGGTAATAAAAAAGGTAGCACAGAGACGGGAACTTCGCGGTTTTCGACGAAACCAAGCTTGTGCTATCATTTGAGACCAATCACAAAACAAGAACTCCTGTTAATATATCAGCATACCACACCTAAATATTGAGAAAATCGAAATTTCAGAGTTAATTTTTTTCGTTACAAAAAAGGCTGCACAGAGACGGGAACTTGAACTAATCTAAATATGATCTATCATTTAAGTTTAAAAAAAATCCTAGAACTCCTGAAAATATCTCAGCATATCACACCTGAAATTTGAGAAAATTGAAATTTTTAGAGTAAATTTTTTTCGTAATAAAAAAGGCAGCACCGAGATGTGAACTCCGAGTTTTCGCACTAAGCTAAGCATGAGCTATCATTTAAGACCAAAAATAAGCCTAGAACTCTTGAAAATATATCAGCATATTACACCTGTAGTTTGAGAAAATCTAAATTTCAGAGTAAATTTTTTCGTAATAAAAAAGGCAGCGCAGAGCCTGGAACTGCGTGGTTTTGTTCGTAACCGAGCATTAGCTATCGTTTAAGACCAAAAACAAGCCTAGAACTCCTGAAAATATATCAGCATATCACACCTGAAATTTGAGAAAATCTATATTACAGAATAATTTTTTTCGTAATACAAAAAGGCAGCGCAGAGCCAGAACCTGCAAGTTTTTGTACGTAACCGAGCATAAGCTATCGTTTGAGACTAAAAACAAGCCCCAAATTCCTGAAAATATATCAGCATATCACATCTTAAATTTGAGAAAATCGAAATTTCAGACTTATTTTTTTCATAGAACATAAGTACACTCAGAGCCAGGAACTACGCGGTTTTGTACGTAACCAAGCATGAGCTATCGTTTGAGACCAAAAGCAAGCCTAGAACTCCTGAAAATATATCAGCATATCACACCTGAAATATGAGAAAATCGATATTTCAAACTTATTTTTTCGCAGAACATAAGTAAACGTAGAGCGCGGAACTCCGCGGTTTTGGACGAAACCAAGCTTAAGCTATCATTTGAGACCAATAACAAGCCAATAACTCCTGAAAATATATCAGCATATCACACCTGAAATTTGAGAAAACTTAAATTTTCAGAATAAAAATTTTTTGGTAATAAAAAAGGCAGCACAGAGACGGGAACTTCGCGGTTTTGGACGAAACCAAGCTTGAGCTATCATTTGAGACCAATGACAAGCCAAGAACTCCTGAAAATATATCAGCATATCACACCTGAAATTTGAGAAAACTTAAATTTTCAGAATAAAAATTATTTGGTAATAAAAAAGGTAGCACAGAGACGGGAACTTCGCGGTTTTCGACGAAACCAAGCTTGTGCTATCATTTGAGACCAATCACAAAACAAGAACTCCTGTTAATATATCAGCATACCACACCTAAATATTGAGAAAATCGAAATTTCAGAGTTAATTTTTTTCGTTACAAAAAAGGCTGCACAGAGACGGGAACTTGAACTAATCTAAATATGATCTATCATTTAAGTTTAAAAAAAATACTAGAACTCCTGAAAATATCTCAGCATATCACACCTGAAGTTTGAGAAAATTGAAATTTTTAGAGTAAATTTTTTTCGTAATAAAAAAGGCAGCACCGAGATGTGAACTCCGGGTTTTTGCACTAAGCTAAGCATGAGCTATCATTTAAGACCAAAAATAAGCCTAGAACTCTTGAAAATATATCAGCATATCACACCTGTAGTTTGAGAAATTCTAAATTTCAGAGTAAATTTTTTCGTAATAAAAAAGGCAGCACCGAGATGTGAACTCCGAGTTTTCGCACTAAGCTAAGCATGAGCTATCATTTAAGACCAAAAATAAGCCTAGAACTCTTGAAAATATATCAGCATATCACACCTGTAGTTTGAGAAATTCTAAATTTCAGAGTAAATTTTTTCGTAATAAAAAAGGCAGCGCAGAGCCTGGAACTGCGTAGTTTTGTACGTAGCCGAGCATTAGCTATCGTTTAAGACCAAAAGCAAGCCTAGAACTCCTGAAAATATATCAGCATATCACACCTGAAATTTGAGAAAATCTAAATTACAGAGTAATTTTTTTCGTAATAAAAAAAGGCAGCGCAGAGCCAGAAACTGCAAGTTTTTGTACGAAACCGAGCATAAGCTATCGTTTGAGACTAAAAACTAGCCCCAAATTCCTGAAAATATATCAGCATATCACATCTTAAATTTGAGAAAATCGAAATTTCAGACTTATTTTTTTCATAGAACATAAGTACACTCAGAGCCAGGAACTACGCGGTTTTGTACGTAACCAAGCATGAGCTATCGTTTGAGACCAAAAGCAAGCCTAGAACTCCTGAAAATATATCAGCATATCACACCTGAAATATGAGAAAATCAATATTTCAAACTTATTTTTTCGCAGAACACAAGTAAACGTAGAGCGCGGAACTCCGCGGTTTTGGACGAAACCAAGCTTAAGCTATCATTTGAGACCAATAACAAGCCAATAAGTCCTGAAAATATATCAGCATATCACACCTGAAATTTGAGAAAACTTAAATTTTCAGAATAAAAATATTTTGGTAATAAAAAAGGCAGCACAGAGACGGGAACTTCGCGGTTTTCGATGAAGCCAAGCATGTGCTATCATTTGAGACCAATAACAAGCCAAGAACTCCTGAAAATATATCAGCATATCACACCTAAAATTTGAGAAATTCGAAATTTCCGAGTTAATTTTTTTCGTTACAAAAAGGCAGCACAGAGGCGGGAACTATGCGGTTTGGAACTAATCTAAGCATGAGCTATCATTTAAGACTAAAAACAAGCCATAAACTCCTGAAAATATATCAGCATATCACACCTGAAATTTAAGAAAATTGAAATTTTCAGAATAAAATTTTTTCGTAATAAAAAAGGCAGCACAGAGACGGGACCTCCGCGGTTTTGGACGAAACCAAGCTTGAGCTATCATTTGAGACCAATGACAAGCCAAGAACTCCTGAAAATATATCAGCATATCACACCTGAAATTTGAGAAAACTTAAATTTTCAGAATAAAAATTTTTCGTAATAAAAAAGGCAGCACAGAGACGGGAACTCCGCGGTTTTGGACGAAACCAAGATTGTCCTATCATTTGAGACCAATAACAAGCTAAGAACTCCTGAAAATATATCAGCATATCACACCTGAAATTTGAGAAAACTTAAATTTTCAGAATAAAAATTTTTCGTAATAAAAAAGGCAGCACAGAGACGGGAACTCCGCGGTTTTGGACGAAACCAAGCTTGAGCTATCATTTGAGACCAATGACAAGCCAAGAACTCCTGAAAATATATCAGCATATCACACCTGATGTTTGAGAAAACTTAAATTTTCAGAATAAAAATTGTTTGGTAATAAAAAAGGTAGCACAGAGACGGGAACTTCGCGGTTTTCGACGAAACCAAGCTTGTGCTATCATTTGAGACCAATCACAAAACAAGAACTCCTGTTAATATATCAGCATACCACACCTAAAGATTGAGAAAATCGAAATTTCAGAGTTAATTTTTTTCGTTACAAAAAAGGCTGCACAGAGACGGGAACTTGAACTAATCTAAATATGATCTATCATTTAAGTTTAAAAAAAATCCTAGAACTCCTGAAAATATCTCAGCATATCACACCTGAAGTTTGAGAAAATTGAAATTTTTAGAGTAAATTTTTTTCGTAATAAAAAAGGCAGCACCGAGATGTGAACTCCGAGTTTTCGCACTAAGCTAAGCATGAGCTATCATTTAAGACCAAAAATAAGCCTAGAACTCTTGAAACTATATCAGCATATCACACCTGTAGTTTGAGAAAATCTAAATTTCAGAGTAAATTTTTTCGTAATAAAAAAGGCAGCGCAGAGCCTGGAACTGCGTGGTTTTGTACGTAACCGAGCATTAGCTATCGTTTAAGACCAAAAACAAGCCTAGAACTCCTGAAAATATATCAGCATATCACACCTGAAATTTGAGAAAATCTATATTACAGAATAATTTTTTTCGTAATAAAAAAAGGCAGCGCAGAGCCAGAACCTGCAAGTTTTTGTACGTAACCGAGCATAAGCTATCGTTTGAGACTAAAAATAAGCCCCAAATTCCTGAAAATATATCAGCATATCACATCTTAAATTTGAGAAAATCGAAATTTCAGACTTATTTTTTTCATAGAACATAAGTACACTCAGAGCCAGGAACTACGCGGTTTTGTACGTAACCAAGCATGAGCTATCGTTTGAGACCAAAAGCAAGCCTAGAACTCCTGAAAATATATCAGCATATCACACCTGAAATATGAGAAAATCGATATTTCAAACTTATTTTTTCGCAGAACATAAGTAAACGTAGAGCGCGGAACTCCGCGGTTTTGGACGAAACCAAGCTTAAGCTATCATTTGAGACCAATAACAAGCCAATAACTCCTGAAAATATATCAGCATATCACACCTGAAATTTGAGAAAACTTAAATTTTCAGAATAAAAATTTTTTGGTAATAAAAAAGGCAGCACAGAGACGGGAACTTCGCGGTTTTGGACGAAACCAAGCTTGAGCTATCATTTGAGACCAATGACAAGCCAAGAACTCCTGAAAATATATCAGCATATCACACCTGAAATTTGAGAAAACTTAAATTTTCAGAATAAAAATTGTTTGGTAATAAAAAAGGTAGCACAGAGACGGGAACTTCGCGGTTTTCGACGAAACCAAGCTTGTGCTATCATTTGAGACCAATCACAAAACAAGAACTCCTGTTAATATATCAGCATACCACACCTAAATATTGAGAAAATCGAAATTTCAGAGTTAATTTTTTTCGTTACAAAAAAGGCTGCACAGAGACGGGAACTTGAACTAATCTAAATATGATCTATCATTTAAGTTTAAAAAAAATACTAGAACTCCTGAAAATATCTCAGCATATCACACCTGAAGTTTGAGAAATTCGAAATTTCCGAGTTAATTTTTTTCGTTACAAAAAGGCAGCACAGAGGCGGAAACTATGCGGTTTTGAACTAATCTAAGCATGAGCTATCATTTAAGACTAAAAACAAGCCATAAACTCCTGAAAATATATCAGCATATCACACCTGAAATTTAAGAAAATTGAAATTTTCAGAATAAAATTTTTACGTAATAAAAAAGGCAGCACAGAGAAAACTACTTCGCGGTTTTCGACGAAACCAAGATTGTCCTATCATTTGAGACCAATAACAAGCTAAGAACTCCTGAAAATATATCAGCATATCACTCCTAAAGTTTGAGAAAATCGAAATTTCAGAGTTAATTTTTTTCGTTACAAAAAAGGCAGCACAGAGGCGGGAACTCCGCGGTTTGGAACTAATCTAAGCATGAGCTATCATTTAAGACTAGAAAGAAGCCATAAACTCCTGAAAATATATCAGCATATCACACCTGAAATTTAAGAAAATTGAAATTTTCAGAATAAAATTTTTTCGTAATAAAAAAGGCAGCACAGAGACGGGAACTCCGCGGTTTTGGACGAAACCAAGCTTGTGCTATCATTTAAGACCAATGACAAGCCAAGAACTCCTGAAAATATCTCAGCATATCACACCTGAAGTTTGAGAAAATTGAAATTTTTAGAGTAAATTTTTTTCGTAATAAAAAAGGCAGCACCGAGATGTGAACTCCGAGTTTTCGCACTAAGCTAAGCATGAGCTATCATTTAAGACCAAAAATAAGCCTAGAACTCTTGAAAATATATCAGCATATTACACCTGTAGTTTGAGAAATTCTAAATTTCAGAGTAAATTTTTTCGTAATAAAAAAGGCAGCGCAGAGCCTGGAACTGCATGGTTTTGTACGTATCCGAGCATTAGCTATCGTTTAAGACCAAAAAGAAGCCTAGAACTCCTGAAAATATATCAGCATATCACACCTGAAATTTGAGAGAATCTAAATTACAGAGTAATTTTTTTCGTAATAAAAAAAGGCAGCGCAGAGCCAGAAACTGCAAGTTTTTGTACGAAACCGAGCATAAGCTATCGTTTGAGACTAAAATCTAGCCCCAAATTCCTGAAAATATATCAGCATATCACACCTGAAATATGAGAAAATCGATATTTCAAACTTATTTTTTCGCAGAACATAAGTAAACGTAGAGCGCGGAACTCCCCGGTTTTGGACGAAACCAAGCTTAAGCTATCATTTGAGACCAATAACAAGCCAATAAGTCCTGAAAATATATCAGCATATCACACCTGAAATTTGAGAAAACTTAAATTTTCAGAATAAAAATTTTTTGGTAATAAAAAAGGCAGCACAGAGACGGGAACTTCGCGGTTTTCGATGAAGCCAAGCATGTGCTATCATTTGAGACCAATAACGAGCCAAGAACTCCTGAAAATATATCAGCATATCACACCTAAAGTTTGAGAAATTCGAAATTTCCGAGTTAATTTTTTTCGTTACAAAAAGGCAGCACAGAGGCGGGAACTATGCGGTTTTGAACTAATCTAAGCATGAGCTATCATTTAAGACTAAAAACAAGCCAAGAACTCCTGAAAATATATCAGCATATCACACCTGAAATTTAAGAAAATTGAAATTTTCAGAATAAAATTTTTACGTAATAAAAAAGGCAGCACAGAGAAAACTACTTCGCGGTTTTCGACGAAACCAAGATTGTCCTATCATTTGAGACCAATAACAAGCTAAGAACTCCTGAAAATATATCAGCATATCACTCCTAAAGTTTGAGAAAATCGAAATTTCAGAGTTAATTTTTTTCGTTATAAAAAAGGCAGCACAGAGGCGGGAACTCCGCGGTTTGGAACTAATCTAAGCATGAGCTATCATTTAAGACTAGAAAGAAGCCATAAACTCCTGAAAATATATCAGCATATCACACCTGAAATTTAAGAAAATTGAAATTTTCAGAATAAAATTTTTTCGTAATAAAAAAGGCAGCACAGAGACGGTAACTCCGCGGTTTTGGACGAAACCAAGCTTGTGCTATCATTTAAGACCAATGACAAGCCAAGAACTCCTGAAAATATCTCAGCATATCACACCTGAAGTTTGAGAAAATTGAAATTTTTAGAGTAAATTTTTTTCGTAATAAAAAAGGCAGCACCGAGATGTGAACTCCGAGTTTTCGCACTAAGCTAAGCATGAGCTATCATTTAAGACCAAAAATAAGCCTAGAACTCTTGAAACTATATCAGCATATCACACCTGTAGTTTGAGAAAATCTAAATTTCAGAGTAAATTTTTTCGTAATAAAAAAGGCAGCGCAGAGCCTGGAACTGCGTGGTTTTGTACGTAACCGAGCATTAGCTATCGTTTAAGACCAAAAACAAGCCTAGAACTCCTGAAAATATATCAGCATATCACACCTGAAATTTGAGAAAATCTATATTACAGAATAATTTTTTTCGTAATAAAAAAAGGCAGCGCAGAGCCAGAACCTGCAAGTTTTTGTACGTAACCGAGCATAAGCTATCGTTTGAGACTAAAAATAAGCCCCAAATTCCTGAAAATATATCAGCATATCACATCTTAAATTTGAGAAAATCGAAATTTCAGACTTATTTTTTTCATAGAACATAAGTACACTCAGAGCCAGGAACTACGCGGTTTTGTACGTAACCAAGCATGAGCTATCGTTTGAGACCAAAAGCAAGCCTAGAACTCCTGAAAATATATCAGCATATCACACCTGAAATATGAGAAAATCGATATTTCAAACTTATTTTTTCGCAGAACATAAGTAAACGTAGAGCGCGGAACTCCGCGGTTTTGGACGAAACCAAGCTTAAGCTATCATTTGAGACCAATAACAAGCCAATAACTCCTGAAAATATATCAGCATATCACACCTGAAATTTGAGAAAACTTAAATTTTCAGAATAAAAATTTTTTGGTAATAAAAAAGGCAGCACAGAGACGGGAACTTCGCGGTTTTGGACGAAACCAAGCTTGAGCTATCATTTGAGACCAATGACAAGCCAAGAACTCCTGAAAATATATCAGCATATCACACCTGAAATTTGAGAAAACTTAAATTTTCAGAATAAAAATTGTTTGGTAATAAAAAAGGTAGCACAGAGACGGGAACTTCGCGGTTTTCGACGAAACCAAGCTTGTGCTATCATTTGAGACCAATCACAAAACAAGAACTCCTGTTAATATATCAGCATACCACACCTAAATATTGAGAAAATCGAAATTTCAGAGTTAATTTTTTTCGTTACAAAAAAGGCTGCACAGAGACGGGAACTTGAACTAATCTAAATATGATCTATCATTTAAGTTTAAAAAAAATACTAGAACTCCTGAAAATATCTCAGCATATCACACCTGAAGTTTGAGAAATTCGAAATTTCCGAGTTAATTTTTTTCGTTACAAAAAGGCAGCACAGAGGCGGAAACTATGCGGTTTTGAACTAATCTAAGCATGAGCTATCATTTAAGACTAAAAACAAGCCATAAACTCCTGAAAATATATCAGCATATCACACCTGAAATTTAAGAAAATTGAAATTTTCAGAATAAAATTTTTACGTAATAAAAAAGGCAGCACAGAGAAAACTACTTCGCGGTTTTCGACGAAACCAAGATTGTCCTATCATTTGAGACCAATAACAAGCTAAGAACTCCTGAAAATATATCAGCATATCACTCCTAAAGTTTGAGAAAATCGAAATTTCAGAGTTAATTTTTTTCGTTACAAAAAAGGCAGCACAGAGGCGGGAACTCCGCGGTTTGGAACTAATCTAAGCATGAGCTATCATTTAAGACTAGAAAGAAGCCATAAACTCCTGAAAATATATCAGCATATCACACCTGAAATTTAAGAAAATTGAAATTTTCAGAATAAAATTTTTTCGTAATAAAAAAGGCAGCACAGAGACGGGAACTCCGCGGTTTTGGACGAAACCAAGCTTGTGCTATCATTTAAGACCAATGACAAGCCAAGAACTCCTGAAAATATCTCAGCATATCACACCTGAAGTTTGAGAAAATTGAAATTTTTAGAGTAAATTTTTTTCGTAATAAAAAAGGCAGCACCGAGATGTGAACTCCGAGTTTTCGCACTAAGCTAAGCATGAGCTATCATTTAAGACCAAAAATAAGCCTAGAACTCTTGAAAATATATCAGCATATTACACCTGTAGTTTGAGAAATTCTAAATTTCAGAGTAAATTTTTTCGTAATAAAAAAGGCAGCGCAGAGCCTGGAACTGCATGGTTTTGTACGTATCCGAGCATTAGCTATCGTTTAAGACCAAAAAGAAGCCTAGAACTCCTGAAAATATATCAGCATATCACACCTGAAATTTGAGAAAATCTAAATTACAGATTAATTTTTTTCGTAATAAAAAAAGGCAGCGCAGAGCCAGAAACTGCAAGTTTTTGTACGTAACCGAGCATAAGCTATCGTTTGAGACTAAAAACAAGCCCCAAATTCCTGAAAATATATCAGCATATCACATCTTAAATTTGAGAAAATCGAAATTTCAGACTTATTTTTTTCATAGAACATAAGTACACTCGGAGCCAAGAACTACGCGGTTTTGTACGTAACCAAGCATGAGCTATCGTTTGAGACCAAAAGCAAGCCTAGAACTCCTGAAAATATATCAGCATATCACACCTGAAATATGAGAAAATCGATATTTCAAACTTATTTTTTCGCAGAACATAAGTAAACGTAGAGCGCGGAACTCCGCGGTTTTGGACGAAACCAAGCTTAAGCTATCATTTGAGACCAATAACAAGCCAATAACTCCTGAAAATATATCAGCATATCACACCTGAAATTTGAGAAAACTTAAATTTTCAGAATAAAAATTTTTTGGTAATAAAAAAGGCAGCACAGAGACGGGAACTTCGCGGTTTACGATGAAGCCAAGCATGTGCTATCATTTGATACCAATAACAAGCTAAGAACTCCTGAAAATATATCAGCATATCACTCCTAAAATTTGAGAAAATCGAAATTTCAGAGTTAATTTTTTTCGTTACAAAAAAGGCAGCACAGAGGCGGATACTCCGCGGTTTGGAACTAATCTAAGCATGAGCTATCATTTAAGACTAAAAACAAGCCATAAACTCCTGAAAATATAACAGCATATCACACCTGAAATTTAAGAAAATTGAAATTTTCAGAATAAAATTTTTTCGTAATAAAAAAGGCAGCACAGAGACGGGAACTTCGCGGTTTTGGACGAAACCAAGCTTGAGCTATCATTTGAGACCAATGACAAGCCAAGAACTCCTGAAAATATATCAGCATATCACACCTGAAATTTGAGAAAACTTAAATTTTCAGAATAAAAATTGTTTGGTAATAAAAAAGGTAGCACAGAGACGGGAACTTCGCGGTTTTCGACGAAACCAAGCTTGTGCTATCATTTGAGACCAATCACAAAACAAGAACTCCTGTTAATATATCAGCATGCCACACCTAAATATTGAGAAAATCGAACTTTCAGAGTTAATTTTTTTCGTTACAAAAAAGGCTGCACAGAGACGGGAACTTGAACTAATCTAAATATGATCTATCATTTAAGTTTAAAAAAAATACTAGAACTCCTGAAAATATCTCAGCATATCACACCTGAAGTTTGAGAAAATTGAAATTTTTAGAGTAAATTTTTTTCGTAATAAAAAAGGCAGCACCGAGATGTGAACTCCGGGTTTTTGCACTAAGCTAAGCATGAGCTATCATTTAAGACCAAAAATAAGCCTAGAACTCTTGAAAATATATCAGCATATCACACCTGTAGTTTGAGAAATTCTAAATTTCAGAGTAAATTTTTTCGTAATAAAAAAGGCAGCACCGAGATGTGAACTCCGAGTTTTCGCACTAAGCTAAGCATGAGCTATCATTTAAGACCAAAAATAAGCCTAGAACTCTTGAAAATATATCAGCATATCACACCTGTAGTTTGAGAAATTCTAAATTTCAGAGTAAATTTTTTCGTAATAAAAAAGGCAGCGCAGAGCCTGGAACTGCGTGGTTTTGTACGTAACCGAGCATTAGCTATCGTTTAAGACCAAAAACAAGCCTAGAACTCCTGAAAATATATCAGCATATCACACCTGAAATTTGAGAGAATCTAAATTACAGAGTAATTTTTTTCGTAATAAAAAAAGGCAGCGCAGAGCCAGAAACTGCAAGTTTTTGTACGAAACCGAGCATAAGCTATCGTTTGAGACTAAAATCTAGCCCCAAATTCCTGAAAATATATCAGCATATCACACCTGAAATATGAGAAAATCGATATTTCAAACTTATTTTTTCGCAGAACATAAGTAAACGTAGAGCGCGGAACTCCGCGGTTTTGGACGAAACCAAGCTTAAGCTATCATTTGAGACCAATAACAAGCCAATAAGTCCTGAAAATATATCAGCATATCACACCTGAAATTTGAGAAAACTTAAATTTTCAGAATAAAAATTTTTTGGTAATAAAAAAGGCAGCACAGAGACGGGAACTTCGCGGTTTTCGATGAAGCCAAGCATGTGCTATCATTTGAGACCAATAACGAGCCAAGAACTCCTGAAAATATATCAGCATATCACACCTAAAGTTTGAGAAATTCGAAATTTCCGAGTTAATTTTTTTCGTTACAAAAAGGCAGCACAGAGGCGGGAACTATGCGGTTTTGAACTAATCTAAGCATGAGCTATCATTTAAGACTAAAAACAAGCCATAAACTCCTGAAAATATATCAGCATATCACACCTGAAATTTAAGAAAATTGAAATTTTCAGAATAAAATTTTTACGTAATAAAAAAGGCAGCACAGAGAAAACAACTTCGCGGTTTTCGACGAAACCAAGATTGTCCTATCATTTGAGACCAATAACAAGCTAAGAACTCCTGAAAATATATCAGCATATCACTCCTAAAGTTTGAGAAAATCGAAATTTCAGAGTTAATTTTTTTCGTTACAAAAAAGGCAGCACAGAGGCGGGAACTCCGCGGTTTGGAACTAATCTAAGCATGAGCTATCATTTAAGACTAGAAAGAAGCCATAAACTCCTGAAAATATATCAGCATATCACACCTGAAATTTAAGAAAATTGAAATTTTCAAAATAAAATTTTTTCGTAATAAAAAAGGCAGCACAGAGACGGGAACTCCGCGGTTTTGGACGAAACCAAGCTTGAGCTATCATTTAAGACCAATGACAAGCCAAGAACTCCTGAAAATATCTCAGCATATCACACCTGAAGTTTGAGAAAATTGAAATTTTTAGAGTAAATTTTTTTCGTAATAAAAAAGGCAGCACCGAGATGTGAACTCCGAGTTTTCGCACTAAGCTAAGCATGAGCTATCATTTAAGACCAAAAATAAGCCTAGAACTCTTGAAAATATATCAGCATATTACACCTGTAGTTTGAGAAAATCTAAATTTCAGAGTAAATTTTTTCGTAATAAAAAAGGCAGCGCAGAGCCTGGAACTGCATGGTTTTGTACGTATCCGAGCATTAGCTATCGTTTAAGACCAAAAAGAAGCCTAGAACTCCTGAAAATATATCAGCATATCACACCTGAAATTTGAGAAAATCTAAATTACAGATTAATTTTTTTCGTAATAAAAAAAGGCAGCGCAGAGCCAGAAACTGCAAGTTTTTGTACGTAACCGAGCATAAGCTATCGTTTGAGACTAAAAACAAGCCCCAAATTCCTGAAAATATATTAGCATATCACATCTTAAATTTGAGAAAATCGAAATTTCAGACTTATTTTTTTCATAGAACATAAGTACACTCGGAGCCAGGAACTACGCGGTTTTGTACGTAACCAAGCATGAGCTATCGTTTGAGACCAAAAGCAAGCCTAGAACTCCTGAAAATATATCAGCATATCACACCTGAAATATGAGAAAATCGATATTTCAAACTTATTTTTTCGCAGAACATAAGTAAACGTAGAGCGCGGAACTCCGCGGAGTTGGACGAAACCAAGCTTAAGCTATCATTTGAGACCAATAACAAGCCAATAACTCCTGAAAATATATCAGCATATCACACCTGAAATTTGAGAAAACTTAAATTTTCAGAATAAAAATTTTTTGGTAATAAAAAAGGCAGCACAGAGACGGGAACTTCGCGGTTTACGATGAAGCCAAGCATGTGCTATCATTTGATACCAATAACAAGCTAAGAACTCCTGAAAATATATCAGCATATCACTCCTAAAATTTGAGAAAATCGAAATTTCAGAGTTAATTTTTTTCGTTACAAAAAAGGCAGCACAGAGGCGGGTACTCCGCGGTTTGGAACTAATCTAAGCATGAGCTATCATTTAAGACTAAAAACAAGCCATAAACTCCTGAAAATATAACAGCATATCACACCTGAAATTTAAGAAAATTGAAATTTTCAGAATAAAATTTTTTCGTAATAAAAAAGGCAGCACAGAGACGGGACCTCCGCGGTTTTCGACGAAACCAAGCTTGTGCTATCATTTGAGACCAATCACAAAACAAGAACTCCTGTTAATATATCAGCATACCACACCTAAAGATTGAGAAAATCGAAATTTCAGAGTTAATTTTTTTCGTTACAAAAAAGGCTGCACAGAGACGGGAACTTGAACTAATCTAAATATGATCTATCATTTAAGTTTAAAAAAAATCCTAGAACTCCTGAAAATATCTCAGCATATCACACCTGAAGTTAGAGAAAATTGAAATTTTTAGAGTAAATTTTTTTCGTAATAAAAAAGGCAGCACCGAGATGTGAACTCCGAGTTTTCGCACTAAGCTAAGCATGAGCTATCATTTAAGACCAAAAATAAGCCTAGAACTCTTGAAAATATATCAGAATATCACACCTGTAGTTTGAGAAATTCTAAATTTCAGAGTAAATTTTTTCGTAATAAAAAAGGCAGCGCAGAGCCTGGAACTGCGTGGTTCTGTACGTAGCCGAGCATTAGCTATCGTTTAAGACCAAAAACAAGCCTAGAACTCCTGAAAATATATCAGCATATCACACCTGAAATTTGAGAAAATCTAAATTACAGAGTAATTTTTTTCGTAATAAAAAAAGGCAGCGCAGAGCCAGAAACTGCAAGTTTTTGTACGTAACTGAGCATAAGCTATCGTTTCAGACTAAAACCAAGCCCCAAATTCCTGAAAATATATCAGCATATCACATCTTAAATTTGAGAAAATCGAAATTTCAGACTTATTTTTTTCATAGAACATAAGTACACTCAGAGCCAGGAACTACGCGGTTTTGTACGTAACCAAGCATGAGCTATCGTTTGAGACCCAAAGCAAGCCTAGAACTCCTGAAAATATATCAGCATATCACACCTGAAATATGAGAAAATCGATATTTCAAACTTATTTTTTCGCAGAACATAAGTAAACGTAGAGCGCGGAACTCCGCGGTTTTGGACGAAACCAAACTTAAGCTATCATTTGAGACCAATAACAAGCCAATAACTCCTGAAAATATATCAGCATATCACACCTGAAATTTGAGAAAACTTAAATTTTCAGAATAAAAATTTTTCGTAATAAAAAAGGCAGCACAGAGACGGGAACTCCGCGGTTTTGGACGAAACCAAGCTTGAGCTATCATTTGAGACCAATGACAAGCCAAGAACTCCTGAAAATATGTCAGCATATCACACCTGATGTTTGAGAAAACTTAAATTTTCAGAATAAAAATTGTTTGGTAATAAAAAAGGTAGCACAGAGACGGGAACTTCGCGGTTTTCGACGAAACCAAGCTTGTGCTATCATTTGAGACCAATCACAAAACAAGAACTCCTGTTAATATATCAGCATACCACACCTAAATATTGAGAAAATCGAAATTTCAGAGTTAATTTTTTTCGTTACAAAAAAGGCTGCACAGAGACGGGAACTTGAACTAATCTAAATATGATCTATCATTTAAGTTTAAAAAAAATCCTAGAACTCCTGAAAATATCTCAGCATATCACACCTGAAATTTGAGAAAATTGAAATTTTTAGAGTAAATTTTTTCGTAATAAAAAAGGCAGCACCGATGTGTGAACTCCGAGTTTTCGCACTAAGCTAAGCATGAGCTATCATTTAAGACCAAAAATAAGCCTAGAACTCTTGAAACTATATCAGCATATCACACCTGTAGTTTGAGAAAATCTAAATTTCAGAGTAAATTTTTTCGTAATAAAAAAGGCAGCGCAGAGCCTGGAACTGCGTGGTTTTGTTCGTAACCGAGCATTAGCTATCGTTTAAGACCAAAAACAAGCCTAGAACTCCTGAAAATATATCAGCATATCACACCTGAAATTTGAGAAAATCTATATTACAGAATAATTTTTTTCGTAATAAAAAAAGGCAGCGCAGAGCCAGAACCTGCAAGTTTTTGTACGTAACCGAGCATAAGCTATCGTTTGAGACTAAAAACAAGCCCCAAATTCCTGAAAATATATCAGCATATCACATCTTAAATTTGAGAAAATCGAAATTCCAGACTTATTTTTTTCATAGAACATAAGTACACTCAGAGCCAGGAACTACGCGGTTTTGTACGTAACCAAGCATGAGCTATCGTTTGAGACCAAAAGCAAGCCTAGAACTCCTGAAAATATATCAGCATATCACACCTGAAATATGAGAAAATCGATATTTCAAACTTATTTTTTCGCAGAACATAAGTAAACGTAGAGCGCGGAATTCCGCGGTTTTGGACGAAACCAAGCTTAAGCTATCATTTGAGACCAATAACAAGCCAATAACTCCTGAAAATAGATCAGCATATCACACCTGAAATTTGAGAAAACTTAAATTTTCAGAATAAAAATTTTTTGGTAATAAAAAAGGCAGCACAGAGACGGGAACTTCGCGGTTTTGGACGAAACCAAGCTTGAGCTATCATTTGAGACCAATGACAAGCCAAGAACTCCTGAAAATATATCAGCATATCACACCTGAAATTTGAGAAAACTTAAATTTTCAGAATAAAAATTGTTTGGTAATAAAAAAGGTAGCACAGAGACGGGAACTTCGCGGTTTTCGACGAAACCAAGCTTGTGCTATCATTTGAGACCAATCACAAAACAAGAACTCCTGTTAATATATCAGCATGCCACACCTAAATATTGAGAAAATCGAAATTTCAGAGTTAATTTTTTTCGTTACAAAAAAGGCTGCACAGAGACGGGAACTTGAACTAATCTAAATATGATCTATCATTTAAGTTTAAAAAAAATACTAGAACTCCTGAAAATATCTCAGCATATCACACCTGAAGTTTGAGAAAATTGAAATTTTTAGAGTAAATTTTTTTCGTAATAAAAAAGGCAGCACCGAGATGTGAACTCCGGGTTTTTGCACTAAGCTAAGCATGAGCTATCATTTAAGACCAAAAATAAGCCTAGAACTCTTGAAAATATATCAGCATATCACACCTGTAGTTTGAGAAATTCTAAATTTCAGAGTAAATTTTTTCGTAATAAAAAAGGCAGCACCGAGATGTGAACTCCGAGTTTTCGCACTAAGCTAAGCATGAGCTATCATTTAAGACCAAAAATAAGCCTAGAACTCTTGAAAATATATCAGCATATCACACCTGTAGTTTGAGAAATTCTAAATTTCAGAGTAAATTTTTTCGTAATAAAAAAGGCAGCGCAGAGCCTGGAACTGCGTGGTTTTGTACGTAACCGAGCATTAGCTATCGTTTAAGACCAAAAACAAGCCTAGAACTCCTGAAAATATATCAGCATATCACACCTGAAATTTGAGAGAATCTAAATTACAGAGTAATTTTTTTCGTAATAAAAAAAGGCAGCGCAGAGCCAGAAACTGCAAGTTTTTGTACGAAACCGAGCATAAGCTATCGTTTGAGACTAAAAACTAGCCCCAAATTCCTGAAAATATATCAGCATATCACACCTGAAATATGAGAAAATCGATATTTCAAACTTATTTTTTCGCAGAACATAAGTAAACGTAGAGCGCGGAACTCCGCGGTTTTGGACGAAACCAAGCTTAAGCTATCATTTGAGACCAATAACAAGCCAATAAGTCCTGAAAATATATCAGCATATCACACCTGAAATTTGAGAAAACTTAAATTTTCAGAATAAAAATTTTTTGGTAATAAAAAAGGCAGCACAGAGACGGGAACTTCGCGGTTTTCGATGAAGCCAAGCATGTGCTATCATTTGAGACCAATAACGAGCCAAGAACTCCTGAAAATATATCAGCATATCACACCTAAAGTTTGAGAAATTCGAAATTTCCGAGTTAATTTTTTTCGTTACAAAAAGGCAGCACAGAGGCGGGAACTATGCGGTTTTGAACTAATCTAAGCATGAGCTATCATTTAAGACTAAAAACAAGCCATAAACTCCTGAAAATATATCAGCATATCACACCTGAAATTTAAGAAAATTGAAATTTTCAGAATAAAATTTTTACGTAATAAAAAAGGCAGCACAGAGAAAACAACTTCGCGGTTTTCGACGAAACCAAGATTGTCCTATCATTTGAGACCAATAACAAGCTAAGAACTCCTGAAAATATATCAGCATATCACTCCTAAAGTTTGAGAAAATCGAAATTTCAGAGTTAATTTTTTTCGTTACAAAAAAGGCAGCACAGAGGCGGGAACTCCGCGGTTTGGAACTAATCTAAGCATGAGCTATCATTTAAGACTAGAAAGAAGCCATAAACTCCTGAAAATATATCAGCATATCACACCTGAAATTTAAGAAAATTGAAATTTTCAGAATAAAATTTTTTCGTAATAAAAAAGGCAGCACAGAGACGGGAACTCCGCGGTTTTGGACGAAACCAAGCTTGAGCTATCATTTAAGACCAATGACAAGCCAAGAACTCCTGAAAATATCTCAGCATATCACACCTGAAGTTTGAGAAAATTGAAATTTTTAGAGTAAATTTTTTTCGTAATAAAAAAGGCAGCACCGAGATGTGAACTCCGAGTTTTCGCACTAAGCTAAGCATGAGCTATCATTTAAGACCAAAAATAAGCCTAGAACTCTTGAAAATATATCAGCATATTACACCTGTAGTTTGAGAAAATCTAAATTTCAGAGTAAATTTTTTCGTAATAAAAAAGGCAGCGCAGAGCCTGGAACTGCATGGTTTTGTACGTATCCGAGCATTAGCTATCGTTTAAGACCAAAAAGAAGCCTAGAACTCCTGAAAATATATCAGCATATCACACCTGAAATTTGAGAAAATCTAAATTAGAGATTAATTTTTTTCGTAATAAAAAAAGGCAGCGCAGAGCCAGAAACTGCAAGTTTTTGTACGTAACCGAGCATAAGCTATCGTTTGAGACTAAAAACAAGCCCCAAATTCCTGAAAATATATTAGCATATCACATCTTAAATTTGAGAAAATCGAAATTTCAGACTTATTTTTTTCATAGAACATAAGTACACTCGGAGCCAGGAACTACGCGGTTTTGTACGTAACCAAGCATGAGCTATCGTTTGAGACCAAAAGCAAGCCTAGAACTCCTGAAAATATATCAGCATATCACACCTGAAATATGAGAAAATCGATATTTCAAACTTATTTTTTCGCAGAACATAAGTAAACGTAGAGCGCGGAACTCCGCGGAGTTGGACGAAACCAAGCTTAAGCTATCATTTGAGACCAATAACAAGCCAATAACTCCTGAAATTATATCAGCATATCACACCTGAAATTTGAGAAAACTTAAATTTTCAGAATAAAAATTTTTTGGTAATAAAAAAGGCAGCACAGAGACGGGAACTTCGCGGTTTACGATGAAGCCAAGCATGTGCTATCATTTGATACCAATAACAAGCTAAGAACTCCTGAAAATATATCAGCATATCACTCCTAAAATTTGAGAAAATCGAAATTTCAGAGTTAATTTTTTTCGTTACAAAAAAGGCAGCACAGAGGCGGGTACTCCGCGGTTTGGAACTAATCTAAGCATGAGCTATCATTTAAGACTAAAAACAAGCCATAAACTCCTGAAAATATAACAGCATATCACACCTGAAATTTAAGAAAATTGAAATTTTCAGAATAAAATTTTTTCGTAATAAAAAAGGCAGCACAGAGACGGGACCTCCGCGGTTTTCGACGAAACCAAGCTTGTGCTATCATTTGAGACCAATCACAAAACAAGAACTTCTGTTAATATATCAGCATACCACACCTAAAGATTGAGAAAATCGAAATTTCAGAGTTAATTTTTTTCGTTACAAAAAAGGCTGCACAGAGACGGGAACTTGAACTAATCTAAATATGATCTATCATTTAAGTTTAAAAAAAATCCTAGAACTCCTGAAAATATCTCAGCATATCACACCTGAAGTTAGAGAAAATTGAAATTTTTAGAGTAAATTTTTTTCGTAATAAAAAAGGCAGCACCGAGATGTGAACTCCGAGTTTTCGCACTAAGCTAAGCATGAGCTATCATTTAAGACCAAAAATAAGCCTAGAACTCTTGAAAATATATCAGAATATCACACCTGTAGTTTGAGAAATTCTAAATTTCAGAGTAAATTTTTTCGTAATAAAAAAGGCAGCGCAGAGCCTGGAACTGCGTGGTTCTGTACGTAGCCGAGCATTAGCTATCGTTTAAGACCAAAAACAAGCCTAGAACTCCTGAAAATATATCAGCATATCACACCTGAAATTTGAGAAAATCTAAATTACAGAGTAATTTTTTTCGTAATAAAAAAAGGCAGCGCAGAGCCAGAAACTGCAAGTTTTTGTACGTAACTGAGCATAAGCTATCGTTTCAGACTAAAACCAAGCCCCAAATTCCTGAAAATATATCAGCATATCACATCTTAAATTTGAGAAAATCGAAATTTCAGACTTATTTTTTTCATAGAACATAAGTACACTCAGAGCCAGGAACTACGCGGTTTTGTACGTAACCAAGCATGAGCTATCGTTTGAGACCCAAAGCAAGCCTAGAACTCCTGAAAATATATCAGCATATCACACCTGAAATATGAGAAAATCGATATTTCAAACTTATTTTTTCGCAGAACATAAGTAAACGTAGAGCGCGGAACTCCGCGGTTTTGGACGAAACCAAACTTAAGCTATCATTTGAGACCAATAACAAGCCAATAACTCCTGAAAATATATCAGCATATCACACCTGAAATTTGAGAAAACTTAAATTTTCAGAATAAAAATTTTTCGTAATAAAAAAGGCAGCACAGAGACGGGAACTCCGCGGTTTTGGACGAAACCAAGCTTGAGCTATCATTTGAGACCAATGACAAGCCAAGAACTCCTGAAAATATGTCAGCATATCACACCTGATGTTTGAGAAAACTTAAATTTTCAGAATAAAAATTGTTTGGTAATAAAAAAGGTAGCACAGAGACGGGAACTTCGCGGTTTTCGACGAAACCAAGCTTGTGCTATCATTTGAGACCAATCACAAAACAAGAACTCCTGTTAATATATCAGCATACCACACCTAAATATTGAGAAAATCGAAATTTCAGAGTTAATTTTTTTCGTTACAAAAAAGGCTGCACAGAGACGGGAACTTGAACTAATCTAAATATGATCTATCATTTAAGTTTAAAAAAAATCCTAGAACTCCTGAAAATATCTCAGCATATCACACCTGAAATTTGAGAAAATTGAAATTTTTAGAGTAAATTTTTTTCGTAATAAAAAAGGCAGCACCGAGATGTGAACTCCGAGTTTTCGCACTAAGCTAAGCATGAGCTATCATTTAAGACCAAAAATAAGCCTAGAACTCTTGAAACTATATCAGCATATCACACCTGTAGTTTGAGAAAATCTAAATTTCAGAGTAAATTTTTTCGTAATAAAAAAGGCAGCGCAGAGCCTGGAACTGCGTGGTTTTGTTCGTAACCGAGCATTAGCTATCGTTTAAGACCAAAAACAAGCCTAGACCTCCTGAAAATATATCAGCATATCACACCTGAAATTTGAGAAAATCTATATTACAGAATAATTTTTTTCGTAATAAAAAAAGGCAGCGCAGAGCCAGAACCTGCAAGTTTTTGTACGTAACCGAGCATAAGCTATCGTTTGAGACTAAAAACAAGCCCCAAATTCCTGAAAATATATCAGCATATCACATCTTAAATTTGAGAAAATCGAAATTTCAGACTTATTTTTTTCATAGAACATAAGTACACTCAGAGCCAGGAACTACGCGGTTTTGTACGTAACCAAGCATGAGCTATCGTTTGAGACCAAAAGCAAGCCTAGAACTCCTGAAAATATATCAGCATATCACACCTGAAATATGAGAAAATCGATATTTCAAACTTATTTTTTCGCAGAACATAAGTAAACGTAGAGCGCGGAATTCCGCGGTTTTGGACGAAACCAAGCTTAAGCTATCATTTGAGACCAATAACAAGCCAATAACTCCTGAAAATAGATCAGCATATCACACCTGAAATTTGAGAAAACTTAAATTTTCAGAATAAAAATTTTTTGGTAATAAAAAAGGCAGCACAGAGACGGGAACTTCGCGGTTTTGGACGAAACCAAGCTTGAGCTATCATTTGAGACCAATGACAAGCCAAGAACTCCTGAAAATATATCAGCATATCACACCTGAAATTTGAGAAAACTTAAATTTTCAGAATAAAAATTGTTTGGTAATAAAAAAGGTAGCACAGAGACGGGAACTTCGCGGTTTTCGACGAAACCAAGCTTGTGCTATCATTTGAGACCAATCACAAAACAAGAACTCCTGTTAATATATCAGCATGCCACACCTAAATATTGAGTAAATCGAAATTTCAGAGTTAATTTTTTTCGTTACAAAAAAGGCTGCACAGAGACGGGAACTTGAACTAATATAAATATGATCTATCATTTAAGTTTAAAAAAAATACTAGAACTCCTGAAAATATCTCAGCATATCACACCTGAAGTTTGAGAAAATTGAAATTTTTAGAGTAAATTTTTTTCGTAATAAAAAAGGCAGCACCGAGATGTGAACTCCGGGTTTTTGCACTAAGCTAAGCATGAGCTATCATTTAAGACCAAAAATAAGCCTAGAACTCTTGAAAATATATCAGCATATCACACCTGTAGTTTGAGAAATTCTAAATTTCAGAGTAAATTTTTTCGTAATAAAAAAGGCAGCACCGAGATGTGAACTCCGAGTTTTCGCACTAAGCTAAGCATGAGCTATCATTTAAGACCAAAAATAAGCCTAGAACTCTTGAAAATATATCAGCATATCACACCTGTAGTTTGAGAAATTCTAAATTTCAGAGTAAATTTTTTCGTAATAAAAAAGGCAGCGCAGAGCCTGGAACTGCGTGGTTTTGTACGTAACCGAGCATTAGCTATCGTTTAAGACCAAAAACAAGCCTAGAACTCCTGAAAATATATCAGCATATCACACCTGAAATTTGAGAGAATCTAAATTACAGAGTAATTTTTTTCGTAATAAAAAAAGGCAGCGCAGAGCCAGAAACTGCAAGTTTTTGTACGAAACCGAGCATAAGCTATCGTTTGAGACTAAAAACTAGCCCCAAATTCCTGAAAATATATCAGCATATCACACCTGAAATATGAGAAAATCGATATTACAAACTTATTTTTTCGCAGAACATAAGTAAACGTAGAGCGCGGAACTCCGCGGTTTTGGACGAAACCAAGCTTAAGCTATCATTTGAGACCAATAACAAGCCAATAAGTCCTGAAAATATATCAGCATATCACACCTGAAATTTGAGAAAACTTAAATTTTCAGATTAAAAATTTTTTGGTAATAAAAAAGGCAGCACAGAGACGGGAACTTCGCGGTTTTCGATAAAGCCAAGCATGTGCTATCATTTGAGACCAATAAAAAGCCAAGAACTCCTGAAAATATATCAGCATATCACACCTAAAGTTTGAGAAATTCGAAATTTCCGAGTTAATTTTTTTCGTTACAAAAAGGCAGCACAGAGGCGGGAACTATGCGGTTTTGAACTAATCTAAGCATGAGCTATCATTTAAGACTAAAAACAAGCCAAGAACTCCTGAAAATATCTCAGCATATCACACCTGAAGTTTGAGAAAATTGAAATTTTTAGAGTAAATTTTTTTCGTAATAAAAAAGGCAGCACCGAGATGTGAACTCCGAGTTTTCGCACTAAGCTAAGCATGAGCTATCATTTAAGACCAAAAATAAGCCTAGAACTCTTGAAAATATATCAGCATATTACACCTGTAGTTTGAGAAAATCTAAATTTCAGAGTAAATTTTTTCGTAATAAAAAAGGCAGCGCAGAGCCTGGAACTGCATGGTTTTGTACGTATCCGAGCATTAGCTATCGTTTATGACCAAAAAGAAGCCTAGAACTCCTGAAAATATATCAGCATATCACACCTGAAATTTGAGAAAATCTAAATTACAGAGTAATTTTTTTCGTAATAAAAAAAGGCAGCGCAGAGCCAGAAACTGCAAGTTTTTGTACGTAACCGAGCATAAGCTATCGTTTGAGACTAAAAACAAGCCCCAAATTCCTGAAAATATATCAGCATATCACATCTTAAATTTGAGAAAATCGAAATTTCAGACTTATTTTTTTCATAGAACATAAGTACATTCGGAGCCAGGAACTACGCGGTTTTGTACGTAACCAAGCATGAGCTATCGTTTGAGACCAAAAGCAAGCCTAGAACTCCTGAAAATATATCAGCATATCACACCTGAAATATGAGAAAATCGATATTTCAAACTTATTTTTTCGCAGAACATAAGTAAACGTAGAGCGCGGAACTCCGCGGTTTTGGACGAAACCAAGCTTAAGCTATCATTTGAGACCAATAACAAGCCAATAACTCCTGAAAATATATATGCATATCACACCTGAAATTTGAGAAAACTTAAATTTTGAGAATAAAAATTTTTTGGTAATAAAAAAGGCAGCACAGAGACGGGAACTTCGCGGTTTACGATGAAGCCAAGCATGTGCTATCATTTGATACCAATAACAAGCTAAGAACTCCTGAAAATATATCAGCATATCACTCCTAAAATTTGAGAAAATCGAAATTTCAGAGTTAATTTTTTTCGTTACAAAAAAGGCAGCACAGAGGCGGGTACTCCGCGGTTTGGAACTAATCTAAGCATGAGCTATCATTGAAGACTAAAAACAAGCCATAAACTCCTGAAAATATAACAGCATATCACACCTGAAATTTAAGAAAATTGAAATTTTCAGAATAAAATTTTTTCGTAATAAAAAAGGCAGCACAGAGACGGGACCTCCGCGGTTTTCGACGAAACCAAGCTTGTGCTATCATTTGAGACCAATCACAAAACAAGAACTCCTGTTAATATATCAGCATACCACACCTAAAGATTGAGAAAATCGAAATTTCAGAGTTAATTTTTTTCGTTACAAAAAAGGCTGCACAGAGACGGGAACTTGAACTAATCTAAATATGATCTATCATTTAAGTTTAAAAAAAATCCTAGAACTCCTGAAAATATCTCAGCATATCACACCTGAAGTTTGAGAAAATTGAAATTTTTAGAGTAAATTTTTTTCGTAATAAAAAAGGCAGCACCGAGATGTGAACTCCGAGTTTTCGCACTAAGCTAAGCATGAGCTATCATTTAAGACCAAAAATAAGCCTAGAACTCTTGAAAATATATCAGAATATCACACCTGTATTTTGAGAAATTCTAAATTTCAGAGTAAATTTTTTCGTAATAAAAAAGGCAGCGCAGAGCCTGGAACTGCGTGGTTCTGTACGTAGCCGAGCATTAGCTATCGTTTAAGACCAAAAACAAGCCTAGAACTCCTGAAAATATATCAGCATATCACACCTGAAATTTGAGAAAATCTAAATTACAGAGTAATTTTTTTCGTAATAAAAAAAGGCAGCGCAGAGCCAGAAACTGCAAGTTTTTGTACGTAACTGAGCATAAGCTATCGTTTCAGACTAAAACCAAGCCCCAAATTCCTGAAAATATATCAGCATATCACATCTTAAATTTGAGAAAATCGAAATTTCAGACTTATTTTTTTCATAGAACATAAGTACACTCAGAGCCAGGAACTACAAGGTTTTATACGTAACTAAGCATGAGCTATCGTTTGAGACCAAAAGCAAGCCTAGAACTCCTGAAAATATATCAGCATATCACACCTGAAATATGAGAAAATCGATATTTCAAACTTATTTTTTCGCAGAACATAAGTAAACGTAGAGCGCGGAACTCCGCGGTTTTGGACGAAACCAAGCTTAAGCTATCATTTGAGACCAATAACAAGCCAATAACTCCTGAAAATATATCAGCATATCACACCTGAAATTTGAGAAAACTTAAATTTTCAGAATAAACATTTTTCGTAATAAAAAAGGCAGCACAGAGACGGGAACTCCGCGGTTTTGGACGAAACCAAGCTTGAGCTATCATTTGAGACCAATGACAAGCCAAGAACTCCTGAAAATATATCAGCATATCACACCTGATGTTTGAGAAAACTTAAATTTTCAGAATAAAAATTGTTTGGTAATAAAAAAGGTAGCACAGAGACGGGAACTTCGCGGTTTTCGACGAAACCAAGCTTGTGCTATCATTTGAGACCAATCACAAAACAAGAACTCCTGTTAATATATCAGCATACCACACCTAAAGATTGAGAAAATCGAAATTTCAGAGTTAATTTTTTTCGTTACAAAAAAGGCTGCACAGAGACGGGAACTTGAACTAATCTAAATATGATCTATCATTTAAGTTTAAAAAAAATCCTAGAACTCCTGAAAATATCTCAGCATATCACACCTGAAGTTTGAGAAAATTGAAATTTTTAGAGTAAATTTTTTTCGTAATAAAAAAGGCAGCACCGAGATGTGAACTCCGAGTTTTCGCACTAAGCTAAGCATGAGCTATCATTTAAGACCAAAAATAAGCCTAGAACTCTTGAAAGTATATCAGCATATCACACCTGTAGTTTGAGAAAATCTAAATTTCAGAGTAAATTTTTTCGTAATAAAAAAGGCAGCGCAGAGCCTGGAACTGCGTGGTTTTGTTCGTAACCGAGCATTAGCTATCGTTTAAGACCAAAAACAAGCCTAGAACTCCTGAAAATATATCAGCATATCACACCTGAAATTTGAGAAAATCTAAATTACAGAGTAATTTTTTTCGTAATAAAAAAAGGCAGCGCAGAGCCAGAAACTGCAAGTTTTTGTACGTAACTGAGCATAAGCTATCGTTTCAGACTAAAACCAAGCCCCAAATTCCTGAAAATATATCAGCATATCACATCTTAAATTTGAGAAAATCGAAATTTCAGACTTATTTTTTTCATAGAACATAAGTACACTCAGAGCCAGGAACTACAAGGTTTTATACGTAACTAAGCATGAGCTATCGTTTGAGACCAAAAGCAAGCCTAGAACTCCTGAAAATATATCAGCATATCACACCTGAAATATGAGAAAATCGATATTTCAAACTTATTTTTTCGCAGAACATAAGTAAACGTAGAGCGCGGAACTCCGCGGTTTTGGACGAAACCAAGCTTAAGCTATCATTTGAGACCAATAACAAGCCAATAACTCCTGAAAATATATCAGCATATCACACCTGAAATTTGAGAAAACTTAAATTTTCAGAATAAACATTTTTCGTAATAAAAAAGGCAGCACAGAGACGGGAACTCCGCGGTTTTGGACGAAACCAAGCTTGAGCTATCATTTGAGACCAATGACAAGCCAAGAACTCCTGAAAATATATCAGCATATCACACCTGATGTTTGAGAAAACTTAAATTTTCAGAATAAAAATTGTTTGGTAATAAAAAAGGTAGCACAGAGACGGGAACTTCGCGGTTTTCGACGAAACCAAGCTTGTGCTATCATTTGAGACCAATCACAAAACAAGAACTCCTGTTAATATATCAGCATACCACACCTAAAGATTGAGAAAATCGAAATTTCAGAGTTAATTTTTTTCGTTACAAAAAAGGCTGCACAGAGACGGGAACTTGAACTAATCTAAATATGATCTATCATTTAAGTTTAAAAAAAATCCTAGAACTCCTGAAAATATCTCAGCATATCACACCTGAAGTTTGAGAAAATTGAAATTTTTAGAGTAAATTTTTTTCGTAATAAAAAAGGCAGCACCGAGATGTGAACTCCGAGTTTTCGCACTAAGCTAAGCATGAGCTATCATTTAAGACCAAAAATAAGCCTAGAACTCTTGAAAGTATATCAGCATATCACACCTGTAGTTTGAGAAAATCTAAATTTCAGAGTAAATTTTTTCGTAATAAAAAAGGCAGCGCAGAGCCTGGAACTGCGTGGTTTTGTTCGTAACCGAGCATTAGCTATCGTTTAAGACCAAAAACAAGCCTAGAACTCCTGAAAATATATCAGCATATCACACCTGAAATTTGAGAAAATCTATATTACAGAATAATTTTTTTCGTAATAAAAAAAGGCAGCGCAGAGCCAGAACCTGCAAGTTTTTGTACGAAACCGAGCATAAGCTATCGTTTGAGACTAAAAACTAGCCCCAAATTCCTGAAAATATATCAGCATATCACATCTTAAATTTGAGAAAATCTAAATTTCAGACTTATTTTTTTCATAGAACATAAGTACACTCAGAGCCAGGAACTACGCGGTTTTGTACGTAACCAAGCATGAGCTATCGTTTGAGACCAAAAGCAAGCCTAGAACTCCTGAAAATATATCAGCATATCACACCTGAAATATGAGAAAATCGATATTTCAAACTTATTTTTTCGCAGAACATAAGTAAACGTAGAGCGCGGAACTCCGCGGTTTTGGACGAAACCAAGCTTAAGCTATCATTTGAGACCAATAACAAGCTAATAAGTCCTGAAAATATATCAGCATATCACACCTGAAATTTGAGAAAACTTAAATTTTCAGAATAAAAATTTTTTGGTAATAAAAAAGGCAGCACAGAGACGGGAACTTCGCGGTTTTCGATGAAGCCAAGCATGTGCTATCACTTGAGACCAATAACAAGCCAAGAACTCCTGAAAATATATCAGCATATCACACCTAAAATTTGAGAAATTCGAAATTTCCGAGTTAATTTTTTTCGTTACAAAAAGGCAGCACAGAGGCGGGAACTATGCGGTTTTGAACTAATCTAAGCATGAGCTATCATTTAAGACTAAAAACAAGCCATAAACTCCTGAAAATATATCAGCATATCACACCTGAAATTTAAAAAAATTGAAATTTTCAGAATAAAATTTTTTCGTAATAAAAAAGGCAGCACAGAGAAGGGAACTTCGCGGTTTTCGACGAAACCAAGATTGTCCTATCATTTGAGACCAATAACAAGCTAAGAACTCCTGTAAATATATCAGCATATCACTCCTAAAATTTAAGAAAATCGAAATTTAAGAGTTAATTTTTTTCGTTACAAAAAAGGCAGCACAGCGGCGGGAACTCCGCGGTTTGGAACTAATCTAAGCATGAGCTATCATTTAAGACTAGAAAGAAGCCATAAACTCCTGAAAATATATCAGCATATCACACCTGAAATTTAAGAAAATTGAAATTTTCAGAATAAAATTTTTTCGTAATAAAAAAGGCAGCACAGAGACGGGAACTCCGCGGTTTTGGACGAAACCAAGCTTGAGCTATCATTTGAGACCAATGACAAGCCAAGAACTCCTGAAAATATCTCAGCATATCACACCTGAAGTTTGAGAAAATTGAAATTTTTAGAGTAAATTTTTTTGGTATAAAAAAGGCAGCACCGAGATGTGAACTCCAAGTTTTCGCACTAAGCTAAGCATGAGCTATCATTTAAGACCAAAAATAAGCCTAGAACTCTTGAAAATATATCAGCATATTACACCTGTAGTTTGAGAAAATCTAAATTTCAGAGTAAATTTTTTCGTAATAAAAAAGGCAGCGCAGAGCCTGGAACTGCGTGGTTTTGTACGTAACCGAGCATTAGCTATCGTTTAAGACCAAAAACAAGCCTAGAACTCCTGAAAATATATCAGCATATCACACCTGAAATTTGAGAAAATCTAAATTACAGAGTAATTTTTTTCGTAATAAAAAAAGGCAGCGCAGAGCCAGAAACTGCAAGTTTTTGTACGTAACCGAGCATAAGCTATCGTTTGAGACTAAAAACAAGCCCCAAATTCCTGAAAATATATCAGCATATCACATCTTAAATTTATAGAAAATCGAAATTTCAGACTTATTTTTTTCATAGAACATAAGTACATTCGGAGCCAGGAACTACGCGGTTTTGTACGTAACCAAGCATGAGCTATCGTTTGAGACCAAAAGCAAGCCTAGAACTCCTGAAAATAAATCAGCATATCACACCTGAAATATGAGAAAATCGATATTTCAAACTTATTTTTTCGCAGAACATAAGTAAACGTAGAGCGCGGAACTCCGCGGTTTTGGACGAAACCAAGCTTAAGCTATCATTTGAGACCAATAACAAGCCAATAAGTCCTGAAAATATATCAGCATATCACACCTGAAATTTGAGAAAACTTAAATTTTCAGATTAAAAATTTTTTGGTAATAAAAAAGGCAGCACAGAGACGGGAACTTCGCGGTTTTCGATGAAGCCAAGCATGTGCTATCATTTGAGACCAATAACAAGCCAAGAACTCCTGAAAATATATCAGCATATCACACCTAAAGTTTGAGAAATTCGAAATTTCCGAGTTAATTTTTTTCGTTACAAAAAGGCAGCACAGAGGCGGGAACTATGCGGTTTTGAACTAATCTAAGCATGAGCTATCATTTAAGACTAAAAACAAGCCAGTAACTCCTGAAAATATATCAGCATATCACACCTGAAATTTAAGAAAATTGAAATTTTCAGAATAAAATTTTTACGTAATAAAAAAGGCAGCACAGAGAAAATAACTTCGCGGTTTTCGACGAAACCAAGATTGTCCTATCATTTGAGACCAATAACAAGCTAAGAACTCCTAAAAATATATCAGCATATCACTCCTAAAGTTTGAGAAAATCGAAATTTCAGAGTTAATTTTTTTCGTTACAAAAAAGGCAGCACAGAGGCGGGAACTCCGCGGTTTGGAACTAATCTAAGCATGAGCTATCATTTAAGACTAGAAAGAAGCCATAAACTCCTGAAAATATATCAGCATATCACACCTGAAATTTAAGAAAATTGAAATTTTCAGAATAAAATTTTTTCGTACTAAAAAAGGCAGCACAGAGACGGGAACTCCGCGGTTTTGGACGAAACCAAGCTTGAGCTATCATTTAAGACCAATGACAAGCCAAGAACTCCTGAAAATATCTCAGCATATCACACCTGAAGTTTGAGAAAATTGAAATTTTTAGAGTAAATTTTTTTCGTAATAAAAAAGGCAGCACCGAGATGTGAACTCCGAGTTTTCGCACTAAGCTAAGCATGAGCTATCATTTAAGACCAAAAATAAGCCTAGAACTCTTGAAAATATATCAGCATATTACACCTGTAGTTTGAGAAAATCTAAATTTCAGAGTAAATTTTTTCGTAATAAAAAAGGCAGCGCAGAGCCTGGAACTGCATGGTTTTGTACGTATCCGAGCATTAGCTATCGTTTATGACCAAAAAGAAGCCTAGAACTCCTGAAAATATATCAGCATATCACACCTGAAATTTGAGAAAATCTAAATTACAGAGTAATTTTTTTCGTAATAAAAAAAGGCAGCGCAGAGCCAGAAACTGCAAGTTTTTGTACGTAACCGAGCATAAGCTATCGTTTGAGACTAAAAACAAGCCCCAAATTCCTGAAAATATATCAGCATATCACATCTTAAATTTGAGAAAATCGAAATTTCAGACTTATTTTTTTCATAGAACATAAGTACATTCGGAGCCAGGAACTACGCGGTTTTGTACGTAACCAAGCATGAGCTATCGTTTGAGACCAAAAGCAAGCCTAGAACTCCTGAAAATATATCAGCATATCACACCTGAAATATGAGAAAATCGATATTTCAAACTTATTTTTTCGCAGAACATAAGTAAACGTAGAGCGCGGAACTCCGCGGTTTTGGACGAAACCAAGCTTAAGCTATCATTTGAGACCAATAACAAGCCAATAACTCCTGAAAATATATATGCATATCACACCTGAAATTTGAGAAAACTTAAATTTTCAGAATAAAAATTTTTTGGTAATAAAAAAGGCAGCACAGAGACGGGAACTTCGCGGTTTACGATGAAGCCAAGCATGTGCTATCATTTGATACCAATAACAAGCTAAGAACTCCTGAAAATATATCAGCATATCACTCCTAAAATTTGAGAAAATCGAAATTTCAGAGTTAATTTTTTTCGTTACAAAAAAGGCAGCACAGAGGCGGGTACTCCGCGGTTTGGAACTAATCTAAGCATGAGCTATCATTTAAGACTAAAAACAAGCCATAAACTCCTGAAAATATAACAGCATATCACACCTGAAATTTAAGAAAATTGAAATTTTCAGAATAAAATTTTTTCGTAATAAAAAAGGCAGCACAGAGACGGGACCTCCGCGGTTTTCGACGAAACCAAGCTTGTGCTATCATTTGAGACCAATCACAAAACAAGAACTCCTGTTAATATATCAGCATACCACACCTAAAGATTGAGAAAATCGAAATTTCAGAGTTAATTTTTTTCGTTACAAAAAAGGCTGCACAGAGACGGGAACTTGAACTAATCTAAATATGATCTATCATTTAAGTTTAAAAAAAATCCTAGAACTCCTGAAAATATCTCAGCATATCACACCTGAAGTTTGAGAAAATTGAAATTTTTAGAGTAAATTTTTTTCGTAATAAAAAAGGCAGCACCGAGATGTGAACTCCGAGTTTTCGCACTAAGCTAAGCATGAGCTATCATTTAAGACCAAAAATAAGCCTAGAACTCTTGAAAATATATCAGAATATCACACCTGTAGTTTGAGAAATTCTAAATTTCAGAGTAAATTTTTTCGTAATAAAAAAGGCAGCGCAGAGCCTGGAACTGCGTGGTTCTGTACGTAGCCGAGCATTAGCTATCGTTTAAGACCAAAAACAAGCCTAGAACTCCTGAAAATATATCAGCATATCACACCTGAAATTTGAGAAAATCTAAATTACAGAGTAATTTTTTTCGTAATAAAAAAAGGCAGCGCAGAGCCAGAAACTGCAAGTTTTTGTACGTAACTGAGCATAAGCTATCGTTTCAGACTAAAACCAAGCCCCAAATTCCTGAAAATATATCAGCATATCACATCTTAAATTTGAGAAAATCGAAATTTCAGACTTATTTTTTTCATAGAACATAAGTACACTCAGAGCCAGGAACTACGCGGTTTTGTACGTAACCAAGCATGAGCTATCGTTTGAGACCAAAAGCAAGCCTAGAACTCCTGAAAATATATCAGCATATCACACCTGAAATATGAGAAAATCGATATTTCAAACTTATTTTTTCGCAGAACATAAGTAAACGTAGAGCGCGGAACTCCGCGGTTTTGGACGAAACCAAGCTTAAGCTATCATTTGAGACCAATAACAAGCCAATAACTCCTGAAAATATATCAGCATATCACACCTGAAATTTGAGAAAACTTAAATTTTCAGAATAAACATTTTTCGTAATAAAAAAGGCAGCACAGAGACGGGAACTCCGCGGTTTTGGACGAAACCAAGCTTGAGCTATCATTTGAGACCAATGACAAGCCAAGAACTCCTGAAAATATATCAGCATATCACACCTGATGTTTGAGAAAACTTAAATTTTCAGAATAAAAATTGTTTGGTAATAAAAAAGGTAGCACAGAGACGGGAACTTCGCGGTTTTCGACGAAACCAAGCTTGTGCTATCATTTGAGACCAATCACAAAACAAGAACTCCTGTTAATATATCAGCATACCACACCTAAAGATTGAGAAAATCGAAATTTCAGAGTTAATTTTTTTCGTTACAAAAAAGGCTGCACAGAGACGGGAACTTGAACTAATCTAAATATGATCTATCATTTAAGTTTAAAAAAAATCCTAGAACTCCTGAAAATATCTCAGCATATCACACCTGAAGTTTGAGAAAATTGAAATTTTTAGAGTAAATTTTTTTCGTAATAAAAAAGGCAGCACCGAGATGTGAACTCCGAGTTTTCGCACTAAGCTAAGCATGAGCTATCATTTAAGACCAAAAATAAGCCTAGAACTCTTGAAAGTATATCAGCATATCACACCTGTAGTTTGAGAAAATCTAAATTTCAGAGTAAATTTTTTCGTAATAAAAAAGGCAGCGCAGAGCCTGGAACTGCGTGGTTTTGTTCGTAACCGAGCATTAGCTATCGTTTAAGACCAAAAACAAGCCTAGAACTCCTGAAAATATATCAGCATATCACACCTGAAATTTGAGAAAATCTATATTACAGAATAATTTTTTTCGTAATAAAAAAAGGCAGCGCAGAGCCAGAACCTGCAAGTTTTTGTACGAAACCGAGCATAAGCTATCGTTTGAGACTAAAAACTAGCCCCAAATTCCTGAAAATATATCAGCATATCACATCTTAAATTTGAGAAAATCTAAATTTCAGACTTATTTTTTTCATAGAACATAAGTACACTCAGAGCCAGGAACTACGCGGTTTTGTACGTAACCAAGCATGAGCTATCGTTTGAGACCAAAAGCAAGCCTAGAACTCCTGAAAATATATCAGCATATCACACCTGAAATATGAGAAAATCGATATTTCAAACTTATTTTTTCGCAGAACATAAGTAAACGTAGAGCGCGGAACTCCGCGGTTTTGGACGAAACCAAGCTTAAGCTATCATTTGAGACCAATAACAAGCCAATAAGTCCTGAAAATATATCAGCATATCACACCTGAAATTTGAGAAAACTTAAATTTTCAGAATAAAAATTTTTTGGTAATAAAAAAGGCAGCACAGAGACGGGAACTTCGCGGTTTTCGATGAAGCCAAGCATGTGCTATCATTTGAGACCAATAACAAGCCAAGAACTCCTGAAAATATATCAGCATATCACACCTAAAATTTGAGAAATTCGAAATTTCCGAGTTAATTTTTTTCGTTACAAAAAGGCAGCACAGAGGCGGGAACTATGCGGTTTTGAACTAATCTAAGCATGAGCTATCATTTAAGACTAAAAACAAGCCATAAACTCCTGAAAATATATCAGCATATCACACCTGAAATTTAAAAAAATTGAAATTTTCAGAATAAAATTTTTTCGTAATAAAAAAGGCAGCACAGAGAAGGGAACTTCGCGGTTTTCGACGAAACCAAGATTGTCCTATCATTTGAGACCAATAACAAGCTAAGAACTCCTGTAAATATATCAGCATATCACTCCTAAAATTTAAGAAAATCGAAATTTAAGAGTTAATTTTTTTCGTTACAAAAAAGGCAGCACAGCGGCGGGAACTCCGCGGTTTGGAACTAATCTAAGCATGAGCTATCATTTAAGACTAGAAAGAAGCCATAAACTCCTGAAAATATATCAGCATATCACACCTGAAATTTAAGAAAATTGAAATTTTCAGAATAAAATTTTTTCGTAATAAAAAAGGCAGCACAGAGACGGGAACTCCGCGGTTTTGGACGAAACCAAGCTTGAGCTATCATTTGAGACCAATGACAAGCCAAGAACTCCTGAAAATATCTCAGCATATCACACCTGAAGTTTGAGAAAATTGAAATTTTTAGAGTAAATTTTTTTGGTATAAAAAAGGCAGCACCGAGATGTGAACTCCAAGTTTTCGCACTAAGCTAAGCATGAGCTATCATTTAAGACCAAAAATAAGCCTAGAACTCTTGAAAATATATCAGCATATTACACCTGTAGTTTGAGAAAATCTAAATTTCAGAGTAAATTTTTTCGTAATAAAAAAGGCAGCGCAGAGCCTGGAACTGCGTGGTTTTGTACGTAACCGAGCATTAGCTATCGTTTAAGACCAAAAACAAGCCTAGAACTCCTGAAAATATATCAGCATATCACACCTGAAATTTGAGAAAATCTAAATTACAGAGTAATTTTTTTCGTAATAAAAAAAGGCAGCGCAGAGCCAGAAACTGCAAGTTTTTGTACGTAACCGAGCATAAGCTATCGTTTGAGACTAAAAACAAGCCCCAAATTCCTGAAAATATATCAGCATATCACATCTTAAATTTATAGAAAATCGAAATTTCAGACTTATTTTTTTCATAGAACATAAGTACACTCAGTGCCAGGAACTACGCGGTTTTGTACGTAACCAAGCATGAGCTATCGTTTGAGACCAAAAGCAAGCCTATAACTCCTGAAAATATATCAGCATATCACACCTGAAATATGAGAAAATCGATATTTCAAACTTATTTTTTCGCAGAACATAAGTAAACGTAGAGCGCGGAACTCCGCGGTTTTGGACGAAACCAAGCTTAAGCTATCATTTGAGACCAATAACAAGCCAATAACTCCTGAAAATATATCAGCATATCACACCTGAAATTTGAGAAAACTTAAATTTTCAGAATAAAAATTTTTTGGTAATAAAAAAGGCAGCACAGAGACGGGAACTTCGCGGTTTTCGATGAAGCCAAGCATGTGCTATCATTTGATACCAATAACAAGCTAAGAACTCCTGAAAATATATCAGCATATCACTCCTAAAATTTGAGAAAATCGAAATTTCAGAGTTAATTTTTTTCGTTACAAAAAAGGCAGCACAGAGGCGGGTACTCCGCGGTTTGGAACTAATCTAAGCATGAGCTATCATTTTAGACTAAAAACAAGCCATAAACTCCTGAAAATATATCAGCATATCACACCTGAAATTTAAGAAAATTGAAATTTTCAGAATAAAATTTTTACGTAATAAAAAAGGCAGCACAGAGAAAATAACTTCGCGGTTTTCGACGAAACCAAGATTGTCCTATCATTTGAGACCAATAACAAGCTAAGAACTCCTGAAAATATATCAGCATATCACACCTGAAATTTGAGAAAACTTAAATTTTCAGAATAAAAATTTTTCGTAATAAAAAAGGCAGCACAGAGACGGGAACTCCGCGGTTTTGGACGAAACCAAGCTTGAGCTATCATTTGAGACCAATGACAAGCCAAGAACTCCTGAAAATATATCAGCATATCACACCTGATGTTTGAGAAAACTTAAATTTTCAGAATAAAAATTGTTTGGTAATAAAAAAGGTAGCACAGAGACGGGAACTTCGCGGTTTTCGACGAAACCAAGCTTGTGCTATCATTTGAGACCAATCACAAAACAAGAACTCCTGTTAATATATCAGCATACCACACCTAAAGATTGAGAAAATCGAAATTTCAGAGTTAATTTTTTTCGTTACAAAAAAGGCTGCACAGAGACGGGAACTTGAACTAATCTAAATATGATCTATCATTTAAGTTTAAAAAAAATCCTAGAACTCCTGAAAATATCTCAGCATATCACACCTGAAGTTTGAGAAAATTGAAATTTTTAGAGTAAATTTTTTTCGTAATAAAAAAGGCAGCACCGAGATGTGAACTCCGAGTTTTCGCACTAAGCTAAGCATGAGCTATCATTTAAGACCAAAAATAAGCCTAGAACTCTTGAAAATATATCAGAATATCACACCTGTAGTTTGAGAAATTCTAAATTTCAGAGTAAATTTTTTCGTAATAAAAAAGGCAGCGCAGAGCCTGGAACTGCGTGGTTCTGTACGTAGCCGAGCATTAGCTATCGTTTAAGACCAAAAACAAGCCTAGAACTCCTGAAAATATATCAGCATATCACACCTGAAATTTGAGAAAATCTAAATTACAGAGTAATTTTTTTCGTAATAAAAAAAGGCAGCGCAGAGCCAGAAACTGCAAGTTTTTGTACGTAACTGAGCATAAGCTATCGTTTCAGACTAAAACCAAGCCCCAAATTCCTGAAAATATATCAGCATATCACATCTTAAATTTGAGAAAATCGAAATTTCAGACTTATTTTTTTCATAGAACATAAGTACACTCAGAGCCAGGAACTACGCGGTTTTGTACGTAACCAAGCATGAGCTATCGTTTGAGACCAAAAGCAAGCCTAGAACTCCTGAAAATATATCAGCATATCACACCTGAAATATGAGAAAATCGATATTTCAAACTTATTTTTTCGCAGAACATAAGTAAACGTAGAGCGCGGAACTCCGCGGTTTTGGACGAAACCAAGCTTAAGCTATCATTTGAGACCAATAACAAGCCAATAACTCCTGAAAATATATCAGCATATCACACCTGAAATTTGAGAAAACTTAAATTTTCAGAATAAAAATTTTTCGTAATAAAAAAGGCAGCACAGAGACGGGAACTCCGCGGTTTTGGACGAAACCAAGCTTGAGCTATCATTTGAGACCAATGACAAGCCAAGAACTCCTGAAAATATATCAGCATATCACACCTGATGTTTGAGAAAACTTAAATTTTCAGAATAAAAATTGTTTGGTAATAAAAAAGGTAGCACAGAGACGGGAACTTCGCGGTTTTCGACGAAACCAAGCTTGTGCTATCATTTGAGACCAATCACAAAACAAGAACTCCTGTTAATATATCAGCATACCACACCTAAAGATTGAGAAAATCGAAATTTCAGAGTTAATTTTTTTCGTTACAAAAAAGGCTGCACAGAGACGGGAACTTGAACTAATCTAAATATGATCTATCATTTAAGTTTAAAAAAAATCCTAGAACTCCTGAAAATATCTCAGCATATCACACCTGAAGTTTGAGATAATTGAAATTTTTAGAGTAAATTTTTTTCGTAATAAAAAAGGCAGCACCGAGATGTGAACTCCGAGTTTTCGCACTAAGCTAAGCATGAGCTATCATTTAAGACCAAAAATAAGCCTAGAACTCTTGAAACTATATCAGCATATCACACCTGTAGTTTGAGAAAATCTAAATTTCAGAGTAAATTTTTTCGTAATAAAAAAGGCAGCGCAGAACCTGGAACTGCGTGGTTTTGTTCGTAACCGAGCATTAGCTATCGTTTAAGACCAAAAACAAGCCTAGAACTCCTGAAAATATATCAGCATATCACACCTGAAATTTGAGAAAATCTATATTACAGAATAATTTTTTTCGTAATAAAAAAAGGCAGCGCAGAGCCAGAACCTGCAAGTTTTTGTACGAAACCGAGCATAAGCTATCGTTTGAGACTAAAAACTAGCCCCAAATTCCTGAAAATATATCAGCATATCACATCTTAAATTTGAGAAAATCTAAATTTCAGACTTATTTTTTTCATAGAACATAAGTACACTCAGAGCCAGGAACTACGCGGTTTTGTACGTAACCAAGCATGAGCTATCGTTTGAGACCAAAAGCAAGCCTAGAACTCCTGAAAATATATCAGCATATCACACCTGAAATATGAGAAAATCGATATTTCAAACTTATTTTTTCGCAGAACATAAGTAAACGTAGAGCGCGGAACTCCGCGGTTTTGGACGAAACCAAGCTTAAGCTATCATTTGAGACCAATAACAAGCCAATAACTCCTGAAAATATATCAGCATATCACACCTGAAATTTGAGAAAACTTAAATTTTCAGAATAAAAATTTTTTGGTAATAAAAAAGGCAGCACAGAGACGGGAACTTCGCGGTTTTCGATGAAGCCAAGCATGTGCTATCATTTGAGACCAATAACAAGCCAAGAACTCCTGAAAATATATCAGCATATCACACCTAAAGTTTGAGAAATTCGAAATTTCCGAGTTAATTTTTTTCGTTACAAAAAGGCAGCACAGAGGCGGGAACTATGCGGTTTTGAACTAATCTAAGCATGAGCTATCATTTAAGACTAAAAACAAGCCATAAACTCCTGAAAATATATCAGCATATCACACCTGAAATTTAAGAAAATTGAAATTTACAGAATAAAATTTTTACGTAATAAAAAAGGCAGCACAGAGAAGGGAACTTCGCGGTTTTCGACGAAACCAAGATTGTCCTATCATTTGAGACCACTAACAAGCTCAGAACTCCTGTAAATATATTAGCATATCACTCCTAAAATTTGAGAAAATCGAAATTTAAGATTTAATTTTTTTCGTTACAAAAAAGGCAGCACAGAGGCGGGAACTCCGCGGTTTGGAACTAATCTAAGCATGAGCTATCATTTAAGACTAAAAACAAGCCATAAACTCCTGAAAATATATCAGCATATCACACCTGAAATTTAAAAAAATTGAAATTTTCAGAATAAAAATTTTTCGTAATAAAAAAGGCAGCACAGAGACGGGAACTCCGCGGTTTTGGACGAAACCAAGCTTGAGCTATCATTTGAGACCAATGACAAGCCATGAACTCCTGAAAATATATCAGCATATCACACCTGATGTTTGAGAAAACTTAAATTTTCAGAATAAAAATTGTTTGGTAATAAAAAAGGTAGCACAGAGACGGGAACTTCGCGGTTTTCGACGAAACCAAGCTTGTGCTATCATTTGAGACCAATCACAAAACAAGAACTCCTGTTAATATATCAGCATACCACACCTAAAGATTGAGAAAATCGAAATTTCAGAGTTAATTTTTTTCGTTACAAAAAAGGCTGCACAGAGACGGGAACTTGAACTAATCTAAATATGATCTATCATTTAAGTTTAAAAAAAATCCTAGAACTCCTGAAAATATCTCAGCATATCACACCTGAAGTTTGAGAAAATTGAAATTTTTAGAGTAAATTTTTTTCGTAATAAAAAGGCAGCACCGAGATGTGAACTCCGGGATTTTGCACTAAGCTAAGCATGAGCTATCATTTAAGACCAAAAATAAGCCAAGAACTCTTGAAAATATATCAGCATATCACACCTGTAGTTTGAGAAATTCTAAATTTCAGAGTAAATTTTTTCGTAATAAAAAAGGCAGCACCGAGATGTGAACTCCGAGTTTTCGCACTAAGCTAAGCATGAGCTATCATTTAAGACCAAAAATAAGCCTAGAACTCTTGAAAATATATCAGCATATCACACCTGAAATTTGAGAAAATCTAAATTACAGAGTAATTTTTTTCGTAATAAAAAAAGGCAGCGCAGAGCCAGAAACTGCAAGTTTTTGTACGTAACCGAGCATAAGCTATCGTTTGAGACTAAAAACAAGCCCCAAATTCCTGAAAATATATCAGCATATCACATCTTAAATTTGAGAAAATCGAAATTTCAGACTTATTTTTTCATAGAACATAAGTACACTCAGAGCCAGGAACTACGCGGTTTTGTACGTAACCAAGCATGAGCTATCGTTTGAGACCAAAAGCAAGCCTAGAACTCCTGAAAATATATCAGCATATCACACCTGAAATATGAGAAAATCGATATTTCAAACTTATTTTTTCGCAGAACATAAGTAAACGTAGAGCGCGGAACTCCGCGGTTTTGGACGAAACCAAGCTTAAGCTATCATTTGAGACCAATAACAAGCCAATAACTCCTGAAAATATATCAGCATATCACACCTGAAATTTGAGAAAACTTAAATTTTCAGAATAAAAATTTTTTGGTAATAAAAAAGGCAGCACAGAGACGGGAACTTCGCGGTTTTCGATGAAGCCAAGCATGTGCTATCATTTGAGACCAATAACAAGCCAAGAACTCCTGAAAATATATAATCATATCACACCTAAAATTTGAGAAATTCGAAATTTCAGAGTTAATTTTTTTCGTTACAAAAAAGGCAGCACAGAGGCGGGAACTCCGCGGTTTGGAACTAATCTAAGCATGAGCTATCATGTAAGACTAAAAACAAGCCATAAACTCCTGAAAATATATCAGCATATCACACCTGAAATTTAAAAAAATTGAAATTTTCAGAATAAAATTTTTTCGTAATAAAAAAGGCAGCACAGAGAAGGGAACTTCGCGGTTTTCAACGAAAAGAAGATTGTCCTATCATTTGAGACCAATAACAAGCTAAGAACTCCTGTAAATATATCAGCATATCACTCCTAAAGTTTGAGAAAATCGAAATTTCAGATTTAATTTTTTTCGTTACAAAAAAGGCAGCACAGAGGCGGGAACTCCGCGGTTTGGAACTAATCTAAGCATGAGCTATCATTAAAGACTAAAAACAAGCCATAAACTCCTGAAAATATATCAGCATATCACACCTGAAATTTAAAAAAATTGAAATTTTCAGAATAAAAATTTTTCGTAATAATAAAGGCAGCACAGAGACGGGAACTCCGCGGTTTTGGACCAAACCAAGCTTGAGCTATCATTTGAGACCAATGACAAGCCAAGAACTCTTGAAAATATATCAGCATATCACACCTGATGTTTGAGAAAACTTAAATTTTCAGAATAAAAATTGTTTGGTAATAAAAAAGGTAGCACAGAGACGGGAACTTCGCGGTTTTCGACGAAACCAAGCTTGTGCTATCATTTGAGACCAATCACAAAACAAGAACTCCTGTTAATATATCAGCATACCACACCTAAAGATTGAGAAAATCGAAATTTCAGAGTTAATTTTTTTCGTTACAAAAAAGGCTGCACAGAGACGGGAACTTGAACTAATCTAAATATGATCTATCATTTAAGTTTAAAAAAAATCCTAGAACTCCTGAAAATATCTCAGCATATCACACTTGAAGTTTGAGAAAATTGAAATTTTTAGAGTAAATTTTTTTCGTAATAAAAAAGGCAGCACCGAGATGTAAACTCCGAGTTTTCACACTAAGCTAAGCATGAGCTATCATTTAAGACCAAAAATAAGCCTAGAACTCTTGAAAATATATCAGCATATCACACCTGTAGTTTGAGAAAATCTAAATTTCAGAGTAAATTTTTTCGTAATAAAAAAGGCAGCGCAGAGCCTGGAACTGCGTGGTTTTGTACGTAACCGAGCATTAGCTATCGTTTAAGACCAAAAACAAGCCTAGAACTCCTGAAAATATATCAGCATATCACACCTGAAATTTGAGAAAATCTATATTACAGAATAATTTTTTTCGTAATAAAAAAAGGCAGCGCAGAGCCAGAAACTGCAAGTTTTTGTACGTACCCGAGCATACGCTATCGTTTGAGACTAAAAACAAGCCCCAAATTCCTGAAAATATATCAGCATATCACATCTTAAATTTGAGAAAATCGAAATTTCAGACTTATTTTTTTCATAGAACATAAGTACACTCAGAGCCAGGAACTACGCGGTTTTGTACGTAACCAAGCATGAGCTATCGTTTGAGACCAAAAGCAAGCCTAGAACTCCTGAAAATATATCAGCATATCACACCTGAAATTTAAAAAAATTGAAATTTTCAGAATAAAATTTTTTCGTAATAAAAATGGCAGCACAGAGAAGAGAACTTCGCGGTTTTCGACGAAACCAAGATTGTCCTATCATTTGAGACCAATAACAAGCTCAGAACTCCTGTAAATATATCAGCATATCACTCCTAAAATTTGAGAAAATCGAAATTTAAGATTTAATTTTTTTCGTTACAAAAAAGGCAGCACAGAGGCGGGAACTCCGCGGTTTGGAACTAATCTAAGCATGAGCTATCATTTAAGACTAAAAACAAGCTATAAACTCCTGAAAATGAATCAGCATATCACACCTGAAATTTAAAAAAATTGAAATTTTCAGAATAAAATTTTTTCGTAATAAAAATGGCAGCACAGAGAAGAGAACTTCGCGGTTTTCGACGAAACCAAGATTGTCCTATCATTTGAGACCAATAACAAGCTCAGAACTCCTGTAAATATATCAGCATATCACACCTGAAATTTAAAAAAATTGAAATTTTCAGAGTAAAAATTTTTCGTAATAAAAAAGGCAGCACAGAGACGGGAACTCCGCGGTTTTGGACGAAACCAAGCTTGAGCTATCATTTGAGACCAATGACAAGCCAAGAACTCCTGAAAATATATCAGCATATCACACCTGAAATATGAGAAAATCGATATTTCAAACTTATTTTTTCGCAGAACATAAGTAAACGTAGAGCGCGGAACTCCGCGGTTTTGGACGAAACCAAGCTTAAGCTATCATTTGAGACCAATAACAAGCCAATAACTCCTGAAAATATATCAGCATATCACACCTGAAATTTGAGAAAACTTAAATTTTCAGAATAAAAATTTTTTGGTAATAAAAAAGGCAGCACAGAGACGGGAACTTCACGGTTTTCGATGAAGCCAAGCATGTGCTATCATTTGAGACCAATAACAAGCCAAGAACTCCTGAAAATATATCATCATATCACACCTAAAATTTGAGAAATTCGAAATTTCAGAGTTAATTTTTTTCGTTACAAAAAAGGCAGCACAGAGGCGGGAACTCCGCGGTTTGGAACTAATCTAAGCATGAGCTATCATTTAAGACTAGAAACAAGCCATAAACTCCTGAAAATATATCAGCATATCACACCGGAAATTTAAAAAAATTGAAATTTTCAGAATAAAATTTTTTCGTAATAAAAAAGGCAGCACAGAGAAGGGAACTTCGCGGTTTTCGACGAAACCAAGATCGTCCGATCATTTGAGACCAATAACAAGCTCAGAACTACTGTAAATATATCAGCATATCACTCCTAAAGTTTGAGAAAATCGAAATTTCAGATTTAATTTTTTTCGTTACAAAAAAGGCAGCACAGAGGCGGGAACTCCGCGGTTTGGAACTAATCTAAGCATGAGCTATCATTTAAGACTAAAAACAAGCCATAAACTCCTGAAAATATATCAGCATATCACACCTGAAATTTAAAAAAATTGAAATTTTCAGAATAAAAATTTTTCGTAATAAAAAAGGCAGCACAGAGACGGGAACTCCGCGGTTTTGGACGAAACCAAGCTTGAGCTATCATTTGAGACCAATGACAAGCCAAGAACTCCTGAAAATATATTAGCATATCACACCTGATATTTGAGAAAACTTAAATTTTCAGAATAAAAATTGTTTGGTAATAAAAAAGGTAGCACAGAGACGGGAACTTCGCGGTTTTCGACGAAACCAAGCTTGTGCTATCATTTGAGACCAATCACAAAACAAGAACTCCTGTTAATATATCAGCATACCACACCTAAAGATTGAGAAAATCGAAATTTCAGAGTTAATTTTTTTCGTTACAAAAAAGGCTGCACAGAGACGGGAACTTGAATTAATCTAAATATGATCTATCATTTAAGTTTAAAAAAAATCCTAGAACTCCTGAAAATATCTCAGCATATCACACCTGAAGTTTGAGAAAATTGAAATTTTTAGAGTAAATTTTTTTCGTAATAAAAAAGGCAGCACCGAGATGTGAACTCCGGGTTTTTGCACTAAGCTAAGCATCAGCTATCATTTAAGACCAAAAATAAGCCTAGAACTCTTGAAAATATATCAGCATATCACACCTGTAGTTTGAGAAATCCTAAATTTCAGAGTAAATTTTTTTCGTAATAAAAAAGGCAGCACCGAGATGTGAACTCCGGGTTTTTGCACTAAGCTAAGCATGAGCTATCATTTAAGACCAAAAATAAGCCTAGAACTCCTGAAAATATATCAGCATATCACACCTGAAATTTAAAAAAATTGAAATTTTCAGAATAAAATTTTTTCGTAATAAAAAAGGCAGCACAGAGAAGAGAACTTCGCGGTTTTCGACGAAACCAAGATTGTCCTATCATTTGAGACCAATAACAAGCTCAGAACTCCTGTAAATATATCAGCATATCACTCCTAAAATTTGAGAAAATCGAAATTTAAGATTTAATTTTTTTCGTTACAAAAAAGGCAGCACAGAGGCGGGAACTCCGCGGTTCGGAACTAACCTAAGCATGAGCTATCATTTAAGTTTAAAAACAAGCCATAAACTCCTGAAAATATATCAGCATATCACACCTGAAATTTAAAAAAATTGAAATTTTCAGAATAAAAATTTTTCGTAATAAAAAAGGCAGCACAGAGACGGGAACTCCGCGGTTTTGGACGAAACCAAGCTTGAGCTATCATTTGAGACCAATGACAAGCCAAGAACTCCTGAAAATATATCAGCATATCACACCTGATGTTTGAGAAAACTTAAATTTTCAGAATAAAAATTGTTTGGTAATAAAAAAGGTAGCACAGAGACGGGAACTTCGCGGTTTTCGACGAAACCAAGCTTGTGCTATCATTTGAGACCAATCACAAAACAAGAACTCCTGTTAATATATCAGCATACCACACCTAAAGATTGAGAAAATCGAAATTACAGAGTTAATTTTTTTCGTTACAAAAAAGGCTGCACAGAGACGGGAACTTGAACTAATCTAAATATGATCTATCATTTAAGTTTAAAAAAAATCCTAGAACTCCTGAAAATATCTCAGCATATCACACCTGAAGTTTGAGAAAATTGAAATTTTTAGAGTAAATTTTTTTCGTAATAAAAAAGGCAGCACCGAGATGTGAACTCCGGGATTTTGCACTAAGCTACGCATGAGCTATCATTTAAGACCAAAAATAAGCCTAGAACTCTTGAAAATATATCAGCATATCACACCTGTAGTTTGAGAAATTCTAAATTTCAGAGTAAATTTTTTCGTAATAAAAAAGGCAGCACCGAGATGTGAACTCCGAATTTTCGCACAAAGCTAAGCATGAGCTATCATTTAAGACCAAAAATAAGCCTAGAACTCTTGAAAATATATCAGCATATCACACCTGTAGTTTGAGAAATTCTAAATTTCAGAGTAAATTTTTTCGTAATAAAAAAGGCAGCGCAGAGCCTGGAACTACGTGGTTCTGTACGTAGCCGAGCATTAGCTATCGTTTAAGACCAAAAACAAGCCTAGAACTCCTGAAAATATATCAGCATATCACACCTGAAATTTGAGAAAATCTAAATTACAGAGTAATTTTTTTCGTAATAAAAAAAGGCAGCGCAGAGCCAGACACTGCAAGTTTTTGTACGTAACCGAGCATAAGCTATCGTTTGAGACTAAAAACAAGCCCCAGATTCCTGAAAATATATCAGCATATCACATCTTAAATTTGAGAAAATCGAAATTTCAGACTTATTTTTTCATAGAACATAAGTACACTCAGAGCCAGGAACTACGCGGTTTTGTACGTAACCAAGCATGAGCTTTCGTTTGAGACCAAAAGCAAGCCTAGAACTCCTGAAAATATATCAGCATATCACACCTGAAATATGAGAAAATCGATATTTCAAACTTATTTTTTCGCAGAACATAAGTAAACGTAGAGCGCGGAACTCCGCGGTTTTGGACGAAACCAAGCTTAAGCTATCATTTGAGACCAATAACAAGCCAATAACTCCTGAAAATATATCAGCATATCACACCTGAAATTTGAGAAAACTTAAATTTTCAGAATAAAGATTTTTTGGTAATAAAAAGGCAGCACAGAGACGGGAACTTCGCGGTTTTTCGATGAAGCCAAGCATGTGCTATCATTTGAGACCAATAACAAGCCAAGAACTCCTGAAAATATATCATCATATCACACCTAAATTTTGAGAAATTCGAAATTTCAGAGTTAATTTTTTTCGTTACAAAAAAGGCAGCACAGAGGCGGGAACTCCGCGGTTTGGAACTAATCTAAGCATGAGCTATCATTTAAGACTAAAAACAAGCCATAAACTCCTGAAAATATATCAGCATATCACACCTGAAATTTAAAAAAATTGAAATTTTCAGAATAAAATTTTTTCGTAATAAAAATGGCAGCACAGAGAAGAGAACTTCGCGGTTTTCGACGAAACCAAGATTGTCCTATCATTTGAGACCAATAACAAGCTCAGAACTCCTGTAAATATATCAGCATATCACTCCTAAAATTTGAGAAAATCGAAATTTAAGATTTAATTTTTTTCGTTACAAAAAAGGCAGCACAGAGGCGGGAACTCCGCGGTTTGGAACTAATCTAAGCATGAGCTATCATTTAAGACTAAAAACAAGCTATAAACTCCTGAAAATGAATCAGCATATCACACCTGAAATTTAAAAAAATTGAAATTTTCAGAATAAAATTTTTTCGTAATAAAAATGGCAGCACAGAGAAGAGAACTTCGCGGTTTTCGACGAAACCAAGATTGTCCTATCATTTGAGACCAATAACAAGCTCAGAACTCCTGTAAATATATCAGCATATCACACCTGAAATTTAAAAAAATTGAAATTTTCAGAGTAAAAATTTTTCGTAATAAAAAAGGCAGCACAGAGACGGGAACTCCGCGGTTTTGGACGAAACCAAGCTTGAGCTATCATTTGAGACCAATGACAAGCCAAGAACTCCTGAAAATATATCAGCATATCACACCTGAAATATGAGAAAATCGATATTTCAAACTTATTTTTTCGCAGAACATAAGTAAACGTAGAGCGCGGAACTCCGCGGTTTTGGACGAAACCAAGCTTAAGCTATCATTTGAGACCAATAACAAGCCAATAACTCCTGAAAATATATCAGCATATCACACCTGAAATTTGAGAAAACTTAAATTTTCAGAATAAAAATTTTTTGGTAATAAAAAAGGCAGCACAGAGACGGGAACTTCACGGTTTTCGATGAAGCCAAGCATGTGCTATCATTTGAGACCAATAACAAGCCAAGAACTCCTGAAAATATATCATCATATCACACCTAAAATTTGAGAAATTCGAAATTTCAGAGTTAATTTTTTTCGTTACAAAAAAGGCAGCACAGAGGCGGGAACTCCGCGGTTTGGAACTAATCTAAGCATGAGATATCATTTAAGACTAGAAACAAGCCATAAACTCCTGAAAATATATCAGCATATCACACCGGAAATTTAAAAAAATTGAAATTTTCAGAATAAAATTTTTTCGTAATAAAAAAGGCAGCACAGAGAAGGGAACTTCGCGGTTTTCGACGAAACCAAGATTGTCCGATCATTTGAGACCAATAACAAGCTCAGAACTACTGTAAATATATCAGCATATCACTCCTAAAGTTTGAGAAAATCGAAATTTCAGATTTAATTTTTTTCGTTACAAAAAAGGCAGCACAGAGGCGGGAACTCCGCGGTTTGGAACTAATCTAAGCATGAGCTATCATTTAAGACTAAAAACAAGCCATAAACTCCTGAAAATATATCAGCATATCACACCTGAAATTTAAAAAAATTGAAATTTTCAGAATAAAAATTTTTCGTAATAAAAAAGGCAGCACAGAGACGGGAACTCCGCGGTTTTGGACGAAACCAAGCTTGAGCTATCATTTGAGACCAATGACAAGCCAAGAACTCCTGAAAATATATTAGCATATCACACCTGATATTTGAGAAAACTTAAATTTTCAGAATAAAAATTGTTTGGTAATAAAAAAGGTAGCACAGAGACGGGAACTTCGCGGTTTTCGACGAAACCAAGCTTGTGCTATCATTTGAGACCAATCACAAAACAAGAACTCCTGTTAATATATCAGCATACCACACCTAAAGATTGAGAAAATCGAAATTTCAGAGTTAATTTTTTTCGTTACAAAAAAGGCTGCACAGAGACGGGAACTTGAATTAATCTAAATATGATCTATCATTTAAGTTTAAAAAAAATCCTAGAACTCCTGAAAATATCTCAGCATATCACACCTGAAGTTTGAGAAAATTGAAATTTTTAGAGTAAATTTTTTTCGTAATAAAAAAGGCAGCACCGAGATGTGAACTCCGGGTTTTTGCACTAAGCTAAGCATGAGCTATCATTTAAGACCAAAAATAAGCCTAGAACTCTTGAAAATATATCAGCATATCACACCTGTAGTTTGAGAAATTCTAAATTTCAGAGTAAATTTTTTCGTAATAAAAAAGGCAGCACCGAGATGTGAACTCCGAGTTTTCGCACTAAGCTAAGCATGAGCTATCATTTAAGACCAAAAATAAGCCTAGAACTCTTGAAAATATATCAGCATATCACACCTGTAGTTTGAGAAATTCTAAATTTCAGAGTAAATTTTTTCGTAATAAAAAAGGCAGCGCAGAGCCTGGAACTGCGTGGTTCTGTACGTAGCCGAGCATTAGCTATCGTTTAAGACCAAAAACAAGCCTAGAACTCCTGAAAATATATCAGCATATCACACCTGAAATTTGAGAAAATCTAAATTACAGAGTAATTTTTTTCGTAATAAAAAAAGGCAGCGCAGAGCCAGAAACTGCAAGTTTTTGTACGTAACCGAGCATAAGCTATCGTTTCAGACTAAAAACAAGCCCCAAATTCCTGAAAATATATCAGCATATCACATCTTAAATTTGAGAAAATCGAAATTTCAGACTTATTTTTTTCATAGAACATAAGTACACTCAGAGCCAGGAACTACGCGGTTTTGTACGTAACCAAGCATGAGCTATCGTTTGAGACCAAAAGCAAGCCTAGAACTCCTGAAAATATATCAGCATATCACACCTGAAATATGAGAAAATCGATATTTCAAACTTATTTTTTCGCAGAACATAAGTAAACGTAGAGCGCGGAACTCCGCGGTTTTGGACGAAACCAAGCTTAAGCTATCATTTGAGACCAATAACAAGCCAATAACTCCTGAAAATATATCAGCATATCACACCTGAAATTTGAGAAAACTTAAATTTTCAGAATAAAAATTTTTTGGTAATAAAAAAGGCACCACAGAGACGGGAACTTCGCGGTTTTCGATGAAGCCAAGCATGTGCTATCATTTGAGACCAATAACAAGCCAAGAACTCCTGAAAATATATCATCATATCACACCTAAAATTTGAGAAATTCGAAATTTCAGAGTTAATTTTTTTCGTTACAAAAAAGGCAGCACAGAGGCGGGAACTCCGCGGTTTGGAACTAATCTAAGCATGAGCTATCATGTAAGACTAAAAACAAGCCATAAACTCCTGAAAATATATCAGCATATCACACCTGAAATTTAAAAAAATTGAAATTTTCAGAATAAAATTTTTTCGTAATAAAAAAGGCAGCACAGAGAAGGGAACTTCGCGGTTTTCGACGAAAAGAAGATTGTTCTATCATTTGAGACCAATAACAAGCTAAGAACTCCTGTAAATATATCAGCATATCACTCCTAAAGTTTGAGAAAATCGAAATTTCAGATTAAATTTTTTTCGTTACAAAAAAGGCAGCACAGAGGCGGGAACTCCGCGGTTTGGAACTAATCTAAGCATGAGCTATCATTTAAGACTCAAAACAAGCCATAAACTCCTGAAAATATATCAGCATATCACACCTGAAATTTAAAAAAATTGAAATTTTCAGAATAAAAATTTTTCGTAATAAAAAAGGCAGCACAGAGACGGGAACTCCGCGGTTTTGGACGAAACCAAGCTTGAGCTATCATTTGAGACCAATGACAAGCCAAGAACTCCTGAAAATATATCAGCATATCACACCTGATGTTTGAGAAAATTGAAATTTTTAGAGTAAATTTTTTTCGTAATAAAAAAGGCAGCACCGAGATGTGAACTCCGGGATTTTGCACTAAGCTACGCATGAGCTATCATTTAAGACCAAAAATAAGCCTAGAACTCTTGAAAATATATCAGCATATCACACCTGTAGTTTGAGAAATTCTAAATTTCAGAGTAAATTTTTTCGTAATAAAAAAGGCAGCACCGAGATGTGAACTCCGAGTTTTCGCACAAAGCTAAGCATGAGCTATCATTTAAGACCAAAAATAAGCCTAGAACTCTTGAAAATATATCAGCATATCACACCTGTAGTTTGAGAAATTCTAAATGTCAGAGTAAATTTTTTCGTAATAAAAAAGGCAGCGCAGAGCCTGGAACTGCGTGGTTCTGTACGTAGCCGAGCATTAGCTATCGTTTAAGACCAAAAACAAGCCTAGAACTCCTGAAAATATATCAGCATATCACACCTGAAATTTGAGAAAATCTAAATTACAGAGTAATTTTTTTCGTAATAAAAAAAGGCAGCGCAGAGCCAGAAACTGCAAGTTTTTGTACGTAACCGAGCATAAGCTATCGTTTGAGACTAAAAAAAGCCCCAAATTCCTGAAAATATATCAGCATATCACATCTTAAATTTGAGAAAATCGAAATTTCAGACTTATTTTTTCATAGAACATAAGTACACTCAGAGCCAGGAACTACGCGGTTTTGTACGTAACCAAGCATGAGCTATCGTTTGAGACCAAAAGCAAGCCTAGAACTCCTGAAAATATATCAGCATATCACACCTGAAATATGAGAAAATCGATATTTCAAACTTATTTTTTCGCAGAACATAAGTAAACGTAGAGCGCGGAACTCCGCGGTTTTGGACGAAACCAAGCTTAAGCTATCATTTGAGACCAATAACAAGCCAATAACTCCTGAAAATATATCAGCATATCACACCTGAAATTTGAGAAAACTTAAATTTTCAGAATAAAAATTTTTTGGTAATAAAAAAGGCAGCACAGAGACGGGAACTTCGCGGTTTTCGATGAAGCCAAGCATGTGCTATCATTTGAGACCAATAACAAGCCAAGAACTCCTGAAAATATATCATCATATCACACCTAAATTTTGAGAAATTCGAAATTTCAGAGTTAATTTTTTTCGTTACAAAAAAGGCAGCACAGAGGCGGGAACTCCGCGGTTTGAAACTAATCTAAGCATGAGCTATCATGTAAGACTAAAAACAAGCCATAAACTCCTTAAAAATATCAGCATATCACACCTGAAATTTAAAAAAATTGAAATTTTCAGAATAAAATTTTTTCGTAATAAAAAAGGCAGCACAGAGAAGGGAACTTCGCGGTTTTCGACGAAACGAAGATTGTCCTATCATTTGAGACCAATAACAAGCTAAGAACTCCTGTAAATATATCAGCATATCACTCCTAAAGTTTGAGAAAATCGAAATTTCAGATTTAATTTTTTTCGTTACAAAAAAGGCAGCACAGAGGCGGGAACTCCGCGGTTTGGAACTAATCTAAGCATGAGCTATCATTTAAGACTCAAAACAAGCCATAAACTCCTGAAAATATATCAGCATATCACACCTGAAATTTAAAAAAATTGAAATTTTCAGAATAAAAATTTTTCGTAATAAAAAAGGCAGCACAGAGACGGGAACTCCGCGGTTTTGGACGAAACCAAGCTTGAGCTATCATTTGAGACCAATGACAAGCCAAGAACTCCTGAAAATATATCAGCATATCACACCTGATGTTTGAGAAAACTTAAATTTTCAGAATATAAATTGTTTGGTAATAAAAAAGGTAGCACAGAGACGGGAACTTCGCGGTTTTCGACGAAACCAAGCTTGTGCTATCATTTGAGACCAATCACAAAACAAGAACTCCTGTTAATATATCAGCATACCACACCTAAAGATTGAGAAAATCGAAATTTCAGAGTTAATTTTTTTCGTTACAAAAAAGGCTGCACAGAGACGGGAACTTGAACTAATCTAAATATGATCTATCATTTAAGTTTAAAAAAAATCCTAGAACTCCTGAAAATATCTCAGCATATCACACCTGAAGTTTGAGAAAATTGAAATTTTTAGAGTAAATTTTTTTCGTAATAAAAAAGGCAGCACCGAGATGTGAACTCCGAGTTTTCGCACTAAGCTAAGCATGAGCTATCATTTAAGACCAAAAATAAGCCTAGAACTCTTGAAAATATATCAGCATATCACACCTGTAGTTTGAGAAAATCTAAATTTCAGAGTAAATTTTTTCGTAATAAAAAAGGCAGCGCAGAGCCTGGAACTGCGTGGTTTTGTACGTAACCGAGCATTAGCTATCGTTTGAGACTAAAAACAAGCCCCAAATTCCTGAAAATATATCAGCATATCACATCTTAAATTTGAGAAAATCGAAATTTCAGACTAATTTTTTTCATAGAACATAAGTACACTCAGAGCCAGGAACTACGCGGTTTTATACGTAACCAAGCATGAGCTATCGTTTGAGACCAAAAACAAGCCTAGAACTCCTGAAAATATATCAGCATATCACACCTGAAATATGAGAAAATCGATATTTCAAACTTATTTTTTCGCAGAACATAAGTAAACGTAGAGCGCGGAACTCCGCGGTTTTGGACGAAACCAAGCTTAAGCTATCATTTGAGACCAAAAACAAGCCTAGAACTCCTGAAAATATATCAGCATATCACACCTGAAATATGAGAAAATCGATATTTCAAACTTATTTTTTCGCAGAACATAAGTAAACGTAGAGCGCGGAACTCCGCGGTTTTGGACGAAACCAAGCTTAAGCTATCATTTGAGACCAATAACAAGCCAATAACTCCTGAAAATATATCAGCATATCACATCTTAAATTTGAGAAAATCGAAATTTCAGACTAATTTTTTTCATAGAACATAAGTACACTCAGAGCCAGGAACTACGCGGTTTTATACGTAACCAAGCATGAGCTATCGTTGGAGACCAAAAACAAGCCTAGAACTCCTGAAAATATATCAGCATATCACACCTGAAATATGAGAAAATCGATATTTCAAACTTATTTTTTCGCAGAACATAAGTAAACGTAGAGCGCGGAACTCCGCGGTTTTGGACGAAACCAAGCTTAAGCTATCATTTGAGACCAATAACAAGCCAATAACTCCTGAAAATATATCAGCATATCACACCTGAAATTTGAGAAAACTTAAATTTTCAGAATAAAAATTTTTTGGTAATAAAAAAGGCAGCACAGAGACGGGAACTTCGCGGTTTTGGACGAAACCAAGCTTGAGCTATCATTTGAGACCAATGACAAGCCAAGAACTCCTGAAAATATATCAGCATATCACACCTGAAATTTGAGAAAACTTAAATTTTCAGAATAAAAATTGTTTGGTAATAAAAAAGGTAGCACAGAGACGGGAACTTCGCGGTTTTCGACGAAACCAAGCTTGTGCTATCATTTGAGACCAATCACAAAACAAGAACTCCTGTTAATATATCAGCATACCACACCTAAATATTGAGAAAATCGAAATTTCAGAGTTAATTTTTTTCGTTACAAAAAAGGCTGCACAGAGACGGGAACTTGAACTAATCTAAATATGATCTATCATTTAAGTTTAAAAAAATACTAGAACTCCTGAAAATATCTCAGCATATCACACCTGAAGTTTGAGAAAATTGAAATTTTTAGAGTAAATTTTTTTCGTAATAAAAAAGGCAGCACCGAGATGTGAACTCCGGGTTTTTGCACTAAGCTAAGCATGAGCTATCATTTAAGACCAAAAATAAGCCTAGAACTCTTGAAAATATATCAGCATATCACACCTGTAGTTTGAGAAATTCTAAATTTCAGAGTAAATTTTTTCGTAATAAAAAAGGCAGCAACGAGATGTGAACTCCGAGTTTTCGCACTAAGCTAAGCATGAGCTATCATTTAAGACTAAAAATAAGCCTAGAACTCTTGAAAATATATCAGCATATCACACCTGTAGTTTGAGAAATTCTAAATTTCAGAGTAAATTTTTTCGTAATAAAAAAGGCAGCGCAGAGCCTGGAACTGCGTGGTTTAATACGTAACCGAGCATTAGCTATCGTTTAAGACCAAAAACAAGCCTAGAACTCCTGAAAATATATCAGCATATCACACCTGAAATTTGAGAAAATCTAAATTAGAGAGTAATTTTTTTCGTAATAAAAAAAGGCAGCGCAGAGCCAGAAACTGCAAGTTTTTGTACGTAACCGAGCATAAGCTATCGTTTGAGACTAAAAACAAGCCCCAAATTCCTGAAAATATATCAGCATATCACATCTTAAATTTGAGAAAATCGAAATTTCAGACTTATTTTTTTCATAGAACATAAGTACACTCAGAGCCAGGAACTACGCGGTTTTGTACGAAACCAAGCATGAGCTATCGTTTGAGACCAAAAGCAAGCCTAGAACTCCTGAAAATATATCAGCATATCACACCTGAAATATGAGAAAATCGATATTTCAAACTTATTTTTTCGCAGAACATAAGTAAACGTAGAGCGCGGAACTCCGCGGTTTTGGACGAAACCAAGCTTAAGCTATCATTTGAGACCAATAACAAGCCAATAAGTCCTGAAAATATATCAGCATATCACACCTGAAATTTGAGAAAACTTAAATTTTCAGAATAAAAATTTTTTGGTAATAAAAAAGGCAGCACAGAGACGGGAACTTCGCGGTTTTCGATGAAGCCAAGCATGTGCTATCATTTGAGACCAATAACAAGCCAAGAACTCCTGAAAATATATCAGCATATCACACCTAAATTTTGAGAAATTCGAAATTTCCGAGTTAACTTTTTTTGGTTACAAAAAAGGCAGCACAGAGGCGGGAACTCCGCGGTTTGGAATTAATCTAAGCATGTGCTATCATTTAAGACTAAAAACAAGCCATAAACTCCTGAAAATATATCAGCATATCACACCTGAAATTTAAAAAAATTGAAATTTTCAGAATAAAATTTTTTCGTAATAAAAAAGGCAGCACAGAGAAGAGAACTTCGCGGTTTTCGACGAAACCAAGATTGTCCTATCATTTGAGACCAATAACAAGCTCAGAACTCCTGTAAATATATCAGCATATCACTCCTAAAATTTGAGAAAATCGAAATTTAAGATTTAATTTTTTTCGTTACAAAAAAGGCAGCACAGAGGCGGGAACTCCGCGGTTTGGAACTAATCTAAGCATGAGCTATCATTTAAGTTTAAAAACAAGCCATAAACTCCTGAAAATATATCAGCATATCACACCTAAAGATTGAGAAAATCGAAATTTCAGAGTTAATTTTTTTCGTTACAAAAAAGGCTGCACAGAGACGGGAACTTGAACTAATCTAAATATGATCTATCATTTAAGTTTAAAAAAAATCCTAGAACTCCTGAAAATATCTCAGCATATCACACCTGAAGTTTGAGAAAATTGAAATTTTTAGAGTAAATTTTTTTCGTAATAAAAAAGGCAGCACCGAGATGTGAACTCCGGGATTTTGCACTAAGCTACGCATGAGCTATCATTTAAGACCAAAAATAAGCCTAGAACTCTTGAAAATATATCAGCATATCACACCTGTAGTTTGAGAAATTCTAAATTTCAGAGTAAATTTTTTCGTAATAAAAAAGGCAGCGCAGAGCCTGGAACTGCGTGGTTCTGTACGTAGCCGAGCATTAGCTATCGTTTAAGACCAAAAACAAGCCTAGAACTCCTGAAAATATATCAGCATATCACATCTTAAATTTGAGAAAATCGAAATTTCAGACTTATTTTTTTCATAGAACATAAGTACACTCAGAGCCAGGAACTACGCGGTTTTGTACGTAACCAAGCATGAGCTATCGTTTGAGACCAAAAGCAAGCCTAGAACTCCTGAAAATATATCAGCATATCACACCTGAAATATGAGAAAATCGATATTTCAAACTTATTTTTTCGCAGAACATAAGTAAACGTAGAGCGCGGAACTCCGCGGTTTTGGACGAAACCAAGCTTAAGCTATCATTTGAGACCAATAACAAGCCAATAACTCCTGAAAATATATCAGCATATCACACCTGAAATTTGAGAAAACTTAAATTTTCAGAATAAAAATTTTTTGGTAATAAAATAGGCAGCACAGAGACGGGAACTTCGCGGTTTTCGATGAAGCCAAGCATGTGCTATCATTTGAGACCAATAACAAGCCAAGAACTCCTGAAAATATATCATCATATCACACCTAAAGTTTGAGAAATTCGAAATTTCAGAGTTAATTTTTTTCGTTACAAAAAAGGCAGCACAGAGGCGGGAACTCCGCGGTTTGGAACTAACCTAAGCATGAGCTATCATTTAAGTTTAAAAACAAGCCATAAACTCCTGAAAATATATCAGCATATCACACCTGAAATTTAAAAAAATTGAAATTTTCAGAATAAAAATTTTTCGTAATAAAAAAGGCAGCACAGAGACGGGAACTCCGCGGTTTTGGACGAAACCAAGCTTGAGCTATCATTTGAGACCAATGACAAGCCAAGAACTCCTGAAAATATATCAGCATATCACACCTGATGTTTGAGAAAACTTAAATTTTCAGAATAAAAATTGTTTGGTAATAAAAAAGGTAGCACAGAGACGGGAACTTCGCGGTTTTCGACGAAACCAAGCTTGTGCTATCATTTGAGACCAATCACAAAACAAGAACTCCTGTTAATATATCAGCATACCACACCTAAAGATTGAGAAAATCGAAATTTCAGAGTTAATTTTTTTCGTTACAAAAAAGGCTGCACAGAGACGGGAACTTGAACTAATCTAAATATGATCTATCATTTAAGTTTAAAAAAAATCCTAGAACTCCTGAAAATATCTCAGCATATCACACCTGAAGTTTGAGAAAATTGAAATTTTTAGAGTAAATTTTTTTCGTAATAAAAAAGGCAGCACCGAGATGTGAACTCCGGGATTTTGCACTAAGCTACGCATGAGCTATCATTTAAGACCAAAAATAAGCCTAGAACTCTTGAAAATATATCAGCATATCACACCTGTAGTTTGAGAAATTCTAAATTTCAGAGTAAATTTTTTCGTAATAAAAAAGGCAGCACCGAGATGTGAACTCCGAGTTTTCGCACAAAGCTAAGCATGAGCTATCATTTAAGACCAAAAATAAGCCTAGAACTCTTGAAAATATATCAGCATATCACACCTGTAGTTTGAGAAATTCTAAATTTCAGAGTAAATTTTTTCGTAATAAAAAGGCAGCGCAGAGCCTGGAACTGCGTGGTTCTGTACGTAGCCGAGCATTAGCTATCGTTTAAGACCAAAAACAAGCCTAGAACTCCTGAAAATATATCAGCATATCACACCTGAAATTTGAGAAAATCTAAATTACAGAGTAATTTTTTTCGTAATAAAAAAAGGCAGCGCAGAGCCAGACACTGCAAGTTTTTGTACGTAACCGAGCATAAGCTATCGTTTGAGACTAAAAACAAGCCCCAAATTCCTGAAAATATATCAGCATATCACATCTTAAATTTGAGAAAATCGAAATTTCAGACTTATTTTTTCATAGAACATAAGTACACTCAGAGCCAGGAACTACGCGGTTATGTACGTAACCTAGCATGAGCTATCGTTTGAGACCAAAAGCAAGTCTAGAACTCCTGAAAATATATCAGCATATCACACCTGAAATATGAGAAAATCGATATTTCAAACTTATTTTTTCGCAGAACATAAGTAAACGTAGAGCGCGGAACTCCGCGGTTTTGGACGAAACCAAGCTTAAGCTATCATTTGAGACCAATAACAAGCCAATAACTCCTGAAAATATATCAGCATATCACACCTGAAATTTGAGAAAACTTAAATTTTCAGAATAAAAATTTTTTGGTAATAAAAAAGGCAGCACAGAGACGGGAACTTCGCGGTTTTCGATGAAGCCAAGCATGTGCTATCATTTGAGACCAATAACAAGCCAAGAACTCCTGAAAATATATCATCATATCACACCTAAAATTTGAGAAATTCGAAATTTCAGAGTTAATTTTTTTCGTTACAAAAAAGGCAGCACAGAGGCGGGAACTCCGCGGTTTGGAACTAATCTAAGCATGAGCTATCATGTAAGACTAAAAACAAGCCATAAACTCCTGAAAATATATCAGCATATCACACCTGAAATTTAAAAAAATTGAAATTTTCAGAATAAAATTTTTTCGTAATAAAAAAGGCAGCACAGAGAAGGGAACTTCGCGGTTTTCGACGAAAAGAAGATTGTCCTATCATTTGAGACCAATAACAAGCTAAGAACTCCTGTAAATATATCAGCATATCACTCCTAAAGTTTGAGAAAATCGAAATTTCAGATTTAATTTTTTTCGTTACAAAAAAGGCAGCACAGAGGCGGGAACTCCGCGGTTTGGAACTAATCTAAGCATGGGCTATCATTTAAGACTAAAAACAAGCCATAAACTCCTGAAAATATATCAGCATATCACACCTGAAATTTAAAAAAATTGAAATTTTCAGAATAAAAATTTTTCGTAATAAAAAAGGCAGCACAGAGACGGGAACTCCGCGGTTTTGGACGAAACCAAGCTTGAGCTATCATTTGAGACCAATGACAAGCCAAGAACTCCTGAAAATATATCAGCATATCACACCTGAAATATGAGAAAATCGATATTTCAAACTTATTTTTTCGCAAAACATAAGTAAACGTAGAGCGCGGAACTCCGCGGTTTTGGACGAAACCAAGCTTAAGCTATCATTTGAGACCAATAACAAGCCAATAACTCCTGAAAATATATCAGCATATCACACCTGAAATTTGAGAAAACTTAAATTTTCAGAATAAAAATTTTTTGGTAATAAAAAAGGCAGCACAGAGACGGGAACTTCACGGTTTTCGATGAAGCCAAGCATTTGCTATCATTTGAGACCAATAACAAGCCAAGAACTCCTGAAAATATATCATCATATCACACCTAAAATTTGAGAAATTCGAAATTTCAGAGTTAATTTTTTTCGTTACAAAAAAGGCAGCACAGAGGCGGGAACTCCGCGGTTTGGAACTAATCTAAGCATGAGCTATCATTTAAGACTAGAAACAAGCCATAAACTCCTGAAAATATATCAGCATATCACACCTGAAATTTAAAAAAATTTAAATTTTCAGAATAAAATTTTTTCGTAATAAAAAAGGCAGCACAGAGAAGGGAACTTCACGGTTTTCGACGAAACCAAGATTGTCCTATCATTTGAGACCAATAACAAGCTCAGAACTCCTGTAAATATATCAGCATATCACTCCTAAAGTTTGAGAAAATCGAAATTTCAGATTTAATTTTTTTCGTTACAAAAAAGGCAGCACAGAGGCGGGAACTCCGCGGTTTGGAACTAATCTAAGCATGAGCTATCATTTAAGACTAAAAACAAGCCATAAACTCCTGAAAATATATCAGCATATCACACCTGAAATTTAAAAAAATTGAAATTTTCAGAATAAAAATTTTTCGTAATAAAAAAGGCAGCACAGAGACGGGAACTCCGCGGTTTTGGACGAAACCAAGCTTGAGCTATCATTTGAGACCAATGACAAGCCAAGAACTCCTGAAAATATATCAGCATATCACACCTGATATTTGAGAAAACTTAAATTTTCAGAATAAAAATTGTTTGGTAATAAAAAAGGTAGCACAGAGACGGGAACTTCGCGGTTTTCGACGAAACCAAGCTTGTGCTATCATTTGAGACCAATCACAAAACAAGAACTCCTGTTAATATATCAGCATACCACACCTAAAGATTGAGAAAATCGAAATTTCAGAGTTAATTTTTTTCGTTACAAAAAAGGCTGCACAGAGACGGGAACTTGAACTAATCTAAATATGATCTATCATTTAAGTTTTAAAAAAATCCTAGAACTCCTGAAAATATCTCAGCATATCACACCTGAAGTTTGAGAAAATTGAAATTTTTAGAGTAAATTTTTTTCGTAATAAAAAAGGCAGCACAGAGACGGGAACTCCGCGGTTTTGGACGAAACCAAGCTTGAGCTATCATTTGAGACCAATGACAAGCCAAGAACTCCTGAAAATATATCAGCATATCACACCTGAAATTTGAGAAAACTTAAATTTTCAGAATAAAAATTTTTTGGTAATAAAAAAGGCAGCACAGAGACGGGAACTTCACGGTTTTCGATGATGCCAAGCATGTGCTATCATTTGAGACCAATAACAAGCCAAGAACTCCTGAAAATATATCATCATATCACACCTAAAATTTGAGAAATTCGAAATTTCAGAGTTAATTTTTTTCGTTACAAAAAAGGCAGCACAGAGGCGGGAACTCCGCGGTTTGGAACTAATCTAAGCATGAGCTATCATTTAAGACTAGAAACAAGCCATAAACTCCTGAAAATATATCAGCATATCACACCTGAAATTTAAAAAAATTGAAATTTTCAGAATAAAATTTTTTCGTAATAAAAAAGGCAGCACAGAGAAGGGAACTTCGCGGTTTTCGACGAAACCAAGATAGTCCTATCATTTGAGACCAATAACAAGCTAAGAACTCCTGTAAATATATCAGCATATCACTCCTAAAGTTTGAGAAAATCGAAATTTCAGATTTAAATTTTTTCGTTACAAAAAAGGCAGCACAGAGGCGGGAACTCCGCGGTTTGGAACTAATCTAAGCATGAGCTATCATTTAAGACTAAAAACAAGCCATAAACTCCTGAAAATATATCAGCATATCACACCTGAAATTTAAAAAAATTGAAATTTTCAGAATAAAAATTTTTCGTAATAAAAAAGGCAGCACAGAGACGGGAACTCCGCGGTTTTGGACGAAACCAAGCTTGAGCTATCATTTGAGACCAATGACAAGCCAAGAACTCCTGAAAATATATCAGCATATCACACCTGATATTTGAGAAAACTTAAATTTTCAGAATAAAAATTGTTTGGTAATAAAAAACGGTAGCACAGAGACGGGAACTTCGCGGTTTTCGACGAAACCAAGCTTATGCTATCATTTGAGACCAATCACAAAACAAGAACTCCTGTTAATATATCAGCATACCACACCTAAAGATTGAGAAAATCGAAATTTCAGAGTTAATTTTTTTCGTTACAAAAAAGGCTGCACAGAGACGGGAACTTGAACTAATCTAAATATGATCTATCATTTAAGTTTAAAAAAAATCCTAGAACTCCTGAAAATATCTCAGCATATCACACCTGAAGTTTGAGAAAATTGAAATTTTTAGAGTAAATTTTTTTCGTAATAAAAAAGGCAGCACCGAGATGTGAACTCCGAGTTTTCGCACTAAGCTAAGCATGAGCTATCATTTAAGACCAAAAATAAGCCTAGAACTCTTGAAAATATATCAGCATATCACACCTGTAGTTTGAGAAATTCTAAATTTCAGAGTAAATTTTTTCGTAATAAAAAAGGCAGCACCGAGATGTGAACTCCGAGTTTTCGCACAAAGCTAAGCATGAGCTATCATTTAAGACCAAAAATAAGCCTAGAACTCTTGAAAATATATCAGCATATCACACCTGTAGTTTGAGAAATTCTAAATTTCAGAGTAAATTTTTTCGTAATAAAAAAGGCAGCGCAGAGCCTGGAACTGCGTGGTTCTGTACGTAGCTGAGCATTAGCTATCGTTTAAGACCAAAAACAAGCCTAGAACTCCTGAAAATATATCAGCATATCACACCTGAAATTTGAGAAAATCTAAATTACAGATTAATTTTTTTCGTAATAAAAAAAGGCAGCGCAGAGCCAGACACTGCAAGTTTTTGTACGTAACCGAGCATAAGCTATCGTTTGAGACTAAAAACAAGCCCCAAATTCCTGAAAATATATCAGCATATCACATCTTAAATTTGAGAAAATCGAAATTTCAGACTTATTTTTTCATAGAACATAAGTACACTCAGAGCCAGGAACTACGCGGTTTTGTACGTAACCAAGCATGAGCTATCGTTTGAGACCAAAAGCAAGCCTAGAACTCCTGAAAATATATCAGCATATCACACCTGAAATATGAGAAAATCGATATTTCAAACTTATTTTTTCGCAGAACATAAGTAAACGTAGAGCGCGGAACTCCGCGGTTTTGGACGAAACCAAGCTTAAGCTATCATTTGAGACCAATAACAAGCCAATAACTCCTGAAAATATATCAGCATATCACACCTGAAATTTGAGAAAACTTAAATTTTCAGAATAAAAATTTTTTGGTAATAAAAAAGGCAGCACAGAGACGGGAACTTCGCGGTTTTCGATGAAGCCAAGCATGTGCTATCATTTGAGACCAATAACAAGCCAAGAACTCCTGAAAATATATCATCATATCACACCTAAAATTTGAGAAATTCGAAATTTCAGAGTTAATTTTTTTCGTTACAAAAAAGGCAGCACAGAGGCGGGAACTCCGCGGTTTGGAACTAATCTAAGCATGAGCTATCATGTAAGACTAAAAACAAGCCATAAACTCCTGAAAATATATCAGCATATCACACCTGAAATTTAAAAAAATTGAAATTTTCAGAATAAAATTTTTTCGTAATAAAAAAGGCAGCACAGAGAAGGGAACTTCGCGGTTTTCGACGAAAAGAAGATTGTCCTATCATTTGAGACCAATAACAAGCTAAGAACTCCTGTAAATATATCAGCATATCACTCCTAAAGTTTGAGAAAATCGAAATTTCAGATTTAATTTTTTTCGTTACAAAAAAGGCAGCACAGAGGCGGGAACTCCGCGGTTTGGAACTAATCTAAGCATGAGCTATCATTTAAGACTAAAAACAAGCCATAAACTCCTGAAAATATATCAGCATATCACACCTGAAATTTAAAAAAATTGAAATTTTCAGAATAAAAATTTTTCGTAATAAAAAAGGCAGCACAGAGACGGGAACTCCGCGGTTTTGGACGAAACCAAGCTTGAGCTATCATTTGAGATCAATGACAAGCCAAGAACTCCTGAAAATATATCAGCATATCACACCTGAAATATGAGAAAATCGATATTTCAAACTTATTTTTTCGCAGAACATAAGTAAACGTAGAGCGCGGAACTCCGCGGTTTTGGACGAAACCAAGCTTAAGCTATCATTTGAGACCAATAACAAGCCAATAACTCCTGAAAATATATCAGCATATCACACCTGAAATTTGAGAAAACTTAAATTTTCAGAATAAAAATTTTTTGGTAATAAAAAAGGCAGCACAGAGACGGGAACTTCGCGGTTTTCAATGAAGCCAAGCATGTGCTATCATTTGAGACCAATAACAAGCCAAGAACTCCTGAAAATATATCAGCATATCACACCTAAAGTTTGAGAAATTCGAAATTTCCGAGTTAATTTTTTTCGTTACAAAAAGGCAGCACAGAGGCGGGAACTATGCGGTTTTGAACTAATCTAAGCATGAGCTATCATTTAAGACTAAAAACAAGCCATAAACTCCTGAAAATATATCAGCATATCACACCTGAAATTTAAAAAAATTGAAATTTTCAGAATAAAAATTTTTCGTAATAAAAAAGGCAGCACAGAGACGGGAACTCCGCGGTTTTAGACGAAACCAAGCTTGAGCTATCATTTGAGACCAATGACAAGCCAAGAACTCCTGAAAATATATCAGCATATCACACCTGATGTTTGAGAAAACTTAAATTTTCAGAATAAAAATTGTTTGGTAATAAAAAAGGTAGCACAGAGACGGGAACTTCGCGGTTTTCGACGAAACCAAGCTTGTGCTATCATTTGAGACCAATCACAAAACAAGAACTCCTGTTAATATATCAGCATACCACACCTAAAGATTGAGAAAATCGAAATTTCAGAGTTAATTTTTTTCGTTACAAAAAAGGCTGCACAGAGACGGGAACTTGAACTAATCTAAATATGATCTATCATTTAAGTTTAAAAAAAATCCTAGAACTCCTGAAAATATCTCAGCATATCACACCTGAAGTTTGAGAAAATTGAAATTTTTAGAGTAAATTTTTTTCGTAATAAAAAAGGCAGCACCGAGATGTGAACTCCGGGATTTTGCACTAAGCTACGCATGAGCTATCATTTAAGACCAAAAATAAGCCTAGAACTCTTGAAAATATATCAGCATATCAGACCTGTAGTTTGAGACATTCTAAATTTCAGAGTAAATTTTTTCGTAATAAAAAAGGCAGCACCGAGATGTGAACTCCGAGTTTTCGCACAAAGCTAAGCATGAGCTATCATTTAAGACCAAAAATAAGCCTAGAACTCTTGAAAATATATCAGCATATCACACCTGTAGTTTGAGAAATTCTAAATTTCAGAGTAAATTTTTTCGTAATAAAAAAGGCAGCGCAGAGCCTGGAACTGCGTGGTTCTGTACGTAGCCGAGCATTAGCTATCGTTTAAGACCAAAAACAAGCCTAGAACTCCTGAAAATATATCAGCATATCACACCTGAAATTTGAGAAAATCTAAATTACAGATTAATTTTTTTCGTAATAAAAAAAGGCAGCGCAGAGCCAGACACTGCAAGTTTTTGTACGTAACCGAGCATAAGCTATCGTTTGAGACTAAAAACAAGCCCCAAATTCCTGAAAATATATCAGCATATCACATCTTAAATTTGAGAAAATCGAAATTTCAGACTTATTTTTTCATAGAACATAAGTACACTCAGAGCCAGGAACTACGCGGTTTTGTACGTAACCAAGCATGAGCTATCGTTTGAGACCAAAAGCAAGCCTAGAACTCCTGAAAATATATCAGCATATCACACCTGAAATATGAGAAAATCGATATTTCAAACTTATTTTTTCGCAGAACATAAGTAAACGTAGAGCGCGGAACTCCGCGGTTTTGGACGAAACTAAGCTTAAGCTATCATTTGAGACCAATAACAAGCCAATAACTCCTGAAAATATATCAGCATATCACACCTGAAATTTGAGAAAACTTAAATTTTCAGAATAAAAATTTTTTGGTAATAAAAAAGGCAGCACAGAGACGGGAACTTCGCGGTTTTCGATGAAGCCAAGCATGTGCTATCATTTGAGACCAATAACAAGCCAAGAACTCCTGAAAATATATCATCATATCACACCTGATGTTTGAGAAAACTTAAATTTTCAGAATAAAAATTGTTTGGTAATAAAAAAGGTAGCACAGAGACGGGAACTTCGCGGTTTTCGACGAAACCAAGCTTGTGCTATCATTTGAGACCAATCACAAAACAAGAACTCCTGTTAATATATCAGCATACCACACCTAAAGATTGAGAAAATCGAAATTTCAGAGTTAATTTTTTTCGTTACAAAAAAGGCTGCACAGAGACGGGAACTTGAACTAATCTAAATATGATCTATCATTTAAGTTTAAAAAAAATCCTAGAACTCCTGAAAATATCTCAGCATATCACACCTGAAGTTTGAGAAAATTGAAATTTTTAGAGTAAATTTTTTTCGTAATAAAAAAGGCAGCACCGAGATGTGAACTCCGGGATTTTGCACTAAGCTACGCATGAGCTATCATTTAAGACCAAAAATAAGCCTAGAACTCTTGAAAATATATCAGCATATCACACCTGTAGTTTGAGAAATTCTAAATTTCAGAGTAAATTTTTTCGTAATAAAAAAGGCAGCACCGAGATGTGAACTCCGAGTTTTCGCACAAAGCTAAGCATGAGCTATCATTTAAGACCAAAAATAAGCCTAGAACTCTTGAAAATATATCAGCATATCACACCTGTAGTTTGAGAAATTCTAAATTTCAGAGTAAATTTTTTCGTAATAAAAAGGCAGCGCAGAGCCTGGAACTGCGTGGTTCTGTACGTAGCCGAGCATTAGCTATCGTTTAAGACCAAAAACAAGCCTAGAACTCCTGAAAATATATCAGCATATCACACCTGAAATTTGAGAAAATCTAAATTACAGAGTAATTTTTTTCGTAATAAAAAAAGGCAGCGCAGAGCCAGACACTGCAAGTTTTTGTACGTAACCGAGCATAAGCTATCGTTTGAGACTAAAAACAAGCCCCAAATTCCTGAAAATATATCAGCATATCACATCTTAAATTTGAGAAAATCGAAATTTCAGACTTATTTTTTCATAGAACATAAGTACACTCAGAGCCAGGAACTACGCGGTTATGTACGTAACCAAGCATGAGCTATCGTTTGAGACCAAAAGCAAGTCTAGAACTCCTGAAAATATATCAGCATATCACACCTGAAATATGAGAAAATCGATATTTCAAACTTATTTTTTCGCAGAACATAAGTAAACGTAGAGCGCGGAACTCCGCGGTTTTGGACGAAACCAAGCTTAAGCTATCATTTGAGACCAATAACAAGCCAATAACTCCTGAAAATATATCAGCATATCACACCTGAAATTTGAGAAAACTTAAATTTTCAGAATAAAAATTTTTTGGTAATAAAAAAGGCAGCACAGAGACGGGAACTTCGCGGTTTTCGATGAAGCCAAGCATGTGCTATCATTTGAGACCAATAACAAGCCAAGAACTCCTGAAAATATATCATCATATCACACCTAAAATTTGAGAAATTCGAAATTTCAGAGTTAATTTTTTTCGTTACAAAAAAGGCAGCACAGAGGCGGGAACTCCGCGGTTTGGAACTAATCTAAGCATGAGCTATCATGTAAGACTAAAAACAAGCCATAAACTCCTGAAAATATATCAGCATATCACACCTGAAATTTAAAAAAATTGAAATTTTCAGAATAAAATTTTTTCGTAATAAAAAAGGCAGCACAGAGAAGGGAACTTCGCGGTTTTCGACGAAAAGAAGATTGTCCTATCATTTGAGACCAATAACAAGCTAAGAACTCCTGTAAATATATCAGCATATCACTCCTAAAGTTTGAGAAAATCGAAATTTCAGATTTAATTTTTTTCGTTACAAAAAAGGCAGCACAGAGGCGGGAACTCCGCGGTTTGGAACTAATCTAAGCATGGGCTATCATTTAAGACTAAAAACAAGCCATAAACTCCTGAAAATATATCAGCATATCACACCTGAAATTTAAAAAAATTGATATTTTCAGAATAAAAATTTTTCGTAATAAAAAAGGCAGCACAGAGACGGGAACTCCGCGGTTTTGGACGAAACCAAGCTTGAGCTATCATTTGAGACCAATGACAAGCCAAGAACTCCTGAAAATATATCAGCATATCACACCTGAAATATGAGAAAATCGATATTTCAAACTTATTTTTTCGCAAAACATAAGTAAACGTAGAGCGCGGAACTCCGCGGTTTTGGACGAAACCAAGCTTAAGCTATCATTTGAGACCAATAACAAGCCAATAACTCCTGAAAATATATCAGCATATCACACCTGAAATTTGAGAAAACTTAAATTTTCAGAATAAAAATTTTTTGGTAATAAAAAAGGCAGCACAGAGACGGGAACTTCACGGTTTTCGATGAAGCCAAGCATTTGCTATCATTTGAGACCAATAACAAGCCAAGAACTCCTGAAAATATATCATCATATCACACCTAAAATTTGAGAAATTCGAAATTTCAGAGTTAATTTTTTTCGTTACAAAAAAGGCAGCACAGAGGCGGGAACTCCGCGGTTTGGAACTAATCTAAGCATGAGCTATCATTTAAGACTAGAAACAAGCCATAAACTCCTGAAAATATATCAGCATATCACACCTGAAATTTAAAAAAATTGAAATTTTCAGAATAAAATTTTTTCGTAATAAAAAAGGCAGCACAGAGAAGGGAACTTCACGGTTTTCGACGAAACCAAGATTGTCCTATCATTTGAGACCAATAACAAGCTCAGAACTCCTGTAAATATATCAGCATATCACTCCTAAAGTTTGAGAAAATCGAAATTTCAGATTTAATTTTTTTCGTTACAAAAAAGGCAGCACAGAGGCGGGAACTCCGCGGTTTGGAACTAATCTAAGCATGAGCTATCATTTAAGACTAAAAACAAGCCATAAACTCCTGAAAATATATCAGCATATCACACCTGAAATTTAAAAAAATTGAAATTTTCAGAATAAAAATTTTTCGTAATAAAAAAGGCAGCACAGAGACGGGAACTCCGCGGTTTTGGACGAAACCAAGCTTGAGCTATCATTTGAGACCAATGACAAGCCAAGAACTCCTGAAAATATATCAGCATATCACACCTGATATTTGAGAAAACTTAAATTTTCAGAATAAAAATTGTTTGGTAATAAAAAAGGTAGCACAGAGACGGGAACTTCGCGGTTTTCGACGAAACCAAGCTTGTGCTATCATTTGAGACCAATCACAAAACAAGAACTCCTGTTAATATATCAGCATACCACACCTAAAGATTGAGAAAATCGAAATTTCAGAGTTAATTTTTTTCGTTACAAAAAAGGCTGCACAGAGACGGGAACTTGAACTAATCTAAATATGATCTATCATTTAAGTTTTAAAAAAATCCTAGAACTCCTGAAAATATCTCAGCATATCACACCTGAAGTTTGAGAAAATTGAAATTTTTAGAGTAAATTTTTTTCGTAATAAAAAAGGCAGCACAGAGACGGGAACTCCGCGGTTTTGGACGAAACCAAGCTTAAGCTATCATTTGAGACCAATAACAAGCCAATAACTCCTGAAAATATATCAGCATATCACACCTGAAATTTGAGAAAACTTAAATTTTCAGAATAAAAATTTTTTGGTAATAAAAAAGGCAGCACAGAGACGGGAACTTCACGGTTTTCGATGAAGCCAAGCATTTGCTATCATTTGAGACCAATAACAAGCCAAGAACTCCTGAAAATATATCATCATATCACACCTAAAATTTGAGAAATTCGAAATTTCAGAGTTAATTTTTTTCGTTACAAAAAAGGCAGCACAGAGGCGGGAACTCCGCGGTTTGGAACTAATCTAAGCATGAGCTATCATTTAAGACTAGAAACAAGCCATAAACTCCTGAAAATATATCAGCATATCACACCTGAAATTTAAAAAAATTGAAATTTTCAGAATAAAATTTTTTCGTAATAAAAAAGGCAGCACAGAGAAGGGAACTTCGCGGTTTTCGACGAAACCAAGATAGTCCTATCATTTGAGACCAATAACAAGCTAAGAACTCCTGTAAATATATCAGCATATCACTCCTAAAGTTTGAGAAAATCGAAATTTCAGATTTAAATTTTTTCGTTACAAAAAAGGCAGCACAGAGGCGGGAACTCCGCGGTTTGGAACTAATCTAAGCATGAGCTATCATTTAAGACTAAAAACAAGCCATAAACTCCTGAAAATATATCAGCATATCACACCTGAAATTTAAAAAAATTGAAATTTTCAGAATAAAAATTTTTCGTAATAAAAAAGGCAGCACAGAGACGGGAACTCCGCGGTTTTGGACGAAACCAAGCTTGAGCTATCATTTGAGACCAATGACAAGCCAAGAACTCCTGAAAATATATCAGCATATCACACCTGAAATTTGAGAAAACTTAAATTTTCAGAATAAAAATTTTTTGGTAATAAAAAAGGCAGCACAGAGACGGGAACTTCACGGTTTTCGATGATGCCAAGCATGTGCTATCATTTGAGACCAATAACAAGCCAAGAACTCCTGAAAATATATCATCATATCACACCTAAAATTTGAGAAATTCGAAATTTCAGAGTTAATTTTTTTCGTTACAAAAAAGGCAGCACAGAGGCGGGAACTCCGCGGTTTGGAACTAATCTAAGCATGAGCTATCATTTAAGACTAGAAACAAGCCATAAACTCCTGAAAATATATCAGCATATCACACCTGAAATTTAAAAAAATTGAAATTTTCAGAATAAAATTTTTTCGTAATAAAAAAGGCAGCACAGAGAAGGGAACTTCGCGGTTTTCGACGAAACCAAGATAGTCCTATCATTTGAGACCAATAACAAGCTAAGAACTCCTGTAAATATATCAGCATATCACTCCTAAAGTTTGAGAAAATCGAAATTTCAGATTTAAATTTTTTCGTTACAAAAAAGGCAGCACAGAGGCGGGAACTCCGCGGTTTGGAACTAATCTAAGCATGAGCTATCATTTAAGACTAAAAACAAGCCATAAACTCCTGAAAATATATCAGCATATCACACCTGAAATTTAAAAAAATTGAAATTTTCAGAATAAAAATTTTTCGTAATAAAAAAGGCAGCACAGAGACGGGAACTCCGCGGTTTTGGACGAAACCAAGCTTGAGCTATCATTTGAGACCAATGACAAGCCAAGAACTCCTGAAAATATATCAGCATATCACACCTGATATTTGAGAAAACTTAAATTTTCAGAATAAAAATTGTTTGGTAATAAAAAACGGTAGCACAGAGACGGGAACTTCGCGGTTTTCGACGAAACCAAGCTTGTGCTATCATTTGAGACCAATCACAAAACAAGAACTCCTGTTAATATATCAGCATACCACACCTAAAGATTGAGAAAATCGAAATTTCAGAGTTAATTTTTTTCGTTACAAAAAAGGCTGCACAGAGACGGGAACTTGAACTAATCTAAATATGATCTATCATTTAAGTTTAAAAAAAATCCTAGAACTCCTGAAAATATCTCAGCATATCACACCTGAAGTTTGAGAAAATTGAAATTTTTAGAGTAAATTTTTTTCGTAATAAAAAAGGCAGCACCGAGATGTGAACTCCGAGTTTTCGCACTAAGCTAAGCATGAGCTATCATTTAAGACCAAAAATAAGCCTAGAACTCTTGAAAATATATCAGCATATCACACCTGTAGTTTGAGAAATTCTAAATTTCAGAGTAAATTTTTTCGTAATAAAAAAGGCAGCACCGAGATGTGAACTCCGAGTTTTCGCACAAAGCTAAGCATGAGCTATCATTTAAGACCAAAAATAAGCCTAGAACTCTTGAAAATATATCAGCATATCACACCTGTAGTTTGAGAAATTCTAAATTTCAGAGTAAATTTTTTCGTAATAAAAAAGGCAGCGCAGAGCCTGGAACTGCGTGGTTCTGTACGTAGCTGAGCATTAGCTATCGTTTAAGACCAAAAACAAGCCTAGAACTCCTGAAAATATATCAGCATATCACACCTGAAATTTGAGAAAATCTAAATTACAGATTAATTTTTTTCGTAATAAAAAAAGGCAGCGCAGAGCCAGACACTGCAAGTTTTTGTACGTAACCGAGCATAAGCTATCGTTTGAGACTAAAAACAAGCCCCAAATTCCTGAAAATATATCAGCATATCACATCTTAAATTTGAGAAAATCGAAATTTCAGACTTATTTTTTCATAGAACATAAGTACACTCAGAGCCAGGAACTACGCGGTTTTGTACGTAACCAAGCATGAGCTATCGTTTGAGACCAAAAGCAAGCCTAGAACTCCTGAAAATATATCAGCATATCACACCTGAAATATGAGAAAATCGATATTTCAAACTTATTTTTTCGCAGAACATAAGTAAACGTAGAGCGCGGAACTCCGCGGTTTTGGACGAAACCAAGCTTAAGCTATCATTTGAGACCAATAACAAGCCAATAACTCCTGAAAATATATCAGCATATCACACCTGAAATTTGAGAAAACTTAAATTTTCAGAATAAAAATTTTTTGGTAATAAAAAAGGCAGCACAGAGACGGGAACTTCGCGGTTTTCGATGAAGCCAAGCATGTGCTATCATTTGAGACCAATAACAAGCCAAGAACTCCTGAAAATATATCATCATATCACACCTAAAATTTGAGAAATTCGAAATTTCAGAGTTAATTTTTTTCGTTACAAAAAAGGCAGCACAGAGGCGGGAACTCCGCGGTTTGGAACTAATCTAAGCATGAGCTATCATGTAAGACTAAAAACAAGCCATAAACTCCTGAAAATATATCAGCATATCACACCTGAAATTTAAAAAAATTGAAATTTTCAGAATAAAATTTTTTCGTAATAAAAAAGGCAGCACAGAGAAGGGAACTTCGCGGTTTTCGACGAAAAGAAGATTGTCCTATCATTTGAGACCAATAACAAGCTAAGAACTCCTGTAAATATATCAGCATATCACTCCTAAAGTTTGAGAAAATCGAAATTTCAGATTTAATTTTTTTCGTTACAAAAAAGGCAGCACAGAGGCGGGAACTCCGCGGTTTGGAACTAATCTAAGCATGAGCTATCATTTAAGACTAAAAACAAGCCATAAACTCCTGAAAATATATCAGCATATCACACCTGAAATTTAAAAAAATTGAAATTTTCAGAATAAAAATTTTTCGTAATAAAAAAGGCAGCACAGAGACGGGAACTCCGCGGTTTTGGACGAAACCAAGCTTGAGCTATCATTTGAGATCAATGACAAGCCAAGAACTCCTGAAAATATATCAGCATATCACACCTGAAATATGAGAAAATCGATATTTCAAACTTATTTTTTCGCAGAACATAAGTAAACGTAGAGCGCGGAACTCCGCGGTTTTGGACGAAACCAAGCTTAAGCTATCATTTGAGACCAATAACAAGCCAATAACTCCTGAAAATATATCAGCATATCACACCTGAAATTTGAGAAAACTTAAATTTTCAGAATAAAAATTTTTTGGTAATAAAAAAGGCAGCACAGAGACGGGAACTTCGCGGTTTTCGATGAAGCCAAGCATGTGCTATCATTTGAGACCAATAACAAGCCAAGAACTCCTGAAAATATATCAGCATATCACACCTAAAGTTTGAGAAATTCGAAATTTCCGAGTTAATTTTTTTCGTTACAAAAAGGCAGCACAGAGGCGGGAACTATGCGGTTTTGAACTAATCTAAGCATGAGCTATCATTTAAGACTAAAAACAAGCCATAAACTCCTGAAAATATATCAGCATATCACACCTGAAATTTAAAAAAATTGAAATTTTCAGAATAAAAATTTTTCGTAATAAAAAAGGCAGCACAGAGACGGGAACTCCGCGGTTTTGGACGAAACCAAGCTTGAGCTATCATTTGAGACCAATGACAAGCCAAGAACTCCTGAAAATATATCAGCATATCACACCTGATGTTTGAGAAAACTTAAATTTTCAGAATAAAAATTGTTTGGTAATAAAAAAGGTAGCACAGAGACGGGAACTTCGCGGTTTTCGACGAAACCAAGCTTGTGCTATCATTTGAGACCAATCACAAAACAAGAACTCCTGTTAATATATCAGCATACCACACCTAAAGATTGAGAAAATCGAAATTTCAGAGTTAATTTTTTTCGTTACAAAAAAGGCTGCACAGAGACGGGAACTTGAACTAATCTAAATATGATCTATCATTTAAGTTTAAAAAAAATCCTAGAACTCCTGAAAATATCTCAGCATATCACACCTGAAGTTTGAGAAAATTGAAATTTTTAGAGTAAATTTTTTTCGTAATAAAAAAGGCAGCACCGAGATGTGAACTCCGGGATTTTGCACTAAGCTACGCATGAGCTATCATTTAAGACCAAAAATAAGCCTAGAACTCTTGAAAATATATCAGCATATCACACCTGTAGTTTGAGAAATTCTAAATTTCAGAGTAAATTTTTTCGTAATAAAAAAGGCAGCACCGAGATGTGAACTCCGAGTTTTCGCACAAAGCTAAGCATGAGCTATCATTTAAGACCAAAAATAAGCCTAGAACTCTTGAAAATATATCAGCATATCACACCTGTAGTTTGAGAAATTCTAAATTTCAGAGTAAATTTTTTCGTAATAAAAAAGGCAGCGCAGAGCCTGGAACTGCGTGGTTCTGTACGTAGCCGAGCATTAGCTATCGTTTAAGACCAAAAACAAGCCTAGAACTCCTGAAAATATATCAGCATATCACACCTGAAATTTGAGAAAATCTAAATTACAGATTAATTTTTTTCGTAATAAAAAAAGGCAGCGCAGAGCCAGACACTGCAAGTTTTTGTACGTAACCGAGCATAAGCTATCGTTTGAGACTAAAAACAAGCCCCAAATTCCTGAAAATATATCAGCATATCACATCTTAAATTTGAGAAAATCGAAATTTCAGACTTATTTTTTCATAGAACATAAGTACACTCAGAGCCAGGAACTACGCGGTTTTGTACGTAACCAAGCATGAGCTATCGTTTGAGACCAAAAGCAAGCCTAGAACTCCTGAAAATATATCAGCATATCACACCTGAAATATGAGAAAATCGATATTTCAAACTTATTTTTTCGCAGAACATAAGTAAACGTAGAGCGCGGAACTCCGCGGTTTTGGACGAAACCAAGCTTAAGCTATCATTTGAGACCAATAACAAGCCAATAACTCCTGAAAATATATCAGCATATCACACCTGAAATTTGAGAAAACTTAAATTTTCAGAATAAAAATTTTTTGGTAATAAAAAAGGCAGCACAGAGACGGGAACTTCGCGGTTTTCGATGAAGCCAAGCATGTGCTATCATTTGAGACCAATAACAAGCCAAGAACTCCTGAAAATATATCATCATATCACACCTAAAGTTTGAGAAATTCGAAATTTCCGAGTTAATTTTTTTCGTTACAAAAAGGCAGCACAGAGGCGGGAACTATGCGGTTTTGAACTAATCTAAGCATGAGCTATCATTTAAGACTAAAAACAAGCCATAAACTCCTGAAAATATATCAGCATATCACACCTGAAATTTAAAAAAATTGAAATTTTCAGAATAAAAATTTTTCGTAATAAAAAAGGCAGCACAGAGACGGGAACTCCGCGGTTTTGGACGAAACCAAGCTTGAGCTATCATTTGAGACCAATAACAAGCCAATAACTCCTGAAAATATATCAGCATATCACACCTGAAATTTGAGAAAACTTAAATTTTCAGAATAAAAATTTTTTGGTAATAAAAAAGGCAGCACAGAGACGGGAACTTCGCGGTTTTCGATGAAGCCAAGCATGTGCTATCATTTGAGACCAATAACAAGCCAAGAACTCCTGAAAATATATCATCATATCACACCTAAAATTTGAGAAATTCGAAATTTCAGAGTTAATTTTTTCGTTACAAAAAAGGCAGCACAGAGGCGGGAACTCCGCGGTTTGGAACTAATCTAAGCATGAGCTATCATGTAAGACTAAAAACAAGCCATAAACTCCTGAAAATATATCAGCATATCACACCTGAAATTTAAAAAAATTGAAATTTTCAGAATAAATTTTTTTCGTAATAAAAAAGGCAGCACAGAGAAGGGAACTTCGCGGTTTTCGACGAAAAGAAGATTGTCCTATCATTTGAGACCAATAACAAGCTAAGAACTCCTGTAAATATATCAGCATATCACTCCTAAAGTTTGAGAAAATCGAAATTTCAGATTTAATTTTTTTCGTTACAAAAAAGGCAGCACAGAGGCGGGAACTCCGCGGTTTGGAACTAATCTAAGCATGAGCTATCATTTAAGACTAAAAACAAGCCATAAACTCCTGAAAATATATCAGCATATCACACCTGAAATTTAAAAAAATTGAAATTTTCAGAATAAAAATTTTTCGTAATAAAAAAGGCAGCACAGAGACGGGAACTCCGCGGTTTTGGACGAAACCAAGCTTGAGCTATCATTTGAGACCAATGACAAGCCAAGAACTCCTGAAAATATATCAGCATATCACACCTGATATTTGAGAAAACTTAAATTTTCAGAATAAAAATTGTTTGGTAATAAAAAAGGTAGCACAGAGACGGGAACTTCGCGGTTTTCGACGAAACCAAGCTTGTGCTATCATTTGAGACCAATCACAAAACAAGAACTCCTGTTAATATATCAGCATACCACACCTAAAGATTGAGAAAATCGAAATTTCAGAGTTAATTTTTTTCGTTACAAAAAAGGCTGCACAGAGACGGGAACTTGAACTAATCTAAATATGATCTATCATTTAAGTTTAAAAAAAATCCTAGAACTCCTGAAAATATCTCAGCATATCACACCTGAAGTTTGAGAAAATTGAAATTTTTAGAGTAAATTTTTTTCGTAATAAAAAAGGCAGCACCGAGTAGTGAACTCCGGGTTTTTGCACTAAGCTAAGCATGAGCTATCATTTAAGACCAAAAATAAGCCTAGAACTCTTGAAAATATATCAGCATATCACACCTGTAGTTTGAGAAATTCTAAATTTCAGAGTAAATTTTTTCGTAATAAAAAAGGCAGCGCAGAGCCTGGAACTGCGTGGTTTTGTACGTAACCGAGCATTAACTATCGTTTAATACCAAAAACAAGCCTAGAACTCCTGAAAATATATCAGCATATCACACCTGAAATTTGAGAAAATCTAAATTACAGAGTAATTTTTTTCGTAATAAAAAAAGGCAGCGCAGAGCCAGAAACTGCAAGTTTTAGTACGTAACCGAGCATAAGCTATCGTTTGAGACTAAAAACAAGCCCCAAATTCCTGAAAATATATCAGCATATCACATCTTAAATTTGAGAAAATCGAAATTTCAGACTTATTTTTTTCATAGAACATAAGTACACTCAGAGCCAGGAACTACGCGGTTTTGTACGTAACCAGGCATGAGCTATCGTTTGAGACCAAAAGCAAGCCTAGAACTCCTGAAAATATATCAGCATATCACACCTGAAATATGAGAAAATCGATATTTCAAACTTATTTTTTCGCAGAACATAAGTAAACGTAGAGCGCGGAACTCCGCGGTTTTGGACGAAACCAAGCTTAAGCTATCATTTGAGACCAATAACAAGCCAATAACTCCTGAAAATATATCAGCATATCACACCTGAAATTTGAGAAAACTTAAATTTTCAGAATAAAAATTTTTTGGTAATAAAAAAGGCAGCACAGAGACGGGAACTTCACGGTTTTCGATGATGCCAAGCATGTGCTATCATTTGAGACCAATAACAAGCCAAGAACTCCTGAAAATATATCATCATATCACACCTAAAATTTGAGAAATTCGAAATTTCAGAGTTAATTTTTTTCGTTACAAAAAAGGCAGCACAGAGGCGGGAACTCCGCGGTTTGGAACTAATCTAAGCATGAGCTATCATTTAAGACTAGAAACAAGCCATAAACTCCTGAAAATATATCAGCATATCACACCTGAAATTTAAAAAAATTGAAATTTTCAGAATAAAATTTTTTCGTAATAAAAAAGGCAGCACAGAGAAGGGAACTTCGCGGTTTACGACGAAACCAAGATTGTCCTATCATTTGAGACCAATAACAAGCTAAGAACTCCTGTAAATATATCAGCATATCACTCCTAAAGTTTGAGAAAATCGAAATTTCAGATTTAATTTTTTTCGTTACAAAAAAGGCAGCACAGAGGCGGGAACTCCGCGGTTTGGAACTAATCTAAGCATGAGCTATCATTTAAGACTAAAAACAAGCCATAAACTCCTGAAAATATATCAGCATATCACACCTGAAATTTAAAAAAATTGAAATTTTCAGAATAAAAATTTTTCGTAATAAAAAAGGCAGCACAGAGACGGGAACTCCGCGGTTTAGGACGAAACCAAGCTTGAGCTATCATTTGAGACCAATGACAAGCCAAGAACTCCTGAAAATATATCAGCATATCACACCTGATATTTGAGAAAACTTAAATTTTCAGAATAAAAATTGTTTGGTAATAAAAAAGGTAGCACAGAGACGGGAACTTCGCGGTTTTCGACGAAACCAAGCTTGTGCTATCATTTGAGACCAATCACAAAACAAGAACTCCTGTTAATATATCAGCATACCACACCTAAAGATTGAGAAAATCGAAATTTCAGAGTTAATTTTTTTCGTTACAAAAAAGGCTGCACAGAGACGGGAACTTGAACTAATCTAAATATGATCTATCATTTAAGTTTAAAAAAAATCCTAGAACTCCTGAAAATATCTCAGCATATCACACCTGAAGTTTGAGAAAATTGAAATTTTTAGAGTAAATTTTTTTCGTAATAAAAAAGGCAGCACCGAGTAGTGAACTCCGGGTTTTTGCACTAAGCTAAGCATGAGCTATCATTTAAGACCAAAAATAAGCCTAGAACTCTTGAAAATATATCAGCATATCACACCTGTAGTTTGAGAAATTCTAACTTTCAGAGTAAATTTTTTCGTAATAAAAAAGGCAGCACCGAGATGTGAACTCCGAGTTTTCGCACTAAGCTAAGCATGAGCTATCATTTAAGACCAAAAATAAGCCTAGAACTCTTGAAAATATATCAGCATATCACACCTGTAGTTTGAGAAATTCTAAATTTCAGAGTAAATTTTTTCGTAATAAAAAAGGCAGCGCAGAGCCTGGAACTGCGTGGTTTTGTACGTAACCGAGCATTAGCTATCGTTTAATACCAAAAACAAGCCTAGAACTCCTGAAAATATATCAGCATATCACACCTGAAATTTGAGAAAATCTAAATTACAGAGTAATTTTTTTCGTAATAAAAAAAGGCAGCGCAGAGCCAGAAACTGCAAGTTTTTGTACGTAACCGAGCATAAGCTATCGTTTGAGACTAAAAACAAGCCCCAAATTCCTGAAAATATATCAGCATATCACATCTTAAATTTGAGAAAATCGAAATTTCAGACTTATTTTTTTCATAGAACATAAGTACACTCAGAGCCAGGAACTACGCGGTTTTGTACGTAACCAGGCATGAGCTATCGTTTGAGACCAAAATCAAGCCTAGAACTCCTGAAAATATATCAGCATATCACACCTGAAATATGAGAAAATCGATATTTCAAACTTATTTTTTCGCAGAACATAAGTAAACGTAGAGCGCGGAACTCCGCGGTTTTGGACGAAACCAAGCTTAAGCTATCATTTGAGACCAATAACAAGCCAATAACTCCTGAAAATATATCAGCATATCACACCTGAAATTTGAGAAAACTTAAATTTTCAGAATAAAAATTTTTTGGTAATAAAAAAGGCAGCACAGAGACGGGAACTTCACGGTTTTCGATGATGCCAAGCATGTGCTATCATTTGAGACCAATAACAAGCCAAGAACTCCTGAAAATATATCATCATATCACACCTAAAATTTGAGAAATTCGAAATTTCAGAGTTAATTTTTTTCGTTACAAAAAAGGCAGCACAGAGGCGGGAACTCCGCGGTTTGGAACTAATCTAAGCATGAGCTATCATTTAAGACTAGAAACAAGCCATAAACTCCTGAAAATATATCAGCATATCACACCTGAAATTTAAAAAAATTGAAATTTTCAGAATAAAATTTTTTCGTAATAAAAAAGGCAGCACAGAGAAGAGAACTTCGCGGTTTTCGACGAAACCAAGATTGTCCTATCATTTGAGACCAATAACAAGCTAAGAACTCCTGTAAATATATCAGCATATCACTCCTAAAGTTTGAGAAAATCGAAATTTCAGATTTAATTTTTTTCGTTACAAAAAAGGCAGCACAGAGGCGGGAACTCCGCGGTTTGGAACTAATCTAAGCATGAGCTATCATTTAAGACTAAAAACAAGCCATAAACTCCTGAAAATATATCAGCATATCACACCTGAAATTTAAAAAAATTGAAATTTTCAGAATAAAAATTTTATCGTAATAAAAAAGGCAGCACAGAGACGGGAACTCCGCGGTTTAGGACGAAACCAAGCTTGAGCTATCATTTGAGACCAATGACAAGCCAAGAACTCCTGAAAATATATCAGCATATCACACCTGATATTTGAGAAAACTTAAATTTTCAGAATAAAAATTGTTTGGTAATAAAAAAGGTAGCACAGAGACGGGAACTTCGCGGTTTTCGACGAAACCAAGCTTGTGCTATCATTTGAGACCAATCACAAAACAAGAACTCCTGTTAATATATCAGCATACCACACCTAAAGATTGAGAAAATCGAAATTTCAGAGTTAATTTTTTTCGTTACAAAAAAGGCTGCACAGAGACGGGAACTTGAACTAATCTAAATATGATCTATCATTTAAGTTTAAAAAAAATCCTAGAACTCCTGAAAATATCTCAGCATATCACACCTGAAGTTTGAGAAAATTGAAATTTTTAGAGTAAATTTTTTTCGTAACAAAAAAGGCAGCACCGAGTAGTGAACTCCGGGTTTTTGCACTAAGCTAAGCATGAGCTATCATTTAAGCCCAAAAATAAGCCTAGAACTCTTGAAAATATATCAGCATATCACACCTGTAGTTTGAGAAATTCTAAATTTCAGAGTAAATTTTTTCGTAATAAAAAAGGCAGCACCGAGATGTGAACTCCGAGTTTTCGCACTAAGCTAAGCATGAGCTATCATTTAAGACCAAAAATAAGCCTAGAACTCTTGAAAATATATCAGCATATCACACCTGTAGTTTGAGAAATTCTAAATTTCAGAGTAAATTTTTTCGTAATAAAAAAGGCAGCGCAGAGCCTGGAACTGCGTGGTTCTGTACGTAGCCGAGCATTAGCTATCGTTTAAGACCAAAAACAAGCCTAGAACTCCTGAAAATATATCAGCATATCACACCTGAAATTTGAGAAAATCTAAATTACAGAGTAATTTTTTTCGTAATAAAAAAAGGCAGCGCAGAGCCAGAAACTGCAAGTTTTTGTACGTAACCGAGCATAAGCTATCGTTTCAGACTAAAAACAAGCCCCAAATTCCTGAAAATATATCAGCATATCACATCTTAAATTTGAGAAAATCGAAATTTCAGACTTATTTTTTTCATAGAACATAAGTACACTCAGAGCCAGGAACTACGCGGTTTTGTACGTAACCAAGCATGAGCTATCGTTTGAGACCAAAAGCAAGCCTAGAACTCCTGAAAATATATCAGCATATCACACCTGAAATATGAGAAAATCGATATTTCAAACTTATTTTTTCGCAGAACATAAGTAAACGTAGAGCGCGGAACTCCGCGGTTTTGGACGAAACCAAGCTTAAGCTATCATTTGAGACCAATAACAAGCCAATAACTCCTGAAAATATATCATCATATCACACCTAAAGTTTGAGAAATTCGAAATTTCAGAGTTAATTTTTTTCGTTACAAAATAGGCTGCACAGAGACGGGAACTTGAACTAATCTAAATATGATCTATCATGTAAGAATAAAAACAAGCCATAAACTCCTGAAAATATATCAGCATATCACACCTGAAATTTAAAAAAATTGAAATTTTCAGAATAAAATTTTTTCGTAATAAAAAAGGCAGCACAGAGAAGGGAACTTCGCGGTTTTCGACGAAAAGAAGATTGTCCTCTCATTTGAGACCAATAACAAGCTAAGAACTCCTGTAAATATATCAGCATATCACTCCTAAAGTTTGAGAAAATCGAAATTTCAGATTTAATTTTTTTCGTTACAAAAAAGGCAGCACAGAGGCGGGAACTCCGCGGTTTGGAACTAATCTAAGCATGAGCTATCATTTAAGACTAAAAACAAGCCATAAACTCCTGAAAATATATCAGCATATCACACCTGAAATTTAAAAAAATTGAAATTTTCAGAATAAAAATTTTTCGTAATAAAAAAGGCAGCACAGAGACGGGAACTCCGCGGTTTTGGACGAAACCAAGCTTGAGCTATCATTTGAGACCAATGACAAGCCAAGAACTCCTGAAAATATATCAGCATATCACACCTGAAATATGAGAAAATCGATATTTCAAACTTATTTTTTCGCAAAACATAAGTAAACGTAGAGCGCGGAACTCCGCGGTTTTGGACGAAACCAAGCTTAAGCTATCATTTGAGACCAATAACAAGCCAATAACTCCTGAAAATATATCAGCATATCACACCTGAAATTTGAGAAAACTTAAATTTTCAGAATAAAAATTTTTTGGTAATAAAAAAGGCAGCACAGAGACGGGAACTTCACGGTTTTCGATGAAGCCAAGCATGTGCTATCATTTGAGACCAATAACAAGCCAAGAACTCCTGAAAATATATCATCATATCACACCTAAAATTTGAGAAATTCGAAATTTCAGAGTTAATTTTTTTCGTTACAAAAAAGGCAGCACAGAGGCGGGAACTCCGCGGTTTGGAACTAATCTAAGCATGAGCTATCATTTAAGACTAGAAACAAGCCATAAACTCCTGAAAATATATCAGCATATCACACCTGAAATTTTAAAAAATTGAAATTTTCAGAATAAAATTTTTTCGTAATAAAAAAGGCAGCACAGAGAAGGGAACTTCGCGGTTTTCGACGAAACCAAGATTGTCCTATCATTTGAGACCAATAACAAGCTAAGAACTCCTGTAAATATATCAGCATATCACTCCTAAAATTTGAGAAAATCGAAATTTCAGATTTAATTTTTTTCGTTACAAAAAAGGCAGCACAGAGGCGGGAACTCCGCGGTTTGGAACAAATCTAAGCATGAGCTATCATTTAAGACTAAAAACAAGCCATAAACTCCTGAAAATATATCAGCATATCACACCTGAAATTTAAAAAAATTGAAATTTTTAGAATAAAAATTTTTCGTAATAAAAAAGGCAGCACAGAGACGGGAACTCCGCGGTTTTGGACGAAACCAAGCTTGAGCTATCATTTGAGACCAATGACAAGCCAAGAACTCCTGAAAATATATCAGCATATCACACCTGATATTTGAGAAAACTTAAATTTTCAGAATAAAAATTGTTTGGTAATAAAAAAGGTAGCACAGAGACGGGAACTTCGCGGTTTTCGACGAAACCAAGCTTGTGCTATCATTTGAGACCAATCACAAAACAAGAACTCCTGTTAATATATCAGCATACCACACCTAAAGATTGAGAAAATCGAAATTTCAGAGTTAATTTTTTTCGTTACAAAAAAGGCTGCACAGAGACGGGAACTTGAACTAATCTAAATATGATCTATCATTTAAGTTTTAAAAAAATCCTAGAACTCCTGAAAATATCTCAGCATATCACACCTGAAGTTTGAGAAAATTGAAATTTTTAGAGTAAATTTTTTTCGTAATAAAAAAGGCAGCACCGAGTAGTGAACTCCGGGTTTTTGCACTAAGCTAAGCATGAGCTATCATTTAAGACCAAAAATAAGCCTAGAACTCTTGAAAATATATCAGCATATCACACCTGTAATTTGAGAAATTCTAAATTTCAGAGTAAATTTTTTCGTAATAAAAAAGGCAGCGCAGAGCCTGGAACTGCGTGGTTTTGTACGTAACCGAGCATTAGCTATCGTTTAATACCAAAAACAAGCCTAGAACTCCTGAAAATATATCAGCATATCACACCTGAAATTTGAGAAAATCTAAATTACAGAGTAATTTTTTTCGTAATAAAAAAAGGCAGCGCAGAGCCAGAAACTGCAAGTTTTTGTACGTAACCGAGCATAAGCTATCGTTTGAGACTAAAAACAAGCCCCAAATTCCTGAAAATATATCAGCATATCACATCTTAAATTTGAGAAAATCGAAATTTCAGACTTATTTTTTTCATAGAACATAAGTACACTCAGAGCCAGGAACTACGCGGTTTTGTACGTAACCAGGCATGAGCTATCGTTTGAGACCAAAATCAAGCCTAGAACTCCTGAAAATATATCAGCATATCACACCTGAAATATGAGAAAATCGATATTTCAAACTTATTTTTTCGCAGAACATAAGTAAACGTAGAGCGCGGAACTCCGCGGTTTTGGACGAAACCAAGCTTAAGCTATCATTTGAGACCAATAACAAGCCAATAACTCCTGAAAATATATCAGCATATCACACCTGAAATTTGAGAAAACTTAAATTTTCAGAATAAAAATTTTTTGGTAATAAAAAAGGCAGCACAGAGACGGGAACTTCACGGTTTTCGATGATGCCAAGCATGTGCTATCATTTGAGACCAATAACAAGCCAAGAACTCCTGAAAATATATCATCATATCACACCTAAAATTTGAGAAATTCGAAATTTCAGAGTTAATTTTTTTCGTTACAAAAAAGGCAGCACAGAGGCGGGAACTCCGCGGTTTGGAACTAATCTAAGCATGAGCTATCATTTAAGACTAGAAACAAGCCATAAACTCCTTAAAATATATCAGCATATCACACCTGAAATTTAAAAAAATTGAAATTTTCAGAATAAAATTTTTTCGTAATAAAAAAGGCAGCACAGAGAAGGGAACTTCGCGGTTTTCGACGAAACCAAGATTGTCCTATCATTTGAGACCAATAACAAGCTAAGAACTCCTGTAAATATATCAGCATATCACTCCTAAAGTTTGAGAAAATCGAAATTTCAGATTTAATTTTTTTCGTTACAAAAAAGGCAGCACAGAGGCGGGAACTCCGCGGTTTGGAACTAATCTAAGCATGAGCTATCATTTAAGACTAAAAACAAGCCATAAACTCCTGAAAATATATCAGCATATCACACCTGAAATTTAAAAAAATTGAAATTTTCAGAATAAAAATTTTATCGTAATAAAAAAGGCAGCACAGAGACGGGAACTCCGCGGTTTAGGACGAAACCAAGCTTGAGCTATCATTTGAGACCAATGACAAGCCAAGAACTCCTGAAAATATATCAGCATATCACACCTGATATTTGAGAAAACTTAAATTTTCAGAATAAAAATTGTTTGGTAATAAAAAAGGTAGCACAGAGACGGGAACTTCGCGGTTTTCGACGAAACCAAGCTTGTGCTATCATTTGAGACCAATCACAAAACAAGAACTCCTGTTAATATATCAGCATACCACACCTAAAGATTGAGAAAATCGAAATTTCAGAGTTAATTTTTTTCGTTACAAAAAAGGCTGCACAGAGACGGGAACTTGAACTAATCTAAATATGATCTATCATTTAAGTTTAAAAAAAATCCTAGAACTCCTGAAAATATCTCAGCATATCACACCTGAAGTTTGAGAAAATTGAAATTTTTAGAGTAAATTTTTTTCGTAACAAAAAAGGCAGCACCGAGTAGTGAACTCCGGGTTTTTGCACTAAGCTAAGCATGAGCTATCATTTAAGCCCAAAAATAAGCCTAGAACTCTTGAAAATATATCAGCATATCACACCTGTAGTTTGAGAAATTCTAAATTTCAGAGTAAATTTTTTCGTAATAAAAAAGGCAGCACCGAGATGTGAACTCCGAGTTTTCGCACTAAGCTAAGCATGAGCTATCATTTAAGACCAAAAATAAGCCTAGAACTCTTGAAAATATATCAGCATATCACACCTGTAGTTTGAGAAATTCTAAATTTCAGAGTAAATTTTTTCGTAATAAAAAAGGCAGCGCAGAGCCTGGAACTGCGTGGTTCTGTACGTAGCCGAGCATTAGCTATCGTTTAAGACCAAAAACAAGCCTAGAACTCCTGAAAATATATCAGCATATCACACCTGAAATTTGAGAAAATCTAAATTACAGAGTAATTTTTTTCGTAATAAAAAAAGGCAGCGCAGAGCCAGAAACTGCAAGTTTTTGTACGTAACCGAGCATAAGCTATCGTTTCAGACTAAAAACAAGCCCCAAATTCCTGAAAATATATCAGCATATCACATCTTAAATTTGAGAAAATCGAAATTTCAGACTTATTTTTTTCATAGAACATAAGTACACTCAGAGCCAGGAACTACGCGGTTTTGTACGTAACCAAGCATGAGCTATCGTTTGAGACCAAAAGCAAGCCTAGAACTCCTGAAAATATATCAGCATATCACACCTGAAATATGAGAAAATCGATATTTCAAACTTATTTTTTCGCAGAACATAAGTAAACGTAGAGCGCGGAACTCCGCGGTTTTGGACGAAACCAAGCTTAAGCTATCATTTGAGACCAATAACAAGCCAATAACTCCTGAAAATATATCATCATATCACACCTAAAGTTTGAGAAATTCGAAATTTCAGAGTTAATTTTTTTCGTTACAAAATAGGCTGCACAGAGACGGGAACTTGAACTAATCTAAATATGATCTATCATGTAAGAATAAAAACAAGCCATAAACTCCTGAAAATATATCAGCATATCACACCTGAAATTTAAAAAAATTGAAATTTTCAGAATAAAATTTTTTCGTAATAAAAAAGGCAGCACAGAGAAGGGAACTTCGCGGTTTTCGACGAAAAGAAGATTGTCCTATCATTTGAGACCAATAACAAGCTAAGAACTCCTGTAAATATATCAGCATATCACTCCAAAAGTTTGAGAAAATCGAAATTTCAGATTTAATTTTTTTCGTTACAAAAAAGGCAGCACAGAGGCGGGAACTCCGCGGTTTGGAACTAATCTAAGCATGAGCTATCATTTAAGACTAAAAACAAGCCATAAACTCCTGAAAATATATCAGCATATCACACCTGAAATTTAAAAAAATTGAAATTTTCAGAATAAAAATTTTTCGTAATAAAAAAGGCAGCACAGAGACGGGAACTCCGCGGTTTTGGACGAAACCAAGCTTGAGCTATCATTTGAGACCAATGACAAGCCAAGAACTCCTGAAAATATATCAGCATATCACACCTGAAATATGAGAAAATCGATATTTCAAACTTATTTTTTCGCAAAACATAAGTAAACGTAGAGCGCGGAACTCCGCGGTTTTGGACGAAACCAAGCTTAAGCTATCATTTGAGACCAATAACAAGCCAATAACTCCTGAAAATATATCAGCATATCACACCTGAAATTTGAGAAAACTTAAATTTTCAGAATAAAAATTTTTTGGTAATAAAAAAGGCAGCACAGAGACGGGAACTTCACGGTTTTCGATGAAGCCAAGCATGTGCTATCATTTGAGACCAATAACAAGCCAAGAACTCCTGAAAATATATCATCATATCACACCTAAAATTTGAGAAATTCGAAATTTCAGAGTTAATTTTTTTCGTTACAAAAAAGGCAGCACAGAGGCGGGAACTCCGCGGTTTGGAACTAATCTAAGCATGAGCTATCATTTAAGACTAGAAACAAGCCATAAACTCCTGAAAATATATCAGCATATCACACCTGAAATTTAAAAAAATTGAAATTTTCAGAATAAAATTTTTTCGTAATAAAAAAGGCAGCACAGAGAAGGGAACTTCGCGGTTTTCGACGAAACCAAGATTGTCCTATCATTTGAGACCAATAACAAGCTAAGAACTCCTGTAAATATATCAGCATATCACTCCTAAAATTTGAGAAAATCGAAATTTCAGATTTAATTTTTTTCGTTACAAAAAAGGCAGCACAGAGGCGGGAACTCCGCGGTTTGGAACAAATCTAAGCATGAGCTATCATTTAAGACTAAAAACAAGCCATAAACTCCTGAAAATATATCAGCATATCACACCTGAAATTTAAAAAAATTGAAATTTTTAGAATAAAAATTTTTCGTAATAAAAAAGGCAGCACAGAGACGGGAACTCCGCGGTTTTGGACGAAACCAAGCTTGAGCTATCATTTGAGACCAATGACAAGCCAAGAACTCCTGAAAATATATCAGCATATCACACCTGATATTTGAGAAAACTTAAATTTTCAGAATAAAAATTGTTTGGTAATAAAAAAGGTAGCACAGAGACGGGAACTTCGCGGTTTTCGACGAAACCAAGCTTGTGCTATCATTTGAGACCAATCACAAAACAAGAACTCCTGTTAATATATCAGCATACCACACCTAAAGATTGAGAAAATCGAAATTTCAGAGTTAATTTTTTTCGTTACAAAAAAGGCTGCACAGAGACGGGAACTTGAACTAATCTAAATATGATCTATCATTTAAGTTTTAAAAAAATCCTAGAACTCCTGAAAATATCTCAGCATATCACACCTGAAGTTTGAGAAAATTGAAATTTTTAGAGTAAATTTTTTTCGTAATAAAAAAGGCAGCACCGAGTAGTGAACTCCGGGTTTTTGCACTAAGCTAAGCATGAGCTATCATTTAAGACCAAAAATAAGCCTAGAACTCTTGAAAATATATCAGCATATCACACCTGTAATTTGAGAAATTCTAAATTTCAGAGTAAATTTTTTCGTAATAAAAAAGGCAGCGCAGAGCCTGGAACTGCGTGGTTTTGTACGTAACCGAGCATTACCTATCGTTTAATACCAAAAACAAGCCTAGAACTCCTGAAAATATATCAGCATATCACACCTGAAATTTGAGAAAATCTAAATTACAGAGTAATTTTTTTCGTAATAAAAAAAGGCAGCGCAGAGCCAGAAACTGCAAGTTTTTGTACGTAACCGAGCATAAGCTATCGTTTGAGACTAAAAACAAGCCCCAAATTCCTGAAAATATATCAGCATATCACATCTTAAATTTGAGAAAATCGAAATTTCAGACTTATTTTTTTCATAGAACATAAGTACACTCAGAGCCAGGAACTACGCGGTTTTGTACGTAACCAGGCATGAGCTATCGTTTGAGACCAAAATCAAGCCTAGAACTCCTGAAAATATATCAGCATATCACACCTGAAATATGAGAAAATCGATATTTCAAACTTATTTTTTCGCAGAACATAAGTAAACGTAGAGCGCGGAACTCCGCGGTTTTGGACGAAACCAAGCTTAAGCTATCATTTGAGACCAATAACAAGCCAATAACTCCTGAAAATATATCAGCATATCACACCTGAAATTTGAGAAAACTTAAATTTTCAGAATAAAAATTTTTTGGTAATAAAAAAGGCAGCACAGAGACGGGAACTTCACGGTTTTCGATGATGCCAAGCATGTGCTATCATTTGAGACCAATAACAAGCCAAGAACTCCTGAAAATATATCATCATATCACACCTAAAATTTGAGAAATTCGAAATTTCAGAGTTAATTTTTTTCGTTACAAAAAAGGCAGCACAGAGGCGGGAACTCCGCGGTTTGGAACTAATCTAAGCATGAGCTATCATTTAAGACTAGAAACAAGCCATAAACTCCTGAAAATATATCAGCATATCACACCTGAAATTTAAAAAAATTGAAATTTTCAGAATAAAATTTTTTCGTAATAAAAAAGGCAGCACAGAGAAGGGAACTTCGCGGTTTTCGACGAAACCAAGATTGTCCTATCATTTGAGACCAATAACAAGCTAAGAACTCCTGTAAATATATCAGCATATCACTCCTAAAGTTTGAGAAAATCGAAATTTCAGATTTAATTTTTTTCGTTACAAAAAAGGCAGCACAGAGGCGGGAACTCCGCGGTTTGGAACTAATCTAAGCATGAGCTATCATTTAAGACTAAAAACAAGCCATAAACTCCTGAAAATATATCAGCATATCACACCTGAAATTTAAAAAAATTTAAATTTTCAGAATAAAAATTTTATCGTAATAAAAAAGGCAGCACAGAGACGGGAACTCCGCGGTTTAGGACGAAACCAAGCTTGAGCTATCATTTGAGACCAATGACAAGCCAAGAACTCCTGAAAATATATCAGCATATCACACCTGATATTTGAGAAAACTTAAATTTTCAGAATAAAAATTGTTTGGTAATAAAAAAGGTAGCACAGAGACGGGAACTTCGCGGTTTTCGACGAAACCAAGCTTGTGCTATCATTTGAGACCAATCACAAAACAAGAACTCCTGTTAATATATCAGCATACCACACCTAAAGATTGAGAAAATCGAAATTTCAGAGTTAATTTTTTTCGTTACAAAAAAGGCTGCACAGAGACGGGAACTTGAACTAATCTAAATATGATCTATCATTTAAGTTTAAAAAAAATCCTAGAACTCCTGAAAATATCTCAGCATATCACACCTGAAGTTTGAGAAAATTGAAATTTTTAGAGTAAATTTTTTTCGTAATAAAAAAGGCAGCACCGAGTAGTGAACTCCGGGTTTTTGCACTAAGCTAAGCATGAGCTATCATTTAAGACCAAAAATAAGCCTAGAACTCTTGAAAATATATCAGCATATCACACCTGTAGTTTGAGAAATTCTAAATTTCAGAGTAAATTTTTTCGTAATAAAAAAGGCAGCGCAGAGCCTGGAACTGCGTGGTTCTGTACGTAGCCGAGCATTAGCTATCGTTTAAGACCAAAAACAAGCCTAGAACTCCTGAAAATATATCAGCATATCACACCTGAAATTTGAGAAAATCTAAATTACAGATTAATTTTTTTCGTAATAAAAAAAGGCAGCGCAGAGCCAGACACTGCAAGTTTTTGTACGTAACCGAGCATAAGCTATCGTTTGAGACTAAAAACAAGCCCCAAATTCCTGAAAATATATCAGCATATCACATCTTAAATTTGAGAAAATCGAAATTTCAGACTTATTTTTTCATAGAACATAAGTACACTCAGAGCCAGGAACTACGCGGTTTTGTACGTAACCAAGCATGAGCTATCGTTTGAGACCAAAAGCAAGCCTAGAACTCCTGAAAATATATCAGCATATCACACCTGAAATATGAGAAAATCGATATTTCAAACTTATTTTTTCGCAGAACATAAGTAAACGTAGAGCGCGGAACTCCGCGGTTTTGGACGAAACCAAGCTTAAGCTATCATTTGAGACCAATAACAAGCCAATAACTCCTGAAAATATATCAGCATATCACACCTGAAATTTGAGAAAACTAAAATTTTCAGAATAAAAATTTTTTGGTAATAAAAAAGGCAGCACAGAGACGGGAACTTCGCGGTTTTCGATGAAGCCAAGCATGTGCTATCATTTGAGACCAATAACAAGCCAAGAACTCCTGAAAATATATCAGCATATCACACCTAAAGTTTGAGAAATTCGAAATTTCCGAGTTAATTTTTTTCGTTACAAAAAGGCAGCACAGAGGCGGGAACTATGCGGTTTTGAACTAATCTAAGCATGAGCTATCATTTAAGACTAAAAACAAGCCATAAACTCCTGAAAATATATCAGCATATCACACCTGAAATTTAAAAAAATTGAAATTTTCAGAATAAAAATTTTTCGTAATAAAAAAGGCAGCACAGAGACGGGAACTCCGCGGTTTTGGACGAAACCAAGCTTGAGCTATCATTTGAGACCAATAACAAGCCAATAACTCCTGAAAATATATCAGCATATCACACCTGAAATTTGAGAAAACTTAAATTTTCAGAATAAAAATTTTTTGGTAATAAAAAAGGCAGCACAGAGACGGGAACTTCGCGGTTTTCGATGAAGCCAAGCATGTGCTATCATTTGAGACCAATAACAAGCCAAGAACTCCTGAAAATATATCATCATATCACACCTAAAATTTGAGAAATTCGAAATTTCAGAGTTAATTTTTTTCGTTACAAAAAAGGCAGCACAGAGGCGGGAACTCCGCGGTTTGGAACTAATCTAAGCATGAGCTATCATGTAAGACTAAAAACAAGCCATAAACTCCTGAAAATATATCAGCATATCACACCTGAAATTTAAAAAAATTGAAATTTTCAGAATAAAATTTTTTCGTAATAAAAAAGGCAGCACAGAGAAGGGAACTTCGCGGTTTTCGACGAAAAGAAGATTGTCCTATCATTTGAGACCAATAACAAGCTAAGAACTCCTGTAAATATATCAGCATATCACTCCTAAAGTTTGAGAAAATCGAAATTTCAGATTTAATTTTTTTCGTTACAAAAAAGGCAGCACAGAGGCGGGAACTCCGCGGTTTGGAACTAATCTAAGCATGAGCTATCATTTAAGACTAAAAACAAGCCATAAACTCCTGAAAATATATCAGCATATCACACCTGAAATTTAAAAAAATTGAAATTTTCAGAATAAAAATTTTTCGTAATAAAAAAGGCAGCACAGAGACGGGAACTCCGCGGTTTTGGACGAAACCAAGCTTGAGCTATCATTTGAGATCAATGACAAGCCAAGAACTCCTGAAAATATATCAGCATATCACACCTGAAATATGAGAAAATCGATATTTCAAACTTATTTTTTCGCAGAACATAAGTAAACGTAGAGCGCGGAACTCCGCGGTTTTGGACGAAACCAAGCTTAAGCTATCATTTGAGACCAATAACAAGCCAATAACTCCTGAAAATATATCAGCATATCACACCTGAAATTTGAGAAAACTTAAATTTTCAGAATAAAAATTTTTTGGTAATAAAAAAGGCAGCACAGAGACGGGAACTTCGCGGTTTTCGATGAAGCCAAGCATGTGCTATCATTTGAGACCAATAACAAGCCAAGAACTCCTGAAAATATATCAGCATATCACACCTAAAGTTTGAGAAATTCGAAATTTCCGAGTTAATTTTTTTCGTTACAAAAAGGCAGCACAGAGGCGGGAACTATGCGGTTTTGAACTAATCTAAGCATGAGCTATCATTTAAGACTAAAAACAAGCCATAAACTCCTGAAAATATATCAGCATATCACACCTGAAATTTAAAAAAATTGAAATTTTCAGAATAAAAATTTTTCGTAATAAAAAAGGCAGCACAGAGACGGGAACTCCGCGGTTTTGGACGAAACCAAGCTTGAGCTATCATTTGAGACCAATGACAAGCCAAGAACTCCTGAAAATATATCAGCATATCACACCTGATGTTTGAGAAAACTTAAATTTTCAGAATAAAAATTGTTTGGTAATAAAAAAGGTAGCACAGAGACGGGAACTTCGCGGTTTTCGACGAAACCAAGCTTGTGCTATCATTTGAGACCAATCACAAAACAAGAACTCCTGTTAATATATCAGCATACCACACCTAAAGATTGAGAAAATCGAAATTTCAGAGTTAATTTTTTTCGTTACAAAAAAGGCTGCACAGAGACGGGAACTTGAACTAATCTAAATATGATCTATCATTTAAGTTTAAAAAAAATCCTAGAACTCCTGAAAATATCTCAGCATATCACACCTGAAGTTTGAGAAAATTGAAATTTTTAGAGTAAATTTTTTTCGTAATAAAAAAGGCAGCACCGAGATGTGAACTCCGGGATTTTGCACTAAGCTACGCATGAGCTATCATTTAAGACCAAAAATAAGCCTAGAACTCTTGAAAATATATCAGCATATCACACCTGTAGTTTGAGAAATTCTAAATTTCAGAGTAAATTTTTTCGTAATAAAAAAGGCAGCACCGAGATGTGAACTCCGAGTTTTCGCACAAAGCTAAGCATGAGCTATCATTTAAGACCAAAAATAAGCCTAGAACTCTTAAAAATATATCAGCATATCACACCTGTAGTTTGAGAAATTCTAAATTTCAGAGTAAATTTTTTCGTAATAAAAAAGGCAGCGCAGAGCCTGGAACTGCGTGGTTCTGTACGTAGCCGAGCATTAGCTATCGTTTAAGACCAAAAACAAGCCTAGAACTCCTGAAAATATATCAGCATATCACACCTGAAATTTGAGAAAATCTAAATTACAGATTAATTTTTTTCGTAATAAAAAAAGGCAGCGCAGAGCCAGACACTGCAAGTTTTTGTACGTAACCGAGCATAAGCTATCGTTTGAGACTAAAAACAAGCCCCAAATTCCTGAAAATATATCAGCATATCACATCTTAAATTTGAGAAAATCGAAATTTCAGACTTATTTTTTCATAGAACATAAGTACACTCAGAGCCAGGAACTACGCGGTTTTGTACGTAACCAAGCATGAGCTATCGTTTGAGACCAAAAGCAAGCCTAGAACTCCTGAAAATATATCAGCATATCACACCTGAAATATGAGAAAATCGATATTTCAAACTTATTTTTTCGCAGAACATAAGTAAACGTAGAGCACGGAACTCCGCGGTTTTGGACGAAACCAAGCTTAAGCTATCATTTGAGACCAATAACAAGCCAATAACTCCTGAAAATATATCAGCATATCACACCTGAAATTTGAGAAAACTTAAATTTTCAGAATAAAAATTTTTTGGTAATAAAAAAGGCAGCACAGAGACGGGAACTTCGCGGTTTTCGATGAAGCCAAGCATGTGCTATCATTTGAGACCAATAACAAGCCAAGAACTCCTGAAAATATATCAGCATATCACACCTAAAGTTTGAGAAATTCGAAATTTCCGAGTTAATTTTTTTCGTTACAAAAAGGCAGCACAGAGGCGGGAACTATGCGGTTTTGAACTAATCTAAGCATGAGCTATCATTTAAGACTAAAAACAAGCCATAAACTCCTGAAAATATATCAGCATATCACACCTGAAAATTAAAAAAATTGAAATTTTCAGAATAAAAATTTTTCGTAATAAAAAAGGCAGCACAGAGACGGGAACTCCGCGGTTTTGGACGAAACCAAGCTTGAGCTATCATTTGAGACCAATAACAAGCCAATAACTCCTGAAAATATATCAGCATATCACACCTGAAATTTGAGAAAACTTAAATTTTCAGAATAAAAATTTTTTGGTAATAAAAAAGGCAGCACAGAGACGGGAACTTCGCGGTTTTCGATGAAGCCAAGCATGTGCTATCATTTGAGACCAATAACAAGCCAAGAACTCCTGAAAATATATCATCATATCACACCTAAAATTTGAGAAATTCGAAATTTCAGAGTTAATTTTTTCGTTACAAAAAAGGCAGCACAGAGGCGGGAACTCCGCGGTTTGGAACTAATCTAAGCATGAGCTATCATGTAAGACTAAAAACAAGCCATAAACTCCTGAAAATATATCAGCATATCACACCTGAAATTTAAAAAAATTGAAATTTTCAGAATAAATTTTTTTCGTAATAAAAAAGGCAGCACAGAGAAGGGAACTTCGCGGTTTTCGACGAAAAGAAGATTGTCCTATCATTTGAGACCAATAACAAGCTAAGAACTCCTGTAAATATATCAGCATATCACTCCTAAAGTTTGAGAAAATCGAAATTTCAGATTTAATTTTTTTCGTTACAAAAAAGGCAGCACAGAGGCGGGAACTCCGCGGTTTGGAACTAATCTAAGCATGAGCTATCATTTAAGACTAAAAACAAGCCATAAACTCCTGAAAATATATCAGCATATCACACCTGAAATTTAAAAAAATTGAAATTTTCAGAATAAAAATTTTTCGTAATAAAAAAGGCAGCACAGAGACGGGAACTCCGCGGTTTTGGACGAAACCAAGCTTGAGCTATCATTTGAGACCAATGACAAGCCAAGAACTCCTGAAAATATATCAGCATATCACACCTGATATTTGAGAAAACTTAAATTTTCAGAATAAAAATTGTTTGGTAATAAAAAAGGTAGCACAGAGACGGGAACTTCGCGGTTTTCGACGAAACCAAGCTTGTGCTATCATTTGAGACCAATCACAAAACAAGAACTCCTGTTAATATATCAGCATACCACACCTAAAGATTGAGAAAATCGAAATTTCAGAGTTAATTTTTTTCGTTACAAAAAAGGCTGCACAGAGACGGGAACTTGAACTAATCTAAATATGATCTATCATTTAAGTTTAAAAAAAATCCTAGAACTCCTGAAAATATCTCAGCATATCACACCTGAAGTTTGAGAAAATTGAAATTTTTAGAGTAAATTTTTTTCGTAATAAAAAAGGCAGCACCGAGTAGTGAACTCCGGGTTTTTGCACTAACCTAAGCATGAGCTATCATTTAAGACCAAAAATAAGCCTAGAACTCTTGAAAATATATCAGCATATCACACCTGTAGTTTGAGAAATTCTAACTTTCAGAGTAAATTTTTTCGTAATAAAAAAGGCAGCACCGAGATGTGAACTCCGAGTTTTCGCACTAAGCTAAGCATGAGCTATCATTTAAGACCAAAAATAAGCCTAGAACTCTTGAAAATATATCAGCATATCACACCTGTAGTTTGAGAAATTCTAAATTTCAGAGTAAATTTTTTCGTAATAAAAAAGGCAGCGCAGAGCCTGGAACTGCGTGGTTTTGTACGTAACCGAGCATTAGCTATCGTTTAATACCAAAAACAAGCCTAGAACTCCTGAAAATATATCAGCATATCACACCTGAAATTTGAGAAAATCTAAATTACAGAGTAATTTTTTTCGTAATAAAAAAAGGCAGCGCAGAGCCAGAAACTGCAAGTTTTAGTACGTAACCGAGCATAAGCTATCGTTTGAGACTAAAAACAAGCCCCAAATTCCTGAAAATATATCAGCATATCACATCTTAAATTTGAGAAAATCGAAATTTCAGACTTATTTTTTTCATAGAACATAAGTACACTCAGAGCCAGGAACTACGCGGTTTTGTACGTAACCAGGCATGAGCTATCGTTTGAGACCAAAAGCAAGCCTAGAACTCCTGAAAATATATCAGCATATCACACCTGAAATATGAGAAAATCGATATTTCAAACTTATTTTTTCGCAGAACATAAGTAAACGTAGAGCGCGGAACTCCGCGGTTTTGGACGAAACCAAGCTTAAGCTATCATTTGAGACCAATAACAAGCCAATAACTCCTGAAAATATATCAGCATATCACACCTGAAATTTGAGAAAACTTAAATTTTCAGAATAAAAATTTTTTGGTAATAAAAAAGGCAGCACAGAGACGGGAACTTCACGGTTTTCGATGATGCCAAGCATGTGCTATCATTTGAGACCAATAACAAGCCAAGAACTCCTGAAAATATATCATCATATCACACCTAAAATTTGAGAAATTCGAAATTTCAGAGTTAATTTTTTTCGTTACAAAAAAGGCAGCACAGAGGCGGGAACTCCGCGGTTTGGAACTAATCTAAGCATGAGCTATCATTTAAGACTAGAAACAAGCCATAAACTCCTGAAAATATATCAGCATATCACACCTGAAATTTAAAAAAATTGAAATTTTCAGAATAAAATTTTTTCGTAATAAAAAAGGCAGCACAGAGAAGGGAACTTCGCGGTTTTCGACGAAAAGAAGATTGTCCTATCATTTGAGACCAATAACAAGCTAAGAACTCCTGTAAATATATCAGCATATCACTCCTAAAGTTTGAGAAAATCGAAATTTCAGATTTAATTTTTTTCGTTACAAAAAAGGCAGCACAGAGGCGGGAACTCCGCGGTTTGGAACTAATCTAAGCATGAGCTATCATTTAAGACTAAAAACAAGCCATAAACTCCTGAAAATATATCAGCATATCACACCTGAAATTTAAAAAAATTGAAATTTTCAGAATAAAAATTTTATCGTAATAAAAAAGGCAGCACAGAGACGGGAACTCCGCGGTTTAGGACGAAACCAAGCTTGAGCTATCATTTGAGACCAATGACAAGCCAAGAACTCCTGAAAATATATCAGCATATCACACCTGATATTTGAGAAAACTTAAATTTTCAGAATAAAAATTGTTTGGTAATAAAAAAGGTAGCACAGAGACGGGAACTTCGCGGTTTTCGACGAAACCAAGCTTGTGCTATCATTTGAGACCAATCACAAAACAAGAACTCCTGTTAATATATCAGCATACCACACCTAAAGATTGAGAAAATCGAAATTTCAGAGTTAATTTTTTTCGTTACAAAAAAGGCTGCACAGAGACGGGAACTTGAACTAATCTAAATATGATCTATCATTTAAGTTTAAAAAAAATCCTAGAACTCCTGAAAATATCTCAGCATATCACACCTGAAGTTTGAGAAAATTGAAATTTTTAGAGTAAATTTTTTTCGTAATAAAAAAGGCAGCACCGAGTAGTGAACTCCGGGTTTTTGCACTAAGCTAAGCATGAGCTATCATTTAAGACCAAAAATAAGCCTAGAACTCTTGAAAATATATCAGCATATCACACCTGTAGTTTGAGAAATTCTAACTTTCAGAGTAAATTTTTTCGTAATAAAAAAGGCAGCACCGAGATGTGAACTCCGAGTTTTCGCACTAAGCTAAGCATGAGCTATCATTTAAGACCAAAAATAAGCCTAGAACTCTTGAAAATATATCAGCATATCACACCTGTAGTTTGAGAAATTCTAAATTTCAGAGTAAATTTTTTCGTAATAAAAAAGGCAGCGCAGAGCCTGGAACTGCGTGGTTTTGTACGTAACCGAGCATTAGCTATCGTTTAATACCAAAAACAAGCCTAGAACTCCTGAAAATATATCAGCATATCACACCTGAAATTTGAGAAAATCTAAATTACAGAGTAATTTTTTTCGTAATAAAAAAAGGCAGCGCAGAGCCAGAAACTGCAAGTTTTTGTACGTAACCGAGCATAAGCTATCGTTTGAGACTAAAAACAAGCCCCAAATTCCTGAAAATATATCAGCATATCACATCTTAAATTTGAGAAAATCGAAATTTCAGACTTATTTTTTTCATAGAACATAAGTACACTCAGAGCCAGGAACTACGCGGTTTTGTACGTAACCAGGCATGAGCTATCGTTTGAGACCAAAATCAAGCCTAGAACTCCTGAAAATATATCAGCATATCACACCTGAAATATGAGAAAATCGATATTTCAAACTTATTTTTTCGCAGAACATAAGTAAACGTAGAGCGCGGAACTCCGCGGTTTTGGACGAAACCAAGCTTAAGCTATCATTTGAGACCAATAACAAGCCAATAACTCCTGAAAATATATCAGCATATCACACCTGAAATTTGAGAAAACTTAAATTTTCAGAATAAAAATTTTTTGGTAATAAAAAAGGCAGCACAGAGACGGGAACTTCGCGGTTTTCGATGAAGCCAAGCATGTGCTATCATTTGAGACCAATAACAAGCCAAGAACTCCTGAAAATATATCATCATATCACACCTAAAATTTGAGAAATTCGAAATTTCAGAGTTAATTTTTTTCGTTACAAAAAAGGCAGCACAGAGGCGGGAACTCCGCGGTTTGGAACTAATCTAAGCATGAGCTATCATGTAAGACTAAAAACAAGCCATAAACTCCTGAAAATATATCAGCATATCACACCTGAAATTTAAAAAAATTGAAATTTTCAGAATAAAATTTTTTCGTAATAAAAAAGGCAGCACAGAGAAGGGAACTTCGCGGTTTTCGACGAAAAGAAGATTGTCCTATCATTTGAGACCAATAACAAGCTAAGAACTCCTGTAAATATATCAGCATATCACTCCTAAAGTTTGAGAAAATCGAAATTTCAGATTTAATTTTTTTCGTTACAAAAAAGGCAGCACAGAGGCGGGAACTCCGCGGTTTGGAACTAATCTAAGCATGAGCTATCATTTAAGACTAAAAACAAGCCATAAACTCCTGAAAATATATCAGCATATCACACCTGAAATTTAAAAAAATTGAAATTTTCAGAATAAAAATTTTTCGTAATAAAAAAGGCAGCACAGAGACGGGAACTCCGCGGTTTTGGACGAAACCAAGCTTGAGCTATCATTTGAGATCAATGACAAGCCAAGAACTCCTGAAAATATATCAGCATATCACACCTGAAATATGAGAAAATCGATATTTCAAACTTATTTTTTCGCAGAACATAAGTAAACGTAGAGCGCGGAACTCCGCGGTTTTGGACGAAACCAAGCTTAAGCTATCATTTGAGACCAATAACAAGCCAATAACTCCTGAAAATATATCAGCATATCACACCTGAAATTTGAGAAAACTTAAATTTTCAGAATAAAAATTTTTTGGTAATAAAAAAGGCAGCACAGAGACGGGAACTTCGCGGTTTTCGATGAAGCCAAGCATGTGCTATCATTTGATACCAATAACAAGCCAAGAACTCCTGAAAATATATCAGCATATCACACCTAAAGTTTGAGAAATTCGAAATTTCCGAGTTAATTTTTTTCGTTACAAAAAGGCAGCACAGAGGCGGGAACTATGCGGTTTTGAACTAATCTAAGCATGAGCTATCATTTAAGACTAAAAACAAGCCATAAACTCCTGAAAATATATCAGCATATCACACCTGAAATTTAAAAAAATTGAAATTTTCAGAATAAAAATTTTTCGTAATAAAAAAGGCAGCACAGAGACGGGAACTCCGCGGTTTTGGACGAAACCAAGCTTGAGCTATCATTTGAGACCAATGACAAGCCAAGAACTCCTGAAAATATATCAGCATATCACACCTGATGTTTGAGAAAACTTAAATTTTCAGAATAAAAATTGTTTGGTAATAAAAAAGGTAGCACAGAGACGGGAACTTCGCGGTTTTCGACGAAACCAAGCTTGTGCTATCATTTGAGACCAATCACAAAACAAGAACTCCTGTTAATATATCAGCATACCACACCTAAAGATTGAGAAAATCGAAATTTCAGAGTTAATTTTTTTCGTTACAAAAAAGGCTGCACAGAGACGGGAACTTGAACTAATCTAAATATGATCTATCATTTAAGTTTAAAAAAAATCCTAGAACTCCTGAAAATATCTCAGCATATCACACCTGAAGTTTGAGAAAATTGAAATTTTTAGAGTAAATTTTTTTCGTAATAAAAAAGGCAGCACCGAGATGTGAACTCCGGGATTTTGCACTAAGCTACGCATGAGCTATCATTTAAGACCAAAAATAAGCCTAGAACTCTTGAAAATATATCAGCATATCACACCTGTAGTTTGAGAAATTCTAAATTTCAGAGTAAATTTTTTCGTAATAAAAAAGGCAGCACCGAGATGTGAACTCCGAGTTTTCGCACAAAGCTAAGCATGAGCTATCATTTAAGACCAAAAATAAGCCTAGAACTCTTGAAAATATATCAGCATATCACACCTGTAGTTTGAGAAATTCTAAATTTCAGAGTAAATTTTTTCGTAATAAAAAAGGCAGCGCAGAGCCTGGAACTGCGTGGTTCTGTACGTAGCCGAGCATTAGCTATCGTTTAAGACCAAAAACAAGCCTAGAACTCCTGAAAATATATCAGCATATCACACCTGAAATTTGAGAAAATCTAAATTACAGATTAATTTTTTTCGTAATAAAAAAAGGCAGCGCAGAGCCAGACACTGCAAGTTTTTGTACGTAACCGAGCATAAGCTATCGTTTGAGACTAAAAACAAGCCCCAAATTCCTGAAAATATATCAGCATATCACATCTTAAATTTGAGAAAATCGAAATTTCAGACTTATTTTTTCATAGAACATAAGTACACTCAGAGCCAGGAACTACGCGGTTTTGTACGTAACCAAGCATGAGCTATCGTTTGAGACCAAAAGCAAGCCTAGAACTCCTGAAAATATATCAGCATATCACACCTGAAATATGAGAAAATCGATATTTCAAACTTATTTTTTCGCAGAACATAAGTAAACGTAGAGCGCGGAACTCCGCGGTTTTGGACGAAACCAAGCTTAAGCTATCATTTGAGACCAATAACAAGCCAATAACTCCTGAAAATATATCAGCATATCACACCTGAAATTTGAGAAAACTTAAATTTTCAGAATAAAAATTTTTTGGTAATAAAAAAGGCAGCACAGAGACGGGAACTTCGCGGTTTTCGATGAAGCCAAGCATGTGCTATCATTTGAGACCAATAACAAGCCAAGAACTCCTGAAAATATATCAGCATATCACACCTAAAGTTTGAGAAATTCGAAATTTCCGAGTTAATTTTTTTCGTTACAAAAAGGCAGCACAGAGGCGGGAACTATGCGGTTTTGAACTAATCTAAGCATGAGCTATCATTTAAGACTAAAAACAAGCCATAAACTCCTGAAAATATATCAGCATATCACACCTGAAATTTAAAAAAATTGAAATTTTCAGAATAAAAATTTTTCGTAATAAAAAAGGCAGCACAGAGACGGGAACTCCGCGGTTTTGGACGAAACCAAGCTTGAGCTATCATTTGAGACCAATAACAAGCCAATAACTCCTGAAAATATATCAGCATATCACACCTGAAATTTGAGAAAACTTAAATTTTCAGAATAAAAATTTTTTGGTAATAAAAAAGGCAGCACAGAGACGGGAACTTCGCGGTTTTCGATGAAGCCAAGCATGTGCTATCATTTGAGACCAATAACAAGCCAAGAACTCCTGAAAATATATCATCATATCACACCTAAAATTTGAGAAATTCGAAATTTCAGAGTTAATTTTTTCGTTACAAAAAAGGCAGCACAGAGGCGGGAACTCCGCGGTTTGGAACTAATCTAAGCATGAGCTATCATGTAAGACTAAAAACAAGCCATAAACTCCTGAAAATATATCAGCATATCACGCCTGAAATTTAAAAAAATTGAAATTTTCAGAATAAATTTTTTTCGTAATAAAAAAGGCAGCACAGAGAAGGGAACTTCGCGGTTTTCGACGAAAAGAAGATTGTCCTATCATTTGAGACCAATAACAAGCTAAGAACTCCTGTAAATATATCAGCATATCACTCCTAAAGTTTGAGAAAATCGAAATTTCAGATTTAATTTTTTTCGTTACAAAAAAGGCAGCACAGAGGCGGGAACTCCGCGGTTTGGAACTAATCTAAGCATGAGCTATCATTTAAGACTAAAAACAAGCCATAAACTCCTGAAAATATATCAGCATATCACACCTGAAATTTAAAAAAATTGAAATTTTCAGAATAAAAATTTTTCGTAATAAAAAAGGCAGCACAGAGACGGGAACTCCGCGGTTTTGGACGAAACCAAGCTTGAGCTATCATTTGAGACCAATGACAAGCCAAGAACTCCTGAAAATATATCAGCATATCACACCTGATATTTGAGAAAACTTAAATTTTCAGAATAAAAATTGTTTGGTAATAAAAAAGGTAGCACAGAGACGGGAACTTCGCGGTTTTCGACGAAACCAAGCTTGTGCTATCATTTGAGACCAATCACAAAACAAGAACTCCTGTTAATATATCAGCATACCACACCTAAAGATTGAGAAAATCGAAATTTCAGAGTTAATTTTTTTCGTTACAAAAAAGGCTGCACAGAGACGGGAACTTGAACTAATCTAAATATGATCTATCATTTAAGTTTAAAAAAAATCCTAGAACTCCTGAAAATATCTCAGCATATCACACCTGAAGTTTGAGAAAATTGAAATTTTTAGAGTAAATTTTTTTCGTAATAAAAAAGGCAGCACCGAGTAGTGAACTCCGGGTTTTTGCACTAAGCTAAGCATGAGCTATCATTTAAGACCAAAAATAAGCCTAGAACTCTTGAAAATATATCAGCATATCACACCTGTAGTTTGAGAAATTCTAACTTTCAGAGTAAATTTTTTCGTAATAAAAAAGGCAGCACCGAGATGTGAACTCCGAGTTTTCGCACTAAGCTAAGCATGAGCTATCATTTAAGACCAAAAATAAGCCTAGAACTCTTGAAAATATATCAGCATATCACACCTGTAGTTTGAGAAATTCTAAATTTCAGAGTAAATTTTTTCGTAATAAAAAAGGCAGCGCAGAGCCTGGAACTGCGTGGTTTTGTACGTAACCGAGCATTAGCTATCGTTTAATACCAAAAACAAGCCTAGAACTCCTGAAAATATATCAGCATATCACACCTGAAATTTGAGAAAATCTAAATTACAGAGTAATTTTTTTCGTAATAAAAAAAGGCAGCGCAGAGCCAGAAACTGCAAGTTTTAGTACGTAACCGAGCATAAGCTATCGTTTGAGACTAAAAACAAGCCCCAAATTCCTGAAAATATATCAGCATATCACATCTTAAATTTGAGAAAATCGAAATTTCAGACTTATTTTTTTCATAGAACATAAGTACACTCAGAGCCAGGAACTACGCGGTTTTGTACGTAACCAGGCATGAGCTATCGTTTGAGACCAAAAGCAAGCCTAGAACTCCTGAAAATATATCAGCATATCACACCTGAAATATGAGAAAATCGATATTTCAAACTTATTTTTTCGCAGAACATAAGTAAACGTAGAGCGCGGAACTCCGCGGTTTTGGACGAAACCAAGCTTAAGCTATCATTTGAGACCAATAACAAGCCAATAACTCCTGAAAATATATCAGCATATCACACCTGAAATTTGAGAAAACTTAAATTTTCAGAATAAAAATTTTTTGATAATAAAAAAGGCAGCACAGAGACGGGAACTTCACGGTTTTCGATGATGCCAAGCATGTGCTATCATTTGAGACCAATAACAAGCCAAGAACTCCTGAAAATATATCATCATATCACACCTAAAATTTGAGAAATTCGAAATTTCAGAGTTAATTTTTTTCGTTACAAAAAAGGCAGCACAGAGGCGGGAACTCCGCGGTTTGGAACTAATCTAAGCATGAGCTATCATTTAAGACTAGAAACAAGCCATAAACTCCTGAAAATATATCAGCATATCACACCTGAAATTTAAAAAAATTGAAATTTTCAGAATAAAATTTTTTCGTAATAAAAAAGGCAGCACAGAGAAGGGAACTTCGCGGTTTTCGACGAAAAGAAGATTGTCCTATCATTTGAGACCAATAACAAGCTAAGAACTCCTGTAAATATATCAGCATATCACTCCTAAAGTTTGAGAAAATCGAAATTTCAGATTTAATTTTTTTCGTTACAAAAAAGGCAGCACAGAGGCGGGAACTCCGCGGTTTGGAACTAATCTAAGCATGAGCTATCATTTAAGACTAAAAACAAGCCATAAACTCCTGAAAATATATCAGCATATCACACCTGAAATTTAAAAAAATTGAAATTTTCAGAATAAAAATTTTTCGTAATAAAAAAGGCAGCACAGAGACGGGAACTCCGCGGTTTAGGACGAAACCAAGCTTGAGCTATCATTTGAGACCAATGACAAGCCAAGAACTCCTGAAAATATATCAGCATATCACACCTGATATTTGAGAAAACTTAAATTTTCAGAATAAAAATTGTTTGGTAATAAAAAAGGTAGCACAGAGACGGGAACTTCGCGGTTTTCGACGAAACCAAGCTTGTGCTATCATTTGAGACCAATCACAAAACAAGAACTCCTGTTAATATATCAGCATACCACACCTAAAGATTGAGAAAATCGAAATTTCAGAGTTAATTTTTTTCGTTACAAAAAAGGCTGCACAGAGACGGGAACTTGAACTAATCTAAATATGATCTATCATTTAAGTTTAAAAAAAATCCTAGAACTCCTGAAAATATCTCAGCATATCACACCTGAAGTTTGAGAAAATTGAAATTTTTAGAGTAAATTTTTTTCGTAATAAAAAAGGCAGCACCGAGTAGTGAACTCCGGGTTTTTGCACTAAGCTAAGCATGAGCTATCATTTAAGACCAAAAATAAGCCTAGAACTCTTGAAAATATATCAGCATATCACACCTGTAGTTTGAGAAATTCTAACTTTCAGAGTAAATTTTTTCGTAATAAAAAAGGCAGCACCGAGATGTGAACTCCGAGTTTTCGCACTAAGCTAAGCATGAGCTATCATTTAAGACCAAAAATAAGCCTAGAACTCTTGAAAATATATCAGCATATCACACCTGTAGTTTGAGAAATTCTAAATTTCAGAGTAAATTTTTTCGTAATAAAAAAGGCAGCGCAGAGCCTGGAACTGCGTGGTTTTGTACGTAACCGAGCATTAGCTATCGTTTAATACCAAAAACAAGCCTAGAACTCCTGAAAATATATCAGCATATCACACCTGAAATTTGAGAAAATCTAAATTACAGAGTAATTTTTTTCGTAATAAAAAAAGGCAGCGCAGAGCCAGAAACTGCAAGTTTTAGTACGTAACCGAGCATAAGCTATCGTTTGAGACTAAAAACAAGCCCCAAATTCCTGAAAATATATCAGCATATCACATCTTAAATTTGAGAAAATCGAAATTTCAGACTTATTTTTTTCATAGAACATAAGTACACTCAGAGCCAGGAACTACGCGGTTTTGTACGTAACCAGGCATGAGCTACCGTTTGAGACCAAAATCAAGCCTAGAACTCCTGAAAATATATCAGCATATCACACCTGAAATATGAGAAAATCGATATTTCAAACTTATTTTTTCGCAGAACATAAGTAAACGTAGAGCGCGGAACTCCGCGGTTTTGGACGAAACCAAGCTTAAGCTATCATTTGAGACCAATAACAAGCCAATAACTCCTGAAAATATATCAGCATATCACACCTGAAATTTGAGAAAACTTAAATTTTCAGAATAAAAATTTTTTGGTAATAAAAAAGGCAGCACAGAGACGGGAACTTCACGGTTTTCGATGATGCCAAGCATGTGCTATCATTTGAGACCAATAACAAGCCAAGAACTCCTGAAAATATATCATCATATCACACCTGAAATTTGAGAAAATCTAAATTACAGAGTAATTTTTTTCGTAATAAAAAAAGGCAGCGCAGAGCCAGAAACTGCAAGTTTTTGTACGTAACCGAGCATAAGCTATCGTTTGAGACTAAAAACAAGCCCCAAATTCCTGAAAATATATCAGCATATCACATCTTAAATTTGAGAAAATCGAAATTTCAGACTTATTTTTTTCATAGAACATAAGTACACTCAGAGCCAGGAACTACGCGGTTTTGTACGTAACCAGGCATGAGCTATCGTTTGAGACCAAAATCAAGCCTAGAACTCCTGAAAATATATCAGCATATCACACCTGAAATATGAGAAAATCGATATTTCAAACTTATTTTTTCGCAGAACATAAGTAAACGTAGAGCGCGGAACTCCGCGGTTTTGGACGAAACCAAGCTTAAGCTATCATTTGAGACCAATAACAAGCCAATAACTCCTGAAAATATATCAGCATATCACACCTGAAATTTGAGAAAACTTAAATTTTCAGAATAAAAATTTTTTGGTAATAAAAAAGGCAGCACAGAGACGGGAACTTCACGGTTTTCGATGATGCCAAGCATGTGCTATCATTTGAGACCAATAACAAGCCAAGAACTCCTGAAAATATATCATCATATCACACCTAAAATTTGAGAAATTCGAAATTTCAGAGTTAATTTTTTTCGTTACAAAAAAGGCAGCACAGAGGCGGGAACTCCGCGGTTTGGAACTAATCTAAGCATGAGCTATCATTTAAGACTAGAAACAAGCCATAAACTCCTGAAAATATATCAGCATATCACACCTGAAATTTAAAAAAATTGAAATTTTCAGAATAAAATTTTTTCGTAATAAAAAAGGCAGCACAGAGAAGGGAACTTCGCGGTTTTCGACGAAACCAAGATTGTCCTATCATTTGAGACCAATAACAAGCTAAGAACTCCTGTAAATATATCAGCATATCACTCCTAAAGTTTGAGAAAATCGAAATTTCAGATTTAATTTTTTTCGTTACAAAAAAGGCAGCACAGAGGCGGGAACTCCGCGGTTTGGAACTAATCTAAGCATGAGCTATCATTTAAGACTAAAAACAAGCCATAAACTCCTGAAAATATATCAGCATATCACACCTGAAATTTAAAAAAATTTAAATTTTCAGAATAAAAATTTTATCGTAATAAAAAAGGCAGCACAGAGACGGGAACTCCGCGGTTTAGGACGAAACCAAGCTTGAGCTATCATTTGAGACCAATGACAAGCCAAGAACTCCTGAAAATATATCAGCATATCACACCTGATATTTGAGAAAACTTAAATTTTCAGAATAAAAATTGTTTGGTAATAAAAAAGGTAGCACAGAGACGGGAACTTCGCGGTTTTCGACGAAACCAAGCTTGTGCTATCATTTGAGACCAATCACAAAACAAGAACTCCTGTTAATATATCAGCATACCACACCTAAAGATTGAGAAAATCGAAATTTCAGAGTTAATTTTTTTCGTTACAAAAAAGGCTGCACAGAGACGGGAACTTGAACTAATCTAAATATGATCTATCATTTAAGTTTAAAAAAAATCCTAGAACTCCTGAAAATATCTCAGCATATCACACCTGAAGTTTGAGAAAATTGAAATTTTTAGAGTAAATTTTTTTCGTAATAAAAAAGGCAGCACCGAGTAGTGAACTCCGGGTTTTTGCACTAAGCTAAGCATGAGCTATCATTTAAGACCAAAAATAAGCCTAGAACTCTTGAAAATATATCAGCATATCACACCTGTAGTTTGAGAAATTCTAAATTTCAGAGTAAATTTTTTCGTAATAAAAAAGGCAGCGCAGAGCCTGGAACTGCGTGGTTCTGTACGTAGCCGAGCATTAGCTATCGTTTAAGACCAAAAACAAGCCTAGAACTCCTGAAAATATATCAGCATATCACACCTGAAATTTGAGAAAATCTAAATTACAGATTAATTTTTTTCGTAATAAAAAAAGGCAGCGCAGAGCCAGACACTGCAAGTTTTTGTACGTAACCGAGCATAAGCTATCGTTTGAGACTAAAAACAAGCCCCAAATTCCTGAAAATATATCAGCATATCACATCTTAAATTTGAGAAAATCGAAATTTCAGACTTATTTTTTCATAGAACATAAGTACACTCAGAGCCAGGAACTACGCGGTTTTGTACGTAACCAAGCATGAGCTATCGTTTGAGACCAAAAGCAAGCCTAGAACTCCTGAAAATATATCAGCATATCACACCTGAAATATGAGAAAATCGATATTTCAAACTTATTTTTTCGCAGAACATAAGTAAACGTAGAGCGCGGAACTCCGCGGTTTTGGACGAAACCAAGCTTAAGCTATCATTTGAGACCAATAACAAGCCAATAACTCCTGAAAATATATCAGCATATCACACCTGAAATTTGAGAAAACTAAAATTTTCAGAATAAAAATTTTTTGGTAATAAAAAAGGCAGCACAGAGACGGGAACTTCGCGGTTTTCGATGAAGCCAAGCATGTGCTATCATTTGAGACCAATAACAAGCCAAGAACTCCTGAAAATATATCAGCATATCACACCTAAAGTTTGAGAAATTCGAAATTTCCGAGTTAATTTTTTTCGTTACAAAAAGGCAGCACAGAGGCGGGAACTATGCGGTTTTGAACTAATCTAAGCATGAGCTATCATTTAAGACTAAAAACAAGCCATAAACTCCTGAAAATATATCAGCATATCACACCTGAAATTTAAAAAAATTGAAATTTTCAGAATAAAAATTTTTCGTAATAAAAAAGGCAGCACAGAGACGGGAACTCCGCGGTTTTGGACGAAACCAAGCTTGAGCTATCATTTGAGACCAATAACAAGCCAATAACTCCTGAAAATATATCAGCATATCACACCTGAAATTTGAGAAAACTTAAATTTTCAGAATAAAAATTTTTTGGTAATAAAAAAGGCAGCACAGAGACGGGAACTTCGCGGTTTTCGATGAAGCCAAGCATGTGCTATCATTTGAGACCAATAACAAGCCAAGAACTCCTGAAAATATATCATCATATCACACCTAAAATTTGAGAAATTCGAAATTTCAGAGTTAATTTTTTTCGTTACAAAAAAGGCAGCACAGAGGCGGGAACTCCGCGGTTTGGAACTAATCTAAGCATGAGCTATCATGTAAGACTAAAAACAAGCCATAAACTCCTGAAAATATATCAGCATATCACACCTGAAATTTAAAAAAATTGAAATTTTCAGAATAAAATTTTTTCGTAATAAAAAAGGCAGCACAGAGAAGGGAACTTCGCGGTTTTCGACGAAAAGAAGATTGTCCTATCATTTGAGACCAATAACAAGCTAAGAACTCCTGTAAATATATCAGCATATCACTCCTAAAGTTTGAGAAAATCGAAATTTCAGATTTAATTTTTTTCGTTACAAAAAAGGCAGCACAGAGGCGGGAACTCCGCGGTTTGGAACTAATCTAAGCATGAGCTATCATTTAAGACTAAAAACAAGCCATAAACTCCTGAAAATATATCAGCATATCACACCTGAAATTTAAAAAAATTGAAATTTTCAGAATAAAAATTTTTCGTAATAAAAAAGGCAGCACAGAGACGGGAACTCCGCGGTTTTGGACGAAACCAAGCTTGAGCTATCATTTGAGATCAATGACAAGCCAAGAACTCCTGAAAATATATCAGCATATCACACCTGAAATATGAGAAAATCGATATTTCAAACTTATTTTTTCGCAGAACATAAGTAAACGTAGAGCGCGGAACTCCGCGGTTTTGGACGAAACCAAGCTTAAGCTATCATTTGAGACCAATAACAAGCCAATAACTCCTGAAAATATATCAGCATATCACACCTGAAATTTGAGAAAACTTAAATTTTCAGAATAAAAATTTTTTGGTAATAAAAAAGGCAGCACAGAGACGGGAACTTCGCGGTTTTCGATGAAGCCAAGCATGTGCTATCATTTGAGACCAATAACAAGCCAAGAACTCCTGAAAATATATCAGCATATCACACCTAAAGTTTGAGAAATTCGAAATTTCCGAGTTAATTTTTTTCGTTACAAAAAGGCAGCACAGAGGCGGGAACTATGCGGTTTTGAACTAATCTAAGCATGAGCTATCATTTAAGACTAAAAACAAGCCATAAACTCCTGAAAATATATCAGCATATCACACCTGAAATTTAAAAAAATTGAAATTTTCAGAATAAAAATTTTTCGTAATAAAAAAGGCAGCACAGAGACGGGAACTCCGCGGTTTTGGACGAAACCAAGCTTGAGCTATCATTTGAGACCAATGACAAGCCAAGAACTCCTGAAAATATATCAGCATATCACACCTGATGTTTGAGAAAACTTAAATTTTCAGAATAAAAATTGTTTGGTAATAAAAAAGGTAGCACAGAGACGGGAACTTCGCGGTTTTCGACGAAACCAAGCTTGTGCTATCATTTGAGACCAATCACAAAACAAGAACTCCTGTTAATATATCAGCATACCACACCTAAAGATTGAGAAAATCGAAATTTCAGAGTTAATTTTTTTCGTTACAAAAAAGGCTGCACAGAGACGGGAACTTGAACTAATCTAAATATGATCTATCATTTAAGTTTAAAAAAAATCCTAGAACTCCTGAAAATATCTCAGCATATCACACCTGAAGTTTGAGAAAATTGAAATTTTTAGAGTAAATTTTTTTCGTAATAAAAAAGGCAGCACCGAGATGTGAACTCCGGGATTTTGCACTAAGCTACGCATGAGCTATCATTTAAGACCAAAAATAAGCCTAGAACTCTTGAAAATATATCAGCATATCACACCTGTAGTTTGAGAAATTCTAAATTTCAGAGTAAATTTTTTCGTAATAAAAAAGGCAGCACCGAGATGTGAACTCCGAGTTTTCGCACAAAGCTAAGCATGAGCTATCATTTAAGACCAAAAATAAGCCTAGAACTCTTAAAAATATATCAGCATATCACACCTGTAGTTTGAGAAATTCTAAATTTCAGAGTAAATTTTTTCGTAATAAAAAAGGCAGCGCAGAGCCTGGAACTGCGTGGTTCTGTACGTAGCCGAGCATTAGCTATCGTTTAAGACCAAAAACAAGCCTAGAACTCCTGAAAATATATCAGCATATCACACCTGAAATTTGAGAAAATCTAAATTACAGATTAATTTTTTTCGTAATAAAAAAAGGCAGCGCAGAGCCAGACACTGCAAGTTTTTGTACGTAACCGAGCATAAGCTATCGTTTGAGACTAAAAACAAGCCCCAAATTCCTGAAAATATATCAGCATATCACATCTTAAATTTGAGAAAATCGAAATTTCAGACTTATTTTTTCATAGAACATAAGTACACTCAGAGCCAGGAACTACGCGGTTTTGTACGTAACCAAGCATGAGCTATCGTTTGAGACCAAAAGCAAGCCTAGAACTCCTGAAAATATATCAGCATATCACACCTGAAATATGAGAAAATCGATATTTCAAACTTATTTTTTCGCAGAACATAAGTAAACGTAGAGCGCGGAACTCCGCGGTTTTGGACGAAACCAAGCTTAAGCTATCATTTGAGACCAATAACAAGCCAATAACTCCTGAAAATATATCAGCATATCACACCTGAAATTTGAGAAAACTTAAATTTTCAGAATAAAAATTTTTTGGTAATAAAAAAGGCAGCACAGAGACGGGAACTTCGCGGTTTTCGATGAAGCCAAGCATGTGCTATCATTTGAGACCAATAACAAGCCAAGAACTCCTGAAAATATATCAGCATATCACACCTAAAGTTTGAGAAATTCGAAATTTCCGAGTTAATTTTTTTCGTTACAAAAAGGCAGCACAGAGGCGGGAACTATGCGGTTTTGAACTAATCTAAGCATGAGCTATCATTTAAGACTAAAAACAAGCCATAAACTCCTGAAAATATATCAGCATATCACACCTGAAAATTAAAAAAATTGAAATTTTCAGAATAAAAATTTTTCGTAATAAAAAAGGCAGCACAGAGACGGGAACTCCGCGGTTTTGGACGAAACCAAGCTTGAGCTATCATTTGAGACCAATAACAAGCCAATAACTCCTGAAAATATATCAGCATATCACACCTGAAATTTGAGAAAACTTAAATTTTCAGAATAAAAATTTTTTGGTAATAAAAAAGGCAGCACAGAGACGGGAACTTCGCGGTTTTCGATGAAGCCAAGCATGTGCTATCATTTGAGACCAATAACAAGCCAAGAACTCCTGAAAATATATCATCATATCACACCTAAAATTTGAGAAATTCGAAATTTCAGAGTTAATTTTTTCGTTACAAAAAAGGCAGCACAGAGGCGGGAACTCCGCGGTTTGGAACTAATCTAAGCATGAGCTATCATGTAAGACTAAAAACAAGCCATAAACTCCTGAAAATATATCAGCATATCACACCTGAAATTTAAAAAAATTGAAATTTTCAGAATAAATTTTTTTCGTAATAAAAAAGGCAGCACAGAGAAGGGAACTTCGCGGTTTTCGACGAAAAGAAGATTGTCCTATCATTTGAGACCAATAACAAGCTAAGAACTCCTGTAAATATATCAGCATATCACTCCTAAAGTTTGAGAAAATCGAAATTTCAGATTTAATTTTTTTCGTTACAAAAAAGGCAGCACAGAGGCGGGAACTCCGCGGTTTGGAACTAATCTAAGCATGAGCTATCATTTAAGACTAAAAACAAGCCATAAACTCCTGAAAATATATCAGCATATCACACCTGAAATTTAAAAAAATTGAAATTTTCAGAATAAAAATTTTTCGTAATAAAAAAGGCAGCACAGAGACGGGAACTCCGCGGTTTTGGACGAAACCAAGCTTGAGCTATCATTTGAGACCAATGACAAGCCAAGAACTCCTGAAAATATATCAGCATATCACACCTGATATTTGAGAAAACTTAAATTTTCAGAATAAAAATTGTTTGGTAATAAAAAAGGTAGCACAGAGACGGGAACTTCGCGGTTTTCGACGAAACCAAGCTTGTGCTATCATTTGAGACCAATCACAAAACAAGAACTCCTGTTAATATATCAGCATACCACACCTAAAGATTGAGAAAATCGAAATTTCAGAGTTAATTTTTTTCGTTACAAAAAAGGCTGCACAGAGACGGGAACTTGAACTAATCTAAATATGATCTATCATTTAAGTTTAAAAAAAATCCTAGAACTCCTGAAAATATCTCAGCATATCACACCTGAAGTTTGAGAAAATTGAAATTTTTAGAGTAAATTTTTTTCGTAATAAAAAAGGCAGCACCGAGTAGTGAACTCCGGGTTTTTGCACTAACCTAAGCATGAGCTATCATTTAAGACCAAAAATAAGCCTAGAACTCTTGAAAATATATCAGCATATCACACCTGTAGTTTGAGAAATTCTAACTTTCAGAGTAAATTTTTTCGTAATAAAAAAGGCAGCACCGAGATGTGAACTCCGAGTTTTCGCACTAAGCTAAGCATGAGCTATCATTTAAGACCAAAAATAAGCCTAGAACTCTTGAAAATATATCAGCATATCACACCTGTAGTTTGAGAAATTCTAAATTTCAGAGTAAATTTTTTCGTAATAAAAAAGGCAGCGCAGAGCCTGGAACTGCGTGGTTTTGTACGTAACCGAGCATTAGCTATCGTTTAATACCAAAAACAAGCCTAGAACTCCTGAAAATATATCAGCATATCACACCTGAAATTTGAGAAAATCTAAATTACAGAGTAATTTTTTTCGTAATAAAAAAAGGCAGCGCAGAGCCAGAAACTGCAAGTTTTAGTACGTAACCGAGCATAAGCTATCGTTTGAGACTAAAAACAAGCCCCAAATTCCTGAAAATATATCAGCATATCACATCTTAAATTTGAGAAAATCGAAATTTCAGACTTATTTTTTTCATAGAACATAAGTACACTCAGAGCCAGGAACTACGCGGTTTTGTACGTAACCAGGCATGAGCTATCGTTTGAGACCAAAAGCAAGCCTAGAACTCCTGAAAATATATCAGCATATCACACCTGAAATATGAGAAAATCGATATTTCAAACTTATTTTTTCGCAGAACATAAGTAAACGTAGAGCGCGGAACTCCGCGGTTTTGGACGAAACCAAGCTTAAGCTATCATTTGAGACCAATAACAAGCCAATAACTCCTGAAAATATATCAGCATATCACACCTGAAATTTGAGAAAACTTAAATTTTCAGAATAAAAATTTTTTGGTAATAAAAAAGGCAGCACAGAGACGGGAACTTCACGGTTTTCGATGATGCCAAGCATGTGCTATCATTTGAGACCAATAACAAGCCAAGAACTCCTGAAAATATATCATCATATCACACCTAAAATTTGAGAAATTCGAAATTTCAGAGTTAATTTTTTTCGTTACAAAAAAGGCAGCACAGAGGCGGGAACTCCGCGGTTTGGAACTAATCTAAGCATGAGCTATCATTTAAGACTAGAAACAAGCCATAAACTCCTGAAAATATATCAGCATATCACACCTGAAATTTAAAAAAATTGAAATTTTCAGAATAAAATTTTTTCGTAATAAAAAAGGCAGCACAGAGAAGGGAACTTCGCGGTTTTCGACGAAAAGAAGATTGTCCTATCATTTGAGACCAATAACAAGCTAAGAACTCCTGTAAATATATCAGCATATCACTCCTAAAGTTTGAGAAAATCGAAATTTCAGATTTAATTTTTTTCGTTACAAAAAAGGCAGCACAGAGGCGGGAACTCCGCGGTTTGGAACTAATCTAAGCATGAGCTATCATTTAAGACTAAAAACAAGCCATAAACTCCTGAAAATATATCAGCATATCACACCTGAAATTTAAAAAAATTGAAATTTTCAGAATAAAAATTTTTCGTAATAAAAAAGGCAGCACAGAGACGGGAACTCCGCGGTTTAGGACGAAACCAAGCTTGAGCTATCATTTGAGACCAATGACAAGCCAAGAACTCCTGAAAATATATCAGCATATCACACCTGATATTTGAGAAAACTTAAATTTTCAGAATAAAAATTGTTTGGTAATAAAAAAGGTAGCACAGAGACGGGAACTTCGCGGTTTTCGACGAAACCAAGCTTGTGCTATCATTTGAGACCAATCACAAAACAAGAACTCCTGTTAATATATCAGCATACCACACCTAAAGATTGAGAAAATCGAAATTTCAGAGTTAATTTTTTTCGTTACAAAAAAGGCTGCACAGAGACGGGAACTTGAACTAATCTAAATATGATCTATCATTTAAGTTTAAAAAAAATCCTAGAACTCCTGAAAATATCTCAGCATATCACACCTGAAGTTTGAGAAAATTGAAATTTTTAGAGTAAATTTTTTTCGTAATAAAAAAGGCAGCACCGAGTAGTGAACTCCGGGTTTTTGCACTAAGCTAAGCATGAGCTATCATTTAAGACCAAAAATAAGCCTAGAACTCTTGAAAATATATCAGCATATCACACCTGTAGTTTGAGAAATTCTAACTTTCAGAGTAAATTTTTTCGTAATAAAAAAGGCAGCACCGAGATGTGAACTCCGAGTTTTCGCACTAAGCTAAGCATGAGCTATCATTTAAGACCAAAAATAAGCCTAGAACTCTTGAAAATATATCAGCATATCACACCTGTAGTTTGAGAAATTCTAAATTTCAGAGTAAATTTTTTCGTAATAAAAAAGGCAGCGCAGAGCCTGGAACTGCGTGGTTTTGTACGTAACCGAGCATTAGCTATCGTTTAATACCAAAAACAAGCCTAGAACTCCTGAAAATATATCAGCATATCACACCTGAAATTTGAGAAAATCTAAATTACAGAGTAATTTTTTTCGTAATAAAAAAAGGCAGCGCAGAGCCAGAAACTGCAAGTTTTTGTACGTAACCGAGCATAAGCTATCGTTTGAGACTAAAAACAAGCCCCAAATTCCTGAAAATATATCAGCATATCACATCTTAAATTTGAGAAAATCGAAATTTCAGACTTATTTTTTTCATAGAACATAAGTACACTCAGAGCCAGGAACTACGCGGTTTTGTACGTAACCAGGCATGAGCTATCGTTTGAGACCAAAAGCAAGCCTAGAACTCCTGAAAATATATCAGCATATCACACCTGAAATATGAGAAAATCGATATTTCAAACTTATTTTTTCGCAGAACATAAGTAAACGTAGAGCGCGGAACTCCGCGGTTTTGGACGAAACCAAGCTTAAGCTATCATTTGAGACCAATAACAAGCCAAGAACTCCTGAAAATATATCAGCATATCACACCTGAAATTTGAGAAAACTTAAATTTTCAGAATAAAAATTGTTTGGTAATAAAAAAGGCAGCACAGAGACGGGAACTTCGCGGTTTTCGACGAAACCAAGCTTGTGCTATCATTTGAGACCAATCACAAAACAAGAACTCCTGTTAATATATCAGCATACCACACCTAAAGATTGAGAAAATCGAAATTTCAGAGTTAATTTTTTTCGTTACAAAAAAGGCTGCACAGAGACGGGAACTTGAACTAATCTAAATATGATCTATCATTTAAGTTTAAAAAAAATCCTAGAACTCCTGAAAATATCTCAGCATATCACACCTGAAGTTTGAGAAAATTGAAATTTTTAGAGTAAATTTTTTTCGTAATAAAAAAGGCAGCACCGAGTAGTGAACTCCGGGTTTTTGCACTAAGCTAAGCATGAGCTATCATTTAAGACCAAAAATAAGCCTAGAACTCTTGAAAATATATCAGCATATCACACCTGTAGTTTGAGAAATTCTAACTTTCAGAGTAAATTTTTTCGTAATAAAAAAGGCAGCACCGAGATGTGAACTCCGAGTTTTCGCACTAAGCTAAGCATGAGCTATCATTTAAGACCAAAAATAAGCCTAGAACTCTTGAAAATATATCAGCATATCACACCTGTAGTTTGAGAAATTCTAAATTTAAGAGTAAATTTTTTCGTAATAAAAAAGGCAGCGCAGAGCCTGGAACTGCGTGGTTTTGTACGTAACCGAGCATTAGCTATCGTTTAATACCAAAAACAAGCCTAGAACTCCTGAAAATATATCAGCATATCACACCTGAAATTTGAGAAAATCTAAATTACAGAGTAATTTTTTTCGTAATAAAAAAAGGCAGCGCAGAGCCAGAAACTGCAAGTTTTTGTACGTAACCGAGCATAAGCTATCGTTTGAGACTAAAAACAAGCCCCAAATTCCTGAAAATATATCAGCATATCACATCTTAAATTTGAGAAAATCGAAATTTCAGACTTATTTTTTTCATAGAACATAAGTACACTCAGAGCCAGGAACTACGCGGTTTTGTACGTAACCAGGCATGAGCTATCGTTTGAGACCAAAATCAAGCCTAGAACTCCTGAAAATATATCAGCATATCACACCTGAAATATGAGAAAATCGATATTTCAAACTTATTTTTTCGCAGAACATAAGTAAACGTAGAGCGCGGAACTCCGCGGTTTTGGACGAAACCAAGCTTAAGCTATCATTTGAGACCAATAACAAGCCAATAACTCCTGAAAATATATCAGCATATCACACCTGAAATTTGAGAAAACTTAAATTTTCAGAATAAAAATTTTTTGGTAATAAAAAAGGCAGCACAGAGACGGGAACTTCGCGGTTTTCGATGAAGCCAAGCATGTGCTATCATTTGAGACCAATAACAAGCCAAGAACTCCTGAAAATATATCATCATATCACACCTAAAATTTGAGAAATTCGAAATTTCAGAGTTAATTTTTTTCGTTACAAAAAAGGCAGCACAGAGGCGGGAACTCCGCGGTTTGGAACTAATCTAAGCATGAGCTATCATGTAAGACTAAAAACAAGCCATAAACTCCTGAAAATATATCAGCATATCACACCTGAAATTTAAAAAAATTGAAATTTTCAGAATAAAATTTTTTCGTAATAAAAAAGGCAGCACAGAGAAGGGAACTTCGCGGTTTTCGACGAAAAGAAGATTGTCCTATCATTTGAGACCAATAACAAGCTAAGAACTCCTGTAAATATATCAGCATATCACTCCTAAAGTTTGAGAAAATCGAAATTTCAGATTTAATTTTTTTCGTTACAAAAAAGGCAGCACAGAGGCGGGAACTCCGCGGTTTGGAACTAATCTAAGCATGAGCTATCATTTAAGACTAAAAACAAGCCATAAACTCCTGAAAATATATCAGCATATCACACCTGAAATTTAAAAAAATTGAAATTTTCAGAATAAAAATTTTTCGTAATAAAAAAGGCAGCACAGAGACGGGAACTCCGCGGTTTTGGACGAAACCAAGCTTGAGCTATCATTTGAGATCAATGACAAGCCAAGAACTCCTGAAAATATATCAGCATATCACACCTGAAATATGAGAAAATCGATATTTCAAACTTATTTTTTCGCAGAACATAAGTAAACGTAGAGCGCGGAACTCCGCGGTTTTGGACGAAACCAAGCTTAAGCTATCATTTGAGACCAATAACAAGCCAATAACTCCTGAAAATATATCAGCATATCACACCTGAAATTTGAGAAAACTTAAATTTTCAGAATAAAAATTTTTTGGTAATAAAAAAGGCAGCACAGAGACGGGAACTTCGCGGTTTTCGATGAAGCCAAGCATGTGCTATCATTTGAGACCAATAACAAGCCAAGAACTCCTGAAAATATATCAGCATATCACACCTAAAGTTTGAGAAATTCGAAATTTCCGAGTTAATTTTTTTCGTTACAAAAAGGCAGCACAGAGGCGGGAACTATGCGGTTTTGAACTAATCTAAGCATGAGCTATCATTTAAGACTAAAAACAAGCCATAAACTCCTGAAAATATATCAGCATATCACACCTGAAATTTAAAAAAATTGAAATTTTCAGAATAAAAATTTTTCGTAATAAAAAAGGCAGCACAGAGACGGGAACTCCGCGGTTTTGGACGAAACCAAGCTTGAGCTATCATTTGAGACCAATGACAAGCCAAGAACTCCTGAAAATATATCAGCATATCACACCTGATGTTTGAGAAAACTTAAATTTTCAGAATAAAAATTGTTTGGTAATAAAAAAGGTAGCACAGAGACGGGAACTTCGCGGTTTTCGACGAAACCAAGCTTGTGCTATCATTTGAGACCAATCACAAAACAAGAACTCCTGTTAATATATCAGCATACCACACCTAAAGATTGAGAAAATCGAAATTTCAGAGTTAATTTTTTTCGTTACAAAAAAGGCTGCACAGAGACGGGAACTTGAACTAATCTAAATATGATCTATCATTTAAGTTTAAAAAAAATCCTAGAACTCCTGAAAATATCTCAGCATATCACACCTGAAGTTTGAGAAAATTGAAATTTTTAGAGTAAATTTTTTTCGTAATAAAAAAGGCAGCACCGAGATGTGAACTCCGGGATTTTGCACTAAGCTACGCATGAGCTATCATTTAAGACCAAAAATAAGCCTAGAACTCTTGAAAATATATCAGCATATCACACCTGTAGTTTGAGAAATTCTAAATTTCAGAGTAAATTTTTTCGTAATAAAAAAGGCAGCACCGAGATGTGAACTCCGAGTTTTCGCACAAAGCTAAGCATGAGCTATCATTTAAGACCAAAAATAAGCCTAGAACTCTTGAAAATATATCAGCATATCACACCTGTAGTTTGAGAAATTCTAAATTTCAGAGTAAATTTTTTCGTAATAAAAAAGGCAGCGCAGAGCCTGGAACTGCGTGGTTCTGTACGTAGCCGAGCATTAGCTATCGTTTAAGACCAAAAACAAGCCTAGAACTCCTGAAAATATATCAGCATATCACACCTGAAATTTGAGAAAATCTAAATTACAGATTAATTTTTTTCGTAATAAAAAAAGGCAGCGCAGAGCCAGACACTGCAAGTTTTTGTACGTAACCGAGCATAAGCTATCGTTTGAGACTAAAAACAAGCCCCAAATTCCTGAAAATATATCAGCATATCACATCTTAAATTTGAGAAAATCGAAATTTCAGACTTATTTTTTCATAGAACATAAGTACACTCAGAGCCAGGAACTACGCGGTTTTGTACGTAACCAAGCATGAGCTATCGTTTGAGACCAAAAGCAAGCCTAGAACTCCTGAAAATATATCAGCATATCACACCTGAAATATGAGAAAATCGATATTTCAAACTTATTTTTTCGCAGAACATAAGTAAACGTAGAGCGCGGAACTCCGCGGTTTTGGACGAAACCAAGCTTAAGCTATCATTTGAGACCAATAACAAGCCAATAACTCCTGAAAATATATCAGCATATCACACCTGAAATTTGAGAAAACTTAAATTTTCAGAATAAAAATTTTTTGGTAATAAAAAAGGCAGCACAGAGACGGGAACTTCGCGGTTTTCGATGAAGCCAAGCATGTGCTATCATTTGAGACCAATAACAAGCCAAGAACTCCTGAAAATATATCAGCATATCACACCTAAAGTTTGAGAAATTCGAAATTTCCGAGTTAATTTTTTTCGTTACAAAAAGGCAGCACAGAGGCGGGAACTATGCGGTTTTGAACTAATCTAAGCATGAGCTATCATTTAAGACTAAAAACAAGCCATAAACTCCTGAAAATATATCAGCATATCACACCTGAAATTTAAAAAAATTGAAATTTTCAGAATAAAAATTTTTCGTAATAAAAAAGGCAGCACAGAGACGGGAACTCCGCGGTTTTGGACGAAACCAAGCTTGAGCTATCATTTGAGACCAATAACAAGCCAATAACTCCTGAAAATATATCAGCATATCACACCTGAAATTTGAGAAAACTTAAATTTTCAGAATAAAAATTTTTTGGTAATAAAAAAGGCAGCACAGAGACGGGAACTTCGCGGTTTTCGATGAAGCCAAGCATGTGCTATCATTTGAGACCAATAACAAGCCAAGAACTCCTGAAAATATATCATCATATCACACCTAAAATTTGAGAAATTCGAAATTTCAGAGTTAATTTTTTCGTTACAAAAAAGGCAGCACAGAGGCGGGATCTCCGCGGTTTGGAACTAATCTAAGCATGAGCTATCATGTAAGACTAAAAACAAGCCATAAACTCCTGAAAATATATCAGCATATCACGCCTGAAATTTAAAAAAATTGAAATTTTCAGAATAAATTTTTTTCGTAATAAAAAAGGCAGCACAGAGAAGGGAACTTCGCGGTTTTCGACGAAAAGAAGATTGTCCTATCATTTGAGACCAATAACAAGCTAAGAACTCCTGTAAATATATCAGCATATCACTCCTAAAGTTTGAGAAAATCGAAATTTCAGATTTAATTTTTTTCGTTACAAAAAAGGCAGCACAGAGGCGGGAACTCCGCGGTTTGGAACTAATCTAAGCATGAGCTATCATTTAAGACTAAAAACAAGCCATAAACTCCTGAAAATATATCAGCATATCACACCTGAAATTTAAAAAAATTGAAATTTTCAGAATAAAAATTTTTCGTAATAAAAAAGGCAGCACAGAGACGGGAACTCCGCGGTTTTGGACGAAACCAAGCTTGAGCTATCATTTGAGACCAATGACAAGCCAAGAACTCCTGAAAATATATCAGCATATCACACCTGATATTTGAGAAAACTTAAATTTTCAGAATAAAAATTGTTTGGTAATAAAAAAGGTAGCACAGAGACGGGAACTTCGCGGTTTTCGACGAAACCAAGCTTGTGCTATCATTTGAGACCAATCACAAAACAAGAACTCCTGTTAATATATCAGCATACCACACCTAAAGATTGAGAAAATCGAAATTTCAGAGTTAATTTTTTTCGTTACAAAAAAGGCTGCACAGAGACGGGAACTTGAACTAATCTAAATATGATCTATCATTTAAGTTTAAAAAAAATCCTAGAACTCCTGAAAATATCTCAGCATATCACACCTGAAGTTTGAGAAAATTGAAATTTTTAGAGTAAATTTTTTTCGTAATAAAAAAGGCAGCACCGAGTAGTGAACTCCGGGTTTTTGCACTAAGCTAAGCATGAGCTATCATTTAAGACCAAAAATAAGCCTAGAACTCTTGAAAATATATCAGCATATCACACCTGTAGTTTGAGAAATTCTAACTTTCAGAGTAAATTTTTTCGTAATAAAAAAGGCAGCACCGAGATGTGAACTCCGAGTTTTCGCACTAAGCTAAGCATGAGCTATCATTTAAGACCAAAAATAAGCCTAGAACTCTTGAAAATATATCAGCATATCACACCTGTAGTTTGAGAAATTCTAAATTTCAGAGTAAATTTTTTCGTAATAAAAAAGGCAGCGCAGAGCCTGGAACTGCGTGGTTTTGTACGTAACCGAGCATTAGCTATCGTTTAATACCAAAAACAAGCCTAGAACTCCTGAAAATATATCAGCATATCACACCTGAAATTTGAGAAAATCTAAATTACAGAGTAATTTTTTTCGTAATAAAAAAAGGCAGCGCAGAGCCAGAAACTGCAAGTTTTAGTACGTAACCGAGCATAAGCTATCGTTTGAGACTAAAAACAAGCCCCAAATTCCTGAAAATATATCAGCATATCACATCTTAAATTTGAGAAAATCGAAATTTCAGACTTATTTTTTTCATAGAACATAAGTACACTCAGAGCCAGGAACTACGCGGTTTTGTACGTAACCAGGCATGAGCTATCGTTTGAGACCAAAAGCAAGCCTAGAACTCCTGAAAATATATCAGCATATCACACCTGAAATATGAGAAAATCGATATTTCAAACTTATTTTTTCGCAGAACATAAGTAAACGTAGAGCGCGGAACTCCGCGGTTTTGGACGAAACCAAGCTTAAGCTATCATTTGAGACCAATAACAAGCCAATAACTCCTGAAAATATATCAGCATATCACACCTGAAATTTGAGAAAACTTAAATTTTCAGAATAAAAATTTTTTGATAATAAAAAAGGCAGCACAGAGACGGGAACTTCACGGTTTTCGATGATGCCAAGCATGTGCTATCATTTGAGACCAATAACAAGCCAAGAACTCCTGAAAATATATCATCATATCACACCTAAAATTTGAGAAATTCGAAATTTCAGAGTTAATTTTTTTCGTTACAAAAAAGGCAGCACAGAGGCGGGAACTCCGCGGTTTGGAACTAATCTAAGCATGAGCTATCATTTAAGACTAGAAACAAGCCATAAACTCCTGAAAATATATCAGCATATCACACCTGAAATTTAAAAAAATTGAAATTTTCAGAATAAAATTTTTTCGTAATAAAAAAGGCAGCACAGAGAAGGGAACTTCGCGGTTTTCGACGAAAAGAAGATTGTCCTATCATTTGAGACCAATAACAAGCTAAGAACTCCTGTAAATATATCAGCATATCACTCCTAAAGTTTGAGAAAATCGAAATTTCAGATTTAATTTTTTTCGTTACAAAAAAGGCAGCACAGAGGCGGGAACTCCGCGGTTTGGAACTAATCTAAGCATGAGCTATCATTTAAGACTAAAAACAAGCCATAAACTCCTGAAAATATATCAGCATATCACACCTGAAATTTAAAAAAATTGAAATTTTCAGAATAAAAATTTTTCGTAATAAAAAAGGCAGCACAGAGACGGGAACTCCGCGGTTTAGGACGAAACCAAGCTTGAGCTATCATTTGAGACCAATGACAAGCCAAGAACTCCTGAAAATATATCAGCATATCACACCTGATATTTGAGAAAACTTAAATTTTCAGAATAAAAATTGTTTGGTAATAAAAAAGGTAGCACAGAGACGGGAACTTCGCGGTTTTCGACGAAACCAAGCTTGTGCTATCATTTGAGACCAATCACAAAACAAGAACTCCTGTTAATATATCAGCATACCACACCTAAAGATTGAGAAAATCGAAATTTCAGAGTTAATTTTTTTCGTTACAAAAAAGGCTGCACAGAGACGGGAACTTGAACTAATCTAAATATGATCTATCATTTAAGTTTAAAAAAAATCCTAGAACTCCTGAAAATATCTCAGCATATCACACCTGAAGTTTGAGAAAATTGAAATTTTTAGAGTAAATTTTTTTCGTAATAAAAAAGGCAGCACCGAGTAGTGAACTCCGGGTTTTTGCACTAAGCTAAGCATGAGCTATCATTTAAGACCAAAAATAAGCCTAGAACTCTTGAAAATATATCAGCATATCACACCTGTAGTTTGAGAAATTCTAACTTTCAGAGTAAATTTTTTCGTAATAAAAAAGGCAGCACCGAGATGTGAACTCCGAGTTTTCGCACTAAGCTAAGCATGAGCTATCATTTAAGACCAAAAATAAGCCTAGAACTCTTGAAAATATATCAGCATATCACACCTGTAGTTTGAGAAATTCTAAATTTCAGAGTAAATTTTTTCGTAATAAAAAAGGCAGCGCAGAGCCTGGAACTGCGTGGTTTTGTACGTAACCGAGCATTAGCTATCGTTTAATACCAAAAACAAGCCTAGAACTCCTGAAAATATATCAGCATATCACACCTGAAATTTGAGAAAATCTAAATTACAGAGTAATTTTTTTCGTAATAAAAAAAGGCAGCGCAGAGCCAGAAACTGCAAGTTTTTGTACGTAACCGAGCATAAGCTATCGTTTGAGACTAAAAACAAGCCCCAAATTCCTGAAAATATATCAGCATATCACATCTTAAATTTGAGAAAATCGAAATTTCAGACTTATTTTTTTCATAGAACATAAGTACACTCAGAGCCAGGAACTACGCGGTTTTGTACGTAACCAGGCATGAGCTATCGTTTGAGACCAAAATCAAGCCTAGAACTCCTGAAAATATATCAGCATATCACACCTGAAATATGAGAAAATCGATATTTCAAACTTATTTTTTCGCAGAACATAAGTAAACGTAGAGCGCGGAACTCCGCGGTTTTGGACGAAACCAAGCTTAAGCTATCATTTGAGACCAATAACAAGCCAATAACTCCTGAAAATATATCAGCATATCACACCTGAAATTTGAGAAAACTTAAATTTTCAGAATAAAAATTTTTTGGTAATAAAAAAGGCAGCACAGAGACGGGAACTTCACGGTTTTCGATGATGCCAAGCATGTGCTATCATTTGAGACCAATAACAAGCCAAGAACTCCTGAAAATATATCATCATATCACACCTAAAATTTGAGAAATTCGAAATTTCAGAGTTAATTTTTTTCGTTACAAAAAAGGCAGCACAGAGGCGGGAACTCCGCGGTTTGGAACTAATCTAAGCATGAGCTATCATTTAAGACTAGAAACAAGCCATAAACTCCTGAAAATATATTAGCATATCACACCTGAAATTTAAAAAAATTGAAATTTTCAGAATAAAATTTTTTCGTAATAAAAAAGGCAGCACAGAGAAGGGAACTTCGCGGTTTTCGACGAAACCAAGATTGTCCTATCATTTGAGACCAATAACAAGCTAAGAACTCCTGTAAATATATCAGCATATCACTCCTAAAGTTTGAGAAAATCGAAATTTCAGATTTAATTTTTTTCGTTACAAAAAAGGCAGCACAGAGGCGGGAACTCCGCGGTTTGGAACTAATCTAAGCATGAGCTATCATTTAAGACTAAAAACAAGCCATAAACTCCTGAAAATATATCAGCATATCACACCTGAAATTTAAAAAAATTGAAATTTTCAGAATAAAAATTTTATCGTAATAAAAAAGGCAGCACAGAGACGGGAACTCCGCGGTTTAGGACGAAACCAAGCTTGAGCTATCATTTGAGACCAATGACAAGCCAAGAACTCCTGAAAATATATCAGCATATCACACCTGATATTTGAGAAAACTTAAATTTTCAGAATAAAAATTGTTTGGTAATAAAAAAGGTAGCACAGAGACGGGAACTTCGCGGTTTTCGACGAAACCAAGCTTGTGCTATCATTTGAGACCAATCACAAAACAAGAACTCCTGTTAATATATCAGCATACCACACCTAAAGATTGAGAAAATCGAAATTTCAGAGTTAATTTTTTTCGTTACAAAAAAGGCTGCACAGAGACGGGAACTTGAACTAATCTAAATATGATCTATCATTTAAGTTTAAAAAAAATCCTAGAACTCCTGAAAATATCTCAGCATATCACACCTGAAGTTTGAGAAAATTGAAATTTTTAGAGTAAATTTTTTTCGTAATAAAAAAGGCAGCACCGAGTAGTGAACTCCGGGTTTTTGCACTAAGCTAAGCATGAGCTATCATTTAAGACCAAAAATAAGCCTAGAACTCTTGAAAATATATCAGCATATCACACCTGTAGTTTGAGAAATTCTAACTTTCAGAGTAAATTTTTTCGTAATAAAAAAGGCAGCACCGAGATGTGAACTCCGAGTTTTCGCACTAAGCTAAGCATGAGCTATCATTTAAGACCAAAAATAAGCCTAGAACTCTTGAAAATATATCAGCATATCACACCTGTAGTTTGAGAAATTCTAAATTTCAGAGTAAATTTTTTCGTAATAAAAAAGGCAGCGCAGAGCCTGGAACTGCATGGTTTTGTACGTAACCGAGCATTAGCTATCGTTTAATACCAAAAACAAGCCTAGAACTCCTGAAAATATATCAGCATATCACACCTGAAATTTGAGAAAATCTAAATTACAGAGTAATTTTTTTCGTAATAAAAAAAGGCAGCGCAGAGCCAGAAACTGCAAGTTTTTGTACGTAACCGAGCATAAGCTATCGTTTGAGACTAAAAACAAGCCCCAAATTCCTGAAAATATATCAGCATATCACATCTTAAATTTGAGAAAATCGAAATTTCAGACTTATTTTTTTCATAGAACATAAGTACACTCAGAGCCAGGAACTACGCGGTTTTGTACGTAACCAGGCATGAGCTATCGTTTGAGACCAAAATCAAGCCTAGAACTCCTGAAAATATATCAGCATATCACACCTGAAATATGAGAAAATCGATATTTCAAACTTATTTTTTCGCAGAACATAAGTAAACGTAGAGCGCGGAACTCCGCGGTTTTGGACGAAACCAAGCTTAAGCTATCATTTGAGACCAATAACAAACCAATAACTCCTGAAAATATATCAGCATATCACACCTGAAATTTGAGAAAACTTAAATTTTCAGAATAAAAATTTTTTGGTAATAAAAAAGGCAGCACAGAGACGGGAACTTCACGGTTTTCGATGATGCCAAGCATGTGCTATCATTTGAGACCAATAACAAGCCAAGAACTCCTGAAAATATATAATCATATCACACCTAAAATTTGAGAAATTCGAAATTTCAGAGTTAATTTTTTTCGTTACAAAAAAGGCAGCACAGAGGCGAGAACTCCGCGGTTTGGAACTAATCTAAGCATGAGCTATCATTTAAGACTAGAAACAAGCCATAAACTCCTGAAAATATATCAGCATATCACACCTGAAATTTAAAAAAATTGAAATTTTCAGAATAAAATTTTTTCGTAATAAAAAAGGCAGCACAGAGAAAGGAACTTCGCGGTTTTCGACGAAACCAAGATTGTCCTATCATTTGAGACCAATAACAAGCTAAGAACTCCTGTAAATATATCAGCATATCACTCCTAAAGTTTGAGAAAATCGAAATTTCAGATTTAATTTTTTTCGTTACAAAAAAGGCAGCACAGAGGCGGGAACTCCGCGGTTTGGAACTAATCTAAGCATGAGCTATCATTTAAGACTAAAAACAAGCCATAAACTCCTGAAAATATATCAGCATATCACACCTGAAATTTAAAAAAATTGAAATTTTCAGAATAAAAATTTTATCGTAATAAAAAAGGCAGCACAGAGACGGGAACTCCGCGGTTTAGGACGAAACCAAGCTTGAGCTATCATTTGAGACCAATGACAAGCCAAGAACTCCTGAAAATATATCAGCATATCACACCTGATATTTGAGAAAACTTTCAGAATAAAAATTGTTTGGTAATAAAAAAGGTAGCACAGAGACGGGAACTTCGCGGTTTTCGACGAAACCAAGCTTGTGCTATCATTTGAGACCAATCACAAAACAAGAACTCCTGTTAATATATCAGCATACCACACCTAAAGATTGAGAAAATCGAAATTTCAGAGTTAATTTTTTTCGTTACAAAAAAGGCTGCACAGAGACGGGAACTTGAACTAATCTAAATATGATCTATCATTTAAGTTTAAAAAAAATCCTAGAACTCCTGAAAATATCTCAGCATATCACACCTGAAGTTTGAGAAAATTGAAATTTTTAGAGTAAATTTTTTTCGTAATAAAAAAGGCAGCACCGAGTAGTGAACTCCGGGTTTTTGCACTAAGCTAAGCATGAGCTATCATTTAAGACCAAAAATAAGCCTAGAACTCTTGAAAATATATCAGCATATCACACCTGTAGTTTGAGAAATTCTAAATTTCAGAGTAAATTTTTTCGTAATAAAAAAGGCAGCACCGAGATGTGAACTCCGAGTTTTCGCACTAAGCTAAGCATGAGCTATCATTTAAGACCAAAAATAAGCCTAGAACTCTTGAAAATATATCAGCATATCACACCTGTAGTTTGAGAAATTCTAAATTTCAGAGTAAATTTTTTCGTAATAAAAAAGGCAGCGCAGAGCCTGGAACTGCGTGGTTCTGTACGTAGCCGAGCATTAGCTATCGTTTAAGACCAAAAACAAGCCTAGAACTCCTGAAAATATATCAGCATATCACACCTGAAATTTGAGAAAATCTAAATTACAGAGTAATTTTTTTCGTAATAAAAAAAGGCAGCGCAGAGCCAGAAACTGCAAGTTTTTGTACGTAACCGAGCATAAGCTATCGTTTCAGACTAAAAACAAGCCCCAAATTCCTGAAAATATATCAGCATATCACATCTTAAATTTGAGAAAATCGAAATTTCAGACTTATTTTTTTCATAGAACATAAGTACACTCAGAGCCAGGAACTACGCGGTTTTGTACGTAACCAAGCATGAGCTATCGTTTGAGACCAAAAGCAAGCCTAGAACTCCTGAAAATATATCAGCATATCACACCTGAAATATGAGAAAATCGATATTTCAAACTTATTTTTTCGCAGAACATAAGTAAACGTAGAGCGCGGAACTCCGCGGTTTTGGACGAAACCAAGCTTAAGCTATCATTTGAGACCAATAACAAGCCAATAACTCCTGAAAATATATCAGCATATCACACCTGAAATTTGAGAAAACTTAAATTTTCAGAATAAAAATTTTTTGGTAATAAAATAGGCAGCACAGAGACGGGAACTTCGCGGTTTTCGATGAAGCCAAGCATGTGCTATCATTTGAGACCAATAACAAGCCAAGAACTCCTGAAAATATATCATCATATCACACCTAAAGTTTGAGAAATTCGAAATTTCAGAGTTAATTTTTTTCGTTACAAAAAAGGCTGCACAGAGACGGGAACTTGAACTAATCTAAATATGATCTATCATGTAAGAATAAAAACAAGCCATAAACTCCTGAAAATATATCAGCATATCACACCTGAAATTTAAAAAAATTGAAATTTTCAGAATAAAATTTTTTCGTAATAAAAAAGGCAGCACAGAGAAGGGAACTTCGCGGTTTTCGACGAAAAGAAGATTGTCCTATCATTTGAGACCAATAACAAGCTAAGAACTCCTGTAAATATATCAGCATATCACTCCTAAAGTTTGAGAAAATCGAAATTTCAGATTTAATTTTTTTCGTTACAAAAAAGGCAGCACAGAGGCGGGAACTCCGCGGTTTGGAACTAATCTAAGCATGAGCTATCATTTAAGACTAAAAACAAGCCATAAACTCCTGAAAATATATCAGCATATCACACCTGAAATTTAAAAAAATTGAAATTTTCAGAATAAAAATTTTTCGTAATAAAAAAGGCAGCACAGAGACGGGAACTCCGCGGTTTTGGACGAAACCAAGCTTGAGCTATCATTTGAGACCAATGACAAGCCAAGAACTCCTGAAAATATATCAGCATATCACACCTGAAATATGAGAAAATCGATATTTCAAACTTATTTTTTCGCAAAACATAAGTAAACGTAGAGCGCGGAACTCCGCGGTTTTGGACGAAACCAAGCTTAAGCTATCATTTGAGACCAATAACAAGCCAATAACTCCTGAAAATATATCAGCATATCACACCTGAAATTTGAGAAAACTTAAATTTTCAGAATAAAAATTTTTTGGTAATAAAAAAGGCAGCACAGAGACGGGAACTTCACGGTTTTCGATGAAGCCAAGCATGTGCTATCATTTGAGACCAATAACAAGCCAAGAACTCCTGAAAATATATCATCATATCACACCTAAAATTTGAGAAATTCGAAATTTCAGAGTTAATTTTTTTCGTTACAAAAAAGGCAGCACAGAGGCGGGAACTCCGCGGTTTGGAACTAATCTAAGCATGAGCTATCATTTAAGACTAGAAACAAGCCATAAACTCCTGAAAATATATCAGCATATCACACCTGAAATTTAAAAAAATTGAAATTTTCAGAATAAAATTTTTTCGTAATAAAAAAGGCAGCACAGAGAAGGGAACTTCGCGGTTTTTGACGAAACCAAGATTGTCCTATCATTTGAGACCAATAACAAGCTAAGAACTCCTGTAAATATATCAGCATATCACTCCTAAAATTTGAGAAAATCGAAATTTCAGATTTAATTTTTTTCGTTACAAAAAAGGCAGCACAGAGGCGGGAACTCCGCGGTTTGGAACTAATCTAAGCATGAGCTATCATTTAAGACTAAAAACAAGCCATAAACTCCTGAAAATATATCAGCATATCACACCTGAAATTTAAAAAAATTGAAATTTTTAGAATAAAAATTTTTCGTAATAAAAAAGGCAGCACAGAGACGGGAACTCCGCGGTTTTGGACGAAACCAAGCTTGAGCTATCATTTGAGACCAATGACAAGCCAAGAACTCCTGAAAATATATCAGCATATCACACCTGATATTTGAGAAAACTTAAATTTTCAGAATAAAAATTGTTTGGTAATAAAAAAGGTAGCACAGAGACGGGAACTTCGCGGTTTTCGACGAAACCAAGCTTGTGCTATCATTTGAGACCAATCACAAAACAAGAACTCCTGTTAATATATCAGCATACCACACCTAAAGATTGAGAAAATCGAAATTTCAGAGTTAATTTTTTTCGTTACAAAAAAGGCTGCACAGAGACGGGAACTTGAACTAATCTAAATATGATCTATCATTTAAGTTTTAAAAAAATCCTAGAACTCCTGAAAATATCTCAGCATATCACACCTGAAGTTTGAGAAAATTGAAATTTTTAGAGTAAATTTTTTTCGTAATAAAAAAGGCAGCACCGAGTAGTGAACTCCGGGTTTTTGCACTAAGCTAAGCATGAGCTATCATTTAAGACCTAAAATAAGCCTAGAACTCTTGAAAATATATCAGCATATCACACCTGTAATTTGAGAAATTCTAAATTTCAGAGTAAATTTTTTCGTAATAAAAAAGGCAGCGCAGAGCCTGGAACTGCGTGGTTTTGTACGTAACCGAGCATTAGCTATCGTTTAATACCAAAAACTAGCCTAGAACTCCTGAAAATATATCAGCATATCACACCTGAAATTTGAGAAAATCTAAATTACAGAGTAATTTTTTTCGTAATAAAAAATGGCAGCGCAGAGCCAGAAACTGCAAGTTTTTGTACGTAACCGAGCATAAGCTATCGTTTGAGACTAAAAACAAGCCCCAAATTCCTGAAAATATATCAGCATATCACATCTTAAATTTGAGAAAATCGAAATTTCAGACTTATTTTTTTCATAGAACATAAGTACACTCAGAGCCAGGAACTACGCGGTTTTGTACGTAACCAGGCATGAGCTATCGTTTGAGACCAAAAGCAAGCCTAGAACTCCTGAAAATATATCAGCATATCACACCTGAAATATGAGAAAATCGATATTTCATACTTATTTTTTCGCAGAACATAAGTAAACGTAGAGCGCGGAACTCCGCGGTTTTGGACGAAACCAAGCTTAAGCTATCATTTGAGACCAATAACAAGCCAATAACTCCTGAAAATATATCAGCATATCACACCTGAAATTTGAGAAAACTTAAATTTTCAGAATAAAAATTTTTTGGTAATAAAAAAGGCAGCACAGAGACGGGAACTTCACGGTTTTCGATGATGCCAAGCATGTGCTATCATTTGAGACCAATAACAAGCCAAGAACTCCTGAAAATATATCATCATATCACACCTAAAATTTGAGAAATTCGAAATTTCAGAGTTAATTTTTTTCGTTACAAAAAAGGCAGCACAGAGGCGGGAACTCCGCGGTTTGGAACTAATCTAAGCATGAGCTATCATTTAAGACTAGAAACAAGCCATAAACTCCTGAAAATATATCAGCATATCACACCTGAAATTTAAAAAAATTGAAATTTTCAGAATAAAATTTTTTCGTAATAAAAAAGGCAGCACAGAGAAGGGAACTTCGCGGTTTTCGACGAAACCAAGATTGTCCTATCATTTGAGACCAATAACAAGCTAAGAACTCCTGCAAATATATCAGCATATCACTCCTAAAGTTTGAGAAAATCGAAATTTCAGATTTAATTTTTTTCGTTACAAAAAAGGCAGCACAGAGGCGGGAACTCCGCGGTTTGGAACTAATCTAAGCATGAGCTATCATTTAAGACTAAAAACAAGCCATAAACTCCTGAAAATATATCAGCATATCACACCTGAAATTTAAAAAAATTGAAATTTTCAGAATAAAAATTTTTCGTAATAAAAAAGGCAGCACAGAGACGGGAACTCCGCGGTTTTGGACGAAACCAAGCTTGAGCTATCATTTGAGACCAATGACAAGCCAAGAACTCCTGAAAATATATCAGCATATCACACCTGATATTTGAGAAAACTTAAATTTTCAGAATAAAAATTGTTTGGTAATAAAAAAGGTAGCACAGAGACGGGAACTTCGCGGTTTTCGACGAAACCAAGCTTGTGCTATCATTTGAGACCAATCACAAAACAAGAACTCCTGTTAATATATCAGCATACCACACCTAAAGATTGAGAAAATCGAAATTTCAGAGTTAATTTTTTTCGTTACAAAAAAGGCTGCACAGAGACGGGAACTTGAACTAATCTAAATATGATCTATCATTTAAGTTTAAAAAAAATCCTAGAACTCCTGAAAATATCTCAGCATATCACACCTGAAGTTTGAGAAAATTGAAATTTTTAGAGTAAATTTTTTTCGTAATAAAAAAGGCAGCACCGAGTAGTGAACTCCGGGTTTTTGCACTAAGCTAAGCATGAGCTATCATTTAAGACCAAAAATAAGCCTAGAACTCTTGAAAATATATCAGCATATCACACCTGTAGTTTGAGAAATTCTAACTTTCAGAGTAAATTTTTTCGTAATAAAAAAGGCAGCACCGAGATGTGAACTCCGAGTTTTCGCACTAAGCTAAGCATGAGCTATCATTTAAGACCAAAAATAAGCCTAGAACTCTTGAAAATATATCAGCATATCACACCTGTAGTTTGAGAAATTCTAAATTTCAGAGTAAATTTTTTCGTAATAAAAAAGGCAGCGCAGAGCCTGGAACTGCGTGGTTTTGTACGTAACCGAGCATTAGCTATCGTTTAATACCAAAAACAAGCCTAGAACTCCTGAAAATATATCAGCATATCACACCTGAAATTTGAGAAAATCTAAATTACAGAGTAATTTTTTTCGTAATAAAAAAAGGCAGCGCAGAGCCAGACACTGCAAGTTTTTGTACGTAACCGAGCATAAGCTATCGTTTGAGACTAAAAACAAGCCCCAAATTCCTGAAAATATATCAGCATATCACATCTTAAATTTGAGAAAATCGAAATTTCAGACTTATTTTTTTCATAGAACATAAGTACACTCAGAGCCAGGAACTACGCGGTTTTGTACGTAACCAGGCATGAGCTATCGTTTGAGACCAAAATCAAGCCTAGAACTCCTGAAAATATATCAGCATATCACACCTGAAATATGAGAAAATCGATATTTCAAACTTATTTTTTCGCAGAACATAAGTAAACGTAGAGCGCGGAACTCCGCGGTTTTGGACGAAACCAAGCTTAAGCTATCATTTGAGACCAATAACAAGCCAATAACTCCTGAAAATATATCAGCATATCACACCTGAAATTTGAGAAAACTTAAATTTTCAGAATAAAAATTTTTTGGTAATAAAAAAGGCAGCACAGAGACGGGAACTTCACGGTTTTCGATGATGCCAAGCATGTGCTATCATTTGAGACCAATAACAAGCCAAGAACTCCTGAAAATATATCATCATATCACACCTAAAATTTGAGAAATTCGAAATTTCAGAGTTAATTTTTTTCGTTACAAAAAAGGCAGCACAGAGGCGGGAACTCCGCGGTTTGGAACTAATCTAAGCATGAGCTATCATTTAAGACTAGAAACAAGCCATAAACTCCTGAAAATATATCAGCATATCACACCTGAAATTTAAAAAAATTGAAATTTTCAGAATAAAATTTTTTCGTAATAAAAAAGGCAGCACAGAGAAGGGAACTTCGCGGTTTTCGACGAAACCAAGATTGTCCTATCATTTGAGACCAATAACAAGCTAAGAACTCCTGTAAATATATCAGCATATCACTCCTAAAGTTTGAGAAAATCGAAATTTCAGATTTAATTTTTTTCGTTACAAAAAAGGCAGCACAGAGGCGGGAACTCCGCGGTTTGGAACTAATCTAAGCATGAGCTATCATTTAAGACTAAAAACAAGCCATAAACTCCTGAAAATATATCAGCATATCACACCTGAAATTTAAAAAAATTGAAATTTTCAGAATAAAAATTTTATCGTAATAAAAAAGGCAGCACAGAGACGGGAACTCCGCGGTTTAGGACGAAACCAAGCTTGAGCTATCATTTGAGACCAATGACAAGCCAAGAACTCCTGAAAATATATCAGCATATCACACCTGATATTTGAGAAAACTTAAATTTTCAGAATAAAAATTGTTTGGTAATAAAAAAGGTAGCACAGAGACGGGAACTTCGCGGTTTTCGACGAAACCAAGCTTGTGCTATCATTTGAGACCAATCACAAAACAAGAACTCCTGTTAATATATCAGCATACCACACCTAAAGATTGAGAAAATCGAAATTTCAGAGTTAATTTTTTTTGTTACAAAAAAGGCTGCACAGAGACGGGAACTTGAACTAATCTAAATATGATCTATCATTTAAGTTTAAAAAAAATCCTAGAACTCCTGAAAATATCTCAGCATATCACACCTGAAGTTTGAGAAAATTGAAATTTTTAGAGTAAATTTTTTTCGTAATAAAAAAGGCAGCACCGAGTAGTGAACTCCGGGTTTTTGCACTAAGCTAAGCATGAGCTATCATTTAAGACCAAAAATAAGCCTAGAACTCTTGAAAATATATCAGCATATCACACCTGTAGTTTGAGAAATTCTAAATTTCAGAGTAAATTTTTTCGTAATAAAAAAGGCAGCACCGAGATGTGAACTCCGAGTTTTCGCACTAAGCTAAGCATGAGCTATCATTTAAGACCAAAAATAAGCCTAGAACTCTTGAAAATATATCAGCATATCACACCTGTAGTTTGAGAAATTCTAAATTTCAGAGTAAATTTTTTCGTAAAAACCGGCCAAGAGCGTGTCGGGCCACGCTCAGTGTAGGGTTCCGTAGTTTTCCGTCCGTCACAGTAAGTGTCCCCACTTAAGAGTTAATAACACCGCCATGTAGGATATGATATGAGAGTTCCACGTACAGCGACATCGATCGGCAAATTAAGTAAACTATTGCGCGCGAGCTTAAAGTATGGAAGATGATTTTTATGGAATAATTCTTTATTGCGTGAACCGATTTTCACCGTTTTTACTTTATTTGAAAGCACGTCATTTCATTGTAATTTTGTAGAAATTACAGGTACAATAAACATCTGCTTATGCGGTTAAATTACAAACTTAGTTCAGAAATTATTTTGTAATTTTTTTTCAAAAACTATTCATCCTATCAAGTTCAAAATAATTTTCCTAGAAAGTTTTTATAAAGTTCTACTTTTGAGATTTTTTTCATATTTTTAAAACTTACGGTTCAAAAGTTAGAGGGGGGGGGGACGCATATTTTTTTACTTCTGGAGCGAATATTTCCGAAAATATTTACATTATCGAAAAATGATTTTAGGAAACCCCTATTCATTTTTAAATACCTATCCAACAATATATCACACGTTAGGCTTGAAATGAAAAAAAAAATCACTCCCCACTTTACGTATAGGGGAGGTACCCTAATAAAAAAAAAATTTCCACTTTTTATTTTACCACTTTGTCGGCGTGATTGATATACATATTAGTACCAAATTTCAGCTTTCTAGTGCTAACGGTCACTGAGATTATCCGCGGACGGACGGACGGACGGACGGACGGGCAGACAAAGCGAAACTATAAGGGTTCCTAGTTGACTACGGAACCCTAATAAAAAAGGCAGCGCAGAGCCTGGAACTGCGTGGTTCTGTACGTAGCCGAGCATTAGCTATCGTTTAAGTCCAAAAACAAGCCTAGAACTCCTGAAAATATATCAGCATATCACACCTGAAATTTGAGAAAATCTAAATTACAGAGTAATTTTTTTCGTAATAAAAAAAGGCAGCGCAGAGCCAGAAACTGCAAGTTTTTGTACGTAACCGAGCATAAGCTATCGTTTCAGACTAAAAACAAGCCCCAAATTCCTGAAAATATATCAGCATATCACATCTTAAATTTGAGAAAATCGAAATTTCAGACTTATTTTTTTCATAGAACATAAGTACACTCAGAGCCAGGAACTACGCGGTTTTGTACGAAACCAAGCATGAGCTATCGTTTGAGACCAAAAGCAAGCCTAGAACTCCTGAAAATATATCAGCATATCACACCTGAAATATGAGAAAATCGATATTTCAAACTTATTTTTTCGCAGAACATAAGTAAACGTAGAGCGCGGAACTCCGCGGTTTTGGACGAAACCAAGCTTAAGCTATCATTTGAGACCAATAACAAGCCAATAACTCCTGAAAATATATCAGCATATCACACCTGAAATTTGAGAAAACTTAAATTTTCAGAATAAAAATTTTTTGGTAATAAAATAGGCAGCACAGAGACGGGAACTTCGCGGTTTTCGATGAAGCCAAGCATGTGCTATCATTTGAGACCAATAACAAGCCAAGAACTCCTGAAAATATATCATCATATCACACCTAAAGTTTGAGAAATTCGAAATTTCAGAGTTAATTTTTTTCGTTACAAAAAAGGCAGCACAGAGGCGGGAACTCCGCGGTTTGGAACTAACCTAAGCATGAGCTATCATTTAAGTTTAAAAACAAGCCATAAACTCCTGAAAATATATCAGCATATCACACCTGAAATTTAAAAAAATTGAAATTTTCAGAATAAAAATTTTTCGTAATAAAAAAGGCAGCACAGAGACGGGAACTCCGCGGTTTTGGACGAAACCAAGCTTGAGCTATCATTTGAGACCAATGACAAGCCAAGAACTCCTGAAAATATATCAGCATATCACACCTGATGTTTGAGAAAACTTAAATTTTCAGAATAAAAATTGTTTGGTAATAAAAAAGGTAGCACAGAGACGGGAACTTCGCGGTTTTCGATGAAACCAAGCTTGTGCTATCATTTGAGACCAATCACAAAACAAGAACTCCTGTTAATATATCAGCATACCACACCTAAAGATTGAGAAAATCGAAATTTCAGAGTTAATTTTTTTCGTTACAAAAAAGGCTGCACAGAGACGGGAACTTGAACTAATCTAAATATGATCTATCATTTAAGTTTAAAAAAAATCCTAGAACTCCTGAAAATATCTCAGCATATCACACCTGAAGTTTGAGAAAATTGAAATTTTTAGAGTAAATTTTTTTCGTAATAAAAAAGGCAGCACCGAGATGTGAACTCCGGGATTTTGCACTAAGCTAAGCATGAGCTATCATTTAAGACCAAAAATAAGCCAAGAACTCTTGAAAATATATCAGCATATCACACCTGTAGTTTGAGAAATTCTAAATTTCAGAGTAAATTTTTTCGTAATAAAAAAGGCAGCACCGAGATGTGAACTCCGAGTTTTCGCACAAAGCTAAGCATGAGCTATCATTTAAGACCAAAAATAAGCCTAGAACTCTTGAAAATATATCAGCATATCACACCTGTAGTTTGAGAAATTCTAAATTTCAGAGTAAATTTTTTCGTAATAAAAAAGGCAGCGCAGAGCCTGGAACTGCGTGGTTCTGTACGTAGCCGAGCATTAGCTATCGTTTAAGACCAAAAACAAGCCTAGAACTCCTGAAAATATATCAGCATATCACACCTGAAATTTGAGAAAATCTAAATTACAGAGTAATTTTTTTCGTAATAAAAAAAGGCAGCGCAGAGCCAGACACTGCAAGTTTTTGTACGTAACCGAGCATAAGCTATCGTTTGAGACTAAAAACAAGCCCCAAATTCCTGAAAATATATCAGCATATCACATCTTAAATTTGAGAAAATCGAAATTTCAGACTTATTTTTTCATAGAACATAAGTACACTCAGAGCCAGGAACTACGCGGTTATGTACGTAACCAAGCATGAGCTATCGTTTGAGACCAAAAGCAAGTCTAGAACTCCTGAAAATATATCAGCATATCACACCTGAAATATGAGAAAATCGATATTTCAAACTTATTTTTTCGCAGAACATAAGTAAACGTAGAGCGCGGAACTCCGCGGTTTTGGACGAAACCAAGCTTAAGCTATCATTTGAGACCAATAACAAGCCAATAACTCCTGAAAATATATCAGCATATCACACCTGAAATTTGAGAAAACTTAAATTTTCAGAATAAAAATTTTTTGGTAATAAAAAAGGCAGCACAGAGACGGGAACTTCGCGGTTTTCGATGAAGCCAAGCATGTGCTATCATTTGAGACCAATAACAAGCGAAGAACTCCTGAAAATATATCATCATATCACACCTAAAATTTGAGAAATTCGAAATTTCAGAGTTAATTTTTTTCGTTACAAAAAAGGCAGCACAGAGGCGGGAACTCCGCGGTTTGGAACTAATCTAAGCATGAGCTATCATGTAAGACTAAAAACAAGCCATAAACTCCTGAAAATATATCAGCATATCACACCTGAAATTTAAAAAAATTGAAATTTTCAGAATAAAATTTTTTCGTAATAAAAAAGGCAGCACAGAGAAGGGAACTTCGCGGTTTTCGACGTAAAGAAGATTGTCCTATCATTTGAGACCAATAACAAGCTAAGAACTCCTGTAAATATATCAGCATATCACTCCTAAAGTTTGAGAAAATCGAAATTTCAGATTTAATTTTTTTCGTTACAAAAAAGGCAGCAAAGAGGCGGGAACTCCGCGGTTTGGAACTAATCTAAGCATGAGCTATCATTTAAGACTAAAAACAAGCCATAAACTCCTGAAAATATATCAGCATATCACACCTGAAATTTAAAAAAATTGAAATTTTCAGAATAAAAATTTTTCGTAATAAAAAAGGCAGCACAGAGACGGGAACTCCGCGGTTTTGGACGAAACCAAGCTTGAGCTATCATTTGAGACCAATGACAAGCCAAGAACTCCTGAAAATATATCAGCATATCACACCTGAAATATGAGAAAATCGATATTTCAAACTTATTTTTTCGCAAAACATAAGTAAACGTAGAGCGCGGAACTCCGCGGTTTTGGACGAAACCAAGCTTAAGCTATCATTTGAGACCAATAACAAGCCAATAACTCCTGAAAATATATCAGCATATCACACCTGAAATTTGAGAAAACTTAAATTTTCAGAATAAAAATTTTTTGGTAATAAAAAAGGCAGCACAGAGACGGGAACTTCACGGTTTTCGATGAAGCCAAGCATGTGCTTTCATTTGAGACCAATAACAAGCCAAGAACTCCTGAAAATATATCATCATATCACACCTAAAATTTGAGAAATTCGAAATTTCAGAGTTAATTTTTTTCGTTACAAAAAAGGCAGCACAGAGGCGGGAACTCCGCGGTTTGGAACTAATCTAAGCATGAGCTATCATTTAAGACTAGAAACAAGCCATAAACTCCTGAAAATATATCAGCATATCACACCTGAAATTTAAAAAAATTGAAATTTTCAGAATAAATTTTTTTCGTAATAAAAAAGGCAGCACAGAGAAGGGAACTTCGCGGTTTTTGACGAAACCAAGATTGTCCTATCATTTGAGACCAATAACAAGCTAAGAACTCCTGTAAATATATCAGCATATCACTCCTAAAATTTGAGAAAATCGAAATTTCAGATTTAATTTTTTTCGTTACAAAAAAGGCAGCACAGAGGCGGGAACTCCGCGGTTTGGAACTAATCTAAGCATGAGCTATCATTTAAGACTAAAAACAAGCCATAAACTCCTGAAAATATATCAGCATATCACACCTGAAATTTAAAAAAATTGAAATTTTTAGAATAAAAATTTTTCGTAATAAAAAAGGCAGCACAGAGACGGGAACTCCGCGGTTTTGGACGAAACCAAGCTTGAGCTATCATTTGAGACCAATGACAAGCCAAGAACTCCTGAAAATATATCAGCATATCACACCTGATATTTGAGAAAACTTAAATTTTCAGAATAAAAATTGTTTGGTAATAAAAAAGGTAGCACAGAGACGGGAACTTCGCGGTTTTCGACGAAACCAAGCTTGTGCTATCATTTGAGACCAATCACAAAACAAGAACTCCTGTTAATATATCAGCATACCACACCTAAAGATTGAGAAAATCGAAATTTCAGAGTTAATTTTTTTCGTTACAAAAAAGGCTGCACAGAGACGGGAACTTGAACTAATCTAAATATGATCTATCATTTAAGTTTAAAAAAAATCCTAGAACTCCTGAAAATATCTCAGCATATCACACCTGAAGTTTGAGAAAATTGAAATTTTTAGAGTAAATTTTTTTCGTAATAAAAAAGGCAGCACCGAGTAGTGAACTCCGGGTTTTTGCACTAAGCTAAGCATGAGCTATCATTTAAGACCAAAAATAAGCCTAGAACTCTTGAAAATATATCAGCATATCACACCTGTAGTTTGAGAAATTCTAACTTTCAGAGTAAATTTTTTCGTAATAAAAAAGGCAGCACCGAGATGTGAACTCCGAGTTTTCGCACTAAGCTAAGCATGAGCTATCATTTAAGACCAAAAATAAGCCTAGAACTCTTGAAAATATATCAGCATATCACACCTGTAGTTTGAGAAATTCTAAATTTCAGAGTAAATTTTTTCGTAATAAAAAAGGCAGCGCAGAGCCTGGAACTGCGTGGTTTTGTACGTAACCGAGCATTAGCTATCGTTTAATACCAAAAACAAGCCTAGAACTCCTGAAAATATATCAGCATATCACACCTGAAATTTGAGAAAATCTAAATTACAGAGTAATTTTTTTCGTAATAAAAAAAGGCAGCGCAGAGCCAGAAACTGCAAGTTTTTGTACGTAACCGAGCATAAGCTATCGTTTGAGACTAAAAACAAGCCCCAAATTCCTGAAAATATATCAGCATATCACATCTTAAATTTGAGAAAATCGAAATTTCAGACTTATTTTTTTCATAGAACATAAGTACACTCAGAGCCAGGAACTACGCGGTTTTGTACGTAACCAGGCATGAGCTATCGTTTGAGACCAAAAGCAAGCCTAGAACTCCTGAAAATATATCAGCATATCACACCTGAAATATGAGAAAATCGATATTTCAAACTTATTTTTTCGCAGAACATAAGTAAACGTAGAGCGCGGAACTCCGCGGTTTTGGACGAAACCAAGCTTAAGCTATCATTTGAGACCAATAACAAGCCAATAACTCCTGAAAATATATCAGCATATCACACCTGAAATTTGAGAAAATTTAAATTTTCAGAATAAAAATTTTTTGGTAATAAAATAGGCAGCACAGAGACGGGAACTTCGCGGTTTTCGATGAAGCCAAGCATGTGCTATCATTTGAGACCAATAACAAGCCAAGAACTCCTGAAAATATATCATCATATCACACCTAAAGTTTGAGAAATTCGAAATTTCAGAGTTAATTTTTTTCGTTACAAAAAAGGCAGCACAGAGGCGGGAACTCCGCGGTTTGGAACTAATCTAAGCATGAGCTATCATGTAAGACTAAAAACAAGCCATAAACTCCTGAAAATATATCAGCATATCACACCTGAAATTTAAAAAAATTGAAATTTTCAGAATAAAATTTTTTCGTAATAAAAAAGGCAGCACAGAGAAGGGAACTTCGCGGTTTTCGACGAAAAGAAGATTGTCCTATCATTTGAGACCAATAACAAGCTAAGAACTCCTGTAAATATATCAGCATATCACTCCTAAAATTTGAGAAAATCGAAATTTCAGATTTAATTTTTTTCGTTACAAAAAAGGCAGCACAGAGGCGGGAACTCCGCGGTTTGGAACTAATCTAAGCATGAGCTATCATTTAAGACTAATAACAAGCCATAAACTCCTGAAAATATATCAGCATATCACACCTGAAATTTAAAAAAATTGAAATTTTTAGAATAAAAATTTTTCGTAATAAAAAAGGCAGCACAGAGACGGGAACTCCGCGGTTTTGGACGAAACCAAGCTTGAGCTATCATTTGAGACCAATGACAAGCCAAGAACTCCTGAAAATATATCAGCATATCACACCTGAAATATGAGAAAATCGATATTTCAAACTTATTTTTTCGCAAAACATAAGTAAACGTAGAGCGCGGAACTCCGCGGTTTTGGACGAAACCAAGCTTAAGCTATCATTTGAGACCAATAACAAGCCAATAACTCCTGAAAATATATCAGCATATCACACCTGAAATTTGAGAAAACTTAAATTTTCAGAATAAAAATTTTTTGGTAATAAAAAAGGCAGCACAGAGACGGGAACTTCACGGTTTTCGATGAAGCCAAGCATGTGCTATCATTTGAGACCAATAACAAGCCAAGAACTCCTGAAAATATATCATCATATCACACCTAAAATTTGAGAAATTCGAAATTTCAGAGTTAATTTTTTTCGTTACAAAAAAGGCAGCACAGAGGCGGGAACTCCGCGGTTTGGAACTAATCTAAGCATGAGCTATCATTTAAGACTAGAAACAAGCCATAAACTCCTGAAAATATATCAGCATATCACACCTGAAATTTAAAAAAAATGAAATTTTCAGAATAAAATTTTTTCGTAATAAAAAAGGCAGCACAGAGAAGGGAACTTCGCGGTTTTTGACGAAACCAAGATTGTCCTATCATTTGAGACCAATAACAAGCTAAGAACTCCTGTAAATATATCAGCATATCACTCCTAAAATTTGAGAAAATCGAAATTTCAGATTTAATTTTTTTCGTTACAAAAAAGGCAGCACAGAGGCGGGAACTCCGCGGTTTGGAACTAATCTAAGCATGAGCTATCATTTAAGACTAAAAACAAGCCATAAACTCCTGAAAATATATCAGCATATCACACCTGAAATTTAAAAAAATTGAAATTTTCAGAATAAAAATTTTTCGTAATAAAAAAGGCAGCACAGAGACGGGAACTCCGCGGTTTTGGACGAAACCAAGCTTGAGCTATCATTTGAGACCAATGACAAGCCAAGAACTCCTGAAAATATATCAGCATATCACACCTGAAATATGAGAAAATCGATATTTCAAACTTATTTTTTCGCAAAACATAAGTAAACGTAGAGCGCGGAACTCCGCGGTTTTGGACGAAACCAAGCTTAAGCTATCATTTGAGACCAATAACAAGCCAATAACTCCTGAAAATATATCAGCATATCACACCTGAAATTTGAGAAAACTTAAATTTTCAGAATAAAAATTTTTTGGTAATAAAAAAGGCAGCACAGAGACGGGAACTTCACGGTTTTCGATGAAGCCAAGCATGTGCTATCATTTGAGACCAATAACAAGCCAAGAACTCCTGAAAATATATCATCATATCACACATAAAATTTGAGAAATTCGAAATTTCAGAGTTAATTTTTTTCGTTACAAAAAAGGCAGCACAGAGGCGGGAACTCCGCGGTTTGGAACTAATCTAAGCATGAGCTATCATTTAAGACTAGAAACAAGCCATAAACTCCTGAAAATATATCAGCATATCACACCTGAAATTTAAAAAAATTGAAATTTTCAGAATAAATTTTTTTCGTAATAAAAAAGGCAGCACAGAGAAGGGAACTTCGCGGTTTTTGACGAAACCAAGATTGTCCTATCATTTGAGACCAATAACAAGCTAAGAACTCCTGTAAATATATCAGCATATCACTCCTAAAATTTGAGAAAATCGAAATTTCAGATTTAATTTTTTTCGTTACAAAAAAGGCAGCACAGAGGCGGGAACTCCGCGGTTTGGAACTAATCTAAGCATGAGCTATCATTTAAGACTAAAAACAAGCCATAAACTCCTGAAAATATATCAGCATATCACACCTGAAATTTAAAAAAATTGAAATTTTTAGAATAAAAATTTTTCGTAATAAAAAAGGCAGCACAGAGACGGGAACTCCGCGGTTTTGGACGAAACCAAGCTTGAGCTATCATTTGAGACCAATGACAAGCCAAGAACTCCTGAAAATATATCAGCATATCACACCTGATATTTGAGAAAACTTAAATTTTCAGAATAAAAATTGTTTGGTAATAAAAAAGGTAGCACAGAGACGGGAACTTCACGGTTTTCGACGAAACCAAGCTTGTGCTATCATTTGAGACCAATCACAAAACAAGAACTCCTGTTAATATATCAGCATACCACACCTAAAGATTGAGAAAATCGAAATTTCAGAGTTAATTTTTTTCGTTACAAAAAAGGCTGCACAGAGACGGGAACTTGAACTAATCTAAATATGATCTATCATTTAAGTTTAAAAAAAATCCTAGAACTCCTGAAAATATCTCAGCATATCACACCTGAAGTTTGAGAAAATTGAAATTTTTAGAGTAAATTTTTTTCGTAATAAAAAAGGCAGCACCGAGTAGTGAACTCCGGGTTTTTGCACTAAGCTAAGCATGAGCTATCATTTAAGACCAAAAATAAGCCTAGAACTCTTGAAAATATATCAGCATATCACACCTGTAATTTGAGAAATTCTAAATTTCAGAGTAAATTTTTTCGTAATAAAAAAGGCAGCGCAGAGCCTGGAACTGCGTGGTTTTGTACGTAACCGAGCATTAGCTATCGTTTAATACCAAAAACAAGCCTAGAACTCCTGAAAATATATCAGCATATCACACCTGAAATTTGAGAAAATCTAAATTACAGAGTAATTTTTTTCGTAATAAAAAAAGGACTAAAAACAAGCCCCAAATTCCTGAAAATATATCAGCATATCACATCTTAAATTTGAGAAAATCGAAATTTCAGACTTATTTTTTTCATAGAACATAAGTACACTCAGAGCCAGGAACTACGCGGTTTTGTACGTAACCAGGCATGAGCTATCGTTTGAGACCAAAAGCAAGCCTAGAACTCCTGAAAATATATCAGCATATCACACCTGAAATATGAGAAAATCGATATTTCAAACTTATTTTTTCGCAGAACATAAGTAAACGTAGAGCGCGGAACTCCGCGGTTTTGGACGAAACCAAGCTTAAGCTATCATTTGAGACCAATAACAAGCCAATAACTCCTGAAAATATATCAGCATATCACACCTGAAATTTGAGAAAATTGAAATTTTTAGAGTAAATTTTTTTCGTAATAAAAAAGGCAGCACCGAGATGTGAACTCCGGGATTTTGCACTAAGCTACGCATGAGCTATCATTTAAGACCAAAAATAAGCCTAGAACTCTTGAAAATATATCAGCATATCACACCTGTAGTTTGAGAAATTCTAAATTTCAGAGTAAATTTTTTCGTAATAAAAAAGGCAGCACCGAGATGTGAACTCCGAGTTTTCGCACAAAGCTAAGCATGAGCTATCATTTAAGACCAAAAATAAGCCTAGAACTCTTGAAAATATATCAGCATATCACACCTGTAGTTTGAGAAATTCTAAATTTCAGAGTAAATTTTTTCGTAATAAAAAAGGCAGCGCAGAGCCTGGAACTGCGTGGTTCTGTACGTAGCCGAGCATTAGCTATCGTTTAAGACCAAAAACAAGCCTAGAACTCCTGAAAATATATCAGCATATCACACCTGAAATTTGAGAAAATCTAAATTACAGATTAATTTTTTTCGTAATAAAAAAAGGCAGCGCAGAGCCAGACACTGCAAGTTTTTGTACGTAACCGAGCATAAGCTATCGTTTGAGACTAAAAACAAGCCCCAAATTCCTGAAAATATATCAGCATATCACATCTTAAATTTGAGAAAATCGAAATTTCAGACTTATTTTTTCATAGAACATAAGTACACTCAGAGCCAGGAACTACGCGGTTTTGTACGTAACCAAGCATGAGCTATCGTTTGAGACCAAAAGCAAGCCTAGAACTCCTGAAAATATATCAGCATATCACACCTGAAATATGAGAAAATCGATATTTCAAACTTATTTTTTCGCAGAACATAAGTAAACGTAGAGCGCGGAACTCCGCGGTTTTGGACGAAACCAAGCTTAAGCTATCATTTGAGACCAATAACAAGCCAATAACTCCTGAAAATATATCAGCATATCACACCTGAAATTTGAGAAAACTTAAATTTTCAGAATAAAAATTTTTTGGTAATAAAAAAGGCAGCACAGAGACGGGAACTTCGCGGTTTTCGATGAAGCCAAGCATGTGCTATCATTTGAGACCAATAACAAGCCAAGAACTCCTGAAAATATATCAGCATATCACACCTAAAGTTTGAGAAATTCGAAATTTCCGAGTTAATTTTTTTCGTTACAAAAAGGCAGCACAGAGGCGGGAACTATGCGGTTTTGAACTAATCTAAGCATGAGCTATCATTTAAGACTAAAAACAAGCCATAAACTCCTGAAAATATATCAGCATATCACACCTGAAATTTAAAAAAATTGAAATTTTCAGAATAAAAATTTTTCGTAATAAAAAAGGCAGCACAGAGACGGGAACTCCGCGGTTTTGGACGAAACCAAGCTTGAGCTATCATTTGAGACCAATAACAAGCCAATAACTCCTGAAAATATATCAGCATATCACACCTGAAATTTGAGAAAACTTAAATTTTCAGAATAAAAATTTTTTGGTAATAAAAAAGGCAGCACAGAGACGGGAACTTCGCGGTTTTCGATGAAGCCAAGCATGTGCTATCATTTGAGACCAATAACAAGCCAAGAACTCCTGAAAATATATCATCATATCACACCTAAAATTTGAGAAATTCGAAATTTCAGAGTTAATTTTTTCGTTACAAAAAAGGCAGCACAGAGGCGGGAACTCCGCGGTTTGGAACTAATCTAAGCATGAGCTATCATGTAAGACTAAAAACAAGCCATAAACTCCTGAAAATATATCAGCATATCACACCTGAAATTTAAAAAAATTGAAATTTTCAGAATAAATTTTTTTCGTAATAAAAAAGGCAGCACAGAGAAGGGAACTTCGCGGTTTTCGACGAAAAGAAGATTGTCCTATCATTTGAGACCAATAACAAGCTAAGAACTCCTGTAAATATATCAGCATATCACTCCTAAAGTTTGAGAAAATCGAAATTTCAGATTTAATTTTTTTCGTTACAAAAAAGGCAGCACAGAGGCGGGAACTCCGCGGTTTGGAACTAATCTAAGCATGAGCTATCATTTAAGACTAATAACAAGCCATAAACTCCTGAAAATATATCAGCATATCACACCTGAAATTTAAAAAAATTGAAATTTTTAGAATAAAAATTTTTCGTAATAAAAAAGGCAGCACAGAGACGGGAACTCCGCGGTTTTGGACGAAACCAAGCTTGAGCTATCATTTGAGACCAATGACAAGCCAAGAACTCCTGAAAATATATCAGCATATCACACCTGAAATATGAGAAAATCGATATTTCAAACTTATTTTTTCGCAAAACATAAGTAAACGTAGAGCGCGGAACTCCGCGGTTTTGGACGAAACCAAGCTTAAGCTATCATTTGAGACCAATAACAAGCCAATAACTCCTGAAAATATATCAGCATATCACACCTGAAATTTGAGAAAACTTAAATTTTCAGAATAAAAATTTTTTGGTAATAAAAAAGGCAGCACAGAGACGGGAACTTCACGGTTTTCGATGAAGCCAAGCATGTGCTATCATTTGAGACCAATAACAAGCCAAGAACTCCTGAAAATATATCATCATATCACACCTAAAATTTGAGAAATTCGAAATTTCAGAGTTAATTTTTTTCGTTACAAAAAAGGCAGCACAGAGGCGGGAACTCCGCGGTTTGGAACTAATCTAAGCATGAGCTATCATTTAAGACTAGAAACAAGCCATAAACTCCTGAAAATATATCAGCATATCACACCTGAAATTTAAAAAAAATGAAATTTTCAGAATAAAATTTTTTCGTAATAAAAAAGGCAGCACAGAGAAGGGAACTTCGCGGTTTTTGACGAAACCAAGATTGTCCTATCATTTGAGACCAATAACAAGCTAAGAACTCCTGTAAATATATCAGCATATCACTCCTAAAATTTGAGAAAATCGAAATTTCAGATTTAATTTTTTTCGTTACAAAAAAGGCAGCACAGAGGCGGGAACTCCGCGGTTTGGAACTAATCTAAGCATGAGCTATCATTTAAGACTAAAAACAAGCCATAAACTCCTGAAAATATATCAGCATATCACACCTGAAATTTAAAAAAATTGAAATTTTCAGAATAAAAATTTTTCGTAATAAAAAAGGCAGCACAGAGACGGGAACTCCGCGGTTTTGGACGAAACCAAGCTTGAGCTATCATTTGAGACCAATGACAAGCCAAGAACTCCTGAAAATATATCAGCATATCACACCTGAAATATGAGAAAATCGATATTTCAAACTTATTTTTTCGCAAAACATAAGTAAACGTAGAGCGCGGAACTCCGCGGTTTTGGACGAAACCAAGCTTAAGCTATCATTTGAGACCAATAACAAGCCAATAACTCCTGAAAATATATCAGCATATCACACCTGAAATTTGAGAAAACTTAAATTTTCAGAATAAAAATTTTTTGGTAATAAAAAAGGCAGCACAGAGACGGGAACTTCACGGTTTTCGATGAAGCCAAGCATGTGCTATCATTTGAGACCAATAACAAGCCAAGAACTCCTGAAAATATATCATCATATCACACATAAAATTTGAGAAATTCGAAATTTCAGAGTTAATTTTTTTCGTTACAAAAAAGGCAGCACAGAGGCGGGAACTCCGCGGTTTGGAACTAATCTAAGCATGAGCTATCATTTAAGACTAGAAACAAGCCATAAACTCCTGAAAATATATCAGCATATCACACCTGAAATTTAAAAAAATTGAAATTTTCAGAATAAATTTTTTTCGTAATAAAAAAGGCAGCACAGAGAAGGGAACTTCGCGGTTTTTGACGAAACCAAGATTGTCCTATCATTTGAGACCAATAACAAGCTAAGAACTCCTGTAAATATATCAGCATATCACTCCTAAAATTTGAGAAAATCGAAATTTCAGATTTAATTTTTTTCGTTACAAAAAAGGCAGCACAGAGGCGGGAACTCCGCGGTTTGGAACTAATCTAAGCATGAGCTATCATTTAAGACTAAAAACAAGCCATAAACTCCTGAAAATATATCAGCATATCACACCTGAAATTTAAAAAAATTGAAATTTTTAGAATAAAAATTTTTCGTAATAAAAAAGGCAGCACAGAGACGGGAACTCCGCGGTTTTGGACGAAACCAAGCTTGAGCTATCATTTGAGACCAATGACAAGCCAAGAACTCCTGAAAATATATCAGCATATCACACCTGATATTTGAGAAAACTTAAATTTTCAGAATAAAAATTGTTTGGTAATAAAAAAGGTAGCACAGAGACGGGAACTTCACGGTTTTCGACGAAACCAAGCTTGTGCTATCATTTGAGACCAATCACAAAACAAGAACTCCTGTTAATATATCAGCATACCACACCTAAAGATTGAGAAAATCGAAATTTCAGAGTTAATTTTTTTCGTTACAAAAAAGGCTGCACAGAGACGGGAACTTGAACTAATCTAAATATGATCTATCATTTAAGTTTAAAAAAAATCCTAGAACTCCTGAAAATATCTCAGCATATCACACCTGAAGTTTGAGAAAATTGAAATTTTTAGAGTAAATTTTTTTCGTAATAAAAAAGGCAGCACCGAGTAGTGAACTCCGGGTTTTTGCACTAAGCTAAGCATGAGCTATCATTTAAGACCAAAAATAAGCCTAGAACTCTTGAAAATATATCAGCATATCACACCTGTAATTTGAGAAATTCTAAATTTCAGAGTAAATTTTTTCGTAATAAAAAAGGCAGCGCAGAGCCTGGAACTGCGTGGTTTTGTACGTAACCGAGCATTAGCTATCGTTTAATACCAAAAACAAGCCTAGAACTCCTGAAAATATATCAGCATATCACACCTGAAATTTGAGAAAATCTAAATTACAGAGTAATTTTTTTCGTAATAAAAAAAGGACTAAAAACAAGCCCCAAATTCCTGAAAATATATCAGCATATCACATCTTAAATTTGAGAAAATCGAAATTTCAGACTTATTTTTTTCATAGAACATAAGTACACTCAGAGCCAGGAACTACGCGGTTTTGTACGTAACCAGGCATGAGCTATCGTTTGAGACCAAAAGCAAGCCTAGAACTCCTGAAAATATATCAGCATATCACACCTGAAATATGAGAAAATCGATATTTCAAACTTATTTTTTCGCAGAACATAAGTAAACGTAGAGCGCGGAACTCCGCGGTTTTGGACGAAACCAAGCTTAAGCTATCATTTGAGACCAATAACAAGCCAATAACTCCTGAAAATATATCAGCATATCACACCTGAAATTTGAGAAAATTGAAATTTTTAGAGTAAATTTTTTTCGTAATAAAAAAGGCAGCACCGAGATGTGAACTCCGGGATTTTGCACTAAGCTACGCATGAGCTATCATTTAAGACCAAAAATAAGCCTAGAACTCTTGAAAATATATCAGCATATCACACCTGTAGTTTGAGAAATTCTAAATTTCAGAGTAAATTTTTTCGTAATAAAAAAGGCAGCACCGAGATGTGAACTCCGAGTTTTCGCACAAAGCTAAGCATGAGCTATCATTTAAGACCAAAAATAAGCCTAGAACTCTTGAAAATATATCAGCATATCACACCTGTAGTTTGAGAAATTCTAAATTTCAGAGTAAATTTTTTCGTAATAAAAAAGGCAGCGCAGAGCCTGGAACTGCGTGGTTCTGTACGTAGCCGAGCATTAGCTATCGTTTAAGACCAAAAACAAGCCTAGAACTCCTGAAAATATATCAGCATATCACACCTGAAATTTGAGAAAATCTAAATTACAGATTAATTTTTTTCGTAATAAAAAAAGGCAGCGCAGAGCCAGACACTGCAAGTTTTTGTACGTAACCGAGCATAAGCTATCGTTTGAGACTAAAAACAAGCCCCAAATTCCTGAAAATATATCAGCATATCACATCTTAAATTTGAGAAAATCGAAATTTCAGACTTATTTTTTCATAGAACATAAGTACACTCAGAGCCAGGAACTACGCGGTTTTGTACGTAACCAAGCATGAGCTATCGTTTGAGACCAAAAGCAAGCCTAGAACTCCTGAAAATATATCAGCATATCACACCTGAAATATGAGAAAATCGATATTTCAAACTTATTTTTTCGCAGAACATAAGTAAACGTAGAGCGCGGAACTCCGCGGTTTTGGACGAAACCAAGCTTAAGCTATCATTTGAGACCAATAACAAGCCAATAACTCCTGAAAATATATCAGCATATCACACCTGAAATTTGAGAAAACTTAAATTTTCAGAATAAAAATTTTTTGGTAATAAAAAAGGCAGCACAGAGACGGGAACTTCGCGGTTTTCGATGAAGCCAAGCATGTGCTATCATTTGAGACCAATAACAAGCCAAGAACTCCTGAAAATATATCAGCATATCACACCTAAAGTTTGAGAAATTCGAAATTTCCGAGTTAATTTTTTTCGTTACAAAAAGGCAGCACAGAGGCGGGAACTATGCGGTTTTGAACTAATCTAAGCATGAGCTATCATTTAAGACTAAAAACAAGCCATAAACTCCTGAAAATATATCAGCATATCACACCTGAAATTTAAAAAAATTGAAATTTTCAGAATAAAAATTTTTCGTAATAAAAAAGGCAGCACAGAGACGGGAACTCCGCGGTTTTGGACGAAACCAAGCTTGAGCTATCATTTGAGACCAATAACAAGCCAATAACTCCTGAAAATATATCAGCATATCACACCTGAAATTTGAGAAAACTTAAATTTTCAGAATAAAAATTTTTTGGTAATAAAAAAGGCAGCACAGAGACGGGAACTTCGCGGTTTTCGATGAAGCCAAGCATGTGCTATCATTTGAGACCAATAACAAGCCAAGAACTCCTGAAAATATATCATCATATCACACCTAAAATTTGAGAAATTCGAAATTTCAGAGTTAATTTTTTCGTTACAAAAAAGGCAGCACAGAGGCGGGAACTCCGCGGTTTGGAACTAATCTAAGCATGAGCTATCATGTAAGACTAAAAACAAGCCATAAACTCCTGAAAATATATCAGCATATCACACCTGAAATTTAAAAAAATTGAAATTTTCAGAATAAATTTTTTTCGTAATAAAAAAGGCAGCACAGAGAAGGGAACTTCGCGGTTTTCGACGAAAAGAAGATTGTCCTATCATTTGAGACCAATAACAAGCTAAGAACTCCTGTAAATATATCAGCATATCACTCCTAAAGTTTGAGAAAATCGAAATTTCAGATTTAATTTTTTTCGTTACAAAAAAGGCAGCACAGAGGCGGGAACTCCGCGGTTTGGAACTAATCTAAGCATGAGCTATCATTTAAGACTAAAAACAAGCCATAAACTCCTGAAAATATATCAGCATATCACACCTGAAATTTAAAAAAATTGAAATTTTCAGAATAAAAATTTTTCGTAATAAAAAAGGCAGCACAGAGACGGGAACTCCGCGGTTTTGGACGAAACCAAGCTTGAGCTATCATTTGAGACCAATGACAAGCCAAGAACTCCTGAAAATATATCAGCATATCACACCTGATATTTGAGAAAACTTAAATTTTCAGAATAAAAATTGTTTGGTAATAAAAAAGGTAGCACAGAGACGGGAACTTCGCGGTTTTCGACGAAACCAAGCTTGTGCTATCATTTGAGACCAATCACAAAACAAGAACTCCTGTTAATATATCAGGATACCACACCTAAAGATTGAGAAAATCGAAATTTCAGAGTTAATTTTTTTCGTTACAAAAAAGGCTGCACAGAGACGGGAACTTGAACTAATCTAAATATGATCTATCATTTAAGTTTAAAAAAAATCCTAGAACTCCTGAAAATATCTCAGCATATCACACCTGAAGTTTGAGAAAATTGAAATTTTTAGAGTAAATTTTTTTCGTAATAAAAAAGGCAGCACCGAGTAGTGAACTCCGGGTTTTTGCACTAAGCTAAGCATGAGCTATCATTTAAGACCAAAAATAAGCCTAGAACTCTTGAAAATATATCAGCATATCACACCTGTAGTTTGAGAAATTCTAACTTTCAGAGTAAATTTTTTCGTAATAAAAAAGGCAGCACCGAGATGTGAACTCCGAGTTTTCGCACTAAGCTAAGCATGAGCTATCATTTAAGACCAAAAATAAGCCTAGAACTCTTGAAAATATATCAGCATATCACACCTGTAGTTTGAGAAATTCTAAATTTCAGAGTAAATTTTTTCGTAATAAAAAAGGCAGCGCAGAGCCTGGAACTGCGTGGTTTTGTACGTAACCGAGCATTAGCTATCGTTTAATACCAAAAACAAGCCTAGAACTCCTGAAAATATATCAGCATATCACACCTGAAATTTGAGAAAATCTAAATTACAGAGTAATTTTTTTCGTAATAAAAAAAGGCAGCGCAGAGCCAGAAACTGCAAGTTTTAGTACGTAACCGAGCATAAGCTATCGTTTGAGACTAAAAACAAGCCCCAAATTCCTGAAAATATATCAGCATATCACATCTTAAATTTGAGAAAATCGAAATTTCAGACTTATTTTTTTCATAGAACATAAGTACACTCAGAGCCAGGAACTACGCGGTTTTGTACGTAACCAGGCATGAGCTATCGTTTGAGACCAAAAGCAAGCCTAGAACTCCTGAAAATATATCAGCATATCACACCTGAAATATGAGAAAATCGATATTTCAAACTTATTTTTTCGCAGAACATAAGTAAACGTAGAGCGCGGAACTCCGCGGTTTTGGACGAAACCAAGCTTAAGCTATCATTTGAGACCAATAACAAGCCAATAACTCCTGAAAATATATCAGCATATCACACCTGAAATTTGAGAAAACTTAAATTTTCAGAATAAAATTTTTTTGGTAATAAAAAAGGCAGCACAGAGACGGGAACTTCACGGTTTTCGATGATGCCAAGCATGTGCTATCATTTGAGACCAATAACAAGCCAAGAACTCCTGAAAATATATCATCATATCACACCTAAAATTTGAGAAATTCGAAATTTCAGAGTTAATTTTTTTCGTTACAAAAAAGGCAGCACAGAGGCGGGAACTCCGCGGTTTGGAACTAATCTAAGCATGAGCTATCATTTAAGACTAGAAACAAGCCATAAACTCCTGAAAATATATCAGCATATCACACCTGAAATTTAAAAAAATTGAAATTTTCAGAATAAAATTTTTTCGTAATAAATAAGGCAGCACAGAGAAGGGAACTTCGCGGTTTTCGACGAAAAGAAGATTGTCCTATCATTTGAGACCAATAACAAGCTAAGAACTCCTGTAAATATATCAGCATATCACTCCTAAAGTTTGAGAAAATCGAAATTTCAGATTTAATTTTTTTCGTTACAAAAAAGGCAGCACAGAGGCGGGAACTCCGCGGTTTGGAACTAATCTAAGCATGAGCTATCATTTAAGACTAAAAACAAGCCATAAACTCCTGAAAATATATCAGCATATCACACCTGAAATTTAAAAAAATTGAAATTTTCAGAATAAAAATTTTTCGTAATAAAAAAGGCAGCACAGAGACGGGAATTCCGCGGTTTAGGACGAAACCAAGCTTGAGCTATCATTTGAGACCAATGACAAGCCAAGAACTCCTGAAAATATATCAGCATATCACACCTGATATTTGAGAAAACTTAAATTTTCAGAATAAAAATTGTTTGGTAATAAAAAAGGTAGCACAGAGACGGGAACTTCGCGGTTTTCGACGAAACCAAGCTTGTGCTATCATTTGAGACCAATCACAAAACAAGAACTCCTGTTAATATATCAGCATACCACACCTAAAGATTGAGAAAATCGAAATTTCAGAGTTAATTTTTTTCGTTACAAAAAAGGCTGCACAGAGACGGGAACTTGAACTAATCTAAATATGATCTATCATTTAAGTTTAAAAAAAATCCTAGAACTCCTGAAAATATCTCAGCATATCACACCTGAAGTTTGAGAAAATTGAAATTTTTAGAGTAAATTTTTTTCGTAATAAAAAAGGCAGCACCGAGTAGTGAACTCCGGGTTTTTGCACTAAGCTAAGCATGAGCTATCATTTAAGACCAAAAATAAGCCTAGAACTCTTGAAAATATATCAGCATATCACACCTGTAGTTTGAGAAATTCTAACTTTCAGAGTAAATTTTTTCGTAATAAAAAAGGCAGCACCGAGATGTGAACTCCGAGTTTTCGCACTAAGCTAAGCATGAGCTATCATTTAAGACCAAAAATAAGCCTAGAACTCTTGAAAATATATCAGCATATCACACCTGTAGTTTGAGAAATTCTAAATTTCAGAGTAAATTTTTTCGTAATAAAAAAGGCAGCGCAGAGCCTGGAACTGCGTGGTTTTGTACGTAACCGAGCATTAGCTATCGTTTAATACCAAAAACAAGCCTAGAACTCCTGAAAATATATCAGCATATCACACCTGAAATTTGAGAAAATCTAAATTACAGAGTAATTTTTTTCGTAATAAAAAAAGGCAGCGCAGAGCCAGAAACTGCAAGTTTTTGTACGTAACCGAGCATAAGCTATCGTTTGAGACTAAAAACAAGCCCCAAATTCCTGAAAATATATCAGCATATCACATCTTAAATTTGAGAAAATCGAAATTTCAGACTTATTTTTTTCATAGAACATAAGTACACTCAGAGCCAGGAACTACGCGGTTTTGTACGTAACCAGGCATGAGCTATCGTTTGAGACCAAAATCAAGCCTAGAACTCCTGAAAATATATCAGCATATCACACCTGAAATATGAGAAAATCGATATTTCAAACTTATTTTTTCGCAGAACATAAGTAAACGTAGAGCGCGGAACTCCGCGGTTTTGGACGAAACCAAGCTTAAGCTATCATTTGAGACCAATAACAAGCCAATAACTCCTGAAAATATATCAGCATATCACACCTGAAATTTGAGAAAACTTAAATTTTCAGAATAAAAATTTTTTGGTAATAAAAAAGGCAGCACAGAGACGGGAACTTCACGGTTTTCGATGATGCCAAGCATGTGCTATCATTTGAGACCAATAACAAGCCAAGAACTCCTGAAAATATATCATCATATCACACCTAAAATTTGAGAAATTCGAAATTTCAGAGTTAATTTTTTTCGTTACAAAAAAGGCAGCACAGAGGCGGGAACTCCGCGGTTTGGAACTAATCTAAGCATGAGCTATCATTTAAGACTAGAAACAAGCCATAAACTCCTGAAAATATATTAGCATATCACACCTGAAATTTAAAAAAATTGAAATTTTCAGAATAAAATTTTTTCGTAATAAAAAAGGCAGCACAGAGAAGGGAACTTCGCGGTTTTCGACGAAACCAAGATTGTCCTATCATTTGAGACCAATAACAAGCTAAGAACTCCTGTAAATATATCAGCATATCACTCCTAAAGTTTGAGAAAATCGAAATTTCAGATTTAATTTTTTTCGTTACAAAAAAGGCAGCACAGAGGCGGGAACTCCGCGGTTTGGAACTAATCTAAGCATGAGCTATCATTTAAGACTAAAAACAAGCCATAAACTCCTGAAAATATATCAGCATATCACACCTGAAATTTAAAAAAATTGAAATTTTCAGAATAAAAATTTTATCGTAATAAAAAAGGCAGCACAGAGACGGGAACTCCGCGGTTTAGGACGAAACCAAGCTTGAGCTATCATTTGAGACCAATGACAAGCCAAGAACTCCTGAAAATATATCAGCATATCACACCTGATATTTGAGAAAACTTAAATTTTCAGAATAAAAATTGTTTGGTAATAAAAAAGGTAGCACAGAGACGGGAACTTCGCGGTTTTCGACGAAACCAAGCTTGTGCTATCATTTGAGACCAATCACAAAACAAGAACTCCTGTTAATATATCAGCATACCACACCTAAAGATTGAGAAAATCGAAATTTCAGAGTTAATTTTTTTCGTTACAAAAAAGGCTGCACAGAGACGGGAACTTGAACTAATCTAAATATGATCTATCATTTAAGTTTAAAAAAAATCCTAGAACTCCTGAAAATATCTCAGCATATCACACCTGAAGTTTGAGAAAATTGAAATTTTTAGAGTAAATTTTTTTCGTAATAAAAAAGGCAGCACCGAGTAGTGAACTCCGGGTTTTTGCACTAAGCTAAGCATGAGCTATCATTTAAGACCAAAAATAAGCCTAGAACTCTTGAAAATATATCAGCATATCACACCTGTAGTTTGAGAAATTCTAACTTTCAGAGTAAATTTTTTCGTAATAAAAAAGGCAGCACCGAGATGTGAACTCCGAGTTTTCGCACAAAGCTAAGCATGAGCTATCATTTAAGACCAAAAATAAGCCTAGAACTCTTGAAAATATATCAGCATATCACACCTGTAGTTTGAGAAATTCTAAATTTCAGAGTAAATTTTTTCGTAATAAAAAAGGCAGCGCAGAGCCTGGAACTGCGTGGTTCTGTACGTAGCCGAGCATTAGCTATCGTTTAAGACCAAAAACAAGCCTAGAACTCCTGAAAATATATCAGCATATCACACCTGAAATTTGAGAAAATCTAAATTACAGATTAATTTTTTTCGTAATAAAAAAAGGCAGCGCAGAGCCAGACACTGCAAGTTTTTGTACGTAACCGAGCATAAGCTATCGTTTGAGACTAAAAACAAGCCCCAAATTCCTGAAAATATATCAGCATATCACATCTTAAATTTGAGAAAATCGAAATTTCAGACTTATTTTTTCATAGAACATAAGTACACTCAGAGCCAGGAACTACGCGGTTTTGTACGTAACCAAGCATGAGCTATCGTTTGAGACCAAAAGCAAGCCTAGAACTCCTGAAAATATATCAGCATATCACACCTGAAATATGAGAAAATCGATATTTCAAACTTATTTTTTCGCAGAACATAAGTAAACGTAGAGCGCGGAACTCCGCGGTTTTGGACGAAACCAAGCTTAAGCTATCATTTGAGACCAATAACAAGCCAATAACTCCTGAAAATATATCAGCATATCACACCTGAAATTTGAGAAAACTTAAATTTTCAGAATAAAAATTTTTTGGTAATAAAAAAGGCAGCACAGAGACGGGAACTTCACGGTTTTCGATGATGCCAAGCATGTGCTATCATTTGAGACCAATAACAAGCCAAGAACTCCTGAAAATATATCATCATATCACACCTAAAATTTGAGAAATTCGAAATTTCAGAGTTAATTTTTTTCGTTACAAAAAAGGCAGCACAGAGGCGGGAACTCCGCGGTTTGGAACTAATCTAAGCATGAGCTATCATTTAAGACTAGAAACAAGCCATAAACTCCTGAAAATATATCAGCATATCACACCTGAAATTTAAAAAAATTGAAATTTTCAGAATAAAATTTTTTCGTAATAAAAAAGGCAGCACAGAGAAAGGAACTTCGCGGTTTTCGACGAAACTAAGATTGTCCTATCATTTGAGACCAATAACAAGCTAAGAACTCCTGTAAATATATCAGCATATCACTCCTAAAGTTTGAGAAAATCGAAATTTCAGATTTAATTTTTTTCGTTACAAAAAAGGCAGCACAGAGGCGGGAACTCCGCGGTTTGGAACTAATCTAAGCATGAGCTATCATTTAAGACTAAAAACAAGCCATAAACTCCTGAAAATATATCAGCATATCACACCTGAAATTTAAAAAAATTGAAATTTTCAGAATAAAAATTTTATCGTAATAAAAAAGGCAGCACAGAGACGGGAACTCCGCGGTTTAGGACGAAACCAAGCTTGAGCTATCATTTGAGACCAATGACAAGCCAAGAACTCCTGAAAATATATCAGCATATCACACCTGATATTTGAGAAAACTTAAATTTTCAGAATAAAAATTGTTTGGTAATAAAAAAGGTAGCACAGAGACGGGAACTTCGCGGTTTTCGACGAAACCAAGCTTGTGCTATCATTTGAGACCAATCACAAAACAAGAACTCCTGTTAATATATCAGCATACCACACCTAAAGATTGAGAAAATCGAAATTTCAGAGTTAATTTTTTTCGTTACAAAAAAGGCTGCACAGAGACGGGAACTTGAACTAATCTAAATATGATCTATCATTTAAGTTTAAAAAAAATCCTAGAACTCCTGAAAATATCTCAGCATATCACACCTGAAGTTTGAGAAAATTGAAATTTTTAGAGTAAATTTTTTTCGTAATAAAAAAGGCAGCACCGAGTAGTGAACTCCGGGTTTTTGCACTAAGCTAAGCATGAGCTATCATTTAAGACCAAAAATAAGCCTAGAACTCTTGAAAATATATCAGCATATCACACCTGTAGTTTGAGAAATTCTAAATTTCAGAGTAAATTTTTTCGTAATAAAAAAGGCAGCACCGAGATGTGAACTCCGAGTTTTCGCACTAAGCTAAGCATGAGCTATCATTTAAGACCAAAAATAAGCCTAGAACTCTTGAAAATATATCAGCATATCACACCTGTAGTTTGAGAAATTCTAAATTTCAGAGTAAATTTTTTCGTAATAAAAAAGGCAGCGCAGAGCCTGGAACTGCGTGGTTCTGTACGTAGCCGAGCATTAGCTATCGTTTAAGACCAAAAACAAGCCTAGAACTCCTGAAAATATATCAGCATATCACACCTGAAATTTGAGAAAATCTAAATTACAGAGTAATTTTTTTCGTAATAAAAAAAGGCAGCGCAGAGCCAGAAACTGCAAGTTTTTGTACGTAACCGAGCATAAGCTATCGTTTCAGACTAAAAACAAGCCCCAAATTCCTGAAAATATATCAGCATATCACATCTTAAATTTGAGAAAATCGAAATTTCAGACTTATTTTTTTCATAGAACATAAGTACACTCAGAGCCAGGAACTACGCGGTTTTGTACGTAACCAAGCATGAGCTATCGTTTGAGACCAAAAACAAGCCTAGAACTCCTGAAAATATATCAGCATATCACACCTGAAATATGAGAAAATCGATATTTCAAACTTATTTTTTCGCAGAACATAAGTAAACGTAGAGCGCGGAACTCCGCGGTTTTGGACGAAACCAAGCTTAAGCTATCATTTGAGACCAATAACAAGCCAATAACTCCTGAAAATATATCAGCATATCACACCTGAAATTTGAGAAAACTTAAATTTTCAGAATAAAAATTTTTTGGTAATAAAATAGGCAGCACAGAGACGGGAACTTCGCGGTTTTCGATGAAGCCAAGCATGTGCTATCATTTGAGACCAATAACAAGCCAAGAACTCCTGAAAATATATCATCATATCACACCTAAAGTTTGAGAAATTCGAAATTTCAGAGTTAATTTTTTTCGTTACAAAAAAGGCTGCACAGAGACGGGAACTTGAACTAATCTAAATATGATCTATCATGTAAGAATAAAAACAAGCCATAAACTCCTGAAAATATATCAGCATATCACACCTGAAATTTAAAAAAATTGAAATTTTCAGAATAAAATTTTTTCGTAATAAAAAAGGCAGCACAGAGAAGGGAACTTCGCGGTTTTCGACGAAAAGAAGATTGTCCTATCATTTGAGACCAATAACAAGCTAAGAACTCCTGTAAATATATCAGCATATCACTCCTAAAGTTTGAGAAAATCGAAATTTCAGATTTAATTTTTTTCGTTACAAAAAAGGCAGCACAGAGGCGGGAACTCCGCGGTTTGGAACTAATCTAAGCATGAGCTATCATTTAAGACTAAAAACAAGCCATAAACTCCTGAAAATATATCAGCATATCACACCTGAAATTTAAAAAAATTGAAATTTTCAGAATAAAAATTTTTCGTAATAAAAAAGGCAGCACAGAGACGGGAACTCCGCGGTTTTGGACGAAACCAAGCTTGAGCTATCATTTGAGACCAATGACAAGCCAAGAACTCCTGAAAATATATCAGCATATCACACCTGAAATATGAGAAAATCGATATTTCAAACTTATTTTTTCGCAAAACATAAGTAAACGTAGAGCGCGGAACTCCGCGGTTTTGGACGAAACCAAGCTTAAGCTATCATTTGAGACCAATAACAAGCCAATAACTCCTGAAAATATATCAGCATATCACACCTGAAATTTGAGAAAACTTAAATTTTCAGAATAAAAATTTTTTGGTAATAAAAAAGGCAGCACAGAGACGGGAACTTCACGGTTTTCGATGAAGCCAAGCATGTGCTATCATTTGAGACCAATAACAAGCCAAGAACTCCTGAAAATATATCATCATATCACACCTAAAATTTGAGAAATTCGAAATTTCAGAGTTAATTTTTTTCGTTACAAAAAAGGCAGCACAGAGGCGGGAACTCCGCGGTTTGGAACTAATCTAAGCATGAGCTATCATTTAAGACTAGAAACAAGCCATAAACTCCTGAAAATATATCAGCATATCACACCTGAAATTTAAAAAAATTGAAATTTTCAGAATAAAATTTTTTCGTAATAAAAAAGGCAGCACAGAGAAGGGAACTTCGCGGTTTTTGACGAAACCAAGATTGTCCTATCATTTGAGACCAATAACAAGCTAAGAACTCCTGTAAATATATCAGCATATCACTCCTAAAATTTGAGAAAATCGAAATTTCAGATTTAATTTTTTTCGTTACAAAAAAGGCAGCACAGAGGCGGGAACTCCGCGGTTTGGAACTAATCTAAGCATGAGCTATCATTTAAGACTAAAAACAAGCCATAAACTCCTGAAAATATATCAGCATATCACACCTGAAATTTAAAAAAATTGAAATTTTTAGAATAAAAATTTTTCGTAATAAAAAAGGCAGCACAGAGACGGGAACTCCGCGGTTTTGGACGAAACCAAGCTTGAGCTATCATTTGAGACCAATGACAAGCCAAGAACTCCTGAAAATATATCAGCATATCACACCTGATATTTGAGAAAACTTAAATTTTCAGAATAAAAATTGTTTGGTAATAAAAAAGGTAGCACAGAGACGGGAACTTCGCGGTTTTCGACGAAACCAAGCTTGTGCTATCATTTGAGACCAATCACAAAACAAGAACTCCTGTTAATATATCAGCATACCACACCTAAAGATTGAGAAAATCGAAATTTCAGAGTTAATTTTTTTCGTTACAAAAAAGGCTGCACAGAGACGGGAACTTGAACTAATCTAAATATGATCTATCATTTAAGTTTTAAAAAAATCCTAGAACTCCTGAAAATATCTCAGCATATCACACCTGAAGTTTGAGAAAATTGAAATTTTTAGAGTAAATTTTTTTCGTAATAAAAAAGGCAGCACCGAGTAGTGAACTCCGGGTTTTTGCACTAAGCTAAGCATGAGCTATCATTTAAGACCTAAAATAAGCCTAGAACTCTTGAAAATATATCAGCATATCACACCTGTAATTTGAGAAATTCTAAATTTCAGAGTAAATTTTTTCGTAATAAAAAAGGCAGCGCAGAGCCTGGAACTGCGTGGTTTTGTACGTAACCGAGCATTAGCTATCGTTTAATACCAAAAACAAGCCTAGAACTCCTGAAAATATATCAGCATATCACACCTGAAATTTGAGAAAATCTAAATTACAGAGTAATTTTTTTCGTAATAAAAAAAGGCAGCGCAGAGCCAGAAACTGCAAGTTTTTGTACGTAACCGAGCATAAGCTATCGTTTGAGACTAAAAACAAGCCCCAAATTCCTGAAAATATATCAGCATATCACATCTTAAATTTGAGAAAATCGAAATTTCAGACTTATTTTTTTCATAGAACATAAGTACACTCAGAGCCAGGAACTACGCGGTTTTGTACGTAACCAGGCATGAGCTATCGTTTGAGACCAAAAGCAAGCCTAGAACTCCTGAAAATATATCAGCATATCACACCTGAAATATGAGAAAATCGATATTTCATACTTATTTTTTCGCAGAACATAAGTAAACGTAGAGCGCGGAACTCCGCGGTTTTGGACGAAACCAAGCTTAAGCTATCATTTGAGACCAATAACAAGCCAATAACTCCTGAAAATATATCAGCATATCACACCTGAAATTTGAGAAAACTTAAATTTTCAGAATAAAAATTTTTTGGTAATAAAAAAGGCAGCACAGAGACGGGAACTTCACGGTTTTCGATGATGCCAAGCATGTGCTATCATTTGAGACCAATAACAAGCCAAGAACTCCTGAAAATATATCATCATATCACACCTAAAATTTGAGAAATTCGAAATTTCAGAGTTAATTTTTTTCGTTACAAAAAAGGCAGCACAGAGGCGGGAACTCCGCGGTTTGGAACTAATCTAAGCATGAGCTATCATTTAAGACTAGAAACAAGCCATAAACTCCTGAAAATATATCAGCATATCACACCTGAAATTTAAAAAAATTGAAATTTTCAGAATAAAATTTTTTCGTAATAAAAAAGGCAGCACAGAGAAGGGAACTTCGCGGTTTTCGACGAAACCAAGATTGTCCTATCATTTGAGACCAATAACAAGCTAAGAACTCCTGCAAATATATCAGCATATCACTCCTAAAGTTTGAGAAAATCGAAATTTCAGATTTAATTTTTTTCGTTACAAAAAAGGCAGCACAGAGGCGGGAACTCCGCGGTTTGGAACTAATCTAAGCATGAGCTATCATTTAAGACTAAAAACAAGCCATAAACTCCTGAAAATATATCAGCATATCACACCTGAAATTTAAAAAAATTGAAATTTTCAGAATAAAAATTTTTCGTAATAAAAAAGGCAGCACAGAGACGGGAACTCCGCGGTTTTGGACGAAACCAAGCTTGAGCTATCATTTGAGACCAATGACAAGCCAAGAACTCCTGAAAATATATCAGCATATCACACCTGATATTTGAGAAAACTTAAATTTTCAGAATAAAAATTGTTTGGTAATAAAAAAGGTAGCACAGAGACGGGAACTTCGCGGTTTTCGACGAAACCAAGCTTGTGCTATCATTTGAGACCAATCACAAAACAAGAACTCCTGTTAATATATCAGCATACCACACCTAAAGATTGAGAAAATCGAAATTTCAGAGTTAATTTTTTTCGTTACAAAAAAGGCTGCACAGAGACGGGAACTTGAACTAATCTAAATATGATCTATCATTTAAGTTTAAAAAAAATCCTAGAACTCCTGAAAATATCTCAGCATATCACACCTGAAGTTTGAGAAAATTGAAATTTTTAGAGTAAATTTTTTTCGTAATAAAAAAGGCAGCACCGAGTAGTGAACTCCGGGTTTTTGCACTAAGCTAAGCATGAGCTATCATTTAAGACCAAAAATAAGCCTAGAACTCTTGAAAATATATCAGCATATCACACCTGTAGTTTGAGAAATTCTAACTTTCAGAGTAAATTTTTTCGTAATAAAAAAGGCAGCACCGAGATGTGAACTCCGAGTTTTCGCACTAAGCTAAGCATGAGCTATCATTTAAGACCAAAAATAAGCCTAGAACTCTTGAAAATATATCAGCATATCACACCTGTAGTTTGAGAAATTCTAAATTTCAGAGTAAATTTTTTCGTAATAAAAAAGGCAGCGCAGAGCCTGGAACTGCGTGGTTTTGTACGTAACCGAGCATTAGCTATCGTTTAATACCAAAAACAAGCCTAGAACTCCTGAAAATATATCAGCATATCACACCTGAAATTTGAGAAAATCTAAATTACAGAGTAATTTTTTTCGTAATAAAAAAAGGCAGCGCAGAGCCAGAAACTGCAAGTTTTTGTACGTAACCGAGCATAAGCTATCGTTTGAGACTAAAAACAAGCCCCAAATTCCTGAAAATATATCAGCATATCACATCTTAAATTTGAGAAAATCGAAATTTCAGACTTATTTTTTTCATAGAACATAAGTACACTCAGAGCCAGGAACTACGCGGTTTTGTACGTAACCAGGCATGAGCTATCGTTTGAGACCAAAATCAAGCCTAGAACTCCTGAAAATATATCAGCATATCACACCTGAAATATGAGAAAATCGATATTTCAAACTTATTTTTTCGCAGAACATAAGTAAACGTAGAGCGCGGAACTCCGCGGTTTTGGACGAAACCAAGCTTAAGCTATCATTTGAGACCAATAACAAGCCAATAACTCCTGAAAATATATCAGCATATCACACCTGAAATTTGAGAAAACTTAAATTTTCAGAATAAAAATTTTTTGGTAATAAAAAAGGCAGCACAGAGACGGGAACTTCACGGTTTTCGATGATGCCAAGCATGTGCTATCATTTGAGACCAATAACAAGCCAAGAACTCCTGAAAATATATCATCATATCACACCTAAAATTTGAGAAATTCGAAATTTCAGAGTTAATTTTTTTCGTTACAAAAAAGGCAGCACAGAGGCGGGAACTCCGCGGTTTGGAACTAATCTAAGCATGAGCTATCATTTAAGACTAGAAACAAGCCATAAACTCCTGAAAATATATCAGCATATCACACCTGAAATTTAAAAAAATTGAAATTTTCAGAATAAAATTTTTTCGTAATAAAAAAGGCAGCACAGAGAAGGGAACTTCGCGGTTTTCGACGAAACCAAGATTGTCCTATCATTTGAGACCAATAACAAGCTAAGAACTCCTGTAAATATATCAGCATATCACTCCTAAAGTTTGAGAAAATCGAAATTTCAGATTTAATTTTTTTCGTTACAAAAAAGGCAGCACAGAGGCGGGAACTCCGCGGTTTGGAACTAATCTAAGCATGAGCTATCATTTAAGACTAAAAACAAGCCATAAACTCCTGAAAATATATCAGCATATCACACCTGAAATTTAAAAAAATTGAAATTTTCAGAATAAAAATTTTATCGTAATAAAAAAGGCAGCACAGAGACGGGAACTCCGCGGTTTAGGACGAAACCAAGCTTGAGCTATCATTTGAGACCAATGACAAGCCAAGAACTCCTGAAAATATATCAGCATATCACACCTGATATTTGAGAAAACTTAAATTTTCAGAATAAAAATTGTTTGGTAATAAAAAAGGTAGCACAGAGACGGGAACTTCGCGGTTTTCGACGAAACCAAGCTTGTGCTATCATTTGAGACCAATCACAAAACAAGAACTCCTGTTAATATATCAGCATACCACACCTAAAGATTGAGAAAATCGAAATTTCAGAGTTAATTTTTTTCGTTACAAAAAAGGCTGCACAGAGACGGGAACTTGAACTAATCTAAATATGATCTATCATTTAAGTTTAAAAAAAATCCTAGAACTCCTGAAAATATCTCAGCATATCACACCTGAAGTTTGAGAAAATTGAAATTTTTAGAGTAAATTTTTTTCGTAATAAAAAAGGCAGCACCGAGTAGTGAACTCCGGGTTTTTGCACTAAGCTAAGCATGAGCTATCATTTAAGACCAAAAATAAGCCTAGAACTCTTGAAAATATATCAGCATATCACACCTGTAGTTTGAGAAATTCTAAATTTCAGAGTAAATTTTTTCGTAATAAAAAAGGCAGCACCGAGATGTGAACTCCGAGTTTTCGCACTAAGCTAAGCATGAGCTATCATTTAAGACCAAAAATAAGCCTAGAACTCTTGAAAATATATCAGCATATCACACCTGTAGTTTGAGAAATTCTAAATTTCAGAGTAAATTTTTTCGTAAAAACCGGCCAAGAGCGTGTCGGGCCACGCTCAGTGTAGGGTTCCGTAGTTTTCCGTCCGTCACAGTAAGTGTCCCCACTTAAGAGTTAATAACACCGCCATGTAGGATATGATATGAGAGTTCCACGTACAGCGACATCTATCGGCAAATTAAGTAAACTATTGCGCGCGAGCTTAAAGTATGGAAGATGATTTTTATGGAATAATTCTTTATTGCGTGAACCGATTTTCACCGTTTTTACTTTATTTGAAAGCACGTCATTTCATTGTAATTTTGTAGAAATTACAGGTACAATAAACATCTGCTTATGCGGTTAAATTACAAACTTAGTTCAGAAATTATTTTGTAATTTTTTTTCAAAAACTATTCATCCTATCAAGTTCAAAATAATTTTCCTAGAAAGTTTTTATAAAGTTCTACTTTTGAGATTTTTTTCATATTTTTAAAACTTACGGTTCAAAAGTTAGAGGGGGGGGGACGCATATTTTTTTACTTCTGGAGCGAATATTTCCGAAAATATTTACATTATCGAAAAATGATTTTAGGAAACCCCTATTCATTTTTAAATTCCTATCCAACAATATATCACACGTTAGGCTTGAAATGAAAAAAAAAATCACTCCCCACTTTACGTATAGGGGAGGTACCCTAATAAAAAAAAAATTTCCACTTTTTATTTTACCACTTTGTCGGCGTGATTGATATACATATTAGTACCAAATTTCAGCTTTCTAGTGCTAACGGTCACTGAGATTATCCGCGGACGGACGGACGGACGGACGGACGGGCAGACAAAGCGAAACTATAAGGGTTCCTAGTTGACTACGGAACCCTAATAAAAAAGGCAGCGCAGAGCCTGGAACTGCGTGGTTCTGTACGTAGCCGAGCATTAGCTATCGTTTAAGTCCAAAAACAAGCCTAGAACTCCTGAAAATATATCAGCATATCACACCTGAAATTTGAGAAAATCTAAATTACAGAGTAATTTTTTTCGTAATAAAAAAAGGCAGCGCAGAGCCAGAAACTGCAAGTTTTTGTACGTAACCGAGCATAAGCTATCGTTTCAGACTAAAAACAAGCCCCAAATTCCTGAAAATATATCAGCATATCACATCTTAAATTTGAGAAAATCGAAATTTCAGACTTATTTTTTTCATAGAACATAAGTACACTCAGAGCCAGGAACTACGCGGTTTTGTACGAAACCAAGCATGAGCTATCGTTTGAGACCAAAAGCAAGCCTAGAACTCCTGAAAATATATCAGCATATCACACCTGAAATATGAGAAAATCGATATTTCAAACTTATTTTTTCGCAGAACATAAGTAAACGTAGAGCGCGGAACTCCGCGGTTTTGGACGAAACCAAGCTTAAGCTATCATTTGAGACCAATAACAAGCCAATAACTCCTGAAAATATATCAGCATATCACACCTGAAATTTGAGAAAACTTAAATTTTCAGAATAAAAATTTTTTGGTAATAAAATAGGCAGCACAGAGACGGGAACTTCGCGGTTTTCGATGAAGCCAAGCATGTGCTATCATTTGAGACCAATAACAAGCCAAGAACTCCTGAAAATATATCATCATATCACACCTAAAGTTTGAGAAATTCGAAATTTCAGAGTTAATTTTTTTCGTTACAAAAAAGGCAGCACAGAGGCGGGAACTCCGCGGTTTGGAACTAACCTAAGCATGAGCTATCATTTAAGTTTAAAAACAAGCCATAAACTCCTGAAAATATATCAGCATATCACACCTGAAATTTAAAAAAATTGAAATTTTCAGAATAAAAATTTTTCGTAATAAAAAAGGCAGCACAGAGACGGGAACTCCGCGGTTTTGGACGAAACCAAGCTTGAGCTATCATTTGAGACCAATGACAAGCCAAGAACTCCTGAAAATATATCAGCATATCACACCTGATGTTTGAGAAAACTTAAATTTTCAGAATAAAAATTGTTTGGTAATAAAAAAGGTAGCACAGAGACGGGAACTTCGCGGTTTTCGACGAAACCAAGCTTGTGCTATCATTTGAGACCAATCACAAAACAAGAACTCCTGTTAATATATCAGCATACCACACCTAAAGATTGAGAAAATCGAAATTTCAGAGTTAATTTTTTTCGTTACAAAAAAGGCTGCACAGAGACGGGAACTTGAACTAATCTAAATATGATCTATCATTTAAGTTTAAAAAAAATCCTAGAACTCCTGAAAATATCTCAGCATATCACACCTGAAGTTTGAGAAAATTGAAATTTTTAGAGTAAATTTTTTTCGTAATAAAACAGGCAGCACCGAGATGTGAACTCCGGGATTTTGCACTAAGCTAAGCATGAGCTATCATTTAAGACCAAAAATAAGCCAAGAACTCTTGAAAATATATCAGCATATCACACCTGTAGTTTGAGAAATTCTAAATTTCAGAGTAAATTTTTTCGTAATAAAAAAGGCAGCACCGAGATGTGAACTCCGAGTTTTCGCACAAAGCTAAGCATGAGCTATCATTTAAGACCAAAAATAAGCCTAGAACTCTTGAAAATATATCAGCATATCACACCTGTAGTTTGAGAAATTCTAAATTTCAGAGTAAATTTTTTCGTAATAAAAAAGGCAGCGCAGAGCCTGGAACTGCGTGGTTCTGTACGTAGCCGAGCATTAGCTATCGTTTAAGACCAAAAACAAGCCTAGAACTCCTGAAAATATATCAGCATATCACACCTGAAATTTGAGAAAATCTAAATTACAGAGTAATTTTTTTCGTAATAAAAAAAGGCAGCGCAGAGCCAGACACTGCAAGTTTTTGTACGTAACCGAGCATAAGCTATCGTTTGAGACTAAAAACAAGCCCCAAATTCCTGAAAATATATCAGCATATCACATCTTAAATTTGAGAAAATCGAAATTTCAGACTTATTTTTTCATAGAACATAAGTACACTCAGAGCCAGGAACTACGCGGTTATGTACGTAACCAAGCATGAGCTATCGTTTGAGACCAAAAGCAAGTCTAGAACTCCTGAAAATATATCAGCATATCACACCTGAAATATGAGAAAATCGATATTTCAAACTTATTTTTTCGCAGAACATAAGTAAACGTAGAGCGCGGAACTCCGCGGTTTTGGACGAAACCAAGCTTAAGCTATCATTTGAGACCAATAACAAGCCAATAACTCCTGAAAATATATCAGCATATCACACCTGAAATTTGAGAAAACTTAAATTTTCAGAATAAAAATTTTTTGGTAATAAAAAAGGCAGCACAGAGACGGGAACTTCGCGGTTTTCGATGAAGCCAAGCATGTGCTATCATTTGAGACCAATAACAAGCCAAGAACTCCTGAAAATATATCATCATATCACACCTAAAATTTGAGAAATTCGAAATTTCAGAGTTAATTTTTTTCGTTACAAAAAAGGCAGCACAGAGGCGGGAACTCCGCGGTTTGGAACTAATCTAAGCATGAGCTATCATGTAAGACTAAAAACAAGCCATAAACTCCTGAAAATATATCAGCATATCACACCTGAAATTTAAAAAAATTGAAATTTTCAGAATAAAATTTTTTCGTAATAAAAAAGGCAGCACAGAGAAGGGAACTTCGCGGTTTTCGACGTAAAGAAGATTGTCCTATCATTTGAGACCAATAACAAGCTAAGAACTCCTGTAAATATATCAGCATATCACTCCTAAAGTTTGAGAAAATCGAAATTTCAGATTTAATTTTTTTCGTTACAAAAAAGGCAGCAAAGAGGCGGGAACTCCGCGGTTTGGAACTAATCTAAGCATGAGCTATCATTTAAGACTAAAAACAAGCCATAAACTCCTGAAAATATATCAGCATATCACACCTGAAATTTAAAAAAATTGAAATTTTCAGAATAAAAATTTTTCGTAATAAAAAAGGCAGCACAGAGACGGGAACTCCGCGGTTTTGGACGAAACCAAGCTTGAGCTATCATTTGAGACCAATGACAAGCCAAGAACTCCTGAAAATATATCAGCATATCACACCTGAAATATGAGAAAATCGATATTTCAAACTTATTTTTTCGCAAAACATAAGTAAACGTAGAGCGCGGAACTCCGCGGTTTTGGACGAAACCAAGCTTAAGCTATCATTTGAGACCAATAACAAGCCAATAACTCCTGAAAATATATCAGCATATCACACCTGAAATTTGAGAAAACTTAAATTTTCAGAATAAAAATTTTTTGGTAATAAAAAAGGCAGCACAGAGACGGGAACTTCACGGTTTTCGATGAAGCCAAGCATGTGCTTTCATTTGAGACCAATAACAAGCCAAGAACTCCTGAAAATATATCATCATATCACACCTAAAATTTGAGAAATTCGAAATTTCAGAGTTAATTTTTTTCGTTACAAAAAAGGCAGCACAGAGGCGGGAACTCCGCGGTTTGGAACTAATCTAAGCATGAGCTATCATTTAAGACTAGAAACAAGCCATAAACTCCTGAAAATATATCAGCATATCACACCTGAAATTTAAAAAAATTGAAATTTTCAGAATAAATTTTTTTCGTAATAAAAAAGGCAGCACAGAGAAGGGAACTTCGCGGTTTTTGACGAAACCAAGATTGTCCTATCATTTGAGACCAATAACAAGCTAAGAACTCCTGTAAATATATCAGCATATCACTCCTAAAATTTGAGAAAATCGAAATTTCAGATTTAATTTTTTTCGTTACAAAAAAGGCAGCACAGAGGCGGGAACTCCGCGGTTTGGAACTAATCTAAGCATGAGCTATCATTTAAGACTAAAAACAAGCCATAAACTCCTGAAAATATATCAGCATATCACACCTGAAATTTAAAAAAATTGAAATTTTTAGAATAAAAATTTTTCGTAATAAAAAAGGCAGCACAGAGACGGGAACTCCGCGGTTTTGGACGAAACCAAGCTTGAGCTATCATTTGAGACCAATGACAAGCCAAGAACTCCTGAAAATATATCAGCATATCACACCTGATATTTGAGAAAACTTAAATTTTCAGAATAAAAATTGTTTGGTAATAAAAAAGGTAGCACAGAGACGGGAACTTCGCGGTTTTCGACAAAACCAAGCTTGTGCTATCATTTGAGACCAATCACAAAACAAGAACTCCTGTTAATATATCAGCATACCACACCTAAAGATTGAGAAAATCGAAATTTCAGAGTTAATTTTTTTCGTTACAAAAAAGGCTGCACAGAGACGGGAACTTGAACTAATCTAAATATGATCTATCATTTAAGTTTAAAAAAAATCCTAGAACTCCTGAAAATATCTCAGCATATCACACCTGAAGTTTGAGAAAATTGAAATTTTTAGAGTAAATTTTTTTCGTAATAAAAAAGGCAGCACCGAGTAGTGAACTCCGGGTTTTTGCACTAAGCTAAGCATGAGCTATCATTTAAGACCAAAAATAAGCCTAGAACTCTTGAAAATATATCAGCATATCACACCTGTAATTTGAGAAATTCTAAATTTCAGAGTAAATTTTTTCGTAATAAAAAAGGCAGCGCAGAGCCTGGAACTGCGTGGTTTTGTACGTAACCGAGCATTAGCTATCGTTTAATACCAAAAACAAGCCTAGAACTCCTGAAAATATATCAGCATATCACACCTGAAATTTGAGAAAATCTAAATTACAGAGTAATTTTTTTCGTAATAAAAAAAGGACTAAAAACAAGCCCCAAATTCCTGAAAATATATCAGCATATCACATCTTAAATTTGAGAAAATCGAAATTTCAGACTTATTTTTTTCATAGAACATAAGTACACTCAGAGCCAGGAACTACGCGGTTTTGTACGTAACCAGGCATGAGCTATCGTTTGAGACCAAAAGCAAGCCTAGAACTCCTGAAAATATATCAGCATATCACACCTGAAATATGAGAAAATCGATATTTCAAACTTATTTTTTCGCAGAACATAAGTAAACGTAGAGCGCGGAACTCCGCGGTTTTGGACGAAACCAAGCTTAAGCTATCATTTGAGACCAATAACAAGCCAATAACTCCTGAAAATATATCAGCATATCACACCTGAAATTTGAGAAAATTTAAATTTTCAGAATAAAAATTTTTTGGTAATAAAATAGGCAGCACAGAGACGGGAACTTCGCGGTTTTCGATGAAGCCAAGCATGTGCTATCATTTGAGACCAATAACAAGCCAAGAACTCCTGAAAATATATCATCATATCACACCTAAAGTTTGAGAAATTCGAAATTTCAGAGTTAATTTTTTTCGTTACAAAAAAGGCAGCACAGAGGCGGGAACTCCGCGGTTTGGAACTAATCTAAGCATGAGCTATCATGTAAGACTAAAAACAAGCCATAAACTCCTGAAAATATATCAGCATATCACACCTGAAATTTAAAAAAATTGAAATTTTCAGAATAAAATTTTTTCGTAATAAAAAAGGCAGCACAGAGAAGGGAACTTCGCGGTTTTCGACGAAAAGAAGATTGTCCTATCATTTGAGACCAATAACAAGCTAAGAACTCCTGTAAATATATCAGCATATCACTCCTAAAATTTGAGAAAATCGAAATTTCAGATTTAATTTTTTTCGTTACAAAAAAGGCAGCACAGAGGCGGGAACTCCGCGGTTTGGAACTAATCTAAGCATGAGCTATCATTTAAGACTAAAAACAAGCCATAAACTCCTGAAAATATATCAGCATATCACACCTGAAATTTAAAAAAATTGAAATTTTTAGAATAAAAATTTTTCGTAATAAAAAAGGCAGCACAGAGACGGGAACTCCGCGGTTTTGGACGAAACCAAGCTTGAGCTATCATTTGAGACCAATGACAAGCCAAGAACTCCTGAAAATATATCAGCATATCACACCTGAAATATGAGAAAATCGATATTTCAAACTTATTTTTTCGCAAAACATAAGTAAACGTAGAGCGCGGAACTCCGCGGTTTTGGACGAAACCAAGCTTAAGCTATCATTTGAGACCAATAACAAGCCAATAACTCCTGAAAATATATCAGCATATCACACCTGAAATTTGAGAAAACTTAAATTTTCAGAATAAAAATTTTTTGGTAATAAAAAAGGCAGCACAGAGACGGGAACTTCACGGTTTTCGATGAAGCCAAGCATGTGCTATCATTTGAGACCAATAACAAGCCAAGAACTCCTGAAAATATATCATCATATCACACCTAAAATTTGAGAAATTCGAAATTTCAGAGTTAATTTTTTTCGTTACAAAAAAGGCAGCACAGAGGCGGGAACTCCGCGGTTTGGAACTAATCTAAGCATGAGCTATCATTTAAGACTAGAAACAAGCCATAAACTCCTGAAAATATATCAGCATATCACACCTGAAATTTAAAAAAATTGAAATTTTCAGAATAAAATTTTTTCGTAATAAAAAAGGCAGCACAGAGAAGGGAACTTCGCGGTTTTTGACGAAACCAAGATTGTCCTATCATTTGAGACCAATAACAAGCTAAGAACTCCTGTAAATATATCAGCATATCACTCCTAAAATTTGAGAAAATCGAAATTTCAGATTTAATTTTTTTCGTTACAAAAAAGGCAGCACAGAGGCGGGAACTCCGCGGTTTGGAACTAATCTAAGCATGAGCTATCATTTAAGACTAAAAACAAGCCATAAACTCCTGAAAATATATCAGCATATCACACCTGAAATTTAAAAAAATTGAAATTTTTAGAATAAAAATTTTTCGTAATAAAAAAGGCAGCACAGAGACGGGAACTCCGCGGTTTTGGACGAAACCAAGCTTGAGCTATCATTTGAGACCAATGACAAGCCAAGAACTCCTGAAAATATATCAGCATATCACACCTGATATTTGAGAAAACTTAAATTTTGAGAATAAAAATTGTTTGGTAATAAAAAAGGCAGCACAGAGACGGGAACTTCGCGGTTTTCGACGAAACCAAGCTTGTGCTATCATTTGAGACCAATCACAAAACAAGAACTCCTGTTAATATATCAGCATACCACACCTAAAGATTGAGAAAATCGAAATTTCAGTGTTAATTTTTTTCGTTACAAAAAAGGCTGCACAGAGACGGGAACTTGAACTAATCTAAATATGATCTATCATTTAAGTTTAAAAAAAATCCTAGAACTCCTGAAAATATCTCAGCATATCACACCTGAAGTTTGAGAAAATTGAAATTTTTAGAGTAAATTTTTTTCGTAATAAAAAAGGCAGCACCGAGTAGTGAACTCCGGGTTTTTGCACTAAGCTAAGCATGAGCTATCATTTAAGACCAAAAATAAGCCTAGAACTCTTGAAAATATATCAGCATATCACACCTGTAATTTGAGAAATTCTAAATTTCAGAGTAAATTTTTTCGTAATAAAAAAGGCAGCGCAGAGCCTGGAACTGCGTGGTTTTGTACGTAACCGAGCATTAGCTATCGTTTAATACCAAAAACAAGCCTAGAACTCCTGAAAATATATCAGCATATCACACCTGAAATTTGAGAAAATCTAAATTACAGAGTAATTTTTTTCGTAATAAAAAAAGGACTAAAAACAAGCCCCAAATTCCTGAAAATATATCAGCATATCACATCTTAAATTTGAGAAAATCGAAATTTCAGACTTATTTTTTTCATAGAACATAAGTACACTCAGAGCCAGGAACTACGCGGTTTTGTACGTAACCAGGCATGAGCTATCGTTTGAGACCAAAAGCAAGCCTAGAACTCCTGAAAATATATCAGCATATCACACCTGAAATATGAGAAAATCGATATTTCAAACTTATTTTTTCGCAGAACATAAGTAAACGTAGAGCGCGGAACTCCGCGGTTTTGGACGAAACCAAGCTTAAGCTATCATTTGAGACCAATAACAAGCCAATAACTCCTGAAAATATATCAGCATATCACACCTGAAATTTGAGAAAATTTAAATTTTCAGAATAAAAATTTTTTGGTAATAAAATAGGCAGCACAGAGACGGGAACTTCGCGGTTTTCGATGAAGCCAAGCATGTGCTATCATTTGAGACCAATAACAAGCCAAGAACTCCTGAAAATATATCATCATATCACACCTAAAATTTGAGAAATTCGAAATTTCAGAGTTAATTTTTTTCGTTACAAAAAAGGCAGCACAGAGGCGGGAACTCCGCGGTTTGGAACTAATGTAAGCATGAGCTATCATGTAAGACTAAAAACAAGCCATAAACTCCTGAAAATATATCAGCATATCACACCTGAAATTTAAAAATATTGAAATTTTCAGAATAAAATTTTTTCGTAATAAAAAAGGCAGCACAGAGAAGGGAACTTCGCGGTTTTCGACGAAAAGAAGATTGTCCTATCATTTGAGACCAATAACAAGCTAAGAACTCCTGTAAATATATCAGCATATCACTCCTAAAGTTTGAGAAAATCGAAATTTCAGATTTAATTTTTTTCGTTACAAAAAAGGCAGCACAGAGGCGGGAACTCCGCGGTTTGGAACTAATCTAAGCATGAGCTATCATTTAAGACTAAAAACAAGCCATAAACTCCTGAAATTATATCAGCATATCACACCTGAAATTTAAAAAAATTGAAATTTTCAGAATAAAAATTTTTCGTAATAAAAAAGGCAGCACAGAGACGGGAACTCCGCGGTTTTGGACGAAACCAAGCTTGAGCTATCATTTGAGACCAATGACAAGCCAAGAACTCCTGAAAATATATCAGCATATCACATCTGAAATATGAGAAAATCGATATTTCAAACTTATTTTTTCGCAAAACATAAGTAAACGTAGAGCGCGGAACTCCGCGGTTTTGGACGAAACCAAGCTTAAGCTATCATTTGAGACCAATAACAAGCCAATAACTCCTGAAAATATATCAGCATATCACACCTGAAATTTGAGAAAACTTAAATTTTCAGAATAAAAATTTTTTGGTAATAAAAAAGGCAGCACAGAGACGGGAACTTCACGGTTTTCGATGAAGCCAAGCATGTGCTATCATTTGAGACCAATAACAAGCCAAGAACTCCTGAAAATATATCATCATATCACACCTAAAATTTGAGAAATTCGAAATTTCAGAGTTAATTTTTTTCGTTACAAAAAAGGCAGCACAGAGGCGGGAACTCCGCGGTTTGGAACTAATCTAAGCATGAGCTATCATTTAAGACTAGAAACAAGCCATAAACTCCTGAAAATATATCAGCATATCACACCTGAAATTTAAAAAAATTGAAATTTTCAGAATAAAATTTTTTCGTAATAAAAAAGGCAGCACAGAGAAGGGAACTTCGCGGTTTTTGACGAAACCAAGATTGTCCTATCATTTGAGACCAATAACAAGCTAAGAACTCCTGTAAATATATCAGCATATCACTCCTAAAATTTGAGAAAATCGAAATTTCAGATTTAATTTTTTTCGTTACAAAAAAGGCAGCACAGAGGCGGGAACTCCGCGGTTTGGAACTAATCTAAGCATGAGCTATCATTTAAGACTAAAAACAAGCCATAAACTCCTGAAAATATATCAGCATATCACACCTGAAATTTAAAAAAATTGAAATTTTTAGAATAAAAATTTTTCGTAATAAAAAAGGCAGCACAGAGACGGGAACTCCGCGGTTTTGGACGAAACCAAGCTTGAGCTATCATTTGAGACCAATGACAAGCCAAGAACTCCTGAAAATATATCAGCATATCACACCTGATATTTGAGAAAACTTAAATTTTCAGAATAAAAATTGTTTGGTAATAAAAAAGGTAGCACAGAGACGGGAACTTCGCGGTTTTCGACGAAACCAAGCTTGTGCTATCATTTGAGACCAATCACAAAACAAGAACTCCTGTTAATATATCAGCATACCACACCTAAAGATTGAGAAAATCGAAATTTCAGAGTTAATTTTTTTCGTTACAAAAAAGGCTGCACAGAGACGGGAACTTGAACTAATCTAAATATGATCTATCATTTAAGTTTAAAAAAAATCCTAGAACTCCTGAAAATATCTCAGCATATCACACCTGAAGTTTGAGAAAATTGAAATTTTTAGAGTAAATTTTTTTCGTAATAAAAAAGGCAGCACCGAGTAGTGAACTCCGGGTTTTTGCACTAAGCTAAGCATGAGCTATCATTAAAGACCAAAAATAAGCCTAGAACTCTTGAAAATATATCAGCATATCACACCTGTAATTTGAGAAATTCTAAATTTCAGAGTAAATTTTTTCGTAATAAAAAAGGCAGCGCAGAGCCTGGAACTGCGTGGTTTTGTACGTAACCGAGCATTAGCTATCGTTTAATACCAAAAACAAGCCTAGAACTCCTGAAAATATATCAGCATATCACACCTGAAATTTGAGAAAATCTAAATTACAGAGTAATTTTTTTCGTAATAAAAAAAGGCAGCGCAGAGCCAGAAACTGCAAGTTTTTGTACGTAACCGAGCATAAGCTATCGTTTGAGACTAAAAACAAGCCCCAAATTCCTGAAAATATATCAGCATATCACATCTTAAATTTGAGAAAATCGAAATTTCAGACTTATTTTTTTCATAGAACATAAGTACACTCAGAGCCAGGAACTACGCGGTTTTGTACGTAACCAGGCATGAGCTATCGTTTGAGATCAAAAGCAAGCCTAGAACTCCTGAAAATATATCAGCATATCACACCTGAAATATGAGAAAATCGATATTTCAAACTTATTTTTTCGCAGAACATAAGTAAACGTAGAGCGCGGAACTCCGCGGTTTTGGACGAAACCAAGCTTAAGCTATCATTTGAGACCAATAACAAGCCAATAACTCCTGAAAATATATCAGCATATCACACCTGAAATTTGAGAAAACTTAAATTTTCAGAATAAAAATTTTTTGGTAATAAAAAAGGCAGCACAGAGACGGGAACTTCACGGTTTTCGATGATGCCAAGCATGTGCTATCATTTGAGACCAATAACAAGCCAAGAACTCCTGAAAATATATCATCATATCACACCTAAAATTTGAGAAATTCGAAATTTCAGAGTTAATTTTTTTCGTTACAAAAAAGGCAGCACAGAGGCGGGAACTCCGCGGTTTGGAACTAATCTAAGCATGAGCTATCATTTAAGACTAGAAACAAGCCATAAACTCCTGAAAATATATCAGCATATCACACCTGAAATTTAAAAAAATTGAAATTTTCAGAATAAAATTTTTTCGTAATAAAAAAGGCAGCACAGAGAAGGGAACTTCGCGGTTTTCGACGAAACCAAGATTGTCCTATCATTTGAGACCAATAACAAGCTAAGAACTCCTGTAAATATATCAGCATATCACTCCTAAAGTTTGAGAAAATCGAAATTTCAGATTTAATTTTTTTCGTTACAAAAAAGGCAGCACAGAGGCGGGAACTCCGCGGTTTGGAACTAATCTAAGCATGAGCTATCATTTAAGACTAAAAACAAGCCATAAACTCCTGAAAATATATCAGCATATCACACCTGAAATTTAAAAAAATTGAAATTTTCAGAATAAAAATTTTTCGTAATAAAAAAGGCAGCACAGAGACGGGAACTCCGCGGTTTTGGACGAAACCAAGTTTGAGCTATCATTTGAGACCAATGACAAGCCAAGAACTCCTGAAAATATATCAGCATATCACACCTGATATTTGAGAAAACTTAAATTTTCAGAATAAAAATTGTTTGGTAATAAAAAAGGTAGCACAGAGACGGGAACTTCGCGGTTTTCGACGAAACCAAGCTTGTGCTATCATTTGAGACCAATCACAAAACAAGAACTCCTGTTAATATATCAGCATACCACACCTAAAGATTGAGAAAATCGAAATTTCAGAGTTAATTTTTTTCGTTACAAAAAAGGCTGCACAGAGACGGGAACTTGAACTAATCTAAATATGATCTATCATTTAAGTTTAAAAAAAATCCTAGAACTCCTGAAAATATCTCAGCATATCACACCTGAAGTTTGAGAAAATTGAAATTTTTAGAGTAAATTTTTTTCGTAATAAAAAAGGCAGCACCGAGTAGTGAACTCCGGGTTTTTGCACTAAGCTAAGCATGAGCTATCATTTAAGACCAAAAATAAGCCTAGAACTCTTGAAAATATATCAGCATATCACACCTGTAGTTTGAGAAATTCTAAATTTCAGAGTAAATTTTTTCGTAATAAAAAAGGCAGCGCAGAGCCTGGAACTGCGTGGTTCTGTACGTAGCCGAACATTAGCTATCGTTTAAGACCAAAAACAAGCCTAGAACTCCTGAAAATATATCAGCTTATCACACCTGAAATTTGAGAAAATCTAAATTACAGAGTAATTTTTTTCGTAATAAAAAAAGGCAGCGCAGAGCCAGAAACTGCAAGTTTTTGTACGTAACCGAGCATAAGCTATCGTTTCAGACTAAAAACAAGCCCCAAATTCCTGAAAATATTTCAGCATATCACATCTTAAATTTGAGAAAATCGAAATTTCAGACTTATTTTTTTCATAGAACATAAGTACACTCAGAGCCAGGAACTACGCGGTTTTGTACGTAACCAAGCATGAGCTATCGTTTGAGACCAAAAGCAAGCCTAGAACTCCTGAACATATATCAGCATATCACACCTGAAATATGAGAAAATCGATATTTCAAACTTATTTTTTCGCAGAACATAAGTAAACGTAGAGCGCGGAACTCCGCGGTTTTGGACGAAACCAAGCTTAAGCTATCATTTGAGACCAATAACAAGCCAATAACTCCTGAAAATATATCAGCATATCACACCTGAAATTTGAGAAAACTTAAATTTTCAGAATAAAAATTTTTTGGTAATAAAAAAGGCAGCACAGAGACGGGAACTTCGCGGTTTTCGATGAAGCCAAGCATGTGCTATCATTTGAGACCAATAACAAGCCAAGAACTCCTGAAAATATATCATCATATCACACCTAAAGTTTGAGAAATTCGAAATTTCAGAGTTAATTTTTTTCGTTACAAAAAAGGCAGCACAGAGGCGGGAACTCCGCGGTTTGGAACTAATCTAAGCATGAGCTATCATTTAAGACTAAAAACAAGCCATAAACTCCTGAAAATATATCAGCATATCACACCTGAAATTTAAAAAAATTGAAATTTTCAGAATAAAATTTTTTCGTAATAAAAAAGGCAGCACAGAGAAGAGAACTTCGCGGTTTTCGACGAAACCAAGATTGTCCTATCATTTGAGACCAATAACAAGCTCAGAACTCCTGTAAATATATCAGCATATCACTCCTAAAATTTGAGAAAATCGAAATTTAAGATTTAATTTTTTTCGTTACAAAAAAGGCAGCACAGAGGCGGGAACTCCGCGGTTTGGAACTAACCCAAGCATGAGCTATCATTTAAGTTTAAAAACAAGCCATAAACTCCTGAAAATATATCAGCATATCACACCTGAAATTTAAAAAAATTGAAATTTTCAGAATAAAAATTTTTCGTAATAAAAAAGGCAGCACAGAGACGGGAACTCCGCGGTTTTGGACGAAACCAAGCTTGAGCTATCATTTGAGACCAATGACAAGCCAAGAACTCCTGAAAATATATCAGCATATCACACCTGATATTTGAGAAAACTTAAATTTTCAGAATAAAAATTGTTTGGTAATAAAAAAGGTAGCACAGAGACGGGAACTTCGCGGTTTTCGACGAAACCAAGCTTGTGCTATCATTTGAGACCAATCACAAAACAAGAACTCCTGTTAATATATCAGCATACCACACCTAAAGATTGAGAAAATCGAAATTTCAGAGTTAATTTTTTTCGTTACAAAAAAGGCTGCACAGAGACGGGAACTTGAACTAATCTAAATATGATCTATCATTTAAGTTTAAAAAAAATCCTAGAACTCCTGAAAATATCTCAGCATATCACACCTGAAGTTTGAGAAAATTTAAATTTTTAGAGTAAATTTTTTTCGTAATAAAAAAGGCAGCACCGAGTAGTGAACTCCGGGTTTTTGCACTAAGCTAAGCATGAGCTATCATTTAAGACCAAAAATAAGCCTAGAACTCTTGAAAATATATCAGCATATCACACCTGTAGTTTGAGAAATTCTAAATTTCAGAGTAAATTTTTTCGTAATAAAAAAGGCAGCACCGAGATGTGAACTCCGAGTTTTCGCACTAAGCTAAGCATGAGCTATCATTTAAGACCAAAAATAAGCCTAGAACTCTTGAAAATATATCAGCATATCACACCTGTAGTTTGAGAAATTCTAAATTTCAGAGTAAATTTTTTCGTAATAAAAAAGGCAGCGCAGAGCCTGGAACTGCGTGGTTCTGTACGTAGCCGAGCATTAGCTATCGTTTAAGACCAAAAACAAGCCTAGAACTCCTGAAAATATATCAGCTTATCACACCTGAAATTTGAGAAAATCTAAATTACAGAGTAATTTTTTTCGTAATAAAAAAAGGCAGCGCAGAGCCAGAAACTGCAAGTTTTTGTACGTAACCGAGCATAAGCTATCGTTTCAGACTAAAAACAAGCCCCAAATTCCTGAAAATATTTCAGCATATCACATCTTAAATTTGAGAAAATCGAAATTTCAGACTTATTTTTTTCATAGAACATAAGTACACTCAGAGCCAGGAACTACGCGGTTTTGTACGTAACCAAGCATGAGCTATCGTTTGAGACCAAAAGCAAGCCTAGAACTCCTGAACATATATCAGCATATCACACCTGAAATATGAGAAAATCGACATTTCAAACTTATTTTTTCGCAGAACATAAGTAAACGTAGAGCGCGGAACTCCGCGGTTTTGGACGAAACCAAGCTTAAGCTATCATTTGAGACCAATAACAAGCCAATAACTCCTGAAAATATATCAGCATATCACACCTGAAATTTGAGAAAACTTAAATTTTCAGAATAAAAATTTTTTGGTAATAAAAAAGGCAGCACAGAGACGGGAACTTCGCGGTTTTCGATGAAGCCAAGCATGTGCTATCATTTGAGACCAATAACAAGCCAAGAACTCCTGAAAATATATCATCATATCACACCTAAAGTTTGAGAAATTCGAAATTTCAGAGTTAATTTTTTTCGTTACAAAAAAGGCAGCACAGAGGCGGGAACTCCGCGGTTTGGAACTAATCTAAGCATGAGCTATCATTTAAGACTAAAAACAAGCCATAAACTCCTGAAAATATATCAGCATATCACACCTGAAATTTAAAAAAATTGAAATTTTCAGAATAAAATTTTTTCGTAATAAAAAAGGCAGCACAGAGAAGAGAACTTCGCGGTTTTCGACGAAACCAAGATTGTCCTATCATTTGAGACCAATAACAAGCTCAGAACTCCTGTAAATATATCAGCATATCACTCCTAAAATTTGAGAAAATCGAAATTTAAGATTTAATTTTTTTCGTTACAAAAAAGGCAGCACAGAGGCGGGAACTCCGCGGTTTGGAACTAACCTAAGCATGAGCTATCATTTAAGTTTAAAAACAAGCCATAAACTCCTGAAAATATATCAGCATATCACACCTGAAATTTAAAAAAATTGAAATTTTCAGAATAAAAATTTTTCGTAATAAAAAAGGCAGCACAGAGACGGGAACTCCGCGGTTTTGGACGAAACCAAGCTTGAGCTATCATTTGAGACCAATGACAAGCCAAGAACTCCTGAAAATATATCAGCATATCACACCTGATGTTTGAGAAAACTTAAATTTTCAGAATAAAAATTGTTTGGTAATAAAAAAGGTAGCACAGAGACGGGAACTTCGCGGTTTTCGACGAAACCAAGCTTGTGCTATCATTTGAGACCAATCACAAAACAAGAACTCCTGTTAATATATCAGCATACCACACCTAAAGATTGAGAAAATCGAAATTTCAGAGTTAATTTTTTTCGTTACAAAAAAGGCTGCACAGAGACGGGAACTTGAACTAATCTAAATATGATCTATCATTTAAGTTTAAAAAAAATCCTAGAACTCCTGAAAATATCTCAGCATATCACACCTGAAGTTTGAGAAAATTGAAATTTTTAGAGTAAATTTTTTTCGTAATAAAAAAGGCAGCACCGAGATGTGAACTCCGGGATTTTGCACTAAGCTACGCATGAGCTATCATTTAAGACCAAAAATAAGCCTAGAACTCTTGAAAATATATCAGCATATCACACCTGTAGTTTGAGAAATTCTAAATTTCAGAGTAAATTTTTTCGTAATAAAAAAGGCAGCACCGAGATGTGAACTCCGAGTTTTCGCACAAAGCTAAGCATGAGCTATCATTTAAGACCAAAAATAAGCCTAGAACTCTTGAAAATATATCAGCATATCACACCTGTAGTTTGAGAAATTCTAAATTTCAGAGTAAATTTTTTCGTAATAAAAAAGGCAGCGCAGAGCATGGAACTGCGTGGTTCTGTACGTAGCCGAGCATTAGCTATCGTTTAAGACCAAAAACAAGCCTAGAACTCCTGAAAATATATCAGCATATCACACCTGAAATTTGAGAAAATCTAAATTACAGAGTAATTTTTTTCGTAATAAAAAAAGGCAGCGCAGAGCCAGACACTGCAAGTTTTTGTACGTAACCGAGCATAAGCTATCGTTTGAGACTAAAAACAAGCCCCAAATTCCTGAAAATATATCAGCATATCACATCTTAAATTTGAGAAAATCGAAATTTCAGACTTATTTTTTCATAGAACATAAGTACACTCAGAGCCAGGAACTACGCGGTTTTGTACGTAACCAAGCATGAGCTATCGTTTGAGACCAAAAGCAAGCCTAGAACTCCTGAAAATATATCAGCATATCACACCTGAAATATGAGAAAATCGATATTTCAAACTTATTTTTTCGCAGAACATAAGTAAACGTAGAGCGCGGAACTCCGCGGTTTTGGACGAAACCAAGCTTAAGCTATCATTTGAGACCAATAACAAGCCAATAACTCCTGAAAATATATCAGCATATCACACCTGAAATTTGAGAAAACTTAAATTTTCAGAATAAAAATTTTTTGGTAATAAAAAAGGCAGCACAGAGACGGGAACTTCGCGGTTTTCGATGAAGCCAAGCATGTGCTATCATTTGAGACCAATAACAAGCCAAGAACTCCTGAAAATATATCATCATATCACACCTAAAATTTGAGAAATTCGAAATTTCAGAGTTAATTTTTTTCGTTACAAAAAAGGCAGCACAGAGGCGGGAACTCCGCGGTTTGGAACTAATCTAAGCATGAGCTATCATGTAAGACTAAAAACAAGCCATAAACTCCTGAAAATATATCAGCATATCACACCTGAAATTTAAAAAAATTGAAATTTTCAGAATAAAATTTTTTCGTAATAAAAAAGGCAGCACAGAGAAGGGGACTTCGCGGTTTTCGACGAAAAGAAGATTGTCCTATCATTTGAGACCAATAACAAGCTAAGAACTCCTGTAAATATATCAGCATATCACTCCTCAAGTTTGAGAAAATCGAAATTTCAGATTTAATTTTTTTCGTTACAAAAAAGGCAGCACAGAGGCGGGAACTCCACGGTTTGGAACTAATCTAAGCATGAGCTATCATTTAAGACTAAAAACAAGCCATAAACTCCTGAAAATATATCAGCATATCACACCTGAAATTTAAAAAAATTGAAATTTTCAGAATAAAAATTTTTCGTAATAAAAAAGGCAGCACAGAGACGGGAACTCCGCGGTTTTGGACGAAACCAAGCTTGAGCTATCATTTGAGACCAATGACAAGCCAAGAACTCCTGAAAATATATCAGCATATCACACCTGAAATATGAGAAAATCGATATTTCAAACTTATTTTTTCGCAAAACATAAGTAAACGTAGAGCGCGGAACTCCGCGGTTTTGGACGAAACCAAGCTTAAGCTATCATTTGAGACCAATAACAAGCCAATAACTCCTGAAAATATATCAGCATATCACACCTGAAATTTGAGAAAACTTAAATTTTCAGAATAAAAATTTTTTGGTAATAAAAAAGGCAGCACAGAGACGGGAACTTCACGGTTTTCGATGAAGCCAAGCATGTGCTATCATTTGAGACCAATAACAAGCCAAGAACTCCTGAAAATATATCATCATATCACACCTAAAATTTGAGAAATTCGAAATTTCAGAGTTAATTTTTTTCGTTACAAAAAAGGCAGCACAGAGGCGGGAACTCCGCGGTTTGGAACTAATCTAAGCATGAGCTATCATTTAAGACTAGAAACAAGCCATAAACTCCTGAAAATATATCAGCATATCACACCTGAAATTTAAAAAAATTGAAATTTTCAGAATAAAATTTTTTCGTAATAAAAAAGGCAGCACAGAGAAGGGAACTTCGCGGTTTTTGACGAAACCAAGATTGTCCTATCATTTGAGACCAATAACAAGCTAAGAACTCCTGTAAATATATCAGCATATCACTCCTAAAATTTGAGAAAATCGAAATTTCAGATTTAATTTTTTTCGTTACAAAAAAGGCAGCACAGAGGCGGGAACTCCGCGGTTTGGAACTAATCTAAGCATGAGCTATCATTTAAGACTAAAAACAAGCCATAAACTCCTGAAAATATATCAGCATATCACACCTGAAATTTAAAAAAATTGAAATTTTTAGAATAAAAATTTTTCGTAATAAAAAAGGCAGCACAGAGACGGGAACTCCGCGGTTTTGGACGAAACCAAGCTTGAGCTATCATTTGAGACCAATGACAAGCCAAGAACTCCTGAAAATATATCAGCATATCACACCTGATATTTGAGAAAACTTAAATTTTGAGAATAAAAATTGTTTGGTAATAAAAAAGGCAGCACAGAGACGGGAACTTCGCGGTTTTCGACGAAACCAAGCTTGTGCTATCATTTGAGACCAATCACAAAACAAGAACTCCTGTTAATATATCAGCATACCACACCTAAAGATTGAGAAAATCGAAATTTCAGTGTTAATTTTTTTCGTTACAAAAAAGGCTGCACAGAGACGGGAACTTGAACTAATCTAAATATGATCTATCATTTAAGTTTAAAAAAAATCCTAGAACTCCTGAAAATATCTCAGCATATCACACCTGAAGTTTGAGAAAATTGAAATTTTTAGAGTAAATTTTTTTCGTAATAAAAAAGGCAGCACCGAGTAGTGAACTCCGGGTTTTTGCACTAAGCTAAGCATGAGCTATCATTTAAGACCAAAAATAAGCCTAGAACTCTTGAAAATATATCAGCATATCACACCTGTAATTTGAGAAATTCTAAATTTCAGAGTAAATTTTTTCGTAATAAAAAAGGCAGCGCAGAGCCTGGAACTGCGTGGTTTTGTACGTAACCGAGCATTAGCTATCGTTTAATACCAAAAACAAGCCTAGAACTCCTGAAAATATATCAGCATATCACACCTGAAATTTGAGAAAATCTAAATTACAGAGTAATTTTTTTCGTAATAAAAAAAGGACTAAAAACAAGCCCCAAATTCCTGAAAATATATCAGCATATCACATCTTAAATTTGAGAAAATCGAAATTTCAGACTTATTTTTTTCATAGAACATAAGTACACTCAGAGCCAGGAACTACGCGGTTTTGTACGTAACCAGGCATGAGCTATCGTTTGAGACCAAAAGCAAGCCTAGAACTCCTGAAAATATATCAGCATATCACACCTGAAATATGAGAAAATCGATATTTCAAACTTATTTTTTCGCAGAACATAAGTAAACGTAGAGCGCGGAACTCCGCGGTTTTGGACGAAACCAAGCTTAAGCTATCATTTGAGACCAATAACAAGCCAATAACTCCTGAAAATATATCAGCATATCACACCTGAAATTTGAGAAAATTTAAATTTTCAGAATAAAAATTTTTTGGTAATAAAATAGGCAGCACAGAGACGGGAACTTCGCGGTTTTCGATGAAGCCAAGCATGTGCTATCATTTGAGACCAATAACAAGCCAAGAACTCCTGAAAATATATCATCATATCACACCTAAAGTTTGAGAAATTCGAAATTTCAGAGTTAATTTTTTTCGTTACAAAAAAGGCAGCACAGAGGCGGGAACTCCGCGGTTTGGAACTAATCTAAGCATGAGCTATCATGTAAGACTAAAAACAAGCCATAAACTCCTGAAAATATATCAGCATATCACACCTGAAATTTAAAAAAATTGAAATTTTCAGAATAAAATTTTTTCGTAATAAAAAAGGCAGCACAGAGAAGGGAACTTCGCGGTTTTCGACGAAAAGAAGATTGTCCTATCATTTGAGACCAATAACAAGCTAAGAACTCCTGTAAATATATCAGCATATCACTCCTAAAATTTGAGAAAATCGAAATTTCAGATTTAATTTTTTTCGTTACAAAAAAGGCAGCACAGAGGCGGGAACTCCGCGGTTTGGAACTAATCTAAGCATGAGCTATCATTTAAGACTAAAAACAAGCCATAAACTCCTGAAAATATATCAGCATATCACACCTGAAATTTAAAAAAATTGAAATTTTTAGAATAAAAATTTTTCGTAATAAAAAAGGCAGCACAGAGACGGGAACTCCGCGGTTTTGGACGAAACCAAGCTTGAGCTATCATTTGAGACCAATGACAAGCCAAGAACTCCTGAAAATATATCAGCATATCACACCTGAAATATGAGAAAATCGATATTTCAAACTTATTTTTTCGCAAAACATAAGTAAACGTAGAGCGCGGAACTCCGCGGTTTTGGACGAAACCAAGCTTAAGCTATCATTTGAGACCAATAACAAGCCAATAACTCCTGAAAATATATCAGCATATCACACCTGAAATTTGAGAAAACTTAAATTTTCAGAATAAAAATTTTTTGGTAATAAAAAAGGCAGCACAGAGACGGGAACTTCACGGTTTTCGATGAAGCCAAGCATGTGCTATCATTTGAGACCAATAACAAGCCAAGAACTCCTGAAAATATATCATCATATCACACCTAAAATTTGAGAAATTCGAAATTTCAGAGTTAATTTTTTTCGTTACAAAAAAGGCAGCACAGAGGCGGGAACTCCGCGGTTTGGAACTAATCTAAGCATGAGCTATCATTTAAGACTAGAAACAAGCCATAAACTCCTGAAAATATATCAGCATATCACACCTGAAATTTAAAAAAATTGAAATTTTCAGAATAAAATTTTTTCGTAATAAAAAAGGCAGCACAGAGAAGGGAACTTCGCGGTTTTTGACGAAACCAAGATTGTCCTATCATTTGAGACCAATAACAAGCTAAGAACTCCTGTAAATATATCAGCATATCACTCCTAAAATTTGAGAAAATCGAAATTTCAGATTTAATTTTTTTCGTTACAAAAAAGGCAGCACAGAGGCGGGAACTCCGCGGTTTGGAACTAATCTAAGCATGAGCTATCATTTAAGACTAAAAACAAGCCATAAACTCCTGAAAATATATCAGCATATCACACCTGAAATTTAAAAAAATTGAAATTTTTAGAATAAAAATTTTTCGTAATAAAAAAGGCAGCACAGAGACGGGAACTCCGCGGTTTTGGACGAAACCAAGCTTGAGCTATCATTTGAGACCAATGACAAGCCAAGAACTCCTGAAAATATATCAGCATATCACACCTGATATTTGAGAAAACTTAAATTTTGAGAATAAAAATTGTTTGGTAATAAAAAAGGCAGCACAGAGACGGGAACTTCGCGGTTTTCGACGAAACCAAGCTTGTGCTATCATTTGAGACCAATCACAAAACAAGAACTCCTGTTAATATATCAGCATACCACACCTAAAGATTGAGAAAATCGAAATTTCAGTGTTAATTTTTTTCGTTACAAAAAAGGCTGCACAGAGACGGGAACTTGAACTAATCTAAATATGATCTATCATTTAAGTTTAAAAAAAATCCTAGAACTCCTGAAAATATCTCAGCATATCACACCTGAAGTTTGAGAAAATTGAAATTTTTAGAGTAAATTTTTTTCGTAATAAAAAAGGCAGCACCGAGTAGTGAACTCCGGGTTTTTGCACTAAGCTAAGCATGAGCTATCATTTAAGACCAAAAATAAGCCTAGAACTCTTGAAAATATATCAGCATATCACACCTGTAATTTGAGAAATTCTAAATTTCAGAGTAAATTTTTTCGTAATAAAAAAGGCAGCGCAGAGCCTGGAACTGCGTGGTTTTGTACGTAACCGAGCATTAGCTATCGTTTAATACCAAAAACAAGCCTAGAACTCCTGAAAATATATCAGCATATCACACCTGAAATTTGAGAAAATCTAAATTACAGAGTAATTTTTTTCGTAATAAAAAAAGGACTAAAAACAAGCCCCAAATTCCTGAAAATATATCAGCATATCACATCTTAAATTTGAGAAAATCGAAATTTCAGACTTATTTTTTTCATAGAACATAAGTACACTCAGAGCCAGGAACTACGCGGTTTTGTACGTAACCAGGCATGAGCTATCGTTTGAGACCAAAAGCAAGCCTAGAACTCCTGAAAATATATCAGCATATCACACCTGAAATATGAGAAAATCGATATTTCAAACTTATTTTTTCGCAGAACATAAGTAAACGTAGAGCGCGGAACTCCGCGGTTTTGGACGAAACCAAGCTTAAGCTATCATTTGAGACCAATAACAAGCCAATAACTCCTGAAAATATATCAGCATATCACACCTGAAATTTGCGAAAATTTAAATTTTCAGAATAAAAATTTTTTGGTAATAAAATAGGCAGCACAGAGACGGGAACTTCGCGGTTTTCGATGAAGCCAAGCATGTGCTATCATTTGAGACCAATAACAAGCCAAGAACTCCTGAAAATATATCATCATATCACACCTAAAATTTGAGAAATTCGAAATTTCAGAGTTAATTTTTTTCGTTACAAAAAAGGCAGCACAGAGGCGGGAACTCCGCGGTTTGGAACTAATGTAAGCATGAGCTATCATGTAAGACTAAAAACAAGCCATAAACTCCTGAAAATATATCAGCATATCACACCTGAAATTTAAAAAAATTGAAATTTTCAGAATAAAATTTTTTCGTAATAAAAAAGGCAGCACAGAGAAGGGAACTTCGCGGTTTTCGACGAAAAGAAGATTGTCCTATCATTTGAGACCAATAACAAGCTAAGAACTCCTGTAAATATATCAGCATATCACTCCTAAAGTTTGAGAAAATCGAAATTTCAGATTTAATTTTTTTCGTTACAAAAAAGGCAGCACAGAGGCGGGAACTCCGCGGTTTGGAACTAATCTAAGCATGAGCTATCATTTAAGACTAAAAACAAGCCATAAACTCCTGAAATTATATCAGCATATCACACCTGAAATTTAAAAAAATTGAAATTTTCAGAATAAAAATTTTTCGTAATAAAAAAGGCAGCACAGAGACGGGAACTCCGCGGTTTTGGACGAAACCAAGCTTGAGCTATCATTTGAGACCAATGACAAGCCAAGAACTCCTGAAAATATATCAGCATATCACACCTGAAATATGAGAAAATCGATATTTCAAACTTATTTTTTCGCAAAACATAAGTAAACGTAGAGCGCGGAACTCCGCGGTTTTGGACGAAACCAAGCTTAAGCTATCATTTGAGACCAATAACAAGCCAATAACTCCTGAAAATATATCAGCATATCACACCTGAAATTTGAGAAAACTTAAATTTTCAGAATAAAAATTTTTTGGTAATAAAAAAGGCAGCACAGAGACGGGAACTTCACGGTTTTCGATGAAGCCAAGCATGTGCTATCATTTGAGACCAATAACAAGCCAAGAACTCCTGAAAATATATCATCATATCACACCTAAAATTTGAGAAATTCGAAATTTCAGAGTTAATTTTTTTCGTTACAAAAAAGGCAGCACAGAGGCGGGAACTCCGCGGTTTGGAACTAATCTAAGCATGAGCTATCATTTAAGACTAGAAACAAGCCATAAACTCCTGAAAATATATCAGCATATCACACCTGAAATTTAAAAAAATTGAAATTTTCAGAATAAAATTTTTTCGTAATAAAAAAGGCAGCACAGAGAAGGGAACTTCGCGGTTTTTGACGAAACCAAGATTGTCCTATCATTTGAGACCAATAACAAGCTAAGAACTCCTGTAAATATATCAGCATATCACTCCTAAAATTTGAGAAAATCGAAATTTCAGATTTAATTTTTTTCGTTACAAAAAAGGCAGCACAGAGGCGGGAACTCCGCGGTTTGGAACTAATCTAAGCATGAGCTATCATTTAAGACTAAAAACAAGCCATAAACTCCTGAAAATATATCAGCATATCACACCTGAAATTTAAAAAAATTGAAATTTTTAGAATAAAAATTTTTCGTAATAAAAAAGGCAGCACAGAGACGGGAACTCCGCGGTTTTGGACGAAACCAAGCTTGAGCTATCATTTGAGACCAATGACAAGCCAAGAACTCCTGAAAATATATCAGCATATCACACCTGATATTTGAGAAAACTTAAATTTTCAGAATAAAAATTGTTTGGTAATAAAAAAGGTAGCACAGAGACGGGAACTTCGCGGTTTTCGACGAAACCAAGCTTGTGCTATCATTTGAGACCAATCACAAAACAAGAACTCCTGTTAATATATCAGCATACCACACCTAAAGATTGAGAAAATCGAAATTTCAGAGTTAATTTTTTTCGTTACAAAAAAGGCTGCACAGAGACGGGAACTTGAACTAATCTAAATATGATCTATCATTTAAGTTTAAAAAAAATCCTAGAACTCCTGAAAATATCTCAGCATATCACACCTGAAGTTTGAGAAAATTGAAATTTTTAGAGTAAATTTTTTTCGTAATAAAAAAGGCAGCACCGAGTAGTGAACTCCGGGTTTTTGCACTAAGCTAAGCATGAGCTATCATTAAAGACCAAAAATAAGCCTAGAACTCTTGAAAATATATCAGCATATCACACCTGTAATTTGAGAAATTCTAAATTTCAGAGTAAATTTTTTCGTAATAAAAAAGGCAGCGCAGAGCCTGGAACTGCGTGGTTTTGTACGTAACCGAGCATTAGCTATCGTTTAATACCAAAAACAAGCCTAGAACTCCTGAAAATATATCAGCATATCACACCTGAAATTTGAGAAAATCTAAATTACAGAGTAATTTTTTTCGTAATAAAAAAAGGCAGCGCAGAGCCAGAAACTGCAAGTTTTTGTACGTAACCGAGCATAAGCTATCGTTTGAGACTAAAAACAAGCCCCAAATTCCTGAAAATATATCAGCATATCACATCTTAAATTTGAGAAAATCGAAATTTCAGACTTATTTTTTTCATAGAACATAAGTACACTCAGAGCCAGGAACTACGCGGTTTTGTACGTAACCAGGCATGAGCTATCGTTTGAGACCAAAAGCAAGCCTAGAACTCCTGAAAATATATCAGCATATCACACCTGAAATATGAGAAAATCGATATTTCAAACTTATTTTTTCGCAGAACATAAGTAAACGTAGAGCGCGGAACTCCGCGGTTTTGGACGAAACCAAGCTTAAGCTATCATTTGAGACCAATAACAAGCCAATAACTCCTGAAAATATATCAGCATATCACACCTGAAATTTGAGAAAATTTAAATTTTCAGAATAAAAATTTTTTGGTAATAAAATAGGCAGCACAGAGACGGGAACTTCGCGGTTTTCGATGAAGCCAAGCATGTGCTATCATTTGAGACCAATAACAAGCCAAGAACTCCTGAAAATATATCATCATATCACACCTAAAGTTTGAGAAATTCGAAATTTCAGAGTTAATTTTTTTCGTTACAAAAAAGGCAGCACAGAGGCGGGAACTCCGCGGTTTGGAACTAATCTAAGCATGAGCTATCATGTAAGACTAAAAACAAGCCATAAACTCCTGAAAATATATCAGCATATCACACCTGAAATTTAAAAAAATTGAAATTTTCAGAATAAAATTTTTTCGTAATAAAAAAGGCAGCACAGAGAAGGGAACTTCGCGGTTTTCGACGAAAAGAAGATTGTCCTATCATTTGAGACCAATAACAAGCTAAGAACTCCTGTAAATATATCAGCATATCACTCCTAAAATTTGAGAAAATCGAAATTTCAGATTTAATTTTTTTCGTTACAAAAAAGGCAGCACAGAGGCGGGAACTCCGCGGTTTGGAACTAATCTAAGCATGAGCTATCATTTAAGACTAAAAACAAGCCATAAACTCCTGAAAATATATCAGCATATCACACCTGAAATTTAAAAAAATTGAAATTTTTAGAATAAAAATTTTTCGTAATAAAAAAGGCAGCACAGAGACGGGAACTCCGCGGTTTTGGACGAAACCAAGCTTGAGCTATCATTTGAGACCAATGACAAGCCAAGAACTCCTGAAAATATATCAGCATATCACACCTGAAATATGAGAAAATCGATATTTCAAACTTATTTTTTCGCAAAACATAAGTAAACGTAGAGCGCGGAACTCCGCGGTTTTGGACGAAACCAAGCTTAAGCTATCATTTGAGACCAATAACAAGCCAATAACTCCTGAAAATATATCAGCATATCACACCTGAAATTTGAGAAAACTTAAATTTTCAGAATAAAAATTTTTTGGTAATAAAAAAGGCAGCACAGAGACGGGAACTTCACGGTTTTCGATGAAGCCAAGCATGTGCTATCATTTGAGACCAATAACAAGCCAAGAACTCCTGAAAATATATCATCATATCACACCTAAAATTTGAGAAATTCGAAATTTCAGAGTTAATTTTTTTCGTTACAAAAAAGGCAGCACAGAGGCGGGAACTCCGCGGTTTGGAACTAATCTAAGCATGAGCTATCATTTAAGACTAGAAACAAGCCATAAACTCCTGAAAATATATCAGCATATCACACCTGAAATTTAAAAAAATTGAAATTTTCAGAATAAAATTTTTTCGTAATAAAAAAGGCAGCACAGAGAAGGGAACTTCGCGGTTTTCGACGAAAAGAAGATTGTCCTATCATTTGAGACCAATAACAAGCTAAGAACTCCTGTAAATATATCAGCATATCACTCCTAAAGTTTGAGAAAATCGAAATTTCAGATTTAATTTTTTTCGTTACAAAAAAGGCAGCACAGAGGCGGGAACTCCGCGGTTTGGAACTAATCTAAGCATGAGCTATCATTTAAGACTAAAAACAAGCCATAAACTCCTGAAATTATATCAGCATATCACACCTGAAATTTAAAAAAATTGAAATTTTCAGAATAAAAATTTTTCGTAATAAAAAAGGCAGCACAGAGACGGGAACTCCGCGGTTTTGGACGAAACCAAGCTTGAGCTATCATTTGAGACCAATGACAAGCCAAGAACTCCTGAAAATATATCAGCATATCACACCTGAAATATGAGAAAATCGATATTTCAAACTTATTTTTTCGCAAAACATAAGTAAACGTAGAGCGCGGAACTCCGCGGTTTTGGACGAAACCAAGCTTAAGCTATCATTTGAGACCAATAACAAGCCAATAACTCCTGAAAATATATCAGCATATCACACCTGAAATTTGAGAAAACTTAAATTTTCAGAATAAAAATTTTTTGGTAATAAAAAAGGCAGCACAGAGACGGGAACTTCACGGTTTTCGATGAAGCCAAGCATGTGCTATCATTTGAGACCAATAACAAGCCAAGAACTCCTGAAAATATATCATCATATCACACCTAAAATTTGAGAAATTCGAAATTTCAGAGTTAATTTTTTTCGTTACAAAAAAGGCAGCACAGAGGCGGGAACTCCGCGGTTTGGAACTAATCTAAGCATGAGCTATCATTTAAGACTAGAAACAAGCCATAAACTCCTGAAAATATATCAGCATATCACACCTGAAATTTAAAAAAATTGAAATTTTCAGAATAAAATTTTTTCGTAATAAAAAAGGCAGCACAGAGAAGGGAACTTCGCGGTTTTTGACGAAACCAAGATTGTCCTATCATTTGAGACCAATAACAAGCTAAGAACTCCTGTAAATATATCAGCATATCACTCCTAAAATTTGAGAAAATCGAAATTTCAGATTTAATTTTTTTCGTTACAAAAAAGGCAGCACAGAGGCGGGAACTCCGCGGTTTGGAACTAATCTAAGCATGAGCTATCATTTAAGACTAAAAACAAGCCATAAACTCCTGAAAATATATCAGCATATCACACCTGAAATTTAAAAAAATTGAAATTTTTAGAATAAAAATTTTTCGTAATAAAAAAGGCAGCACAGAGACGGGAACTCCGCGGTTTTGGACGAAACCAAGCTTGAGCTATCATTTGAGACCAATGACAAGCCAAGAACTCCTGAAAATATATCAGCATATCACACCTGATATTTGAGAAAACTTAAATTTTCAGAATAAAAATTGTTTGGTAATAAAAAAGGTAGCACAGAGACGGGAACTTCGCGGTTTTCGACGAAACCAAGCTTGTGCTATCATTTGAGACCAATCACAAAACAAGAACTCCTGTTAATATATCAGCATACCACACCTAAAGATTGAGAAAATCGAAATTTCAGAGTTAATTTTTTTCGTTACAAAAAAGGCTGCACAGAGACGGGAACTTGAACTAATCTAAATATGATCTATCATTTAAGTTTAAAAAAAATCCTAGAACTCCTGAAAATATCTCAGCATATCACACCTGAAGTTTGAGAAAATTGAAATTTTTAGAGTAAATTTTTTTCGTAATAAAAAAGGCAGCACCGAGTAGTGAACTCCGGGTTTTTGCACTAAGCTAAGCATGAGCTATCATTAAAGACCAAAAATAAGCCTAGAACTCTTGAAAATATATCAGCATATCACACCTGTAATTTGAGAAATTCTAAATTTCAGAGTAAATTTTTTCGTAATAAAAAAGGCAGCGCAGAGCCTGGAACTGCGTGGTTTTGTACGTAACCGAGCATTAGCTATCGTTTAATACCAAAAACAAGCCTAGAACTCCTGAAAATATATCAGCATATCACACCTGAAATTTGAGAAAATCTAAATTACAGAGTAATTTTTTTCGTAATAAAAAAAGGCAGCGCAGAGCCAGAAACTGCAAGTTTTTGTACGTAACCGAGCATAAGCTATCGTTTGAGACTAAAAACAAGCCCCAAATTCCTGAAAATATATCAGCATATCACATCTTAAATTTGAGAAAATCGAAATTTCAGACTTATTTTTTTCATAGAACATAAGTACACTCAGAGCCAGGAACTACGCGGTTTTGTACGTAACCAGGCATGAGCTATCGTTTGAGACCAAAAGCAAGCCTAGAACTCCTGAAAATATATCAGCATATCACACCTGAAATATGAGAAAATCGATATTTCAAACTTATTTTTTCGCAGAACATAAGTAAACGTAGAGCGCGGAACTCCGCGGTTTTGGACGAAACCAAGCTTAAGCTATCATTTGAGACCAATAACAAGCCAATAACTCCTGAAAATATATCAGCATATCACACCTGAAATTTGAGAAAATTTAAATTTTCAGAATAAAAATTTTTTGGTAATAAAATAGGCAGCACAGAGACGGGAACTTCGCGGTTTTCGATGAAGCCAAGCATGTGCTATCATTTGAGACCAATAACAAGCCAAGAACTCCTGAAAATATATCATCATATCACACCTAAAGTTTGAGAAATTCGAAATTTCAGAGTTAATTTTTTTCGTTACAAAAAAGGCAGCACAGAGGCGGGAACTCCGCGGTTTGGAACTAATCTAAGCATGAGCTATCATGTAAGACTAAAAACAAGCCATAAACTCCTGAAAATATATCAGCATATCACACCTGAAATTTAAAAAAATTGAAATTTTCAGAATAAAATTTTTTCGTAATAAAAAAGGCAGCACAGAGAAGGGAACTTCGCGGTTTTCGACGAAAAGAAGATTGTCCTATCATTTGAGACCAATAACAAGCTAAGAACTCCTGTAAATATATCAGCATATCACTCCTAAAATTTGAGAAAATCGAAATTTCAGATTTAATTTTTTTCGTTACAAAAAAGGCAGCACAGAGGCGGGAACTCCGCGGTTTGGAACTAATCTAAGCATGAGCTATCATTTAAGACTAAAAACAAGCCATAAACTCCTGAAAATATATCAGCATATCACACCTGAAATTTAAAAAAATTGAAATTTTTAGAATAAAAATTTTTCGTAATAAAAAAGGCAGCACAGAGACGGGAACTCCGCGGTTTTGGACGAAACCAAGCTTGAGCTATCATTTGAGACCAATGACAAGCCAAGAACTCCTGAAAATATATCAGCATATCACACCTGAAATATGAGAAAATCGATATTTCAAACTTATTTTTTCGCAAAACATAAGTAAACGTAGAGCGCGGAACTCCGCGGTTTTGGACGAAACCAAGCTTAAGCTATCATTTGAGACCAATAACAAGCCAATAACTCCTGAAAATATATCAGCATATCACACCTGAAATTTGAGAAAACTTAAATTTTCAGAATAAAAATTTTTTGGTAATAAAAAAGGCAGCACAGAGACGGGAACTTCACGGTTTTCGATGAAGCCAAGCATGTGCTATCATCTGAGACCAATAACAAGCCAAGAACTCCTGAAAATATATCATCATATCACACCTAAAATTTGAGAAATTCGAAATTTCAGAGTTAATTTTTTTCGTTACAAAAAAGGCAGCACAGAGGCGGGAACTCCGCGGTTTGGAACTAATCTAAGCATGAGCTATCATTTAAGACTAGAAACAAGCCATAAACTCCTGAAAATATATCAGCATATCACACCTGAAATTTAAAAAAATTGAAATTTTCAGAATAAAATTTTTTCGTAATAAAAAAGGCAGCACAGAGAAGGGAACTTCGCGGTTTTTGACGAAACCAAGATTGTCCTATCATTTGAGACCAATAACAAGCTAAGAACTCCTGTAAATATATCAGCATATCACTCCTAAAATTTGAGAAAATCGAAATTTCAGATTTAATTTTTTTCGTTACAAAAAAGGCAGCACAGAGGCGGGAACTCCGCGGTTTGGAACTAATCTAAGCATGAGCTATCATTTAAGACTAAAAACAAGCCATAAACTCCTGAAAATATATCAGCATATCACACCTGAAATTTAAAAAAATTGAAATTTTTAGAATAAAAATTTTTCGTAATAAAAAAGGCAGCACAGAGACGGGAACTCCGCGGTTTTGGACGAAACCAAGCTTGAGCTATCATTTGAGACCAATGACAAGCCAAGAACTCCTGAAAATATATCAGCATATCACACCTGATATTTGAGAAAACTTAAATTTTGAGAATAAAAATTGTTTGGTAATAAAAAAGGCAGCACAGAGACGGGAACTTCGCGGTTTTCGACGAAACCAAGCTTGTGCTATCATTTGAGACCAATCACAAAACAAGAACTCCTGTTAATATATCAGCATACCACACCTAAAGATTGAGAAAATCGAAATTTCAGTGTTAATTTTTTTCGTTACAAAAAAGGCTGCACAGAGACGGGAACTTGAACTAATCTAAATATGATCTATCATTTAAGTTTAAAAAAAATCCTAGAACTCCTGAAAATATCTCAGCATATCACACCTGAAGTTTGAGAAAATTGAAATTTTTAGAGTAAATTTTTTTCGTAATAAAAAAGGCAGCACCGAGTAGTGAACTCCGGGTTTTTGCACTAAGCTAAGCATGAGCTATCATTTAAGACCAAAAATAAGCCTAGAACTCTTGAAAATATATCAGCATATCACACCTGTAATTTGAGAAATTCTAAATTTCAGAGTAAATTTTTTCGTAATAAAAAAGGCAGCGCAGAGCCTGGAACTGCGTGGTTTTGTACGTAACCGAGCATTAGCTATCGTTTAATACCAAAAACAAGCCTAGAACTCCTGAAAATATATCAGCATATCACACCTGAAATTTGAGAAAATCTAAATTACAGAGTAATTTTTTTCGTAATAAAAAAAGGACTAAAAACAAGCCCCAAATTCCTGAAAATATATCAGCATATCACATCTTAAATTTGAGAAAATCGAAATTTCAGACTTATTTTTTTCATAGAACATAAGTACACTCAGAGCCAGGAACTACGCGGTTTTGTACGTAACCAGGCATGAGCTATCGTTTGAGACCAAAAGCAAGCCTAGAACTCCTGAAAATATATCAGCATATCACACCTGAAATATGAGAAAATCGATATTTCAAACTTATTTTTTCGCAGAACATAAGTAAACGTAGAGCGCGGAACTCCGCGGTTTTGGACGAAACCAAGCTTAAGCTATCATTTGAGACCAATAACAAGCCAATAACTCCTGAAAATATATCAGCATATCACACCTGAAATTTGAGAAAATTTAAATTTTCAGAATAAAAATTTTTTGGTAATAAAATAGGCAGCACAGAGACGGGAACTTCGCGGTTTTCGATGAAGCCAAGCATGTGCTATCATTTGAGACCAATAACAAGCCAAGAACTCCTGAAAATATATCATCATATCACACCTAAAATTTGAGAAATTCGAAATTTCAGAGTTAATTTTTTTCGTTACAAAAAAGGCAGCACAGAGGCGGGAACTCCGCGGTTTGGAACTAATGTAAGCATGAGCTATCATGTAAGACTAAAAACAAGCCATAAACTCCTGAAAATATATCAGCATATCACACCTGAAATTTAAAAAAATTGAAATTTTCAGAATAAAATTTTTTCGTAATAAAAAAGGCAGCACAGAGAAGGGAACTTCGCGGTTTTCGACGAAAAGAAGATTGTCCTATCATTTGAGACCAATAACAAGCTAAGAACTCCTGTAAATATATCAGCATATCACTCCTAAAGTTTGAGAAAATCGAAATTTCAGATTTAATTTTTTTCGTTACAAAAAAGGCAGCACAGAGGCGGGAACTCCGCGGTTTGGAACTAATCTAAGCATGAGCTATCATTTAAGACTAAAAACAAGCCATAAACTCCTGAAATTATATCAGCATATCACACCTGAAATTTAAAAAAATTGAAATTTTCAGAATAAAAATTTTTCGTAATAAAAAAGGCAGCACAGAGACGGGAACTCCGCGGTTTTGGACGAAACCAAGCTTGAGCTATCATTTGAGACCAATGACAAGCCAAGAACTCCTGAAAATATATCAGCATATCACACCTGAAATATGAGAAAATCGATATTTCAAACTTATTTTTTCGCAAAACATAAGTAAACGTAGAGCGCGGAACTCCGCGGTTTTGGACGAAACCAAGCTTAAGCTATCATTTGAGACCAATAACAAGCCAATAACTCCTGAAAATATATCAGCATATCACACCTGAAATTTGAGAAAACTTAAATTTTCAGAATAAAAATTTTTTGGTAATAAAAAAGGCAGCACAGAGACGGGAACTTCACGGTTTTCGATGAAGCCAAGCATGTGCTATCATTTGAGACCAATAACAAGCCAAGAACTCCTGAAAATATATCATCATATCACACCTAAAATTTGAGAAATTCGAAATTTCAGAGTTAATTTTTTTCGTTACAAAAAAGGCAGCACAGAGGCGGGAACTCCGCGGTTTGGAACTAATCTAAGCATGAGCTATCATTTAAGACTAGAAACAAGCCATAAACTCCTGAAAATATATCAGCATATCACACCTGAAATTTAAAAAAATTGAAATTTTCAGAATAAAATTTTTTCGTAATAAAAAAGGCAGCACAGAGAAGGGAACTTCGCGGTTTTTGACGAAACCAAGATTGTCCTATCATTTGAGACCAATAACAAGCTAAGAACTCCTGTAAATATATCAGCATATCACTCCTAAAATTTGAGAAAATCGAAATTTCAGATTTAATTTTTTTCGTTACAAAAAAGGCAGCACAGAGGCGGGAACTCCGCGGTTTGGAACTAATCTAAGCATGAGCTATCATTTAAGACTAAAAACAAGCCATAAACTCCTGAAAATATATCAGCATATCACACCTGAAATTTAAAAAAATTGAAATTTTTAGAATAAAAATTTTTCGTAATAAAAAAGGCAGCACAGAGACGGGAACTCCGCGGTTTTGGACGAAACCAAGCTTGAGCTATCATTTGAGACCAATGACAAGCCAAGAACTCCTGAAAATATATCAGCATATCACACCTGATATTTGAGAAAACTTAAATTTTCAGAATAAAAATTGTTTGGTAATAAAAAAGGTAGCACAGAGACGGGAACTTCGCGGTTTTCGACGAAACCAAGCTTGTGCTATCATTTGAGACCAATCACAAAACAAGAACTCCTGTTAATATATCAGCATACCACACCTAAAGATTGAGAAAATCGAAATTTCAGAGTTAATTTTTTTCGTTACAAAAAAGGCTGCACAGAGACGGGAACTTGAACTAATCTAAATATGATCTATCATTTAAGTTTAAAAAAAATCCTAGAACTCCTGAAAATATCTCAGCATATCACACCTGAAGTTTGAGAAAATTGAAATTTTTAGAGTAAATTTTTTTCGTAATAAAAAAGGCAGCACCGAGTAGTGAACTCCGGGTTTTTGCACTAAGCTAAGCATGAGCTATCATTAAAGACCAAAAATAAGCCTAGAACTCTTGAAAATATATCAGCATATCACACCTGTAATTTGAGAAATTCTAAATTTCAGAGTAAATTTTTTCGTAATAAAAAAGGCAGCGCAGAGCCTGGAACTGCGTGGTTTTGTACGTAACCGAGCATTAGCTATCGTTTAATACCAAAAACAAGCCTAGAACTCCTGAAAATATATCAGCATATCACACCTGAAATTTGAGAAAATCTAAATTACAGAGTAATTTTTTTCGTAATAAAAAAAGGCAGCGCAGAGCCAGAAACTGCAAGTTTTTGTACGTAACCGAGCATAAGCTATCGTTTGAGACTAAAAACAAGCCCCAAATTCCTGAAAATATATCAGCATATCACATCTTAAATTTGAGAAAATCGAAATTTCAGACTTATTTTTTTCATAGAACATAAGTACACTCAGAGCCAGGAACTACGCGGTTTTGTACGTAACCAGGCATGAGCTATCGTTTGAGATCAAAAGCAAGCCTAGAACTCCTGAAAATATATCAGCATATCACACCTGAAATATGAGAAAATCGATATTTCAAACTTATTTTTTCGCAGAACATAAGTAAACGTAGAGCGCGGAACTCCGCGGTTTTGGACGAAACCAAGCTTAAGCTATCATTTGAGACCAATAACAAGCCAATAACTCCTGAAAATATATCAGCATATCACACCTGAAATTTGAGAAAACTTAAATTTTCAGAATAAAAATTTTTTGGTAATAAAAAAGGCAGCACAGAGACGGGAACTTCACGGTTTTCGATGATGCCAAGCATGTGCTATCATTTGAGACCAATAACAAGCCAAGAACTCCTGAAAATATATCATCATATCACACCTAAAATTTGAGAAATTCGAAATTTCAGAGTTAATTTTTTTCGTTACAAAAAAGGCAGCACAGAGGCGGGAACTCCGCGGTTTGGAACTAATCTAAGCATGAGCTATCATTTAAGACTAGAAACAAGCCATAAACTCCTGAAAATATATCAGCATATCACACCTGAAATTTAAAAAAATTGAAATTTTCAGAATAAAATTTTTTCGTAATAAAAAAGGCAGCACAGAGAAGGGAACTTCGCGGTTTTCGACGAAACCAAGATTGTCCTATCATTTGAGACCAATAACAAGCTAAGAACTCCTGTAAATATATCAGCATATCACTCCTAAAGTTTGAGAAAATCGAAATTTCAGATTTAATTTTTTTCGTTACAAAAAAGGCAGCACAGAGGCGGGAACTCCGCGGTTTGGAACTAATCTAAGCATGAGCTATCATTTAAGACTAAAAACAAGCCATAAACTCCTGAAAATATATCAGCATATCACACCTGAAATTTAAAAAAATTGAAATTTTCAGAATAAAAATTTTTCGTAATAAAAAAGGCAGCACAGAGACGGGAACTCCGCGGTTTTGGACGAAACCAAGTTTGAGCTATCATTTGAGACCAATGACAAGCCAAGAACTCCTGAAAATATATCAGCATATCACACCTGATATTTGAGAAAACTTAAATTTTCAGAATAAAAATTGTTTGGTAATAAAAAAGGTAGCACAGAGACGGGAACTTCGCGGTTTTCGACGAAACCAAGCTTGTGCTATCATTTGAGACCAATCACAAAACAAGAACTCCTGTTAATATATCAGCATACCACACCTAAAGATTGAGAAAATCGAAATTTCAGAGTTAATTTTTTTCGTTACAAAAAAGGCTGCACAGAGACGGGAACTTGAACTAATCTAAATATGATCTATCATTTAAGTTTAAAAAAAATCCTAGAACTCCTGAAAATATCTCAGCATATCACACCTGAAGTTTGAGAAAATTGAAATTTTTAGAGTAAATTTTTTTCGTAATAAAAAAGGCAGCACCGAGTAGTGAACTCCGGGTTTTTGCACTAAGCTAAGCATGAGCTATCATTTAAGACCAAAAATAAGCCTAGAACTCTTGAAAATATATCAGCATATCACACCTGTAGTTTGAGAAATTCTAAATTTCAGAGTAAATTTTTTCGTAATAAAAAAGGCAGCGCAGAGCCTGGAACTGCGTGGTTCTGTACGTAGCCGAACATTAGCTATCGTTTAAGACCAAAAACAAGCCTAGAACTCCTGAAAATATATCAGCTTATCACACCTGAAATTTGAGAAAATCTAAATTACAGAGTAATTTTTTTCGTAATAAAAAAAGGCAGCGCAGAGCCAGAAACTGCAAGTTTTTGTACGTAACCGAGCATAAGCTATCGTTTCAGACTAAAAACAAGCCCCAAATTCCTGAAAATATTTCAGCATATCACATCTTAAATTTGAGAAAATCGAAATTTCAGACTTATTTTTTTCATAGAACATAAGTACACTCAGAGCCAGGAACTACGCGGTTTTGTACGTAACCAAGCATGAGCTATCGTTTGAGACCAAAAGCAAGCCTAGAACTCCTGAACATATATCAGCATATCACACCTGAAATATGAGAAAATCGATATTTCAAACTTATTTTTTCGCAGAACATAAGTAAACGTAGAGCGCGGAACTCCGCGGTTTTGGACGAAACCAAGCTTAAGCTATCATTTGAGACCAATAACAAGCCAATAACTCCTGAAAATATATCAGCATATCACACCTGAAATTTGAGAAAACTTAAATTTTCAGAATAAAAATTTTTTGGTAATAAAAAAGGCAGCACAGAGACGGGAACTTCGCGGTTTTCGATGAAGCCAAGCATGTGCTATCATTTGAGACCAATAACAAGCCAAGAACTCCTGAAAATATATCATCATATCACACCTAAAGTTTGAGAAATTCGAAATTTCAGAGTTAATTTTTTTCGTTACAAAAAAGGCAGCACAGAGGCGGGAACTCCGCGGTTTGGAACTAATCTAAGCATGAGCTATCATTTAAGACTAAAAACAAGCCATAAACTCCTGAAAATATATCAGCATATCACACCTGAAATTTAAAAAAATTGAAATTTTCAGAATAAAATTTTTTCGTAATAAAAAAGGCAGCACAGAGAAGAGAACTTCGCGGTTTTCGACGAAACCAAGATTGTCCTATCATTTGAGACCAATAACAAGCTCAGAACTCCTGTAAATATATCAGCATATCACTCCTAAAATTTGAGAAAATCGAAATTTAAGATTTAATTTTTTTCGTTACAAAAAAGGCAGCACAGAGGCGGGAACTCCGCGGTTTGGAACTAACCCAAGCATGAGCTATCATTTAAGTTTAAAAACAAGCCATAAACTCCTGAAAATATATCAGCATATCACACCTGAAATTTAAAAAAATTGAAATTTTCAGAATAAAAATTTTTCGTAATAAAAAAGGCAGCACAGAGACGGGAACTCCGCGGTTTTGGACGAAACCAAGCTTGAGCTATCATTTGAGACCAATGACAAGCCAAGAACTCCTGAAAATATATCAGCATATCACACCTGATATTTGAGAAAACTTAAATTTTCAGAATAAAAATTGTTTGGTAATAAAAAAGGTAGCACAGAGACGGGAACTTCGCGGTTTTCGACGAAACCAAGCTTGTGCTATCATTTGAGACCAATCACAAAACAAGAACTCCTGTTAATATATCAGCATACCACACCTAAAGATTGAGAAAATCGAAATTTCAGAGTTAATTTTTTTCGTTACAAAAAAGGCTGCACAGAGACGGGAACTTGAACTAATCTAAATATGATCTATCATTTAAGTTTAAAAAAAATCCTAGAACTCCTGAAAATATCTCAGCATATCACACCTGAAGTTTGAGAAAATTTAAATTTTTAGAGTAAATTTTTTTCGTAATAAAAAAGGCAGCACCGAGTAGTGAACTCCGGGTTTTTGCACTAAGCTAAGCATGAGCTATCATTTAAGACCAAAAATAAGCCTAGAACTCTTGAAAATATATCAGCATATCACACCTGTAGTTTGAGAAATTCTAAATTTCAGAGTAAATTTTTTCGTAATAAAAAAGGCAGCACCGAGATGTGAACTCCGAGTTTTCGCACTAAGCTAAGCATGAGCTATCATTTAAGACCAAAAATAAGCCTAGAACTCTTGAAAATATATCAGCATATCACACCTGTAGTTTGAGAAATTCTAAATTTCAGAGTAAATTTTTTCGTAATAAAAAAGGCAGCGCAGAGCCTGGAACTGCGTGGTTCTGTACGTAGCCGAGCATTAGCTATCGTTTAAGACCAAAAACAAGCCTAGAACTCCTGAAAATATATCAGCTAATCACACCTGAAATTTGAGAAAATCTAAATTACAGAGTAATTTTTTTCGTAATAAAAAAAGGCAGCGCAGAGCCAGAAACTGCAAGTTTTTGTACGTAACCGAGCATAAGCTATCGTTTCAGACTAAAAACAAGCCCCAAATTCCTGAAAATATTTCAGCATATCACATCTTAAATTTGAGAAAATCGAAATTTCAGACTTATTTTTTTCATAGAACATAAGTACACTCAGAGCCAGGAACTACGCGGTTTTGTACGTAACCAAGCATGAGCTATCGTTTGAGACCAAAAGCAAGCCTAGAACTCCTGAACATATATCAGCATATCACACCTGAAATATGAGAAAATCGACATTTCAAACTTATTTTTTCGCAGAACATAAGTAAACGTAGAGCGCGGAACTCCGCGGTTTTGGACGAAACCAAGCTTAAGCTATCATTTGAGACCAATAACAAGCCAATAACTCCTGAAAATATATCAGCATATCACACCTGAAATTTGAGAAAACTTAAATTTTCAGAATAAAAATTTTTTGGTAATAAAAAAGGCAGCACAGAGACGGGAACTTCGCGGTTTTCGATGAAGCCAAGCATGTGCTATCATTTGAGACCAATAACAAGCCAAGAACTCCTGAAAATATATCATCATATCACACCTAAAGTTTGAGAAATTCGAAATTTCAGAGTTAATTTTTTTCGTTACAAAAAAGGCAGCACAGAGGCGGGAACTCCGCGGTTTGGAACTAATCTAAGCATGAGCTATCATTTAAGACTAAAAACAAGCCATAAACTCCTGAAAATATATCAGCATATCACACCTGAAATTTAAAAAAATTGAAATTTTCAGAATAAAATTTTTTCGTAATAAAAAAGGCAGCACAGAGAAGAGAACTTCGCGGTTTTCGACGAAACCAAGATTGTCCTATCATTTGAGACCAATAACAAGCTCAGAACTCCTGTAAATATATCAGCATATCACTCCTAAAATTTGAGAAAATCGAAATTTAAGATTTAATTTTTTTCGTTACAAAAAAGGCAGCACAGAGGCGGGAACTCCGCGGTTTGGAACTAACCTAAGCATGAGCTATCATTTAAGTTTAAAAACAAGCCATAAACTCCTGAAAATATATCAGCATATCACACCTGAAATTTAAAAAAATTGAAATTTTCAGAATAAAAATTTTTCGTAATAAAAAAGGCAGCACAGAGACGGGAACTCCGCGGTTTTGGACGAAACCAAGCTTGAGCTATCATTTGAGACCAATGACAAGCCAAGAACTCCTGAAAATATATCAGCATATCACACCTGATGTTTGAGAAAACTTAAATTTTCAGAATAAAAATTGTTTGGTAATAAAAAAGGTAGCACAGAGACGGGAACTTCGCGGTTTTCGACGAAACCAAGCTTGTGCTATCATTTGAGACCAATCACAAAACAAGAACTCCTGTTAATATATCAGCATACCACACCTAAAGATTGAGAAAATCGAAATTTCAGAGTTAATTTTTTTCGTTACAAAAAAGGCTGCACAGAGACGGGAACTTGAACTAATCTAAATATGATCTATCATTTAAGTTTAAAAAAAATCCTAGAACTCCTGAAAATATCTCAGCATATCACACCTGAAGTTTGAGAAAATTGAAATTTTTAGAGTAAATTTTTTTCGTAATAAAAAAGGCAGCACCGAGATGTGAACTCCGGGATTTTGCACTAAGCTACGCATGAGCTATCATTTAAGACCAAAAATAAGCCTAGAACTCTTGAAAATATATCAGCATATCACACCTGTAGTTTGAGAAATTCTAAATTTCAGAGTAAATTTTTTCGTAATAAAAAAGGCAGCACCGAGATGTGAACTCCGAGTTTTCGCACAAAGCTAAGCATGAGCTATCATTTAAGACCAAAAATAAGCCTAGAACTCTTGAAAATATATCAGCATATCACACCTGTAGTTTGAGAAATTCTAAATTTCAGAGTAAATTTTTTCGTAATAAAAAAGGCAGCGCAGAGCATGGAACTGCGTGGTTCTGTACGTAGCCGAGCATTAGCTATCGTTTAAGACCAAAAACAAGCCTAGAACTCCTGAAAATATATCAGCATATCACACCTGAAATTTGAGAAAATCTAAATTACAGAGTAATTTTTTTCGTAATAAAAAAAGGCAGCGCAGAGCCAGACACTGCAAGTTTTTGTACGTAACCGAGCATAAGCTATCGTTTGAGACTAAAAACAAGCCCCAAATTCCTGAAAATATATCAGCATATCACATCTTAAATTTGAGAAAATCGAAATTTCAGACTTATTTTTTCATAGAACATAAGTACACTCAGAGCCAGGAACTACGCGGTTTTGTACGTAACCAAGCATGAGCTATCGTTTGAGACCAAAAGCAAGCCTAGAACTCCTGAAAATATATCAGCATATCACACCTGAAATATGAGAAAATCGATATTTCAAACTTATTTTTTCGCAGAACATAAGTAAACGTAGAGCGCGGAACTCCGCGGTTTTGGACGAAACCAAGCTTAAGCTATCATTTGAGACCAATAACAAGCCAATAACTCCTGAAAATATATCAGCATATCACACCTGAAATTTGAGAAAACTTAAATTTTCAGAATAAAAATTTTTTGGTAATAAAAAAGGCAGCACAGAGACGGGAACTTCGCGGTTTTCGATGAAGCCAAGCATGTGCTATCATTTGAGACCAATAACAAGCCAAGAACTCCTGAAAATATATCATCATATCACACCTAAAATTTGAGAAATTCGAAATTTCAGAGTTAATTTTTTTCGTTACAAAAAAGGCAGCACAGAGGCGGGAACTCCGCGGTTTGGAACTAATCTAAGCATGAGCTATCATGTAAGACTAAAAACAAGCCATAAACTCCTGAAAATATATCAGCATATCACACCTGAAATTTAAAAAAATTGAAATTTTCAGAATAAAATTTTTTCGTAATAAAAAAGGCAGCACAGAGAAGGGGACTTCGCGGTTTTCGACGAAAAGAAGATTGTCCTATCATTTGAGACCAATAACAAGCTAAGAACTCCTGTAAATATATCAGCATATCACTCCTCAAGTTTGAGAAAATCGAAATTTCAGATTTAATTTTTTTCGTTACAAAAAAGGCAGCACAGAGGCAAGAACTCCGCGGTTTGGAACTAATCTAAGCATGAGCTATAATTTAAGACTAAAAACAAGCCATAAACTCCTGAAAATATATCAGCATATCACACCTGAAATTTAAAAAAATTGAAATTTTCAGAATAAAATTTTTTTGTAATAAAAAAGGCAGCATAGAGACGGGAACTCCGCGGTTTTGGACGAAACCAAGCTTGAGCTATCATTTGAGACCAATGACAAGCCAAGAACTCCTGAAAATATATCAGCATATCACACCTGAAATATGAGAAAATCGATATTTCAAACTTATTTTTTCGCAGAACATAAGTAAACGTAGAGCGCGGAACTCCGCGGTTTTGGACGAAACCAAGCTTAAGCTATCATTTGAGACCAATAACAAGCCAATAACTCCTGAAAATATATCAGCATATCACACCTGAAATTTGAGAAAACTTAAATTTTCAGAATAAAAATTTTTTGGTAATAAAAAAGGCAGCACAGAGACGGGAACTTCACGGTTTTCGATGAAGCCAAGCATGTGCTATCATTTGAGACCAATAACAAGCCAAGAACTCCTGAAAATATATCATCATATCACACCTAAAATTTGAGAAATTCGAAATTTCAGAGTTAATTTTTTTCGTTACAAAAAAGGCAGCACAGAGGCGGGAACTCCGCGGTTTGGAACTAATCTAAGCATGAGCTATCATTTAAGACTAGAAACAAGCCATAAACTCCTGAAAATATATCAGCATATCACACCTGAAATTTAAAAAAATTGAAATTTTCAGAATAAAATTTTTTCGTAATAAAAAAGGCAGCACAGAGAAGGGAACTTCGCGGTTTTCGACGAAACCAAGATTGTCCTATCATTTGAGACCAATAACAAGCTAAGAACTCCTGTAAATATATCAGCATATCACTCCTAAAGTTTGAGAAAATCGAAATTTCAGATTTAATTTTTTTCGTTACAAAAAAGGCAGCACAGAGGCGGGAACTCCGCGGTTTGGAACTAATCTAAGCATGAGCTATCATTTAAGACCAAAAATAAGCCTAGAACTCTTGAAAATATATCAGCATATCACACCTGTAGTTTGAGAAATTCTAAATTTCAGAGTAAATTTTTTCGTAATAAAAAAGGCAGCGCAGAGCCTGGAACTGCGTGGTTCTGTACGTAGCCGAGCATTAGCTATCGTTAAAGACCAAAAACAAGCCTAGAACTCCTGAAAATATATCAGCTTATCACACCTGAAATTTGAGAAAATCTAAATTACAGAGTAATTTTTTTCGTAATAAAAAAAGGCAGCGCAGAGCCAGAAACTGCAAGTTTTTGTACGTAACCGAGCATAAGCTATCGTTTCAGACTAAAAACAAGCCCCAAATTCCTGAAAATATTTCAGCATATCACATCTTAAATTTGAGAAAATCGAAATTTCAGACTTATTTTTTTCATAGAACATAAGTACACTCAGAGCCAGGAACTACGCGGTTTTGTACGTAACCAAGCATGAGCTATCGTTTGAGACCAAAAGCAAGCCTAGAACTCCTGAACATATATCAGCATATCACACCTGAAATATGAGAAAATCGATATTTCAAACTTATTTTTTCGCAGAACATAAGTAAACGTAGAGCGCGGAACTCCGCGGTTTTGGACGAAACCAAGCTTAAGCTATCATTTGAGACCAATAACAAGCCAATAACTCCTGAAAATATATCAGCATATCACACCTGAAATTTGAGAAAACTTAAATTTTCAGAATAAACATTTTTTGGTAATAAAAAAGGCAGCACAGAGACGGGAACTTCGCGGTTTTCGATGAAGCCAAGCATGTGCTATCATTTGAGACCAATAACAAGCCAAGAACTCCTGAAAATATATCATCATATCACACCTGAAGTTTGAGAAAATTGAAATTTTTAGAGTAAATTTTTTTCGTAATAAAAAAGGCAGCACCGAGTAGTGAACTCCGGGTTTTTGCACTAAGCTAAGCATGAGCTATCATTTAAGACCAAAAATAAGCCTAGAACTCTTGAAAATATATCAGCATATCACACCTGTAGTTTGAGAAATTCTAAATTTCAGAGTAAATTTTTTCGTAATAAAAAAGGCAGCGCAGAGCCTGGAACTGCGTGGTTCTGTACGTAGCCGAACATTAGCTATCGTTTAAGACCAAAAACAAGCCTAGAACTCCTGAAAATATATCAGCTTATCACACCTGAAATTTGAGAAAATCTAAATTACAGAGTAATTTTTTTCGTAATAAAAAAAGGCAGCGCAGAGCCAGAAACTGCAAGTTTTTGTACGTAACCGAGCATAAGCTATCGTTTCAGACTAAAAACAAGCCCCAAATTCCTGAAAATATTTCAGCATATCACATCTTAAATTTGAGAAAATCGAAATTTCAGACTTATTTTTTTCATAGAACATAAGTACACTCAGAGCCAGGAACTACGCGGTTTTGTACGTAACCAAGCATGAGCTATCGTTTGAGACCAAAAGCAAGCCTAGAACTCCTGAACATATATCAGCATATCACACCTGAAATATGAGAAAATCGATATTTCAAACTTATTTTTTCGCAGAACATAAGTAAACGTAGAGCGCGGAACTCCGCGGTTTTGGACGAAACCAAGCTTAAGCTATCATTTGAGACCAATAACAAGCCAATAACTCCTGAAAATATATCAGCATATCACACCTGAAATTTGAGAAAACTTAAATTTTCAGAATAAAAATTTTTTGGTAATAAAAAAGGCAGCACAGAGACGGGAACTTCGCGGTTTTCGATGAAGCCAAGCATGTGCTATCATTTGAGACCAATAACAAGCCAAGAACTCCTGAAAATATATCATCATATCACACCTAAAGTTTGAGAAATTCGAAATTTCAGAGTTAATTTTTTTCGTTACAAAAAAGGCAGCACAGAGGCGGGAACTCCGCGGTTTGGAACTAATCTAAGCATGAGCTATCATTTAAGACTAAAAACAAGCCATAAACTCCTGAAAATATATCAGCATATCACACCTGAAATTTAAAAAAATTGAAATTTTCAGAATAAAATTTTTTCGTAATAAAAAAGGCAGCACAGAGAAGAGAACTTCGCGGTTTTCGACGAAACCAAGATTGTCCTATCATTTGAGACCAATAACAAGCTCAGAACTCCTGTAAATATATCAGCATATCACTCCTAAAATTTGAGAAAATCGAAATTTAAGATTTAATTTTTTTCGTTACAAAAAAGGCAGCACAGAGGCGGGAACTCCGCGGTTTGGAACTAACCCAAGCATGAGCTATCATTTAAGTTTAAAAACAAGCCATAAACTCCTGAAAATATATCAGCATATCACACCTGAAATTTAAAAAAATTGAAATTTTCAGAATAAAAATTTTTCGTAATAAAAAAGGCAGCACAGAGACGGGAACTCCGCGGTTTTGGACGAAACCAAGCTTGAGCTATCATTTGAGACCAATGACAAGCCAAGAACTCCTGAAAATATATCAGCATATCACACCTGATATTTGAGAAAACTTAAATTTTCAGAATAAAAATTGTTTGGTAATAAAAAAGGTAGCACAGAGACGGGAACTTCGCGGTTTTCGACGAAACCAAGCTTGTGCTATCATTTGAGACCAATCACAAAACAAGAACTCCTGTTAATATATCAGCATACCACACCTAAAGATTGAGAAAATCGAAATTTCAGAGTTAATTTTTTTCGTTACAAAAAAGGCTGCACAGAGACGGGAACTTGAACTAATCTAAATATGATCTATCATTTAAGTTTAAAAAAAATCCTAGAACTCCTGAAAATATCTCAGCATATCACACCTGAAGTTTGAGAAAATTTAAATTTTTAGAGTAAATTTTTTTCGTAATAAAAAAGGCAGCACCGAGTAGTGAACTCCGGGTTTTTGCACTAAGCTAAGCATGAGCTATCATTTAAGACCAAAAATAAGCCTAGAACTCTTGAAAATATATCAGCATATCACACCTGTAGTTTGAGAAATTCTAAATTTCAGAGTAAATTTTTTCGTAATAAAAAAGGCAGCACCGAGATGTGAACTCCGAGTTTTCGCACTAAGCTAAGCATGAGCTATCATTTAAGACCAAAAATAAGCCTAGAACTCTTGAAAATATATCAGCATATCACACCTGTAGTTTGAGAAATTCTAAATTTCAGAGTAAATTTTTTCGTAATAAAAAAGGCAGCGCAGAGCCTGGAACTGCGTGGTTCTGTACGTAGCCGAGCATTAGCTATCGTTTAAGACCAAAAACAAGCCTAGAACTCCTGAAAATATATCAGCTAATCACACCTGAAATTTGAGAAAATCTAAATTACAGAGTAATTTTTTTCGTAATAAAAAAAGGCAGCGCAGAGCCAGAAACTGCAAGTTTTTGTACGTAACCGAGCATAAGCTATCGTTTCAGACTAAAAACAAGCCCCAAATTCCTGAAAATATTTCAGCATATCACATCTTAAATTTGAGAAAATCGAAATTTCAGACTTATTTTTTTCATAGAACATAAGTACACTCAGAGCCAGGAACTACGCGGTTTTGTACGTAACCAAGCATGAGCTATCGTTTGAGACCAAAAGCAAGCCTAGAACTCCTGAACATATATCAGCATATCACACCTGAAATATGAGAAAATCGACATTTCAAACTTATTTTTTCGCAGAACATAAGTAAACGTAGAGCGCGGAACTCCGCGGTTTTGGACGAAACCAAGCTTAAGCTATCATTTGAGACCAATAACAAGCCAATAACTCCTGAAAATATATCAGCATATCACACCTGAAATTTGAGAAAACTTAAATTTTCAGAATAAAAATTTTTTGGTAATAAAAAAGGCAGCACAGAGACGGGAACTTCGCGGTTTTCGATGAAGCCAAGCATGTGCTATCATTTGAGACCAATAACAAGCCAAGAACTCCTGAAAATATATCATCATATCACACCTAAAGTTTGAGAAATTCGAAATTTCAGAGTTAATTTTTTTCGTTACAAAAAAGGCAGCACAGAGGCGGGAACTCCGCGGTTTGGAACTAATCTAAGCATGAGCTATCATTTAAGACTAAAAACAAGCCATAAACTCCTGAAAATATATCAGCATATCACACCTGAAATTTAAAAAAATTGAAATTTTCAGAATAAAATTTTTTCGTAATAAAAAAGGCAGCACAGAGAAGAGAACTTCGCGGTTTTCGACGAAACCAAGATTGTCCTATCATTTGAGACCAATAACAAGCTCAGAACTCCTGTAAATATATCAGCATATCACTCCTAAAATTTGAGAAAATCGAAATTTAAGATTTAATTTTTTTCGTTACAAAAAAGGCAGCACAGAGGCGGGAACTCCGCGGTTTGGAACTAACCTAAGCATGAGCTATCATTTAAGTTTAAAAACAAGCCATAAACTCCTGAAAATATATCAGCATATCACACCTGAAATTTAAAAAAATTGAAATTTTCAGAATAAAAATTTTTCGTAATAAAAAAGGCAGCACAGAGACGGGAACTCCGCGGTTTTGGACGAAACCAAGCTTGAGCTATCATTTGAGACCAATGACAAGCCAAGAACTCCTGAAAATATATCAGCATATCACACCTGATGTTTGAGAAAACTTAAATTTTCAGAATAAAAATTGTTTGGTAATAAAAAAGGTAGCACAGAGACGGGAACTTCGCGGTTTTCGACGAAACCAAGCTTGTGCTATCATTTGAGACCAATCACAAAACAAGAACTCCTGTTAATATATCAGCATACCACACCTAAAGATTGAGAAAATCGAAATTTCAGAGTTAATTTTTTTCGTTACAAAAAAGGCTGCACAGAGACGGGAACTTGAACTAATCTAAATATGATCTATCATTTAAGTTTAAAAAAAATCCTAGAACTCCTGAAAATATCTCAGCATATCACACCTGAAGTTTGAGAAAATTGAAATTTTTAGAGTAAATTTTTTTCGTAATAAAAAAGGCAGCACCGAGATGTGAACTCCGGGATTTTGCACTAAGCTACGCATGAGCTATCATTTAAGACCAAAAATAAGCCTAGAACTCTTGAAAATATATCAGCATATCACACCTGTAGTTTGAGAAATTCTAAATTTCAGAGTAAATTTTTTCGTAATAAAAAAGGCAGCACCGAGATGTGAACTCCGAGTTTTCGCACAAAGCTAAGCATGAGCTATCATTTAAGACCAAAAATAAGCCTAGAACTCTTGAAAATATATCAGCATATCACACCTGTAGTTTGAGAAATTCTAAATTTCAGAGTAAATTTTTTCGTAATAAAAAAGGCAGCGCAGAGCATGGAACTGCGTGGTTCTGTACGTAGCCGAGCATTAGCTATCGTTTAAGACCAAAAACAAGCCTAGAACTCCTGAAAATATATCAGCATATCACACCTGAAATTTGAGAAAATCTAAATTACAGAGTAATTTTTTTCGTAATAAAAAAAGGCAGCGCAGAGCCAGACACTGCAAGTTTTTGTACGTAACCGAGCATAAGCTATCGTTTGAGACTAAAAACAAGCCCCAAATTCCTGAAAATATATCAGCATATCACATCTTAAATTTGAGAAAATCGAAATTTCAGACTTATTTTTTCATAGAACATAAGTACACTCAGAGCCAGGAACTACGCGGTTTTGTACGTAACCAAGCATGAGCTATCGTTTGAGACCAAAAGCAAGCCTAGAACTCCTGAAAATATATCAGCATATCACACCTGAAATATGAGAAAATCGATATTTCAAACTTATTTTTTCGCAGAACATAAGTAAACGTAGAGCGCGGAACTCCGCGGTTTTGGACGAAACCAAGCTTAAGCTATCATTTGAGACCAATAACAAGCCAATAACTCCTGAAAATATATCAGCATATCACACCTGAAATTTGAGAAAACTTAAATTTTCAGAATAAAAATTTTTTGGTAATAAAAAAGGCAGCACAGAGACGGGAACTTCGCGGTTTTCGATGAAGCCAAGCATGTGCTATCATTTGAGACCAATAACAAGCCAAGAACTCCTGAAAATATATCATCATATCACACCTAAAATTTGAGAAATTCGAAATTTCAGAGTTAATTTTTTTCGTTACAAAAAAGGCAGCACAGAGGCGGGAACTCCGCGGTTTGGAACTAATCTAAGCATGAGCTATCATGTAAGACTAAAAACAAGCCATAAACTCCTGAAAATATATCAGCATATCACACCTGAAATTTAAAAAAATTGAAATTTTCAGAATAAAATTTTTTCGTAATAAAAAAGGCAGCACAGAGAAGGGGACTTCGCGGTTTTCGACGAAAAGAAGATTATCCTATCATTTGAGACCAATAACAAGCTAAGAACTCCTGTAAATATATCAGCATATCACTCCTCAAGTTTGAGAAAATCGAAATTTCAGATTTAATTTTTTTCGTTACAAAAAAGGCAGCACAGAGGCAAGAACTCCGCGGTTTGGAACTAATCTAAGCATGAGCTATAATTTAAGACTAAAAACAAGCCATAAACTCCTGAAAATATATCAGCATATCACACCTGAAATTTAAAAAAATTGAAATTTTCAGAATAAAATTTTTTTGTAATAAAAAAGGCAGCATAGAGACGGGAACTCCGCGGTTTTGGACGAAACCAAGCTTGAGCTATCATTTGAGACCAATGACAAGCCAAGAACTCCTGAAAATATATCAGCATATCACACCTGAAATATGAGAAAATCGATATTTCAAACTTATTTTTTCGCAGAACATAAGTAAACGTAGAGCGCGGAACTCCGCGGTTTTGGACGAAACCAAGCTTAAGCTATCATTTGAGACCAATAACAAGCCAATAACTCCTGAAAATATATCAGCATATCACACCTGAAATTTGAGAAAACTTAAATTTTCAGAATAAAAATTTTTTGGTAATAAAAAAGGCAGCACAGAGACGGGAACTTCACGGTTTTCGATGAAGCCAAGCATGTGCTATCATTTGAGACCAATAACAAGCCAAGAACTCCTGAAAATATATCATCATATCACACCTAAAATTTGAGAAATTCGAAATTTCAGAGTTAATTTTTTTCGTTACAAAAAAGGCAGCACAGAGGCGGGAACTCCGCGGTTTGGAACTAATCTAAGCATGAGCTATCATTTAAGACTAGAAACAAGCCATAAACTCCTGAAAATATATCAGCATATCACACCTGAAATTTAAAAAAATTGAAATTTTCAGAATAAAATTTTTTCGTAATAAAAAAGGCAGCACAGAGAAGGGAACTTCGCGGTTTTCGACGAAACCAAGATTGTCCTATCATTTGAGACCAATAACAAGCTAAGAACTCCTGTAAATATATCAGCATATCACTCCTAAAGTTTGAGAAAATCGAAATTTCAGATTTAATTTTTTTCGTTACAAAAAAGGCAGCACAGAGGCGGGAACTCCGCGGTTTGGAACTAATCTAAGCATGAGCTATCATTTAAGACCAAAAATAAGCCTAGAACTCTTGAAAATATATCAGCATATCACACCTGTAGTTTGAGAAATTCTAAATTTCAGAGTAAATTTTTTCGTAATAAAAAAGGCAGCGCAGAGCCTGGAACTGCGTGGTTCTGTACGTAGCCGAGCATTAGCTATCGTTTAAGACCAAAAACAAGCCTAGAACTCCTGAAAATATATCAGCTTATCACACCTGAAATTTGAGAAAATCTAAATTACAGAGTAATTTTTTTCGTAATAAAAAAAGGCAGCGCAGAGCCAGAAACTGCAAGTTTTTGTACGTAACCGAGCATAAGCTATCGTTTCAGACTAAAAACAAGCCCCAAATTCCTGAAAATATTTCAGCATATCACATCTTAAATTTGAGAAAATCGAAATTTCAGACTTATTTTTTTCATAGAACATAAGTACACTCAGAGCCAGGAACTACGCGGTTTTGTACGTAACCAAGCATGAGCTATCGTTTGAGACCAAAAGCAAGCCTAGAACTCCTGAACATATATCAGCATATCACACCTGAAATATGAGAAAATCGATATTTCAAACTTATTTTTTCGCAGAACATAAGTAAACGTAGAGCGCGGAACTCCGCGGTTTTGGACGAAACCAAGCTTAAGCTATCATTTGAGACCAATAACAAGCCAATAACTCCTGAAAATATATCAGCATATCACACCTGAAATTTGAGAAAACTTAAATTTTCAGAATAAAAATTTTTTGGTAATAAAAAAGGCAGCACAGAGACGGGAACTTCGCGGTTTTCGATGAAGCCAAGCATGTGCTATCATTTGAGACCAATCACAAAACAAGAACTCCTGTTAATATATCAGCATACCACACCTAAAGATTGAGAAAATCGAAATTTCAGAGTTAATTTTTTTCGTTACAAAAAAGGCTGCACAGAGACGGGAACTTGAACTAATCTAAATATGATCTATCATTTAAGTTTAAAAAAAATCCTAGAACTCCTGAAAATATCTCAGCATATCACACCTGAAGTTTGAGAAAATTTAAATTTTTAGAGTAAATTTTTTTCGTAATAAAAAAGGCAGCACCGAGTAGTGAACTCCGGGTTTTTGCACTAAGCTAAGCATGAGCTATCATTTAAGACCAAAAATAAGCCTAGAACTCTTGAAAATATATCAGCATATCACACCTGTAGTTTGAGAAATTCTAAATTTCAGAGTAAATTTTTTCGTAATAAAAAAGGCAGCACCGAGATGTGAACTCCGAGTTTTCGCACTAAGCTAAGCATGAGCTATCATTTAAGACCAAAAATAAGCCTAGAACTCTTGAAAATATATCAGCATATCACACCTGTAGTTTGAGAAATTCTAAATTTCAGAGTAAATTTTTTCGTAATAAAAAAGGCAGCGCAGAGCCTGGAACTGCGTGGTTCTGTACGTAGCCGAGCATTAGCTATCGTTTAAGACCAAAAACAAGCCTAGAACTCCTGAAAATATATCAGCTTATCACACCTGAAATTTGAGAAAATCTAAATTACAGAGTAATTTTTTTCGTAATAAAAAAAGGCAGCGCAGAGCCAGAAACTGCAAGTTTTTGTACGTAACCGAGCATAAGCTATCGTTTCAGACTAAAAACAAGCCCCAAATTCCTGAAAATATTTCAGCATATCACATCTTAAATTTGAGAAAATCGAAATTTCAGACTTATTTTTTTCATAGAACATAAGTACACTCAGAGCCAGGAACTACGCGGTTTTGTACGTAACCAAGCATGAGCTATCGTTTGAGACCAAAAGCAAGCCTAGAACTCCTGAACATATATCAGCATATCACACCTGAAATATGAGAAAATCGACATTTCAAACTTATTTTTTCGCAGAACATAAGTAAACGTAGAGCGCGGAACTCCGCGGTTTTGGACGAAACCAAGCTTAAGCTATCATTTGAGACCAATAACAAGCCAATAACTCCTGAAAATATATCAGCATATCACACCTGAAATTTGAGAAAACTTAAATTTTCAGAATAAAAATTTTTTGGTAATAAAAAAGGCAGCACAGAGACGGGAACTTCGCGGTTTTCGATGAAGCCAAGCATGTGCTATCATTTGAGACCAATAACAAGCCAAGAACTCCTGAAAATATATCATCATATCACACCTAAAGTTTGAGAAATTCGAAATTTCAGAGTTAATTTTTTTCGTTACAAAAAAGGCAGCACAGAGGCGGGAACTCCGCGGTTTGGAACTAATCTAAGCATGAGCTATCATTTAAGACTAAAAACAAGCCATAAACTCCTGAAAATATATCAGCATATCACACCTGAAATTTAAAAAAATTGAAATTTTCAGAATAAAATTTTTCGTAATAAAAAAGGCAGCACAGAGAAGAGAACTTCGCGGTTTTCGACGAAACCAAGATTGTCCTATCATTTGAGACCAATAACAAGCTCAGAACTCCTGTAAATATATCAGCATATCACTCCTAAAATTTGAGAAAATCGAAATTTAAGATTTAATTTTTTTCGTTACAAAAAAGGCAGCACAGAGGCGGGAACTCCGCGGTTTGGAACTAACCTAAGCATGAGCTATCATTTAAGTTTAAAAACAAGCCATAAACTCCTGAAAATATATCAGCATATCACACCTGAAATTTAAAAAAATTGAAATTTTCAGAATAAAAATTTTTCGTAATAAAAAAGGCAGCACAGAGACGGGAACTCCGCGGTTTTGGACGAAACCAAGCTTGAGCTATCATTTGAGACCAATGACAAGCCAAGAACTCCTGAAAATATATCAGCATATCACACCTGATGTTTGAGAAAACTTAAATTTTCAGAATAAAAATTGTTTGGTAATAAAAAAGGTAGCACAGAGACGGGAACTTCGCGGTTTTCGACGAAACCAAGCTTGTGCTATCATTTGAGACCAATCACAAAACAAGAACTCCTGTTAATATATCAGCATACCACACCTAAAGATTGAGAAAATCGAAATTTCAGAGTTAATTTTTTTCGTTACAAAAAAGGCTGCACAGAGACGGGAACTTGAACTAATCTAAATATGATCTATCATTTAAGTTTAAAAAAAATCCTAGAACTCCTGAAAATATCTCAGCATATCACACCTGAAGTTTGAGAAAATTGAAATTTTTAGAGTAAATTTTTTTCGTAATAAAAAAGGCAGCACCGAGATGTGAACTCCGGGATTTTGCACTAAGCTACGCATGAGCTATCATTTAAGACCAAAAATAAGCCTAGAACTCTTGAAAATATATCAGCATATCACACCTGTAGTTTGAGAAATTCTAAATTTCAGAGTAAATTTTTTCGTAATAAAAAAGGCAGCACCGAGATGTGAACTCCGAGTTTTCGCACAAAGCTAAGCATGAGCTATCATTTAAGACCAAAAATAAGCCTAGAACTCTTGAAAATATATCAGCATATCACACCTGTAGTTTGAGAAATTCTAAATTTCAGAGTAAATTTTTTCGTAATAAAAAAGGCAGCGCAGAGCATGGAACTGCGTGGTTCTGTACGTAGCCGAGCATTAGCTATCGTTTAAGACCAAAAACAAGCCTAGAACTCCTGAAAATATATCAGCATATCACACCTGAAATTTGAGAAAATCTAAATTACAGAGTAATTTTTTTCGTAATAAAAAAAGGCAGCGCAGAGCCAGACACTGCAAGTTTTTGTACGTAACCGAGCATAAGCTATCGTTTGAGACTAAAAACAAGCCCCAAATTCCTGAAAATATATCAGCATATCACATCTTAAATTTGAGAAAATCGAAATTTCAGACTTATTTTTTCATAGAACATAAGTACACTCAGAGCCAGGAACTACGCGGTTTTGTACGTAACCAAGCATGAGCTATCGTTTGAGACCAAAAGCAAGCCTAGAACTCCTGAAAATATATCAGCATATCACACCTGAAATATGAGAAAATCGATATTTCAAACTTATTTTTTCGCAGAACATAAGTAAACGTAGAGCGCGGAACTCCGCGGTTTTGGACGAAACCAAGCTTAAGCTATCATTTGAGACCAATAACAAGCCAATAACTCCTGAAAATATATCAGCATATCACACCTGAAATTTGAGAAAACTTAAATTTTCAGAATAAAAATTTTTTGGTAATAAAAAAGGCAGCACAGAGACGGGAACTTCGCGGTTTTCGATGAAGCCAAGCATGTGCTATCATTTGAGACCAATAACAAGCCAAGAACTCCTGAAAATATATCATCATATCACACCTAAAATTTGAGAAATTCGAAATTTCAGAGTTAATTTTTTTCGTTACAAAAAAGGCAGCACAGAGGCGGGAACTCCGCGGTTTGGAACTAATCTAAGCATGAGCTATCATGTAAGACTAAAAACAAGCCATAAACTCCTGAAAATATATCAGCATATCACACCTGAAATTTAAAAAAATTGAAATTTTCAGAATAAAATTTTTTCGTAATAAAAAAGGCAGCACAGAGAAGGGGACTTCGCGGTTTTCGACGAAAAGAAGATTGTCCTATCATTTGAGACCAATAACAAGCTAAGAACTCCTGTAAATATATCAGCATATCACTCCTCAAGTTTGAGAAAATCGAAATTTCAGATTTAATTTTTTTCGTTACAAAAAAGGCAGCACAGAGGCGGGAACTCCGCGGTTTGGAACTAATCTAAGCATGAGCTATAATTTAAGACTAAAAACAAGCCATAAACTCCTGAAAATATATCAGCATATCACACCTGAAATTTAAAAAAATTGAAATTTTCAGAATAAAAATTTTTTGTAATAAAAAAGGCAGCATAGAGACGGGAACTCCGCGGTTTTGGACGAAACCAAGCTTGAGCTATCATTTGAGACCAATGACAAGCCAAGAACTCCTGAAAATATATCAGCATATCACACCTGAAATATGAGAAAATCGATATTTCAAACTTATTTTTTCGCAGAACATAAGTAAACGTAGAGCGCGGAACTCCGCGGTTTTGGACGAAACCAAGCTTAAGCTATCATTTGAGACCAATAACAAGCCAATAACTCCTGAAAATATATCAGCATATCACACCTGAAATTTGAGAAAACTTAAATTTTCAGAATAAAAATTTTTTGGTAATAAAAAAGGCAGCACAGAGACGGGAACTTCACGGTTTTCGATGAAGCCAAGCATGTGCTATCATTTGAGACCAATAACAAGCCAAGAACTCCTGAAAATATATCATCATATCACACCTAAAATTTGAGAAATTCGAAATTTCAGAGTTAATTTTTTTTGTTAAAAAAAAGGCAGCACAGAGGCGGGAACTCCGCGGTTTGGAACTAATCTAAGCATGAGCTATCATTTAAGACTAGAAACAAGCCATAAACTCCTGAAAATATATCAGCATATCACACCTGAAATTTAAAAAAATTGAAATTTTCAGAATAAAATTTTTTCGTAATAAAAAAGGCAGCACAGAGAAGGGAACTTCGCGGTTTTCGACGAAACCAAGATTGTCCTATCATTTGAGACCAATAACAAGCTAAGAACTCCTGTAAATATATCAGCATATCACTCCTAAAGTTTGAGAAAATCGAAATTTCAGATTTAATTTTTTTCGTTACAAAAAAGGCAGCACAGAGGCGGGAACTCCGCGGTTTGGAACTAATCTAAGCATGAGCTATCATTTAAGACCAAAAATAAGCCTAGAACTCTTGAAAATATATCAGCATATCACACCTGTAGTTTGAGAAATTCTAAATTTCAGAGTAAATTTTTTCGTAATAAAAAAGGCAGCGCAGAGCCTGGAACTGCGTGGTTCTGTACGTAGCCGAGCATTAGCTATCGTTTAAGACCAAAAACAAGCCTAGAACTCCTGAAAATATATCAGCTTATCACACCTGAAATTTGAGAAAATCTAAATTACAGAGTAATTTTTTTCGTAATAAAAAAAGGCAGCGCAGAGCCAGAAACTGCAAGTTTTTGTACGTAACCGAGCATAAGCTATCGTTTCAGACTAAAAACAAGCCCCAAATTCCTGAAAATATTTCAGCATATCACATCTTAAATTTGAGAAAATCGAAATTTCAGACTTATTTTTTTCATAGAACATAAGTACACTCAGAGCCAGGAACTACGCGGTTTTGTACGTAACCAAGCATGAGCTATCGTTTGAGACCAAAAGCAAGCCTAGAACTCCTGAACATATATCAGCATATCACACCTGAAATATGAGAAAATCGATATTTCAAACTTATTTTTTCGCAGAACATAAGTAAACGTAGAGCGCGGAACTCCGCGGTTTTGGACGAAACCAAGCTTAAGCTATCATTTGAGACCAATAACAAGCCAATAACTCCTGAAAATATATCAGCATATCACACCTGAAATTTGAGAAAACTTAAATTTTCAGAATAAAAATTTTTTGGTAATAAAAAAGGCAGCACAGAGACGGGAACTTCGCGGTTTTCGATGAAGCCAAGCATGTGCTATCATTTGAGACCAATAACAAGCCAAGAACTCCTGAAAATATATCATCATATCACACCTAAAGTTTGAGAAATTCGAAATTTCAGAGTTAATTTTTTTCGTTACAAAAAAGGCAGCACAGAGGCGGGAACTCCGCGGTTTGGAACTAATCTAAGCATGAGCTATCATTTAAGACTAAAAACAAGCCATAAACTCCTGAAAATATATCAGCATATCACACCTGAAATTTAAAAAAATTGAAATTTTCAGAATAAAATTTTTTCGTAATAAAAAAGGCAGCACAGAGAAGAGAACTTCGCGGTTTTGGACGAAACCAAGATTGTCCTATCATTTGAGACCAATAACAAGCTCAGAACTCCTGTAAATATATCAGCATATCACTCCTAAAATTTGAGAAAATCGAAATTTAAGATTTAATTTTTTTCGTTACAAAAAAGGCAGCACAGAGGCGGGAACTCCGCGGTTTGGAACTAACCTAAGCATGAGCTATCATTTAAGTTTAAAAACAAGCCATAAACTCCTGAAAATATATCAGCATATCACACCTGAAATTTAAAAAAATTGAAATTTTCAGAATAAAAATTTTTCGTAATAAAAAAGGCAGCACAGAGACGGGAACTCCGCGGTTTTGGACGAAACCAAGCTTGAGCTATCATTTGAGACCAATGACAAGCCAAGAACTCCTGAAAATATATCAGCATATCACACCTGATATTTGAGAAAACTTAAATTTTCAGAATAAAAATTGTTTGGTAATAAAAAAGGTAGCACAGAGACGGGAACTTCGCGGTTTTCGACGAAACCAAGCTTGTGCTATCATTTGAGACCAATCACAAAACAAGAACTCCTGTTAATATATCAGCATACCACACCTAAAGATTGAGAAAATCGAAATTTCAGAGTTAATTTTTTTCGTTACAAAAAAGGCTGCACAGAGACGGGAACTTGAACTAATCTAAATATGATCTATCATTTAAGTTTAAAAAAAATCCTAGAACTCCTGAAAATATCTCAGCATATCACACCTGAAGTTTGAGAAAATTTAAATTTTTAGAGTAAATTTTTTTCGTAATAAAAAAGGCAGCACCGAGTAGTGAACTCCGGGTTTTTGCACTAAGCTAAGCATGAGCTATCATTTAAGACCAAAAATAAGCCTAGAACTCTTGAAAATATATCAGCATATCACACCTGTAGTTTGAGAAATTCTAAATTTCAGAGTAAATTTTTTCGTAATAAAAAAGGCAGCACCGAGATGTGAACTCCGAGTTTTCGCACTAAGCTAAGCATGAGCTATCATTTAAGACCAAAAATAAGCCTAGAACTCTTGAAAATATATCAGCATATCACACCTGTAGTTTGAGAAATTCTAAATTTCAGAGTAAATTTTTTCGTAATAAAAAAGGCAGCGCAGAGCCTGGAACTGCGTGGTTCTGTACGTAGCCGAGCATTAGCTATCGTTTAAGACCAAAAACAAGCCTAGAACTCTTGAAAATATATCAGCTTATCACACCTGAAATTTGAGAAAATCTAAATTACAGAGTAATTTTTTTCGTAATAAAAAAAGGCAGCGCAGAGCCAGAAACTGCAAGTTTTTGTACGTAACCGAGCATAAGCTATCGTTTCAGACTAAAAACAAGCCCCAAATTCCTGAAAATATTTCAGCATATCACATCTTAAATTTGAGAAAATCGAAATTTCAGACTTATTTTTTTCATAGAACATAAGTACACTCAGAGCCAGGAACTACGCGGTTTTGTACGTAACCAAGCATGAGCTATCGTTTGAGACCAAAAGCAAGCCTAGAACTCCTGAACATATATCAGCATATCACACCTGAAATATGAGAAAATCGATATTTCAAACTTATTTTTTCGCAGAACATAAGTAAACGTAGAGCGCGGAACTCCGCGGTTTTGGACGAAACCAAGCTTAAGCTATCATTTGAGACCAATAACAAGCCAATAACTCCTGAAAATATATCAGCATATCACACCTGAAATTTGAGAAAACTTAAATTTTCAGAATAAAAATTTTTTGGTAATAAAAAAGGCAGCACAGAGACGGGAACTTCGCGGTTTTCGATGAAGCCAAGCATGTGCTATCATTTGAGACCAATAACAAGCCAAGAACTCCTGAAAATATATCATCATATCACACCTAAAGTTTGAGAAATTCGAAATTTCAGAGTTAATTTTTTTCGTTACAAAAAAGGCAGCACAGAGGCGGGAACTCCGCGGTTTGGAACTAATCTAAGCATGAGCTATCATTTAAGACTAAAAACAAGCCATAAACTCCTGAAAATATATCAGCATATCACACCTGAAATTTAAAAAAATTGAAATTTTCAGAATAAAATTTTTTCGTAATAAAAAAGGCAGCACAGAGAAGAGAACTTCGCGGTTTTCGACGAAACCAAGATTGTCCTATCATTTGAGACCAATAACAAGCTCAGAACTCCTGTAAATATATCAGCATATCACTCCTAAAATTTGAGAAAATCGAAATTTAAGATTTAATTTTTTTCGTTACAAAAAAGGCAGCACAGAGGCGGGAACTCCGCGGTTTGGAACTAACCTAAGCATGAGCTATCATTTAAGTTTAAAAACAAGCCATAAACTCCTGAAAATATATCAGCATATCACACCTGAAATTTAAAAAAATTGAAATTTTTAGAATAAAAATTTTTCGTAATAAAAAAGGCAGCACAGAGACGGGAACTCCGCGGTTTTGGACGAAACCAAGCTTGAGCTATCATTTGAGACCAATGACAAGCCAAGAACTCCTGAAAATATATCAGCATATCACACCTGATGTTTGAGAAAACTTAAATTTTCAGAATAAAAATTGTTTGGTAATAAAAAAGGTAGCACAGAGACGGGAACTTCGCGGTTTTCGACGAAACCAAGCTTGTGCTATCATTTGAGACCAATCACAAAACAAGAACTCCTGTTAATATATCAGCATACCACACCTAAAGATTGAGAAAATCGAAATTTCAGAGTTAATTTTTTTCGTTACAAAAAAGGCTGCACAGAGACGGGAACTTGAACTAATCTAAATATGATCTATCATTTAAGTTTAAAAAAAATCCTAGAACTCCTGAAAATATCTCAGCATATCACACCTGAAGTTTGAGAAAATTGAAATTTTTAGAGTAAATTTTTTTCGTAATAAAAAAGGCAGCACCGAGATGTGAACTCCGGGATTTTGCACTAAGCTACGCATGAGCTATCATTTAAGACCAAAAATAAGCCTAGAACTCTTGAAAATATATCAGCATATCACACCTGTAGTTTGAGAAATTCTAAATTTCAGAGTAAATTTTTTCGTAATAAAAAAGGCAGCACCGAGATGTGAACTCCGAGTTTTCGCACAAAGCTAAGCATGAGCTATCATTTAAGACCAAAAATAAGCCTAGAACTCTTGAAAATATATCAGCATATCACACCTGTAGTTTGAGAAATTCTAAATTTCAGAGTAAATTTTTTCGTAATAAAAAAGGCAGCGCAGAGCATGGAACTGCGTGGTTCTGTACGTAGCCGAGCATTAGCTATCGTTTAAGACCAAAAACAAGCCTAGAACTCCTGAAAATATATCAGCATATCACACCTGAAATTTGAGAAAATCTAAATTACAGAGTAATTTTTTTCGTAATAAAAAAAGGCAGCGCAGAGCCAGACACTGCAAGTTTTTGTACGTAACCGAGCATAAGCTATCGTTTGAGACTAAAAACAAGCCCCAAATTCCTGAAAAGATATCAGCATATCACATCTTAAATTTGAGAAAATCGAAATTTCAGACTTATTTTTTCATAGAACATAAGTACACTCAGAGCCAGGAACTACGCGGTTTTGTACGTAACCAAGCATGAGCTATCGTTTGAGACCAAAAGCAAGCCTAGAACTCCTGAAAATATATCAGCATATCACACCTGAAATATGAGAAAATCGATATTTCAAACTTATTTTTTCGCAGAACATAAGTAAACGTAGAGCGCGGAACTCCGCGGTTTTGGACGAAACCAAGCTTAAGCTATCATTTGAGACCAATAACAAGCCAATAACTCCTGAAAATATATCAGCATATCACACCTGAAATTTGAGAAAACTTAAATTTTCAGAATAAAAATTTTTTGGTAATAAAAAAGGCAGCACAGAGACGGGAACTTCGCGGTTTTCGATGAAGCCAAGCATGTGCTATCATTTGAGACCAATAACAAGCCAAGAACTCCTGAAAATATATCATCATATCACACCTAAAATTTGAGAAATTCGAAATTTCAGAGTTAATTTTTTTCGTTACAAAAAAGGCAGCACAGAGGCGGGAACTCCGCGGTTTGGAACTAATCTAAGCATGAGCTATCATGTAAGACTAAAAACAAGCCATAAACTCCTGAAAATATATCAGCATATCACACCTGAAATTTAAAAAAATTGAAATTTTCAGAATAAAATTTTTTCGTAATAAAAAAGGCAGCACAGAGAAGGGGACTTCGCGGTTTTCGACGAAAAGAAGATTGTCCTATCATTTGAGACCAATAACAAGCTAAGAACTCCTGTAAATATATCAGCATATCACTCCTCAAGTTTGAGAAAATCGAAATTTCAGATTTAATTTTTTTCGTTACAAAAAAGGCAGCACAGAGGCGGGAACTCCGCGGTTTGGAACTAATCTAAGCATGAGCTATAATTTAAGACTAAAAACAAGCCATAAACTCCTGAAAATATATCAGCATATCACACCTGAAATTTAAAAAAATTGAAATTTTCAGAATAAAAATTTTTTGTAATAAAAAAGGCAGCACAGAGACGGGAACTCCGCGGTTTTGGACGAAACCAAGCTTGAGCTATCATTTGAGACCAATGACAAGCCAAGAACTCCTGAAAATATATCAGCATATCACACCTGAAATATGAGAAAATCGATATTTCAAACTTATTTTTTCGCAGAACATAAGTAAACGTAGAGCGCGGAACTCCGCGGTTTTGGACGAAACCAAGCTTAAGCTATCATTTGAGACCAATAACAAGCCAATAACTCCTGAAAATATATCAGCATATCACACCTGAAATTTGAGAAAACTTAAATTTTCAGAATAAAAATTTTTTGGTAATAAAAAAGGCAGCACAGAGACGGGAACTTCACGGTTGTCGATGAAGCCAAGCATGTGCTATCATTTGAGACCAATAACAAGCCAAGAACTCCTGAAAATATATCATCATATCACACCTAAAATTTGAGAAATTCGAAATTTCAGAGTTAATTTTTTTCGTTACAAAAAAGGCAGCACAGAGGCGGGAACTCCGCGGTTTGGAACTAATCTAAGCATGAGCTATCATTTAAGACTAGAAACAAGCCATAAACTCCTGAAAATATATCAGCATATCACACCTGAAATTTAAAAAAATTGAAATTTTCAGAATAAAATTTTTTCGTAATAAAAAAGGCAGCACAGAGAAGGGAACTTCGCGGTTTTCGACGAAACCAAGATTGTCCTATCATTTGAGACCAATAACAAGCTAAGAACTCCTGTAAATATATCAGCATATCACTCCTAAAGTTTGAGAAAATCGAAATTTCAGATTTAATTTTTTTCGTTACAAAAAAGGCAGCACAGAGGCGGGAACTCCGCGGTTTGGAACTAATCTAAGCATGAGCTATCATTTAAGACCAAAAATAAGCCTAGAACTCTTGAAAATATATCAGCATATCACACCTGTAGTTTGAGAAATTCTAAATTTCAGAGTAAATTTTTTCGTAATAAAAAAGGCAGCGCAGAGCCTGGAACTGCGTGGTTCTGTACGTAGCCGAGCATTAGCTATCGTTTAAGACCAAAAACAAGCCTAGAACTCCTGAAAATATATCAGCTTATCACACCTGAAATTTGAGAAAATCTAAATTACAGAGTAATTTTTTTCGTAATAAAAAAAGGCAGCGCAGAGCCAGAAACTGCAAGTTTTTGTACGTAACCGAGCATAAGCTATCGTTTCAGACTAAAAACAAGCCCCAAATTCCTGAAAATATTTCAGCATATCACATCTTAAATTTGAGAAAATCGAAATTTCAGACTTATTTTTTTCATAGAACATAAGTACACTCAGAGCCAGGAACTACGCGGTTTTGTACGTAACCAAGCATGAGCTATCGTTTGAGACCAAAAGCAAGCCTAGAACTCCTGAACATATATCAGCATATCACACCTGAAATATGAGAAAATCGATATTTCAAACTTATTTTTTCGCAGAACATAAGTAAACGTAGAGCGCGGAACTCCGCGGTTTTGGACGAAACCAAGCTTAAGCTATCATTTGAGACCAATAACAAGCCAATAACTCCTGAAAATATATCAGCATATCACACCTGAAATTTGAGAAAACTTAAATTTTCAGAATAAAAATTTTTTGGTAATAAAAAAGGCAGCACAGAGACGGGAACTTCGCGGTTTTCGATGAAGCCAAGCATGTGCTATCATTTGAGACCAATAACAAGCCAAGAACTCCTGAAAATATATCATCATATCACACCTAAAGTTTGAGAAATTCGAAATTTCAGAGTTAATTTTTTTCGTTACAAAAAAGGCAGCACAGAGGCGGGAACTCCGCGGTTTGGAACTAATCTAAGCATGAGCTATCATTTAAGACTAAAAACAAGCCATAAACTCCTGAAAATATATCAGCATATCACACCTGAAATTTAAAAAAATTGAAATTTTCAGAATAAAATTTTTTCGTAATAAAAAAGGCAGCACAGAGAAGAGAACTTCGCGGTTTTGGACGAAACCAAGATTGTCCTATCATTTGAGACCAATAACAAGCTCAGAACTCCTGTAAATATATCAGCATATCACTCCTAAAATTTGAGAAAATCGAAATTTAAGATTTAATTTTTTTCGTTACAAAAAAGGCAGCACAGAGGCGGGAACTCCGCGGTTTGGAACTAACCTAAGCATGAGCTATCATTTAAGTTTAAAAACAAGCCATAAACTCCTGAAAATATATCAGCATATCACACCTGAAATTTAAAAAAATTGAAATTTTCAGAATAAAAATTTTTCGTAATAAAAAAGGCAGCACAGAGACGGGAACTCCGCGGTTTTGGACGAAACCAAGCTTGAGCTATCATTTGAGACCAATGACAAGCCAAGAACTCCTGAAAATATATCAGCATATCACACCTGATATTTGAGAAAACTTAAATTTTCAGAATAAAAATTGTTTGGTAATAAAAAAGGTAGCACAGAGACGGGAACTTCGCGGTTTTCGACGAAACCAAGCTTGTGCTATCATTTGAGACCAATCACAAAACAAGAACTCCTGTTAATATATCAGCATACCACACCTAAAGATTGAGAAAATCGAAATTTCAGAGTTAATTTTTTTCGTTACAAAAAAGGCTGCACAGAGACGGGAACTTGAACTAATCTAAATATGATCTATCATTTAAGTTTAAAAAAAATCCTAGAACTCCTGAAAATATCTCAGCATATCACACCTGAAGTTTGAGAAAATTTAAATTTTTAGAGTAAATTTTTTTCGTAATAAAAAAGGCAGCACCGAGTAGTGAACTCCGGGTTTTTGCACTAAGCTAAGCATGAGCTATCATTTAAGACCAAAAATAAGCCTAGAACTCTTGAAAATATATCAGCATATCACACCTGTAGTTTGAGAAATTCTAAATTTCAGAGTAAATTTTTTCGTAATAAAAAAGGCAGCACCGAGATGTGAACTCCGAGTTTTCGCACTAAGCTAAGCATGAGCTATCATTTAAGACCAAAAATAAGCCTAGAACTCTTGAAAATATATCAGCATATCACACCTGTAGTTTGAGAAATTCTAAATTTCAGAGTAAATTTTTTCGTAATAAAAAAGGCAGCGCAGAGCCTGGAACTGCGTGGTTCTGTACGTAGCCGAGCATTAGCTATCGTTTAAGACCAAAAACAAGCCTAGAACTCTTGAAAATATATCAGCTTATCACACCTGAAATTTGAGAAAATCTAAATTACAGAGTAATTTTTTTCGTAATAAAAAAAGGCAGCGCAGAGCCAGAAACTGCAAGTTTTTGTACGTAACCGAGCATAAGCTATCGTTTCAGACTAAAAACAAGCCCCAAATTCCTGAAAATATTTCAGCATATCACATCTTAAATTTGAGAAAATCGAAATTTCAGACTTATTTTTTTCATAGAACATAAGTACACTCAGAGCCAGGAACTACGCGGTTTTGTACGTAACCAAGCATGAGCTATCGTTTGAGACCAAAAGCAAGCCTAGAACTCCTGAACATATATCAGCATATCACACCTGAAATATGAGAAAATCGATATTTCAAACTTATTTTTTCGCAGAACATAAGTAAACGTAGAGCGCGGAACTCCGCGGTTTTGGACGAAACCAAGCTTAAGCTATCATTTGAGACCAATAACAAGCCAATAACTCCTGAAAATATATCAGCATATCACACCTGAAATTTGAGAAAACTTAAATTTTCAGAATAAAAATTTTTTGGTAATAAAAAAGGCAGCACAGAGACGGGAACTTCGCGGTTTTCGATGAAGCCAAGCATGTGCTATCATTTGAGACCAATAACAAGCCAAGAACTCCTGAAAATATATCATCATATCACACCTAAAGTTTGAGAAATTCGAAATTTCAGAGTTAATTTTTTTCGTTACAAAAAAGGCAGCACAGAGGCGGGAACTCCGCGGTTTGGAACTAATCTAAGCATGAGCTATCATTTAAGACTAAAAACAAGCCATAAACTCCTGAAAATATATCAGCATATCACACCTGAAATTTAAAAAAATTGAAATTTTCAGAATAAAATTTTTTCGTAATAAAAAAGGCAGCACAGAGAAGAGAACTTCGCGGTTTTCGACGAAACCAAGATTGTCCTATCATTTGAGACCAATAACAAGCTCAGAACTCCTGTAAATATATCAGCATATCACTCCTAAAATTTGAGAAAATCGAAATTTAAGATTTAATTTTTTTCGTTACAAAAAAGGCAGCACAGAGGCGGGAACTCCGCGGTTTGGAACTAACCTAAGCATGAGCTATCATTTAAGTTTAAAAACAAGCCATAAACTCCTGAAAATATATCAGCATATCACACCTGAAATTTAAAAAAATTGAAATTTTTAGAATAAAAATTTTTCGTAATAAAAAAGGCAGCACAGAGACGGGAACTCCGCGGTTTTGGACGAAACCAAGCTTGAGCTATCATTTGAGACCAATGACAAGCCAAGAACTCCTGAAAATATATCAGCATATCACACCTGATGTTTGAGAAAACTTAAATTTTCAGAATAAAAATTGTTTGGTAATAAAAAAGGTAGCACAGAGACGGGAACTTCGCGGTTTTCGACGAAACCAAGCTTGTGCTATCATTTGAGACCAATCACAAAACAAGAACTCCTGTTAATATATCAGCATACCACACCTAAAGATTGAGAAAATCGAAATTTCAGAGTTAATTTTTTTCGTTACAAAAAAGGCTGCACAGAGACGGGAACTTGAACTAATCTAAATATGATCTATCATTTAAGTTTAAAAAAAATCCTAGAACTCCTGAAAATATCTCAGCATATCACACCTGAAGTTTGAGAAAATTGAAATTTTTAGAGTAAATTTTTTTCGTAATAAAAAAGGCAGCACCGAGATGTGAACTCCGGGATTTTGCACTAAGCTACGCATGAGCTATCATTTAAGACCAAAAATAAGCCTAGAACTCTTGAAAATATATCAGCATATCACACCTGTAGTTTGAGAAATTCTAAATTTCAGAGTAAATTTTTTCGTAATAAAAAAGGCAGCACCGAGATGTGAACTCCGAGTTTTCGCACAAAGCTAAGCATGAGCTATCATTTAAGACCAAAAATAAGCCTAGAACTCTTGAAAATATATCAGCATATCACACCTGTAGTTTGAGAAATTCTAAATTTCAGAGTAAATTTTTTCGTAATAAAAAAGGCAGCGCAGAGCATGGAACTGCGTGGTTCTGTACGTAGCCGAGCATTAGCTATCGTTTAAGACCAAAAACAAGCCTAGAACTCCTGAAAATATATCAGCATATCACACCTGAAATTTGAGAAAATCTAAATTACAGAGTAATTTTTTTCGTAATAAAAAAAGGCAGCGCAGAGCCAGACACTGCAAGTTTTTGTACGTAACCGAGCATAAGCTATCGTTTGAGACTAAAAACAAGCCCCAAATTCCTGAAAAGATATCAGCATATCACATCTTAAATTTGAGAAAATCGAAATTTCAGACTTATTTTTTCATAGAACATAAGTACACTCAGAGCCAGGAACTACGCGGTTTTGTACGTAACCAAGCATGAGCTATCGTTTGAGACCAAAAGCAAGCCTAGAACTCCTGAAAATATATCAGCATATCACACCTGAAATATGAGAAAATCGATATTTCAAACTTATTTTTTCGCAGAACATAAGTAAACGTAGAGCGCGGAACTCCGCGGTTTTGGACGAAACCAAGCTTAAGCTATCATTTGAGACCAATAACAAGCCAATAACTCCTGAAAATATATCAGCATATCACACCTGAAATTTGAGAAAACTTAAATTTTCAGAATAAAAATTTTTTGGTAATAAAAAAGGCAGCACAGAGACGGGAACTTCGCGGTTTTCGATGAAGCCAAGCATGTGCTATCATTTGAGACCAATAACAAGCCAAGAACTCCTGAAAATATATCATCATATCACACCTAAAATTTGAGAAATTCGAAATTTCAGAGTTAATTTTTTTCGTTACAAAAAAGGCAGCACAGAGGCGGGAACTCCGCGGTTTGGAACTAATCTAAGCATGAGCTATCATGTAAGACTAAAAACAAGCCATAAACTCCTGAAAATATATCAGCATATCACACCTGAAATTTAAAAAAATTGAAATTTTCAGAATAAAATTTTTTCGTAATAAAAAAGGCAGCACAGAGAAGGGGACTTCGCGGTTTTCGACGAAAAGAAGATTGTCCTATCATTTGAGACCAATAACAAGCTAAGAACTCCTGTAAATATATCAGCATATCACTCCTCAAGTTTGAGAAAATCGAAATTTCAGATTTAATTTTTTTCGTTACAAAAAAGGCAGCACAGAGGCGGGAACTCCGCGGTTTGGAACTAATCTAAGCATGAGCTATAATTTAAGACTAAAAACAAGCCATAAACTCCTGAAAATATATCAGCATATCACACCTGAAATTTAAAAAAATTGAAATTTTCAGAATAAAAATTTTTTGTAATAAAAAAGGCAGCACAGAGACGGGAACTCCGCGGTTTTGGACGAAACCAAGCTTGAGCTATCATTTGAGACCAATGACAAGCCAAGAACTCCTGAAAATATATCAGCATATCACACCTGAAATATGAGAAAATCGATATTTCAAACTTATTTTTTCGCAGAACATAAGTAAACGTAGAGCGCGGAACTCCGCGGTTTTGGACGAAACCAAGCTTAAGCTATCATTTGAGACCAATGACAAGCCAAGAACTCCTGAAAATATATCAGCATATCACACCTGAAATATGAGAAAATCGATATTTCAAACTTATTTTTTCGCAGAACATAAGTAAACGTAGAGCGCGGAACTCCGCGGTTTTGGACGAAACCAAGCTTAAGCTATCATTTGAGACCAATAACAAGCCAATAACTCCTGAAAATATATCAGCATATCACACCTGAAATTTAAGAAAACTTAAATTTTCAGAATAAAAATTTTTTGGTAATAAAAAAGGCAGCACAGAGACGGGAACTTCACGGTTTTCGATGAAGCCAAGCATGTGCTATCATTTGAGACCAATAACAAGCCAAGAACTCCTGAAAATATATCATCATATCACACCTAAAATTTGAGAAATTCGAAATTTCAGAGTTAATTTTTTTCGTTACAAAAAAGGCAGCACAGAGGCGGGAACTCCGCGGTTTGGAACTAATCTAAGCATGAGCTATCATTTAAGACCAAAAATAAGCCTAGAACTCTTGAAAATATATCAGCATATCACACCTGTAGTTTGAGAAATTCTAAATTTCAGAGTAAATTTTTTCGTAATAAAAAAGGCAGCGCAGAGCCTGGAACTGCGTGGTTCTGTACGTAGCCGAGCATTAGCTATCGTTTAAGACCAAAAACAAGCCTAGAACTCCTGAAAATATATCAGCTTATCACACCTGAAATTTGAGAAAATCTAAATTACAGAGTAATTTTTTTCGTAATAAAAAAAGGCAGCGCAGAGCCAGAAACTGCAAGTTTTTGTACGTAACCGAGCATAAGCTATCGTTTCAGACTAAAAACAAGCCCCAAATTCCTGAAAATATTTCAGCATATCACATCTTAAATTTGAGAAAATCGAAATTTCAGACTTATTTTTTTCATAGAACATAAGTACACTCAGAGCCAGGAACTACGCGGTTTTGTACGTAACCAAGCATGAGCTATCGTTTGAGACCAAAAGCAAGCCTAGAACTCCTGAACATATATCAGCATATCACACCTGAAATATGAGAAAATCGATATTTCAAACTTATTTTTTCGCAGAACATAAGTAAACGTAGAGCGCGGAACTCCGCGGTTTTGGACGAAACCAAGCTTAAGCTATCATTTGAGACCAATAACAAGCCAATAACTCCTGAAAATATATCAGCATATCACACCTGAAATTTGAGAAAACTTAAATTTTCAGAATAAAAATTTTTTGGTAATAAAAAAGGCAGCACAGAGACGGGAACTTCGCGGTTTTCGATGAAGCCAAGCATGTGCTATCATTTGAGACCAATAACAAGCCAAGAACTCCTGAAAATATATCATCATATCACACCTAAAGTTTGAGAAATTCGAAATTTCAGAGTTAATTTTTTTCGTTACAAAAAAGGCAGCACAGAGGCGGGAACTCCGCGGTTTGGAACTAATCTAAGCATGAGCTATCATTTAAGACTAAAAACAAGCCATAAACTCCTGAAAATATATCAGCATATCACACCTGAAATTTAAAAAAATTGAAATTTTCAGAATAAAATTTTTTCGTAATAAAAAAGGCAGCACAGAGAAGAGAACTTCGCGGTTTTCGACGAAACCAAGATTGTCCTATCATTTGAGACCAATAACAAGCTCAGAACTCCTGTAAATATATCAGCATATCACTCCTAAAATTTGAGAAAATCGAAATTTAAGATTTAATTTTTTTCGTTACAAAAAAGGCAGCACAGAGGCGGGAACTCCGCGGTTTGGAACTAACCTAAGCATGAGCTATCATTTAAGTTTAAAAACAAGCCATAAACTCCTGAAAATATATCAGCATATCACACCTGAAATTTAAAAAAATTGAAATTTTCAGAATAAAAATTTTTCGTAATAAAAAAGGCAGCACAGAGACGGGAACTCCGCGGTTTTGGACGAAACCAAGCTTGAGCTATCATTTGAGACCAATGACAAGCCAAGAACTCCTGAAAATATATCAGCATATCACACCTGATGTTTGAGAAAACTTAAATTTTCAGAATAAAAATTGTTTGGTAATAAAAAAGGTAGCACAGAGACGGGAACTTCGCGGTTTTCGACGAAACCAAGCTTGTGCTATCATTTGAGACCAATCACAAAACAAGAACTCCTGTTAATATATCAGCATACCACACCTAAAGATTGAGAAAATCGAAATTTCAGAGTTAATTTTTTTCGTTACAAAAAAGGCTGCACAGAGACGGGAACTTGAACTAATCTAAATATGATCTATCATTTAAGTTTAAAAAAAATCCTAGAACTCCTGAAAATATCTCAGCATATCACACCTGAAGTTTGAGAAAATTGAAATTTTTAGAGTAAATTTTTTTCGTAATAAAAAAGGCAGCACCGAGATGTGAACTCCGGGATTTTGCACTAAGCTACGCATGAGCTATCATTTAAGACCAAAAATAAGCCTAGAACTCTTGAAAATATATCAGCATATCACACCTGTAGTTTGAGAAATTCTTAATTTCAGAGTAAATTTTTTCGTAATAAAAAAGGCAGCACCGAGATGTGAACTCCGAGTTTTCGCACAAAGCTAAGCATGAGCTATCATTTAAGACCAAAAATAAGCCTAGAACTCTTGAAAATATATCAGCATATCACACCTGTAGTTTGAGAAATTCTAAATTTCAGAGTAAATTTTTTCGTAATAAAAAAGGCAGCGCAGAGCCTGGAACTGCGTGGTTCTGTACGTAGCCGAGCATTAGCTATCGTTTAAGACCAAAAACAAGCCTAGAACTCCTGAAAATATATCAGCATATCACACCTGAAATTTGAGAAAATCTAAATTACAGAGTAATTTTTTTCGTAATAAAAAAAGGCAGCGCAGAGCCAGACACTGCAAGTTTTTGTACGTAACCGAGCATAAGCTATCGTTTGAGACTAAAAACAAGCCCCAAATTCCTGAAAATATATCAGCATATCACATCTTAAATTTGAGAAAATCGAAATTTCAGACTTATTTTTTCATAGAACATAAGTACACTCAGAGCCAGGAACTACGCGGTTTTGTACGTAACCAAGCATGAGCTATCGTTTGAGACCAAAAGCAAGCCTAGAACTCCTGAAAATATATCAGCATATCACACCTGAAATATGAGAAAATCGATATTTCAAACTTATTTTTTCCCAGAACATAAGTAAACGTAGAGCGCGGAACTCCGCGGTTTTGGACGAAACCAAGCTTAAGCTATCATTTGAGACCAATAACAAGCCAATAACTCCTGAAAATATATCAGCATATCACACCTGAAATTTGAGAAAACTTAAATTTTCAGAATAAAAATTTTTTGGTAATAAAAAAGGCAGCACAGAGACGGGAACTTCGCGGTTTTCGATGAAGCCAAGCATGTGCTATCATTTGAGACCAATAACAAGCCAAGAACTCCTGAAAATATATCATCATATCACACCTAAAGTTTGAGAAATTCGAAATTTCAGAGTTAATATTTTTCGTTACAAAAAAGGCAGCACAGAGGCGGGAACTCCGCGGTTTGGAACTAATCTAAGCATGAGCTATCATTTAAGACTAAAAACAAGCCATAAACTCCTGAAAATATATCAGCATATCACACCTGAAATTTAAAAAAATTGAAATTTTCAGAATAAAATTTTTTCGTAATAAAAAAGGCAGCACAGAAAAGAGAACTTCGCGGTTTTCGACGAAACCAAGATTGTCCTATCATTTGAGACCAATAACAAGCTCAGAACTCCTGTAAGTATATCAGCATATCACTCCTAAAATTTAAGAAAATCGAAATTTAAGATTTAATTTTTTTCGTTACAAAAAAGGCAGCACAGAGGCGGGAACTCCGCGGTTTGGAACTAACCTAAGCATGAGCTATCATTTAAGTTTAAAAACAAGCCATAAACTCCTGAAAATATATCAGCATATCACACCTGAAATTTAAAAAAATTGAAATTTTCAGAATAAAAATTTTTCGTAATAAAAAAGGCAGCACAGAGACGGGAACTCCGCGGTTTTGGACGAAACCAAGCTTGAGCTATCATTTGAGACCAATGACAAGCCAAGAACTCCTGAAAATATATCAGCATATCACACCTGATGTTTGAGAAAACTTAAATTTTCAGAATAAAAATTGTTTGGTAATAAAAAAGGTAGCACAGAGACGGGAACTTCGCGGTTTTCGACGAAACCAAGCTTGTGCTATCATTTGAGACCAATCACAAAACAAGAACTCCTGTTAATATATCAGCATACCACACCTAAAGATTGAGAAAATCGAAATTTCAGAGTTAATTTTTTTCGTTACAAAAAAGGCTGCACAGAGACGGGAACTTGAACTAATCTAAATATGATCTATCATTTAAGTTTAAAAAAAATCCTAGAACTCCTGAAAATATCTCAGCATATCACACCTGAAGTTTGAGAAAATTGAAATTTTTAGAGTAAATTTTTTTCGTAATAAAAAAGGCAGCACCGAGATGTGAACTCCGGGATTTTGCACTAAGCTACGCATGAGCTATCATTTAAGACCAAAAATAAGCCTAGAACTCTTGAAAATATATCAGCATATCACACCTGTAGTTTGAGAAATTCTAAATTTCAGAGTAAATTTTTTCGTAATAAAAAAGGCAGCACCGAGATGTGAACTCCGAGTTTTCGCACTAAGCTAAGCATGAGCTATCATTTAAGACCAAAAATAAGCCTAGAACTCTTGAAAATATATCAGCATATCACACCTGTAGTTTGAGAAATTCTAAATTTCAGAGTAAATTTTACGTAATAAAAAAGGCAGCGCAGAGCCTGGAACTGCGTGGTTCTGTACGTAGCCGAGCATTAGCTATCGTTTAAGACCAAAAACAAGCCTAGAACTCCTGAAAATATATCAGCTTATCACACCTGAAATTTGAGAAAATCTAAATTACAGAGTAATTTTTTTCGTAATAAAAAAAGGCAGCGCAGAGCCAGAAACTGCAAGTTTTTGTACGTAACCGAGCATAAGCTATCGTTTCAGACTAAAAACAAGCCCCAAATTCCTGAAAATATATCAGCATATCACATCTTAAATTTGAGAAAATCGAAATTTCAGACTTATTTTTTTCATAGAACATAAGTACACTCAGAGCCAGGAACTACGCGGTTTTGTACGTAACCAAGCATGAGCTATCGTTTGAGACCAAAAGCAAGCCTAGAACTCCTGAAAATATATCAGCATATCACACCTGAAATATGAGAAAATCGATATTTCAAACTTATTTTTTCGCAGAACATAAGTAAACGTAGAGCGCGGAACTCCGCGGTTTTGGACGAAACCAAGCTTAAGCTATCATTTGAGACCAATAACAAGCCAATAACTCCTGAAAATATATCAGCATATCACACCTGAAATTTGAGAAAACTTAAATTTTCAGAATAAAAATTTTTTGGTAATAAAAAAGGCAGCACAGAGACGGGAACTTCGCGGTTTTCGATGAAGCCAAGCATGTGCTATCATTTGAGACCAATAACAAGCCAAGAACTCCTGAAAATATATCATCATATCACACCTAAAGTTTGAGAAATTCGAAATTTCAGAGTTAATTTTTTTCGTTACAAAAAAGGCAGCACAGAGGCGGGAACTCCGCGGTTTGGAACTAATCTAAGCATGAGCTATCATTTAAGACTAAAAACAAGCCATAAACTCCTGAAAATATATCAGCATATCACACCTGAAATTTAAAAAAATTGAAATTTTCAGAATAAAATTTTTTCGTAATAAAAAAGGCAGCACAGAAAAGAGAACTTCGCGGTTTTCGACGAAACCAAGATTGTACTATCATTTGAGACCAATAACAAGCTCAGAACTCCTGTAAATATATCAGCATATCACTCCTAAAATTTAAGAAAATCGAAATTTAAGATTTAATTTTTTTCGTTACAAAAAAGGCAGCACAGAGGCGGGAACTCCGCGGTTTGGAACTAACCTAAGCATGAGCTATCATTTAAGTTTAAAAACAAGCCATAAACTCCTGAAAATATATCAGCATATCACACCTGAAATTTAAAAAAATTGAAATTTTCAGAATAAAAATTTTTCGTAATAAAAAAGGCAGCACAGAGACGGGAACTCCGCGGTTTTGGACGAAACCAAGCTTGAGCTATCATTTGAGACCAATGACAAGCCAAGAACTCCTGAAAATATATCAGCATATCACACCTGATGTTTGAGAAAACTTAAATTTTCAGAATAAAAATTGTTTGGTAATAAAAAAGGTAGCACAGAGACGGGAACTTCGCGGTTTTCGACGAAACCAAGCTTGTGCTATCATTTGAGACCAATCACAAAACAAGAACTCCTGTTAATATATCAGCATACCACACCTAAAGATTGAGAAAATCGAAATTTCAGAGTTAATTTTTTTCGTTACAAAAAAGGCTGCACAGAGACGGGAACTTGAACTAATCTAAATATGATCTATCATTTAAGTTTAAAAAAAATCCTAGAACTCCTGAAAATATCTCAGCATATCACACCTGAAGTTTGAGAAAATTGAAATTTTTAGAGTAAATTTTTTTCGTAATAAAAAAGGCAGCACCGAGTAGTGAACTCCGGGTTTTTGCACTAAGCTAAGCATGAGCTATCATTTAAGACCAAAAATAAGCCTAGAACTCTTGAAAATATATCAGCATATCACACCTGTAGTTTGAGAAATTCTAAATTTCAGAGTAAATTTTTTCGTAATAAAAAAGGCAGCACCGAGATGTGAACTCCGAGTTTTCGCACTAAGCTAAGCATGAGCTATCATTTAAGACCAAAAATAAGCCTAGAACTCTTGAAAATATATCAGCATATCACACCTGTAGTTTGAGAAATTCTAAATTTCAGAGTAAATTTTTTCGTAATAAAAAAGGCAGCGCAGAGCCTGGAACTGCGTGGTTCTGTACGTAGCCGAGCATTAGCTATCGTTTAAGACCAAAAACAAGCCTAGAACTCCTGAAAATATATCAGCATATCACACCTGAAATTTGAGAAAATCTAAATTACAGAGTAATTTTTTTCGTAATAAAAAAAGGCAGCGCAGAGCCAGACACTGCAAGTTTTTGTACGTAACCGAGCATAAGCTATCGTTTGAGACTAAAAACAAGCCCCAAATTCCTGAAAATATATCAGCATATCACATCTTAAATTTGAGAAAATCGAAATTTCAGACTTATTTTTTCATAGAACCTAAGTACACTCAGAGCCAGGAACTACGCGGTTTTGTACGTAACCAAGCATGAGCTATCGTTTGAGACCAAAAGCAAGCCTAGAACTCCTGAAAATATATCAGCATATCACACCTGAAATATGAGAAAATCGATATTTCAAACTTATTTTTTCGCAGAACATAAGTAAACGTAGAGCGCGGAACTCCGCGGTTTTGGACGAAACCAAGCTTAAGCTATCATTTGAGACCAATAACAAGCCAATAACTCCTGAAAATATATCAGCATATCACACCTGAAATTTGAGAAAACTTAAATTTTCAGAATAAAAATTTTTTGGTAATAAAAAAGGCAGCACAGAGACGGGAACTTCGCAGTTTTCGATGAAGCCAAGCATGTGCTATCATTTGAGACCAATAACAAGCCAAGAACTCCTGAAAATATATCATCATATCACACCTAAAATTTGAGAAATTCGAAATTTCAGAGTTAATTTTTTTCGTTACAAAAAAGGCAGCACAGAGGCGGGAACTCCGCGGTTTGGAACTAATCTAAGCATGAGCTATCATGTAAGACTAAAAACAAGCCATAAACTCCTGAAAATATATCAGCATATCACACCTGAAATTTAAAAAAATTGAAATTTTCAGAATAAAATTTTTTCGTAATAAAAAAGGCAGCACAGAGAAGGGAACTTCGCGGATTTCGACGAAAAGAAGATTGTCCTATCATTTGAGACCAATAACAAGCTAAGAACTCCTGTAAATATATCAGCATATCACTCCTAAAGTTTGAGAAAATCGAAATTTCAGATTTAATTTTTTTCGTTACAAAAAAGGCAGCACAGAGGCGGGAACTCCGCGGTTTGGAACTAATCTAAGCATGAGCTATCATTTAAGACTAAAAACAAGCCATAAACTCCTGAAAATATATCAGCATATCACACCTGAAATTTAAAAAAATTGAAATTTTCAGAATAAAAATTTTTCGTAATAAAAAAGGCAGCACAGAGACGGGAACTCCGCGGTTTTGGACGAAACCAAGCTTGAGCTATCATTTGAGACCAATGACAAGCCAAGAACTCCTGAAAATATATCAGCATATCACACCTGAAATATGAGAAAATCAATATTTCAAACTTATTTTTTCGCAAAACATAAGTAAACGTAGAGCGCGGAACTCCGCGGTTTTGGACGAAACCAAGCTTAAGCTATCATTTGAGACCAATAACAAGCCAATAACTCCTGAAAATATATCAGCATATCACACCTGAAATTTGAGAAAACTTAAATTTTCAGAATAAAAATTTTTTGGTAATAAAAAAGGCAGCACAGAGACGGGAACTTCACGGTTTTCGATGAAGCCAAGCATGTGCTATCATTTGAGACCAATAACAAGCCAAGAACTCCTGAAAATATATCATCATATCACACCTAAAATTTGAGAAATTCGAAATTTCAGAGTTAATTTTTTTCGTTACAAAAAAGGCAGCACAGAGGCGGGAACTCCGCGGTTTGGAACTAATCTAAGCATGAGCTATCATTTAAGACTAGAAACAAGCCATAAACTCCTGAAAATATATCAGCATATCACACCTGAAATTTAAAAAAATTGAAATTTTCAGAATAAAATTTTTTCGTAATAAAAAAGGCAGCACAGAGAAGGGAACTTCGCGGTTTTTGACGAAACCAAGATTGTCCTATCATTTGAGACCAATAACAAGCTAAGAACTCCTGTAAATATATCAGCATATCACTCCTAAAGTTTGAGAAAATCGAAATTTCAGATTTAATTTTTTTCGTTACAAAAAAGGCAGCACAGAGGCGGGAACTCCGCGGTTTGGAACTAATCTAAGCATAAGCTATCATTTAAGACTAAAAACAAGCCATAAACTCCTGAAAATATATCAGCATATCACACCTGAAATTTAAAAAAATTGAAATATTCAGAATAAAAATTTTTCGTAATAAAAAAGGCAGCACAGAGACGGGAACTCCGCGGTTTTGGACGAAACCAAGCTTGAGCTATCATTTGAGACCAATGACAAGCCAAGAACTCCTGAAAATATATCAGCATATCACACCTGATATTTGAGAAAACTTAAATTTTCAGAATAAAAATTGTTTGGTAATAAAAAAGGTAGCACAGAGACGGGAACTTCGCGGTTTTCGACGAAACCAAGCTTGTGCTATCATTTGAGACCAATCACAAAACAAGAACTCCTGTTAATATATCAGCATACCACACCTAAAAATTGAGAAAATCGAAATTTCAGAGTTAATTTTTTTCGTTACAAAAAAGGCTGCACAGAGACGGGAACTTGAACTAATCTAAATATGATCTATCATTTAAGTTTAAAAAAAATCCTAGAACTCCTGAAAATATCTCAGCATATCACACCTGAAGTTTGAGAAAATTGAAATTTTTAGAGTAAATTTTTTTCGTAATAAAAAAGGCAGCACCGAGATGTGAACTCCGGGTTTTTGCACTAAGCTAAGCATGAGCTATCATTTAAGACCAAAAATAAGCCTAGAACTCTTGAAAATATATCAGCATATCACACCTGTAGTTTGAGAAATTCTAAATTTCTGAGTAAATTTTTTCGTAATAAAAAAGGCAGCACCGAGATGTGAACTCCGAGTTTTCGCACTAAGCTAAGCATGAGCTATCATTTAAGACCAAAAATAAGCCTAGAACTCTTGAAAATATATCAGCATATCACACCTGTAGTTTGAGAAATTCTAAATTTCAGAGTAAATTTTTTCGTAATAAAAAAGGCAGCGCAGAGCCTGGAACTGCGTGGTTCTGTACGTAGCCGAGCATTAGCTATCGTTTAATACCAAAAACAAGCCTAGAACTCCTGAAAATATATCAGCATATCACACCTGAAATTTGAGAAAATCTAAATTACAGAGTAATTTTTTTCGTAATAAAAAAGGCAGCGCAGAGCCAGAAACTGCAAGTTTTTGTACGTAACCGAGCATAAGCTATCGTTTCAGACTAAAAACAAGCCCCAAATTCCTGAAAATATATCAGCATATCACATCTTAAATTTGAGAAAATCGAAATTTCAGACTTATTTTTTTCATAGAACATAAGTACACTCAGAGCCAGGAACTACGCGGTTTTGTACGTAACCAAGCATGAGCTATCGTTTGAGACCAAAAGCAAGCCTAGAACTCCTGAAAATATATCAGCATATCACACCTGAAATATGAGAAAATCGATATTTCAAACTTATTTTTTCGCAGAACATAAGTAAACGTAGAGCGCGGAACTCCGCGGTTTTGGACGAAACCAAGCTTAAGCTATCATTTGAGACCAATAACAAGCCAATAACTCCTGAAAATATATCAGCATATCACACCTGAAATTTGAGAAAACTTAAATTTTCAGAATAAAAATTTTTTGGTAATAAAAAAGGCAGCACAGAGACGGGAACTTCGCGGTTTTCGATGAAGCCAAGCATGTGCTATCATTTGAGACCAATAACAAGCCAAGAACTCCTGAAAATATATCATCATATCACACCTAAAGTTTGAGAAATTCGAAATTTCAGAGTTAATTTTTTTCGTTACAAAAAAGGCAGCACAGAGGCGGGAACTCCGCGGTTTGGAACTAATCTAAGCATGAGCTATCATTTAAGACTAAAAACAAGCCATAAACTCCTGAAAATATATCAGCATATCACACCTGAAATTTAAAAAAATTGAAATTTTCAGAATAAAATTTTTTCGTAATAAAAAAGGCAGCACAGAAAAGAGAACTTCGCGGTTTTCGACGAAACCAAGATTGTACTATCATTTGAGACCAATAACAAGCTCAGAACTCCTGTAAATATATCAGCATATCACTCCTAAAATTTAAGAAAATCGAAATTTAAGATTTAATTTTTTTCGTTACAAAAAAGGCAGCACAGAGGCGGGAACTCCGCGGTTTGGAACTAACCTAAGCATGAGCTATCATTTAAGACTAGAAACAAGCCATAAACTCCTGAAAATATATCAACATATCACACCTGAAATTTAAAAAAATTGAAATTTTCAGAATAAAATTTTTTCGTAATAAAAAAGGCAGCACAGAGAAGGGAACTTCGCGGTTTTCGACGAAACCAAGATTGTCCTATCATTTGAGACCAATAACAAGCTAAGAACTCCTGTAAATATATCAGCATATCACTCCTAAAGTTTGAGAAAATCGAAATTTCAGATTTAATTTTTTTCGTTACAAAAAAGGCAGCACAGAGGCGGGAACTCCGCGGTTTGGAACTAATCTAAGCATGAGCTATCATTTAAGACTAAAAACAAGCCATAAACTCCTGAAAATATATCAGCATATCACACCTGAAATTTAAAAAAATTGAAATTTTCAGAATAAAAATTTTTCGTAATAAAAAAGGCAGCACAGAGACGGGAACTCCGCGGTTTTGGACGAAACCAAGATTGTACTATCATTTGAGACCAATAACAAGCTCAGAACTCCTGTAAATATATCAGCATATCACTCCTAAAATTTAAGAAAATCGAAATTTAAGATTTAATTTTTTTCGTTACAAAAAAGGCAGCACAGAGGCGGGAACTCCGCGGTTTGGAACTAACCTAAGCATGAGCTATCATTTAAGTTTAAAAACAAGCCATAAACTCCTGAAAATATATCAGCATATCACACCTGAAATTTAAAAAAATTGAAATTTTCAGAATAAAAATTTTTCGTAATAAAAAAGGCAGCACAGAGACGGGAACTCCGCGGTTTTGGACGAAACCAAGCTTGAGCTATCATTTGAGACCAATGACAAGCCAAGAACTCCTGAAAATATATCAGCATATCACACCTGATGTTTGAGAAAACTTAAATTTTCAGAATAAAAATTGTTTGGTAATAAAAAAGGTAGCACAGGGACGGGAACTTCGCGGTTTTCGACGAAACCAAGCTTGTGCTATCATTTGAGACCAATCACAAAACAAGAACTCCTGTTAATATATCAGCATACCACACCTAAAGATTGAGAAAATCGAAATTTCAGAGTTAATTTTTTTCGTTACAAAAAAGGCTGCACAGAGACGGGAACTTGAACTAATCTTAATATGATCTATCATTTAAGTTTAAAAAAAATCCTAGAACTCCTGAAAATATCTCAGCATATCACACCTGAAGTTTGAGAAAATTGAAATTTTTAGAGTAAATTTTTTTCGTAATAAAAAAGGCAGCACCGAGTAGTGAACTCCGGGTTTTTGCACTAAGCTAAGCATGAGCTATCATTTAAGACCAAAAATAAGCCTAGAACTCTTGAAAATATATCAGCATATCACACCTGTAGTTTGAGAAATTCTAAATTTCAGAGTAAATTTTTTCGTAATAAAAAAGGCAGCACCGAGATGTGAACTCCGAGTTTTCGCACTAAGCTAAGCATGAGCTATCATTTAAGACCAAAAATAAGCCTAGAACTCTTGAAAATATATCAGCATATCACACCTGTAGTTTGAGAAATTCTAAATTTCAGAGTAAATTTTTTCGTAATAAAAAAGGCAGCGCAGAGCCTGGAACTGCGTGGTTCTGTACGTAGCCGAGCATTAGCTATCGTTTAAGACCAAAAACAAGCCTAGAACTCCTGAAAATATATCAGCATATCACACCTGAAATTTGAGAAAATCTAAATTACAGAGTAATTTTTTTCGTAATAAAAAAAGGCAGCGCAGAGCCAGACACTGCAAGTTTTTGTACGTAACCGAGCATAAGCTATCGTTTGAGACTAAAAACAAGCCCCAAATTCCTGAAAATATATCAGCATATCACATCTTAAATTTGAGAAAATCGAAATTTCAGACTTATTTTTTCATAGAACCTAAGTACACTCAGAGCCAGGAACTACGCGGTTTTGTACGTAACCAAGCATGAGCTATCGTTTGAGACCAAAGGCAAGCCTAGAACTCCTGAAAATATATCAGCATATCACACCTGAAATATGAGAAAATCGATATTTCAAACTTATTTTTTCGCAGAACATAAGTAAACGTAGAGCGCGGAACTCCGCGGTTTTGGACGAAACCAAGCTTAAGCTATCATTTGAGACCAATAACAAGCCAATAACTCCTGAAAATATATCAGCATATCACACCTGAAATTTGAGAAAACTTAAATTTTCAGAATAAAAATTTTTTGGTAATAAAAAAGGCAGCACAGAGACGGGAACTTCGCGGTTTTCGATGAAGCCAAGCATGTGCTATCATTTGAGACCAATAACAAGCCAAGAACTCCTGAAAATATATCATCATATCACACCTAAAGTTTGAGAAATTCGAAATTTCAGAGTTAATTTTTTTCGTTACAAAAAAGGCAGCACAGAGGCGGGAACTCCGCGGTTTGGAACTAATCTAAGCATGAGCTATCATTTAAGACTAAAAACAAGCCATAAACTCCTGAAAATATATCAGCATATCACACCTGAAATTTAAAAAAATTGAAATTTTCAGAATAAAATTTTTTCGTAATAAAAAAGGCAGCACAGAAAAGAGAACTTCGCGGTTTTCGACGAAACCAAGATTGTACTATCATTTGAGACCAATAACAAGCTCAGAACTCCTGTAAATATATCAGCATATCACTCCTAAAATTTAAGAAAATCGAAATTTAAGATTTAATTTTTTTCGTTACAAAAAAGGCAGCACAGAGGCGGGAACTCCGCGGTTTGGAACTAACCTAAGCATGAGCTATCATTTAAGTTTAAAAACAAGCCATAAACTCCTGAAAATATATCAGCATATCACACCTGAAATTTAAAAAAATTGAAATTTTCAGAATAAAAATTTTTCGTAATAAAAAAGGCAGCACAGAGACGGGAACTCCGCGGTTTTGGACGAAACCAAGCTTGAGCTATCATTTGAGACCAATGACAAGCCAAGAACTCCTGAAAATATATCAGCATATCACACCTGATGTTTGAGAAAACTTAAATTTTCAGAATAAAAATTGTTTGGTAATAAAAAAGGTAGCACAGAGACGGGAACTTCGCGGTTTTCGACGAAACCAAGCTTGTGCTATCATTTGAGACCAATCACAAAACAAGAACTCCTGTTAATATATCAGCATACCACACCTAAAGATTGAGAAAATCGAAATTTCAGAGTTAATTTTTTTCGTTACAAAAAAGGCTGCACAGAGACGGGAACTTGAACTAATCTAAATATGATCTATCATTTAAGTTTAAAAAAAATCCTAGAACTCCTGAAAATATCTCAGCATATCACACCTGAAGTTTGAGAAAATTGAAATTTTTAGAGTAAATTTTTTTCGTAATAAAAAAGGCAGCACCGAGTAGTGAACTCCGGGTTTTTGCACTAAGCTAAGCATGAGCTATCATTTAAGACCAAAAATAAGCCTAGAACTCTTGAAAATATATCAGCATATCACACCTGTAGTTTGAGAAATTCTAAATTTCAGAGTAAATTTTTTCGTAATAAAAAAGGCAGCACCGAGATGTGAACTCCGAGTTTTCGCACTAAGCTAAGCATGAGCTATCATTTAAGACCAAAAATAAGCCTAGAACTCTTGAAAATATATCAGCATATCACACCTGTAGTTTGAGAAATTCTAAATTTCAGAGTAAATTTTTTCGTAATAAAAAAGGCAGCGCAGAGCCTGGAACTGCGTGGTTCTGTACGTAGCCGAGCATTAGCTATCGTTTAAGACCAAAAACAAGCCTAGAACTCCTGAAAATATATCAGCATATCACACCTGAAATTTGAGAAAATCTAAATTACAGAGTAATTTTTTTCGTAATAAAAAAAGGCAGCGCAGAGCCAGACACTGCAAGTTTTTGTACGTAACCGAGCATAAGCTATCGTTTGAGACTAAAAACAAGCCCCAAATTCCTGAAAATATATCAGCATATCACATCTTAAATTTGAGAAAATCGAAATTTCAGACTTATTTTTTCATAGAACCTAAGTACACTCAGAGCCAGGAACTACGCGGTTTTGTACGTAACCAAGCATGAGCTATCGTTTGAGACCAAAAGCAAGCCTAGAACTCCTGAAAATATATCAGCATATCACACCTGAAATATGAGAAAATCGATATTTCAAACTTATTTTTTCGCAGAACATAAGTAAACGTAGAGCGCGGAACTCCGCGGTTTTGGACGAAACCAAGCTTAAGCTATCATTTGAGACCAATAACAAGCCAATAACTCCTGAAAATATATCAGCATATCACACCTGAAATTTGAGAAAACTTAAATTTTCAGAATAAAAATTTTTTGGTAATAAAAAAGGCAGCACAGAGACGGGAACTTCGCAGTTTTCGATGAAGCCAAGCATGTGCTATCATTTGAGACCAATAACAAGCCAAGAACTCCTGAAAATATATCATCATATCACACCTAAAATTTGAGAAATTCGAAATTTCAGAGTTAATTTTTTTCGTTACAAAAAAGGCAGCACAGAGGCGGGAACTCCGCGGTTTGGAACTAATCTAAGCATGAGCTATCATGTAAGACTAAAAACAAGCCATAAACTCCTGAAAATATATCAGCATATCACACCTGAAATTTAAAAAAATTGAAATTTTCAGAATAAAATTTTTTCGTAATAAAAAAGGCAGCACAGAGAAGGGAACTTCGCGGATTTCGACGAAAAGAAGATTGTCCTATCATTTGAGACCAATAACAAGCTAAGAACTCCTGTAAATATATCAGCATATCACTCCTAAAGTTTGAGAAAATCGAAATTTCAGATTTAATTTTTTTCGTTACAAAAAAGGCAGCACAGAGGCGGGAACTCCGCGGTTTGGAACTAATCTAAGCATGAGCTATCATTTAAGACTAAAAACAAGCCATAAACTCCTGAAAATATATCAGCATATCACACCTGAAATTTAAAAAAATTGAAATTTTCAGAATAAAAATTTTTCGTAATAAAAAAGGCAGCACAGAGACGGGAACTCCGCGGTTTTGGACGAAACCAAGCTTGAGCTATCATTTGAGACCAATGACAAGCCAAGAACTCCTGAAAATATATCAGCATATCACACCTGAAATATGAGAAAATCAATATTTCAAACTTATTTTTTCGCAAAACATAAGTAAACGTAGAGCGCGGAACTCCGCGGTTTTGGACGAAACCAAGCTTAAGCTATCATTTGAGACCAATAACAAGCCAATAACTCCTGAAAATATATCAGCATATCACACCTGAAATTTGAGAAAACTTAAATTTTCAGAATAAAAATTTTTTGGTAATAAAAAAGGCAGCACAGAGACGGGAACTTCACGGTTTTCGATGAAGCCAAGCATGTGCTATCATTTGAGACCAATAACAAGCCAAGAACTCCTGAAAATATATCATCATATCACACCTAAAATTTGAGAAATTCGAAATTTCAGAGTTAATTTTTTTCGTTACAAAAAAGGCAGCACAGAGGCGGGAACTCCGCGGTTTGGAACTAATCTAAGCATGAGCTATCATTTAAGACTAGAAACAAGCCATAAACTCCTGAAAATATATCAGCATATCACACCTGAAATTTAAAAAAATTGAAATTTTCAGAATAAAATTTTTTCGTAATAAAAAAGGCAGCACAGAGAAGGGAACTTCGCGGTTTTTGACGAAACCAAGATTGTCCTATCATTTGAGACCAATAACAAGCTAAGAACTCCTGTAAATATATCAGCATATCACTCCTAAAGTTTGAGAAAATCGAAATTTCAGATTTAATTTTTTTCGTTACAAAAAAGGCAGCACAGAGGCGGGAACTCCGCGGTTTGGAACTAATCTAAGCATAAGCTATCATTTAAGACTAAAAACAAGCCATAAACTCCTGAAAATATATCAGCATATCACACCTGAAATTTAAAAAAATTGAAATATTCAGAATAAAAATTTTTCGTAATAAAAAAGGCAGCACAGAGACGGGAACTCCGCGGTTTTGGACGAAACCAAGCTTGAGCTATCATTTGAGACCAATGACAAGCCAAGAACTCCTGAAAATATATCAGCATATCACACCTGATATTTGAGAAAACTTAAATTTTCAGAATAAAAATTGTTTGGTAATAAAAAAGGTAGCACAGAGACGGGAACTTCGCGGTTTTCGACGAAACCAAGCTTGTGCTATCATTTGAGACCAATCACAAAACAAGAACTCCTGTTAATATATCAGCATACCACACCTAAAAATTGAGAAAATCGAAATTTCAGAGTTAATTTTTTTCGTTACAAAAAAGGCTGCACAGAGACGGGAACTTGAACTAATCTAAATATGATCTATCATTTAAGTTTAAAAAAAATCCTAGAACTCCTGAAAATATCTCAGCATATCACACCTGAAGTTTGAGAAAATTGAAATTTTTAGAGTAAATTTTTTTCGTAATAAAAAAGGCAGCACCGAGATGTGAACTCCGGGTTTTTGCACTAAGCTAAGCATGAGCTATCATTTAAGACCAAAAATAAGCCTAGAACTCTTGAAAATATATCAGCATATCACACCTGTAGTTTGAGAAATTCTAAATTTCTGAGTAAATTTTTTCGTAATAAAAAAGGCAGCACCGAGATGTGAACTCCGAGTTTTCGCACTAAGCTAAGCATGAGCTATCATTTAAGACCAAAAATAAGCCTAGAACTCTTGAAAATATATCAGCATATCACACCTGTAGTTTGAGAAATTCTAAATTTCAGAGTAAATTTTTTCGTAATAAAAAAGGCAGCGCAGAGCCTGGAACTGCGTGGTTCTGTACGTAGCCGAGCATTAGCTATCGTTTAATACCAAAAACAAGCCTAGAACTCCTGAAAATATATCAGCATATCACACCTGAAATTTGAGAAAATCTAAATTACAGAGTAATTTTTTTCGTAATAAAAAAGGCAGCGCAGAGCCAGAAACTGCAAGTTTTTGTACGTAACCGAGCATAAGCTATCGTTTCAGACTAAAAACAAGCCCCAAATTCCTGAAAATATATCAGCATATCACATCTTAAATTTGAGAAAATCGAAATTTCAGACTTATTTTTTTCATAGAACATAAGTACACTCAGAGCCAGGAACTACGCGGTTTTGTACGTAACCAAGCATGAGCTATCGTTTGAGACCAAAAGCAAGCCTAGAACTCCTGAAAATATATCAGCATATCACACCTGAAATATGAGAAAATCGATATTTCAAACTTATTTTTTCGCAGAACATAAGTAAACGTAGAGCGCGGAACTCCGCGGTTTTGGACGAAACCAAGCTTAAGCTATCATTTGAGACCAATAACAAGCCAATAACTCCTGAAAATATATCAGCATATCACACCTGAAATTTGAGAAAACTTAAATTTTCAGAATAAAAATTTTTTGGTAATAAAAAAGGCAGCACAGAGACGGGAACTTCGCGGTTTTCGATGAAGCCAAGCATGTGCTATCATTTGAGACCAATAACAAGCCAAGAACTCCTGAAAATATATCATCATATCACACCTAAAGTTTGAGAAATTCGAAATTTCAGAGTTAATTTTTTTCGTTACAAAAAAGGCAGCACAGAGGCGGGAACTCCGCGGTTTGGAACTAATCTAAGCATGAGCTATCATTTAAGACTAAAAACAAGCCATAAACTCCTGAAAATATATCAGCATATCACACCTGAAATTTAAAAAAATTGAAATTTTCAGAATAAAATTTTTTCGTAATAAAAAAGGCAGCACAGAAAAGAGAACTTCGCGGTTTTCGACGAAACCAAGATTGTACTATCATTTGAGACCAATAACAAGCTCAGAACTCCTGTAAATATATCAGCATATCACTCCTAAAATTTAAGAAAATCGAAATTTAAGATTTAATTTTTTTCGTTACAAAAAAGGCAGCACAGAGGCGGGAACTCCGCGGTTTGGAACTAACCTAAGCATGAGCTATCATTTAAGACTAGAAACAAGCCATAAACTCCTGAAAATATATCAACATATCACACCTGAAATTTAAAAAAATTGAAATTTTCAGAATAAAATTTTTTCGTAATAAAAAAGGCAGCACAGAGAAGGGAACTTCGCGGTTTTCGACGAAACCAAGATTGTCCTATCATTTGAGACCAATAACAAGCTAAGAACTCCTGTAAATATATCAGCATATCACTCCTAAAGTTTGAGAAAATCGAAATTTCAGATTTAATTTTTTTCGTTACAAAAAAGGCAGCACAGAGGCGGGAACTCCGCGGTTTGGAACTAATCTAAGCATGAGCTATCATTTAAGACTAAAAACAAGCCATAAACTCCTGAAAATATATCAGCATATCACACCTGAAATTTAAAAAAATTGAAATTTTCAGAATAAAAATTTTTCGTAATAAAAAAGGCAGCACAGAGACGGGAACTCCGCGGTTTTGGACGAAACCAAGATTGTACTATCATTTGAGACCAATAACAAGCTCAGAACTCCTGTAAATATATCAGCATATCACTCCTAAAATTTAAGAAAATCGAAATTTAAGATTTAATTTTTTTCGTTACAAAAAAGGCAGCACAGAGGCGGGAACTCCGCGGTTTGGAACTAACCTAAGCATGAGCTATCATTTAAGTTTAAAAACAAGCCATAAACTCCTGAAAATATATCAGCATATCACACCTGAAATTTAAAAAAATTGAAATTTTCAGAATAAAAATTTTTCGTAATAAAAAAGGCAGCACAGAGACGGGAACTCCGCGGTTTTGGACGAAACCAAGCTTGAGCTATCATTTGAGACCAATGACAAGCCAAGAACTCCTGAAAATATATCAGCATATCACACCTGATGTTTGAGAAAACTTAAATTTTCAGAATAAAAATTGTTTGGTAATAAAAAAGGTAGCACAGGGACGGGAACTTCGCGGTTTTCGACGAAACCAAGCTTGTGCTATCATTTGAGACCAATCACAAAACAAGAACTCCTGTTAATATATCAGCATACCACACCTAAAGATTGAGAAAATCGAAATTTCAGAGTTAATTTTTTTCGTTACAAAAAAGGCTGCACAGAGACGGGAACTTGAACTAATCTTAATATGATCTATCATTTAAGTTTAAAAAAAATCCTAGAACTCCTGAAAATATCTCAGCATATCACACCTGAAGTTTGAGAAAATTGAAATTTTTAGAGTAAATTTTTTTCGTAATAAAAAAGGCAGCACCGAGTAGTGAACTCCGGGTTTTTGCACTAAGCTAAGCATGAGCTATCATTTAAGACCAAAAATAAGCCTAGAACTCTTGAAAATATATCAGCATATCACACCTGTAGTTTGAGAAATTCTAAATTTCAGAGTAAATTTTTTCGTAATAAAAAAGGCAGCACCGAGATGTGAACTCCGAGTTTTCGCACTAAGCTAAGCATGAGCTATCATTTAAGACCAAAAATAAGCCTAGAACTCTTGAAAATATATCAGCATATCACACCTGTAGTTTGAGAAATTCTAAATTTCAGAGTAAATTTTTTCGTAATAAAAAAGGCAGCGCAGAGCCTGGAACTGCGTGGTTCTGTACGTAGCCGAGCATTAGCTATCGTTTAAGACCAAAAACAAGCCTAGAACTCCTGAAAATATATCAGCATATCACACCTGAAATTTGAGAAAATCTAAATTACAGAGTAATTTTTTTCGTAATAAAAAAAGGCAGCGCAGAGCCAGACACTGCAAGTTTTTGTACGTAACCGAGCATAAGCTATCGTTTGAGACTAAAAACAAGCCCCAAATTCCTGAAAATATATCAGCATATCACATCTTAAATTTGAGAAAATCGAAATTTCAGACTTATTTTTTCATAGAACCTAAGTACACTCAGAGCCAGGAACTACGCGGTTTTGTACGTAACCAAGCATGAGCTATCGTTTGAGACCAAAGGCAAGCCTAGAACTCCTGAAAATATATCAGC